>BSBM01000370.1:25318333-26709166 GCA_027924585.1 Larix kaempferi | reverse complement strand
TGAATCAAGAAATTTAAATCTGATTTTGAAATAAATATAACCAAGAGCCTGTCTTATTTAATCATGAAAATATAACAAAAAATAACTAGGGTAACATAAAATTTAAGCAGAATGAAGGGAATGCATGAACTAGGCAAATGGAAAAAATAAATGAAAATGAGGTAAGGGCTGTATAAGTCTAAAGAACAACTCTAGAGATAACATCTGGCTCCGCCTGGGGATAAAGTTCTCCCTGTGAAACCTTATGAACTTGTGACCTGTGCCTTCTACAATCTGTCTTATTGGGCTGGAGTCTACTGAAACTTATTTGAACTGATATATACAATGAATATATACAAGAAATCTGTCACCTCAATCATGTATGAAACAACTTTAAAAATCGTCCATTAACTGGACCTGGAATCTCATTACCACCTAGAGTTTGTGAAACAAAAGTGTTGTTTCCCAAAATTTTCACTACTATGAATGGTCCAAACCACAAAGCATCAAACTTACCATGCTTTCCTTTATCCTCATATCTAGCATCCCATCTTAACACTTTATCACCTACTGAAAACACATTCTTTTTTATCTTTTTCTCAAAGCTTTCTTTCATCCTATTTCTGTGTATTTCAGCTTTGTCCATGAGAGCTTCCCTTTCTTGCTGCAGCTGAACTATCTGAAATGTTCTCCTTTTCTTCATTTCTGGTTCTTCCTCAAATTCCTGCACAAATTTAATCACTGGAGACATCAACTGAATAGGGAACACTGCTTCAGTTCCATATACTATTTGAAATGGGGTAGTTCCAATTGACTTCTTTATTGTAACTCTGTCTACCCACAAAGCAAATCTTAACTTAGTATCCCAATTCTTCTTATTTTTCTGATAACATTTTCTTGATGTTAGTCGCAATGCTTTTATTGCTGGATTCTGCTAATCCATTGCCTTGGGGGTAATATGGTGTAGACCGTCTCAAGGAAATATTATTCTCTTCAGCAAATTTTATCATTTTTTTGGATTTAAATGCAGGAGCATTATCAGTAATCAGTTTTCTTGGGCATCCAAATCGACTAAGGATATTCTCTTGCAGGAAATTAATGATAATTTGATTTGTTGCTTTTCTAGTTGGGATTGCTTCTACCCATTTCGTGAAAAAATCTGTTGCAATTAAGATCCACCTATGTTGGCCACTAGATGGAGGATGAATTTCACCTATAAAATCTATACCCCACTATTGGAATGGAGCATCTACTGATATGGGTTTCGAGGGTAAGGACTGTAGCTGACGTTTGCCTGCAAATTTTTGACATTGTTCACAAGCCCTAACCTGTTGATATACATCTGTGAAAAGAGTGGGCCAGTAATACCCAGCTCTTAGGATTTTGAAGGCTGTTGCCTTCCAATACTTATGTCCACCACATAGACCAACATGCAATTCCTCAGTGACATTATTTGCTTATGTTCTATCCAAACATCTCAGAAGTATTCCTCCAGGATCCTTCCAGTACAAGACTTGATCAATCAATACATACTTGAGAGCTTTCAACTTTACAGATCTGCATTCATTTTTACTCAATTCTGTGGAACATTGCAGATTTAACAAGTAATATACAATTTCAGCATACCAAGAAGAATCATAATACCTGTTGTGAACTTGTTCTCCATCCTATTTTGAACTTTCTGCCTTCATATACAAATCCAATATCTGACAATTTGACTCAGAGAGAAGCTTAGCTAAGCCCTTCCCCTTTACCAATTTAGTGGGCTTAATTTCCACATCGTATTCCATCACTTTTGCAATCCATCTGCCTCTGTTTCCTTCGCTATCAGGCTGTACCAAAATGTCTTTTACAGTTGAATTAGGAACATAAGCTAAAACTTTAGAATGGAGTACATAAATTCTGAAAAATTTAATTGCCTTTACAAAGGCATAGGCTTGTTTCTCCATACTAGTGTATTTCAACTCTGAATCCCTTAATGTTTTACTAAAGAATGAAATAGGCTGCTCTAATCCATCAAAATTTTTCTGCAACAACACAGCAGCAATTGTTTCTTCTGATGCAAATGAAAATATTGCAAAATCTTTAGTGTAATCTGGAGATATCAACACAGGTGCTTCTACAAGTGCTTGCTTGATTTTTTCAAATGATTGTTTAGCTTGCTCAGAACATCTTACCTCCCTGTCCTTCTTGAGCATATCAGTAATATACTTAATAGTTTCAGCAAAGTTAGGGATAAACCACCTCAAAAAATTGATTTTTCCTATGAAAGACTGAATTTCTTTTTTATTTCTAGGAATAGCAATCTTTAAAATAGCTTTCACTCTCTTCGGGTCTATTTTAATCCCATCTGCAGAAACTATGTGACCCAATAACTTACCTTCTGTCATAGCAAAGTGAGACTTTTTTGGGTTCAATGACAACCCAAATCTTCTGCATTTCATGAAAGTTTGCTTTAGATGTTTCAAATGCTCTTCATCAGATTTGGAAAAGACTATGATATCATCTTGATAAATGACCACAAATTTTTCATTCTCACCTACGAAGGCTATGTCCATTGCCCTCTGAAACTTGGCACCTGCATTCATTAAACAAAAAGGCATTTTTTCATACATGAATGTACCCTAGGGGGTTGTAAAAGCTGTTTTCTCTCTATCCTCCGGCTGAATTGTAATTTGGTTATAACCAGAGAAACCATCAATCATTGAAATTCTCTCTGCACCTACCACTCTCTGCAAGATCTGATCTATCTTAGGCAGTGAATAGTTATCTTTGAGGCATGATCTGTTTAAATTACGAAAATCCACACATAACCTTATTTCTCCATTTTTCTTGCGTACTGGGACAAGATTAGCTACCCAAGACAAATACCTGAGAGGAACTATGATTTTGGCATCCAGTAACTTTTTTACTTCTTTCTCAATGATTGGTAAAAGTGCTGGATTAATCCTTCTAAGTTTTTGTTTAAAAGGCTTAGTATTAGGCTTCAATGGGATCTTATGCTCGATAACATGAGTGTCATAGGTTTTAATATCCTCATATGACCATGCAAAAATATCTATGAATGTCTTCAACAAGGTGATGTATCTGTTTCTCTCTTTTTCTGACAGTCTCTTAGATATCTTAACCATCCTTGGTTGTGCTGCAGACCCAATATTACAGCTTATGACATCTTCTTCAGTAGTCTGCAAATTATTTTTCAACAATGTGTCATTCTTTGAAAACAACCTCTCCAATGGAACTAATCCCTTAGGGATGAAATTGATTTTTAAATCAAGAATTTTTTGATCAACAATTGAATGTTTTGCAGGGGTAGAGAATTCAGCCAGATTTACATCTTCATCTAAATCAACCTAGTCATCTGCAAATTCTTCAGTTAATTCTAAAAATTCTTTTATTTCCTGCTCATCTTGGGAGACCCTCCAATGTTTAATATCATCTGGGACTGCTGGTCTATACCTCACATCAATGGGATATTTCAAGTGTGTCACTTTTGGAATTCTGAAATAAGCTGCTCCTAATGCTAGTGAATCTGCAGTCTGATTACAATCTCTTGGAATATATGTTATGTTGAAAGCACAGAAAAAATTATCAATCATATCCCAGACTTCATTTCTGTAAACTTTCAATAATGACTGCTTTACCTGATAAATACTCTTTACTTGCTGAATTACCATTTCGGAGTCGCCAAACACTGCAAGACTTTGAATATTCATATCTTTTGCAGCTCTCAATCCAAGGATTAGTGCCTCATACTCAGCAGTATTATTTGTAGTTTGGAATTCCAATTTATACATTAATTAAATCATCTCACCTCTAGGAGAAATTAACAACACACCAGCCCCTACTCCATCCTTATTTGATGATCCATCAAAATACATCTACCAAATGCCTTCCTGTTCTTCTGTGTTGCACTAAACTGAAATATCTTTCTTAACTTGCAAAACCCCTGCAGCATCATCATTTACCTGTAACATGCATGAACCCGTATCCTCTTGTATTGTATAAATAGGATGATTCATAGGATTTCTGTCATCACTTACTAGGAATGCCAATTGCACCTCTCTGTATAATATTCTATATTCACCTCCAAATATAGGAATTGAAGCATATGATAGATCCATTTGTAGAGTGCCACCTATCTTTTTAGCCCATGATCTTAACAACAGCATGCCAAGCTTAGGAGAAATATCAGCTACTACTACATCCATAAGAATACTTTTCATGGGTAACTGGGCAAGGTTGAATACAAGATCTTTTATGACTCCTAAACATTTGACAGCTCGAGAATCAAAAGCATATAAGTCATGATAGGGTTTTGTGACAGATAATCCTAGGGCTTCCATAACTTCCTTTGGCATAAGATTGTGTGAAGCACCTGAATCCAAAAGACAATTATGCAACATCTGGTCATGTATGGTAAGTGTGATATAGAATGGTGGGGGATAACAGGATTTTATATCTGACTGGTCAGAAGCTTTTGAACCAGTGATAATGGTGGGATCCTTCTCCTGCAAGTTTATCACATCTTCTGAGGCATGAAAAGGTGATGAGTTCAAAATTTTCATGGCAGGTTCTCTATAAGATTTGCTCCTTATCAATTCAATTAAAGGGATGGGGATCTTGATTTTATTTATCTCATGCTCCAAATCAAAACCAAGCATATTACCTACTTCTGCTGATTTAACAATCTTGCTTTTATCTTTCTGTTGTTCTTGTTGTTCTCTGGTAGGCAATACTTCCTTAGTGGGCACAATTTTAACCTTCTTCTTAAAGGGTACAGCTTGTTTTACTCCTGACCTGAGTCCATATGATTTCTGCTGCTCTTGCTGACAAATTTTAGATTGCTGCTCATTAAGGTTTATTTTTTTATAATCAAGCTCTGCTACAGCATAATAATCATCCTTAGTCACAAAATTAGAAGAAGATACATCATCCAACTGATTAATATCATGCTCTAAATCTTCAATTTCTTCTACTGCTATTTCATAAGGATCATCATCTCTTATCAAATTATCCTGAAAAGGTGGTTGAATCTTCTGATATTCATTTTCTCTCCTCTCCCTTTGAATGTCATTGTTTCTTCTTTCTCTGGGAATGAATTTAGGAGGATAAGGGTGCCTAAACTGATTTTGGTTTCTGTTGTCATTATCCTAAGCAGGTCTATTTTGATTTTTCTTTTCCATCTCCAATCTCTCAATCTTTGCAGACAAATCCTTTATGGTTTTATGCATTTCATCATATTTTCTATCTGAAACCTTTGTAAAAGAAGAAGAAGGTATCATCTCCTTTTTACCCTTTCGATCCATCCTTTGACCTTCATCTTCTTCTTTGAGTTTGTTTGATGCCAAAATATTGGATTCAACCTCTAAGGCTGCATCCTGCATGTTCATCAGAGACACTGCTTTTCTCTCCCTCAACCACAAGGAAAATTGATAATCAAAAGCATTAGCATAAGTCAATTTTGCTACAGGTTCAGTGGGTTTAATCTCTATGGGAATCTTGTTATACATTTTATTAAACCTTTTGGAAAAATCTGCAACTGCTTCATCAAGATTTCTTTTCAATAGTAGAGTATGTGAATTTTGTGTAATAGTAGAGATAATCTTTTGTATCTCTCCATTGTCTGATAAACACATGGTGTAACTCCTCCAAACCATCTATAGAATTCTCTGGTAATTCCCTGAACCATTTTCTAACCTCTCCATCTAGACTCTGAACGAACATTCTCATCCAAACATCTCTAGCTTCAATGTTGTAGTTATCAACATAGCTACAAAACTTATCCCAATGTTCT
Organism: Larix kaempferi; assembly: GCA_027924585.1. Taxonomy (NCBI): domain Eukaryota; kingdom Viridiplantae; phylum Streptophyta; class Pinopsida; order Pinales; family Pinaceae; genus Larix; species Larix kaempferi. Next base: position 26,703,390 of record BSBM01000370.1, on the reverse strand, counting down.
TCGGCAGTTCTTCCACCCTGACCATCAAACCTAGGCAAATATTTCTGGTAATCACCTCCAGGAAAAGGGTTTAAGGGTCGAAGCATAACCAATGGAGCATATACAGCTGCTACCATATGGTCCATCATATCAGGGGGTTGGCCAGCCATATTTAATGAATGAGAAATCTGTGGGACAAATGGCTAATTCTGTGGAGATGGTGGTTTAGTATGAGGAGGGGAAGGTACTTCAATTTTCAATTGGCCAATGAAAATCCTACTTGTAAGAGGTATCTCAGGTTATGTTAAATAATTCAAGGTAAACACTTCCTTAGGAGTATGCTTATGTTCTACATATAGAGGATTTGAATAAACATTAAAATCACCAACCTGTGTTGGATGTAGCTAATCAATTTCAGGAATACAAACTGATAAATCCAATTTATTTTCTTCTTGGCTATTCACAAGGTCTGAAGAGGAAGATCCTAGATCTGTATCAATAATGGAAAGCTGAGGATCACTGGATGATGGATAATTTAACTTTCTTCTAGCCTCCCTTATAATCTTTTATGGATCAAAAACTCCTGTATGTAGAGGAGATGAAGGATTTCCTCTTGTACCAATCGTCTTTGAAGCCACTGTAACTTTCTAACTGTCAGGTGAATGTAGTCTGTAAACAAATGTATTGATCTTGTCACCTCTCAAAATCAGCTATAAAGATGTCGAACACCTAGGGAATATATACTTTCGTTTCTCCGTCCCCGGCAACGGCGCCAAAAGATGTTATCCCTAAAGTTGAACCTAGACTACGGGGGTTCAAGCTTAAGGAAATATTAGATGGTAGATATCAGACATCTACACAGTAATTTTAGGTAATTCTGGTGGTAAATGAAACTATGACTCAGGTTGGATAATCAGAAACAGAAGACAGGGATAATATAAAATTTCAATTATCAGAACAGAAACAGAAAATGACTGTGATCATAAACATATAAATGTTAAGAGCTTCAAATTTCATTTTATAATTGGGGCATAGTTGTATACTAGTCAAGAGAATCACAACATGAAATTGAGACCATGAATTGACAAAATAATGACAGTATATACTTCATAGATTAAAATAAAACACGCTCAGAGATTATACTTTACTTCAAAAACAACCATTTCTAGAACATATTAACATAAGAAATTTCATACATGCCTGTATAGAAAACTTCTAAGAACGAACTTCCATCATGTCGTTCAGGTTCCAACCCCCGCCTATTTCATTTCTATCTCATATATATATACAAAATTTGTTCAAAACGAAACAGTTAATAGATCCTATTCTATTGGATCTAATTCCTTCAAAAATGGAATAGAGTTTGAACGTTAGACTCTCAACCCCTTAACATAAGTGAAGTTAAACACAACAACTTGCCACCTATGCAATCCTATCACCTAATCATAGCAAACAAACTAAATGCTTCTGGATGACTCAGCTAGAACAGCCAGGTCATCTAGAACTTGAGATCTTCTTTGTAACCTGGTATATTCAGCATCTGCATTGAGCTCTCGCCCTTGCAACTCGTCCAGCTGGATATTCATTTGTCTGTATTCCTTATGCAAGGCTCTCTTCTTTTGCAATGTTTCTTTAGCTACAGCTGCTAACTTCTGATAATCAGAATCCTTCTGCCCCAAGTCCTCTCGAAGTCTCTTATTTTCCCACAGCAGGCTCTCATTAATATTCTGTAGGTACTGGCACTGTTCCTTGTAAGATTTCAGGGTTTTCTTCACTTGGTCTAATTCAGGGACAATCTCCATCTCATCTGCATCCATTGTAACCTCTTCTTTCTATACGCCCTTAGAACTTGATGCCTGATTTATGGCATGAACATGCTTCTTTTCAAACAGTGCCTCTGGTATATGTCCCATATTTGTTTGCATATCTATGAAATCTTCGTTTTCAGAAATAAAAAACATCAATTTCCTGATTATCCTTCTCATTATCAGAGTCGTTAACTGGGACAATTTCATTTCCCTTTGTAGGTTCTTTTAGCAATCTGGTTTCTGCGGCCATTTTAGTCCTAGAACTTGTCCTCGGCCCAAAACCCACATTTTCTATGCTTATAGTTTTTATTGGCTCATCTTCCTCAGCAATTGGGTTTTTAACAACCAAACTCAACATATCAGGTTTTGGTAAACTAGATTGATCAGAAATGATTTTACCTTCAGCAACATTTAATATGGTTTGCCCTGTTTCATCCTTTCCTTCAGAATCTTCAGCCTGTACCTGTTTATCTGGCAATTTTGTTTCATTGCCTTTCTCCTTAGAAGGTTTCTTCTTTTTCTTTATTTCAAAACCCTGTTCAATGAGAAATTGATCCCAGCTTTGCCCTATTTGCTTCAAATGATGAAGAACTAAGAGTTTGATAAGCCCATGATGAAATATGGAGTGTTATGTATGTTTCGGATGACCCTGCACCCACAAAACCATTTTCTGCAAACTTCTCCATAAATAGTATGGAAAATTCATCTTCTTACTGCCATGTAAATGCATCAACAGTCGAATGTGGCATCTCAGAACCTTGTCAAAACGGCCATCACAAGTGATATAGTTTTGAATCATTTCAAGAGGGATTTTCCAATTTGGTTTTACTTGGCTAACATGAACCCCATTCTACCAATAGTCTTCAAAACCAAGAAGCAAGAATTCACTGTAGTCTCCTTCGAATTCTTTCTGCTTGAACCAGCTTTCACCATCAGTTGGGATGCCGTTGACCTCTGATATGAACTGTTCATTCACTGTTATCTTGAAACATTTAAAATCGACAACCCCATCATTATAATTTTTGATAAAAGATTTAGTCACCTGAGGGTTGTAACCCTGTAGTTTTTCACAATAAACGAGCCAACCTGCGTCTCTCATTAGCTTGGTTGATCTTGGAAATTGCATGAGCCATTGGATGTTGTTTGGTTCAGCTCTACATGGGAGGCCACCTGGTTTCCTTTTTTCATGCACCTGTGAGGTTTCCTCCATACTTAGCTTATTCAAAAATGTATCTGTGCCGTGAAAACCCTACTCTGCAAGGTTCATTCCTGAAATTACATTCCTCTACCATCAATTCTGCTAACTTTGATGCCTGGAAACTCGTACTCATCGACCATCACTGCTGTGTAGTTGTTCAATTGCCAACTCTCAAGTGATACAGGCTGCCACGCCTTATAGGGTACCAAATACATGCACATTGATAATTGATTTAGAATTATAATAAATGCAAATTATAATGATCGATTTCACAACCCTTGTTAAATCATACTTTCACATTTATGTGAAACTAACAGCATTTTTCATAGTACTGACAACATTTTCAGATTTGGACTTTTGGCACAAGCTGTCAATTTAGCATTTAAATCAAATTTGCCAATTTATAAAGTTTCCAAAACATTTGAAATATCTTTTGAATCAAGAAATTTAAATTTGATTTTGAAAATAAATATAACCAAGAGCCTGTCTTATTTAATCATGAAAATATAACAAAAAATAACTAGGGTAACATAAAATTTAAGCAGAATGAAGGGAATGCATGAACTAGGCAAATGGAAAAAATAAAAGAAAATGAGGTAAGGGCTGTATAAGTCTAAAGAACAACTCTAGAGATAACAGAAGGCATCTAGATAGCCACTATATGCATACAGGATATGGAAAAGTGTTGTGCCAAAGTATTGTTCAAGATAGTTGCATAACTATGTGAAGCATATCTGTATGCATAATAGGTTATCATGTCAACATGATTTGATGATTATGAATTTTTACTAATCATGTAAGTAACTTTGATTTGTAGGAAAGATCATGAAGAATGATGAACACCGAACAAGTGATGGATGTTCAACAAGAAGACTTACAAATCAAACATACTATAGAAGGTTCGTGGCTAGAAGATTCTCTTAGAAAGAGAAAGAGAATCATGACGAGATGTTTGCTCCAAGTGGCTAGATAATACCATTCTCTTAATGGTGTAATTGAAGAATAAGTGTGAATCAAGAAAACTCCCAGGATTCAATTGAAGAAAGCTCTGTACGGGTACCCAGGATCGATAGTAATTTGATGAGCTTAATGATCACCATGGGTGATGCGGATTTCAACCTTTGCTACAAGGTTGAAGATGGTATATATATACAGATGACATTTAAGAAGGAACTCATCACAAAGTTCGAATGATCTTGAGTGCATATCAGTAGACCCATCTGACAAGAGATGGCACGGATAGATATGCAGAAGATCACTCAATGCAGAGTGTGGATGATGTTCATTCACAGAGGAAGAATTGATAGCTTCTTGACAAGCTTGGGCTTTAACAAAGTAAAGCTGATCCTCACCTTTACCTTAAGGTTATGGATGATGAACCTGTCATACTATTACTGTATGTGGATGATCTCTTTCTATCAGGGAATGAGAAACAAATCATGGAAAGCAAGAAGAAGCTAGCTACAGAATTTGAGATGAAAGATCTCGGATTGATGCATTACTTCCTAGGTATGGAAGTATGGCAAGGTTCAGAAGGAATCTTTCTCAACTAGGGAAAGTATGCTGTGGAAATCCTGAAAAGATTTGATATGTTGGAATATATAACCATGACCTCTCCCATGGATTCCAACTTGAAGCTGTTAGCGGATGACTCATCATAGTTAGTGGATGTGACTCTGTACAAACAGATTATTGGGTCATTGATGTATTTGACGAATACAAGGCCGGATATATGCTTTGCTGTGAAATACCTTGAGATAGTATCTAGTGGAACCTAGGCATGTTCACCTGATAGCTGCAATGCATGTGATGAGGTACCTAAAGGGTACGACAGACTTTGGTCTATGTTATCTTGGAGATCATGATTTTAGATTGTATGGCTCCACAGATGCTGATTGGGTAGGAAGTGTATCAAGCAGGAAAAGTACATCGGGTGGATGTTATTGTCTGGGATCTGCCATGATCTCGTGGTTTAGCAGGAAGCGGTATAGTGTGGCTCTCAGCACAGCTGAAGCGGAATATATAGTTGCTTGCTCTACTAGTTGCGAAGCGATATGGCTTCAGAAGTTGTTATCATGATTATTTGACTTAGAGATGGACTCCAATGTGATCCCGTGTGACGACTAGAGTTGTATCAAATGACAGAGAATCCAGTGTTCCATGATAAGTCAAAGCACATAGAGATCCGATATTTCTATATACGGGATATGGTGCAGAAAGGAGATATCAAGCTCGAGTATGTGAGCACTGACGAACAAGTTGCTGATGTGTTGACCAAACCTCTGTCTCGAGTAAAGTTTGAGTATTTTTGAGACAAGCTTGGTGTCGTTCAGAAGGACCCTCCTCGAAAGGGGGAGCGATGTGGTCGATGATGAGATTGCCTATATTGATGGTAAGGTCAATGATGAGGATACCTGTGTTGATGTGGATGCTTGTATTGATGATGAGGATACATGTATTGATGATGAGGTTACTTGTTTCGACGGTAAGGTCGATGATGAGGTTACCTGTGCCGACGATGAGGTCGATGAGTGGTACTTAGACTTGGTCTAAGATGATGAGGGGATTGTATCATCCCCGGACTTCGGTCCCAGAATTGATCTGTAGACAGATGTCTCTGAGAATGTGGTCCCTAATGGATGAGAGGGGATTGTATCATCCCCGGACTTCGGTCCCAGAATTGATCCGTAGACAGATGTCTCCGAGAATGTGGGGATTGTATCATCCTCAGACTTCGGTCCCAGAATTGATCCGTAGACATATGTCTCCGAGAATGTGGGGATTGTATCATCCCTGGACTTCGGTCCCAGAATTGATCCGTAGACAGATGTCTCCAAGAATGTGGGGATTGTATCATCCCTGGACTTCGGTCCCAGAATTGATCCGTAGACATATGTCTCCGAGAATGTGGGGATTGTATCTTCCTCGGACTTCGGTCCCAGAATTGATCCGTAGACAGATGTCTCCGAGAATGTGGGGATTGTATCATCCCCGGATGACGGTCCCAAAATTAATCCGTAGATAGATGTCTCCGAGAATGTGGGGATTGCATCATCCCCGGATGACGGTCCCAGAATTGATCCGTAGACAGATGTCTTCGAGAATGTGGGGATTGTATCATCCCTGGACTTCGGTCCCAAAATTGATCCGTAGACATCTGTCTCCGAGAATTGATGATAGTACTACATCGTCCTTGGACATTTGGTTCAAAATGTACGTGATAGGATTGCATCGTCCTTGGACTCATGTCCTAAAGTGATAAGGATTGATCATCCTGGAAGTAGATCTGGATTGCATCGTCCATAGACATGAGACTTGTCTAAAATTGATAAGGATTGATCATCCTGGAAATAGATCTGGATCGCATCGTCCATAGACATGAGACTTGTCTAAAATTGATAAGGATTGATCATCCTGGAATTTGATCTAGAGTGTATCGTCCATGGACCTATGTCCTAAAGTGAGAGGGATTGATCATCCCATAATAGGATCTTGTGTATTGCAGAGTATGCTGCTATGGCGATGTTGTAGATCGAGATGATCCAGATGCTGTAGATCGAGATGATCCAAATGCTGTAGATCGAGATGATCTAGATGCTGTAGATCTAGATGCTGTAGATCGAGATGATCCAAATGCTGTAGATCCAGATGATAATGTTGATCGAGAGGATCCAGTTGATGATGTGATGTTGTTGATCAAGAGGATCCAGTTGATGTTGTTATGATGATGATCAGTAGATCCAGACGATGAGGCAGTTGATCGAGTGATCCAGATGATGATGTTGCCTTAGCTGTTCGAGTGTTGCAGAAGGTGAAGACTCAATACTGACGATGTTGATACTCCAGTATTGAAGACCTGAAGATATTCCAGTAACTGGTTGAGTTATTGATGATGTTGAGAAAGATTCCAATGTTCTATAGATGTATCATGTATGATGTCATTGATGACTCCTTTCTCCTGCAGATGTTGTTATAATATCCTTCTCGTTAAGGGGGAGTGTTGAAATATTGTAACTTCTAAGAATATTATATTTGTACTTTATTATTCCGGAGATGTTTCATTCCTCCGTGAAGACCCTATTGTATATCCGGAGATGTTTATTCCTTCGTCAGAATGTGGTAACTTGGGTTATTAGACTTCCCTAGTGGGGTCGGCCCAGAGTCAGTTGTAATGGGGTGTTTAACCCAGTGGTTAAAGTTGGGGTCGACCTAGTTAGTGTAAAAGTCAAGTCGGAGTTGTGTATAAATAGAGGAGGTGTGTTCCTCATTTAACACATATTACACTCACTTGTGAATAGCGCATAAGTGAGGGAGAGATCTTCTATGGAGGAGAAGGAGATCATGCCTAGGGTTTACATCTTTGTATTTGCTGGTCATCTATATTGAGGAAGTTTTGCTGGGTTTTCTACCCCATGAGGGTTTCCCAGCATAAATTTGTGTCTCTTGTGTTTATGTTGTGCTTGTTGTTCTTTCAGTGATCCTGTATATGCTATTGTTGTGAAATGAAATTCAATGCTGATATTTTCTATCTTATCATATACAACTATGGAAAAGAAAGCATATGCCTTAGTCAAATACTTGAATCATTTTCGGACATATGTGGGTTACTCAAAGATGATTGGATATGTTCCCCACTCAGTTGTCAAGGATATTCTTGCTCAACAATTAGGAATCAGAGGGAAGTGGGTCTCTAAAATTCACGAAGATGTGACTTGGAGATAAAACCCACAAAATTGATCTAAGGTCAAGGTCTTGCATAGATTTGACAAAAGGAAATGAGGCAGCTCTTGGTTTAAATTGTCAGATTAGTTCTCCGACGGTTTCCACAACACTCAACAAATTAGAACAACACGAGTGGTATTTATATATTATTTACTTCCTTAAGAACAATACTTAACCAAATCACTTAGTCAATCATAAAAGAAGGGAATTAAGGTTGAAATAATCTAAGTATTGTTTGATTCATGATGGAATGGAGTGGAGAAACCCCGAAGGATTATTACTTAGATGCATTGATGAAACATAGTCCAAAAGACTTATGGCATAGTTACATGAAGGATTTTGTGGTGGTCATTATGCTGCAAAAACTACATCATGTTAATGTATTTGTAACTTCAGAATGTATTCACTTATATATTTTATATTGTATTTGTATTTTATTATTGTACCTCCGACGGAGATGTTTATTCCTCCGGTCGGAGAAGTCATTATTGTACTTGGGTTATGTAAAGTCATTGAGGTCAATCCTCCCATGTAAGTCGGGGCATTAGTCCCTTAGAGTCATTTGTATTGGGGTGTTTCAGTCCCCTAAAGGAGTCAGCCCAGTAAACTTTAGTTGAGGCCGACTTGTCAAGTGGTAAAGGTAAAGTGAAAGGTAAAGTATAAATAAAATAGAGAGCTAGGCTCTCTATTTATTCACTCACTCACATTCATTCACTCACTCACTTTGCATTAGTGAGAGATAGGAGGAGTTTGCACAAGTGGATAAGAAGGAAGCTGCTGGAGACCATCTCTTTGTTTTGGGTTTTTATTATTATTTCTCATTCTATCTCCGAGGAAGTTGCGGGGTTTTCTCCTTTATGGTTCCTCAGTGAAATACTTTGTGTCTCTTGTCTCTTGTGTTTGATTTGTTGTACATGTTATTCGATTAGTTAATATCCTAGATAATATTGAATTAAATGATGAAAAATTAGCATGGTATCAGAGCTAGCCTAAAGGAAGGCATTGTATGGCATTTACGACACTTGTTGCACTTGCGACAAATTGTAAGCTAGGGCTTGGTATAGTAAAAACTAGTCATAGTGGCACTTTCGCTGTAAATCCATTTTGGCGAAGGTTCAAGATCTGAATTTTTTACAGGACAAATATCAGACATGGATGTACCTTGTGTAAAAATTTCAGCCCTTGATTCACTGTACTTTTCTAATTATGATCCGTACAAGTTAGGGTTTCTGCCTCATCCATAATGAAGCCCTAAACAGGTGACCTAGGTAAAAAGGTCATATATCGGGCTATGAAGCTCCAAATGGAATTCCGTAAAAAGGGATAGTTAGGGCACAGACTTTAGTTTCACAAGTCTGATTTCCAGAGGCCGAAGTTGAAACAGTGACACGTGGCACTCCATACAAGTTCGCTATGTTGTTTAATCCCTTAAACATGTCATGTTGGGAAATTGAGCATATCTCTCTGATGGAAAATCCAATGAAGCTCAAACCTATGGGGTTGGAAAGATGGCAGGTCATGCTACCATAGGACGAATTTTCAAGACCTATAGATCCTCAATTTTAGATATACACTAGAAACAATAAGGCACATATGAAATGGCTCAACGGAGCAAATCAAAGAAGAGGAGGAAGAAGCTCTCACTTAGGGTTTTCAGTTTTTAGGTATGACATGACCTGATACAATGTTGGATACACTTGATGCAACATTTGAAACTTTGAAAATGGATTTGGAATCCATTCATCATAGATATTAATCCTCCATCAAAATGTTGTGGGAGGAAGGAGATTGAAAATTAGGGTTTCCAAGTAAGAAGAAACCCTAGCAAAGTTGGGAGACTCATAGGGCAGCAATGAAGGAGGTTTAAATGGCACTGATATTCTATCATCCTAGAACCATGAAACTATATAAGATGTTTACAAGTGATATACCTTGGATGATTAGGGTTTTACCCTTATAGAGAAGATTGCAAGCAATCTCAACAGGTATGACTTGAGGAGATGCAGGTATGTTTTGAAATTTGTTTCATTTATCTGATGATTAAGTTTATGATATGTTTGTATTCATATTATTGAGGTTAGTACAATATTGATTAATTTTACACTTGTCTCATCACCTTAGTAAAATTATGAATGCATGTGAATGATAGAAGACATTCATTGATTAGGGTTATGACACTTATGATTGTACTAATGCACTGTGGTGTTGTATGAGGATGATGTTGTCCGCTAACATGAAAGGTACATTGAGAAAGACAAATCAAGTTATAGATCAAGAATATATGACCATGGTGACATGAAGACAAAGACTCATCCATAGTCATTGATCACATAGAAGCTCTACTTACGAGGTATGTATAATTTGGTTCTACAATGTTTAACTTATGAGATATGCAGGTTACTAGCACAAGGTCTCTAAATCATTGAAGAGAACAAAGAAGACATTGTTTGGGTATCTTAGACATAACTAGCAAACATGATAATCCAGGTATGTTTTCCTATATCGAGTTATAATCCTACCTTGTGTGAGGATCTTATATAAGTATACTTTTGTATGATTGATAATGATTATTCATGAAGTTATAAGTTTGAGTAATCATGGGTTTATGCATATTATGCTTCTTAGTTTGATTAATGATATGACAAACTAGAAGAGTCCTATGGTCAAATAAGAATATGCATGAGTAAAAGAAGTACTCCCTGAAACATTTAATACTAACGCATGTGATAAATTACCTATGTATGAAATGATCATGACCATACATGTTAAGATTATAGGATTATAATGTTTTGATAGTATTGAGATTATACTAATGAATGTATGATTATGTATGAGATCTTGAGGATGACACAATGATGAAACTAGTGCACACTTCAGCATGCATAGTGGTCCAAGATGGATAGAATTTCAAAGACATATAATCATGATGCTATCACGAAGGGAAAATAGAGATCAAGAGGGAGCACACTCCAGTAGTTCCTGCAAGGAAGCAAAGATTGAGAGGGAGTCCACCCAACAACTAAACAAAGATAAGTATTTGAATTGTCATTTATTGTATATATGATTACTTAAATGATGTTGTTCAGTCATGTACATACTTATGTTCCTATATTTAGGATGTATATTATGAATGTTAGAAAAGTTGCATTAATGAACAAGATACTATTAATATGCAAGTAATGAGTAAGTGGCCTATGGTACTGTACAACACCCCATTGCTACTTATCTAGATTGAAACCTCTTTGCTGACATGTTGGATTAGTGCACACTCTTAACAATGTTCTGGTAGAAATGGAAGGCATCTAGAAAGTTACGGGATATGGATAAATGTTGTATTGAAGCATTGGCTAAGATAATTGCATGACTGTATGACTTATGTTTTTATGCGTAAGAATTTGTTCTGAAAACTATGAGATATTTCTAATCATGAAATTAAACTTGACTTGTAGGAAAGATCGTATGCATAATAGGTTATCATTGAAATGTCAACATGATTTGATAATTATGAAGTGTTACTAATCATGTAATTAAATTTGATTTGTAGGAAAGATCATGTGCTATGATCAAAAGAAGGACGATGAACATCTGTTCCAAAGAACAAGTGATGGATGTTCAAAAAGAAGACTTACAAATCAAATGTACTATAGAAGTACAAAGGAAGGCTCGTGGCTAGAGGATTCTCTTAGAAAGAGGAAGAGGATCATGGCAAGATGTTTGCTCCAATGGCTAGACACAGTTCCAGAGATAGATTACACCCATTGATGACAAGACCGTTCTCTTGAATGGTGTAAATGAAGAAGAAGTGCATATCCAACAAACTCCTAGGATTCGATAGAGAATCACATGATTGAAGAAAGCTTTGTACGGGTTCAACAGGTACCCAGGATCGACAGTCATTTGATGAACTTGATGATCACCACGGGTGATGCGGATTTCAACCTTTGCTACAAAGTTGAAGATGGTTTCTATATACAGATGGATGCAAGAAGGAACTCACCATAGAGTTCGAGTGATCTTGAGGCTCATATCAGTAGACCCATCTGACGGGAGATGGCACAGATAGATATGCAGAATATCGCTCAATGCAGAGTGTGATTGATGTTCAGTCACAGAGAGAGGACAATACTCAGATATAGAAAAATCCACTTTAGAGGGAGTAGATCCTAGAGTTAAAGAATCTTGGCATGATTCTTGTGATTAGATATGTGGATGAGATGAGATGAGATCTTCCTTGGACAAGGGAAGTATGCAGTAGAGATCTTGAAGCGGTTCGGGATAATGGAATGCAAGGCCATGGCCACACCTATTGCATCGAACTTGAAGCTATTGAGTGATGCTTCATCAGAGTCGGTTGATGCCACGATGTATCGTCAGATGATTGGGTCTTTGATGTACCTGACGAATACGAGACGAGATATTTTCTTTGTTGTGAACACATTGAGCCAGCTCCTGACGGATCCGAGACATGTTCACCTGATTGTTGCATAGCATATTCTGAGGTACCTAAAGGGTACGGTGGATTATGGGCTCAAGTATGATGCGAATCAGAAGATTAACTTGGAGGGTTATGTTGATTCGGATTGGGCAAGCAGTGCCATTGATAGGAAGAACACTTTGGGGTGTTGCTTCAGTATGGGATCAAGTGTGATCTCTTGGTTTAGCAGGAAGCAGTTCTGCAATGAGTACAACCGAAGCAGAGTATGTCGCAACTTGTTCGGCTAGTTGTAAGGCAATATGGCTAAGGAAGCTACTGTCTGATTTGTTTGATCTCCAGTTGGACACAACTTGTATATATTGCGACAACCAGAGTTGTGTGAAGTTGTCAGAGAACCCAGTGTTCCATGACAAGTCGAAGCACATAGAGATCAAGTTCCAGTATATCAGGGATATGGTGTAGAGAGGAGCGGAGAAACTCCAGTATGTTGCGACGGACGAGCAGATAGCCGATGTATTGACCAAGCCGCTGTCCAGAGTGAAGTTTGAATACTTCAGAGAGAAGCTTGGTGTACTTAAGATCGATTTTCCTTCCAAGGGGAAGTGATGAGTCCAGAAGACACAGATGCACATGGGCCATTCTCACATAGTGGTAGGAAAGTCCTCCTATGGTGAAGATGTAAGGGCTGGGGCCATTCTCACATGGTGGTAGGAAAGTCCTCCCATGGTGCAGATGTAAGGGCTGGGCCATTCTCACATGGTTGTAGGAAAGTCCTCCCATGGTGCAGATGTAAGGGTTGGGCGTGGCTTTTCCAACATGGTCAAAGATTAGTCCTTCCATGGTCATTGATGTAATTGGCGATGCTTTTCCGACATGGTCAGAGGAAAGTCCTTCCATGGTCGTTGATGTAATTGCCGAGATTTTCTGACATGGTCAGAGGTTAGTCCTTCCATGGTCGTGATGTAATTGCTGAGCCTTTCCTGGATGGTCAGAGGAAAGTCCTTCCATGCCGGTGATTGTAAGTGTTGTGTTGTGTGCACCTGGGCTTTGCTCCGTTGACGATGAGATGATCTGTAGATGATGAGGTGACAGTAGGGTGCACATGTTTTGCAGTGGAATATAATCAGTCCTAAGGGTTGGGCGTGGCTTTTCCAACATGGTCAAAGATTAGTCCTTCCATGGTCATTGATGTAATTGGCGATGCTTTTCCGACATGGTCAGAGGAAAGTCCTTCCATGGTCGTTGATGTAATTGCCGAGATTTTCTGACATGGTCAGAGGTTAGTCCTTCCATGGTCGTGACGTAATTGCTGAGCCTTTCCCGGATGGTCAGAGGAAAGTCCTTCCATGCCGGTGATTGTAAGTGTTGTGTTGTGTGCACCTGGGCTTTGCTCCGTTGACGATGAGATGATCTGTAGATGATGAGGTGACAGTAGGGTGCACATGTTTTGCAGTGGAATATAATCAGTCCTGAGATGCTCCTTCAGGTTTTGCAGTAGCATATAATCAGTCCTGGGAGATCTTGCAGGTTTTGCAAGTGGCATATAATCAGTCCTGGGATGCTCCTTCAGGTTTTGCAGTAGCATATAATCAGTCCTGGGAGATCTTGTAGGTTTTGCAGAGGCATATAATAAGTCCTAAGATGTACCTACTGGATGGATTGCTCATAGAGATGATGAAGACCTACATGGAGGGTAGGCCTACATCCAACATGAAAAAGGGCTGGCTCTGTAGAACTTCCTATGACGAGTAGATTGGAGATTGATGGTCGAGATAGCAGCCGCAGGTTTGATGATGATCTAGCTTTGGTGATGATCCAGCTTTGATGATGATCCAGTGACGAAGACTTGTGCTGCCGAACTGTGTCAAGAGAATACCTTCCCAGTTAAGAGGGAGTGTTAATGTATTTGTAACTTCAGAATGTATTCACTTGTATATTTTATATTGTATTTGTATTTAATTATTGTACCTCCGACGGAGATGTTTATTCCTCTGGTCGGAGAAGTCATTATTGTACTTGGGTCATGTAAAGTCATTGAGGTCAATGCTCTCATGTAAGTCGGGGAATTAGTCCCCTAGAGTCATTTGTATTAGGGTGTTTAAGTCCCCTAAAGGAGTTGGCCTAGTAAAATTTAGTTGAGGCCAACTTGTCAAGTGGTAAAGGTAAAGTGAAAGGTAAAGTATAAATAGAGAGCTAGGCTCTCTATTTATTCACTCACTCACTTCGCATTAGTGAGAGATAGGAGGCGTTTGCACAAGTGGAGAAGAAGGAAGCTGCTAGAGACCATCTCTTTGTTTTGGGGTTTTTTATTATTGCTCATTCTATCTCTGAGGAAGTTGCGGGGTTTTCTCCTTTATGATTTCCCCGGTGAAATACTTTGTGTCTCTTGTCTCTTGTGTTTGATTTGTTGTACATGTTATTCTCTCAGTTAAGATCCTAGATCATATTGAATTAAATGATGAAAAACTAACACATCCCATGAAATCCTAAGAGTAGGGTACTATTGGTTGTCAATATTTGTAGATGTCCACAGGTTTGTCAAAGCATGTCAGCCATGTCATTTATTCATAGGAAAGAATAATTTTGTAGCCTTCCCTTTACAACCAATTATAGTCGAAGCACCCTTCCAACAATGGGGTCTTGATTTCATTGGCCAGTTTAAGGAAAATTCAAGTAATGGGTATACTTGAATCCTCCGCTTCAAACTATTTTATGAAGTGGGTATAGGCCGTACCCTATAAGAAATCCATCGAAAAGATAGTCATGAAATTCTTGGAAGGAAAGATAATCACAAGGTTCGGTGTGCCAACCAAGATTACCACTGATAATGCCATGGCCTTCAGTTCAACATAGTTATCATATTTTTGTTTCAAATAAGACATTATACTATCCCATTCATCCAACTATTACCCCCAGGAAATGGACTTGCTGAGTCCAACGACAAGAACTTGATGACCATCATCAAACAGACAATTGGGGACGACAAGAAATGATGGGATAGTAAGATTATGTATGCACTTTGGGTAGATAGAATAAATAAGAAACAAGCCACTAGTAAAAGTCATTTCAAATTGGTCTGTGATATTGAAGTTACTTTTCCAGTACATCTTAGACTTCCAATGTATCAACTCTTATAGGAATTTCATCAGATCAAGATGCAATATAGGGTAGAATTGATCAACTTATAGAATTAGATGAAGTCGGAAGAAAGGCACTAGATCAGAGTATCAAAAATCAGGCAAAGGTAAAATGACTCTTCGATAAAGGGTCTTGTTAGAGGAATTTACAGAAAGATGACATAGTCCTATGGGACAAAAGAAGGGAAAATCCAGGCAAGCATGAAAAATTTGATAGTTTGTGGTTAGGGCCTTACAGAATTGATAGCCTAGGCAGGACAAATTCATTCTACCTCAGCTACCTAGACGACGAGAAATTGTAGCTTCTAGTCAATGGTCAATTACTCAAGCTATTCTTCAAAGGTAACATCTGATGCCTAGGGGGCATCCAAGGTAAAATATTATAGTCTTCTTTTCAGCATTTTGCTTTCCGCATATTCTTTCTGCATTTTACTTTCCACCTTTACTTTGAACATTTCTTTTTAGTCATTTCATTTATGTACCTAGAAATGGTAGTTTCTTTTCCTATATATGCAACTGGTATTTTATTTTGATGGCTTTCATAAGAACATGTGCTATTAAATTTTGTCTATCAAGTTGAAATGTTTTTTTATAGGTCACAGTTTGGAGATTTTGGATTTCTTGTCCAATCTAAACATCAAGCACATGTCCCCATATAGGAGCCGGTTGTTACCACCCAATTTGCACAAGATGATCAACATACAAAAGGCGTAAGCCAACCAGGGACCTTTCAGTTCCCCATCTAGATTAGGCAGTCTTATACTCAGATGCATGTTCTTTTGCACTTCCTTTGTCATGGTCAAAGGAAGTTGTTTGTAAAATTTTAACATCCATTACATATGTAAAAGAGCTACTCTGGAGTGTTTTTTTTTTTTCACCTGGATGAACTTAGATCCTAGTGATTAGAATTTATCCTGGTTTTTTCACTCACACCTCCAAAACCAAAGTATGCTATAATATAGGTGCCTCAGGTTGGTGTCTAAGTCCTTAGGGTCCGATGTCAAAAGCTAAGTTAGTCACCATATCCCTAGCAACATGCATGACCTTTTAAGCCCCTTGGTGGGGGGGGTTAAAAATGACCAAAAAACTATGTAAAAAGGAGTTAAAGGGGTCAATTATTAAAAGGGGAATATTCCTATCCCCTTTCCCCTCTCATGCAAGTGTTTTCCCGTCTTCCAGAGGAGAAAAGGTGGCATTATCACCCACCTCATGAGTCATCTCCAAGATGTGGCTTCAACTCTCAATGCTATGCATGTAATCTCCACCAAAAGGGGATGCACTCACCTAGCTTTGGAGTTAACTCTAGATGTGGTGTGTGTCTCTTGATTTGCATGAGATTCTCCTCCTAGATCACTTCATTACCTTCACTAGCAAGATCACGTCCTTCATTATGAGCTTGTACACAAGCTTTTAGAGCAACCCGATTAGCTACTGCACTAGGCACATTTCCCCAAGGATGCCCCAAAGTTCCCCCGCCAAACTGTAGTATGGAATAATCCCCAAATATCTTGGTTAGAGCATGCATATGCCAAACGTGAATACCTGCTGAAGCTACGAGCAAAACATGTAAAGATTATATGCTACCATAGACTAGATTGCAAATTCATTAGCATTCAATACATTATTCACAATAACAGCATAACAAGGATCTCTAAAAGATACAAAATTACAAAGCACAAAACAATTTATCCTGGGAAACCGTCAAGGGGAAGAAAACCCAGCAAGAACTTCCTCAATATAGATGATCAAGTACAATGCCCCAAAAATATGTCTCACAAATAAGAGAGACAAAAAGACCAAACTCTGGACTCAAGCCACTCCTCCTTATCCGTCGTAGATATCTCTCTCTCTCCTCTAATGTGAATTGCACAAGTGAGTGAATGAATAAATGAGAGGAACTCACTCTCTATTTATACATTACTTTTCACTTAACGTTTAACTTAGCTAGGTTGGCCTCAATAATCCTAACTGGGACGACTTCTCTAGGGAGACTCAATTACCACTTATATTACATTCACTTGGGTGCTAATGACCCGACTTACAATGGAGGTTTAACCTCATGACCTTTACATGACCAAATATAATAATGACATCCCCAACGGAGTTACAATAATAAAGTACAAGTAGAATAATCTTTGAAAATACATTAATTTAACAAAACAACTGGCATAGATACCCAATATTGAGTGAAGTAAATACTGCGACTTCGATAAAATCATCACCCAGTAGATCAAAAAACCGTAAAGTGACTTCTCGTTCCCCTTCAAGTTTACTTACTACAATATCAGAGTGAATGTGATCTCCACCGGACATACATAATGCTTTAGCCAGTACATGGAAGTGTATGCCATGATTTCTTTGTATGCCAATAACTTCATGCATCATGCAGTGGTGATTTGACGACCACTTCCAGACATGCACCCTCTATCTGGACCCCCATCGATCTCCCTTTCAAGCCTTTTTTTCCAGGTGGATTTTCGCTAATCCAAAGACCTGACACCACCTCCCTCCTGACGTTTGCAACAAAACCTTTCGAGCACCTCAAGATTTCTAGGAATTCCTCATCTGTTTGGAATATTTCCGGGGACTCCTAAGTGTCCCCGTCATTGTAGTCAATGTCATGTCCCCTCCCATCGATCCAACGTAAGGGAGATAACATGACACTAAAACTCGGCTATTTCTGCTTCTCAACCCCATGATAAAATGTACAAATTCATACAAACTGAATGCATATGTGTGCATATGCATGATTAAATTTGACACAACAAAATAAAATTCTACTACACATCTAGCATGAATTCAACATATTCATAATAGTCATCAAATAAAGACATTGCAGAATTAACACAAGAGAGTACTTATCTTGAAACGAAGTAATCCTGAGCAACTGGCTATACAACTGCAATGTTCCACCCAACCATAGGCCAGTTGTGCTCATCAATCTCTCAACACAACTGCCACCCCCCGAGCTGGGCATGATTTCTACAAGGAAAAAGGGAACAACAGACTCACACATAGCCAAATATACACCAAAATTAGCCAAGCCAATCCACAGTTGGGTTTATCAGGCTACTAAGGCAATGGAAGGGAATGAATTGCTAAGCTAGTGAGCTCAACCACAGAGCTATTGCTACCTCTACAAGACCTATCTAGCTTGGTACCCACAATACCTTCACACCCAACACAAGGAAGTATTCCCTTCACTGCTACACAGTCCCTCAAGCCATACCTTCCCTTCTAGTGCTCTTTAGGGTGTGCATAGAAGAGTAGCCAAGGCCCTTTGACCTTTCTGTGAGGTTACTCTCTTCACTAGGTTTATCAAGCCAATTCTAATCCTCTTCCACTCCTAATTTCTTACTCACAAGTTCAAACCAAAACAAGGATGCACATAACAACAAAACACAAGTGCTGGGCATGAAGAAAAACGTTTTGACTGTGGGATGCCAAAAATGGGGTTTCCATGAGTAGGTATGTCTGCAAGTTAATGTATGCGTAAGGATTCGGATGCCAATGACAACAAGAATCATCACAAAGTTCACCGTGGACAACCCCTTTTTTTGAATTCATTGCTCTCTTTATCATGTCTCCACAAATTTGGCACTGCCTCTAAAAATGCATATGCAATTTCTTGAAAATGAAGTACAACTGATTTACTCTTTGCTGTTCACCTTACATTTTGTAAAAATAGTTCAAAAATCTATACATTGATCTAGTTAGATAAGACAACAAAGAGCTGTGCTTGATGGTGTTGTATTTGTGTTCTCCACTGGCAAATTTTGGCTCACATAACAAATTGAGTAATCCATTTATTTTATTTTATTTTATTTTTTCTCTCTCTCCAAGTTGTGTGAAGACAACGTCAATTTAATCCCAAGGAATCCACATACATGCAAAAAGTCTTTCTCTAGTCAGGAAACCTTAAAACGGGTGCATTAATGATTAGATCCTTCAATATTGAGAAGCTTTGATTGGCATTCTTTGGTCTAGATCAAAGGGGTTTCCTTCTTAAACAACTATTCCATCGAATACACAATCCTTGTGTATCCCTTGATGAGCTTCTAGTATTCTACTAGTATCCTGATTCTTGTATGACCCAAAAATGACTTGACTTTTTAGGAATTAGTTGGAGGTTCTAGGTAACACATTGTTTTCACCTTGTTCTCATTCCTTCCTTAGAGATATTTGTTGCTTCAGTAGAAGTATCCTGACAAGAATTGCAATGATCATTGGCCAGACAATATAGTTATTAAATGCTATTGAAAGATGGGTTATTACTAATATGGCCATTGTTCCTAGAATAAGACACCTAGTCAGAGTACAATAAAGTTCATTATAGGATTATAATCCTATGTTCAGTCAGATTTCAATAAATATCATTACCCCTAGTCATTCCATATCTAGCGTTTATTTAGTCAGTGTATGTCTTGATCATTTATGAAGTATGATGTACTAGATTATGCAAGGTATCTTTGTACTAATACTTGGATTTGATAAATACAAAGGTTACTTTTATATTCTGTCATAAGTCTTTTCTATTATTACATTTAAGGGACATCACTAGATTTATTTCTCAGTTATGATTGGACAACACTACGCCCTTGTTTAAGGACTCTTAAACGGTTAACTATGCCTCTCGAAACAAATCTTTCTACTTTGGAAATTATATGGCAGGTCAATATTGTTGGTCACTTTTAAGAGAATCATTACATTTTGATTTTCTTGTCTATGTTGAAGTCTTTTAAGCAGTCCCAATTACTACAAATCTATATAAATAATAAATATGAAATCTCATTGTTATAGTAGCAAACTCTTTCTTGCTTTCACTTTTGATATATTTAGAAGGTTAGTAATGGGTTGTGTGCAGAACTAGTTTAATCTCATTGTACAGATCTAAGTATAGTGCAACTCATAATAGAAAAATACTTTCTTGTAAGTGAATAGACATATATCTTTACCATAAGTTACTAGCCCATCTAATTGTATCGATGTGGATTTGGTTTACTGCTGTCATTAATTGTCATTAGAGCAAAATTTTCATCTCATCTTATGCCTTCAAATATTTATTTGATTCGGACTTAATTGGAAGCTTATTACTCTTCTCTTATATCTGTGAAGGAAATCTAAATCCTATAAAGATGCGAGTATAACAATATAGCTTGTAAGCCATTTCATGACAGTTTTGTTGACAATAATAAGTACCTTTTGTGGAAAGATTTACATACTACTCATTGTTGGAATGCTCATTTTAGGATAACACTCTTAGATGCAACTCTCATATCTCACTTTAGAACTATTTTAGGTCATCCAGTAAACATAATCCTTGCATTGTTCACTAGTATAAAGGGTTCGTTCATTTAAAGGTTGACATTTAAATAACTGAAAATGGTTGCATAAACATTGCCAAATTTTTCTCTTTACAGACCCTATAAGTGTTTTGCACTACGCCATCAATAAGTAGCATTCCTAATTGGTCACTGTGTTTAATTTTTACGACAGATTGAGTTTGTTTCTCGGGTTTAAAGTTTGATTGCCATGAATGCCTCATTTGATATTCAATGATTTTGATTGAAAATGTATAAAATGGTTGGAATGATGGTGATCTAAATGTGGCTACATTATCTTGTGATATTGGGGAGTAAATGAAGTTTTAGTGATAAATTGTGAGTTGAATGCATTTTGAATGAGCTTTAGGGTATATGTTGATTATGATATGGGGCATTTGATAATCTCACATGGTTATGGTAATGATATCGAATTAATATTATAGTGACATTGATAGCTCAAGATCATGAGACTTAGTAGGCATGATTAAAATGACTTGGTGAATACCTTGATTGACTAATATATGCTTGCAAGTATCTTTGAAAGTGCTAAAGATTGACTCGCTCAAGTTAGTATCCAATGGTTCATATATGAAAGATAATTTCAAAGGAAGCATTATTAGCTTCAATACGGTCCTATAATTACATATAACCATATTGAAATCCAAGACCACTTTAACCCTCATATAACAACGATGTTGTAGTTGACATAAACAATTGAATAAGTAGTTGCCTTTAATACAACTAAGAAGTTACATGGAAGGACTCCGTCATGGGCATGTGATCTTGTTACGTTATGTCATGATATGTAATTGTAACATATGATTTTCTCTTGAGTTATGCTAAGATATCAACTACATCTAATGCCTTATTATTTGATACTTGAGGACAAAAGACACATAGTTATGAAAGGTTGATATTTTATGTTAATACTCGCTTGTTACTTCATCTATAGGTAATTCGGTAGCCTAGTTATTTTGGCTTCATTGCAACATATGACATGCAATTTTGAGATGTTGTTTAATGATCATGAAGTGATGCAGTAATGTATGTGGATTTCTTTTGTGACAATCACTGATTGACTATATGATTGTGAGTGGAAGGGTTTTAGGTTATCCACTTTGGGGCTTTCGAGGTCAGGTCATTCTAGAAACCACGATTTCGTGGGAGCTCATAACCATAAGGAAGTATGGGCTGGGGATTGACTCACTCAATAATACCTTGCCAGCTACGATTCCAATGCCCGGTCGACCAAAATCCGGTGTGGCTGATGAGGCAACCAAAATCCGATGCAACTGATGAGGTCTAATACAAGAAGTCCACGGCTTAAGGTACACCAGCCATAGAGGGAGGTATATGGATAAGGAATTCCGATGCCTAGGATTGGTTTCCTTGGAGGGATATGGAGAGAGTCAGGGCCAACCTTTCGAGATGCGTGGTTGACCAAAATCCGGTGTAGTCGATGAGGTGAACAGATGTGACCAAAATCTAGTGCGACTGATGAGGTCAAAATAAAGACTGGAAGTAGACCAAAATCTGGTGCGGTCGATGAAGTCCATAGATCAGTTTAGCAATTATGCTAACTTTGAAGCTTCCGATGCCTACTATACTGTCCGCGGACATGTTACAGTAGAGGGTCGTGCCATGGTGAGCGGGACCATCCAGAGTGTTGGTGTGGAGGGTTATGGAGGTTGCTCGAGTGGTATGATTCTCAGGGAGAGGGTGAGTAAGGAATGAGGGAGTTTTGGGGGGGATGTGTTATGTCTTTCTATTTCATTAAGTCGGTTTTGATTTATTGTTTATGTCATGTTTATAAAGTATATGATGAAGTTAATGCATAATTTGTATGAATGGTTGCATATTAGACCCTAGGTAATTAAACAAGAGCATGTTGTAATTAGGATGTTGAATGTGTTAGTGAAGAAGGAAAATTATTGTGTGTTGACCACACGCAAGAGTTTTCATCTTTACAATAGTGTTATATATATATAAGCATTGTGGTGTGTGTGATGTTATTCTATGATGTGAATCTATCTCCATGGGGAGTATAACTTTGCGGCAAAGTTCCTCGAAGGGGGAAAGTATATAACGCCACTAAAACTAATTAGGGAATTATAATTCTTAATCCCTCATAAACTACTAATAAAGTAGTAATAAAGTGGGGATTACTTGAAAAAGAAATAAAAGAGAAATATTAATAAAAGTTAAGCTAATACTAATAAAGCAAATTAACGATGGTTAAGATAATTATACTTGATTAGGTGCATGGAGGCCATGTGGCCCTCATGCATAATTAACTCTAAATAAACTAGAATTTGAAATTTTCTACATAAATAGGGGAATTAGAGGTTGAGTTTGGGTCTTGGGGGTTTTATGCTCTTTGTTGAGGAGGTTGGGGGAAGTTGCTTAGCCATGCTGTATCTTTGAGAGGGTTCTACGGGTGTGTTGGGGATGAAGGTTTGGAGGTTGAGGGTAGAATAGGATTAAGATTATGATTATGTCCAGCTGGCTTGGTATTGTTGAGTGAGGGCTTAGGGGCTCTTAGTCGGACTTAGGGGTTTGTTTAGGAGGAGAGCGGTCCCCCACAAGTGGTTTTCAGTTGCTGCCACCATGGTCTTGAGGGCTTCTTCGATATATTTGTAAGTCCAAATTCTTTCTCAGGTTACATGTATGTCGTCTTCCTCACCTTATTGAATATATTTTAATTAGTTTTGCATTTTAGGTTACATATTATGTGAAAATTTAATCGTGTTATCTTGGCAAATATTTGAGAAAGAAAGTTTCTCGTAATTATTTCTTTTACGGTTTTTAAATCAATTTTACTTAGTTTAGCTAATATTTTACTGTGAATATGAGTTCATTAATTAATGGGATTGTTTATCATTTTACCCTTAATATAGAATTTAGTTTTTTAAAATTAGAGGTTAGGATCATATTAGCAATCGGGGCTCTACAGGTGTACTAATATACGCCAATGAATTTACTAAGAATATCATCCACAGATGTGGAAAAGCATCAACAAACAACATATTTTAAGAGCTTTCTTGTATAAAACTTCTATAATTACAAAAATGAATGATAAGTATTCATTGTTTGATATGTAAACTACTTTCCAAAACAAACAACAATAATAACCTAGTGTGAAAAGACAATTTTATAGGTGACATAAGGATGCTATTCAAAATCATTTTTACATCAATAAATTTGTACATTGAACATGGTAATAGGATTGGTCAGTTCCTTAAACTAATGAATAGCCTAGACTTGGTCAAACTTGGTCAAACTTATGAGTCTACTGGAACTAGCTAGTCAAACTCAGTTTGAATTTTATAAAAACACATAAGGTTTTATGATTATCAAATCAAGTCAATCAGCCAAAGCAAATCAAATTAATTAAATTCAATCAAATTTGCCAACGAATTTGCTTCTACATGTTTCATGTTATAATTTGCCAGTTTGCTTCCATATGTTTCATGTTATGGAATATGCAATTTCTGCTTTGAGTTTGTAGTCCAAAAGGGCCATTGGAATATATTGCTGTTAAAAAAAAGTGATCTTGATATACTTGAAATTATCAACAGAATAAAAAATATTTAAACACACTAGGAGAAAGAAAACTTTTCAAGGAATTACATTGTATTATATGATGGCACACAGTGAACAAATGTTTAAGGAAAATACAAGTGTCATGTAACTTCTGAACTATCTGCTATTAGTTTTTATATTGTCAGGGGCCATGGGTTATCAACTTAGAATTATCAAGCAGGCAGGACATCTATAGTTTCATTCACCTATTTAAGAAAACATATCTCCATTTTGATGTCTAAATGATGGATCTATCATGGGATGGATTCTGTAATTACATCAAACTTTGAATATCTTATAGATATTTTTGCCGAACTTTGGTTGAGTAGTGAGTTGAATCACGTCGGCTTGCTAAGTTGTTTCCAAATCCAAGTCATTTGACTTTGAAAATAGGAGAAATATGCCTTAGCTTCGTGCAATGGCGTGTGTTTTCTTGATTCAATTTAAGCATCTCAAAACCAAAATGCATTCACCAAAGCATGTCATGTCTTCTGTAATAAGCATTCAAAATTTTACATGTGGAGTTATTCAGTTTGTCACAATATTATGACTTCAAAAAACATGCATTTGTCCTCTCATGTTTTTCCAGTAATTATTGGTTATACCAGAAATCACTGTTTCACCCGAAGATCCTCGCAACTGGTATTTATCTTGCATGTATGTCCCTGGAAGTTTTATATATGACATACACCGCGGACTGAAAAATCTATTGCTATTAATCAAGTCGTCTTAGGAGGTATTCTACCTGAACCTTTTTAGTTAAAGGCATAACCCATTTTGCATAAAGACCAGCAACCAAAGAAGGTTGAATTTTGTATACTGGGGTTGCTGTTGCACCATCTAGGTTGACTTCCTGACCATATGCCATTGTTTTCAGCTCCACTCTCCTCTGGACCATTGCTTCGACATTTTCAAAGGTCAATAGATTCATTAGTGCTTCCCTATCCTGTGAAACAACAGTGATTGACAAGAAATCAGTTCAATTTATTGTGTATTAGGGGTTGGATGGAAAACATTGTCATACAATAATAAGTTATAACCAATCAGGAGGTAATTAAATAAGGCAATTCCAACATGATAGAGTGCTGCTAAAAGTGCCCAAGGAGCATATGCAAGAATATATAATTAATATCAGAAATATTTATGTAGAATGCAGACCTGTGCCCGGATTGCAGGTTCATAGTCTTTTGAGGAGTCTCGGAATTTTGCTTCAGCTACAAACTTTCCATAATGGATCCTTCTAGAGATGGCCTGCCAATTATAAACATTGGGAATTGTAGTCTAGATGATGCTTTTAAAAGTCTATATCAAATTAGTTGTGATAAGCACACTACTCTTTGTTTTTTAGACGAGTAATACTTTAGATGACGAAGAGCACTTCTAGCTAAACCAAAGGCTTCAACCCAGGCTATGTAATATCTGAAAGGATTGCTGGCCAAACCTGCAAACATGAGACATCACATAGAGCTGTAGATCCATAGTTACCATCATCACCCTCGGCAGCTAATCGTGGAAGTAACTCTTCAAAGTACACACTCCAAATCTCCTTATTTATGTTGATAGTGGAAGCAGCAGGGTGCAACACCTATAATAGCAGATAGTGTGACCCTTTAAACTTGAAGGAGCTTTAGGAATAACGAATGTAAAACAAGGAAAATCAATAGGCATTCCTGAAACCAACCTGCGGATATTGTAAAGGAGGTAGCAAAGGCTCCTGCAGGTCATCAGGGAAGAATGAATGCTCATCTGGGCTTTTATACCTGCCCACCTGCAGATTTAACAAATTATAAGTCATGGCAGTTCCCCTCTCTTTGACAAATTCAAGCTAACAAAAATGGAATACGCTAGAGCATCACATGTTCCCAATAACTACGTTGATGCAATCAGAGTTTAGGCTTGGTTTAAAATCCATGTCAAAGAGTAACAACCCTTACCACGGTCAGCTGAAAGTTCTCAAACCCAAGAGCTTCACATTAAGGGTTCCTGTTAGTTTTTTTGTTTCTTCAAGTCTGTTCTCCATTAACCATCAGTTTCTGTCATTTCTTACTTTTGCAGTTCTAAATATAGACTAGAGTTGACTGGTTGACCAGTGATTAGTCATCAGTGAGTTATTTGTATTTAAATAGTGAATTGAGCACTTGGCATGTGTTGGCATGTGTTTCCTAATAGAGAAGTGTGTTTGGCATGTGGCCACCACATGCAAGAGTGTGTTTGGTGTGTGTTGGTATGTGTTTACCTATTCTTGGCACATGTGGGGCACATTACTTGAGGAGTTACATAAAGTAGTCGGCTTGGTGTGTGTTGGCATGTGTCTACTAATATTGGCACCTGTGGGGCACATTACTTGGGCAGTTGCACTTTTATATTCTTGGACATGTTTGCATGCATGGACCCCTCTCTTATTTTATACAAAAGATGGAGGGTGCAATAGCAAACAAGTAGTCGTTGTAATTGTTCTTTTAGAGTTAATGAAAAGTTATGTGATTGCAATCACAGATTTCTGGCTTGCTGGTTTTGATTTGCAGATTTAGTATCTCTTAGATCTACACTCTGTCACTTGTTGGATTGATCTGAAATTCTGATATGGAGCGCCTACACTCTTGATCTATCTCCAATGCTTTTTATTTTTGAAAATAATCAAATATTAAGTTATGGTTGGTGTTTGTTCATGTTTTCAGTGTCTGCTGGAGGGTAAAATCTTTCAGTGCAGATCTGAAATCATGATTTAGAAAATTTAATATGGCATCAGAGTTGTAAAATTTTCCAGTGCAGATCTGTGATCATGATTTAGAAATTTAACATGGTATCAGAGTCGTATCGTTGAAAGTATTTTGTCCAGTGAATGGAGAAGGAAACCATCTGTGAGGAGTGGACAACAGAGGATTTAAGCAGGTGTGATGCTCTACCAGCTCCAGTGATTGGTGTGATCAATGGCTGAGAAAGGTACAGGACCTGTGAGAGGTTGGACTACTTTTTAAGCTTGTAAAGGGAAAATTGAACCTGTGTCAGGTTGCTAATTTTCGCTGAACTGTTTTTCTTTGAGTTGTGATCCAAGGGACTACAGGAATGTTGAACTTTGGAACGTCAGGTCTCAGAGAGAATGATCAATTAGAAGAAGCCTCCAATTTCACCCCTTGGAAATGCAGGTTGCAGATGCTTTTGGAGGATTCCCACCAATTCTCAACAGTTATCTCCAAATGAGAAGAGGGTTGCTAAGGTGAAGATGATTCTTTTGGACTCCATGAAGGACCACCTAATTGCTCACACTGCAGGGAAATCAAACCTAAGGAAATGTTTGATGCATTGACAACTCTATATTAGTGTCAATATTTCTAGGAAGATGCTTTTGAAGAACAAGCTCACCCAAACACACATAAGTAATTCAAACCAGTGTTACAAATATCACGAAAATATCTCAGACATTGCGATATATTGTGAGTTTTCCAAGCCGACGATAATATGAAATAAAAAATGAGATTTTTTAAAATTTTGAATATATTGTGATATTTAGAAAACATCGTGATATATCAGCAATATATCAGGAGAAAAAGGAAAATATCAGTTGAGACAAGAGATTTTGTTTTTTTTGGATTTTTTGGCTCACTTTGAAGAGGGAAAACAGGGGATTGAGAACAAAGGGGTTACTCACTGTTACATTGCCCATAAAAGCACTAGAGGGAGGGGTCTCCTTTAGAGATGTTTAAAAGATTGGCTATTTTTGTATTTTTTTAAGTTTGCTGATATTTTCTGATATTTTTCCCAATGTTGCCGATAAGTTTCTTTCCAGACCTTCAATGATATATTTGCCAACAGGATATTTGCAACATAGATTCAAACACTGTGGTGAGTTACCTTATGAAGATCACTGATCTCAGATATCAATTCTTTGCTATTAGTATGAAGATAGAGATGAGGAATTAGTGCCCACTGCACTAAATGGTTTCTCTCATGTTTAGGAAGCCTTTGTTCAAGGTGTGTGTGCTAGGGAAAACCTCCCAACTTATGAAAAGCTTTGGGACATCCTTGTCCAGGAAGAAACAAGGTGGGAAACAGTGTCAGGCCGAAGAGAAGACCAAGACATTGCACTTAGCAGGAAGGTGAGGAAAGGTGGAAAGAAAAGGGGATCCACGAAGGGTAAGAAGGAAGAGACATCTTCTCAAGCCATGGTACCAAGGACCAAAGTCATGTGACATGCACAAGTCAAGAAAGGGAACTTTGCTAATCAATGCCTAGAGAAGAGAAAAGAAAAAGGCAAGCAACATCAGAAGTAGTGTGCAGGGAGTGCAGATACTTCAGCCAGAATGAATGAGTTGGCATCTAAGCTTGAAACTGCCTTCTCTATGCTTTCATGCCTTTCTACCAATACCACTTCTTGTGTTGGTTGGTATGTGAACAATGGAGCATCATGACATATGGCATTCAACAAAAAAAATTCAGCAAGTTTCAAGAACAAGATGTGGCATACAAGTGGAGTTGTGTGATAATGCTACATATTCAATGACTAGAATCGACACCATCTCTTTGAAGATTCCTTAAGGTATGTTCTCAATTTGCATGTTGTTCAATTTGTGCCATCAATGAATCTCCTTTTTGTCTCAGTGATTACAATAATAAATTGTCTAGATGAGTTTAATGATCAATAGTGCACCATAGATAAGTTTATTAATGTCCAACAAATGACCAAAAATTAGATCTACGAGACTGCTCGGTGCATAAGTGGCAATACAAAGTGGGAGTGTGAAGGTCACTCCTATAAAAGAAAAAAACCAAATTGATCACTATGATCTAAGAGAAATTACCATAATGCCAAAAGGAAATACAAGGCTCTAGAGCTGAGCTCACGGGGAAGAGCCTCCGTGCTCCAAGAACCTGTCATTGGGTTGAGGAGAGAGGGGGTCAACCTATGAAGTCAAGTGTGAATCTCTCCTACCATCCAAGGTCAAAGGAAAGAATCTCTGTATACAAATCTAGTTGGAGGAGCTAGATCTGACCAGAGGAGTGCTTATTTATCTACAAGAGGTGAACTGCTCTCTGGATCTAGTGGAGGGGGGTTGCTTGTTGGTCATGCGTATGCTATCTCAAACCCTCATATGACACTTCCCCGTGGGTCTCAATAATGGGGGTTGCACTACCTCCCAAGTTTTAACAAATCTGGAATTTGGAATGGTGTTTCCCTTTGCCTGCCTCTTGGTGCCCCTATCCACTAGGATTACCAACAAGAAGGATGTGATTGGGTGAGTAGTGTCTGGTTGAGTGGGGGGCGGAAGAATGTGGACTCTAAGCCTAAGGGCCTCTCCCATCTATAATGCTAGGCACCGCTAGTCTGGATACCAAAAAAAGGTGGCAAGGGAGTTAAGGGATCCTCTAAACAGGCAATGGAACCAACCACGTATCTCATAGTAATGAGGGCATATAAATATGAAGTGTTCTTCTCTCTCTATCTCCTTTCTGTGGCAAATCTGACATATTCTATCCTCCCATGGTATCTTGTGTTCAGCCTCCACTCGAAGTTGATGTGAGCCCACTTTGAATTGGCCCAATGGGATCCTCAACTTGTGCATCCAATGCCAAAGTGTGTAAGGGGGCTACACTATGAAGTTGTCTTTAAACTCCAGGAAGTGTTTGACATAGAAGGCCATCTTGGGTCTCAAACCCCTAGGTAGGGAAACCATTGTTACCTAGATGTATTGTCAATACTGATAATCCCACTCATCTACTACTTATTAGGCAAGAGAGGGCTTGGAGCATCCAAAGAGTATATGAAAGGGGGGAGGCAGTCTATCAATATACTAGCTAATTGAAGGAAGCATGAAACCTCTAAATACTAGCACTATGATTGGGCGATGGTCTTTGAAGACCAGTAAGGCAAGGAGGTAACGATCTCTACCCATTATAGAGCCAATAAATCTCCCGAGGCAATGCAACAACTCTACTAGTTTGAAGATAGTCTCGATCCAAAAAGGGTGTGTTGCAAACTCTAATTGTATAATGGGTTGGAGGACCATCCTCCTGCATCTAATGACGTGACAAAGCAAGAGGGTTTGAACTCTCTCAATGCGAGCCCAATTTGAATCAAGTAGGCTCGGCACCCAAACCTTTGAACCATACAAAACAATGGGTCTGATGAAGGAGTCCATAAGGTCCAGTTTGGATGATATATTTGGAGGAAGGAGCTCTAAAGACAGGAAGTGTAGACCTCTTGCTCATGAAAGATTGCAGCCAAGAATTTCCTCAAGTTTTGGCCAAAGGAGTGTGTGAAAGAGGTCTTTATAGGCTCCTCAACAATACTATAAAACATGAGGCCTTAATGCATGATAGTGACATGCTATGGAACAAGTGTCTTGGTCACTTGCACTATGGAGCTCTTCCTCACTTGAAAAACATGTAGGGATAGTTGGATTTCAAGATAGGGAAAATCAATGTGTGCAAAGGATGTGCACTCGACAAGCATTCTAAGTCTGCTTTTCCATTCAATGAATAGATATCACGAGAGATTCCCATTCTCAAGTTGATACACTCCGATGTATATGGGATTTCCTCTTCATTGAAAAGTAATATGTATTATGTCATTCATTTTACATAGTGGTAAATAGAAAAACAATGGAGAACTGCATTTAGAAACCCTAGATTAATTTATGAAAACTAAGGTTGAGGTATTCAAAAAATTCAATGAATTCAAAGCCTTGGTTGAAAATCAGATAGGGAAGAGGATCAAAGTTCTTTGGTTTGAAATTGGAGGAGAGTACACTTCCAAGGTGTTTGATGCTTTTGCAAGGAAGCATAGATTAAGAGGGGGCTTACAATACCATAAAACCCAATACAGAATGGGGTTGTTGAACATATGAACATATCCATCATTGAGACAATAAAGGCCATGATTCATGACATGGAATTGCCTTGTGTCTTTGGGTAGAAACATGCAATACTGTTGTCTACATATTGAACCTATGTTCACACAGGATCTTGAAGGAGAAAATACTAGAGGGTGCTTTTACTGGTGAGAAGCCACACAGATCTCATTTTCATGTATATGGTTGTCCAGTTTATATTCATGTTCTTGAGGAGAAATAGACTAAATCTAATCCCTCGAGTATCAAGGGGATCTTTGTTGGATACATTGAGACTTCCAAAGGGTATTGTATTTACATTCCAATGCAGTGGAAGACAGTATGATGTGAAGTTTGATGAGGGTGGGTGGTCCTCAAGGTCAAAAGAGCCTCCTATAATGATTAAGGAAGGCAAAAATCTTGTTGTTCCAGTTTTAGATTTGAAATCAAAAGAGAAATTAGATTCAGATATAGAAAGCCAGGATGGCTTACCAAGATGATGTCAAATGCACAAGAACAAGTTAGAGAACCTAAATCTACATTTCGGGTGAGTCATCCATCTAAGAAGTTTCCTACTTATGTTGCATCAATGACTTTTGTTCTTGAGACAGAGCCTTCTATCTTTGAGGAGGTCACTATAGAGTAGGTATGGGCCATGACATGATGCCATGATAGAGTACAATTCCATCCTCAAGAATGATGTTTGGGAGATAGCTCTATTACCCCCCAAACCAGCATGTGTGATTAAAGTCCATAAGAAGCAAAGCTAGCCCAAGGGGAACTCAAAAGGGAAGGCCAATGTCACCACACCAACCCTCTTCACTCTTTTAGTTGGCTCTTCCCCAATTCAAGGGGGACTTCCCTAAGATAGGATTACTAGGGCTATAAACAATGAGGTACAAGGTGATGTGAAGAGTAGATCTAGCAAAATGTTTTTCATTTTGTAGTATAGGAAATAAAAGAGGTGATGGGTGGACGAAAGAGGTCTCTCCAAGGACTAGTGTTAATCCAATCAAGGGAAAATGGAGTCAAATAATCACCAACTAAGAGAGCATTGCTTAATATGTCATTGAGAGAGTAGGATTGCATGAGCTAACCCAAACCCTGCTTGGTGAAGTTGAAGGTGAACTAGGGTTTACAAGGGAAGGAGTTGAATGAAGAACCACCTTCCTTTCAAACTCTTGGGGTTGCACTCTATGAATAAAGGCTTAAGGTTGCACAATATGAATGAAGGTAAAGATTCAAAACATAACTCCCATATGAATAAACATGCAAAGATGAAATAGAGATGAACTTAAAACCCTTTTCTCCAATGAAATAGTAATAACCTTTTAGTGGTGTAGGTAAAAGCATAGAATGACAATGTAAACACCCAATACA
The DNA here is from genome assembly GCA_027924585.1 of Larix kaempferi. Classification (NCBI taxonomy): domain Eukaryota; kingdom Viridiplantae; phylum Streptophyta; class Pinopsida; order Pinales; family Pinaceae; genus Larix; species Larix kaempferi. The sequence continues at coordinate 26,670,998 of BSBM01000370.1, read as the reverse complement.
ACTTACAACCATGAAGCTCAAGAAATATCAAAGTGCTACACATGAACAAGAAGGGAACCCTTACAACAAGATTTGTTCCAAGAAAAGATGTATTAGTTAAGCTCAAGAGAGAGAGAACTCCAAAAATCCAACCATGCAAATGAATGAGAGGATAAACCCTTATATAGGTTTCAATCCTTCTCATTTTACAATAAAATGTGAATAAACTAGGCTAAAACCCTAGATTTAGCCTAGGATAGAGTAAAGAAACCAAAATACTCCAACAAACTTCAACGTCTATGAAATGAGGTGGTCAATGCCACATATACAATATCCAAGGGATAACAAGGCCCAAGAAGGAGGGCACATCCATCAAATGAGGGTGAGTGATGACAAGAAGAAGTCAAACCTAGCCTCCAAAGGCTCTTCAAAGGTAGTGTTCCAAGAAAAGGGCCTCAAAAGGTGGGGCTCTTCTTCAAATAAGGTGAGTGCTCTCCATGAAAAGGCTCCAAAAAGCAGACACAACAAAAATATGACGCGACTCTTTAAAACAAAAGTTATGGAATTTTTAACTTCCTCAATATTTATCAGATTTTCTATTATAACCACTAAAAATCCTGTGGCCACTCTGCCTCTAATGGCGTTGAGATGGAACAATTCTAGACACTCTGTCAAAAGATAACACCAAAAAACGGCCAGGATGCCCCCTCCAAAAAACGTCCCATCAAAAATGGCCTAGATGAGTGTGCAAGTCAAATTTCAAGGGTGGGTACTCATCAAGGGAAAACCAATGAATGTATAACAAGTCAACAAGTGCAAGAGGTTGCTTCCATACATCAAGGGGTCAAACCCTCAACCAACAAACAGATCTATGTGCAATACTCCATCAAGTGAGGAACAACCTCAACATATGTGCAATGAATGTCCACATAACATCCAAACCCCAACTTCCATGCCAACTCATCAATCCATGAACCAAGGAGACCATTGACCCATGATAGAAGCATCAAAATCAAGGAGAATGTGTCCACAATAAATCACCACGAAGGAGAGAATGACCCCCTCTACAAGCCAATAATATGTCCCCACACACCAAAGATGAAGAAAACAAGAGGACACTCAACCAAACATGGTACCCAATAGTATTATGAAGTCATCCATGCGATAAAAGGCAGAAGTGCTACACAAGAGAAAGATCTCCACATCATCAAACAAGTGCCACAAGGAATGCACTCTATGGAAAATCACCAACAAAGGGGCCTCAAGTGCAATCCATGTGTCATAAGCTATAGTGCTCCAATAAGATAGGCCTTCAAAGGCCACCATAACAATATCAACCATATCCCATCATGAACATCCATATGTTAGCACATCATCAACACTAGGGCATCATCACAACAATGATGATGGAAGCAACCTCTTGCACATATGTTTCTTGAGTGGGCATTGTTACCGCTCAAGCTAGAAGCCCTTTGCAAATCAAGGCTATGTAGACCTAGTGATAGTGACAGTAATCTTGGGAGAGATTTAAACCCAATGTCACCACAGTCTAACCTCTCAACACTTCGGGTAACTCCAAAATCTAGTGGGAGATCCTAATCAATGAAAGATACTTGCAACCACCAACAAACCACAAATACCTTCCATGAAACCTTAATAGCTATGATCAGTTCCTTATCAGAGTCAAATAATATCAAATCAAGACACAAGAACCATATATAAATGGAGTTATTCACCTTATCAGAAATTCCAAACAATATCATGCCTTTCAAGGCAATTTCGCGTCTCCCAAGGCAATGTTACACTTCCCAAAGCAACCACTCCAAAAATTGCACCCTCAAGGGAAATAGGACAATTGGACTAGGGCGAAGTTGGAGGATAAGCTAGAAACACCGCACACCATCTTCTTCACCAATTACGAGGTTTCATGTATCCCAATGCACTTCCTCATAAGAGGATGCCCTCTAGAGTTTGTAGATAAAACCCTAGGGAGAAATTTTAGGGTGGACCAAAAATACTAAATCACAACTATTTTTGGATTTTTGAATTTATTTAGATTTTTAGGGTTTTCTCCAATAGTAAAATGTTTCTGTCCATAAAATAAAATAAAATATGTAAAATTTGATAAAAAGAGGATTGATAGATAGGGTAGTAGATTCTTGTCTCAAACCCTAGGTCTATGAGAGATAGAGGCTAACGTCCCTCCTCTTGAGATGGTATTCAATACTTGCAACTAGGGCTAAGCTAGCAACCTCAAGGTTTAGGTAGCAAAACCCTAATTAGGGTAAATAGAAATGTCCAAGGCCCAACAAAACAATGGAGAGCTCCTTGATAGGAAGGTCTCCTTAGGCAAGTCGATAAAATGCTAGCAAACAAACCCTAACTCAATCTAAGGTACTTCAAGAGCAATGCTAAACTAGGGTTAGGAGATAAACTTACCAACATTAATCAAGAATGAGCAAGATAGAGCATCCTAGGTCACCCTTGAGCATGAATTATTACAACTATTCTGAGCATCAACTTGTCATGTGCAAAATCAAACCCTAGAACATCATCCATTCATCCTTCAAGCAAAAAAGACATCCAAGAGAGAGGTGCAGATAGCTTCAAACGTTCCAATAAACCAGTAAGAAAATAAAAGAATACATAATTTGAACTCTTGTCCATGATTTACAAATGAGGTGAGGTTGTCTTATTTATATGAGACAACCCTCAACCTTTTACAAATTTGAGCCCACAAAGTTAATGACAAATTATAAAATTTAAGGTTAGTGCACCCACAAATTGGGGACTAAACCATATAGTGACATAAAATAAGAATAAAAATGTGCAATTAGGCTCCACCAAGTGCAAGGTGAGCTAAAAGGAGGGCATCATGCCCTAACTAACCCCAACAGATGCTTGTCCCTCAATGCCCTCCCTTTTAAAAATGTAGGTTTCTTCTTTAAGGAATGATGTCATGGGTATGGACACCAATAGGAGGGGTTTTGCATCAAAACAATAGGTCCAAGTGGGAAAAAAGAGGTGTGTTAAACTAGGTATGACAACCCTTACACGCGTAATCACCTCTACAAAGAAAAATATGAGTGTGGCCATGTGTCCCAATGATTTTTCTCAAGGGCATTGGAAACCCAACCAATGGTAGTCAGCAGAGCCACAAGGCCGACACCTCCTTGAGGTGGAAACCAAGGGGACCTACTATGACCTGATCAGGGGTATTTAGCCTCAAAATCAACACACTGCATAATATATCCCCAAAACTTGGCCTTTATAAAGAAAAAATAAACCCCTCACTTTGGTACATCTACAAGGAACGCTTCAGACCATCTGACACGTAACAGGTCTAACAGTTAAGAACATGTGTTCCCTCTTAGGACGTCATAGGTTCAAATTCAGAGGGGGGGTAAGGTATGTACACCTTTGTAGACTAGCAATCAAATCACTACGTAGGGGGGGCCTTGTCCCACAAACAAGGGGGTCTCATACACCAAAATTGGTGTCTGGCTAGATTGTGACCTTAAAAATAGATTATTATTGTAATGAAGCAAAAGTCTATCATGAAGGAACATAGGCTATCCCAAAGCTCCATTGACCTGCTTTGTGATGAAAATCAAAAGTGAAATCATAAGTGGACACCCATGCAGAATGGGGGTAACACTTGACAATTTGACATATATGTACAATGAATGTCCACATAACAACCAAAACCCAACCTCCATGCCAATTCATCGATCCATAAACCAAGGAGATCATCCATCAATAATAGGAGCATCCAACTCAAGAACAAGTGTCTACAATAGCCAACTAACACCTTGAAGAAGGGGATGGCCCCATCCCAAAATCGTGCCATCTCAATGCCATTAGATGCAGTGGCCGTGGAATTTCTGAAAAAGTGGTTATGATAGAAAATCTGATAAATATTGAGGAAGTTAGAAATTCCATAACTACCGTTTAAAGAGTTGCACCATATTTTTGCAATGCGTGCTTTTTGGAGCCTTTTCATGGACAACATTCGCTTTATTTGAGGAAGAGACGCACCTTTTGAGGCCTTTTTCTGAGAGAGGTGCCTTTGGAGAGCCTTTGGAGGCTAGGTTTGATTTCTTGTCATTATTCTCCCTCATTTGATGGATGCACCCTCCTTCTCAGGCCTTGTTATCTCTTGGATATTGTATATGTGGCATTGACCACCTCATTTTGTGGATGTTGTTAGAGTTTGTTGGAGTATTTTGGTTTGTTTACTCCATCCTAGGCTAGATCTAGGGTTTTAGCCTAGTTTTTCTATATTTTACTGTAAAATGAGAAGGATTGAAACCTATATAAGGGTTTATCCTCTCATTCGTTTTCATGGTTGGATTTTTGGAGCTCTCTCTTGAGCTTAATTGAGATATCATTTATTGGATCAAATCTTGTTGTAAAGGTTCCCTTCTTGTTCATGTGTGGTGCTTTGAACTTGCTTGGAGCTTCATGGTTGTAAGTTGTATTGGGTGCTTACATTGTCATTTCTATGATTTTCCTTGGGCCATTGAAAGGGTGTTACTACCTCATTAGAGAAAGGGGTTTAAAGTTAATCTCTATTTCATCATTTCTTTCCATGTTTACTTATACGGGATTTATGTGTTGTATCTTTACCTTGATTTGGATTGTATAACCTTCAGCCTTTATTTATAAAGTGCATCCCCAAGAGCTTAAAAGGAAGGGGATTCTTCATTCGACTCCTTCCCTTGTAAACCCTACTTCACCTTCAACTTCATGGAGTAGGGTTTGGGTTAGCACATGCATTTCTACTCTCTCAGTGGCATCTTAAGGATTTCCCTCTTAGTTGGCAATTCTTTGACTCCATTTTCCCTTGATTGGATTGGCACTAGCCCTTGGAGTGGCTTCTTTCATCCTCCCATCACCTCTTTTATTTCCTATACTACAAAAAGACAAATATTTTGCTAGAGATACTCTTGTAACGTCCCTAAAAATAGTAAAATAAAAAAAATCTTTTTACAGCTGTAATTCACTAAATAAGAATGGATGATAAGCAATTTAACTTCAGTACTGATAACATCTTACTAAACTGGAAAATAAAATGTAACAGTCAAGGCTTTGAGTTCTGTAATTACAAGTGCCTACTGTTTGCGAAAGTGAAGTCAAAGAATAATGGTGAAACTGTAATGCAGCATTACAATTACTTGAATGTTACTATTCAATTCCCTTCCATTTGCTTCAATAGTTTATGAGTACATTTATGAATAACTTATCTGACACTTCAGGTATGATGGACCCTTGTTGGTGACTGTTGAGGCCTAAGATGAGCTGCTTGGTTTCTTGAGGGGAAGGGATTTCCCTGGCAAAGCTACCAAGAGGTAGGATGAAAGAATGGAGATTCTGGGCTTACTTAGCGTTGTCGCTAATGCACTTGCGTACTTGTGGTTTGCAGGTATATCTTATCGGACATTTGTTGGAATGTCTACTCTAACTCTTTAAACGACATTTAAGTCTTGGGTTTACGCACTCTGAAGAGTGTCACCCTTTTTGTGGATACGCCTAGGTTGAAGTATGAGAGAAAAGTGATACTTAAACTTCTTTATTCACCTTTGTAACTATGTGTTGACCCTAAGTAGGGTTCATAGTCTTTATAATAATTAAATGGGAAAGTTTGCAACTTTTGAATCGCCCTAAACTATGGCGCGAGGGTTTATCAAAGAAATTAATAGTGGTAGGTTGTGAAAATTAATGCGCCTCTACGAATGCACATGGCTAGCTTGCCAGCTATGGCAGGGGTTTTACTCTCGGATCATTCACCAATGATGGCAAAATCGTGGTTCAATTCCCTGATCTGTAGTAGATGTCAGGAGGGTTTTGTTGACGCCCAGGAAAAGGCTCATGGAGGCCAATCCATATGGAGAAAAATGATGGCAACTGTAAACCCTGCAGGTAAATCTTCTTGGTTTGGTTTTCTTACTATTGCAATTGCCAAGTATGTGTTTTGTTACATTTGAAGTCTAGTGTCTGGCTTGGTTTATCGTGGTTGGTTGCAGGTGGTGACTGGTTCTTCTTCCCTGCGTGGCCAGTGTCCCACGATGGCGAAATGAAACTGGTAAGTCCAGATGCTACCATCTCTGAGTTATGCCTCTCGTCTCTGTGGGGGTTTTACCGTTGGCGTTTTTAAAATATGAAGGGCCTGGTGAGCCCACTTGGGTTTCCTGCTATGGGTTGTTGGTCCCTTGGGTCGCCATTGGCTAGACCACCGAGAGATGTGTCTGTTGGTTGTCATAATACTGGAGGGTTTAGTCAATCATTCGATATGGCGTTCTGGTAGAGACTGTAACTAAACTTTTTGGACAGAGTAATGTAAAATGGCTTGTATAATAGAAAAGTGATATTTGTATGTCCTATGGTTATTTTGTATAAATTGTAATCCCTGCGTTTTTCTTATGGCATTCGTAGTTTGTTGGTACCATTGTAACCTCTCGATGGGGGTGTGAGAATTTTGTAGCTGTAACAACACTCCTTGGTTTAAAACGTAGTTTTTGCTTCTGAAATGGTTACTATGACATCTATCGTGATTCCTCTGTCTCTGCATTATTTGCTATTAGTGTTGAATGTTGTATGGTTGTTCTCTTTTTGATTTCCATGGCAAGTGTGGATCTGTAAGTGCTAGGGTCTGAATCTTTCAAAAACGTTCTTGTTTAATTACTGCGTTTTTCTAATAGACTGTAAGTATAAGGGAAAGGAGGGATTCGATCCCTAGTTTGTTTGTCTACAGGTAGCAAAACGCCTGGGTATTGATATTGAAAGTTCCTGTAGCTATTGTTTTAATTTATGAATGCGACCTCTATGGGATTCGAGTTTGTGACCCAATCTCGTAGAACAGAAAGGTAATGAGAATAAAAGAATAGCACCCTGTTTTGATTGCAAAACTTAATATGGGTAGAAGACTTCTATGTTTCGTTTCTGTTTCAATGTCTAGCTAACTGGAATGCAAATCGTGGTTTCTCTTTATGTTGAGTAGGAAACTCCCTTGTTTTGGTTTGGTGAATATTTAACTACCTGTTTGCAATCGTGGTTAAAAGTTGATGTGGAAAAATATAACCTAGTTTCGAAAGGTCTCTATTCTTGTTTTCTAATTAATGTTTGAAGGTTAGATAGTAAGAAAAGTTTAGGATGGTTGATTTCTGGAAACAAATCTACTGTTTAACATTCAAGAATGTACTTCCTATACAAGATAAAAGAGTTAGAGTTTGAACAGGAAATAATCATACTATATTGACAACGATTCATACAGATATTTAAACTCAATTTAAAAAGGGAAGAATGAAAGATCTCTAACATAAGAACTAAATGTAGGTTCTCTAGCAAAGACTAGCTTCAGCTAGGCCTGCTAGATCTTCCCCTGGTTCTCAGGCAGAACTTGAATGTAATATATATGAGGAAAATAATGACCGACTTTACTATGAAAGGAATTTGGGAATATTAAATAACTCATACCTGGTAGCTTGAATACTTTGTCCCTTCCTGTAGAAAATCCTAGCTGCTTGGCACTTGATTCCTTCTTGTATCCACCTGCACACTCAACAATTATTAATGCAAAACCTGTGAGGATGAATGCCCTTGACTAGATGACTTTGGGATTACCGAGTTCCTCCCAACCATGATCCTACAACCATTCCTGGTTCTGTACGGATCCCCCCGGGCTGGATTCCAACATGCAAAATGAGGCAGAGGTCCTTAAGCTACAGCTTGTTTAGTTCTGGAATATTTGGGCCAGATTGCTTCAGTTTCTTGGAGCAGAAAGAAAAACTCTCTTTGATTAGCATAAGAGAATGATAATGAAAAAGATAGGATCCCCAAAACTTGGGATCTCCTTCTTAAGTAGGGAAGTCTTGAATTAGGCTGTTGAAGTAATTAGTTTCTTGAAATTCAATAATTAAATAATTAAAAGATATTATTTAATTTAATGTTTAGTCCTCTTGAGTTAGGACTCTTTCCAACTGTTTGACCATAAGTCAAATTTATTTATGCTCTTAAATCCATAATGGTATTAATAATTATTCTTATATTATTTATCTTTAACTTTTTAATTCATTATATATTTGTTTTCTTTTAAAAAATATAATTAATAATGCATAATCAGATATTCTAATTATATTCCATACTTAAAATAATAACACCATTTATTAAATTTAAGCTCCTAACAAAATCATTATAATAATATTAGCTTGGGGGCTTTTAGTCATGGAAGACTACCGGTAAATATCTTTTATGAGATTATGTATCTTATCAGTGATTCTTCTTTTTAATTTATTAGGGACAAGTCCAAAACTTAGGACGGTCTTGGTAAGCTTGGCTAGGTACCTCTAGTCTCCCTCTTTGCATGTCGGATTCCCTCGTTCAACCCGGTAATTCCCATAGTACTTGATGGATAGAAAGATGAATCATTTAGTCAATTAAATAAATGTGATGAAGGTGCTCTTCAGAATCTTATCGACTCAACACTTGGAAATTCTGTAACCCCGAGTGCTCTTCAGAGCCATTTAATTCAACACTCCCACATGGGCGTTACTCTAGTGCAATTCCAGAGTCTCTGCTCAACACTAGTGCTAGAATGTGGTTGTGAGGCACATCTAGAATCTTTAAGTTGCCTCGGATCCGGTATTCGTTTTATCAAGCTTGGAGTTCTCCAGGGCTTATGCCCAACACTCAATGTACATCAGGGCTTACTCCCAGTACATCGTATTTCCTCTAGGTACATCAGGGCTTTCGCCCAGTACGTAGGTAATTTGTGTGTTTCTGAGTCCACGCTCAACACACCACATAAGTCAATTATGTTATTCGCATCACTGTACAGTATGTAAGAAAAAAAAAGGTCAACTTAGTATATTAGGGTTTGGTACCCACATTAAAACATAATCAGAACATTGGGGCTTCCTTGCCCAACATATAATCAAATAATGAAATTCAGTCAGGGTCCAAAATTCGGGATATTACATCCCTCCCCACTTAGAACAACACCGTCCCGGTGTTTCTAGGGACTAGGAATGAAGTCATGAAACAAGGCGGGGTATGCCTCTTTCATGGTGGCCTCATTCTCCCAAGTAGCCTCAACTGGTCCAAAGTGCCTCCATTGCACTTTCAGCTGAGTAATGGTCCTTCTCCTAAGCTGGACCTCTCTCTTGTCCAGAATGTGGAGTGGCTCTGGCGTGAACTCCCCTTCGGGCTCCACCTATAATAAGGACCAATCAATAACATGTTTAGAATTGTATACATATTTCTTTATTAATGAAGCATGAAAAACATTATGAACTTTTATATGAGCTGGTAAGGCTAACTCACAAGCTATTGGGCCCTTCTTGGCCAGTATTTCGAAAGGTCCACAAAACCTTGGGGCTAATTTACCGCAACGTCCCAAGCTCAACGAGCTTCGTTTTGCTTTTATTTTTAGAAACACATGTTCCCCGACTTGGTAGTCTTTGTCCTTTCTTTTCTTGTCCGCATAACTCTTTTGGCGGTCTTGAGCTTCTTTTAAGTTTAGTTGCACCTTGGAAACTAGCTGTTCCAAGTCTTTTAGTAAATTTGGTCCTAGCATAAGTCTGTCCACCGGACTGTCCCAAATCACGGGGGTTCGACACTTCCATCCGTAGAGCATCTCGAAAGGGCTCATTTTGGCCGAGGTTTGATAATCATTGTTGTACGCAAATTCTGCGAGGTGTAAATAGTCTTCCCACTTAGTGGGATTGTTCATGACATACATTCTCAGCATATCCTCAAGAATTTGGTTTACTCATTCCGTCTGTCCGTCGGTTTGGGGGTGGTATGCGGTATTGAATTGTAACTGGGTCTCCAAACCGGAGAACAATGCTCTCCAGAAGTTGCTAGTGAACTTCGTGTCTCAATCGGAAATGATTGCTTTGGGTATCCCATGCAATCGAAAAATCTCTTTTAAGAATATTTCCACTATGTGAACTGCTTTGTAAGTAGATTCTACCGATATAAAGTGAGCTGCTTTCGACAGCTTGTCTACGACTACAAAGATGGATTCATTCAGTTTCTTACTCTTGGGTAAGCCTGTAATGAAGTCCATACTTATTACCTCCCATTTCCATTCTGGAATGGGTAAAGGTTGAAGTAATCCGAAGGGGTGTTGATCTTCTGCTTTGACCAACTGGCATTCCTGACATTTCGCGATGAACAATGCTATGTCCGCTTTCAGCTTAGGCCAAAAGTAATGTTTCTTTACGACCGATATCATCTTTTGATATCCGGGGTGCCCTAAATAAGGTTTCTGGTGAAATTCGGTGAGAATATTTAATCCAATGTCTCCACTCTTTGGGACGCAAAGTCGGTCTTTAGACCAATGTAGTCCTGATTCGTCTATCTTATAATCTTTCTGTTGTTGGAAGAGTCTGTCTTCCTGAATCTTTGCGAGAATTTCCGTATAATAACGGTCACTCTTGCATGCCGATCGTATTCTATGGTGTAAGTCCGAGTCGGTTTGGCTCACCGTGATCTCGTAAAGCATATGGGCGTGACGGCTTAAGGCATCCGCAATTTTGTTTTCCTTGCCTTTTATATGTTTTAGTTCGAAATGATATTCACTAAGGAAGGCCAACCACCTGGCCTGCTTGGCATTTAGGTCGGGTTGATCGAAAAGGTACTTTAAGGTCATGTTATCAATCATCAATAAGAATTTCTTTCCCATGAGATAATGACGCCACATTTTCAGAGCATGGATGATGGCGGCTAGCTCGAGGTCATGAGTAGGGTAGTTCTGCTCATGTTCTTTTAGTTTCCTTGATTCGTAGCATATGGCAAAGTTATCTTGCATAAGGACTCCCCTGAGTCCTTCCTTGCTTGCATCCGTGCAAACGACAAAATCCCCATTGGGATCTGCGATACGCAGAATCGGTGCACTAATCAGTAGTTGCTTCAGCTTCTGAAAGCTTTCTTCGCACTTAGCCATCCAAATAAACTTGTTTGCCTTCCTCTGTAAGGCGGTCATGGGACATGCGATACGTGAGAAGTTCTCAATGAACTTCCGATAGTAACCGGCCAGACCTAAGAATGATCTTATGTAAAAAACACACGTAGGTGTGGGCCATTCCTTGATAGCCTTGATCTTTTCGAGGTCGACGGCTATTCCCTTCTCGGAAATGATGTGTCCTAAGTATTGGATATGGGGTTTGTAGAAATCGCACTTATTAAACTTGGCGTAAAGCTGGTGTTCCCCTAATATATGTAACACAATACGGAGGTGTTCCTCGTGTTCTACTTCGTTCTTGGAGTAGATCAGAATGTCGTCGATGAAGACTAAGACGAACTTATCAAGATAGTTACTAAAGATACTGTTCATCATGCACATAAAGTTGGCCGGTGCGTTTGTCAACCCAAAGGGCATCACTACGAACTCATAGTGGCCGTAACGAGTTCGAAACGCGGTTTTGTTGATATCCTCATCACGAATCCTTACTTGATAGTATCCAGATCGTAAGTCGATCTTTGAGAAGATCTTCGCTCCTCCGACTTGGTCAAATAAGTCGTCGATTCTAGGGAGTGGGTAGTGGTTCTTAATGGTCATCTTGTTGAGTTGGCGGTAATCGATGCACATCCGCATCGTGCCGTCTTTCTTCTTGACAAAGAGAATCGGTGCGTCCCAAGGGGACACACTAGGTCGGATATACCCTTTGTCAATTAGTTCTTGCAACTGAAGTTTGAGCTCCACCAATTCTGGTGTGCTCATGCGGTACGGGGCTTTGGAAGCCAGTACTGACCCGGGTGTTAGCTGGATGGAGAAATCTAAGTCTTGCTTGGGTGGTAACCCCGGTATTTCTTCGGGAAATACATCCTTAAATTCTACAAGAACTGGAAAGTCCTCGATCTTTTGTTCAATTTCAGTTTTTAAGTTTCGGATGTTAACAACAAAGAGCTTACAGCCCTTCCTGATGCATTTCTTTGCTTGTAATGCAGAAATTTGTCTTACAGACACTTTCCTAGGGATACCCTAAATCGTCTCTTGATTCCCTTGGTCATTCCTGCAGAGTAGGGTCTTGTTTGCGCAGTCTAGTAGGACATGGTGTTCTTCTAGCCAATCCATGCCTATAAGTACATCGTACGATCCTAGGGGTAAAATATTTAACTCTAACCTAGTTGGGAATTCGTTTAAGTCTATCTCACAAGTTTTAACTGACTCAGAGACCCTTCATTTCGTACCAGTGGCTAGTTGTACCAGCCATGGTTTCTCATGATGCCTCGGTTCAACTTACAGGTATCTGCTATCTTAGGGGAGATATAACTCCGGCAAGCACCGAGATCTATTAGAACTGAAACGGCAGTGTTAGATATCTTACCCTCAATTTCCACCATGGTGGCTTGGTGATCTGCATGTCGGCCATCAAGTGCGGCATAAATCCTAGGTGTCTTTTCCATGTCCCCTACGGTCGGTTCTGTCTGGATGTTGTGTAAAACCCCATCTGTTTTGCTGGGACAATCTTTGTAGTAGTGTGGCCCTTGGCATTTCCAACAAGAAACAGTTGGTGGGACTGCTTTTGTCCCTTTGTTGAAAGCTGGCCTGTTGGTTGGTGGTGGGGGTGCACTTGGTCGAGCTTGAGGTCGGTTGAAGCCTCTGTTGGGCGGAAAGCTGTTGTTATGTTTTCGATAAGGTGGGGGTCTAAAACCCGGTCTGCGGTTGTCTGAGAAGGTTCTGAATCTGTCTCTATTTTTGTTGATGTGGTCGTTCCTTGGCTGCCCGTGCTCATAGCACAGCCTTGCTTTATGTAGGGTTATATCAAGGGTTTTGGGCATATCAAATTCTATCTTCTCTCTAAAGTTTGGTGGCAGTCCACCCAAGAACTGCTGAATTTTTACCTTCTCGTCCTTAATATAGGGTACATAGTGCAGCAAGTCTAAGAACCGGTTTATGAATGCTTCCATAGTCAGGGAGCCCATTTTTAACTCATGGAATTCTTTTTTTTCTTGTCAAAGAACCTTTCAGACATATACTTGTCCTGGAATATTCTGCTGAAAGTATCGCAGGTTATGTCTCTCAGTTCTTGTCCCTTGGTGTGTTTCAAGTCCCTCCACCATCTGGCAACTATACCATTTAGGTTGTAAATGGCTAGACGGGCTTGCATTTCACTGGAGTAATTATGAACTTTGAAGTATTTGTTCATCCCTAAAAACCATTCTTCATCCTTTTCCCCTAAGTTGATTTCTCCGTCATAAGTTGGGGCTTTTATCTTTCTGAACTCTCCTTGCAAACTGTCATCACTTTCACTCCTCTTGCAAGGGGGTGGGGAACCATTGTCATTGGAAGAGCTCTTACAGCCCTCTTCCATCGGGTCTGATTTGTGCCCTTCTTGCACTTCTATCTTGTAACTGGCTGCTTTCCTTGTGTGACAGTTTCCTGTGTTAAGAGTGTTGACTGAAAGAGTAGGATGATCAGGGGTTTTGCCCCTGTTAGTTTTTGGAGTAAGGCTTCATTTATAGCCTGCTGTTCTCTTCTTTCTTGCATATTCTCGTCTCTAAAACTCTAGAATTATGCCTGTAGATGCTGCATGGATTTCATTAAATCCGAGTTGAGTTCCACCACAATTTCTTGCTCTCGTGGTGGAGAATTTAGATTTCTCTGTATACTACTACCCTGTTCAACATTCATTTCTCAGACAGTGACTATTCCTGAAACGTTATATAAGCATAGAGAACATAAATTTATGTTAGTTATTTCATAAAACAAAATCGAATGTAAATGTATGTTTTTGCCTGTTGAGTATTTGCAGCGGATGTTTGTAATGAGCCCAATATGTCACTTAGTTTTTGTAACTGGGCTCTGATACCACTTGTAACGTCCCTAAAAATAGTAAAATAAAAAAAATCTTTTTACAGCTGTAATTCACTAAATAAGAATGGATGATAAGCAATTTAACTTCAGTACTGATAACATCTTACTAAACTGGAAAATAAAATGTAACAGTCAAGGCTTTGAGTTCTGTAATTACAAGTGCCTACTGTTTGCGAAAGTGAAGTCAAAGAATAACGGTGAAACTGTAATGCAGCATTACAATTACTTGAATGTTACTATTTAATTCCCTTCCATTTGCTTCAATAGTTTATGAGTACATTTATGAATAACTTATCTAACACTTCAGGTATGATGGACCCTTGTTGGTGACTGTTGAGGCCTAAGATGAGCTGCTTGGTTTCTTGAGGGGAAGGGATTTCCCTGGCAGAGCTACCGAGAGGTAGGATGAAAGAATGGAGATTCTGGGCTTACTTAGCGTTGTCGCTAATGCACTTGCGTACTTGTGGTTTGCAGGTATATCTTATCGGACATTTGTTGGAATGTCTACTCTAACTCTTTAAACGACATTTAAGTCTTGGGTTTACGCACTCTGAAGAGTGTCACCCTTTTTGTGGATACGCCTAGGTTGAAGTATGAGAGAAAAGTGATACTTAAACTTCTTTATTCACCTTTGTAACTATGTGTTGACCCTAAGTAGGGTTCATAGTCTTTATAATAATTAAATGGGAAAGTTTGCAACTTTTCAATGGCCCTAAACTATGGCGCGAGGGTTTATCAAAGAAATTAATAGTGGTAGGTTGTGAAAGTTAATGCGGCTCTACGAATGCACATGGCTAGCTTGCCAGCTGTGACAGGGGTTTTACTCTCGGGTCATTCACCAACGATGGCAAAATCGTGGTTCATTTCCCTAATCTGTAGTAGATGTCAGGAGGGTTTTGTTGACGCCCAGGCAGAGGCTCATGGAGGCCAATCCATATGGAGAAAAATGATGGCGACTGTAAACCCTACAGGTAAATCTTCTTGGTTTGGTTTTCTTACTACTGCAATTGCCAAGTATGTGTTTTGTTACATTTGAAGTCTAGCATCTGACTTGGTTTATCGTGGTTGGTTGCAGGTGGTGACTGGTTCTTCTTCCCTGCGTGGCCAGTGTCCCACGATGGCGAAATGAAACTGGTAAGTCCAAATGCTACCGTCTCTGAGTTCTGCCTCTCGTCTCTGTGGGGGTTTTACCGTTGGCGTTTTTAAAATATGAAGGGCCTGGTGAGCCCACTTGGGTTTCCTGCTATGGGTTGTTGGTCACTTGGGTCGCCATTGGCTAGACCACCGAGAAATGTGTCTATTGGTTGTCATAATACTGGAGGATTTAGTCAATCATTCGATATGACATTCTGGTAGAGACTGTAACTAAACTTTTTGGACAGAGTAATGTAAAATGGCTTGTATAATAGAAAAGTGATATTTGTATGTCCTATGGTTATTTTGTATAAATTGTAGTCCCTGCGTTTTTCTTATGGCATTCGTAGTTTGTTGGTACCACTGTAACCTCTCGACGGGGGTGTGAGAATTTTGTAGATGTAACAACACTCCTTGGTTTAAAACGTAGTTTTTGCTTCTGAAATGGTTACTATGACATCTATCGTGATTCCTCTGTCTCTGCATTATTTGCTATTAGCGTTGAAATGCTGTATGGTTGTTCTCTTTTTGATTTCCATGGCAAGTGTGGATCTATAAGTGCTAGGGTCTGAATCTTTCAAAAATGTTCTTGTTTAATTACTGCGTTTTTCTAATAGACTGTAAGTATAAGGGAAAGAAGGGATTCAATCCCTGGTTTGTTTGTCTACAGGTAGCAAAACGCCTAGGTATTGATAGTGAAAGTTCCTGTAACTATTGTTTTAATTTATGAATGCGACCTCTATGGGATTCGAGTTTGTGACCCAATCTTGTAGAACAGAAAGGTAACAAGAATAAAAGAATAGCGCCCTGTTTTGATTACAAAACTTAATATGGGTAGAAGACTTCTATGTTTCGTTTTTGTTTCAATGTCTAGCTAACTGGAATGCAAATCGCGGTTTCTCTTTATGTTGAGTAGGAAACTCCCTTGTTTTGGCTTGGTGAATATTTAACTACCTGTCTGCAATCGTGGTTAAAAGTTGATGTGGAAAAATATAACCTAGTTTCGAAAGGTCTCTATTCTTGTTTTCTAATTAATGTTTGAAGGTCAGATAGTAAGAAAAGTTTAGGATGGTTGATTTCTGGAAACAAATCTACTGTTTAGCATTCAAGAATGTACTTCCTATACAAGATAAAAGAGTTAGAGTTTGAACAGGAAATAATCATACTATATTGACAACGATTCATACAGATATTTAAACTTAGTTTAAAAAGGGAAGAATGAAAGATCTCTAACATAAGAACTAAATGTAGGTTCTCTAGCAAAGACTAGCTTCAGCTAGGCCTGCTAGATCTTCCCCTGGTTCTCGGGCAGAACTTGAATGTAATATATATGAGGAAAATAATGACCGACTTTACTATGAAAGGAATTTGGGAATATTAAATAACTCATACCTGGTAGCTTGAATACTTTGTCCCTTCCTGTAGAAAATCCTAGTTGCTTGGCACTTGATTCCTTCTTGTATCCACCTGCACACTCAACAATTATTAATGCAAAACCTGTGAGGATGAATGCCTTTGACTAGATGACTTTGGGATTACCGAGTTCCTCCCAACCATGATCCTACAACCATTCCTGGTTCTGTACGGATCCCCCCGAGCTGGATTCCAACATGCAAAATGAGGCAGAGGTCCTTAAGCTACAACTTGTTTAGTTCTGGAATATTTGGGCCAGATTGCTTCAGTTTCTTGGAGCAGAAAGAAAAACTCTCTTTGATTACCATAAGAGAATGATAATGAAAAAGATAGGATCCCCAAAACTTGGGATCTCCTTCTTAAGTAGGGAAGTCTTGAATTAAGCTGTTGAAGTAATTAGTTTCTTGAAATTCAATAATTAAATAATTAAAAGATATTATTTAATTTAATGTTTAGTCCTCTTGAGTTAAGACTCTTTCCAACTGTTTGACCATAAGTCAAATTTATTTATGCTCTTAAATCCATAATGGTATTAATAATTATTCTTATATTATTTATCTTTAACTTTTTAATTCATTATATATTTGTTTTCTTTTAAAAAATATAATTAATAATGCATAATCAGATATTCTAATTATATTCCATACTTAAAATAATAACACCATTTATTAAATTAAAGCTCCTAACAAAATCATTATAATAATATTAGCTTGGGGGCTTTTAGTCATGGAAGACTACCGGTAAATATCTTTTATGAGATTATGTATCTTATCAGTGATTCTTCTTTTTAATCTATTAGGGACAAGTCCAAAACTTAGGACGGTCTCGGTAAGCTTGGCTAGGTACCTCTAGTCTCCCTCTTTGCATGTCGGATTCCCTCGTTCAACCCAGTAATTCCCGCAGTACTTGATGGATAGAAAGATGAATCATTTAGTCAATTAAATAAATGTGATGAAGGTGCTCTTCAGAATCTTATCAACTCAACACTTGGAAATTCCGTAACCCCGAGTGCTCTTCAGAGCCATTTAACTCAACACTCCCACATGGGCGTTACTCTAGTGCAATTCCAGAGTCTCTGCTCAACACTAGTGCTAGAATGAGGTTGTGAGGCACATCTAGAATCTTTAAGTTGCCTCGGATCCGGTATTCGTTTTATCAAGCTTGGAGTGCTCCAGGGCTTATGCCCAACACTCAATGTACATAAGGGCTTACTCCCAGCACATCGTATTTCCTCTAGGTACATCGAGGCTTTCGCCCAGTACGTAGGTAATTTGTGTGTTTCTGAGTCCACGCTCAACACACCACATAAGTCAATTATGTCATTCGCATCACTGTATAGTATGTAAGGAAAAAAAAGGTCAACTCAATATATTAGGGTTTGGTACCCGCATTAAAACATAATCAAAACATTGGGGCTTCCTTGCCCAGCATATAATCAAATAATGAAATTCAGTCAGGGTCCATGCCCAATATGTCAGTCTATAAAAGAATAAATCATATGTGCTGGGGCCGTGGACCAATATAACATCATAAAACAGTTAGTCCAAAATTCAGGATATTACAACTCTTCACATCACCTTATACTTCATTGTTTATAGGCCTAGTAATCCTATCTTAGGGAAGCTCCCCTTGAGTTGGAGAAGAGCCAACCAAAAGTGTGAAGAGGGTTGGTGTGGTGACATTGGCCTTCCCCCTTGAGTTCCCCTTGGGCTAGCATTGTTGCTTTTGGACTTTAATCACACATGCTAGTTTGGGAGGTAACAAGCTCCAAGACCAACTGGGAAATTAGTGATTGATTCCATATGGATTTACAAGGACAAGCATGTAGCTGATGGAAGCATTGAAAAATACAAGGTCAGGTTCGTTGCCAAAGAATTCTCTCAAAAAGGCATTTACTATGATGAGTCTTTTGCTTCAATTGTTAGCTAGGAAACAAGACTCGTCCCTTTGGGGCTCGATGTCTGTATTCCACGTGTCTGACACAAGTTTGGCATGTGTCCTCAAACAGGACATGTGCCATACTCTGTCGAACACGTACCCTAATTGTTTCTCGCATGTCCGACACATGTGGGAGGAAAAAGAGACCCATGGACCTCTAAAAGTGATTTTGTCATTCATTTTTTCCAATTTCAGCATGGTACTCTAGGGTTTGTGAGTACTCATTGAAGTTGAGGCTTTTCCAAGACCCAGCATACTCTAATCCTTATTGTTTACATGATAACTCTGATCTACTTGTCTTGTTCCTAGATGTAGATGACCTTATTTTTACATGAAATTTCGACCAACTCAATTTATGGTGTAAGAACAAATTGGTCTGTAAGCTTGACATGAAGGGCATTGGTTCCTTGCACTATTTTTTGGGACTAGAGGTTTGGCAGGGTGTAGGTGAAGTCTTCTTTGGACAAGGGAAGTATATTGTCAAGATTATATAGATATTGCAGATGTTGGACAACAAACCCATGTCTACCCCTATGGTTCCAAATCTAAGGTTAACTTGTGATGAGGATTTAGATTTGGACCTTTGGTTGATCTTACTCTATACATGTAGTTGATTGGGTCTCTAATGTATCTTGTGAATATCGGGCCAGATATATGCTATGCAGTTAATTCACTGAGTTAGCTCATGGTTGAACCTAAACAATGTCATTGAAAATTTGGTAAGCATGTGCTCAAATACGATAAGGGCATGATACATTATGGCATGTGGTATGTAGGAGTGGTAAGTTGCTACTCCATGGATTTGTTAACTCAGATTGGGTAGGAGATACAGGAACATGGAAGAGCACTTTCGACTATTGTCTTAGCTTGGGCACATGGATGATATATTGGTTTAGTAGTAAGCAGGTGCAAGTTGCACTTAGTTAATCGAAAACAAAGTATATGGTGTTAAAATTCTAATGCAGATCTGATTTGATTATTGTAGCAACATAGTAGTAACAGACTTTTTCACTTTTAGCAGATTTTAGCATATAAATCTGAGTTTATAAACCATCAGTAGATAACCAATGGTAAAGAAGAAACAACCATCCACAAGAACACAAAAAATTTACCCTGGGGAAACCTTTTCAGGAATAAAACCCCAGCAAAGAATAATCTTCCTTAATATGAGATGACTAAGTTTACATGAGCAGATTTAGAGCAGACTTTTACAACAGAGATAAATTTGCCACTAGGGCATGCACACCAGTAGATGGAAGGAGAAGAGCCCAGCTAATGCAAGCCCTACTAACTGAGATCTGATCATCCCTTAAGATCTGACTGATACTTGAAGTAAAACCTTTCAGTCTGCTCCTGAATGATGACACCAGCCCAATAGAGGAGTGATGCAGCCCTGTAGGTGTGAAGGCAGCCTTGCTGAAGGTGACGACAGCCTTTATTTTTGCTTCAGAAGTTGATAGCACCCATTCTAAGGTCACGACAGCCCTTCTAGGGCTTAAACAGTCCCACGGTAGCCCTGCTAGGGCTTAATCTGATTCTTGGCAGCCCTGCTAGGGCTAAAGCAGAATCTCGGCAGCTCTTCTAGGGCTATAACAGACCCTCAACAGCCCTTTCTAGGCTATAACAGACCCTCGGCAGCCCCTTCTAGGCTTGGAACAGGTACTCAGCAACCTTGAGAAAGAGAAGACAGCCCTGCTAGAGAAGACGACAGCCCTATTGGGCTTGGGACAAACCCTCGACAGCCTTGAGGAAGAGAAAAACAACCTTGTTGAGGAATACTTGTGAGCCTGCTAGCTGATCCAAACCCTTAAAAAATATCTAAGATGAAGAAGATAAACAGCAGCTAAAAGTACCCAAACGAACTCTTGGATAGAGATAGATGATTGATTGATGATGATTTTGATGTGTGTTTTTCACTTGAGAGGGTTCCTCATTTATATTCCATCATTGAGTAATTCAAGGGGTGACTTCCATAAGTCAAGGAGTCAACAAATAATATAAAATACATTAGTTGGGGCCCTTTTAAGTTCACTGTGGGATTTTAACACTTTATACATTAGTTGGGGCCCTTTTAAGTTCATTGTGGGCTATTAACCCAACCTTCTTAGGCAAGTCATCTTTTGGCAAATTCTTAGCCCCTTCTCTTGGTATCCATGGTCCACACGTGCCAACTCAAGTCCATCATCATATATAAGGAAGATTATTCTTTGGGTGTCTTGTTCTCCCCACTAACACCAAGGTCCTAGGCTAGTTATTCCAACAAGGGGTGGCCAGTCCCTTGAGGAGGTCCCATAGCCCAATGACCAAGGAGAGGAGTACATCACACATCATTTGCCTAGACCTAGTCTAGGGCTTCTAGTGATGGCCTGGTAACTGACCAAGTGCCCCAGCGCCAGGCTGAATCTAGTTGACCAAAGTCAACAACTTGGTAACTGACCAAGTGCCTTAGTCCTAGACTGAATCATGTTCCTGGTAATTGACCAGGTGCCTCAGCCCCAGGCTGAATCAAGTTGACCAATGCCAACAACTTGGTAACTGACCAAGTGCCTCAGTCCCAGACTGAATGATATTCCTGGTAATTGACCAGGTGCCTCCATTCTCCCAAAGAAAGGCTCTCGATGCTGCTCAAAAATCAACATATGGCAACTTTGTCAACTAGTTGTGAAGCTATTTGGCTTTACCTGTAGGTAGCAAAGTTGACCAATGAGAGGCTGGAGCCCATTGTTATTTACTATGATAATCAGAGTTGCATAAGGTTCTCTAAGAATCTAATTTTCAATGATCGCTCTGGAAACATTGATACTAGGTCTCAATTTGTAAGAGACAAAGTCCAAAAGGGAGCAATGGTCTTGGATTACATTCTTACAGATTCATAGGTGGTCAATATTCTGAGGAAGCTCTTAGCAAAGGGGAAGTTAAATATGCTGAGAGAGAAGCTTGGTTTGGTGAAGAACATATTCCTCGCAAAGAGTGAGTGTTAGTTTTTTTGTTTCTCCAAGCCCATTCTCCATTACCCATCAGTTTCTTCCATTTCCTATTATTAGGAATTTTCTAATTTTAGCAGTTCTATTTACCGACTATAGTTGACTAGTGAATAGGCAGCAGTGAGTTATTTGCATTTTGGCATGTGTTTGCATGTGTCTACCTATTCTTGGCACATGTGGGGTGCATTACTTGAGCAGTTACATAGAGGAGTCTGCTTGGCATATGTTGGTGTGTGTCCGCCACATGGATGAGTGTGCTTGGAGTGTGTTGGCATGTGTCTACCTATTCTTCATACATGTAGGGTGCATTACTTGGGAGTTACACTTTTCTATTCTTGGACATTTTTGTATGCATCAACGGACCCTCTTTTATTCTATCAAAAAAGATGGAGGGTGCATTATCAAACAACTAGTCATTGCAATTATAATATTATTCTTTCCGTGTTAATGAGAAGTTATGTGATTGCTGCTACAGATTTCTAACTTGCTATTGTTTGTTTCCAGATTTAGTATTTCACAGAACTTCACTCCATCACTTGCCAGATTGATCTGAAATGATTGTCTGAAGTGTCTACACTCGTAATCTGTACTTCTATTCTTGTAGTTTTAAAAATATGATTTTTTTATTGCTGTTTCCTAACGTTTTCAGTTTTAGCTGTAGGTTAAAAACTGTGAGTGCAGATCTGCTATCATGAATAAGAAAATTTAACAGTTCCAAGTGCTAAAGTTATCATATCCCTCCTTGATCCTGGATAACAATCCTTTTGCATGGTCAACTAAAAAGCTCAGTGTACACTGTAAATAATTTCACATTGAGGACTTTAGCTATTGAAGAGCTTACATCTATCTTGTCAATCCTAATAACATGATATTTATTATTAACACCCAAAGCTCTTCATATAAAGCTCAAAGTAGTTCATACCTAAAAGATTTAAATTCCTGGCTTTAGATGTTAAGTGCTTGCTCCCCTCCCTCTTCTAAAGATAACATCAACAGCTGAAGCCACCGCATGACATTATTGGGCCTGTGTGTTTTAAACTTTTTTTAGCTTCAAACCACATGCTATTTGATTCTGACTCCCTTAAAGCTTTGAGCCAAGGGCTTTGGATGAGTATGTCTTTGCAGGCCTTTTGAACTTCAAGTGAGGGCCATTGGTTTTGAGTGATTTCGAGCATTTGAGGGCTTTTGGGCTTCACAGTACTGTTGGGTTTGAGTCATTTTGAATTTTTGAGCTCCATATTAATGGCTTTAGACAAGCTTCATACAGAAGACTGGGTGCTATTGTAAAACTTGTGGGTTTGAAAGGATCTTCTGAGCTTCAAAGTGTTGTCCAGCTTGAAGGATTTCATGTTCTGCAATTAAGGCTTGGGATAGACTTCAAATTAAGAAATTTGTGTGTCAATGTGAGATACAGGCTAGATGCCCATTTGAGATTTACAAAGAAAGCTCTTGAGTTTGAGTGCATCCTAGCTTTCTGCTGAAGGGCATGCACACTGTTAAGCAAGCAGAACAACTTTCAAAGCTAGATTAGACTCTTAGCTAGATAACCAATATTTCTGACAAAATCGTCAACAGACCAATGGGCTTGACTATGCTGATACGCAATGGGAAGAATGGATATGCAAGTTATACAAAGGAATGAGGTTAAAAGACCAAATACACATACTCCCCCAATGCCTAGCCTATGAAAATATTCTTATAACCCATAACAGTGTGCAACATCAATGAACCGATACCACCATGGATAGGAATTGCCCTCTCTTCAAGGAATGCATAGGCAGATTAATGGGTTTTTAACTTTTTATCATTCACCTACATGCTTTGAGTGCCTTTGTTGTATCCTTTTGAGGAGGGTGATTTGGAGAGTGCACTGGATGACAAAGATCACTATGACCAAAGCCATAAACAGTTAAACTGTGATGATCAAAATTTCGTAAGTGGCCAATGCATGGATAAAACTTATGTCAATTGAGGTGGGTTAGTAGCAGTGTAGCCTCTCCCACTAACATATTGCTAGATACTGATTTTATTTGAGACATGAGGTTCCTCATCTCAAAATCAAATTATTAACTTGTAAGAGGCAATTGTATTGGATCAGGGACCCCGATAAAATAAAACTTTTATACATAGAAGTCATTAGGTCTGGCAGACCAATATGGTTTCAATGCACGGTTTTAAAATGTCTGGGCTATAAAACCATAGGTTTTGATTGATTTTCCTTTGAAATCTACCCATAAGCATTTTCACCGTTTATATGCAAAAGAAAAGACACCCAAATGATAAAAACACAAACAGAAATAGCCCAGATCATACCTTTGAGTGAAGTCGCTCAGTCTCTTTGACCATGAACTCAACGAGGGACCCCTCGAAGCCAGGGAATGGAAACTGGGAAGTGTCATAAGTGGGGGCATTAAAGCAATACTGGGATCTCTCCAGAAGATTGAAGATGATGCTATCCTCTTGTCTAATGAGGGATTCCCTGATACTATCAAGAGTCAAAGTATCACTGCTATCCAACCGCTCACCTTCCTCTCTTCTGCACATATATGCAAATGAAGCCAATCAAGACCATCAGATATTTTCAGATTGTATGAAGAGAACTGATGTTAGATTGGTCAAAATTGAGTACATATTACAGACCTGGATGCAGCAGCAGATGCTGCTGTTGCAGTAATGGAAAAGGATGGAGAGGGGTGCAATATGGGGGTAAAGCATGGGAACTTAATTACAGGCCTTGGGAAACTCATGGTCCTGAAATGCACAGCAGTCCTTTCTATGGAGTAAAAGGCAGGAATGTGAAAACTTCTTGTTGGTCTTGGGTGGTGTAATAGCGACGCAATTTCCATGAAAGTAAACGAGAAGGAAGACTGACGCTTATTTTCTCAGATCAGCATTCTAGACAAATGCAACGTAGCCACTTCGGATCAGCGATTTTTCCTTGTATCAAACTTGAATAAGGTGGAGGAGACCCTCAAACGTGGAAACGAAAAAGTAGGAAATGGCCCACGATATAGAATATTGGTATGGTTAGCTGTGAGCATCTAACATTATAAATTAATTTAAGTGGGTGTGTTTCTTTGATGTGTAGACCTAAGAGTCATGGTAGTCTGACGTAGTCAAAACAATGCTTCGGTGTGTTAAAAAAATTGTTTTTTTAATGATGTGGTTGTATGTATGTGTATAAAATTGGTATTCATTGGTTGTAGCTTGGGTGGTTGGGAGGAAAGATTGTTGCCCTCCCCACCGAGGTTCAATTCTTGTAAGTGACATGGTGCTTTTGTTGAGCTCTATTGTAATGATTGTATTTCAAGCTTTCCTTGATTCCTTCGAAATAGCAGGAAAGTGATTTTTCCGTTGAAAAAAAAAAAAATTAAAATTGGTAATCATCAAATGGGCTTGTGGAGATTAGGAGATTACAATCTAAAAGTCATCTCACTTTTCCAGTGGTGTAAGAGAATACATACAAAGATCAAACTATGGAATGATATTTCTTTTGAACATATTTTTCGTCAGTACAATGCTATGGCTGATACGCTTTCAAAATAGGCTATGGATGGCATCATATATTGGGAAGAGATCCAAGGTAATCAGGGCATAGAGAAAGGCAGTGTCAACATTTTTATATGATTATCTCTTGAAATGATACGGACTAGTAGTCTTTTTTCGACAAAATGTAATCCCGATAAATTTTGTTTTCTTATGTAAAGGAGTTCAAGAGTGCTTATCATCAGTACTTAAGTCATTCCTTGAATTATATATATTGTACTATTTGATTCTATAAGAATAACAATAGTACGGTTTTTTTCGCAGAAAAAATAATTGGTAATCATAATTTATTTAAATTGAAAAGTAGATATAAGGGTAAGTCAAACGTTTTATATTTTGGATCGTATTTTGGTAATTATTTTTGGCTGGAATTCGGTTTAGATTGTTGAAATTGTAAATATATGTTGAGTCGAAATGAAGGGAAATCATGTTGATGGTTGGTGGGCTCAGCCATG
The DNA here is from genome assembly GCA_027924585.1 of Larix kaempferi. Lineage (NCBI taxonomy): Eukaryota > Viridiplantae > Streptophyta > Pinopsida > Pinales > Pinaceae > Larix > Larix kaempferi. The sequence goes on along the minus strand of BSBM01000370.1, from coordinate 26,645,727 downwards.
CCCTCCTACATGTGGTCGCTCCTATCCGGATCCTATCACCACCATTAAAGCGGACAGGCCCAAGCACTTATGTGGCCAGTACAATGCCTAGACTTGCGATTGGGATTTGGTATATGTCTTCGATCCTTCTCTTGTGCGAACCTTCATGGCCACCCTAGATAGATTTTGGCATGATGATGACAAGGTTGGTATGGATATGCGGGGTATGGGGGGCACATATGGTAAGCGCCAAATCCAACCCGCATATTCAAAGCTTGACAGCTCTCCTAGCTTCTGGCCACTAGTCTTGTCGTTCTGCATTCAGGGAGGCAAAGTGGGATTACTCTAGTGGTTTCTCTGCGAAGCTAACAGGATTGGTTAGGACGAAAGTCACGAAAAAGAAGACTGTTGATGGGCCCAATCACTCCCACATGGCCTGGGCCCTGTAGGAAATGGGGAAAGTTCAAGGCTTCTTTGAGAACGAGCTCTGCTCATTTGCTCGTGAAAGTTATGATCATTTGAAAAGATGTTTGCGTCAAAATCTTAGGCATCCAGAGGGTTGGCAGCTTGCAGAGGAATTTGGGGGGTTGGTGGACGATTTCGGGTCCACTCGCACTCAGGAGACCCACCATACTAAGACTTTGAACTTGTTTTGGATGATGATGTTTGACGGACAATCCACTCGAGCGGACGCAAATCGAATCTCCCTAGCTTAATGTGATTCTAGAACAAATAGAACAGGATATAAACCACTTTCCTAGATCTAGTTAAGGATCAAGTAATCAGATGTCTTACCTTAAGTTTGTAACCCCTTTTCCTGGATGTTGTTCCACGCCTTGCGGTCGTCAGATCTCAGCTGCAAGACCTGCCAAGACACATAGAACAAGACAAACAAGTAAAAAGCATCTAAACGATAACAAATCTAAGTAAACAGTTAAGCAGGTAAACTACACAATATCATCAACACAACAATATTGGTGGAAAGCGTTTATATTACTGTAAAAATAGGGAAAGTACATAGAAGAGAACGACTACAACCAGAGCTTAACGAAGTAATCCTTCTCCGTCCAAGCCAATGCCATATCCTCCCAAGGAAGTGTGAGTCTCTCAATGGATGAGTAGAGGTCTCTCTAAGATGATTTCACCAGCATGTAGACACTATAGACTTCCTCTCCTTGGAATGGGAGTGAGCTTCACTTATATAGGACTAAGTGGATAGGGTAGGTTGAGATATGGTAGGAGAGAGATAGGGGATCCTTCCAAGAGGTTAGGAACCGAGTGCCAACTCTCCCAAAAGGTCAGAGATAGGGATCCATGTCAGTTGGCTTCGAGAATGGGCTTGAAGAAGTTATTTTTGTCCATTAACTGACATCGTCGCACCCTGCAAGAGGATAAGCTGCGACGTCGCAAGTTGCATGAGGACAACCTACGACGACCTCTCAAAACCTAGTATAAATGAGTTTACATCTCTTCCAGGTTAATAACTTAGTCAAGGAAACTTTAGGGATGTATACACTGAATCTCATGATGGTAATATTTTAGGTGTAACAGAATGCCCCCCAAAGCATGAAGCTGTTGAAATTTGGATAGGTGAAATGCTTTGACAGAAGGAATGGCAATGGCTTGTCGGACGAAGGAAGCTGCTGCAGTACAACTAACTCTAAGTATACAGTTTCATATGACGTACAACATGGCTGCCGACCAATACAATGCAGATCCATGGTAGTAATGACCGACTAAACACAATCATGGCTACTAGACACAAGCGTAGATCCATGATGAGATGATAACACAGTGACGACCAATACAAATGTGGATTCGTGTAATATAACTCAATACAATCTCCATCGCAACCTAGGTAAAATTTGACTCCCCGGGGTCTTCAAGTTGAACCCGCAATGATACGAATCTATCCATGTGATTACAAATGTCTTGGCGTCGAACATGGTAGAAACCACTTGATTACCGGTCATTGAGGTATACCGTTAACAAGCGCAAGGGAAATCACCATTAATGTCAATGATCCCCAAGGTATCACAATACATATCACCAAGTGTGAATAAATGAGCTGAAGTCGAACACATGATGAAATCTTCCAATCAAGAGTCAATAATATAAACTCATGTTGAAAGCGAGGTAACCTGCCATTGAGGCGTGCAGGGCCAAGGTACTTGGTTGGTTTCTAGATTCAATCCCCGGATGATGTGTTGAAGTCGACAAGGATGAATTCGTCGAAGGAGGGCCATGATGTATCCCCCATCATCGACACAAAACACAACAAAGGATGTGTAGAGCAGATCGGATGGTACAGTAACATGCAAGACTGACTCATAATAGACCAACATGATGGAAGGTGTACTGACTGCAGATAATGAATGGTGAGAGTATTCTTGAACATGGACATGGCATGACTTAGCAGTATTGACATGACGAGTATGATACCGAATCCTAATGCAACTGATGATGGAAGCTTTATTTGAATAACTCAAAGGAGTAACAAGACTCAGGAAGTGGGTGATACTCGAGGACAAACGGATGATCCAAGTACAGTATGCAAATGCAAAGGAGTGCCATGTTAAAAAACGACTAGGTACTGCCACTGATAAGGGTGTAATACAAAAGCTTTCCTTTTTCCCCATCATAAATGACGAGTGCCTCAAGTGTTTTTTACGAGCTTGATGAGGGTAACCAGATGCTCGGTATAGCTCATCTCATAGATGAGTCCAATCCCAAATATTTTCCAAACCTGGGATAGGAGGGGTTCGTCCCATGACGGGCCCTTCAATGTGAAAGTTTAACGAGTCCATAGAAGGTAAAACTCGGTCGTCATTTCATGTTTCGAGAGTCTGAAAAGAACTAAAGAAGACTCCAACGGTCCTTTTTCGTAAAGTTAGCCTCATCGCCTGAAAAAGGGTAAAACAACGCGGGAGAGGACTCTTCCAGTCATGATTGGATGGAGTATACCTTTTTCGTAAGTAGTGCCCCCTGGCCCGAAAAAGGGGTAAACTATCACCAAGAAGACGACCATTCAAATACTTTAACAAGCGTGAACGCGACAAGTTTGCTTGGCAATCTTTTCGTATTTAGAGAGCCTGAAAAGAGTTTAAAAATAGACTCCGGGGGGGTTCCTTTTCCGTAGGAGTTTAACGAGCCCTAAAAAGTGATAAATCGTAACTCGGTAACTTATTCTCATGGTTTTAAGAGCACGAGAAATAACAAAGAGTAAGCTCACCATTATTAAATAATTGCAATCTAACGGATAAAAAATAACGACAAAAATACATAAGGGGTGTTCATACCTGAAATGACTGTTCTAATGCGAGAATGGTGCCAAACAACACTTAAATGACTCCTGCACACTTGAAAACTAGGTCAAAATCCAACCGGGTATTCAAATGTAATAAAACTGATCCAAACTATAGCAAATGACCTAAAAGCATCAAATATTTGAAAAAGAATATTCCATTTTGTTTATAAATAGAAACAAAAAAACAAATATAGTCACCATTGTTCATTTGCCAAATTGGGGAGAAGAAGTGCCATTGGAGCCAAAATTTCAGTTGTTGATTCTAAGAGCTGTGAGCAACCATTTCACCAACCATTTGGAGCAAGTAACTCTAAACTTCATCCAGCATATTTCCGGTGGTTTACATTTTTTATTTTAGTTCATTTTTTGGGTTTTGAGGTGGTTTGTGGAGGGCTATTGCGTCCTCAGGTCGTCGCAGGTCACCCTTTCGGGATCTGCGACGAACCTGGGTCGTCGCAAATCCCGCAAAGTCAAGTTGTGACAATGTCCTGCTGTTCGTATTGACGGGGTGCGACGGCGGAAACGTCCAACCCCAAACATAAACCTAGCCCAAAAGATGAACTTTCAGTGGTTGAAGTGAGTCCTAATGATATTAAAATGCCCCTTTTGGCAGGTTAATAGCAGCCAATCATGATCTTGGAGTGGCGTGAACGAGAACACAAGGTAGATGACGTGCAAGCTGCAAGTGACCCATTGTGTAGAAGCACTGAGGAACTGTGGTCACCTAAATTTCTTCCATATCCAGGGCATGAGGGCCCAAATCGCATTGCTGACACATATGCTGCGATGTTGGGACGCAGCTCAACAATATTTTGTGATCGGTGAGCACATACTTACCATGGATGTCGACGACATCTACTTTTTGACTAGATTGTCCCGGAGGGGGGACAACATAGCTCTCACTGGATCACGGGGGAGTGATCGGACCGTGGATGACATGATCCTACAGCATTGTACTCCTCATACCCGTGCTTCTAGTGGGAAGATTCCCATCAAAGAAGTACGGGAAAGTCCGTTGCATGCCATACTTTTTACCATCACGAGGATAGCAGGGAGCCAAGCTCCTCACCTAGCTACCAGGTCTCAAATGCTATATGCGGAGGATTGCATGTCTCCGAAGATCTTCAACTGGTGCGAGGGACTCCTCGCGAACATTCGAGCTCAACTGACCAAGTGTCGGCGGGGAGAGCTCAAGCAGTTCGAATACGGGTCGATAGTGATCTCGTTTCTATTGGAGTGGGTTCCCCTCTTGCGCCCACAGGTACCGTTGGATGACAGGGATCCTAAGGATCCTCGCATGGCTAGATGGACAGAGGTGATGACCCGCCATGGTGGGGGCCCCATCATCAGATGTGGTGCCGAGTTCTTCACCTGGCTAGAGGGCCATTTGCTCATGGTAGAGGACTACCCGTACAATGGTACGGATTACAGAGATGACCCATAGCCGATAGTAGATGAGTTGTTGCCGCCTATGCAGGGGTATACGGTGGGAGCGTCTGTGCGCTTCAATGCGCTATTTCGCAGGGTCGCGAGAGTAGTTGACTGCTTCCATACTCAGCAGGCTAAAGCTGTGAGACCTAGGTGTGTACGAGCCAGGCGTTAGGCCTTATATTGTTATTATGTATGTACTGAGAGCTTAGAAGCCTCAGATTTTGTACTACTGAAAGCTATGAGGCTTTAGATTTTGTAGAGACTTACTAAAAGCCGTCGTGCGTCAGATTTTGTACCAGCACTACTTTTTATGATGATATATATATGTACAGACATTTCCGGTGGTTTTATACATTATGTGTTTTTAAATTGATGAATGGTGTGATCTTGTTTATATGTTTGCTTATAAAATGAGTTATTTACATGTTATGTCTACTTTTAACAGTTCATGAATATGCTTATGTGTGTGCAATGTACCAATCTAAGATGAAGTTGGCCATAGAGTCAGCAACTGTGTTCACGTCTCGTGGAATGTGCAGGTACTGAATGGACTCAAAGGACCTTTCCAGAAGACGGACTCGTCTATAGAGACGGAGTAAGGTAGGATCACGGATGACGTAGACTCGGTTAAGATCAGAGACCACTAGTTGAGAATCCAAGTGGATGACAACGTGGTCCATACCCAAAGAAATAGCGTCAGTTAGGGTTCCAATGACTGCTTGATATTCTGCAGCATTGTTGGTTGCAAAACCTAGACACATTCCCCCTGAGCTGATGAGCTTGCCAGTAGGTGAATAGAGTACCCAGGCTACCGAAGCAAGGTTACGGGTATGTCGACTGGTGCCATCCGCGAATTAGTAGCTAGTTTCCATCTGCACACGCAGACAGAACATGGGATAAGAAACGAAACAAGACCTAAGCATGCAAAAATCAAAGCGTCGCGCTACACAAAAAACACACACACACGTCATGTACAGTATATACAAAAGTACTTTATGGATGAAAGACTCAGTCATAGTACCTCTTCAGGTAGAGCCCATTGCAAGGCTCACCTAAAGATATCCCGTCGTAGTCTTCAAGCTCATAAGCTCCCTTCTCTAAGACGCGTTTCACTACGTAAGGTCCATGCCACATGGACTCAAACTTTCCTGCCCCAAGCTTATCATGTTTTTGGTCGTATGTGAGGACCAAATCTCCTTCGCTATAGGCGCGAGGTTGTATCGACTTATCGTACCGTGCTTTGATGCATCTCTTATGAGCCTTGTTGGCAAGAGCGGCATCTTGGTGAGTCTCGTCGAGCTTAGCTAGTAGAGGAAGCGTTCTTCCTCGGCAGTAGTGTTGGGGAGAAGTTCGATGGCGAGCTTGAGGGACGGAATCTCGCACTCAATAGGAAGGACTGCCTCCAATCCATACAATAGTTGGAAGGGAGTAAATCTAGTGGCGGTTTTAACGGAAGTTCGATAAGCCCATAGTGCGGAGAAGAGCATATTATGCCAATTGGACTTGTGCGTACCCACCATACGTTGGACCATAGTTTTCAAGACCTTGTTAATGGCCTCGACCTGTCTGTTTGATTATGGGTAGTATGGTGTTGAGTTTTCATGGCAAAAACCCAATCTATCGCTCAATTCGTCAACCATGTGGTTCATAAAGTGAGAACCATGGTCGGTAACTATCGCTTGAGGAACTCCAAATCGCGCCATTACATGATTAAACATGAAGAGTGTGGTTGTCTTGTTGTCGTTCATGTATGTAGGAATTGCCTCGGCCCACTTTGTAAAGTAGTACACAGCTACAATGATGTAACTATGCCCCCTGGCCGAGGTAGGCTTACAATGCATGAAGTCAATGCCCCATTTAGCGAAGGGGCCAATCACAATAACCGGGTGTAATGGGGTGGGATGGGTGCGCTTTTTTGTATGAAAATGTTGACATGGAGGACATTTTTTTATGGCCTCGATACAATATTTGAAGATAGATGGCCAATAATATCCTGTGCGCAGAATCTTCTGGGCTGTAGCTATCCCAGAGAGATGACCGCCACAAGCCCCAGCGTGATAGTCATTTAGGACGTGTTCAACATCATCATGAGTCAGACAACGTCGAAGAATAGAATTGATACCATGGCGGTACAAAGTATCACTGATAATCAGATAATACTTCGCATGGTAGCGTATTCAACGACGGTCGTCATGAGTAAATTGAGGGCTGAAACATTGGGTTTGAAGATACAATGTGATATCTCCATACCACGGATCAAACGTACTGATAAGAAACAATGACTCATCCGAAAAAGAGTCATTGGGCTCTGATTCTACATCAGCACGGGGAAGGTCGTAGATGAGCTCAGCAAACACAAAAGATTTTTTAGACTTGGCCTTTTCGAAAAGGAGATCGAATTCCTGTAGTATCACGATCCAACGTGAATACTTTCCCCCAAGCACCTGACGTGTTAGAACGTGGTACATGGGATTCGAATCGGCAATGATGGTGGTGGTGTGAAGCAAAATGTAATGTCGGAACTTCTGCATGGCAATGATTGCCGCGACAACGAGTTTTTCAACATGTGAATATCAGGTTTCAGTGTCAATGAGACCTTTACTAGCATAGTATATCACATGTTCTTGGGCGTTCTAGTCTTCCTGCACCAAAACCATGGCGATAGTGGTGTCAGAAGCAGCGAGGTATAGAATGTAATTTCGATAGTGATTCGGCGGTTGAAGCACAGGGGCATGCGTGATGGCATGTTTCAAACTATCAAAAGATCATTGAGCTTGGTCGTCCCAGATGAATGGGACGCTCTTTTTCATCAATCTCATGTAACCTTCCGTATTTTGTGCGAAATTACAAACAAAACACCTTAAATAAGTCATTCGTCCTTGCAGACTTTGAAGTTCTGTAACATTAGTTGGAGGTGGAAGAGCGACAATGGCTTCCACCTTCAAGGGATCAATACAGATCCCATCTTTAGAGACGATAAACCCTAAGAGGCGTCCAGACTCGACACAAAAAATACACTTATGAGGGTTCAGACGGATACTGTACCGTCTGCATCTGAGGAAAACGACCGTTAGATGATCTATGTGGAATTCACGCTGCTTTGAGTGGGCAGGGAGGTCATCCAAGTAAGGTTCCACAAAGTCCTTCACATCATGGAAGGCGTACGACATGGCTCGCTGGAATGTAGCACCAGCATTTTTAAGACCAAACGAAAGTTTACGATATGCAAACGTTCCCCAAGGGCAGATGAATGCAGTCTTGTGTTGGTCGGCGGGGTGGATCTCAATCTAGTTGTATCCCGAAAAGCCGTCCATGAATGAAAAAATGACACTTCCGGCACAATTGTCGATAATCTGGTCAATAAAGGGAGTTGGGTAGTTGTCCTTAGGACAAGCCTTGTTGAGATCCTGATAATCGACGCAGACACGAATGGTACCCTGTTTTTTAGTAACAGGGACGACGTTTGAGACCCATTCTGTCAATGGGACAGGATAGATGAAGCCGGCCTTCAAGAGTTTCTCAATCTCTACCTTGATTGCCGCAGTCTTCCAAGGGTGTACCGGTCGCAACTTTTGGCGGACAGGTTTGACGTCGGGATAGGTTTTGATTTCGTGTAAAACAATGGTGGGGTCTATCCTAGGCATCTCCTCATAGGTCCAAGTGAACACATCTCAGAATCACTTGAATAAGGCCGTTTAAGCAATGACTTCTTCAGGGGAACACTTCTGGCCTAAATGAATGTGTTCCATTACACCAGGAGTAATCAAAATGTCTATCGAAGTGGTAGGCTCAATGTTGGCTAGGTTGCCTTCGGAGTCAGTTTGACACGTGAGTATCAAGGATTGAGAGCCAGAGTAGACATCCGGTGTGAAGATGGTGCTAATGCTATTCTCCATAGTGTCCAAAAAGGGAAGGAAAGACAAACGATGATGGAGGTCTTCCCACGGAGGATCATCCGCACACATGATTTCCATAATGGACTCGTCAGAATAAAAAGTCCGTATCGAGGGGTCGGATGATGTCTGTTGTGGAGAACAGGAGGTGGAGGCCACAATTAAGTGGTCCTCAGGTGCTGACTGGATAGCCTCATATGTGAGTTCGGTGGGTGACAGAGGCATCATGTTTCCAATCAAGTGTGTGGTGGCTTCGTCAGGAATAAGCCATGGATCAGTGGAGGTGGGGATAGATGAAATCTGCGAGGAGATCATGTTCATCGTGGCAACATGATTTGGGGGATCCGAAGTAGGAAAGACGCCAATAAGGGATGAGTCCTTAAGGAGGCCGACCCCCACGCTCTCATATTGATGCGAAGATTGTCCAATCGAAGGAACGTTATCGCCCAGGTGAGTAGCAGTGTCAGGTGTGCAGAAATCCAGTTGGTCGACTGTGACAATTCGGCCTTGATGGGGGAATTGTACTATGCGGAAGACAAATGATGCGACCACAGTCATGGCGTAAAACAAATTACGACCAAGCAAAATGTTGTAATCCAACGGGGCAGCGACCACTTCCACATTAATGGTGGCGGTCTTTCCCCCCAGCTCGACTGCTAAAGCTTGTAACAGCCCATGAGGTTTAAAGCCACGTCCATCGAAGGCTCTCAAAGTGGTAGGAGAACGGTTCAACTCGAGAGAGTCGATGGCTCTCCAGCATGAGATCAACATGACTAACGTAGAGGCACCTTCGTCCAAAACGGTACGATGGATTGTCTTCCCAGCAATGTGTTAAATTTTGAGCATTAATTCACAATACTCTAGGATCTTCGCTGAGAGAATAACATATACAGTATATCAATGCATAACAATCACAATAAGCATGACAAGCATTACAAGAATCAAAAGCATGAGAGACAAGAGACACAGAGTTTTCGTGGGGAAAACCCTAAGGTGAAAAACCCCACAACTTCCTCAGAGATAGAGACAGCAATGGCTCAACCAAAGTACAACCAAAATACACTTGAGATAGTCTCCTAGAAGCAGATGATCCTCCTCCTCACTAGTGCGCCACTTTCTAAGTGAGAGAGAGATAACTTTTTCGAATGATCTAAATAGAGATCTCCTGATCTCTATTTATACTAACCTGTTTTCCCAGTGACCTTATGGGGCCGACTTGACTAGCTAGGTACATCCACAATATAATATATAATTCAAGGCCGACCCCACACATGGTGGTCTAATAACCCATCGGCAAGTACACACACTTGTGACACTTGTCAATCCACATGACGACACTTCCTTATAGAGGAATAACACATCTCCAATAAGGGCACAATAAATATATGTGAAATACATAGATGAAATACATTCCGAAGTTACATATACATCAACACAATGTTTGTGGCAACTTGAAATGCCAACTAATGGGAGAGCCTCGGTTTGAAGTACTCCAGCTGGAACATGATGGTGTTTGATGAATTCGGGTCGACTGCACCGATGGCAGCGAGGAGAGTCTTGCGCTAATTAGGACATTTTGCAAGACCTCGAGCATTGAAATAGCACAAGGAGCTTGTGCTAGGTCCTCTACAATGTTGTAGTTTTAAGCAGCCCGAGCATTGGGATTGAAAACCGATTTTCTAATCGTGCTCTTGGGCGAAGGCAACATTGACTCGAACGAGGGCTTTTCAATGGTGAGAGGAGCAGCCGGTATGGTGACATCAGGCATTGAAGTGGAAGCTTTTTCAGTATTACTTCCAATAGGTTCCTTCGCTGGAACATAGTCATATGAACGAGAACGGATGTTCAAGTTGATGGTCTCGCTACGCATCATGAGAACATGTGCGGTGGTGGATGCTTCTCCTTGGGAAGGAGAGGTGCGAGCAATCAACTGCTGATTTTGAGTAGGGAAGGGGTCGTTGAGAACTGCGGGTGTGGGTTTTCCCTTAAGAAACTTTCAAACTTCGTCTCTGTGGGGGCATTCTTTAGAGAAGTGGTCATCACCACACAGTAAACAAGGATATTTCAGCTTCCTTTTCTGTTTGGTATCATCAGGGGTGCTCTTTTGTTCCTGCTGGGTGGAAGATTTCTTAGGTTTCCCTTTGTCCTTCTTCTTACCACAAGAATTTTGAGGTGAAGCTAATGAAACAGAATTCACTTCTTTAGTGATAGCAGGAGTGGATGATTTGGTGGTGCCGTGACCAGGCTGTGTTGGTGATGGGGAAGAACCTTGGGGGTTCGACGATCCAACAGTTTGAGAAGAAGGATGGGTGTTAAGGGATCCAATGATGCCATCGGCTTGGGGTCCCTTAGGTGGTTTCGCAGGGTCGTACATCTTGTGGGGTGCGTTGGGAAGGATATCAAACAATGTGCCGGATTGAGCATAGACTAAGTCTAGCAAGTGGGCACGGGCGATGGCTTGTTCCTCAGTGACAACACCTCCCATGGAAACATCTCGTGCTATGGTAGGGATGAGAGACTTCGTAAACCGGTCTGCTAGGAGTTGGTCTGGAATAGGAGCCTTAACAAGACATTGTCTCCTCCGCCACTCATGTATATGATCTGAGATGTGAGTAGCAGTATTCTGACGGAGCAAGGTTAAAAGCTCTCTACCAGTTTCATACCGTATGGGCAGCTGGAAATGAGTCAAAAAATTCATAGCAAGAGAACCAAAATCAGGAAAAGAATGGGGTGGTAGTTCGATATACCAATTGGCAGCCGAACCAGTTAGAGTCCTTTGAAATAATCTAAGACGGATCGAGTCGTCCATCATGGAGTTGGATGAACACCACAAGTGGTATGTCATCACGTGGTTTTTGGGATCCTCACCCGGCTTGCCATCAAATTTTGGGATATCTGATGGAAGTTTCACCGGAATGGGTGGCCAATTAGTTCCGTGGTAGATGGGGTCATTGGTCGGGCGAGACAGGTCAGGCAGGTCCAAAGTAGCCAAAAAGGGCAGTTACAGATTAGGCTGCGGGTACTAATAGTACTGATAAGACGTGAGGGACCAGTGGGACCTTGTATCGACTGGCCATGGGGTGTTCTAGGAGGAAACTGTCCATAGGGGTATGGGCCGCCTGGACCAAACGTAGGTCCGCCGCCATAGTAAGGTGGTCCATTACCATAAGGTGGGGGCCTGCCTCCGCCACCGAGAGGGTAGGATGGGCTGCCACCGCCTTCGTCGGGAGGAGGTGGTGGTCCGCTACCACCACCGGAATAGGGTGGGCCTCCACCACCTCCGTTGCCAGAACGGTAAGAGCCTCCTCCGCCACCTCCACCATAGTAGGGTGGTGGTCCACCACCACTGCCACTAGGATGAGAAGGTCCTCCACCACCACCATCGGGATGGGATGGTCCTCCACCACCATCACCACCAGGAGGGGGTGGTCCTCGACTACCACCACCAGGGGGGATGGACCATGATGACCAAAATGAGGTGGTCCTCCGCTAGAAGGTAGAGGTGCGCCTCCTCCAGAGTTATGTGGGGGCCCGCCGCCTCCAATGGGAGGTGGGGGTGGACCAAACGGGGGTGGAGGGACTTGAGGGACTGTAAGTGGGGGTCCATGTTGTAAAACATTTTGTTGTCCCCATAGAGTGTAGGATTTCTGGGGTAGGGTACCCCATAGAGTGCGTTTCCGGGATTAAGTTGATCTGACACAGGGTTAAGATGACTTGGATACGCTTGACTCGATGGTGGTTGAATTACATTGGACAATCCCCCAACATGGGATAGTCCTGTAGTGGAAGGTCTAGGAGGTAAGGAATTTCCAACGGAAGGACCGATGGGAATTCCTGCTGCAGTATTATGTTTAAGAGACGGGGGTTTCCCCCCATCAACAACTTGCTGACCATTAAGCAAAGGTTGACCCAACACTGGTTGTTGATTATTCACCGTGGGATTACCATTACCTGTAAAGAAGGTAGGGGGTAAAGAATATCCTCCCCTCGTAGTTTGGGGTGGGGGAGGAGCAGGTGACGTAACCGTGGTGGTTATAGGTGTGTTGGATTTTTGTTGTTCAATAGGTTAGGTCGTTAGAGGTACTGAACTGGTCTCCTATCTAGGGGACGTATGTGCAGGAATGGATGGTTGACCAGTTTCAGAAATGGTCACGTGTTGCGTGGATGATTCCAGTGACTCAAAAGATAAAACACGACTTGGGAGTGGCTGATAAGAGTATAACGGCGGGTCTTCTACCCTTTGCGAAAGACTATGTCTTCGAAGTTCATCACCCCTAATACGTAATCGTTCCAAACGATCATGAATGGGTGCGAATATTTCTTCAGGGGTAGGCCAACTAGGTGGGGATGCAATGGAAAAATAGGCCATTGGGTGGCCTAAAGAAGATGTCCAATAAGATGTTGAAGGACCAACAGCTGCTGCGGGGTCGTCCTGGGGTTGATTTATCCATTCCAACGATCCAGGCTCTCCCGACGAAACGGGAGGTAAGTCTTGTGAAGTGGGGATTTGTGCTTCGTCACCCTGCGGGGGATGAGAAGCAGGTGAATCTGGAGGAAACATATGTGCTCCAACATTCAAAGTGGGGTTTCCACTTCATGTGACCCAACCCTGGCTTGTGGGTCCATTCTTACCCTCGAAATTACATCCTGGTTAAGGGGATATTCGGGTGGTAAGTTTTGAATCCTACGAGACCTTCTCCAAGGAAAGTCAGCCAGAGTGACTGAAACAAAAGTTTCTCCTAGGGAAAGCTAAACAAAAGAAAATCAGACCAGAAAAAACCCTACACAAACTAAGGCCACAAGCAAACTTATGTGATAAGAGTGGATTCGAAGGTCTGGAACCTCACAGGATTGTCAAGGCTTCGCAAATCGCTATATACCGCAGGGTCCAACTGTAAAACGTGACAAGGAGGATTGGGACCGTACCCTTTCCTAAATACCCGATTACCTGGACGGTACGTGCATAGTAATCTCCCCGAGTGCTGTTCTCGGTGTATTGCTCTGCCAAGATGGCCAAAAGGTTAACTCAGTTGGTCTTAGGAATTCTAATGGTGTCTCTCGATATACGCAAGGTACGTGGGAGCTCAAATCCGTAGTGGTGCTGTCTAATGCACAACTGTACGACACGAGACCTTCCTATATACTACCGAGTACGTGAAACACCTTTCGATATACGCCAAGTACTTAAGGGACTTGGTGGGTACGTGAAAGAGCTTCGATATACCGATAAGTACGTGGAAGAATACAATACCCCTGGAATACAGTGCTAGAAAATAACGACAGCTGCCACGTTTAATGACGTCGGAACACATCTCTAACTTACACACAAGTTACTAAAAATTTTACCCTAGTTCTACCGTTAATTTTATCTGGACGGTTAGGTGAATGCATGAGGTGAGTACATAATCGTAAACATAATGCAGGGCCTAACTACATGCAAAAAATACTTTTCTTTTGATGAACTCTATGTATGGGAGGGAGAAATTTATTTCCAATGATTTTACCAAAGCAACATAATGCAACGCAATCCCAAATCTACCAAAAAATGACTATGAAGTATTCTTTTCCTTTTCAAGCGAAACACAAAAATAACACAACACTACTAAGCCAAATCAAAGCATTTTCCCTTTTTCTTTTATCTCTTCAGAAACAAAAATGATGTTAAGTGATGAAAAGAGAGAGTTTCTAAGTAGAGCATGCAAGCTTTTCGCTTTCACTACAATGGCCGAAAAGCATAAAAACCAAAAGATGCACGCAACTTTTCAAAGCACGGAACTACTTTTGCAAAACTTGATATGAACTTGAATTTTTCAGGAAAATGAGCAACTCATAATTCGTGAAAAACACAAATGATTTAACTTTATTTCAACGTTTGCAAAAGATCTATGAATGAAACATTCCAGTGCATGTGCGATTCTTCAAATGAGTTTAAAAAATGATAGAAATGAAGTACTTTTGATTTTCAATGGATGTATCAAGAATAACAATTTGATAACAACGATGTTTTTTAAACACAAATACTGAAATGAAATGATCACTTGCAACACTCCAATGACTCGAAAAATCTCAAGAAAAGATAAGCACTCATATGGACTGAAAGTACACACAAACACTCAAAATCAATCAGTAGTAAGCAAAATTAAAGCAAGCAAAGCTAAAAAATGTATACAAATGAGGTCTGGAAACCAATCCAATACAACGACCAGATCCGACAAGGAGAGGAGGGAATGCAAGGGTGAGTGGATGCAGGTGGAGGAGACCAAAGTGTCCACCACTACCAAATCTCAGACTTGTCCAAGATGGAACCCAAAACAACTCCAAAAGAAACCAAACGCTCCAACACACAAATAAAAAATGGGGTCTCTGGCTGGATCTTGCAGCATAGAGGGAGTTTGCAGACTAAACCAAAGCTCAAATCAAAAGAAGGAGAAAGGATGCCCATATGCCAATTTGGACAGATCGGCGCAGTCTGTGCTTGTAGACAGTGCGACGTCGCAGTTTATCAATGCGGGAAGTGTGACGGTGTCATAGTAGACCAATGAAAGGGTTGCGATGATAGGCCAACAGACAAAGAACAGAGATCAAAGATGGCATAGTGTCTCTCTGAGTCCACTGACCAGGTGCGATAGGCGAGATCCAAGTTCAAAAATGAACCAATTCTATAAACAATGAGCAATGAAAATGCAGACTCAAAAGAAGGTAATCAAACTCTTCAAAGTGAATATCTGAAGGTGAAACCAGTTTAAGAGGCAAATGACAAATAAAATGGCTTGTAACAAGAAATCAACCGAAAATGACATTCAAATTGACAACTACAAAACAATGTTCCTCCCCAGTATGGTCGCTAGATTTGTTTGACGGACAATCCACTTGAGTGGATGAGAGCCGGATCTCCCTAGCTCAATGTGAGTCTAGAACAAATAGAATAGGATATAAACCACTTTCCTAGATCTAGTTAAGGATTAAGTAATCATATGTCTTACCTTAAGTTTGTAACCCCTTTTTCCCGGATGTTGTTCCACGCCTCGCGATTGTCAGATCTCAGCTGCAAGACCTGCCAAGACACATAGAACAAGACAAACAAGTAAAAAGCATCTAAACGATAACAAATCTAAGTAAACAGTTAAGCAGGTAAACTACACAATATCATCAACACAACAATATTGGTGGAAAGCGTTTATATTACTGTAAAAATAGGGAAAGTACATAGAAGAGAACGACTACAACCAGAGCTTAACGAAGTAATCCTTCTCCGTCCAAGCCAATGCCATATCCTCCCAAGGAAGTGTGAGTCTCTCAATGGATGAGTAGAGGTCTCTCTAAGATGATTTCACCAGCATGTAGACACTATAGACTTCCTCTCCTTGGAATGGGAGTGAGCTTCACTTATATAGGACTAAGTGGATAGGGTATGGATAGGGTAGGTTGAGATACGGTAGGAGAGAGATAGGGGATCCTTCCAAGAGGTTAGGAACCAAGTGCCAACTCTCCCAAAAGGTCAGGGATAGGGATCCATATCAGCTGGCTTCAAGAATGGGCTTGAAGAAGCTATTTTTGTCCATTAACTAACATCGTCACACCCTGCAAGAGGACACGCTGTGACGTCACAGGTTGCATGAGGACAACCTGCGAGGACCTCTCAAAACCTAGTATAAATGAGTTTACATCTCTTCCAGGTTAATAACTTAGTCAAGGAAACTTTAGGGATGTATACACTGAATCTCATGATGGTAATATTTTAGGTGTAACAGATGAAGTCCATGTTGGGCATGGCTCTGAACGACTGTGTGATGGGTTCGCTCCAAGAGATCTAGAACAACCTCACTCTGGTTGAACGTCTGGCCAACTTGAAGAAGGAATGTGCCGACTTGCAAGGAATCAAGTGATTGCCAACGCCCACATCAATGCTAAACTGAACATGCTTGCTTGATCTCTCATCGGGAAGACTTTCACCCATCCTCCTCTTGATCGCCCCGAGGAGACCCAATTGGTGTTCCAAAGGTGCCCTGAAGCCATTCGAATCGAAGCCAAATGTGAAGTTGCAAGAGCGAGCCCTTTCCACACTCCCACCCGTGCAACCAGGAAGGCGATAGTGTACGAGGACTCAATGTTGGATTTTCTTACATTTCTATTTTTCATGGAGATTAGTTTCTGCCTTATGATTTTGCAAATTTTGGTTAATTGCATTAGAACAGGGGTCGCGTCTTTATGGATTTCGCAAGCCATAACCCCCGACCTATGGGGATGACTCTGTTAACTTGGTTAGAATTCTTTTGTAACAAACACTGGTCTGTCAACTCTGTTAGATAGTTTTGAGGAAAGCACTTGTCATAGTTTGTCTGCTTTGGTGGATTTCAATTCCGTAGTTTCCTTCAGTGTGAGCTTCAGGCTCTTCCTTTTTCATCGGGTCTCACCAGGCAGAACAATTCTTTGATTATGGATTGTACAATTATATTTTTTTAAGCATACTATAAATACGAACTTTACAAAAAACAAAACATAAGGAGTCAATATGCGTGTTTTTATTGTTATATAGCTAAATGATATTTTTAAACTCTCCTCTTCTCTTATTGATCATCTTAATTAGAATGGATACATATACTTAGATCAGCTAGGTTGTTTGAGAAACAATGATCCACAATATTGGTTGACTACTGAAAATTTAGGCTCGAGGGGTCCTCTTGCACAGGAATGGAATGGTTGTGTACAGGGCCTTAATCTATTGGGTGTGAGATTGATGGACAGAGAAGATAAAATTGTTTGGAGTTGGAACAAGGTTGATGGCCAAATCACTACCAAGTCTGCATATGATACTATTTCCTTTTTGTCTTCAGATGCTATAGGTGTTTGGTGGTCTAGTACAATCTCAAAATGGAATCTTGCAACAAAATTGACTCATGCTTTCTTTGGTTGATTCTAAAAAATAAAGTTTTGACTTGGGGTAATCTTCTTAAGAGGGGCATAGTGGGACTAAATATTTGTTGTTTATGTCTTCGTATTTCAGAATATGTTGATCATCTTTTTGTTCAATGTAGTTTTGGACAAAAAAATTGGGTATAATCCTAGCTGATTTAAAAATTGATGTGGAGTTGGGACCTTATTCCATTGATAGAATCTTGGAAATTTTGTGTAAAAAACTCCCAAAATTTAAAGAATTGCCAGTTTTCATCTGGGCATTTGGAGGTGTAGAAATTTAGTTCTATTTGATAATCAAGTTCCAAACTCTCATGTTCTATGTAGCAAAATTCTGGTAGTTTTCTATGAATACTTCAAAGAAAAAATGATTAAAAGAACAAGGAATATTACTATTTCCACCTTTCTTAAAAAAATTCATGTTGGCTATTTCGACGGGTCATCACAAAGGGGAAAATGTGGCGGGGGCATTGTCCTAAAACTTGACAGCATTCATTGGTACCATGTGTGGATCAATTATGGTCATAGGACAAATACAAAGGCTGAACTCATGGCTCTATGGGGACTGTTTTTATTTTCAGCTAGATGTGGTGTCCGTTCCTTACAGGTTTTGGGTGATTCTAATATCATCATTGATTAGACTACATGTAGAGCTACACTACAGGTAGTTGTACTTGAGCACTGGTGTACCAGAGTGAAAATGCTTCAATCATTGTTTAGTGACATATTTTTCAGACAATTTAATGTTGCAACTGACAAATTATCTAAAAAGGTAGTGGACTGTGAGGTTGGATGGCTACATTTTGAATAATTTTTGGATTTTGCTCTGATATCTCAAGGAGAATTCAAGATTTTCTAAAATTTGTTTTGTTTTATATTGAGAAGAACATTCGATGGCTTAATACTTTTGAAGATTGTAACTTATTGTATGAAGACTTTAGATAGATTTTGTTATGTTGATAGCATAAATCTACTATAGTTAGTGATATGATGTTTTTTGTTGTATCTAGGGGAAATTCTTGTTTCCCAAACAGTTAATATTTGTAATGGTTTACTTTGATTCCAGTGGAATAACAAGAAACCAATTTTTTTCTCTGTGAAAAAAAGCTAAATTCTCTCTCTCTCTATATATACGATTAAAGTGACAGGTTTGTAAAAGTCCTTACATATTGTGAAGCTTGGGTCAATGGAAGTGTGTTCATAATAGTTGGTGCATATCTTACTAACATATTATTATATTGACTACATGATGTATATGCCTTCTCCTTAAACTTATTCCTCCCCCATGTGGATTGTGTGAGTGTCAATGAAGCTTCTTTGTACATTTTGTGATGTGCATGTGTGATTAAAAGTTGGATAGTGTGATTTGGCAATAGGTGTGTGTAAAAAGGTTGGTTGTTCCTCCTTTGTGGGTTGTGTGACATGGGTGTGTGTATTCGTTGATTTGTGTGAATAAAAGTTAGTTGCGCTTCTTATGGGTTATGTGGCATGGGTGTGTGTAAATAAAATTTAGGTTGTGTGATGCAAGTTTAAATAAAAGTTGGTTGTTCCTCCTCTTAGGTTATGTGATATGGGTTTGTGTGTGCAAATGAAAATTGGGCTATGTGATGTGGGTGAATAAAAATTGGCTATGCTTCCTTTATGAGTTATGTGATATAGTTGTGCATATGTGTGAATAAAAGCTGGGATGTATCATAAAGGTGAATATGTGTAAATAATACTTGGATGAATCTTTCCTTCTTATATAAGTTATGTTATGTAGGGGTTTGAGTGAATGCAAGTCAAATGCACCTCTTGTATTGGTTGCATGATCTCAAATTTCCATGTGCCTTATAACATTGTTTCTATAACTATAATTATTTTTTCCTCTTTATTTAGAGGCAACACATCTTTGTTTAAAAATATTTCCATGTTATAAAACTTATATTAATAGAGTGGTTTCTTAATTATTGCGATCTCTCTTATTATCCCTGTTTCGACAGGGTTATTATGTAATCGATACATCGTTGACCCTATATTAGTCATAGGTTGACCAAATATTTATCAATCTATTCTAATGTTCTACATCATAATACATAAATTTTTATTTTTAAAACAGATTTAAATTAGGATTATTTCACATCTGATCGGCTAATGCACTAAAGGTCTTATTATGTAATCATTGAAAATCGAGCGTATTATTTACAAAAATATTGTAACGAGATAAAACTGGAATATTTTTATTACACTCTTTAATAATGTACTTTTAAAGCTGGGCACGTATCTTACCCCCATTTGTTGTATGGTTGCGCCCCTTCTGATTCATCATACGCGGAGTAAAGGACTATATTCTCAGTACTTTGAATTAAATTCTCAATGGAACACGTATGCTTGGGCCTGCTTACATGGGTTTCTCTTAGCTCTTTCTCCGAAGTGGACGATGGTCATAGAGGACCCATCCATATACTAAGGGTTTTTCTCTAACTATTTAGAATGTAAACATTATACCACATAAACTTAAATATATTTTAATTTAATTATGAAATGGAAAATTTTGGAGTTCAAATATCATAGTCATGAATGAATGATGCTATATTAATATACAACTTAATATGATCGTACTTCTTAATTACGCCGAAGGCGTATATTAAGGGGACGACTCCCCTCAGGCCATCGTCGTCTATAGACGACGAATGAGGAGCCGCCCCTGTGTTCTGTTGGTAGCTTATCAGTACCTGCCACTTGCATCACCTGTATCACATTACCCGTGGTCCACGATATCCCTTCTCCAAAGCCTCCTGATCTCCTGTAACACACAGATGTGGTACAGCCCAGGAGATTGATGGTTGATAAGGGTGTTATAGGGCGACTAACTTACGTCACTAGCTGCTCGAAAACACCAATAGCAGGAGTTCCATATCAAGATTGAGCAGATCCACCATAAACAGTTCCAGATCCAGATTATGATGTTGATCCAGTAGATTAAGCGAGTGGAGTCGGTCGGATATGCATGTACGGATCTTGGTAGATCTATGTCTGATCTTCCGTTTTGGCCGATCGAAATAGTTAGTTGTTAAACAATGCCCAATCTCCATTTAGTGGCTTGAGGGACTGCAATGGAAGAGCTCCTTGGCATTATACTTCGAGCTATCAGAGTATTTGGAGAATGGATCGAAGTTGAAACCATCGAAACAGGCCTGGGCAAACTCCCCATACCTGATGATCTCCTTCCGTAGTATATCATCTATGGGATCCAACAACATTTCCTAGTCGTTGGCACCTTGGATATTCCTCCATATCTCCGCCAATTTCATCTTGGGCTTCGAGGGCTCTTCGCCTTGAACATCCGTGCTTGGTAGGGAGTGAGTCCAGGCTCTTCTGATAGGCGGTGCCGATTTAATCCATTGCTAATGTTGTCCAAGACTGTGGCGTGGGTGGGAGGAGGCCGATACAAAAATTTGGGCATTGCAGCATAGCAAAACCGTGGGTTGCGCGTCTTTCTGTATCAGAAGGAACAATGTATGGAAGATATTCTCCCCTCTGATATCCAAGGAGCTATTAGCAGTGCCTCCATTTACATTACCATTTTTTTTGAGCATTACGCTGAATCATGTTGGTGCTTGGATGAGCTGTGCTCGATTTTGAGATCTCATGAGCGCGGGATTCTACCTGGAATTATACTTGTGTTTCCGAATGTCGAGCCTGGTGAACTTTGTCAGATTGAGCGGGGATGTTATGACGAGGCCTTTCGAAACCACGAACGAAGAATCTCCATCGAAACGGTGGAGCTATGGAAGGCGTCTCTCAGAGAAGCCGCAGATATTGTTGGTATCGTCCTCAAAACGAATGAACGGTGAATACATTACTCATTTATCACGTTTTGCACAGTATATTTATTCTATAAAAAATTCAAATTTATCTAAAAATGTTCTCACTTCCCCAATCTTAATTACAACCATGATTATCTATTTGTTTTTCAGTGACCAAGGAATGTTTTTGGAGAGCATTGTGAAAGATGTATTGAGATTGGTGAAACGTGAGCCCTTACATATTGAAACATACCAGGTTTTCATAAACCACAGGGGACCTGACGCTAATCTCACTCATGCCAACCCCATCTACCATCGTCTCAAGCAGTGCGGGTTTCGTGTCTTTCTGGATGCGCAGGAACTTCAACCAGGATCTACTCTCTACAATGCGATCCATGGAGCCATTTCCATTTCACTGGCCAGATTAAGAGTTTTGGAACTTCATGGTACAGATGAGCACCTGCAACAATCATTCAATAGATTTAATGAGGTAATTAGTTTAGTTTACAAAATCCAGCAAACCTGTATCTCCAATGTACACACTCGCTGCATCCCTCACATGCATCCTGGCATGACATTTGCCTCTTCTCGTAGTTCTTCAACACCTCTGCAATAACCTGCGAATGCAAACAACTATGCAAAAGTTTGGGTATTATAAGAGTTCTTAAAATTGAAGTAGTGCTTGGAGGACGCCGAACCTTCAGTTCGACAGCAACACACAGTCCACGTATAATTTTTTTTTGCTAGAAAGAGGTAAAGTGAATTGCCAAATTGTTGGCTTAGACAAGTTTTTATATCAGACAGTTTGGCATCTTTGGGCTCCACATCTAGACAAGAATGACTATCAAAATTAAGTAGAAAAATCTAAGAACAGAAGTTCACTAGCAAATATTTAAAAATACTTAACAAGAAAATCTTAAGCAGAAAAGGCTTTGCTATACATCCGAAAGAGAAGATTTCATATTATATAAGCTTCAAGCCCGGTTGCCAACGGTAGCCAAAGCAAATGTTTGTCAAGTGTTTCTTGTTGGTACCATGTTATCATTGGCATGTAGCGGTGCAGGGTTCGACTCTCAACAATTTAATTGGCCTTTATCATGTCTTATCAAGAACACCGTGCGTGTGGAAGCCCAGTGATGGAATTTTGTCCATAATATGCAAGGTGTAAATTAATTATGTTGAATAAATGGAGGATCCGAGAAATCGCCATTGTTGGCCTTCTCACCGATACAATGCTTAGCTTCTGAGATGACTAATAACGTTATCAATTTGAATAACTAAAATACTTTGTTTAGCAGTGGAAGTAATGATATCTTCTATACTAATAAAAATGGCAATTTTAAATATTTTTAAAAATTTATAAGAATTTATCTAGAATTTAGTTTGGTTAGGTTGGTTTGTTCTAATACTGTATTAACCAAATTGTGATTATAATACTATTATAAGCATATTATTGTATAAGTAGCATTTAAAAAAAAGCTTGATTTTTCTCATTTCTAAATTGCATAGATGTATATTAAATTGCATAGACTGTATATTATCACTATGTAGTTCATGGGATTGAATTTTTAATTTAGTAATTTTTAATGTAAGTGTAATGTGCATCTCAAAAGTTGTCAAAATTAGGTGGAGAATAGTGTAAGTGCTTAGAGTGAAAGACGTTGTAATACTTTTTGGTATGCAGTTGAGTTGAGTGATAAGTGATAGTTTATGAAGTGAAAGAAGTTGTAAGATAGATGGTTTCTATATTTTGTAATTTATTGTATCAATTGCTATATATATTATTAACTTTGTAATTTATTGTATCAATTGTTATAAAATCACTTGTGTTGTGAATGATTTTTTTTATTTTAAATAAGACATTTTCTCAAATTTTAATCTTGTGAATTTTCAGCCTTAGCACTGTTATGAAATATAAACAAAAAATTGTCAATGATGGGCAATACTTCAACTCTTAATGATCATAATCCACTAGGCAATTCAAGAGATAAGATAACAAGGTGTGCCAAGTAAGTTTCAACCCTCTAGGGAAATCTTATCATGCATATAATAGATTTGAAAAGCACTTATGACAAGCACTTATGAAAAACACTTATGAGACTTAAAATCAAATCTGGGATTACCCAAATATTGGACAACTAGGAGCTTTATTAATATGCATAAACATCAAGTTCATGTACATACTAAATCATCCCAATAAAACATAATATTTGATGAGAATACCAATTCAATCATCGAGATGAAAACTTAAAATGGGTGCTTCATACTTTCAAGAGTGGAGGGAAGCATGAAAGCAACATACTCCTATCATTGATGGAGATTCAAAATAAAATCCATGGGTGTTAAGTGCAAGGAGGGTGGGAGGGGTCATATTTTTCCCTAAAGGAACAAAAGAAAATAAATTTTCAAGGGGGATCAGAATCTCAACCAATAATGAGGTAGAACCTTTAACATTATATACATGACTTTAATTTTTAAAATAGGAGGTGTGAAAAACAACACTACTAGAGACTCAACAATAATTCTAAGATATCTACACCACAAAATCCCTCCAAATAAATTCAAACTCTCCAAACTTTCACAAAAAATCTTATCAGATGTCCAAGATTTGAAGAAATTTGAGCTTTTCCATGTTTTGCAAAGGAAAAACAACTTCGCAAATGAGGACTCCAACAAAGAAACGAGGTCGCAAGAAGTTTTGTAATTAAAATAGGGGGATCATCATCCTATCTCCCCCATGACATGTATGACTATTACGGTGAGCCTATGCCATGCAACAGAGGCATGATAACAAATTGATACACTAGCATCACCCCCCTTCTTCCTCAATCCTCTAACACACACAATTAAGCATTGACCTTAGCGATGCATGTGGGTTTATTTGGCTTGGAATTGGGATATGACCTAAATTATTTTCCCTTGCCCTATAATGGAACTCCTCCAATTGCGAGTGGTGGGCATGTGGATTTACCAGGGTTGGAATTAGGATATGGCATGAACCCCTTGCTTCAAACGACAACCCTTTCTCCAACCACAAGTGTTCGATGGCATTGGGCATTATGTTGGTTGCAAATTCTATCAAGAAATCGAGAAGAAGGGTGGCTACATAGGTGCACTACCATTGTAGGAGTGGATGTTGCATCTTTTGTGAGCTTGGGAAGGTGAAGAGAGGAGTGAAGCGGTGTGAGAGGGAGACAATAGAAGCATAATATAGTATAATGATTTCAATAATTTGTTAGAATAAATGCAAAAATGAGTTTGGTAGGCACATCCATAAGAAAAATTGTGTTAGGGATACTTGTGCTTTTGACACAACAAAGGATAATATTGGCAATTCAAGAATGGGAGAAATGAGTTGAAACATTCATTGGATATGATCAATGGAAGCACATGGAGTTCAACTAATAGTTGAGAACTTTGTAGCTATTGGAATTTGTTTCATCACCTCTTCTTATTGACTTAAGACCATGGAAGGAACCCTCCTTTTGTGACCTCTCTTTACCCTTAAAGGAACACAAGGACACTCTATGTTCTAAAAATTTGGAATTAGTGGATGGCACATGTGAGGCCATCTTTGCTACCACAATTGAGGAAGAGAAGCACTCAAATGGTGAGGAATTGCAATCATAATCATTCAATGGACATGAAAATTGGTAATTTCAACTCATATGATTTGATCTGTTTCAAATATTATTCAATTTCACCAGCTTATTTCACAAGATTATTGTGATGGCCCTACAAATTTATACCCTTTCTTTTGAAACTCATAGCTTTTAATCCTTCCAAGTGAACTAATCAATGTTTATATGTTTTAAGATGTGGAATGGAGTAGCATTGTCTGTACACTAACACTTGGGAATAATAGAGTTGCACCATTTGTGGATTGACACATGTGTGAATACAGCATCCGACCAACCACCAAACAACCAAGTGAAAGTCAATAAATTATATATCATCAGTTCTTGTCAATTTAAGGCAGATTTCCAGTGATTGGTCTACCCACTCGTGCTACTTATATTATCTACATACACACAACTTTCTCTCATTTTTGTAACATATCAAAGTTCTCTTCGGTGTTTCATTTCCCCCACTTTGGGGGTATGCCACAAATAACTCATCTTCGGAGATGATGGTGATGATTGCCAGAAACCGAATATGGGGTGCAACCCAACAGTGTTGTTTCTTATAAGTAGTTTTCTGCGACATGGGACAACTTTCCTCGCAATTGTGTTGCTTTGAAATTGCAAAATATGTTGAGATAAACACATCAGGGACATCCTTAATGTTCACGCGCATGAGTTTCCGGACATGTGGACCAGCAGATGAACACAACCCCATGTTATTTTTACACACGTGATTGAATTGCATTGTTACTACGTCGTGGTTGAGTTCAGCGTTTCCTCCGAACCTCATGTTCTTCCGCCGCCAACTGCGGTTCAGTCTGCCCACCGAACTACCATTCAGTTTGCCCACCGAACTGCCATTCAGCGTTGTCGCTACGTGTTGACTTCTTATTCCTTCGCCGCCAACCATGGCTCAACATTCTGGCTACACATTTATATTTACAATTTTGTTTTATGGGCGCGTATCACATTATAAGAACTGGGCAGTGGGCAGTTGCCTGGAATCAAAATTAGGTTATTTATTTAAATACTGTGAAATTCATTTCAATTAAGTGGTTGTATCTAATATCCATCCCAATAATCAATGTATGTAGTACCAACATAATTCAATTATTTATTTGATATGATCCCAGATTCCTAGCAGCCATGTTTTAAATAGACAATCTCCATTTTGGATGGTATAGATACAAGAATTTAATGGTTAAACACAAATGTATAAAAAATAATTACTTTATGTAATGTTGTGTAAGATTTTTTTTGTCGGCTTTCTCACACAATGAATTGCCCTTATTAAAACATATACATGGGTTTATACTTGCCATCGATTACATGGGTTTATATTTATTGCTTATTAGTACTTGTAACAATTTTTTCCTTTCAATTTCATCTACTATCCCTACCATAAATTAGCTAGACTTGCTTTCAAACACATACAATTATATTGTCTACGTACACAAAATTTTCTCTCCTTTTACAACATATTAAATTTCTTTCGGCGTTTCATTTCCCCCGCTTTGGGGGTATGCTAGTTAGTATGTATAGAGAATTATTAATTATTACCATTAACACTACTTCCATTAAACAATGTGCTACCACTAACTGTACTTCCAAGTATTCGCAAGAGCATATATGTAATTACTTCAGCGTATATGTAATTGCTTGTGAATAGTGTAGTCATTAAGTTCATGTGATAGTGTAAACATTATGTCCACGTCGTTAATTAATGCTCTCCATCAACAACTTTAACTATTGGCAAGGCAAGGCAAGGCATTGGTTGACAAATCAATGAGTGCATAGTAAATATACTCTTTGATGTTGACAAGTTCATCTATTTTTAACTTAACCATCCCTAAACTAAGTCACATGGACTAGCTACAATGTAGCTCTTGTTAATATATTACTAAAATGCATATGTATTTTGTTCAATTCGTTCTTTTTATATAAATTAAATAATATGGATTTTTTTCCTTAAAACTTATATTAATGGAAGTGGCTTCTTAATGATTGTGATCTCTTATTAACATATATCTAAATTAAATAAATTGAGTGTAAAATGTATATTTATTTTGTTCAATTTTTTATATATAAGTTACTTAATATGATACTTTTTCCCTTTTTATTTAATAAATTAATTAATAAAGATATTTTTTTTAATTTCCTTTTAAGGAAACTCTATTTACACACTAAAATGATGTTTGTCTCATTTGTGGATATCATTTCTATTAAACTTGTAGACTTGTGTGTTCAATCTAAAGTATTGGAATTGGCACTTACTAGCACATAACTAACAAGATATCCAACAATATTAACACCAATCGATTGAGCTAACTCCTTTGAATTGGTTACTATTAGCACACAATTAACCAAATACTCAAAAACATTAACACCAATCCTTTGAATTGGTTATTATTAACACATAATTAACCAAATGCTCAAAAACATTAACACCAATCAATTGAGCCAACCCTTCAAATGTGTTATATATATATATATATTCCATACATGAGAAATATCTAGAGACTTTAATACAATTGACAAGTGTTGGTCAATGTTAATTGATAATATACACACATCAAATATCAAATCACAAAGGTTTAATGACATATCATAAAGGTAGTTAGACCAAAGACTTCTGAAACCTTACTTATAAATCAAGGTACTCAACCAATCAAACTAACCTATTTAACATTCTCTTTATATATTTCTATATAATCTTCCTTTTCTTTATATGATTTATATATGTAAATAAAAATATAATACAACATCATATATTCATATCTTTAAATTATTTTAATGAATATCAAAACCAATTTTAATTAAAAGAAAAAAATATAATCAATAACATATTTTATAAAAATAATTATGGAAATAAGTGTTATTTAAAATAGGCCTTCCATTCACCTTGGATTGGGTGTCATCACTATATGATTAATGGAAGACATCGAATAGGATGTGTGGGTAGTTGGCTTTATGCACTGCCACACGTGGTTGGTTATAAATAGGGATAAGCATGCTATAAGGGTATTCACCACCCTTGGTCGTCATGAGGTGTCTCGACATGGTATCATACAATAAGGTGACAGAGGTTCTACGACTTGGTGGAGCATCATGAGGAGAGTTGGTGTACGGGAAGGCAATACGGGAAGCGGGAAGATTTTAATTGAGGAGATTGAGTTTAAGACAGTTCGTCTATGCAGGATGTAGAGAGTTATGACTGATTACTAGTTTTATCCGGCCATGGGTACGGTGCAATGTGAGGGAGGTTGGTTCCTCATCATCATCTGCCAAGGGTCTGAGGTCACTAGCCTCTCTCTTCTTTATTTATCTTGTTGTCATGGGAATTTGGAGGCAGAGGGAAATAAAGTGAGGTCCTTGCTATCGTATGAAGTTGAGACTCCAGGTATATGGGTTTGTGAAAGAGTTGGGGCTAAGACTCTGGGTATCTGGGCTCGTTAAAGGTCTGAGAGCATGGATCAGAGTGCAGAAGACTCAGGAAGCAGGAAGGAAGGATAGAAAAGAGCAAACCGAGAATAATTATGTGCTGTACAGGAAAAATGGATTTACAAAGCTTTGATTCCGTAGACAATTCGTGGGGAGATTGAAATAATGGAGAAGGATTTATGGAACGAGTTGGAGAAAACAAATCCCAAGGAGGAATTCTCTGCGCTGGAAACCTGGATCTAGGATCCAGGGACTTCTCATGCTCGTCAAACATTGTTTGAAAGGATTATCTCTCTTTACTAGATTATGAAAGGATTTCTTGGTAGCGCATTGATGGAAAGAGAAGAGAAGGGAAAGGGTGATGACATTCCTATGGCATTCTGGAAGGACATGTATGCTTACACATGGCTCATGTAGATGAATATCGACATGATGGCCAAAGAGATGGGGATAATTCCCTTCCTATCGAGACCGAACGCTGCAGGAGACTGGGTTGGACCGTCGATGGAAGGATGACATGACTCATCGACTGGAAATCAGGTCCTGTAATCTTCTTATGTTTAGGAATGATGTACATCTAGTTTTGGTCGTTTGCAGTTTCCTTATATAAGTGTTGTAATCTGTTACATAGAGGTAGGCTCTGTAGTTTTTTGGGAAATGATGGGAAGAACGGTATAATCTCCCTGTTTTCTCCTTCGGGGGAGGGGAATTTTTTATTGAATGCAGTAGACATGGTAGCAAGTTGTGTCAGTGAAAGGGAATGGGGTAACAAGTAGACATCTGAACTATATATTTCTCATGTTTATATATAATTAATAGACTTCTTGCTTACAAAAAAAATAGATCTTTCATTCTAAAATTATTATTTCAGTTGTAAGTATTATAATAATTGTTTTTTTTATAGTTTATTGATTTTTTTTGGTAAGTTGAAAGTTATAAATCTTAATTTTAATTTTTTTTAAATATTTAAATTTTATATTAAAAAAATTATTATTACTAAGTCATTATAGACAATTTCATCTTTAATAAGTGCTATAAATAATAAAAATATTATGATATACCATTGACTTTTCTAACTTAAATACGTTGAGAGTTTTTTTCCTCAATCAAATCCATTTAACTTATCACCTCATTTGCAAGGTAAAATTAAAAACAAAAACAAATATGCTAACCAAATGTTACTCTTCTAAATAATATTTATCATCCTATTTAGGGATTAGCGTTATATGACACATCACTCATTTGGATGCCTTCTCAACTATTAGTCAAGGCTATAAGAGCTGCATGCACGTTACTTTCAGTAGTTTTTTTTCAAGCAGTTTGAATGCCTTCTCATAAGAAACGAACGTCATGTTACCTCATTCTCGAACGCAGTTTAATTTCCTAAACGAAAATAAACCCTATGCCGGCAGGGTTTTCCTCAAACACGACTTAAACCATAGATTTTTTATTAAAACTATAGTTAGCCATCGTTTTCCTTTGTGAGCAGTTGAAGTATGCTTGAAGCCCTAAATTTGACAAGCCCATTTAGTGTAAACTATTGGATTTGGTGCTTAACCTCCATTTGCTACCAAGAGAAGCGTTGCTCGACCCAAACCCTTCTTTTTGGTCTTCAATGTGGTCATCTGCTCAATGAGGATGCTAAACCTAGTTAATCGATTTTCTAACAAATACATGCATACTATAAGAGTTTTTTCTAATTTACAGTTTGCTTCACGAGCGGTTCTTTGCTGAGAATAATGTTATGAATTTGTTGATAGTATGAGCCTTTTGGCTTGCATTTTAGTTTCATTTGGTAGAACTGGTTGAAGAAGAATGAAAATGTTCTATTAGTAAATAGTATGCTCAGTTTATTCTTTGAGTTCTTCATGTAATTATTCTTTTGGATATAAACCTGCTTAGTGGTGTTATCAATGGATCCCATGCCCTAAAATGATGCTACTTTTATGTCACATGATTCAGATATGTCTAAAAGCAGTTCCAAGCATAATGTTGGGGTGTTGGAGTTGGATTCAGATGTAGAGATGATCCCAGAGACAACCATGGAAGCGCAGTTCGAAGATACCAAATCTGCAACATGGGTATATCCTGAGTATAAGTGGGGTGAGGTTTATCACCTTATAAGAGATCAAAACATACCTGACACAACAATAGAAGAAAACTAGATATACCAAAATATCAAGAAGTCTGGTCTTCATAAAGCTGCCACACACCCAGAACTATTTCCATGTTAAAAAATGATTGGATGGATTCTGCCATATGTGGATGTAAAATCTAGAATCATTAAAAGTGAAAATGGAAATGGTTTTGCTTCGTTTCAGCCTGCACATATAAGAAAATCCTACAAACTTCCAGCACCTAAATTGTTATTAATGGATGATTGGGTCAAGAGTTTAAAGATTGAGCATTCGGAATGTGCAAGAAATATATTAATTCCAAGCAAACAATTGCGACAAAGGACAAGTGGGGAGTATGAAACCAGGAACCTTAGAATCCCATTCAAGGTCGCTGCTATGCTCTTATGCAGAATATACGGAAGAGCCAATGCAATCATTTACAAGTTCAGTTGGATTCCACTGTTGTATCATGTCATAACACATGACACCATATTCAATTGGATGAATTTTATTTAAGAAAATATGGTTCAAGCCATAAAAGATGCTCAGGAAGGAATAAAGCAAAAGAAGGATGAATTTTACATGTCATCATATCTTATTGATTGCATTCTTATTAGGAATCCTTTCCCAAAGCTCAGATGCAACTGGAATCCAAATGAAACTCCAATTTATGTATCTTATCAAATTCTGTGGGCCCATAACCATGCAAGCTTCTAGAAGATGATTTGTGAAGAATTTTTTATGTTGTTATATAAATTGTTTTTTAACAAAGAACCAAATTGCATGTTGGATACAACACTCGCAGTGATAAGTGAATACATAGATTACTACTTCACTTCTGAAGGCACATATCTTCACATGTACGGAGGTACAAAGAGTCCCTCACTGATGCCCAAATATGTTACATATTACATTATCTTGAAGGAGGTAGTAAGTAAGGTATTTGTCAACGGTGTCAGACACTTCTTGAATGAACATAAGAAAGCCTCATGGACACCACTTCCACTTGTGGTTGGGGCATATAAATTTAACAAATTCAAAGGAGCAGAAGATTACGTGAAAGAACTAGATGCTTATGACTTTGGGGAAAATATTTTTGTTAGAAATGACAACCAACAGAAGGTGGCTAAGCATTGCTTATCATGCAAGATTAATTTTGAATGCACCGATCATTTTTTTAAGGATGAAGAGGTGTATAGGAGAGCAAAGAATCTCATAGATTTAAATAAGAGTTTCGGTAAGAAAACATAAGCAAGTTCCAGCAAAACGAAAGAAGTCTTAGAAGAAGCAACAAGAAATAAAGCTAATGAAGAAGCTCTGGCAATTGAAAATGCAAAGAGGATGCAAGAAGAGGAGCTAGTCAAGAAGGAAGAAGAAATATAAGGAAATTCCTCCGCATCTGCCAAAAAGGACTACTGTTGAACTAAAATTAGACATAACACTCTTAGACAGTTGTCAAAAGGCAGAAAAGAAGCTGTAGAATGAAGTACGCGATTCTATTGCAAAGTGCGAAGATATTCATCAAAATATTTATAGAGCATTTGAGAAGTGCCATCTACCGCCTCCCAGTGCCATTGAAGAGATAGTACTAAAGGAACAACGCTTAGAAGAATTGAGGACTATTGGGAGTAGTTCCTTATTCGTTCATAATAGTCCTCAATTCTTCTAAGCATTGTCCCTTTGATACTATCTCTTCAATGGCATCGGGAGGCAGTAGATGGCACTTCTCAAATGCTCTATAAATGTTTTGATGAATATCTTCACACTTTGCAATATAATATCGTACTTCATTCCACAGCTTATTTTCTGCATTTTGAAAACTATCTAAGAGTGCTATGTCTAATTTTAGTTCAGCAATAGTCCTTTTTGGCAGATGCAGAGGAATTTCCTTAGCTTTCTTCTTCCTTCTTGACTAGCTCCTCTTCTTGCATCCTCTTTACATTTTCAGCTACCAGAGCTTCTTCATTAGCTTTCTTTCTTGCTGCTTCTTCTAAGTCTTCTTTCGTTTTGCTAGAACTTGCTTATGTTTTCTTACCGAATCTCTTATTTAAATCTGTAAGATTTTTTTCTCTCCTATACACCTCTTCATCCTTCAAAATATGATTGGTATACTCAAAATTAATCTTGCAATAGTCCTTTCACTTAGGAAATGGTCACAATGCAATAACAAAAGGGTTAAATGCTATGGTTAAATACTTACCTTTCCATGAAGTGGCCTTGAAATTATTAGAGCCTCAGTAACTAAATGTAATATCTTATGAGTGTGATCTTTGGAATAATTACATCCAAATTCAAGAAAACGCATCATCCAATTGCTGAAATATTGTATTTTTATTTTTATTTTAGCTATTTATGTTGCAACCACAAAAGGACAAAATTGTGGAAAACAAAAGGGTTGAAGGGAATATGAAGTGATAAGTCACCTCAGAACTGATTTTGTACATATACATACGGAGAACTAGGAGAAAAAAGGGCTTTTGGCTTGTGAAATATTGGACTAGTATCATATTGTAAGAAACTATTTTCTACTAATGAGAAAAGACAATTTACTGGGTGAAGGTGTACATGGGATGTTGCATGGAAATATGTGAATGAATGTGCAGAATTACTTTTTACTTTTTCCCATCAATATGTTGTAAGATCGTTCCTATGCTATTGGATTATTCTCATGGTTTGTGAATCATCTTACTGTTTATGAATATGAAATGCAATTTTCTGTGTATTTATGAGTAATGAATGAAATGATTGACAATATCAAAGATATCTTTGTGTAAATACTTTTCTCTGACTGTTAACATATTTCTTTCAGCAGCTAACTTTTGGAGTTGTACTAGGTAGTTACAGTCATTACTCTCTCTCTCTCTCTCTTTTTTAAATTTTGCTCCTTGCAAGGATAGATTAGATTAGATAGATTAAAATTATGCATTTTGGTAGGATATTTTTGGTTGATTGGTAAGATAGAGGTGGTAATACGAGAGGTAAGAACTTGCGCATCACCTTGTGAGGCCTTTATCTACCTATCAAACAAGCATAGGTAGGACCATGCACATTTAGAATTAGGACTTTGCACTTGCATACATAATAATAAAACCTATAAACAGTGGATTTTGCCGTAAACGATAAACTCACAACAATAACATATCTTACGGTAGCCAGATCGTAAACCGGACGGGTTCCCTACTCCAAATAGTGAATCGTCTAATTGAGATTTTCATTGGGGATAACCCCTACTGTCAACGCAAGTATTTTCCAGGCGTCAATAGATGGGAACTTTGTAAAATTATCATATTTTCATGGTTTTATATAACGACCTTTATATCTTTTAGAAATGTGTTTTTTGTTTTGTTT
Source organism: Larix kaempferi (assembly GCA_027924585.1). Classification (NCBI taxonomy): domain Eukaryota; kingdom Viridiplantae; phylum Streptophyta; class Pinopsida; order Pinales; family Pinaceae; genus Larix; species Larix kaempferi. Next base: position 26,611,887 of record BSBM01000370.1, on the reverse strand, counting down.
GTAAAGCTGCAGCAAAATATTTATATTAATAGTACAAAAAATACATGGCAATTTGCTAGCCTTCGCGGTCTTGGGTGGTGAAACCACCACCCCAGATGCTCAAAAATGCTAGGCTGATAAGTAACATGGTAGAACAGGCCTATCCAAGGAGTCCGAGTGCCATAAAAGTTATTACATATCCTTTCATAAAACATAACGGAGGCAGAAAACAGATTATATAGCAAAAAAAGACAGAACCTTTGACATTCACAGAGTGAGCTAGGGACGGACATCTGAAGTATTTGCTTCTTCATTCAGAGAGTTGGGTTTATCTTCAAAAATGGGGCAACTACCGAAGAATTCGTCGTCCCACCCCTAGGGAGGGAGATTTGGCATCAACGGCTCAGTTTTGCGGCAGGGGAGGCATCCCCTTCAGACTTTCAGACCCGTTTGAAATGCAGTGAATCAATGGTGGTTGGAACATGAAAGGTGGTAGGAAGGGAAGCCAAACCTGAAGAGACATCAGAAGTAGGCAACGCCGACCCAGAAGGAGTGTCCACCATCACGACAGATCCTCTAGAAACTACGTTCATCATTTCTCGTAGAATACAGAGCTTCAGGTACAGAAGAGATCCCTCTAGGCTGAGCTGCAGCCAAACCATCCAAACCAGCCTGACTTTTTGTGGGCTCTGCTGAAGTTAGCCCCCTGTGAGCAGTAGAGCACCTTTCCAGGGAATACTTTCCGCTAGCGATACTAGTATCCATATTGACCAATTTTGCATCCAAATGGACCAAGAGGGTCCTGATATACAAAATGGAGGCCTTGGAAGAGTTCCAATTTTCCAACATCTCCTCGACCAAGTTGCCCATCATATTTTTTATGAGCCAGTAGTAGTTGATTTGGTTGTTGTGGTTACCTGTAGCGAGGATATCCGCCACCCAAATGGATTCCCAGTCGTCAGTTAGCATGCGAACCAGGGCCAATACGTTGCTGTCATAACTACTAATGGAAGCGTTACTCTTTCCAAGAGACGAGAGTCACCTCGTTGACAACTCTAGTCGGAACGAGGTTTAAGAAATAGTTTGAACCGTAAACAACTTTTGCCCAAAATTTAGTTGAAGGTCTTTGGTTAGTAGTAGGCACGGAGCCATTTCCACCAAAGTCTTATTCTTTTGCTCTGCAACTCCATTCTATTGATGGGTGTGAGGGACAGATCTTTTCCAAGAACTGTCATTTTGCAAGAGATATTCTTCAAAATGTCAACTCACATATTCTCCACCATTGTCTGATCTCAAACATTTGATAGATCGATCACATTGCTTCTCAACCAATGCCCTAAATTCCTTGAATCTTTCAAAGACATGACTCTTATTCTTCAAGAAATATACCCAAGCAAATCTAGAGAAATCATCAATGAAGGTCAAAATATACTTTGCGCCTGCTAATGAGGGTTTGTTCATGTAACAGAGATCACTTTGAACAAGTTCCAGTCGGTCTTGTTATCACACAACTTGTAGTTGTCCCTAATGATATCTCATCTGGGATGGTAGAGGAGACAGACAACTAAAGAGGTGACCCAAGAGATGCCATGGTTCCCAATGCAAGCTAGGAGTCACGATAACCGAGGCACTCTTCACTTTAGATCAAGAAGAATCAAGACCAAGGGGGAGACCCTAGCCAATCAATGAAGATTAGCTAACCCAAAGGTTCCTAGGGAAATGTGTAAAGTGGGTTACGGAAACCAATGCGTGAGTTAGATTAAGTGGACCCAAGATTTTAAGTGTGGTTGAAGAGGCTTAAGCTGTGACAAGTGTTTCAACCAATGAATGACTAAGGCCACTTATTGAAGCTTAATTGAATTAGATCTAGTACCATAAAAAAAACACAAGTGGGGCCCACTCCTAAAAATAGGGAAAATGGTCCAAATGGAGCCCACAAAGTTGGATAAGGGGTAAGATAGCACTAAGTGGATGAGATGAGGTAGATCTATGGATCTAAGATGAGATAGACAACACCCACATATGGGATCTGTTACCAACTATTGTGTACAATAGTTGAACCTCCATTGAGCCGCCAGTGTTTGAACATGATCCATGTTCACTTCCAGAGTATCAGGGGTTCAGTTTGTGATGACTAGCCAGTTTTGGCTAGCTAGTTTTGTTTTTTTGCTGAAATGACCATGGTCCCATGGCGTTTGTAATAAGTGTGCTAGTAGGGTTTTGAGTGGCTCGGTTCCCCAAGACTTGACTATCAACTAAGGTATTCTAGGGATTTTTTTGCCCTTGTCAATTATGCTTTGCCTATAGCCGAGCAATAATCGACGAGATTTTCTCCCGCTTCCTCCAAAGCTGGAATGCCCGATTTTGAAGGTTTGGGCCTTGGGGGGTTATTAGAGTCCAACTGATGTATATGAACCTACTAGACACTATGTATGTGTTAGATGGTCATTTCCTAGGTCCTTTGTTGTGTTAAAACGTTGCCCAAATTTTTTTTACCGGATGCATTGGACAGTTTTTATTTTTTATTATTAATTTTTCCAAATATTTAATTGGAAAAATTCAATTTGTAATAATTGAGTGGTTTGGGGGTGGATTTAAAAGATTGGAGGCTCAATTCCTAAGCCAAAAATCCCAGTTAAACCCCAAAGCCACTTATCCTAAGTTTCGGACAGTCATTTAGCCATTTAATTAATATTTTCTCAAAAAATCAATAAAAGAGAATGATTAATTTAAAATATCAAAAAATAATAAATTGGAGAGAATCCAAATCTCTCCAAAATAATCCAATTGGATAAAATAAACAGGCTAAATGACATGGCAATCAACATTTATGAAGATTCCAATCAACTCCAATCACTTTCAGTTGAGTATCCAGTCACCACCAGTCAATTCAATCAAGGAAATTCACCCTCCTTCATGCATGCTCACGAATTGGGTGATGTGTTAATTGTTTAATGGATTGTTGAGAGTGCATTGATGATATGGTAGGCGCCTTCCTTGAAAGGAGGCCACATCACAAGCTTGGATCCTCTCAAGCTCGAGTTAACTCATTATTACAACTCCAAGCTTCTCCTTGATCAAGCTCACGCCTTCTATTACTAGCTCATGAGTTTATGACTTGGCATTCACGTATTGGATGGATGGAATTTCCAATGTAGGAGTGGGGGGTGCCTTGCCTAGGTGGAGGCCACCTACCCACTCTCATCTACCTCAAGCTCGAGTTATCTATTGGATCATACACTCCAAGCCTTGGATTGATTGGGATTCGACTTTATCTTGATTGCTATTGGCTCTCTCTATTGACAAATTCGAATTAGGGTATTGGTACTTAGTTTTTGTATAAAGAGCAAGATCTTGGGCTCTCTTATGATAGATATTTCTGCACATTTTTGTAACAAGATTTTGCTTCATATTGGAAATAAAGAATTCGACTTTGGAGGTCTATGAGCTCTCATTCTATGTGGTGATTTCATCTCTTGTTGAGGTGACATCTTTTCTAAACTCATCTCTCAATTTTGCAAAGTGTTTGATTAATTGCTAGCTCAGGAAGGCTATTGTTAGCACAATAGAATAGCCATTTGTAGTCTCAAGTTGGTTATTTATGCAAAGTTTATCAATATCTCATCTTACATTGGATCTCATCTTCTTTCAAGTTTTAATTTGGCATCTTAGATATAGGACTTGCATTGCATTTTGAAGTTAGCATTGCTCTTAGTCTTAGATTTCCATTTTGTAGTTAGATCTTAGGTGTATGTTGATTTGATTAACAATGATGGGTACTTGAGCTTTGTTGTGTCTTAGGTGCTTAAAGAAGAGATCTATAAAAGACAAGAAGCAAAAAACTTGAAGAAGAAACCAAGAAGCAAGAAACAAAGAAGTGCAAAACCAAGAAGAAGCGCAAAACCAAAGAGAAGACAAAACAAAGAAGTGCAAAACCAAAATAACCAAAATCAATCTCAGTTTTTTGTAAAAGCTCTTAAGAAGCTTCTTCTATTTCTTTCAAGTTCTCTTCAAAGGGTTGAAATCCCAAGCATTGTAATCGATTAATAAAAATGCTAGTGCGATCAAGCCTCCCACTTTTTTCTAACTTCCCCTATTTTGGGGAAGTGTGTCTTGTGTTCCATTTTTTCATCTTCTACTTAGTTAAAATCACTTAGCTTAATTAAGACTTAGTTTCCATTTCTACTAATTCTTAGTTTAGTTTCTATTTTGCAAATAGAACACTAATTGTTAGATTAGTCTGTTCATTTTGGAAGTAGAACAGTAGTTGTTAGATTAGATCTCTTTTGCATCTTAGAACACTAATTGCTAGATTAGAGTTTATTATTTGCATTTTGAGCTACTTGTTGTGTTTCTTGATTATAATTGTTTGATCATAAAAAGAACATAAAGTCTCTTGAACTTGTCATAAGACAAGTCAAGAGCACTCTTTATCGAAGAACATTGTTGCATTTTGCACTTTCATATAGATTAGATAAGACTCTTGAATCTCACCATAAGGTGGATAAAGAGCACTCTTTGTTGGAGAGCTTTGTTTTATGCTCTAAGTAAAATCATTCACAACTCATCTCCCCTAAAAATTGGAATTTATTGTTTCCACATCACGTATGCTCTTCCCATCCTTGATAGGTTGGGTTACTCAGAAACGGTGTTGGGTTATTTAATTTCTCACATTAATCCAATTTGAATCATAATAAAATCTTCACCCCATAACCAACGAATCCGGCGTTGATCGATAAATATTCGAAAGTGGGAAAATTTCAAGTGGGGGTGCCGGGTAACCATATCTCGTTTTCAGTGGCTGGTTAGTTATTGAACGCCTCACTGAAAACTTGGGTGGTCCAACATGTCTTCGAACGGAGCCACTTAGAATATTCCCGGACAGATTTCCAGTACCTTGCGTATCGCTTGGAAATTCCCTTAGCCATAATAATCAAGATCACCCCAAAATTTACAACTAAAATTTACCAAGAACAATTGCAAAACGGTTCTCAATCACCTGAACTCTTGTATCAAGCAACCCAAGCACTCAAGACATCTGACTCCATAAGGCACTGGTCCTTGACATCACTTTTATTTGCTTATTATCCATTTGAAGCATTTTTATTATTCATATATACTGTATCGTGAGTGTCTTGTTTTCAATCTATCACGTGGTTGTACATCTCAAATATCTTGTAATTGTTATTTCTGATTATATAAATTATTGTTGTAAATCTATGATCATAAAAAAATCCTAAACAACACCCATCCGCATCCATACACCCAAAAACACTTAAAAAACACAAGAGCCTTAGACAACTCATTGTTAGGGACAACCCCCTTGGCTTCGTTAGGTGTTAGCCTAAACGGAGGAGCTGGGATTTAGGTGACAGTACCTGGCTCATTGCTTGCCCCCAATGCCACACCTTTCCCACTTGTAGTGAGGAAACAACTTTCGAAAGATTTCTGCTGCTGGTGTGCATCTCGACGGACAACAAGATCTAAGAAAAGGCCACTAACCCAAGGAGTGCGAATTGCCCAAGGGAGACTAGTGCCCTGAGATGAAGGGGCAAATAGAGTCCAAATATGCCAAAATGTAGATTGGGGTAGTTTAGGCAATTATCAAGGTGGGTTTAGGATCGCTTGCCCCAATATGAACTAGATCTCCATAGATATATGATGCAAAATGCATCACCAAGTGACCTAAGTGGGGATCAATCCCTCAAAATGAGGAATGGGGCCCACAAGGTGAAAATCAACAAGGTGAAGCACTAGGGGTAGGTTATCAAGGTAGACCAATGCAAATGAAGTGGGATCTCACCTACCCATATCAAGGATCTAGCCCAACTAGCCTTCCCCAAGGAGAGCGAATTGCCTCAAGGAGGGCTAGGTGCCATGGGAAGTGTGTCAAATGAACGCCAAATGCCACCAAACTATAGATCCGAATTGTCGTGGATGCTATAGAGGTGGGTTCTTTTCATTATCCCCAAAGCCAAGCTAAATCCAAGTAGATCTAAAAAAATATGAAAAACAAGGGTTTTGATTTTAAGGGTTTGATGACTAATGAAGAAGAAGAGTAGATCTAGGTACATACCTTGTAGAACATACCTCAAATGCTTGTTTCCACTCTACAAATTGATAGCATTCCCCTATGTGTATATTCAAGAGTGAGATCTAGTGCTCCAAGCCAAAACGTCCTCCTCCAAAGATGGCCAAATCGTCCTCCTCCTACAAGACAAGATCAAGTGAAACAAGCCAAGCAAGAAAATTATGAAAATGATGAAGAGATGTAAGAGAAAGCATCAAATATGTCACAAAGATACAATAATGATATTCCCTGTCACAAAGATACAATAATGATATTCCCTGTCACAAAGATCAACCAAAGAGAATATATGTGGGTCCCCCCAACAATAGCTTCCTCCAAATCATCCTCCTCCTCACCAATTCGGCCTCCCTGCAAAAAAACAACCAGTAGCCCCAAGATCCACAATGATACATAGAGAAGATGTTATATATTCAAAGTGAAAAAGAATCCATCAAGACAAGAGAAGTAGATCCACAAAGAAGTATTCTATTCCAATCTTCAAGAGCTCCAAAGGTAATTTTACAATAGGGGGGTCTCCTCCTTTTATAGGATAATAAAGACCAAAACCCTAAACCACAAAACCACTTTTTGAAATGAGTGGTTGAGATAAAAAAATCTAACAATCTAATCAATGGCTAAGATGAGCCAATACATAATATCACATGGATCACTAAAAGGAGTGATGACGTCATAGCTAAAAGTGACTAAGTGAGGGTGACGTCATCCTCCAAAAGGGGCTAAGATACATGGGCCCACCAAATATGACATGGACATGACTCAAGACACACATGGTGGGGCTAGGAGGTATCAATCCTTCACTAGCTCGTCCCCATGGCACAATAATATAAAATAATGGGACTATGACATGTCCACATAACACAAATGATCAAAATCCTGTCTCCAAAACTGAGAGAGACATGCAGTAAAAGGCCTCTTGTGGCCACTATGGACCCCACTGATTGATGCCAACTGATCTGGAAGATGGGGGGTTCACCCTGGAAGACCTTTGAGAAGACCAAGTGCCAAAACCTTGCCTCAATTGCCCAAATCAAATTCCTCAGTGACCCTTTTATTCCATTTTTAATCCTCCTGAAAAACCCTGAAACTGCCCAAACTGCCACCCAGGGTGCCTGCGCTGTCAAACTGAGTGCACTAGGATTTCTGGCAGGGGGGAATAATGGTAAAAAAAAGTGGCTGGACCACCCCCTTCCAACATAGCGCCCTAGGAAATGACTGGCCTCCAAGCCTCTGCTGGGCAGGCTGGATCAGCAGGCCCAAAACTGGTCAACAGGTGGATAACTGCAACTATCATCGTCAGGAGTGCCCGGAACTGAAAGATAAGTGTCTCAATGGATCTAGAAGACCCAAATACCCTAGAAGTGAGTACTCATACACCATGGGTTGACTTGTGGGGTCAATTGTAGGGTCCACCATACCCGGACAATGTAAAATATGATGATCTGGAAATAATAATAAAACTGACCAACTGCATCAATCATCATCTGAAGCCTATGTCCATCATATGGAATCATCAGTAGGTGTATGTGGGACCACAAATCGTCATCCATAAACACAAGTGGTCCATCTCATCACGGATCCCAAGAATGACCACGATCAAACTATGTTTGACTAGGTCAAAATATAACCAAGGACAAGATTATAGCAATAGACTAAGACATGTTCCTTTAATCACACTCACAACTTAACTTAAAGTATAAGCATCATTCCGTGGCAGTTAATACACATATATTTCAATGTTATTTATATTTTACTTACACAAAAGCTTTAATGACAGACTCACCCATTGGACATGGCCTAACTGCTAGCTAAGGATGAAGGCTAAGAACAAGGCTAGGCAAAAGGGGATGAATTGACCATACTCAACTAAATGACACTTTGGACGGGGAAAGGGGGAGCTACACTCTGTGCTGGAAAAAATAACAAAGGGAAGGGTTGTGCCTCACAAATGGATAAGTTGTTTAGAGAGTGTTTATTCAACTTAGGCATCATGTCTACATCAAGTTGATCCAGGTTCATTAGGATTGTTCATTTCATTTCCATGGCCTTCTGGCCTATATGACCCCTCTTGGATTTCACATGTGCTAAGAAGTACAACTAATCGTAGCTTGCATCCGGGGCATATTCACATTTACAAGGTCAACAATAATAGATATAACTTTTGAGTAACCATTGCTTTTTGGACCTTTCTATACCCTTCAAGGGGTATTTTAGCAGTTCATTGCTATAGGCTTTATTCATGTGTGTTAAGAAACACATTCTAGAATTTTAAGTTCACGGGCTTTCATAATACTTTTCCAATACAAGTAGTACATGAGCTTTCAGTTTTAACCAACAACATCTCAAGTGACTAGGGGGAGTTCTGCACAGTGCCAAACATCGGGACAACCGACCAGAATGATTTAGGCATACAATCCAACTTACCAAAGGCAAGTTCTGTCACCAACTCAGAGCCGAGACACAAAACAAACATGGATGCGATCCAACATAGAGGTATAAATGGGGAAGTCCTCAATATCAAGAAGTCAAGAAGGAAAGCCAGGGTTAAATCCAAATAAGGAAAGTCATGGATGGATGGAGTCAAGTGAAAGTGATGCCTAAGCTAGCAGACAAGGGTGTCAAGAAAGACCATATCTATGCTCATAGGAGGGTAATGAAACCAACGAGTATTGTCAGAAAACCTAAGTGTGCAAGTAATACATCCATTTTATATTTATAACATCATCCAAGATATTTCATTTTATTTTAAATAGTACTGCCACATCATGAATCATATACCAATTCAATGTTATGAAGATGACTAAAACAACAAGATAATAATCCAAAGCCAATAATCAGAAGTCCATGGGTCACATTATATCATAATAATCATCAATAAACATTTGAAACACTGCTGCAATAATATCATTGGGCACTGAACTGAAACTATATGGAACAAAGGGTCACATCGATCATCAAATCTAAGCTCTCAAGGCTCAGCCTTAGCACAAGGTCTAGCAAAAGTCTGATACAATATACTGCTTTGATCCATAAGTGATCTCGGATAATAAGCTCATCATAGCTGATCTCTATAAAAGCAAAGCTCTGAAAAGTGCAGATATTTTCTTAGCAAGAATAGTAGCCCAGCTACTATGGTGTGATAACAGGTCCTGTGCTCGCCATGATTTCCCGGAATCAAAGGCTGCCTAAAGATGCTTTCCAAGCACACATCCTCTACAAACTCCATCAGGTGGAATAGTCTTTGGGAGACCAATAACCATATTATTTGTTACCATCATCTTCAAACTTCGAAAGTTCAAATGTCCAAGTCGTTCATGCCAAATTCGACTTCTAACATCAATTTGAGCAATGAGTGCAAGCGATCTGATCGGTCGAAAATCATCCCTAGGAGAGCCATAGAACTTGTAAAGTCCATGTTTGGGATCTAAATATCGCAGTCCTCCCCCGAAGCCTCAGATCCTTTACAATAAAGCAATCTGACCAAAACTCAACAGTCTTCTTAGTCTATGTAAGTTGTGCAACTGAAAACAAATTTGCGCTCAACTTAGGTACAAGATAGACATTAGAAATTCAACCATGCTTGCATTCAACATCGCCACTTCCAGCAACTTTGAGAGCATAATCATCAGCTACATAAATCTTCTATTTTGGAGCCCCACTTAAGGAAGAGAACAAAGAAACATCCTTATCCATGTGATGAGTGCAACCAAAATAGACTATACATTCTGTTTGAGTGGTATGGGCATGTAATGGTTGGGAAGTGCTAACAAAAAAGGTAAATTTTTCTATAGGTCGGTTGATCCAAGGACTAGTCAATGCGCTTTCTTTAAGATGGTTTACCTTTTCTTCCAAGTCCTTCGTCTTCTTCCAGCAGGTTTTCTCCACATGTCCTACCTTTCCACAATAGCAACAGGTTTTCTACTTTTGATTCTTCTCCATCGATGTCGAATAGTCGGTCTTTCCTTTACTAGGTTAGTCGATAAACTCATGTCGATGATCTGGTCGACCACGTTCTTTATAATTTTGCTTGACCTGGCTTTTGAGCAAGTGAGCCTGGCATTTGCTACCAAGCTTCCCTTCTTCAAGCAAATTTTGTTGGTCTTTAATCAATAAATCATAGGAGGTACCAAAGGTGAAGTCCTTACTGTTATCCACTAAGTTTCACTTAGGTGGATTTCCAATGAGCAGTCAAAGACTTGAAAATTCCAATTGTTCTTCACTTGTGTTCAGAAGTCCATCAGGCCATTTTGAGGCCCTTTTGTAAAAATTCCATGTCCAGGCCCCCTTGGGGAAATTGTAATAAGTGTGTCTAAGCATGGTATTTTTGTAACAGGCTTGGCTTACCTTAGGATTGTTAGGATTTTCCTATACTCCATCCTAGTCCTACTTCCTTTCAGTTATTTTCATTATCAGTCTTGCATGCATTTCTGCATGCAGCATGCATTTTGCATGCATCCGCATGTTACCCAGTCATCAGGTTGACACCTCCAGCACCTAGTCCCTAGTCTTCCAGCACTCGAGAGCTTATTCCCACTCAGATTGAGCCCTCCTAGCCAGTGATGTGCCCTCTTCTCACCCACCACTTGAGAAGGGCTCCTTTTCTCACCTACCACTCCTGTTGTACTTCAGTTAGTGAGTTATCATCAGTTATTTCCTTGATTTAAGGCTAGATTGACTCTCAACTGACTGTATCACTCCGATGGACCTCGGATGAGACTTGACTGCCCCTTCTGACTCCAGATAGCTCCTCATGCGCCCTCCACTGAGCCTCCTTCATTCAGTTAGTGCCTCCATGTGCCAGTTACACCTACCACACTCAGTTAAACTCAGTTTGATTGATGGTTGACAGTTACTTGTGCATTGATGACTCCAGTGATGATGAGATAGACTTCTAGTTGTGCTTGATGACACTCCACTGATTTTGGATCTATCCATGCAGGCTAATTCAAATCACACCTAGTGTATTCGAATCTTGAGCATTGTATATTTACTATTTCATTATTCAGATTAATGTAAGATGTGTTATTATTCTGCCTCTATCTGAGTTCCATTGGATCTATGTTCTGCTGCACTATACTTCTTCTATTTTCCTAAATTATTTCATTGTGAGGTTTACATCATCTCTTTTGGATCCACTGTAAGGATTTCTACATGGTATCAGAGCCATTTGAGAGTATATTCTACCTCCATTCTTGAGAGTTTTTTGCAGGTAATTCGAAGTTGCAGCAGCAGTTTCATCCTTCCATTCGCTCCATCAGTTAAGATGAGCAATTCGAATGATCCTCTCTCTCCTAGAATTCTCACCCCTTTCAATTATTTTGATTGGAAGGCTGACATGGAAGTGTTATTGAGAAGGAAATCTCTATACAGAGTAACAATGGGGAAAGAAGCCGAACCACATGCAGCTGTGGAGAAAGCCAAATATCTAAATCAATTAGATGCATCTTTTGGTTACATGTGCATTTATATTTCTAGAGATCTATTGTTTCATCTCGAAGGGTTGAAGACCCCAAAAGAGGTATGGAAGAAATTAGAGGGTCTATTTGGCAAACAATATGAACTAAGAGGCCATGCTCTTGAAAATGAATTGATTGCCCTACAACCAAGTGATTTTGAGAGCATTCAACAATTCTTCTCGAAATTTAAATACTTGGTTATGCAATGCAAGCAGTGTGGCATTGAGAAAAAGGATGAGCAATTGGTGCTCTCCATTCTGAGTAAGCTAGGATCTCCATTTTTTGTCTTTGTATCTACCTTCCACTCTGGGTGAATGCCAATCCCTGGATGGAAGATGCCTACCTTAGAAGTCTTTACTGCAACCCTCATTCAAGAAGAGGACAAATTGATTCAAATGGGTGCCATCAAGGCCTCCAAAGATCTATCTCTTCTAGCTGGAGAAGCCAGTAGGGCGAATGTGAAAGGGAGGCAAAAAGACAAGGATAAGAAGTCATCTAAATCCAAGCTGAATGATAAGTCAAGTCCATCAAAAGGAGCCTCTAGCTCCAAGAAGGACAAACATAAGAGGTCTAAATGCCCCTACTGCAAGAGAGGATACCATCTTGAGAAAGCTTGCATGCACAAGAAAATAGACCTACTAACCAAGCTTCTTGAACAGAACAAAATTGCTATTCCAAAAGATGCAAAGATGTCTGATTCTGGAAGTGGATCTGATGGTCATGAGGATTGCCATGCATTGATGGCTGGTTTTTCACAATGAAAGGCCCTCCTCATAGATTCTGGAGCCTCCAACCACATGGTTGCCTCTGAAGAATCATTTTCTTCTTTAGATATCAAAGATGGGCCTACTATTCACATGGGAGACAACTCTCAGATTTCTGCCAAAGGGTTGGGAACAGTACATATGGAGCATGTCAAGTTCAAGAATGTTCTATTCGTTCCCTTCTTGACAACAAATTTGTTGTCTGTATATCAGATGACTCACACCGGATCACCTAAGAAGGTGACCTTTGATTCCGACACAGTTGAGATTACAGAGATCTCTACTGGGAAGACTATAACAAAAGGGTTTGCAAATCATGCCTTCAAGGCATATGAGTTCTCTCATTTTATTCCCTTCTCTCTTCCTACTCCTTCGGAATCTGATGAAGATTCAAGTGACTCTTCTTCTAATGAAGATGAAGATGAAGATCTTGATGCTGAGATCAAAGTTCAAGAATATTCAGATCCAGAACCAACACATGTTGTCAATCCAGAGCCAAGGCCAATATGGGCTCACACAGTCCTTGCACCTACTGAGAACACAGTTGAGGATTCGTTTGATCATAGAACTACCAGACTTCAACATCATGCCAACCTTGCATTATGCCATCTCCCTCTCCATGAGAGATGCAGCATGATGGTGGGGTTCTCTCTTCCATACTTTGGGAAGACTCCTCATGATCCATTCGCTCCAGTTGCAGAAAGAATTCATGAAAGACCTACTTCGTCCAACACATCCTCTACACAGTGGAAGGCAGATCAGAAGACCAGATCCAGATTTAGTACCTGTTTTGACATCCTACAGGGGATCAGCTTGCCAAGTTTTTTGCAAAAATTTTCACTGATAAAAGCTTCTTTATTTTCTGCTTAGTATGATGGTTCTTGAGTTATTTTACTGTTCTTTTGAGGGGGGGTATTTTTCCCATGAGGTTTTCCCCATTTCCTCGGTTTATGGACAGTTCTTTTTTTTTCATTTATTTGATTGTATGGGTGACCTTTGGTCCTAGTTACCAAGGCCCAGGATGGATTAAGGGGGGTGTTAGGATTTTCCTATACTCCATCCTAGTCCTACTGCCTTTCAGTTATTTTCAGTATCAGTTTTGCATGCATTTCTGCATGCAGCATGCATTTTGCATGCATCCGCATGCTGCCCAGTCATCGGGTTGACACCTCCAACACCTAGTCCCTAGTCTTCCAACACTCGGGAGCTTATTCCCACTCAGATTGAGCCCTCATATCCAGTTATGCGCCCTCTTCTCACCCACCACTTGAGAAGGGCGCCTTTTCTCACCTACCACTCCTATTGTACTTCGATTAGTGAGTTATCATCAGTTCTTTCCTTGATTTAAGGCTAGACCGACTCTCAACTGACTGTATCACTCCGATGGACCTTTGATGAGACTTGACTACCCTTTCCGACTCCAGATAGCTCCTCATGCGCCCTCCACTGAGCCTCCTACATTTAGTTAGTGCCTCCATGTGCCAGTTACACCTACCACACTCAGTTAAACTCAGTTTGAATGATGGTTGATAGTTACTTGTGCATTGATGACTCCAGCGATGATGAGATAGACTTCTAGTTGTGCTTGATGACACTCCACTGATTTTGTATCTATCCATGCAGGCTAATTCGAATCACGCCTAGTGTATTCGAATCCTGAGCATTGTATATTTACTGTTTCATTATTCAGATTAATGTAGGATGTGTAATTATTCTGCCTCTATCTGAGTTCCATTGGTTCTATGTTCTGCTGCACTATACCTCTTCTATTTTCCTAAATTCTTTCATTGTGAGGTTTACATCATCTCTTTTGGATCCACTGTAAGGATTTATACAAGGATTATCTATCAAGGGGATACTCTAGAGTGTTGTTTCTTTAGGAATTATGCGTTGTACTTCAGTGACGTATAATTCCTGAGTTTTTCACTCACACCTCCAAAACTGGAGTATTTGCCATGGTGGTCGAACCTTAGGAAGTTATTAAAGCCTATGTGTCTATGTATTTTTTACATGCTAGCCATCAATAATGAGTCGTATGGACATGTACTAGGTCCCCTAGGAGTTTGAGTTAGTTCTGACAAACACATTTTTTCCCGTAAAATTAGGCTATTTTTTAATAGTTTAATTTGAAAATTTAAAATTATTAAAAAAGTGTGGTTAGGAGGACGAATTAGACATGAGGGTGCTCGTTTTCTAACTCCGGGCACCCACTTAACCCCTTAACCCACTTTCTTAAGTTTTCGAGTAATTATTTATCTCCAAAATTGAATATTACTTGAAAATAGTAAAAAAGACAAAAAATGGAGAAAATAAAGAAACCGACAATTTCTAAAAACTCAGAAAACATGCCGAAAGTGAAATTTCTGAGTTGGCAAAGCAAAGTAGAAACACTCCTAACATTTCTAAAACACGTTTGAGTGTTTTTCTCGGCAATAAAGGAAAGATGATGTTTCTCTTTCAAGTGGAGCGCATTTCCTCATGAAGAGGGCGCGACTCCCAAGAAAGAAATAGCAAGTGTAAGATAAAGCACAAATATCGAGTTGGAAAGTGGAAAGAAGCTAACAAATAGCCTTTTCCAACTCATTACACCCCCCTCCAACTGGTTTACAACTCACTCAATGCGCCTCTCTCTTGGCAAGTGTGCCCCTCCCCCCCTCTGGCTCTCTCATTTTTCTATTTAAGCAAGTTCTTGGCTCCTCATTTGCACATGAAGGAAGCATTGAACCTCTACTCTTGTAATTTGTTTATGATTATCTTCGGAATAAAATTGAAAGGATTTGGAGGTCATATGATGTGCGTTTGTCCCATTTGATGTGCGTTTGGTTGATGTTCTGAGGTGATATCTCGCTAATCACTTGCCGTTTTGCAATTTTTGATTATCTAGCTTAGATGGCCTTTGTTCCCCTAGTATAAGCATTCATTGTATTTGATTTGCTTGTAAATGCGTGGCTAATTAGAGATAGTGAAGCAACAGGTGTATTCAGTTGTACTAATGCCCTTCTAGTCTATGTTAATTACGTATTCTAGATTTAATTTTTTTTGCAAGTGTTTGTGACAGTGCAAGATAGGAATCTGAGGGGGAGGTGGAGCTCAGTTGCATCCTCATCCACCTTTGGTGTTGGTTATATTGGTTGGTTTATTGTTGAATTGCAGGCATCTTTGGTTCCCTACTCTTTCAAGACCGAAGTTGGGTTCTTGTTTCTTCTACACTATTAAAATAAAAAAAAAATCTTGGTCACTTGGTTACCCATGCTTAGTTAAAGTTAGATCTACAGTTGCATATCAATAGCCTTCTTTTATTAAGCATATATATTGGATCTAAATTGCTTTCAACGTCTACTTTCAAACTAGATCTAGATCCATAGTTCTTTATACTTGAAGTAGTCATTTTTACTGAAAATTTTAGAATCTGTAATTTTTTTTGTATTTTATTTGATTAACCCACTAATTTGTATTTTTTAAGCTTGCTGGTTTTTAACAGGTCCAAGAAAAAAAAGAAGGAATCTCTGGCCGATTTTTGCCAGAAAGTACCAAAAATACATTCTAAGGACCCTCTTTTACCAATATTTCATTCTCTAAAATTGTAACCCTTAGATCCGAGTTTAAAAGGACTAAGAGGCACTTCTTCAAGCAAGTATTGTAAAACTGATTAAACGAGAGCAAGTGGGATACATAGCGCCCACATCCCATCCCCCCTGGGGGGATTCGTGTTTTTCCTTTTCGTGGCGTTATTTTTTCTAACACTTTGTGCAGGGTGTATACTTTGATTAAGTAATTTTCTTTTCTTTTCTTTTCATTTTGCAAATAAGTAAAGAAATACAATCTTGTTGCCACGAAGTATGCTCTCACCTCCACACAAAGGCATTGCCGATTAGTGGTGGTTGATCAGAAAGTGACACCTAGATTTGGTGAGTATATCTGTTTCTTTTTCCAAATTATTGTTGTTTAGCTTGCTCTACTTCAAGCACTCAAATTTGAACGAACATTTTGTTGTCTCTCTAAGTATGCTATTTCCCTTTGCGGGCGTTGTCCTGGTCTTATGAACATGAAAGAGCTGAACAACAAATTTTTGAATTTGCTAAGATATGTACCATACCTCGTGGAGGAGAAACCAAAGATTCAGAGGTATCTGAGTTGCCTACCTTTCAACATCAAGGACATAATAGAGTATGACAATCCAAAGGCCTTAGAAGAAGTCATGAGGAAAGCAACTTTCTGCTATGATACAAATCGGAAAAGGGAAGGGATATCTAACTGGAAAAATCATAAACCCAACAACTTTGAGCTGAAAAAGAAAAATTTCAGGTTCAGTGGAAATTCTGGTTTTCAAAAGAAAATTTCCCAAATCGAAATTTTCAAGGAAACAATCCCAGAAATAATCAATAGCAGAATTTTACAGCTCCTAGAAATACTCCCAATGTTACCAGAACTAATGACCAGAAGGCACCTATAAAATGTTTTGAGTGTCAAGGTCCTCATTATGCTTCAAAATTCCCCAAAAGGAAGCGGACAACCAATAATATTCACTCCATACAAGCTGAAGTTACTGTGGGAGACTTGGCAAGGGAGATGCCCATAATTAATGCAACTCTAGACAACAGATAAGCAGAGCATCATGTCTCTATGGTAGAGATTGAAGGTATGCTACAAAACCACCCAGTGTCTATTTTGATTGATTTAGGCGCTAGCCTAAGTTATATATCTCCAGATATAGTAGAAAATTTTAATTTGAAAACATAAAAATTTAATAAATCCTGGTTAGTTAGACTAGCAATAGAAACAAAAAGAAAAGTGTCTGATTTTGTTGAAAGTTGTGTTTTATCTATGAATCAGTTAAAGACACAAACTAAGTTGAATGTTTTACCTTTAGGAACCTATGACATCTTGATTGGAATGGACTGGTTAGAAACACATCATGTTATTTTAAATTGTTATGAGAAAAGTTTTACCTGTCTAAATGATGAAGGAGAAACAGTAGAAGTAAGAGGTATTCTTAGAAAGACAACACTTAGACATATTTCAGCTATGCAAGTAAAAAGAGCAGTTAGAAAAGGATGTAAGATGTTCACAGTAAATGTAGTACATGAGGAGTCAATTACAAAAGAGGACTAACTGAAACTAGAAGATATACCTGTCCTAAGAGAATTCTAGTATGTTTTTCCAGAAGAGATTCCAGGGTTACCCCCAAAGAGAGATCTAGATTTTACTATTGAACTGATATCGGGTGCGGTACCAAACTCTAAAGCTCCATATAGGATGAATATACTGGAATTAAATGAGTTAAAATCACAGTTGAAGGAACTGATTGATAAAACCTATATAAGACCTAGCGTGTCTCCTTGGGGAGCATCGGTTATTTTTGTTAAGAAAAAGGATGGCACTTTAAGGCTTTGCATAGATTACCGCCAACTGAATAAGATGACAATCAAGAATCGATATCTGTTGCCCCGCATCGACGATCTATTTGATCAGCTGCGTGGGGAAACGATATTTTCAAAGATTGATTTAAGGTCAGGATATCATCAAGTTTGTGTGGAGGATGAGGATATTTTTAAAACAACCTTTAGAACTCGTTATGGACATTACGAGTTTGTGGTCATGCCATTTGGGTTGACTAATGCCCCAACAGTATTTATGTGTTTGATGAATAATATTATGTGCAAATATTTGGATAAGTTTGTCATTGTGTTCATAGATGACATTCTGGTATATTCTAAAAGTAAAGAAAAACATGATGAACATCTGCGTATTATTTTACAAGTTTTGAGGGATCACTAGTTATATGCTAAGTTTAGTAAGTGTGACTTTCACAAGGATAAGATTTAGTATTTAGGTCACATAATTTCAAAGGAAAGAATTTCGGTTGACCCCGATAAGATAAAGGCCATTAATGAATGGCCGGTTCCTAAGGATGTGTCGGATGTACGATCATTTATGGGTATTACTGAATATTATAGAAAATTCATAGAAGTTTTTTCAAAGATTGCAAACCCCATAACCTCCTTACAGAAAAATGGAAAGAAGTTTGTATGGGATCAAAAGTGTGCAGACAGTTTTAAAAGGTTGAAGGAATTACTAACTACAGCACCTATTCTGAGGATTGCAGATCCTAATAAGGATTTTATAGTATGCACCGATGCATGTAATGACGGACTCGGTGGAGTTCTAACACAAGAGGGACATGCTGTTGCATACGAGTCTAGAAAACTGAAAATACATGAAAAAAATTATTTTACTTATGATTTGGAATTATCAGTAGTAATTCACGCCTTAAAAATGTGGCGTCACCATATTATTGGCAGAAAATATACTTTGTTGACAGATAACATGGGGCTGAAGTATTTATTAGATCAGACAAATTTGAACGCTAGACAAGCTAGATGGCTAACTTTTCTAAGTGAATATGATTTTGAAATTCTGCACATTAAAGGGAAAGAGAACAAGGTTGATGATGCATTAAGTCGTAAAGCAAAGTTGAATTTTATTTCAGCCATTAGTACATACTCAACAGATTTATAAAATCAGATCTTTGAAGGGATTGAAATTGATGAAGAATACAGAAAATTACATGAAAATACAACAAAAAGCAATTTTGAAAATTCTATGGCAGATTACAGTTTAAAAGAAAATGGATTGCTGTTGTACAAAAATAGATTGTATGTACCCAACATACCAAAAGTAAAAATTCTGATTTTAGATGAGATGCACAAAAGTCATTATTCTGGTCATCCAGGTTATCAGAAAACCGTCACTATGTTACGAAAAGAGTATTATTGGCCCAGAATGAAGGATGAAGTAGCAAAATATATAGCTAAGTGCCTTGACTGTCAAAAAGTAAAAGGTGAACATCAGCATCCGGTTGGACTGTTACAGCCATTGCCTATACCTAGCTGGAAATGGGAGATCATAAGCATAGATTTTATTACCGGACTACCCAAAAATAAAAAAACAAAAATGATTCCATCATGGTGGTAGTGGATAAACTAAGCAAGGAAACACATTTTATATCTGTAAAGACTACTCATAAGGCCCTAGATATTGCAGAAATCTTCATGAAACAGATTTTTTGATTGCATGGAATACCAAAAGTGATAGTTTCAGACCGTGATTCTAAGTTTACTGGAAACTTTTGGAGATCTTTGTTTAAATGGTTGAATACAACCTTAAACTTCAGCACAACATTTCATCCACAAACGGATGGATAGATAGAAAGAGTGAATCAGGTATTGGAAGACATGCTAAGGATGTATGTTAAGGACCAGCCTGGTAAGTGGGAGGACTACTTGCATTTAGCAGAATTTGCATATAACAACCATTACCATGCATCAACCAGGCTTAGCCATTTTGAAATTATTTATGGTAGGAAATGTAATACACCTGTTTCTTGGAATGACCCAGTTAATAGAGTCATATTAGGACCTGAATTGTTGAAGGAAATAGAACTAATTGTGCAACAGGTACAAAGAAATCTTAAAGCTGCCCAAGATAGGCAAAAGAGTCAGGCAGACCTTAGAAGGACTCATAAAGAAATCTTAAAGTTGCCCAAAATAGGAAAAAGAGTCAGGCAGACCTTAGAAGGACTCATAAAGAGTTCCAGGTTGGTGAGCATTTTTTTCTTAAGGTAAGACTGAAAAAGAGTTCATTGAAATTGGGGAGGTGTGTCAAACTGGCACCCAGGTATTGTGGTCCTTTCGAAATTTTGTTAAGGATTGGACCTGTGGCATATCAATTGGCTTTGCCACCAAATCTAAAGATACATAATGTTTTTCATATTTCATTTTTAAAGAGATATATACACAATGCTACTCATGTTGTAAATTGGAATGATGTATAGGTGGAACAAGACATCGATTTTTAGGTGGAACCGGACTGTATCCTCAAAAGGAGGGAAATTCTACTCCGGAATCGCACCATTGGGCAGGTAAAGGTGCAATGGAAGCACCTTAGCCCAGAAGAGGCAACCTAGCAGTTGGAGAGTAGTATGCGGGCAACATACCCAAATTTGTTTCAGGAACACTCAGAGAGTGAATAAACAACATCGAGGACGATGTTGAGACTTAAGGGGGGGTGTATGTCACCTACCCAAATTTTGAGATTATTTAT
The DNA here is from genome assembly GCA_027924585.1 of Larix kaempferi. Taxonomy (NCBI): domain Eukaryota; kingdom Viridiplantae; phylum Streptophyta; class Pinopsida; order Pinales; family Pinaceae; genus Larix; species Larix kaempferi. The sequence continues at coordinate 26,591,497 of BSBM01000370.1, read as the reverse complement.
TTTATTGCAAAAACATTATATTAAATTATAATTACAAAGTTTTGTAATTATGAACAAATATTGGTCAAAGATGATTGTAATGACTGATTATTATTATTTAATAAATTAAAACAGGAGACAAACACCCAAGGGAACCGTTAAATGAGTGTTCACTGACCCACTAGGAGGAATGGAAGCTGGTAGAAGGCATGGGACAGATGGCAGCATTTGCACTCCACCACTAGCTGTTGGTTATGGGACAACTACCCCTAAATTGTGGCATTATCCCCCAGGTGGGTGGAAGAGAGCTGTTAGCTCATTAATGATCAAGTTAACCACTAAAAGGCCTACGCATCCTAGATAAGGCAATTCGAATTGAGCAGGAAACTCCACAATATTTTCTGCAAAAATATTTTCTTCAAGTGTATCAGGTGATCACTGAGAGATCCAAATAGGGAGGCTAAGTGGAAGTGCATTGTGAGTCTGCTAATTACTTTGAGAAGGAAACCAGAGGTGCTGGTGCAGGTCTCTTTGACTGCTAAGTCTATACGACTGAATGATCTACATTGCTGCTGCAAGTTGAGGACCTAAAGCTTTTACAGATTCTTCTTCCTAGTGGTTCAGTGATCAGGCTCAGGGGTCCGAAGGCAAGTAATTTGGTTGTCTTCAGGAGTAGGTTGGGTGGAACAGGCTCCTTGGGTGGTTTCTTTCTCCTACAAATGATCAGGTTCTACAGTTCTGTTGTTATTTTCAGTCAAATAAATTCTACATTTATCAGTAAGTAGTACAGTTAAAAGAATCCAGAAGAAATTGTTTTTATTTTCTGACCTAAGTATGATTTCTGAATGAAAATGATTTAATAAATGAAATGATCAATTAGATAACCTTCTCTATATTTTTCCCCATGCTGTCTTTGCATCGTACTCTAGTACAAAGAAGTAAAATTAAGACAGGTGAATGATAGACATATTGCCAAATGATTGAATATCTAGCGCTGCTGTATTTCATTAATATTTTTTTAGTAATATTCTGTAATACAAATAGACTCAGGAAATAGAACAACATTTTATAATTACAGGCATTGTAACATTTCTTTCACATAATAACAAGGTAAACAATTCACCTCTGCACGAAACTAGGGTTATCACTTAAATCCATTCATTTTCTTTTGAAAGATTAATACTATGCATTCTTTTGTTACTATTAATATTCTTTTCAAAACAGTACAGTATTATTCTTCCATTTTATTTCTTTCATCAACATTCGTGAGATATAACAGTCAAAGAATAAACATTTCTACTACACAGTATTTGAATGATTTCAAACATCCTGTTATTAAAAACAACTGTCAAATTCAAGCATACTAACTAGAAAAACTTGGAATATTCCTACTTAGATCGTTAAGACTGTTTTAGCTTTGTTGGAAGATGAAAAACCTCATTTCCTAAGAATGCTAACTCCTATTAATCGGGTCCTTCTTTGACGAGTACAGTCACAAATTTTATTACACTATACAAACTCATTTTCAAACCAGTTATCAGTTCAACATCAACCTCAAAACAATAGCATTATACAATTATTATAACCCTTGTTTTCAACGATACAAGACAAGTGATCGAAACTAGGTCTTGGCATTAGGTCGACTCCTTCACCTATCAAAATGATTTAAGGTTTGATGGTACAAGCGTGGCATTAACCACTTGACTCTCGGCCACTACCAAAACACAGTTTATTTTCATAATATTTTCTTTACGATCAGACATTATAGGAATGACACAATCTAAGTACCATAAAATCCATGTACGAGAACCATTTCATATATCATTTAACCAAGAACTGATTTTAATAACCATTACTGTATCCATGTTGAACTAAGCCGTAGCTGACCTCACATAGCAATAAATTTTACAGTCACATTAGGGTCGAAAACCCCAGTACAACATTGGATTCAAAATCTTAAAAACATTTCATAAAAACGACGAAGGTTTAAACCTAGTAAGAGGGGTACATTGCAACTGCAAAACACACAAAGAAGTATTGTAAATCCAACAACGAGGAAGGTCGAGGATTCATCCTCCTACAAGCGTCGTTGTATTCATCACACTTTTCATCGGTGGCCAGAAGTTTCTTAGCCGATACTAAAATACCAACTAATGGCTAAAATTACCAAACATCGGCCATGACAAGCCAGGAGATCCTACGAAGTAGAGAACCGTCGACGCTTACCGGTGGACGAGCGGTTCTTTTCCTTGAGCTTTCAAAACACTGTAACCCCTTCAACGTTGTGAAGAACCTGTCACAAAACATTTCTGAGGTTAAATGATATATGCAGAGTTGTTAATATTAAAACAATAGATAAATTCTAGCACTATTTATTTGAAGTATTACCTATTCATTGAAGTTCTGAGTTATAAGACACCTCCTGCAAACAAAATCGACAAGGCCACCTATCCAGCACATCGAATAGAGTTCCAGCTCTGTACACGATAGTATATCAATGCTTGAAAATCGAACATGGTTCGAATCTGCCTGATGAAAACCCTGAAGGATTACTCTCTCAACCATTCATAGAAAAGCCGACTATGAATTCAACACTCCAACTTCTTATCTACTGTAAACATTCACCACAACTCAGCTTCTTAACATAATGTCTAGTTGCAGGTTAAACACTCACAGGTCACGGTTTCGAGTCTGGAGACCTCTAACAATCGAAACCCTAGAATCTCTCGGTTTGTCGGCCTCTCCCCACTACAACTACCAAGAGAAATGAAAGCCAAAGAATGCACTCCAACGATAAAACAAAAGATTAGGGTTTAATTCCTAAAACCAAGAACACATAAGATCAACGATGGAGGAGAAGCCAGCATGATATGTCGAAGTTCGGGAAACAACCAGGTTTAATGCCACATTTATTATCACGATGCCAATACAGTAGACTAAGGGACAACACTGTGTCTAGCTCGGGGAAGATTCATTATTTCAACTATGCACAGCTCGGATTATCAGCTGTATTATCCACCAGGTTTCCACGTGAAGTCGAATATGTGGACTGACAGCAGTACATTCCACCACAGAGGTTAGCCAGGAGCATTAATAGCTGGACGGGACACATTTAACCTGCCATTTCATGACAGCAGCGAATTTAAGACCTGTCAATTCTTTATCATTACGCTGAATTTGTTTGCAAAGTGTAATATCGTATAAATCAATGTTTATAGACGTTAATACATAGGGCAGTAGTTAGGGTTTCTAAGCATAGTTTGTAACATACCCTTTTTGCTGGAAAACAGTTTGTGTTAGCAAACATTATTATAACTTTTATTGTAAAGTTTTATGTTGGACAGGTGTCCAAGGATGACTGTAATTTGTACAATATATTATTATTAAATAAATAAAATAGGAGACAAACACCTAAGAGGACTGTTGAAAGAGTGGTTACTGATCCACTAGGTGGAATGGAATCTGGGGTAGAAGGCAATGGACAAGTGGCAGCATCATGATGCAACTAACTAGCTGTTGGTATGAGACAACTCCCTTGAAATGTGGTCATAGTTCCCTGAAAGATGGGACTGGAGCTTGAGACTCATTTATTCCAAACTGACCACTAAAGACCTAGGCAGTCTATATAATAGCCATCAAATTTTGAACTGAGGTTCATCACTTTTCCTGACGAGGAAATTTACCCTGGGGTTTTGCTGTGTTTGCACCCAAGAGATTTGATGAGGGGATATGCTATGTTGTTGATCATGTTGTGAGTCTACCAAACTGTTATTGAGTTCAGGAGGTTGATGTTGAGTGTTGAAGGCATGTTATTACAGGAGGTTGATGCTGAGTGCTGAAGGCATTTTGAGTGCCTTGCTTCTACATAGATTCCACCTATTTAGTGGTTCAGTAATCAGGCTCGGGGGTTCACAAGAAGCCAGCAGTTGGGTTGCTTCTTCTGGAATAGGTTGGGAGGAACAGGCCTCATTGGGTGTTTGTCGGCCCTATCTTCATCTACAGGTTCTATTTATTTATATGTTATTAACTAGTTAAATCTGTTTATTGCAAGTATTTAATTTTAAATTACAGAATGTGTTCTGGTTTAGATACCCTTACTTTTAGTGTCTGAAACAAACTAAAATTATGAATAGAAATGATGAATGAAATAAATAATCTCTGCATTTTTCCCCATGCTATAGGAACTGCATCGTACTCTAGTACAGAGACAAATTAAGATAGAGAGTTATGATACGCAATTTGCCAAGATGATGAAAAGAATAACTCTGTATAAAATGTTAATTTTCCTACTGTTAGTAATTAGTATTGATTACTGTATTTTGTTACAGTACTGTTTTTACTTCATTAAATAGAAGTTTACTGTCTTAAGGATTATTACTGTGATTTATATTTATTATTGAAATCATTGCTGAAACATAAATTAAAGAAGATTGCATAATCTCATCATACATAACTAATATGTTATTTTCAAGTTTCAATTCAAGGTTTATAGTTTCCATAGTTTTTCTTTTTAAAAGTTTACTATAGTCTACTGTTATTTTCACTACTGTACATACAGGATAAACAAGCAAACCGAGTCTATTTTATTTTTGTAAATGTTTTCCAAACATACAGTAGAAAAACCCTAAACCCTAATAGTACATTTACAACCCTCATAACACAGAAACTAGCATATCATGTCTTTATTCTATTAACAGAATCAAATCACAATTATCATTCTGGTCATTGACCAAGGGTAATACCCTTCCAAACAAACATTCTAGAATTATTCCCAATTTGCCAACTGTTGCACATTTCATCAAACATTTACAAATTCATTTCTTTTATAAACATAATCAGTGTTACCAACTCTCGGCAGACAGTTATTATTCTTCAAACATTTCAACTCATGATAAACCGTGTGACTTTCGCCATAAACTAAACATAGAATACCACTTTATTCATTTCCATAACTCGACATAGTCGAAGTCTCGACATCATAACGATGACCAAAATCAAAACCAAACATTTACACCATAATCATTCCTGTAGGTCGAATAGTTAAATTCACGGTATCATCTTCAGGATTCCGTTATTATAATGTATGTAGGAAAACTCTAAACAGAAATAACAAACACCAGTTTGATGCCAGGAACATATCGAAGAGCATCCTCAAAACTATATATCCAAAACGAAGACAAAACCCTAACACTGGAAATTTTCATAAAAGTAGAATGCAACAACATTTGTTTACAAAATAGATGAACTACACATAGGTCGAATACTTCCTTACACTTCAAGCATCTACCATCATTATTGAAACACATAACTTATTACATTATCCAAGTCTGTGAGAAGAACAATTCCACACGACAGTTACAAATAAAAAACAACAAGTTCGTGCCTTTTTGGTCAAGGGATTATCCTCCCCAAATCCTTTACAATTTACAAACCCTAACTCGACAAAGTATAAACTCTCCGAGATAAACATGAAGACCACAGAACAGACACTTAATGGCCATTACTTCCATATAACCAGAGTTTCAAGGCAACCTCCTAGGCTTACCAGTTGGTGTAGCCGTTGCCAACCTTCAATGCCCAGACTGGAGAAGCCACCAAATCATTACATTTGCAAACACAATGGAGACGTGGTTAAAACAGTATTCCTTAAAAGAATGATTACAGTATCGAATTCGAACAACCATTACTGTGTTAGCATTCATGAATGGAAAGTACAGTGAAAGATTCGAAGCACATTACCTTTTAAACGATGGCTTGTAGCAGCATTAAAACGCCACATAGGTGAACTGCAACTGTAAACTCTTACACCGTCAAACGCCAGTATAGAAGAAACCACATCGAGCTATCAACAATGAAATAGTTCAACAATGCCAAGAACTGTACCAAGTACGACGAGGACCTGACCTCTCACTTTTGAACCCAGTTTAAAAGAAAAACCCTCAACTAGTCTGAGTATTGAACCTCATCAAGAACAGACTTCAAAACTGCCAACCCCGACATATTATCACTGTAAAACATGGAGAGTTCGGCTCTTAAACCCATCACAGGTCACGAGTTCAAAACACAGGCATCCTGCCTCTGAAATGCAAAATGATAACCCTACAAACCCTCAACTTGTCGGCCAGACGCAGAGTTACCACTATCAAATGCCAAAGTTCACAATAAACACATTGAATGTAACGGAGGTAGGGTTTAACCCTAATCCATCATTACCCTTCCAGATCAACAGTGGAGATCACCGGTTAGATTTAGGAAACAACAAGTCATCTACCTTATTAAATGAGCCATAATTGCCACAGCCACGAAGGATCCAGCTCGGCAACACATGAACCATTGTCAAATTACAACTCATCACATAGTTGTTACACCACGATGCTATCACATGATCGAGCTCTTACACCATCCACGATGGAACTCCATTATCTTGAAAGATTGCATGCATTCAATGCATAGGATGCGGTTACATCTGCCAACTTGTGGCATATTAACGTTCATATCATGGTATTAATACAATGTGGATATTGTTTATGGTAAGGTCGTGATACACCACCTTCTAACAATATGTTAAGGGTTTGGATAGAATTTCACCAAGGGTTGCATAAGTATCACATAGGGTCACGTAAGTGCACACAACATATTAGAATTTCGCTAGAGTTGCATAGTATCACATAGGATCACACTAATGCACACAATACATAATACATAAAGTTATATTATCATAGTTTGATAATGTTTCAATACATTGCAAATAGATTATAGAATTAATCTAAGAAAGTGCACACACATACACTCTATTGTATAGTGAAATAAAAGACATGTCAATAAATCGAGATTATCACCATCATCGTAGGGTATAGTCCCTAGACACTTATTAAATCATTCATGCATAGAATTTCTACAAAATTGCTATGGAAGGAAAAGATAGATATTTATGTACGACTCAACATGAAACTTAAACGAAAAATCATATATAATTCTGAGTATAAAATTGAGACACAATCAATACAGACCTTCTCATGAGTCAAATACAAGCTTATAAATTACATTAGTTAAGATGCACTGTTAGCATCAGAAATCATATTCAGATGTCTTTAACTTAAACGATTTTAGTCTTGAACCAAGTTTCTGACCGGTAGAATGCCCAAAGTTTTACCTCTTCAAATATTTACAAAGGAGATTATTGAAAAATTGTTCTGTCACTTGTCACAACTTTAAATCCTTACCTGTAAACTGTCACAAGTACGAATTCACATGCTTTAGCACGAATGCTAAGTAAGCCTCGGGGCATCCGTAGGACCCCTTCATCAATCAACAAAAGCACATTAGTCAAAGATAGCTGATTCATAAATCATAACAACATCAATAGAAGTTTGCAATAGTATAGCTGAGTATGAATAACATCAAGACATAAACGTGAATCATCTAGTCGCAAATATTATATTATAAACCAGCATGGTACTTAGTACAGCAAGATAACCTTTTATGCATTGATTCTATTCCGCACACATTAAATAGGCAAAATTGTTACGTCGAAAATTTTTAAATTTTTGTGATTTTTTTTGGGATGTTACATAGTTCATTTCATTGCTAAGTATTAGCCTTCCGAATGCACGGTGTACACATATGTTATATTTCTTTTTATTTTGATAAGGGTCTCATTTCATATAAGGGTTAGGTACTTAGAACATAGTCTAGAATGCATCACTTGGTACAGTATAATGCTGTTTATATTAACATATCTTTTCATAAAGTCGCATATTATAATACAATGCACAAACATTATATTAGAAGGGTTCAACCCTATAGTTAAAAGGATTCAATCCTATATTGTAGCATCTTCACAATAGAGATACGTTGATGACATCATTTTAGACAATGCTATATTAATATAATCTTATATGCATTTAAAAATGGAAAATTAGGAGATACTATAGTTATTTTGATAAAATCCAAATATTGAAATAATAATTGGATCATGTTGCTATTATATAGAAATATTATATAAGTCGAAACGTTCACGAGTCATTACACATGATAATAATAATCTTTGTGACAGGATCATAATAATACTATACACCGTAACCTAGTACGTATTTAGAAATTCATAAACATAAGTAATTCTCCTTGACATTTCACTAATGAATTTAGAGTAGATGTTAAACCATTACGATTTCTGTAAATTGTAATTTGGTCAAGATAATACATTTAGAATTTAGACGTAGATCCATACCTTAAGCCAGGGAGTACTTAGAATCTTCACCAAACATTGACGATTAACTGAAAAACATAATTACTCTTAACACTTGAATTGTCATATTACTCTTACCTGTGATTCTGTGCAAAAAGAACAGGTTCAAATGCTTTAGCTAACATAGATAAGTAAGCCTTAGGGTACCTTGTAGGACCCCTTTCATCATCATTCAAAGCAAACTGTCAGTACCTTGACAAGAAAATATATATCGCAGGATAAACTTAATTACAATATATAGATTTCAAATAAACACAAGCAGAACTAATGATGTGCTTTGCACTATGAAGTTAAATTGGTTGTTATCATAATTCATCATTAGTTAATAGATTAATAATTATTATGTTTTCCGCCTTAGTAATTTCGGCATTTAAATACTGCTTTGTTTAACAATTATTATTTCCGCATTTGTAATTTCAACATTTAATACTGCTTTAAAAATTTTAATTTTTTATGAAATTAACGGGATGTTACAATTGCATAGTTATGCCCATTTAGAATAACAGTTTCTATCTTGGAGGCCATCCTTCTGATCAAACAAATCTGATCCAAGTTCAAAGAAAGGTATTAGTCGACAAATCTTCAGCCCAAAGTCGATCAACCCTAGATCCAATTTAGCATGATTCACAGACAACAAGCTAGGTCAAAACCATTGCTCCGATACCATGTTGGGGAACCTTCTCCTTGAACAATGAAACATAAAAGAAAACAACAAAAGGGAACTATATTCCAAGAAGAGAGGTGGTGTCTAAAGACACCGTTTACAACACGTAAGCATAGCACATTGTGATCAGAACATCACAATGCATTCTTCAATATCAATTGCAACATGTCAATACAACCCATAGGGTAATTCTTTTATAGTCTACATATCTAACAAACTCCCTTGAAGTGAGGATGATCTGGTCCACAAATAGGGGTCATTGCTTCTAACCATTTCCACAAAATTTGCAACGTCCCATAGTTAGTCGATTGTTCTAGTCGAATCGACCACTCAGTCGAGCCTCCAATCAATTACTCTTGTTGATGTATATGTAACTTCAGAATGTATTTCATATATATTTATTGTACCCTTATTAGAGATGTGTTATTCCTCTATAAGGAAGTGTCGTCATGTGGATTGACAAGTTTCGCAAGTGTGTGTACTTGCCGATGGGTTATTAGACCACCATGTGTGGGGTCGGCCCTAAAATATATATTATATTGTGGATGTGCCTAGCTAGACAAGTCGGCCCCATAAGGTCACTAGGCAAACAGGTTAGTATAAATAGAGATCAGGAGATATCTATTTAGATCATTCAGAAAGACACATCTCTCTCACTCAGAAAGTGGCGCACTAGTGAGGAGGAGGATCATCTGCTTCTAGGAGACTATGTCAAGTGTAGTTTGGTTGTACTTTGGTTGAGCCATTGCTCTCTCTATCTTTGAGGAAGTTGTGGGGTTTTTCACCTTAGGGTTTTCCCCACGAAAACTCTGTGTCTCTTGTCTCTCATGCTTTTGATTCTTGTGATGCTTGTCATGCTTATTGTGATTGTTATGCATTGATATACTGTATATGTTATTCTCTCAGTGAAGATCCTAGAGTATTGTGAATTAATGCTCAAAATTTAACATGGTATCAGAGCTAACCTGAGAAGAAGACATTTTGCAGTGACGGAAACTTGAGTTTCTTGTTTATTGGGTTTCTCTCCACAGTTTTTGGAAAAGTAGTATAGTAGATTGACTCTACTCATCAAGGAGAATCTATCTGTCCAATCAGAATTCAATTCTGAGCATTTTCAGATTTGGCCCTAAAAATTAGGGTTTCCACAAAAATAGGAATTTCTGAAATTTGAAGCCATAGCTGGACGCTCCTTGCAAAAATCGAAGTTTAGAGCTTTGGATCGAGATTTTTGGCTGGGTAGATCTCCGGGAAACTCAAACCCTAATTCAGGGCTCTCCCTAGTGAACCCGGGAGGACAAAAAGGCAAATCTGAAGGGTAAAGATTTGCTGATCTCAAATTCTAAACACACTAGGCTGATCAACTCATCAAGACGCATCTTTCTATCCTTTCAGAAAGTTGAAATTCACATTTTGAATTTTTAGGGTTTTTTCAGCAAACCCTAATTCGGGACCAGATCCAGTTTTCAACATTTCAAGTGGTAAGACCTAAATATTTTCTATTTCATTTGAAGTACTCTCTAAGATGTCTCACCACACCAAGCTTGAGGATAAGCTTGAAGGGGCTGATAACTTCCGAGCTTGGAAGTATAGGATTGGGTTAATCCTGGAAGAGAATGAGTTGGACTCATATATAAAAGAAGGCATCCATATCCCAGAGGATGAAGAGGCTAAGGTATTGCATAAGAAGAACTTGGTCAAGGCAAAGAGAATCATTGTTGATTATATCAAAGACCATCTCATACCCCATGTGTCTTCTCTAAAGACACCCAAGGCTATGTTTGACTCTTTGACCAAGCTATTTGAAGGAAAGAACATAAATTGGAAGATGACCCCGCAGAATCAATTGAAAGGGGTCAAGATGTCGAATGGAGAAACCATTCAATCCTATTTCTCCAAGGTCTCTCAGATCAAGGAACAACTTGAAGCTGTAGATGAAATGGTGGATAATGGTGAAATTGTTATGACTACTTTGAATGGCCTACCTAGGTCATGGGACTCTTTTATCCAGGGGATCTGTTCCAGAAAGAAGTTAATCTCCTTCAGCAGATTATGGGAGGAATGTTCTCAAGAAGAAGCAAGGCTTGTGGCAAGAGAAGAGAAGATGGGAAATGAAGATCAAGCTCTCACAACTCACACTAAGAAGGGCAAGTTCAAGAGGGAGCCATCCCATCACAAGAAGAAATTTTCTCATCATTTTCACAAATACAAGAGAGATCTAAGGTGTTTCACTTGTAATGAGAAGGGTCACTTTGCTTCAGAATGTCCCAAGAACAAAAGGGACAAACATAACAACAACAACAACAACTCCAGCAAGAAGAAGAAGGGTAACAAAAGAAGGTACCATGCTCATGCTGCCAAAGATGATGAACCTCCAAAGAAGAAGGCTAGGGCAGAAAGTGATGATAGTAATGATGACTCATCAAGTGAAGAAGAGTATGTTCTAATCTCTGCTCTCACAGGTACTATCTCCCATGGTTGTAATGATTGGTTAATTGACAGTGGGGCTTCCAAACACATGACTGGGTTTAAAGAATCCTTTGTAAATCTGTTTGAACATGAATCACCCCATAAAGTGAAACTTGGGGATGATTATCAATATCCCATCAAAAGAAGTGGTGAAGCCTCCTACAATCTAGATTCTGGAAAATCTTTGAAGATGAAAGAAGTCCTTTATGTACCTGGGCTCAAGAAGAACTTACTCTCCATCTCTGCATTGGATACAATAGGTATGAGGGTTGCATTTGTGGATGGCCAAGTCCTAATGTGGCCAAAAGGAAAGACCATAGATGATGCAGTTGTGATTGGAGAGCAAGAGGGAGGTTTGTATAAATTAAAAGGACAACTTGAACATGCCATGCTGCATGAATCCATGGAGCCAAGTGAACTTTGGCATAGAAGACTTGCTCATATGCACTATAGGGCACTTCCAATTGCAAGCAAGGCTGTAGAGGGTCTTCCTGAAATCAAGACCAAACATGAAGGTGTTTGCAAAGGATGTGCAAAAGGTAAGAATATTAAGAAGGCTTTCCCAAGCAGTGAAAGCAAGACAAAAGATATCCTGGAAATCATCCACTTAGATGTATGTGGTCCTATGTCATCCAGTTCTCTAAGTGGGTATGTTTACTATGTCTCATTTATTGATGACTTCTCCAGGAAGACTTGGGTATACTTCTTGAAAAACAAAGATGAGGTGTTTGATAAGTTCAAGGAATTCAAAACCTTGATGGAGAATCAAACCGACAAAAATATCAAAACATTAAGATCCGACAATGGTGGAGAATTCACCTCAGGTGACTTCAAGAAGCTTTGCAGTGATTCAGGGATTAAGAGGGAGTTGACTGCTTCTTATAATCCTCAACAGAATGGAGTTGCAGAAAGGAAGAACAGAACAATCATGGAAGCAGCAAGGGAAATGCTGCATGACCAGGATCTACCTATGCATCTATGGGTAGAAGCAGCTAGAACAGCTGTATATGTGCAGAACAGAACACCCCACAAGATATTGGACAACAAGACACCAGAAGAGGTCTTTTCTGGTAAGAAACCTGAAGTCAGCCATCTCAGAATATTTGGTTGTCCAGTATACACTCATGTCCCAAAGGAAAAGAGGACCAAACTAGATCCTTCAAGAAAGAAGGGTATCTTTGTGGGTTACAGTGAAAGGTCGAAGGCTTACAGAATATACTTTCCAGGGTTCAAGAAGATTGATGTCAGCAGGGATGTAACATTTGATGAAAACTCAGCATTCATCAAATCAAGGAAGGCATCTATCGAAGTTTATGAAGAACCTAAGGAAACTAGATTTCAAGACACTACCATGACTGAAGCAATTCCAGAAGTTGTTCGTGAGTTTGAAGATCCGCAAGAACCTGTAGATCCACCTCGTGAGGATAACTCTCACAAAAGGAAACCTGCATGGGCTAGAGAGCTCATTCAAGATGCAGAAAGACGCAAGAACCTGTAGATCCACCTCGTGAGGATAACTCTCACAAAAGGAAACCTGCATGGGCTAGAGAGCTCATTCAAGATGCAGAAAGATTTGGCATTCCAGAAGAAGAACACAGAGCAAAGAAGAGAACCAGATCACATACTAGCTATGTTGCTTTACTCTGTGACATTATGAACAAAGAGCCTTCCAGTTATGAAGAAGCAGTGGAAAAGAAAGAATGGAAGGATGCCATGGTTGAGGAATACCAATCAATAATGAAGAATGATGTTTGGGATGTTGTACCAAGACTTAAAGAGAAGTCTGTTGTGACTTCTAAATGGATCTACAAAGTCAAGCATGCTGCAGATGGCAGTGTAGAGAAATACAAAGCAAGATTCATAGCTCGTGGCTTCTCTCAGAAAGAGGGAATAGATTATGAAGAAACTTTTGCACCTGTAGCCAGGTATACTTCCATCAGAACAGTACTTGCCCTGGCTGCAGCGATGAAATGGAAAATACACCAGATGGATGTCAAGACTGCTTTCTTGAATGGTGTAGTTGAAGAGGAAGTATATGTGGAGCAGCCACTCGGTTTCGAAATACATGACAGGGAGTCATATGTGTGCAGATTAAAGAAAGCCTTGTATGGCTTGAAACAAGCTCCCAAAACTTGGTATGGTAGGATGGACAGTTTCCTATCTAGTTTGGGCTTTACCAAGAGTAAAGTGGATTCCAACCTTTATTACAAGGTTGAGGAAGGGAATCCTGTGATTCTAATCCTGTATGTGGATGACTTATTTGTAACAGGAGATGACAGATTGATTGCAGATACTAAGAGAAAGCTTGCTGCCAAGTTCGATATGAAAGATTTGGGAATGATGCATTATTTCCTAGGTATGGAGGTATGGCAGAGTGCAGGTGGGATCTTCCTTGGTCAAGGGAAGTACACAGTAGATATCCTGAAGAGATTCGGGATGATGGATTGCAAGGCCATGGCCACACCTATGGCATCGAATCTGAAGCTTCTATGTGATGCTTCATCTGAGCCGGTTGATGTCTCTATGTATAGTCAGATGATTGGGTCCTTGATGTACCTGACGAACACGAGACCAGATATTTTCTTTGCGGTGAACACATTGAGTCAGTTCCTGACAGATCCGAGGATTGTTCATCTGGTTGCTGTAAAGCATGTTCTGAGGTACCTGAAGGGTACAGTGGATTATGGGCTCAAGTATGAGGCGAATCAAAAGTTTAACCTGCAGGGTTATGTTGATTCAGATTGGGCTAGCAGTGCTGCAGATAGGAAGAGCACATCTGGATGCTGCTTCAGTATGGGATCAGGTGTGATCTCTTGGTTCAGCAGGAAGCAGTCCTGCGTAGCACTAAGTACAGCTGAGGCAGAGTATGTTGCAGCCTGTTCAGCTAGTTGTGAGGTAGTATGGCTACGGAAGCTATTGTCTGAGTTATTTGATCTCGCGTTGGATGCTACTGGTATCTTCTGTGATAACCAGAGTTGTGTGAAGCTATCCGAGAACTCAGTGTTTCATGACACGTCAAAACACATAGAGATCAAATATCACTATATCAGGGATATGGTGCAGAGAGGAGTTGTGAAGCTCCTGTATGTTGCGACGGACGAGCAGATTGCAGATATGCCGACGAAGCCACTAGCCAGGGTGAAATTCGAGTACTTCAGGGAGAGGCTTGGCATTCTTCAGATTGATGACACTTCGAGAAAGAAGTGATGGACACATTTGCTAAAGCCATTCCAAGCATGTTGGAAGGAGGATCCTTCACATGGCTGTGGATGTAAGCACTGGATGATGAGCATCAGGATGATGTTCTGGTTTCTGCTTTGTATGATCAGTTGGATCATTTTTATATGTATGTATGCATCATGTTGGATGCTGGATATGATCAGTTGGATCATTTATATGTATATGTATGTACGCATCATGTTGGATGCTGGACATGATCAGTTGGATCATTTATATGTATGTACACATCATGTTAGATGCTGGATATGATCGGTTGGATCATGTGTATGTATTTTGTATAAGAATCATGTTGGATGCTTGGACCATGTATCTGTATATGTATCAGGTGGATACACTGTGTGATCAGGTGGATCATGTATGATGATATGTATCAGGTAGATACTTGGTATGCATCAGGTAGATGCATTGTATGATCAGGATAATCATGGATGACGAGCTTCAGGATGTTGCTCCAGATGACATGCAGCAGGATGTTGCAGTGATGATGATCAGGATGATCATGTGTACATCAGGATGATGTATGGTGAGTATCAGGTTGATACTCTGTGGCCGTGGAACAGGTTGTGCAGATAAGCATGTAATTTGTGCCCTAGGAGATTTGCAGATAGTCTTTCGAGGTTTTTCCTATGGCATGTAATTTGTACCCTGGGATATCTGGAAAATGCTCTTTCGAGGTTTTGCTTGGAAGGACATATAATTTGTGCCCTGGGAAATCTGCAGATAGTCTTTCGAGGTTTTTCCTATGGCATGTAATTTGTGCCCTGGGATATCTGGCAGATTCTCTTTCGAGGTTTTGTCCTATGGCATGTAATTTGTGCCCTGGGAGATCCAATAGGTTGAGCCGTGTGCTCGTAATCAGTCATGGGATGCTCTTTCGAGGTTTTGCCATGACCACATGTAATTTGTGCCCTGGGAGATCCGATAGGTTGAGCCTTGTGCTCGTAATCAGTCCTGGGATGCTCTTTCGAGGTTTTGTGGTGACCACATGTAATTTGTGCCTTGGGAGATCCGATAGGCTGAGCCTTGTGCTCATAATTAGTCCTGGGATTCTCTTTCGAGGTTTTGTGGTGGGGTCACATGTAATAAGTCCTGGAGATCTAGACAGGATGAAAAAAGGCCTCAAATGCTCTTTAGGGTTCTTGCTAGTCAAGAGACTCTTTTAAGTGTTTGTGACGCACGTAATAAGTCCTGAGATTTCCACAGTATGGCTAGTGATGATGAAGACCTGCAGGTGGTGGGCCTACATCCAGTATGAAAAAGGACTGGCTCTGTAGAACTTCCTATGACGAGTAGAGTCAGAGATTGGTTGAGATAGCAGCAGCAGTGACGATGATGATGACGATGCATCAATGAAGATGATCCTGAGAAGAAGACTTGTCTAGCAGATCTGTGTCGAGAAATACCTTCTTAGTTAAAAGGGAGTGTTGATGTATATGTAACTTCGGAATATATTTCATATATATTTATTGTACCCTTATTAGAGATGTGTTATTCCTCTATAAGGAAGTGTCGTCATGTGGATTGACAAGTGTCGCAAGTGTGTGTACTTGCCGATGGGTTATTAGACCACCATGTGTGGGGTCGGCCCTGAAATATATATTATATTGTGGATGTACCTAGCTAGACAAGTCGGCCCCATAAGGTCACTGGGAAAACAGGTTAGTATAAATAGAGATCAGGAGATCTCTATTTAGATCATTCGGAAAGACATATCTCTCTCACTCAGAAAGTGGCGCACTAGTGAGGAGGAGGATCATCTGCCTCTAGGAGACTATCTCAAGTGTATTTTGGTTGTACTTTGGTTGAGCCATTGCTCTCTCTATCTCTGAGGAAGTTGTGGGGTTTTTCACCTTAGGGTTTTCCCCACGGAAACTCTGTGTCTCTTGTCTCTCATGCTTTTGATTCTTGTGATGCTTGTGATGCTTATTGTGATTGTTATGCATTGATATACTATATATTTTATTCTCTCAGTGAAGATCCTAGAGTATTGTGAATTAATGCTCAAAATTTAACAGCTCTGTTAGTTGACTGTTATCTTTCAACTAATCGTCTCCAAACGATCTAGAGGTGTAATGAACCTGCATAACCTTTGGTTCCAACAAGTTGGAGAATCTCAATCAAACACTGCAATTCTCTTTGAGCATTAGCCTCTTCATCATGATCTCTCTCAATTCTAAATGCCATTATCAGAGAATGCACTGACCCCCTCATAGTGACTAATGAATTCAAGAAGAAGCCTTCTCCACTCTTCTCCCTTTTAGTCTTAGCCTCTAGTTCCAACAAGCCTTGAGATCCTCATTTTTTACCTGTCATAGCTTTATTTCAGTACCTACTATGTATTTTAAATTTTTGCGGCTCTTTTAGCAAGATAGTTATCTCTTTCTTTGCTCTTGTTTAAGTTTAAATCACAGTGGCTTTTGCACTCCCACTATGTATTTACATTGAATGTACTTTTGAGTCCCATTGACCTACTATTGTGTCATTTGTTGGACATTGATATAATTATCCTATCTATCTTATCTCCTTGTCATGAGGAGTTGCAAGCTCAGAGTGCCAAACCTAGACATTTTCTTAAGGGATGAAATCAAGCGTGTCAAATGAGCTTAGCTCTGTCCCTGTTTATAATGGCTAAAATGTAGGAATAAGCCAACCAAGGCATTTTTCAAAGTTTTGGCCATTAAGTATGCCTTTGAAAAGATTGCAGCTATCAAATCTGCAAGTTGTTGAATCATGAAGACAAAAGAGACTAAAAAGGAGTTCATAGCTCATTATAGGATTGTTTTTCAATCCTAGGGCCTCACTAATAGGAGGAAGGTCGCGATGCAGACATGCTTGGACATGATAGCTCAACGACTATCACTATAACTGTATAACATGAGAGGCTATGTGATAAAAAAATTGACTCTAGTTGAGATGACAATGGCCTTGATGGAGATGGTTGACTATAAACCCCCAAGCCTTGATGGATTCCCTTGTGAGTTCTACAAAGCCACTTGTGATTACATCAAACCCAATACTTCAATTTTATAAGAAAGCCTTATTGGAGCAGCAGTTGGGTGAACATATCAATAAAGGTTTGATTCATGTCATTCCTAAAGCTGGAGACCCTAAACTATTAACGATAAAGGCCTATTACTCCACTTAAGGCTCATAGAATATTGGTCAAGTCCATGGCAATGAGAATTAAACATATTCTCCTGTCATTATTCGGCCTGAACAAAGAGGATTTATTTGTGGTTGTTTCATCCTAGACAATGGAGTGAACAAGGTGATATTTTTTTCATCAACTTAGATTTTGAGAAATCCTATGATAGAGTAGAGTGGCCTTTCATTTTAGCCATGCTCAAAGCCCTGGAACTTGGTCAACGTTTCAAATGGGTTGTGGAAACAAAATTTTCAGAAGCCTCAGCCTGTTTATCAAATAATCAAGTTAAATATGAAGAAATTGGTTGTAAAGATCGATTAGGTAGTGCCCCCTTGCCTAGCTTTTTATGTAATAGCCACTAAAGCACTTGGTTTTATCCCTCATTATAGAATGGCATAGAGGTTGAACAAAGATATTCCACTCTCAAGCCCGTCTATTCAAATGGTTAAATGGACACTTTGCAGATGAATCCTTCCTAACCATTCTTGAAGATATATGTTCAATGGGCAGCACACTAGATTGTGTCCAAATATTTTGTGAAGCCTTGGGTTCCAAAATCCAAAAGCAAAAAGAGCACTGCTTCAAGCAAAGCCAAAGGGATGTGTCAAAAGAGCTACTATCAGAAGGAAGGTCTTGGATCTAGCAAGGCCAAATATTTAAATTTTTAGGAATCCCCTTTGCCTTCTGCTCCTCTCCTAAGGAATTGTGGGACAAGGTAATCCAACTAATTAGCAAAATTGACAAGTGGATAACACACCCTTTTTCTTTGGCTTCAAAATTTCAAATATGCACCAAGGTGTTGGCAGCAACATGTCTACAACCCCTCATGTTGGGTCCCTTTATCAAGGCTTATTAGAAATAGGAGAAGCTCCTCATAAACTTCTTGTGGGCCAATGCCAAAGGCTACAAGGGATTTCACAAACTTAGCTGGAATTTATGCTACCTAACCAAGGATTGGGGTGGACTTGGAATCATTCAAACCCATACCTAAGCCCAAGCTCTATGTGGAAAGTGAGTTATAAAATTTGTTGAGGGCAATGAAGCCTAGAGAATTCTCCTACATAATTTTGTTACTATGGGAGCCCCTTTGGGAGAAATTGCCTGGAGGAACCTTAACTTGCAAACATTGCTTACCACCCCATTCTGTGTAGAAGTCAAAAGAACCTATGTGGTTAAAAGTATCTAGAAAGCATGGGAGGCCATCAAGCCCAAACTTCAATGAAAAGGTGACTCCTTCAGGGTAGGCTTGTCCTTCAATGAACATATTCATTGGTAGTCCCTAGTGTTGGGCTTCACTAATAGACCTTTGGTTGAATCAGTTTAGTTTGCTACTATAAGCCTATTCAAGCATGGCATCCAATAGATTTTTTTTCTATTTGACACCTAGCCTGGAGTTTAGAAATCCTGGCCAGTTTTGAAAGTAGATTTCAGGATCACTAACCCAGATAACCTGATCCCGGAAGAGTGGAAAGCCTTCTCCCTTACAAGCTCTTAATAAAAAAAGAAGAGATCGTCATTGGAATCATTCTAAGGCATTCAAGAAATACAAACTTGTTGATGGCTATAGTTGGTTGTGCTTGAAACCAAATATTGATATCAGGCTCAATAAACTCTAGAGATTGAAATCTAAGCATAGACCATGGCTCTTTCGCATTCAAGCCATCTAGAAGCCCTTCATTGAGCCCAAAAAGGAAATTTTGCCTAGTCTTTAATGGTGGGTGAATTGACCTTGGGCCATGGATCGCAACATATGGGAATCCCTCACCCTAAATGTAAGATTTGTGATCGAAATGAAACAATCAAGCATGTTTTTTAGTTCTATGGTTTTTCTCAATAAGAGTGAGACTAGGTATACCATCCATATAGTTAGTATTTCTTGTTCCATAGTCCCTTGAAGGATGCCCTTCTTAGTGACAAACTTATTTGGGCCATTTAATTCCAAGCAACTTGTTAGAATATAAGTCTCATTCTGCATTTGGTAAAGAAGAATGAGTGTCTGTTCAAATATATTCAGTGAGAAGATTCACATGGTATGATGCAACACTAATATGTGATAATTTGCACTTGCATATTTCTGTCCAATTTAGTGAACGCAAATGGAGATGGAACATTTACACCAACTTATTGATTATTATGGCGAGGAGCCAAGCACAGTGAGCAGAGAAACCAGTACTAACACGCCTGCTCAATTTGTGCAATCTCGTAGGTTTGATCACTTGCAGTATCATGTAGGAAGAGTTGTTCGAGAATGTTGAGAAATGTGCCACAGTTTGCCTCATCCACTACATCCTTGTAATGACAAGATTCCAACCCTAGACCTTGCCTTTTTTGAGGCCAAGAAGCCTCTCAAACCCGAGCAGTATATGATGGACATCATAGCATCTTACCAATCTAGAGTCAGCAGCAGATAGATGGGGGTTGGCCCCCAAAGATAATGAGGACCTATGACTAGGTGTTGGCATGATCCCAACTATAGCATGACACCTTGCTATGTTTGTCAAGATCAGTTAGCCTTTTTATTTTATCCTCATTGTGACAGTTGCTACTTCCCTCATAGTTATTTTTTTTTATGATGTAGCCTTGTGGCACTTTTTTGTTTCACATTGTTATTGCTCTAGTTGATATGACGCTTTTGGAATATTTTTTCATTGCAATTTCTTAAAGCAACGCACTTTTTTGGTTTAATATGCCTTGTATGTATTTGATCATATTAATATTTAAAGGAATCATTTTATTCAAAAAATTATAATAATTACTACCAGTACTACTACTTGACGAATAAATTCACAGGGCATTAATCAAAAATCAAGATAAAGCCAAAGAGATAGGTAGACCCTGAGCAACTGAGTTTGCCAACTTATCTAGATGTGGGCAATCTACCCAATTGATGGAGAGGATCTAGCTTTTTTCCATTGTGTTTTTCTCCATATACAGAATAAAGGGGCATCGATGAGAAGAGTCTCCAAGAGTGGACTCGATGTCATTTGAGACTATGGCCTTCAAATTTGCGAAGTCACCATGTAGCTTTTTTCCATTGTGTTTTTCTCCATATGCAGAATAAAGGGGCATCAATGAGAAGAGTCTCCAAGAGTGGACTCGATGTCATTTGAGACTATGGCGTTCAAATTTGCGAAGTCACCATGAATCTATCTAATGCTTGAGCCATCGATTCCTTACCCATGGAGATCCTATGAAGCCTATTGTTGATAACCAAGGTCTCATTTTTGACATTGAACTTTCACCTCGAGATTCTTTTATTCATGTTTTCAAATTCTCCTTCACTAGCTTGACTTTAGATACAAGTTTTGGAGGATTAACATTACTTGATGCATTTTCACTAGTCTTCAATTGCATCCTTATTATCTCTTGTAAGATGTTCCAAGGTGTCCAGCCTGGAGCCTGTCACCCCACATAATTTTGTTATCTTGTTTCGGTTGTTTTTCATGGTTGATGGGTTCTACTCTTCCTCTCCTCATGCTCTAAATCCCAACCTCCATGGTTCTCCCTGTACTCAATAGTGAATCAGATGGAATGAGAACCCAATCTATAAAAACCGCTCAAAGAAATCGTATGTGCTCAAGAGGAAATCAATACGGTTTGTTGGATCCAATCTAGATAATGAATGTTGCACGGTGCAAGAACGTGGGTGGTAGGTTAACCCAAATATCAAAAGGAGACTTTCATTCTTTCATAAGAATTGCATTTACTCCCTTTCATAAATGTGATATGACACCACTTCCTAAGGTTGGAGTAGAGGGTAGGTAAAGGGTGGGGTGGTGAGGATCCATGTTAATTAAGCTAGGGAACTTGGGATTTCATCAAGCTTATCCTCCCATCCTATGGTTTCCATTATGTCCCTACTTATCTCCACTTTTTGCAGGTCCCTATTCATTTCAATTATTGCACTGGTGAGCTAGTCAGTGAGTTTGTTGGTTCTTCTTTTAGCATGGCCACATGATACATTATGGTTCATTGTCATGTCTCACCCACAACCTCTTCTTTTGGAGGTGCAAAGAATTTTCTTTGGCTTTGTTTAGTAGCAGATCTATAATTAAATTGGAATTGCCTTTGATTTCAATGTTCTAGATTCTTTGTCCCTGGATGGGGTGTCTGATGGCAACAAGAGCCACGTGTCCACAACGGAGGTGACGACTTGATGCAATAGATGGGAGGGTCTCACGCTCCAGGGATTAATGGCCTTGTACTCCATCACAACCAAATGATCAAGCAGGTTAATGGCACAGGGCTCGAGGAATTTGGGTTCGATGGCTCGCACAATCTGGGAGGCCGACACACAACATAACACCATGCTGCTCTCCATGGCCAGAAATCGCAATAATGACCCAGTGCGTCTGGAGTTAACAGGGATCACGGTTCAAGTGCGGATAAATTGTGGGCGGAAGGCCATGTCTATCATCCTACTTTGGCCCTACTCTCTCAAGCGGTTGGATTCAGCTCACATTAAGGTGGTGTCTGGAACTTTGGCTCCCCTGGTTCACTATCTCATTGCTCCTCGTGGACGGAAACCCTGTCCCTCCTTGCTAGCTCATCACATGTCGCTAAGGTGTAGACATTGTAGACTTCTATCATGACTTGACCCATGAGAAAGACCAAGAGACCATGACTACGTTGGAAGACAAGGTCACGTTGGCCAAGGAATTCAAGGATAATGAGGATGTTGAGCAGCAGGTGAGGGGTATCATTCCAGATTTGGGATGCACCAAAACCCGCAACTCTCAATTTCACAGGACCTTGGAACTGTATTGACACACCAAGACGATGGTGGCTCTGTGCATGTTTCCTAAGGATGAATATTTTCTCTAGTTGAAGCAGAGTATGGAGACTCTTGAGGAGCAGAACGCCTATCTTATGACGGTGGTCACCTGGATGATTGAGCATCATGGAGGCACCTTTCACCCTCTTACTGTGAGCCGACCATGGGCAGAGTCTTCTACTGCTACTATTCACCAGAATGTTGCAAGTCCACCTTTCTCCCAGGTTCCTCATGCAAAGGAATAACAAGCTTTACAATTTTATAGTTTTTGTTTTACAGCTCTATTCCAGGCTTTTTATGTCCAAGTTATAGGCAGTTTTAGAATTTTTAAGCTTGTAAGACAGTATACAAGACATATTTTGTTCCTTTCATGGCTTGGTTTCCCCCTAAGGCAGACAAGTTTTCATGTTTTCCGAGGTTCTAGAGGACTGTTTTGGTAGGCCCGATATATAGACCAGTACAGACATCTATGTCCATTTTGTTAATATTAATATAGTTCTTTCTTACTTACAAAAAAAAAAGTTCTAGATTCCTTGATTAAGATAGAGATCGATACCTTCAATGAGGTCCTCCATTTCAATTTAATTATTTGTGGCTTCTCCTAGAAACCTAAAATATGTTAGGTTCCATAAGAGAAAGAGAAGGAGAAGGATCCAATGGAACAACCAAGAAACGGTTATGGTCCTTCCCTAACCTTCCTACTTTAGGGTACTTAGGAGCTAATTAATGTATGCAGCCATCTTCTTTGAATAAGGCCTGTTACCAGCTATTTTGTACAATAGCTGAATTTCTTGTGAGCCGCCAGTTTATTGAACATGATTCATGTTCATCAGTGTTCGGAAGTTCAGAAGTCTTTTTCAGGGCAATTTTTCCCCATTTGTAATAACTGCATGTTCATACCCCCATGGGGAATTTGTAAAAAGTTGGTCTAAACAGGGTCCTTTTATAAAAGACTCGGCTATCCTTAGGTTTAGACATTTGGGGGATACTCTAGAGTATTTTTTCCTTAGGAATTATGCGCTACTCATCAATGGCGTATAATCCTTGAGTTTTTCACTCAACCCACCAAAGCTTGAGTATTTTCCATGGTGGTCAAAACCTAAGGTGGTTATTAGAGTCTTGTGTCTAGAATTTTTTACGTGTTAGCCATCTCGATTGAGTCGTATGAACATGCACTAGGTCCCCTGGGAGTTTCGTTTGATTCCAAGAAAAATAATTTTTTTCCATAATTTAAACCATATTTTAATGGTTTAAATGGAATTTTTCAAAATATGATAAAAACCTCATCCAGAGGCGGAATTGGGCGTGGGGAGGCTCATTTTGATGCTCATAGTGTCCTCTTTACCTTAACGCCCTCATTCTTCAGTTTCTGGGCGATTATGTCACCTCTGGGGGAGTTTTGGCTAAAAATGCATCATTTTAACATTTAATTGCCAGAAAAACACAAATTGAACTAAGTCCAAAAAAATCAAATAAGTCAAAGAATGATTAAAAAATCATTGGAAAAAGGTGGCATATGATTTAATAGTGATGTACGACTACATTAAGTCTTAAAGCATGCCATTTAAAAGATTGGATTATTTAGAGTGGATAACGTGAGCATTCACGTGGGCCTCCTTCATGGGATTCACGAATTGGTGATGTGTCAAAGGTTAAATGGATTGTTGATTTGCATTTAAGAGAATGGTGAGCGCCTTCGTAGTTTTGTGGCCACATCATGGCTTGGCTCCTTTCAAACTCGAGTTAGCATTTTACTTCAAACTCCAAGCTATCTCCTTGCTAACTCAGGCATTCATCCTTTAGCTCACGTCATATGTAGTTGGAGGATGCTCATTGGATCGGTGGAGTTTCCTATGTTGGAATGGGGGGCGCCTTGCTAAGGTGGAGGCCACCTCCCCATTCATCTACTACAACTCGAGTTTCTATTTGGATCTCATGCACTCCAAGCTTGGAGTTAATTGGAATTCGACTTGGTGTTTGGTGCCAATGGCCCTCCATGTGGCCAATTCGAATTAGGGTTTTAGTTAGTTGTTTTTGTATAAAGAGAAGACATTTGGGCTCTCTTCTGATGGGACTTTTGAGTAAGATTACTCTTGGAAAATTGTATCAGTTTTTGCTTTGAATTTGTCAATAAAGATTTCGACTTTGGAGGTCTATGGGCTCTTGTTCATTGTGGTGAATTTTTCATGGTTGAGGTGATCTCTTTCCAAGCATTTCTCTTTCAATACTTATATGTTGTGATCAAATGCTAGCTTTAGAAGTCTAAATTTTTAGAATATAAGATCTGTCATTTGCGGTTGCCAACTTGACTTATTATGCAATGTTTGTCAAAGTTATATGAATAGGACGTATTCAGTTGTACTAGTATTGATAAAACTTTGATTTGCTTAGCATACTAGTTGATTTTGATCTCACTATTGTATTGAATGTTTTGGGTTTTGTCAGGTTTCACCAATTGAAGAAGGGTGTGAGTTCAGTTACTTCTATCCCAAGCTTCAACAACCTTAAGTTTGATTTTAACACTTTGTGATTGCAGGACTTACAAAGCTTGTGATCTTTTGCCATAAAAAGAAAGGCAGGAGTAGTTCTTGTTCTTGTTTTCCATCCTAAAACTTTTAAAATACTTGGTTACTGGTTACTTGAAAAGCCCTAAGCTTTGCTTGATCTATTATTTGGCTTCCCCCCTTCTCCTATTCGTCTCCCTCTTCCAAAACCCTTCTTCCATTCGTTTTTCCCTCTAGATCTTCTTCTCTTTCATCCTTTCGTTTTCCTTCCAAGTCCTCCTCTCCTAGCTTCGTTTTTTTTATCTCCTTTCCCTTGCTTCTCCCTCCTTTCGTCTCCTTCTTTCCAAGCCTTTTTCCTATCCCTTCCTCCTTTCGTCCTACCCTTTCTTCTTGCTGCTGCTGCTCTCTTTGCTGCCCATTGTTACCTCTGTTTGCTGCTCACTATCCTCTTCTTTCCAGCCTGGTCTTCTTTTTGTTTGCAGCTCTCCTACCTACTACTTGACTGTCCTAGTTTCTCTCTTTTCCAGCCTTGTCGTTTTCTTCTTCTATCCTCCTACTTCTTCTCTCTTTACCTCTTCCTTTAGTCTTGTTAAATTAGATCTTAGATTTGTTTAAAAATTTGCAGTTAGATCTCAGTCTTAGTCTTAGATCTAGTTTGAAGTTTGCATTTTTCTTTCTTAGATCTCTTTTAAAAAGTTAAAACTTGCATGAAAAATTGATTTGGCATATAGATTAGTTTGTTGGTTTTGATTAGCTAGTTTCCATTTATAGTTTAGTTCTTAGATTCGTTTTGTTTTGTGCCAATGCTAATGGGTGCTTGAAGATTGATTGTTGTGATAGGTATTTGAGAAGGAGAAACCAAGAAGTCTTGAAACAAGAAGAGGAGGAAGATCTTAACCAAAGAGAACAACATACCAAAAGGCTGATCCAAACCAATAAGACAAAAAACCATATCATACTATCCTTTGTAAAAGCTTTTGGGAGTTGGTTAAGTTTCTTCTAGTTTACTTTTCTCAAAGTCTTTTCAAGGGTCAAAATCCCAAAGGAATTTGTACTTATTCAATAAAGTTTGCAAGTGGGGTTTTTAAGCCCCCACATTCAACTTCCCCCATTTGGGGAAGTGTGTATATAGTCTCTTGATTGGTTTGAGTTGTTAGTTTCCATTTTTACATTTAGAAATCCATTGCTAGATTAGCTTTATCTTCCATTTTGTTGCTTAGATTAGTTTCATTTTTTAGAACAGTAATTGCTAGTTAGTTCATTTATGCAACATAGAAACTAGTTGTTAGGTTAGTCATTTTATTTTCAGTTATTTGAGTTATCATTTGGTTTCCTTGTTTATAATTTGTCTATCTTCTAAAAGGAACCAAAGTCTTTTGAACCTGTCATAAGACAAGTCAAGAGCACTCTCTGTCGAAGAGCATTGTTGCATTGCATTTGCATGTAGGTTAGTTAAGCCTCTTGAATCTCTGTCATAAGACAAGTCAAGAGCACTCTCTCTCGGAGAGCATTGTTGCATTGCATTTGCATGTAGATTAGTTAAGCCTCTTGAACCTCTGTCATAAGACAAGTCAAGAGCACTCTCTGTCGGAGAGGTTTCTTTATACTCTAACTAAAATTCGCAACTCATCTTTCCCATAATAAATTTTGAATTTTCTCGTTTCTCCACGCCATGTATGCTCTCACCAGCCCTAAAAAGTTGGATTACTTAGAAATGGTGTTGGTTGCCCAATCTTGCAAGATTTAAACCATAATAAAAATTTCACCCATAACCAACGAACCGGCGTTGATTCAATAAATACTCAAAAGTGGGGAACTCCTAGTGAGAGCGCCGAGCAACCCAACCTGAGACACTGTGGCTGGTTAAGTTCCCTGAACACCTAGTCTGTGATCCAGGTCGGTCCGTCATGTCTTTGAACGGGGCCACCTAGAGTACTTCTTTCGGTTAGATTTCCATAGACACCTAAAACAAGATCATCAATCAAATTTACAATAAAATAAACCAAGAACAATTGCAAAACAGATCTCACAAACACTACCGCTTTCTGAACTCTTGTATCAAGCAACCCAAGCACTCAAGACTATTTTTGACTCCATAAGGCACTGGTCCTTGTCATCACATTTAATTTGCTTATTATCTATTTGGAGCATTTATATTATTGTGAGTGTCTTGTCTTTAATTCTTCAAGTGGTTGTGTATTCAGTTTTCTTGCAATTTGTATCTCTGCTTATCTAAGTTCAATCTATTGTAAATCTTTGGTCATCTCAAAAACTCCTAAAAAACACCCATCTGCATCACCCAACACTTAAAAACATATAAAACACAAGAACCATAGAAAACTTTTTGTTAGGGACAACCCCCCTTGGCTTCGTTAGGAGTTTGCCTAAATGGAGGAGCTGGGATTCAGGTGACAGTACCTGGCTCATTGCTTGCCCCCAAGGACACACCTTCCCCACTTGTAGTGAGGGAACAACTTTCGAAATATTTTTGCTGCTAGTGTGCATCTCGGCGGACAACATCTTTGGCACCATTGCCGGGGACAAATCATTTTGTTTTTGGACGACCTTAGTTTTTTTTAGTTTTTTACCTTTTTGATAGATTTTTTAGTTTAATCAACTCTCTGATATTAGATTTGAAATCCATCTGGCGACTCCACTGTCTTTAAATTTACCAAGGTATTCAACTAGGAGAAACTCTGAAGGCTTACTTAGTTTCATCTCTGAACCTGAAAAAGTTTATAGGAGGAGATTAAATAAGCTAGCTTCTCGTAGGATCCTTGAAGATCTTGGATCTCAATCTATTTCGGACATCCATAGTTTGTTTTTAGAAAATAATTTTGAAGAAAACAATAACACTTGTATTTCCGACATAATGGGTGAGTATTTTACTCAACTCGATTTCTCTCAGATAGCAAGTCAACCCCATCGTCTTCCAGACAAAGCTATAGAGAAACTCCCAATGTATACTGGAACTGATGCCACAACTTCCGCCATGCATCTCAGAAACTTTTCCAGATGCATCAATGCTTATGTTGGTGATCCTGCAAATCAACATGATGATGTCTACATGAAGATATTTGCTCTTCCCTTGGATGGAAAGGCGGGTGACTGGTACAATAATTTACCAAACAATTCATTTGCCACACTTGCAACCTTCAAGACTGCTTTCACCAACAAGTTCGGTGAAAAGAAGGAACCTAGGCATCAACTTGCTTCATTGACCAACGTAAAGAAGAAGGAAACTGAAACAATGGATGAGTTCAACACAAGGTTTACAGAACTATCAAATGCCATTCCTGCTACTCATGCACCACCTGCACCATCCATTTTGGTCTATTATATTGAAGCACTTAGTGGGAAGATGCAATACCAGATCAGGGATAAAGAACTCACTACTCTCCTACAAGCTCAAGAGATGGCAGTTAAAATTGATTTAAATATGCAATCTTCAGGTGAGTCCAACCTTCATGGCTATTCAAGATCCCTTTGAGAACATTTGAACCCAAAGAGAAAGATCCTACGACCCTAAATGAAAAAAGTGCTTATGAAAAGAAACTCATGGATATGGCTGAGAAAATGGAAAAAATGGAACAAAAGTATCTTTCCCAAATGAAAGAGATGCAGAATAGGGTTATAACCATGGAAAGATCACAGACTCAACCTGCTCCTAGAACTTTTCCTCCAAAACCAACTTGGCAAAGAAAGCCTCAAAACCATGAACAGAGGCCTCCTCATCAATTGGAAGCTGCTAACATGGTGGAGAATTACTAGCCATTTTGTAGGGCATGCAGAGACTTCCATGAAGAATCTGGTTGCCACTATGCATGCTATGTTCAGGAGCATGGTCATCCAAAAGGTGGTGGTCCTAGTACATCGACAAGCGAGCCTAAATATATAAACCATGTAGGTGACATTCACGATATTCCTAGAGAAAGTTGGAGACAAGCTAAACAGTATAGTCAAAAGCTAGATAATATGACTCAGTATTATGGTGAGATGCCTTTGGACGAACAAATCAACAACATTCAAAATTTCAAGGGGGTGACTTACCAAAGGAAAGCAAGGGATGGACCTTCCACACATAATGCACCTAAGGTAACAATTCCTATTGCTAAAGAAATAAATGATGTTAAAGAAACTATTGATTTGAGTTTTGACTTGGGTAATTGGTTAGCCAATTCAAAGGTTCCTATACCTGTGCTGGAGTTACACAAAATCCCTGGACAGAAGGAAAAGCTTTTGAAAATCTTAAGTCTTCCCACACCTTTGAATCCTACTACCCCTATAAAGGTCACTATTGTTGAAACTTTAGAGCAACCTTCCACAAGCAACTATAGTGCCTTTGAAGACCCCATTGTAATTCTACATACCAAGGACCCAAGAACAGAAGATCATCCCCCTTTCTATATATCATTGATGATAGGTGATCTTCTTCTACACAATTGTATGTTAGATTCAGGGTCTTCTTCCAACATCATGACCAAAGTGGTCATGGGCCAACTCAACCTAAAGACATCGAGACCATATCGAAATGTTTGTGCCATGGACTCTAGGCAGGTTGAGGTGATAGGAATCATTGAAAATCAGTTGGTCAAGTTGGCGAAGTATCCAGACATCCATGTAACTATGGACATACTTGTTATCGATGTTCCAGATAAATGGGGAATGCTGCTTTCTAGGAAGTGGGCTGCCACTTTAGGAGGATGGATCCAAATGGATTGGACCTATGCTACTGTGCCAGCATCTGAGAATTATGTGGTTAAATTGCACAACGAGAAAGAAAAGAAATATCATGTTGAGAATCCCAAGAATCCTTTGAATCAATATACTTATAACACTGATGGTCTTGGGACTTGTACAATTTACTCTACCTTTCTAGCACCTATTCAAGGATATGATGAAGTTGAGGAGGACAGACATAGCTTGGAGGATGGTATAAGTGACAATGAATCCATCATGGATGACATAGATATCGATAATGATAAATGGACCTTTTTAAAGAACCCCATCTATGTCATGTCTAGGGAAGTTAATAATGAACAAAATCCCTTTGGAAATTTTGTTGATAATCCCACTTATGAGCATGAGGACACATATAGCCAGGAATATGACAGAATGCATGAAGAGTTCCCCATATTTGACGAAGATATGGATGACGATTATTGGACATACATTGGAAAACCTATTTTTGATGTGTCTAGAGAAGGGAGTGTGGATTTTGAAGATCTTGAATAGTTGAACATAGAGGAAGAGCATGACATCTTTACATATGAGAAGTCAATTGAGCATACATCTCAGCCATTGGATGTCCCTTGTATATTAGAGCATTTCGAGGCTTACACTTTCACATAAAGTTATTTTCAAAAGAGCCTTTTGAATCAGTGTGACGAGGTACCGGAACTGCCTTGTCATCTTGAGTTTCTTCACCCTATCCTGTTCTGGATAGACGATGCCTACAGGAGGACCTACTATATTGGGAAAC
This sequence comes from Larix kaempferi, assembly GCA_027924585.1. Lineage (NCBI taxonomy): Eukaryota > Viridiplantae > Streptophyta > Pinopsida > Pinales > Pinaceae > Larix > Larix kaempferi. The sequence continues at coordinate 26,560,995 of BSBM01000370.1, read as the reverse complement.
ACTTCAAATATTTATTACATACTTATGATTCCCCATCCAGCCCTCCCATTCAGAAGATCCAAACAGGTTTGCACTTTCTGATAAGCATGCCCTTGCTCTGGCGGGTAACCAGAGACAAGATAAAAAATTGTTTTTACATTGATTACATGCTTAGATGGTTACATTGGATTTCTGATTATACTTAACATGTTCTTTTGTATTATGTTAGAATAGAAAAGAATAAACTTTTTTCAAATAATAAGCATTTAGTTTCTGCATTTAAATTTCTTAGAGTTTATTTTCAAAATAAAATATAGTTGGTATTTCATTTGGTTTTTTCATAACACATGTGCTACTAAAGGTTTCTTGTCAAGTTGAGATGTTTTTACAGGCTATATAAAACCAGATATTATGGTGTTCTCGTATCCTCTCCTTGCATGGAAGCCAGATCAAGCACACGTCCCGCAATTGGAGCCAGATGTTACCAGCTATTTTGTACAATAGCTGAATTTCTTGTGAGCCACCAATTTATTGAACATGATTCATGTTCATCATCAATGTTCGGAAGTTCAGAAGTCTTTTTCAAGGCAATTTTGCCCAATTTGTAATAACTGCATGTTCATACCCCCATGGGGAATTTGTAAAAAGTTAGTCTAAATGGGGTCCTTTTATAAAAGACTCAGATATCCTTAGGTTTAGCCATTTGGGGATACTCTAGAATGTTTTTTCCTTAGGAATTATGCGTTACTCATCAGCGATGTATAATCCCTGAGTTTTTCACTCAACCCTCCAAAGCTGCAGTATTTTCCATGGTGGTCAAAACCTAAGGTGGTTATTAGAGTCGTGTGTCTAGGATTTTTTATGTGTTAGCCATCTCGATTGAGTTGTATGAACATGCACTAGGTTCCCTAGGAGTTTCGTTTGATTTCGAGAAAAATAATTATTTCCGTAATTTATACCATATTTTAATGGTTTAAATGGAATTTTTCAAAATATGATAAAAACCTCATCCAGAGGAGGAATTGGACGTGGGGAGGCTCGTTTGACGCTCAGAGCGTCCTCTTTACCTTAGCGCCCTCATTTTTCAGTTTCTGGGCGATTATGTTACCTCTGGGGGGGTTTTGGCTAAAAATGCATCATTTTGGCATTTAATTGCTAGAAAAACACAAATTGCACTAAGTCCAAAAAATCAAATAAGTCAAAAAATGATTAAAAAATCATTGGAAAAAGGTGGCATACGATTTAATAGTGATGTATGACTACATTAAGTCTTAAATCATGCCATTTAAAAGATTGGATTATTTAGAGTGGATAATGTGAGCATTCACGTGGGCCTCCTTCATGGGATTCACGAATTGGTGATGTGTCAAAGGTTAAATGGATTGTTGAATTGCATTTAAGAGAATGGTGGGCGCCTTCCTAGTTTTGTGGCCACATCATGGCTTGGCTCCTTTCAAACTCGAGTTAGCATTTTACTTCAAACTCCAAGCTATCTCCTTGCTAGCTCACGCATTCATCCTTTAGCTCACGTCATATCTAGTTGGAGGATGCTCATTGCATCGATGGAGTTTCCTATGTTGGAATGGGGGGCGCCTTGCCAAGGTAGAGGCCACCTCCCCATTCATCTACCACAACTCGAGTTTCTATTTGGATCTCATGCACTCCAAGCTTGGAGTTAATTGGAATTCGACTTGGTGTTTGGTGCCATTGGCCCTCCATGTGGCCAATTCGAATTAGGGTTTTAGTTAGTTGTTTTTGTATAAAGAGAAGCCATTTGGGCTCTCTTCTTATGGGAATTTTGAGTAAGATTACTTTGAGAAAATTGTATCAGCTTTTGCTTTGAATTTGTCAATAAAGATTTCGACTTTGGAGGTCTATGGGCTCTTGTTCATTGTGGTGAATTCTTCATGGTTGAGGTGATCTCTTTCCAAGCATTTCTCTTTCAATACTTATATGTTGTGATCAAATGCTAGCTTTAGAAGTCTAAATTTTTAGAACATAAGATCTGTCATTTGCGGTTGCCAACTTGACTTATTATGCAATGTTTGTCAAAGTTATATGAATAGGACGTATTCAGTTGTACTAGTATTGATAAAACTTTGATTTGTTTAGCATACTAGTTGATTTTGATCTCACTATTGTATTGAGTGTTTTGTGCTTTGTCAGGTTTCACCAACTGAAGAAGGGTGTGAGTTCAGTTACTTCTATCCCAAGCTTCAACAACCTTAAGTTTGATTTTAACACTTTGTGATTGCAGGACTTACAAAGATTGTGATCTTTTGCCATAAAAAGAAAGCTAGGAGTAGTTCTTGTTCTTGTTTTCCATCCTAAAACTTTTAAAATACTTGGTTACTAGTTACTTGAGAAGCCCTAAGCTTTGCTTGATCTATTCTTTAGCTTCCCCCCTTCTCTTATTTGTCTCCCTCTTCCAAAACCCTTCTTCCATTCGTTTTTCCCTCTAGATCTTCTTCCCTTTCGTCCTTTTGTTTTCCTTTCAAGTCTTCCTCTCTTAGCTTCATTTTTTTTATCTCCTTTCCCTTGCTTCTCCCCCCTTTCGTCTCTTTCTTTCCAAGCCTTTTTCCTATCCCTTCCTCCTTTCACCCTACCCTTTCTTCTTGCTGCTGCTTCTCTCTTTGCTGCCCATTGTTACCTCTGTTTGCTGCTCACTATCCTCTTCTTTCCAGCCTTGTCTTCTTTTTGTTTGCAGCTCTCCTACCTACTGCTTGACTGTCCTAGTTTCTCTCTTTTCCAGCCTTATCGTTTTCTTCTTCTATCCTCCTACTTCTTCTCTCTTTACCTCTTCCTTAAGTCTTGTTAAGTTGATCTTAGATTTGTTTAAAAATTTGCGTTTAGATCTCAGTCTTAGTCTTAGATCTAGTTTGAAGTTTGCATTTTTCTTTCTTAGATCTCTTTTAAAAAGTTAAAACTTGCATGAAAAATTGATTTGGTATATAGATTAGTTTGTTGGTTTTGATTAGCTAGTTTCCATTTTTAGTTTAGTTCTTAGATTCGTTTTGTTTTGTGCTAATGCTAATGGGTGCTTGAAGATTGATTGTTGTGATAGGTATTTGAGAAGGAGAAACCAAGAAGTCTTGAAACAAGAAGAGGAGGAAGATCTTAACCAAAGAGAACAACATACCAAAAGGATGATCCAAACCAATAAGACAAAAAACCATAACATACTATCCTTTGTAAAAGCTTTTGAGAGCTGGTTAAGTTTCTTCTAGTTTACTTTCTCAAAGTCCTTTCAAGGATCAAAATCCCAAAGGCATTTGTACTTATTCAATAAAGCTTGCAAGTGGGGTTTTTAAGCCCCCACATTCAACTTCCCCCATTTGGGGAAGTGTGTAGTCTCTTGATTGGTTTGAGTTGTTAGTTAGTTTCCATTTTTACATTTATAAATCAATTGCTAGATTAACTTCATCTTCCATTTTGTTGCTTAGATTAGTTTCAATTTTTAGAACACTAATTGCTAGTTAGTTCATTTATGCAACTTAGAAACTAGTTGTTAGGTTAGTCATTTTATTTTCAGTTATTTGAGTTATCATTTGGTTTCCTTGTTTATAATCTGTCTATCTTCTAAAAGGAACCAAAGTCTCTTGAACCTGTCATAAGACAAGTCAAGAGCACTCTCTGTCGGAGAGCATTGTTGCATTGCATTTGCATGTAGATTAGTTAAACCTCTGTCATAAGACAAGTCAAGAACACTTTCTGTTGGAGAGCATTGTTGCATTGCATTTGCATGTAGATTAGTTAAGCCTCTTGAACCTTTGTCATAAGACAAGTCAAGAGCACTCTCTGTCGGAGAGGTTTCTTTGTGCTCTAACTAAAATTCGCAACTCATCTTTCCCATAATAAAATTTGAATTTCTCGTTTCTCCACGCCATGTATGCTCTGACCAGCCCTAAAAAGCTGGATTACTCAGAAACGGTGTTGGTTGCCTAATCTTGCAAGATTCAAACCATAATAAAATTTTCACCCATAACCAACGAACCGACGTTGTTTCGATAAGTACTCAAAAGTGGGGAACTCCTAGTGAGGGTGTCGGGCAACCCAACCTGAGACACTGTGGCTGGTTAAGTTCCCTAAACACCTAGTCTGTGATCCAGGTCGGTTTGTCATGTCCTTGAACGGGGCCACCTAGAGTACTTCTTCCGGTTAGATTTCCATAGACACCTAAAACAAGATCATCAATCAAATTTACAATAAAATAAACCAAGAACAATTGCAAAACAGATCTCACAAACTCTACCACTTTCTGAACTCTTGTATCAAGCAACCCAAGCACTAAAGACTATTTTTGACTCCATATGGCACTGGTCCTTGTCATCACATTTAATTTGCTTATTATCTATCTGGAGCATTTATATTATTGTGAGTGTCTTGTCTTTAATTCTTCAAGTGGTTGTGTATTCAGTTATCTTGCAATTTGTATCTCTGCTTATTTAAGTTCAATCTATTGTAAATCTTTGATCATCTCAAAAACTCCTACAAAACACCCATCTGCATCACCCAACACTTAAAAACATATAAAACACAAGAGCCATAGAAAACTCTTTGTTAAGGACAACCCCCCTTGGCTTCGTTAGGATTTTGCCTAAACGGAGGAGCTGAGATTCAGGTGACAGTACCTGGCTCATTGCTTGCCCCCAAGGCCACACCTTCCCCAATTGTAGTGAGGGAACAACTTTCGAAAGATTTTTGCTGCTGGTGTGCATCTCGGCAGACAACAAGGCCCATTAGATAGTTAGTGGATAGTTATTTAATGTAAAAGGATCCTCTTTATGAAGTAAGGCCCACTAGATAGTTGGTACTCATTAATAATGGGAACACAAGTAGTCAGGGTTTTGCTATTGAGAATCTATTTATGGACCTAGGAGGCTATGGAATGTTTTAATCAAATATTGTTGTAACTAGAACTATATTTAGTGAGAAGTCGCCCTACCTTAAGAGGCAAGTGAACATTGCTTTCTTTTTGTGAAATAATTTATACAAGGGTATATTTCGCTTATTTCATCTCAATTGTCTTTTGTATCTACTTTTCTGCATTTATATTCTCTGAATACCTATTTGTGATTCAAGTCTAAGTGTTAAGGTCATTCTTGAGCCAGCACGCAATCAATTTTTAGCAAAAATATTTAGGCTAGAGACATATTCCAACATCCTAAATAACACAGAGATCTATCATTTGGCAACTAAATTTGTGGTTGGGGAAGAATAAATGCAGAAAATACAAGTGGCGTCACTTGGTAGGACACCCTTGTAACCTATGTTGATACCCTTTCTAGTAGTACCGCATCATACAACACCTGTATATGGAATTGTCTTCCACGTACACATAGGTATATCAAAAGCTCTCTAGGCACACCTGAAGCCAATATTACACAAACCTGCGGTCGTCCTATTACTATAGTACATCAAGAACAACACTCAGGGAGATCACTCTCAAGTCTTGCCAACACCATTGCGTGAGACCTATCTCAAAAGATTCCTGGCATGGTGTTGATCACATGGGTATCTCTCCGGTAACCCTTTTTGTGTGGACTTGACAATATATTTGTTTGTCATATATCTCAAAAGATTCTTTTCAAGCCATTGGTCACATTGAAATAAGTTTGGGATAACACGTGGGGGTGTCTTCAGCACTCCCATGACCCATACTTGCGAGTCGCAACATGCACGGAGGATAAAATCTAGGGCCTATACCAACAACGTTAGTCCAAGGTTGATAAACAAGGTGTTGAACTCCAACTAAAGATTGACAAACAAGATATGGGATCGAGAACTTGACAACTCAAATGGAAGCACTACTTACATCCATGTGGATCAATTAGAAAGAACAACACATGGATCCACCCATTGGGAAATCTTCAACAAAAGAAGAGCATTGCACTAACACACTCTTTCTTGATAACCATAGTCATCACACACCCATTCATGACCACAATGTTAGATTTTATAGTAGCATAACCAGGATCACTGAAAGAATGGCAAAGCACAGAAACAAAATGAGTGTGGAGCTCGTTGAACCATGATGATAAGAACAATCATCTCCCAACCGTAGACAAAGCTATTTGTCTCCCCCGAGCTCACACCTTCCAATAGAAAACAATGTACATTTAGATACTAAGATAGTAGTAGTGCAAACCCAAGAAAAACAAGAGAGAAACTTCTCCAAAGTGGAGAACCTCAAAAATCAGTCTTCTAGTTGTAGTAGTGAACCTTCCTTGGCTAGAGCGAACTTGCTTGAGTGAATGAATAAATGAGAAGTTCAACCTCTCTATTTATACACATCAACAGTGACTTTTTTTTCCCTTACTAGGCCGACTTGACTTGCCCTAACTGGGCCGACCTAACTGGGGCAGTTCTGCCCATTGTTTGGGGAAGACTACCCACTGTTTTGGGGCAGTTTACCCACAGGGCCGACTTGTCTAACTGACAGGGCCGACTTGTCTTGGGGGAAGATAAAATACCATTTAAAGATACTTTTCTTTGTGTGTTTTCACCCCAAGGTTTACATTGATTCTTTTAAGGGTTTACATGATCAAATACATCAATATCTTCTCTTGTAGGAGGTACAACAATAATATAATAAGAATAGCTTCTGAAGTTGCACTATTTCCAACACTCCCTCTCAATAAGGAAGGTATTCTCAACAAGGAAGGTATTCTAATTTTATTCTTTCTTGGGTCGACCTATGAGGTGATGCCTCATGCAGCTACTACTCCAACACTCCCTCTTAGCCAGGGAGGCATCATCAGTATCTGGATATCATTTCTACATCACGGTTATCTCTAACCTCTCTATATCATAAGGAAGGTCTTCCAACACAATCTCAGTCCGTCAAGAAGTGTAAACAAATAAATCTTCGTGCATCAGCTCAATCCAGTCCATCGGAGAATATGCACTAGCTCCACAACTCTACACAGTCCATCGGAGAATCCTTCATGCATCAGCTCAACCAATCTACACAGTCAATCGGAGAGTCCAGCAAGCATCATATCATCCTAGTCCATCAGGAATCAATACAATGTGCCTCAGCTCAACCCAATCCTTCGAGGAACATGCACAAGGACAACGTGCCTCAGCTCAACCCAGTCCTTCAGGGAACATGCACCAACTCAACCAATCCTTTGGTGAGTCAAGAGTACCAGTGTGAGCCAATGTGCGCCAGTGTGCACCAATCTCTCCATCCCGTCCCTGGATATCTGAGAGATCTCCTCACTCTTTTCAGAGTGATATGGAGAATGCACTAAATCTCTCCATCATGTCCTATGATGTCCGAGAGATCTCCCCACTCTACTGAGTGTTCGGGAGTGTGCGTTGGCCTCTCCATCCTATCAAGATGTCCGAGAGATCTCCTCACTCTATCCCAGAGTGATCCGAAGAATGCAGTGGCCTCTCCATCCTATCAGGATGTTCGAGAGATCTCCTCACTCTATCCTAGAGTGATCCAGAGAATGCAGTGTCCTCTCCATCCTATCATATTGTTCGAGAGATCTCACTCTATCCTAGAGTGATTCGGAGAATGCAGTGGCCTATCTATCCATCCTGGATGTTCGAGAGATTTCCCATAAGCTTCACACAACCATCTGCTACATGTTCGTCTCTACTACCGATGGGATCCTCCCATACCTGGTTGAGAACTTGGACGAGCAGAGGTACAATTTTTACACGACCATCTACTACCTGTCTGTCTCTACTGCCGATGGGATCCCCCCATACCTAGCTGAGAACCTAGACGAGTAGAGGTACCTGTGTGGGAACAAGCTTCACACGACCATCTACTACCTGTCTGTCTCTACTGCCGATGGGATCCTCCCATACCTGCCGGAGAACCTGGACGAGTAGAGGTACCTGTGTGGAAGCAAGGCAAACATCTATCTCCATGTCATATTTCCCTCTCAAGGAGGGACATGTTCTCTTCCACTCCAAGTCTTCCACGAAAGTATTCAAACTTTATCCTGGGAAGAGGCTTGGTAAGAACATCTGCAGTCTGGTCATATTTCGAAACATACTGTAACTCGACCGCACCTTTCTGCACCATATCACGAATGTAGTGATACCAAATCTCTATATGCTTTGACTTGTTGTGGAATACATGATTCACTCACATCTGCACACAGGTCCGGTTATCACAGTGAATCATAGCTGGCTCTGGAATCTGGCCAAACAATCCCGCAAGGAGTTTCCGAAGCCACACAGCTTCTCGAGCTACTGTACTAGCAACCATATACTTGGCCTCTGCAGTGCTAAGTGCTATTAAGGTCTGCTTCCTGCTGCACCAGGAAATCACTGCAGAACCCAAGCTGAAGCAACACCCAGAGGTGCTCTTCCTATTTGCAGCACATCTGGCCCAATCTGAGTCTGAAAATCCCTGCAATCTCAAGTCACATTCTGAAGCATATCTCATGCCATATCCCACAGTGCCACGCAAGTACCTCAGCACATGTTTTGCAGCAACCCATTGAATTTGTCTCGGCTCACACATGAACTAGATAAGAGCATTCACAACAAAACATATATCTGGTCTAGTGTTCGTCAAATACATCAAGGATCCAATCAGCTGACGATACATAGTGGGATCAATTAAATATGAATCTGAAGCAAAGTCCCTTAGCTTCTTCAGATTTGCATCCTACGGAGTGGCCATGGACTTGCAGTCCAACATTCTGAATCTCTTCAGAATATCAATGGTGCATTTTCCTTAACTCAGGAAAATCTCCTTCTGCCTCTGCCATACTTCTAATCCCAAGAAGTAATGCATCATTCCAAGATCTTTCATTTCAAACTCAGAGGCAAGCTCCTTCTTACACCATACAATAAGTTTCTCATTCCCAGTGAGAAACAGATCATCAACATAGAGTACCAAAATCAGTGGCTCATGATCTGCAAACTTGTAGTAAAGGTTGGGGTCTGCATCACTCTTGGTGAATCCCAAGCTCACCAAGCATCAGTCTATCCGTCCATACCAAGCACGTGGTGCTTGCTTGAGTCCATATAGGGCCTTTTTCAGCCTGCATACATGGGACTTCTTTCCATGGACAACAAACCCTTTTGGTTGTTCAATATACCCTTCTTCCTCAATAACACCATTGAGGAAGGCGGTCTTGACATCCATCTGATGAAGCTTCCATCCCATAGCTGAAGCAATAGCAATAATCGTCAGGATGGAAGTATATCGAGCCACAGGAGTAAATGTCTCATCATAATCAACTCCCTGTGTGCTGGAGTGTCCTGCTCCCTCTGTATCTAAGCATCCTGCTCCCTCTCTGCAGCTATCCATCCTCCATCCTGGTGACGACCGGGTACATCAAGGATCCTCTCAACTGTCAATTTGAATCTATCGGCAACGCTATGCTAGATCTGCTCAGGATCTCAACTGTGATCTTCCTTATCCAAGGAAGATCTCAACACATCATCAATAGGCCAAGATTCTCAATTCAAGGGATAACTCCCTCTGAACTGCTGGAGGGGGAGATGATCTCATCTCCTTATGATCTATCAGCTCCTCATCCTCGATCTTCAGATCGGATCTTCTGGGCCTATGAGTTATGTATCAAATATAGCTGGATGTGTTAGGTCCTCGTCTGTTTGCATGACTTCCATCTAATTGCTTTGTCTAGGAGTCATCCTTCTAGGCTGAGAGTCATGCTCCTAGAAGCTTCCTGCTTTTGATTAATCTGAACATCAACGGGATTCATGTGTCCATCACTTGTTTATCGGAACAAGTCTCATCATCCTTCTCTTGTAGGCCATATCATATGGTCTTTTCCCTACAAGTCAAATTCTGTCAGATGATTAGTGACATTGCATAATTAAATTTATATAATTATATTTCTATGCAATGGCAATAGTTTACACTAGGCATCTTAGCTAATGCTTCAACACAACAATCATAAACATGTATCCCAAACACATATGGTAACTAACTAGATGTCTATTATCTCCATTAGAACATGCCATCAAGAGTGTGCACTACTCTAAGCATGTAAGAAGGAGATATCATCTAAACTAGCTCCATTAGGTGTTCATGGAATGTTGTGCCAACTCATATGCATAACAAATACAACAAGATCCTACGGTACATCAATAAGTGGACTATATCAAATGCTCAACAAACTTCCTAATGGATCTGCATACAATTTGTTATGAAAACATATAAGACAAAACATATCTATGTAAGCAATAAATCCAAATACTTATATTTTATTGTTTTTGTGGGTGGGCTCCCACTGCCTCCTTATGGGAACCATGAGAGACCTATGTTCTTCATTTTCTTGTTGGGAGATCATCGCAGTCTGGATCTTCATATCATCACCTCAACATGGGGAGCACTAGAAGAAGAACTTTGCAAGATCATCATTCCTTACTACAGCTGGATCAGAAACCCTAGCAGGAGCTAGGTCAATTTTGAAGTTGGGATTCTTGGAAAACTGATTCTATAGGGAGATGTACCCTATCAAGGCGAGTTGAATACCCCTTCTTTTCTCTCAGATGTATGGGAAGAACTGCTCAAAATTGGAAACCCTAGTTTCCCGATTCCGTTAGAGAATAGGTCAAAAATGAAAATTTTCGGATTTGAAATCTGCTTCCACAGATAGTTGCACCCTACTAAGGTGAGTTGAGGAGAGGTAAAATCGAACTAAATCTGTGGACATCAGGGTTAGAAACTTGAAACCCTAATATCTGCAGAAACTGCAGTAGCTGCAAAATTAGGTCAAAATTGAAAATTCTAGGAACTGAAATTTTTCTCCACCAAAAGATGCGCCTTCCCTAGGGCGAAATTCCCAATGCTCTTTTCAAGCCAAATTGATAAGTGTAAATTTCCTTAAAATCCACACTAGAGTTAAAGTATGTCAGATTAATTAATTAAACCCAATTGACACTATTAACCACACATGGATTTCTTCACTATGCAGCGGAAAATAAATATTGAAATAAATATAGCATCAATCACATCAATGGAGACAACACAAATCTTTTTGGGTATAAACCCCTGGACAAAACCCAAGATGGGAAAACTGGTGTAGCAGTCTGAGAAGAAATTTTATTATGAAGATATGGAACAAATACAATCCAGAAAATCGATTTACCCAACCTGGAAAAATTGAACCTCTACAAATCACAGAGAACACCTCGTTGATCTGTACGACCCCCCCCCCCCACGCAGTTGTACGGCCCTTTGCGTCAGTTGTACGGATTCTGTACGGCCCTCACACGTGCAGGTTGTTGTACGACATTGTACGACCGAGCTGTTGTATGGTCTCCCTCTCAGCAAATCCGTACGGTCCTCCCGTCTGCCTGATCACTCTGTCAATCTGCTGAATGATTGCTCCTCTATCTCTTCTCTACAAACTTCTCTCTCAAAATTCTTTGTCTCTCTCTATGTCCTCTCCACCAAATCGATCCTCCTTTTAAATCAATGGCCAAGCGAAAACCCTAACATCTCACTATGGATCTATGGATGAGATCCTCCGGTGAGATCAATGGCCAAGATTAGATTAGCCATAACTTTAATTATTTTCACTTGAACTTTATAAAAGTGAATCCATTAAGTCAATTAATAATTAGAACACTTAATACACTTTTCCTAAGTCTAAACTTTGGATAATACATCAAATACATTTGGCTTCCTGATTTAAGTCTTCTAGCATGCAAGGACACATGCAATGCAAGAAGACCTTCCTTGTTACCACTTTCTAACACTCCCTCTCAACGAGGAAGGGATTCGGTAGCAACCCCAACTAGTCTCTGAACTTCACAAACTTGAGTTTGCAAAGTGCCTTGGTGAATATGTCTGCCACCTGCTCATCTGTCTAAATGTACTCCAACCGAATGATTCCTCTCTGAACACAATCTCTGAGGAAGTGATATCGTATGTCAATGTGTTTACTCTTGTCATGGAACACTAGATTCTCATAAAGGTTGATATCACTCTGATTAACATAGTGAACTATAGTAGTCTCCAACTCACTCTCGAGTAATCCTGAGAGCAACTTCCTCAGCCACATCCCCTCACATGCTACCATGTACTCAGCCTCTACTGAGCTCAATGCAACTGACTTATGCTTCTAGCTAAACCAAGTGACAACCCCTAATCCAATGTTGAAGCAGCAACCCGAAGTTCTCTTCCGATCCTCTACACATCCTTCCCAGTCAGCATCTGTGAAACCTGCCAACTGTATACTCCCAGTGCGCTCATAAACCAATCCATACTCCACTGTGCCTCTAATGTAGCGAAGTATGTGCTTCGTAGTTGTCCAATGTACTCTTCGAGGGTTCACCATGAACTGACTCAAAGACTTAACTACAAAACTAATGTTTGGTCGTGTGTTGCCCAGATACATAAGCGACCTAATAAGCTGTCGATACAATGTAGGATCAAACTCCTCTAATCCTGATACATCAATCTTCCTCCAGTTGGAAACTAGAGGCGTGAACATGGCCCTACAGTCCTCCATCCCGAATCTCCTCAAGATCTCTACTACATACTTCCCCTGTCTAATGAAGAAGCACCCATCTCTCTGCCAAACCTCCAGACCTAGGAAGTAATGCATCAACCCAAGGTCTTTCATCTCAAACTCCATTGCAAGATTGGACTTGCAGTCCCTGATCAGCCTCTCATCTCCTATAAGAAAGAGATCATCCACATATAGTACCAGTATGAGAGGTACTTCACCTGACAAGAAGTACAGGTTATGGTCTATCTCACTCCGTTGGAAACCCATAAGCGACCTAATAAGCTGTCGATACAATGTAGGATCAAACTCCTCTAATCCTGATACACCAATCTTCCTCCAGTTGGTAACTAGAGGCGTGAACATGGCCCTACAGTCCTCCATCCTGAATCTCCTCAAGATCTCTACTACATACTTCCCCTGTCTAATGAAGAAGCACCCATCTCTCTGCCAAACCTCCAGACCTAGGAAGTAATGCATCAACCCAAGGTCTTTCATCTCAAACTCCATTGCAAGATTGGACTTGCAGTCCCTGATCAGCCTCTCATCTCCTATAAGAAAGAGATCATCCACATATAGTACCAGTATGAGAGGTACTTCACCTGACAAGAAGTACAGGTTATGGTCTGCCTCACTCCGTTGGAAACCCATCTCTCATAGATAGCTATCGATCCTCGAGTACCATGCTCAAGGTGTCTGCTTGAGCCCATACAGAGCTCTCTGCAACCTACATACATGTGACTCTGCTCTTCACCTCAAACCCCTCTGGCTGCTCAATATACACCTCTTCCTCAATAATTCCATTGAGGAATGCAGTCTTCACGTCCATCTGATGAACGCAACAACCCATTTCTGCTGCCAATGATAGGATAGTCCGAATAGAAGAATACCTGGCGACAGGGGCGAAGGTTTCCTCATAGTCAATACCTTCCTTCTGTGAATACCACTTAGCCACGAAGCGTGCCTTGTACTTCTCCACACTTCCGTCTACTACATGCTTTACCTTGTAGATTCATCTGGATCCCACCACCTTCTTACCTTTTGGCCTCGGCACAACCTCCCATACCTGGTTCTTCATGATTGAGTCATACTCCTCAACCATGGCCTCTTGCCACATATCATGTTGTGCAGCCTCCTCGAAACTAGAAGGTTCAGAGTCAATCAACTCTATCATCAGTGCCATATAGCTCAGTCTATATGGTGGTTTGCTCCGCCTCATGGAGTTTTGTGGAAGACTCACCTGCCTGGAATTCTGAACAGTGGACCTATACCACCTAGGTCGTGGCCTAGTGTCTACCTATTGTGGCTGCTGGATATCCTACTCTTGTTGCTGCTCATCCTCCACATCAATGATAGGAGGATCTTGTCCACCTGACTCCCTCTGACTACCAGAACCTGTGCTCTGTGTCTATACTTGTAACTCCTCCAACTTGACTCTTGAGTCCTCTGTTGTCTGCTCCTGTGCTGGTAAGTCCATAGATCTTCTCAAGGCTCTGTCCTCATCAAACTGGACATCCCTGCTCACAATGATCCTCTTGCGAGCTGGGACATATACTCTATAAGCCTTAGAAGTCTCACTGTAACCAACTAGAAGCCCCGTCTCTCCAGAGGGATCCAGCTTCTTCCTAGTGTCAGCATGAATGTGACAATAGCAGATACTCCCAAATATGCATAACTGACTCACATCTAGTCTAGTACCTGTGAATACCTCCTCAGGTGTCCTCCTCCCCAATGTTGTGTGGGGACCCTGTTCTGGACATATATTGCAGTCCGAAATGCCTCGGCCCATAGGAATAGTGGTAATCCTTGATCAAATAGCATGGCATTGGCTGCACTCACCAATGTCATGCTCTTCCTCTCCGCCACTCCATTCTGTTGCGGGGTGTGAGGAACAGTATGTTCCTTCTTGATCCCCTCTGATGCACAATACTCCAAAAACTCTCTACCGATGTACTCACCACTGTTGTCAGTCCTCAATATATGAATCTTCCTCCTTGTTTGGTTCTCCACGAGAGTCTTAAACTCTCGAAAACACTCGAAGACCTCTAACTTGGCCTTCAGGAAATAGATCTAGGTCTTCCTGGAATAGTCATCAATGAAAGTGACACTTTAACTATAACCACTGAAAGAGTGGACACTCATCGGTCTGCATACATCCGAATGCACCAAGTCTAAGGCCTCCTCAGACTTGCGCTCACTATGTGGGAAAGGTCTCCTGATGTCTTCCCCAATGCACAACCCTTGCAGTGGTTGTGCTTTTCCTCCTGTACTGAAGGAACTCCAATAACTGCATGTCTCAGATGCCTCAATGCACCATGATGTAAGTGTGTGTGCCATCCTCCTATGCCATAACTCACCATCACGGTTGCTTCTACTGACTAGAGCCTTTGCAGGCTAGAACTATAGTCTGTAAACCTTCCCACTCCGGAGCCCAATCATCCTATCCAATCTCTGATATGACCCATGTGGCCTGATATATACCTTCCTATCCCGGAAGGTCACTAGAAAACCCTTGTCCTCCAATGTGGAAGTTGATATGAGATTCTTCGTCATCCCTGGGACATATAACACATCAGCAAAGCTGATGGGATTTCCAGACTCCCTCTGAAACGAAACAGTACCAATACCCTGCGCCTAATACCGCGCATCATCTCCCAACTCAATGTGGAGATTCACTCCACCCTCCTACAAGCTCTTGAAGAATGATCTATGTCCTGTCATATGACAAGATGCAGTGCTGTCCACATACCAGATGTTGTTGCCAGTGGAGCTTGCTATGCAAGCTATCAAACACAATTCCTCGTCAAAACTCTTGCTGAAGTCATCCACCTCTATTGAACCTGCCATTTGTGTGTTTTTCTTCTTTTTCCTCTCTGGGCACTGGGAAGCAAAGTGTCCATGCTTGTGGCATATGAAGCACTTGACTTTTGACAAGTCCAATTTCTTCTCACCACCTTTCTTCTTCTTTGCATTCCCCTTGCCTTTGCTTGCTAAGGCTAGAGCCTCTTCATCCATGATCTGCGGGGCACCGCTGGATGAACCTGAACCTTGACCCATACGGGTCTCTTCCTGCACGAAGTCATCTCGCAATCTCTGCCATTCAGGGAGCTTCTCCCTAGCCACCACGCCTTTAACAAAGACGTCCCATGGCTTAGAAAAGCCATTGAGAGCTATACATGCTCCTCATCATCAGTCTTAGAGCCCACTGCTCCAAGTTCATCCCTGATCTGTGTGAGCCTTGTAAGAAAAGGCACCACTCCTTCACCCTTGGCCATCCTGGTACTACGAAATCTCTCTTGCAGCACCATCTTTCGGTTTTCGTTTGGTAAAGACTTTCCAAAGCCTTCCACATCTCTAATGCGGTCTTCTTCCCGGATAGGTGAGGGACTATGTGGTCCTTCACCCCATCCAAGATGATCAACATAGCTCTAGAATCTATCTTCTTCCACTTTGCCAACTCTACCAGATCTGTGGAAGCAACCTTTTGGTCATCAATGTGCTCATTAGCATCACTAACATCCAGGATCCTGGTGATCCTCTCTTTCCAAGTAGGAAATTTTTGTGCCCCCTGGAGTCTATCCTCAACTCTCAACTGTACGGCCATAATGAAGTGTACTTGTAAACCCTAGGATAGATATGCCCCTGATCTATCCAACCAACTGCTTCTTTCTCTCAGATCTGCTCAGAAGAGCTCTGACACCATGTAAATTTCCTTAAAATCCACACTAGAGTTAAAGTATGCCAGATTAATTAATTAAATCCAATTGCCACTATTAACCACACGTGGATTTCTTCACTATGCAGTGGAAAATAAATACTGAAAGAAATATAGCATCAATCACATCAATGGAGACAACACAAATCTTTTTGGGTATAAACCCCTGGACAAAACCCAAGATGGGAAAACCGATGCAGCAGTCTGAGAAGAAATTTTATTATGAAGATATGCAACAAATACAATCAAGAAAATCGATTTACCCAACCTGACAAAATCGAACCTCTGCAAATCACTGAGAATACCCTGTTGATCTATACGACCCCCCTTGCGTAGCTGTACGGCCCTCTGTGCCAACTGTACGGAATCCGTACGGCCCTCAGATGTGCGGGTTGTTGTACGACGATGTACGACCGAACTGCTGTACGGCTATACGTCTGAGCTGCTATACGGATCTGTACGGTCTCCCTCTCAGCAAATCCGTACGGTCTCCCTCTCAGCAAATCCGTACGGTCCTCCCTTCTACCTGATCACTCTGTCAATCTGCTGAATGATTGCTCCTTCGTCTTCTTCTCTGCAAACTTCTCTCTCAAACTTCTCTGTCTCTCTCTGTGTCCTCTCCACCAAATCGATCCTCCTTTTAACTCAATGGCCAAGTGAAAACCCTAACATCTCACTATGGATCTATGGATGAGATCCTCCGGTGAGATCAATGGCCAAGATTAGATTAGCCACCACTTTAATTATTTTCACTTGAACTTTATAAAAGTGACTCCATTAAGTCAATTAATAATTAGATCACTTAATGCACTTTTCCTAAGTCTAAACTTTGGATAATACATCAAATACATTTGGCTTCCTGATTTAAGTCTTCTAGCATGCAAGGACACATGCAATGCAAGAAGACCTTCCTTGTTGCAACTTTCTAACAATAAGGGAAGGCTCTGAAATCTGAAACCCTAGTTTCTGGCAATGGCTTCTTTTAGCATTGCTCTGAAACCATGTTAGGTTTTATAGCAGCATAACCAGGATCACTAAAAGAATGGCAAAGCACAGCAACAAAATGAGTGTGGAGCTCGTTTAACCATGATGATAAGAACAATCATCTCCCAACCATAGACAAAGCTATTTGTCTCCCCCGAGCTCACACCTTCCAATAGAGAACAAGGTACATCCAGATAGTAGTAGTGCAAACCCAAGAAAATCAAGAGAAACTTCTCCAAAGTGGAGAACCTCAAAAATCAGTCTTCTAGCTGCAGTAGCGAACATTCCTTGGCTAGAGCGAACTTGCTTGAGCGAATGAATAAATGAGAAGTTCAACCTCTCTATTTATACACATCAAAAGTGACTTTTATTTTCCCTTACCAGGCCAACCTGACTTGCCCTAACTGGGATGACCTAACTGGGGCAGTTCTGCCCATTGTCTGGGGCATATTGCCCACAATTTTGGGGCAGTTTACCCATTGGGCCAACCTGTCTAATTGACAGGGCCGACTTGTCTTAGGGGAAGATAAAATAACAATTAAAGATACTTTTCTTTGTGTGTTTTCACCCCATGGTTTACATTGATTCTTTCAAGGGTTTACACGATCAAATACATCAATATCTTCTCCCGTAGGAGGTACAACAATAATATAATAAGAATAGCTTCCGAAGTTGCACTATTTCCAACACACAATTCATGGCACCTCTTTCCCAAAGTAGACATGAATAAGTTTAATGGCTCTGATCTAGCCAGTTGGGTTATACAAATGGAACATTGTTTCTTTCTCCATGGAATTACTGATGACTTCATGAAACTCAAAGTGAGGGTCTTATATTTGGATCTAGAGCATTGGCAATGGTGGCAATGGCATAAGAAGCTTATGGAAAATATATTGCCGAGAGCAAGTTTGTGAATCCCATCTATGCTCGTTTTGAACAAGACACTCATTACTTGGGACGATTGACCAAATTCCGCCAAACAAACAATTGTAGACTTCATAGCAGCCTTTGCGCAATTGGAAATCCACATAGAAGGCATGTTTGCTTCTTTGTTTAATGAGTGTTTCATTAATGATCTCAAGGGGGGAATTAGAGCAAAAGTCATGATGCAGTGCCCATACTTGGTTGGAGGCATGTGAATGAGCTAAAGAAGCCGAGATGGTGATCAATGCGCAAACCAAAATACTGGAAATCCACATAGAAGGCATGTTTGCTTCTTTGTTTAATGAGTGTTTCATTAATGATCTCAGGGGGGGAATTAGAGCAAAAGTCATGATGCAGTGCCCATACTTGGTTGGAGGCATGTGAATGAGCTAAAGAAGCCGAGATGGTGATCAATGCGCAAACCAAAATACTGGAAATCCACATAGAAGGCATGTTTGCTTCTTTGTTTAATGAGTGTTTCATTAATGATCTCAAGGGGGGAATTAGAGCAAAAGTCATGATGCAGTGCCCATACTTGGTTGGAGGCATGTGAATGAGCTAAAGAAGCCGAGATGGTGATCAATGCGCAAACCAAAATACCCTCATTCACTTCTCGTATTAAAAAAGCTAGAAAACCTAAATAGAGTTCATCATAGAACACATGAGATAGATACACACAATATGACATCATGAGTGACTGATGCTAAAATTACAATGGAGTTCACTTCCTTATTGCACCAAGTCTCGGTGCTCTATAGCCCAGTATGGGGGAGATGTTATAACGTTTGTTCCTAACAAAATAATTTAAAAAATTCATGTCGGCTCATAAAATAAAAAATTATGGAAGTATTTAAAAAAAATCCATGTTGGCTCATAAAATAAAATATTATGAAAAGTAATTAAAAAAACGATGTTCGTTTATAAAATAAAAACTTAAAACTTAAACCCGGATCTATCAATCAAGAGAGATCAAATTTCTTGAGTTTAAATTAAAAAAAAGAAATACATCTCAAGAAATTGGATCCCTCTCGGTGCTTGATAGATACGGGTTTAAGATGGATCTATGCTGGTATATCAATGTTCAATCGGCAATTCATTTCCACTTATGAACGTGGGATAAACCCCTTTACACATAAAGTGAACATTAGCCTAACTTAAAGTCATAAAGTGACTTTATTACATAGTAAGGCTTATATTCTAACACCCCCTCTTAAGGCTTACAGTATTGAAAGCAAAACATACTAACTGAAGACAAAACACACTAACTAAAAACTAAAAACATCAAAACCAAATAGAACCAAACATTCTTCAGAAGCTTCTTCTTTGAAACCAATTCCTGAATTAGGTAGCTCTCCATCAAGTTGCCCCGTAACCCTCATAAAGGTGTAGCTCCCAAATTGAATTCCCAACTTCTTAGATTCCACCTCCCAAAACTACCCAATTATGAATCTCTTGAATTAAATTTTTGGACAGCAATCCACATGCATTCTCATAACCTCATGGGGGATAATCCCCGAGATCCACAAACTTCCAAACTAACTAGGCAACCACCCAAGCTGAGCTACATCTACATTTGATCCCATCCTGTCTTCAAAGTGCGGAATTCTTAAAATGCATGGAAGGTCCTTTCTTTAGCAAGATCATCATCACTATCTACATCTGGTGGATCTTCAACAATGGCTACATTCGTTAAATGAGATTTGTCTTTGACTTTTCCCTTGAGGACATCATTGGCTTAAATGGTACAATTCCAATCCGTATGACTCATTTTCTTGCAGTAGTAGCATTCCATCTCCCCCTTGCCTTTAGTTGATCTGGTCCGATTGTTTCTTGAGTATAATGTTGTCTCATGTGCAGGATCACCTTCAGTTTCTCCTACAATGGTTCTCTTTTATTTGGCTAAAAGAGTAGCAATCATATCTTCTAGAGTTTGAGAAGGTAATTGACTAAGAGTAAAGATTACATTGTTATATTTAGAAGGCAAACTGTTTAGCAAAATGGCTTTGGCATCTTCTTCCTCCACTGTAGCTTTGACTTTAGCTAATTGTCTGATGAGAGATCTCAAATTATTTATTAGGCTAGACATAGTGATCTAAGCAGACATGTTTAATCTGAATAATCGTAGTTTCAATTATTTGTGGCTGGACATAAATAATAGTGGACTTTAGCTAATTGTCTGATAAGAGATCTCAAATTATTTATGTGGCTAGACATAGTGATCTCGGTGGACATGTTTAATATGAATAATTGTAGTTTCAATGAAAACTTTGCATTAACTACTTGTGCTCCAAATAACTTATTCAGATTGTCCCAGATTACCTAGGATGATTTTTCCAGGTCTACATGATGCAATTCAGAATCTAAGAGAGCAAAGCCAATAAAAGCTTTGGTTTTATCATCATTACTTCCCATTTCA
Source organism: Larix kaempferi (assembly GCA_027924585.1). NCBI lineage: Eukaryota > Viridiplantae > Streptophyta > Pinopsida > Pinales > Pinaceae > Larix > Larix kaempferi. The sequence continues at coordinate 26,540,516 of BSBM01000370.1, read as the reverse complement.
ATAACTTATATGGATCTGTTGGTGATGTCTCAGTTCCTTTTACAGTTCTCCACAGGTTATAATTCATCAATTGCATCTTAATTTTCACTTTCCAAGTGTGGAAATTGAAGCTAGAATATTTCTCTAATGGCATTTCCATTGTTTGATAGCCAAATCTACTCACATAGACTATTTTTGCAACAAATTGGTAAAATACAGTGAGAATCATGCAAAAAATACTCAGATCTACCCCTGGTATGTCAAGGGCACTGACAAAATGGCCCTAAGTAGACAAACATGAATACTGAAATTTTTCCATAGAAATCAAGATACACAGCTACACATCTTGTTAATTACAGATTTGAACTACTAAACAAATTTTAATTAGCAGCTAGATCATCAGAAAAATAACCTGTACAGTGAGCTTGTACATCAATGCATGGGCTGGACTGTACAGTTGTTGGATTGTATGGGAGGAAGTAATATTGTATGGCAAAAGACTCGTGCAGTAGCTGGTTGACAGCTTGCTCCTCTATTGGACAAATCCTTCACATTCTTCATGTGCATATCTAAGCACCAACAGTGGACAAAAACTCGCTTCTGCAATCCCACAACCTCATCTAATCATGCCTTTCTGATTCTCAAGATCATCATGCGATGCAAGAGAAGAGCATACTTAGTGGGAAAGTGCTCTCCCTCTTTGATACCATGTTACAAAAGCTAGAAAGCCTAAATAGAGTTACATCACAGAACACATGAGATAGATACACATAATAACACAAAATAACATTATGAGTAACTGGTGCAAAAATTACAATGGTGTTCACCTCCTTATATATCAATGTTCACTGAGCAAGGCATTTCCACTTTATGAATGTGGGATAAACTGCTTTACACATAAAGTGAACATTAGCCTAACTTAAAGTCATAAAGTGACTTTATTACATAGTAAGTCTTATATTCTAACATCTAGCACTCACTCCCCTTTAAAAAACACCATCAGACCCTTGAGAATCCGAAATTTGTCACCAGAAGAGATGCCAGAATGCCAACACCTCAAGTTTTGTCACCTTATTAAATAGTAAGCCTCATATTCTAACATCTCGCACTCGCCCCTGTTTGAAAACCACCACCAGCCCTGCCACCTCTCGACCCTTGAGAGTTCAAAATTTGTCACCATGTGAGATGGCAGAACGCCAACACCTCAAGCTTTGTTATAATTGTGATAGGCAGTATTTCAAAGGATAGAAATGTAAAGAACATAAATTATTTCAAATGGATGTATCCCCCCAAGAGCATTCGAAAGAAATTCCCATTGAAGACAATCCAACCAAAATTTGAAGAAACAACAAGCCCTCATCCTCAAGAAGAAACAATCTTACAAGCTCCTTGTCAGGAACCCTAAATTTTTCTCCATGGTTTATCTGGCTTTTTTACACCCCAAACTCTGAAATTGATTACATCAAGAACTGCAAGGTGATTGTTTTGATTGACAGTGACAGCACCCACAATTTTATTCATAGGAGAGTGGCTGACAAAACACATTATTACGTCCATGCCATACATAGTTTTCAAATTATGATAGCCAATGGTGGTATGATGAAATGTGGAGGCTGATGTGCAAATGTTAAACTTCAAATAGGGAGTATCATCTCAAATTTCACATGTCTACTATTGAAATGGGTGGTTGTGATGTAGTTCTCAATGCAAAATGGCCATGCACTTTGGAATCTGCCACACTGATTTCAAGGATTTATATGTTAGCTTCACTAAGGAAGGGCATAGACATACCCTCAAAGGGATTAAATTCAATCCCACTAAAATTATTAGCTCTCACCTTATGGAGAAGTTATTGGAAAAAGGCCACTCAGGCATTACTGCCCAGTTCAATGCAAATGGTGGAATCACCCCTTAGGAGATTCACCCTGATTTGCACTTGGTCCTATCTAAAACATCCACAAGTTTTTGAAACACCTGATGGCATACCACCTTCACATGATGAGCATGACTATGGTACCCCCCTAGTTCCAAGTAGTCAACCACCCAATGTGTGTACTTATAGGCACACTTTTACACAAAAGAATGAAATAGAAAATATCATCCAAGAACTATTGGAGGTTGGATTCATACATCCCACTTCCATCCCTTACTCATCACCTATGGTCATTGTACTAAAGAAAAACGACAATTGGAGCATGTGTCGTAATTTCCGGGGCCTCAATAATTCAACCATCGAGGACAAATTTCCCATTCCAGTTGTTGATGATCCCTTGGATGAGCTTCATGGAGCCAAGTTTTTCAATTTCCGGGGCCTCAATAATTCAACCATCAAGGACAAATTTCCCATTCCAGTTGTTGATGATCCCTTGGATGAGCTTCATGGAGCCAAGTTTTTCACTAAATTGGACCTTGTTCAAGATACCACCAAATAAGGACAAAAAGGAGGAGGGAATCCCTACAATAGCTTTCCACACACATGAAGGTCATTATGAGTTTTTAGTGATGCCATTTCGACTTTGCAATGCTCCATCCACCTTTCAAAGCCACATGAACAAGATTTTTCAACCCATCCCACGCAATTGTGTTGGTATTATTTGATGATATATTGATCTACAACCAAATGTGGGAATCCCATATAGAGCATGTCAATAGAGCCTTGCAACTCCTACGAGACCAACAATTGTTCCTTAAATGTTCCAAATGAATTTTTGGGGCTTTAGAGGTTGAATACTTGGGTCACATTGTTAGTCAAGATGGGGTGTGAGTAGATCCCAAGAAAGTCACAATGATGCAAGATTGGCCCCGCCCCGCCCCAAGACCTTGAAGAGCTTGCGTGGATTCTTAGGACTTACAAGCTACTATAGAAATTTTGTGAAAAGTTATGGGAAAATTGTTGCTCTCTTAACAACTCTGCTAAAAAGAATTCCTATGTATAGAGCCATGTCATTGAACAAGCCTTACCAACATTGAAGGACACCATGTGCAGTACTCCAGTGTTTGCAATGCCTAATTTTACTAAGACTTTTGTCTTGGAATGTGATGCCTTAGGCATAGGTCTTGGCAGATGCAAGAAGGGCATCCCCTATCTTTCACTAGTAAGCAGTTAAGTGACCACAATTTGAGAAAATCCAACTATGAGAAAGGGATGATACTCATCCTTCATGCAGTTGAGACTTGGAACCCATATCTCTTCAAGAAGAGTTTCCGGATCATCAAGATGGACCAACATAGTTTGAAGTATTTTCTAGAACAAAGGTTATTGTCATAAGAGCAACATAATTGGTTCACGAAGATGCTTGGGTATGATAATGGGATAATATATAAGAAAGGTGAAGAAACTGTTGTGTTGATGCTTTATCAAGGAATTATGAGGAAGGATCCCTCTTCGCCTTATCTTTACTCGTTCCAAATCGATTCTGCGAAGCTTGTCAAGAATGGTTGGCAAATGACATTGTGGTTCAACTCAAACAATGTCTTCAAGATGAAACTTACCCTCCTAAGGGCTATACATGGCAACAAGATACCTTGAAGTATAAAGGGCGCATTGTTATGGTATAACGATCTACTTTAAAACAAAGGGTCTTAGAGAAGTTGCATCATGAAACAAGGGTCTTAGAGAAGTTGTAGTGACATGTGACACTTGTCAAAGAAACAAGGGTGAGATGGTGAAGATTCTCAAGGCATTGCAACCACTGTGATCCCAACAATGATCTAGATAGACATCGTTATAGATTTTATAGTGGGTCTTCCAAAATCAGGTAACAAATTAGTCATCATGGTGGTAGTCAACCGCCTTTCCAAATATATTCATTTTTGTGCTTTCCCATACCCATTTACACCTTCCTCAATTGCCCAAGTCTACATGGATCAGATTTTTAAATTACATGGCATGCCCACTTCCATTGTGTTGGTTAGGGATCCCACATTCATCACTGAATTTTGGTAGGACCTATTTAAACTTCAAGGTACTCAATTGAAAATGAGCACCGCATATCATCCCCAAACTAATGGTCAAACAAAAGTGGTCAACAAGTGCTTAGAAACTTGTTTGCAATGCTTCTCTTCAGAAACACTGCACTAGTGTACACGATGGCTACCACTTGCAAAATGGTGGTACAATACCACTTATCATGGTGCTACCAAAATGTCACCATATGAAGTTGTCTATAGCCAAAAACCCTTGTCAGTGGCTTCCTATTTACCAAGCACCTCCAACGATCATGCAATGGATTGCATGCTTCAAACTAAGGGAATCATTATTTAATCCTCACATGTGGTACAAAATAGAATGAAGCAACAAGTTGACCAACGTAAATTGGAGCAGTTTTTGCAAAAGGGGATCAAGTGTTTCTTCACCTTCAACCCTATAAACAAACATCCCTCAAAGATAAAATCAACAAAAGTTCTATGGACCCTATAAGATCATCCAATGCATTGGACAAGTTGCCTACAAATTGGCTCTCTCAACCCACTCCAAGATTCATCTAGTCTTTCATGTGTCTTGTTTGCAAAAAGTAATGGGATCGAATTGCACAGTGCAAACTAGCTTGCCAAAACTTGATGAAGATGAATCCATTTGGCTCCAGCCAGAAGCAGTATTCACTACCAGAGATCGTCAATTGCACGAGCGCTAAGAAGTATCGATCTAATGGAATATTAAAGCTCTGCTTTGCTCTGGTGCTTCCGAAATAAGCTACTCTCTCTGCACCTCGCTCCATGGCAGGGCCATGTGGGGGAAGGGAAAACCCTTCCTTCCGAAATGTTGTCCTTCAATCTAAGTTGCTAAGTGGGAAACTCTCAACAACAAGGAACGTTCCTCATGCTACAGGAAAAGGGTCGGCATCCCTAAAGATACCACCAGCATCAAACCCTACACTAGCAGAAAGGCATCGCTCATCGACTGGCCTAGAACAGACCGCAGGGGCATCTTCTGGGAAGCCATTGGAAGACAAAACAAACAAGAATGAGATCCCAACGTCAGCTCAATCGCAGAACCCAACAACAACTGGCGGTGACACTAGGGTTTCATGATCTGGCTGCTTGCCTAAGACGGTCGCCATACCGAGCTTGGAAATAGCTTTATTGAAGATCGGAGAATACAGGTAATACATGCGAGATCATGCTCTCATCTGCAAATTTATGGGCTTTTGGCCAAGCGAAAGGGACCTACAAGGATGCATAGCGCACAAATGGAAGACAAAAGGAGATGTGGATCTGAAGCTCGGCTCAAAAGGGTTCTTTACTACCATTTTCTTCAATGTTGAGGATAGAGAAAGGATCATTGAGCAAGGGCCCTACTTCTTCAACAATTCGGGCATGTTCATGAGGCACTGGAAGGAAAATTACTGGCCGGAAAAAGAGGACTTCACAGAAGTCTCGATATGGGTTTGTCTGTACTCTTTGCCATAGGAATATTGGGATGAAGATACCCTAATGGGCATTGGAAACACCCTGGGAAAGTTCATAAAAAGATCGAAAATAACAAAAAGAGGAAGATACACTTCCTATGCTAGAAACTATGTCCAAATGAATGTTGCCAAACCCCTCCCGGAAGCCATAAGCCTCAACTTTCAAGATGGTGAATGGATCCAACCCCTGGACTATGAACACATCCCATTCAAATGTAGGCATTGTCATGAGTATGGCCACCAGTATCGGGATTGCCCTAATCTCCAACAACCACCATCTCAGCCAGTCAACCAGCATCCCCCAATGATGGATTTACCCTAATCAATCGTTGAAGCAAAGGGGGAACCAAACCCCAAGTGTATCAAAATGCTCCGAAGACTGCCGACCCCAATCCTTTTGCCGCCCTTGAAGCAATGGAGACGGATCAAAGCCCAGATAATCAGATCGTGCCAATCGAGAACACCCCAAATGAAGAAGAGCAAGATCTAGACCAGATCAAGCGAAGAAAATTGGATCCAATAGAGGACCGAACTATGGATGAAATAGAAACAACCATCCCTAATGATGGGGAGGAGCTGCAAATCACAAATCATGAACTCCAGAAAATTGTTGAGACATGCAAAAAGGGCAACCTCTCGAAGATCCCTTCCCTACATATCCCAATAATCAGGCGAGCTCTTCAAGAAGCTTGCAACCCTTCTCCCCAGTCATCAGAAGCTCTTGGCAACTCAATCTCTAAATTGGGCATACAACAGATCTCTCTACCAATGTCAGCAACCAAGAAGGATCATAAGAGAGGACACAAAACAAATCAACAGTGGCTAGCGGAATTGGGGGAAACCCTCATTGCCTCAGGTAACCACAGGTCTCTAACGGACTGGCTACAATCCCTTCCAATATCTCAGTAGTTTTTCAATGAAGATTTTATCTTGGAATATTCGAGGGTTAGGGGGGGAATCCAAAAACAGAACCCTCAGATCCAAGATCAATCAGGAAAAACCTACCAATGTCTTCATCCAGGAAACCAAATGCTCTGTTGAACTTCTCTCAGCATTATCCGCATTCTGCTGGAAGAATTGCCAATCAATTGTCATTGATGATGTTGGAGCGACGGGAGACCTTGCAATTCTTTGGGACCCCTCCTTGGTGCCCCTCTACAACTTCTTTTCTACCCCGCACTCCATCTCAGCCTGCTTTTAGCTCGTCTTCTCGAATCTCAGAGGCATTCTTACCAATGTCTACGGCCCTCCCATACCTTCTCTCAAACCCTCCTTCATGACCTCCCTATCATACATCAAAGACAACCTAGTTCAAGATTCCCTTTGGCTGGTTGGAGGGGACTTCAACCTAATCTCCAACCCCCTCGAGAGAAAGGGTGGATCTGGTTGTCTTGATACTGCTAGCCGTGCTTTTAGCCCTCTTATTGCCTCTTTAGACCTCGTGGACATCCAACCGAAAAATGGCTCCTTCACTTGGAACAACAAAAGGGGAGGAATGCATCAAATCACCTCCAGATTGGATTGCTTCCTCCTCTCAACCCCTTGTTAGATCGGACTCTATCATCGACTCTCTCATCCTCCTAGGGGTGGGCTCGGATCATTGGCCAATCAGTCTAGAAATCGACGAGTTCATCACAGCAAAGAACAGACCATTCCGCTTTGAAAAATTTTGGCTGGAGCATCCGATATTCATGGACACCTTCTCCAGCTGGTGGGAAGAGACACTGAGTTGGGAAGGCTAAAAAATGTACAACCTATAGCAGAAACTAAAATCAATCAAAGCCAAGCTAAAAAAATGGAACAAAGAGGTCTTTGGCAACATTTTTGAAGCTAGGAAACATCTTGAGAGTGAGATGTTGGACCTACAGCAAGAAGCCATTTCCTCTAGCTACATAGAAGAATTGCTTCAAAGAGAGAGGGACCTGCAGAAGGCTATTTCTCAGCGACTGGATCAGGAGGAAATTCTTCGGAGATAGAAATCAAGAATTAGGTGGCTAAAGGAAGGGGAAAGGAATTATAAATTCTTCCACGATTCCATGATACAAAGATGGGCTCACAATCGCATAACCAGACTCCAAGGAGAAGGAGGACATGTGCTAACCAAACAAGAGGAAATTGTCACAAAACTGGTCTCCTGCCATAGTCAAATTCTCCAAGAAGACAACCTTGATCGTCGGGATGCCATGGCTTCCATTATCCAGCACATCCCAAGGCTGGTAACGAATGAGCAAAATGAATATCGCATGCAGCCCATTACCCTGGGGCCTGGATGACGTTAGTGGAGCCATCAGAGAAATGCCCACCAACAAAGCTCCTGCTTCGGATGGCTTTACCACTGATTTCTTCCACGGCTGTTGGAACATCATTCAAAATGACGTCTGAGAAGCTGTTGAGGAGTCTAGACAATGCGTTGCGGTTCTGCCAGCCCTCAATGCAACCTTTCTCACTCTGATCCCAAAGGAAGAGAATGCTCTGCATCCCAGTAAATTTTGACCCATTTCCTTATGCAATGTGGTCTACAAAATCATCACAAAAGTGATTGCAAGCAGACTCAAATCTATTTTGTCGCACCTCATCTCTGAAGAACAATCCGGATATGTGGAAGGGAGGCAAATTCTGGATGGTATCCTGGTGGCACATGAAACGATCCACACTCTCAAGAGCACAAAACAATTTGGTATGCTTCTCAAACTAGATTTATCTAAAGCTTTTGATAAAATATCATGGGCCTACATGAGACAAAATCTCTTGGCGTTTGGGTTTGCGGAACAATGGGTCAATTGGATACTCACCCTCACCTCTTCCGCTTTCTTCTCTATCCTTATGAATGGTTCCCCATCTCCCACCTTTCCCTCTCACAGAGGAATCAGGCAAGGAGATCCCCTCTCCCCTTTCCTTTTCATCCTTATGATGGAAGGACTTGGAATATCTCTGAAAGCTGCTACTCACTCCAACGCCCTCACAGGTATCCACCCAGCCAACAACTTCAACAAAGCCTTGCACTTGCAATTCGTTGATGACATAATGCTCCTTGCCAAAGCCTCCATGAGAGAAGCTCACTGCCTAAAGTGTCTTCTTTCTACCTTTCTCCCTGCATCTGGCCTCTCCCTAAATAATGACAAATCTGAAATCTTCTTTCTAAACACCCCGATCCATCTCCAACTTGCCATAGACCACCTGTTGAATTTCCGACGAAGCACCCTTCCCTCCAAGTACCTGGGTGCCCCACTTACGGCCACTTCATCCAAGCATAATGCCTGGTCTCAGCTCATACACAAAATGGAAAAACATCTCGCCAACTGGTCTTTTCGTTCTCTTAACATTGCAAGCCGACTTGTCCTCCTGAACTCTATCCTACGCAGCATGAGCACCTACATGTTCTCCATCCTGGCAGCCCCCAAAAAATTCCTTAATGAGATTCGTTCCTTGCAAAGAACCTTTCTCTGGGGAGGATCCAAATATGCAGGATGCAAATGGGCGGGATGCAAATGGGCCCTGGTTGCCTGGGACAAACTATGTAAACCCAAACTTCTCGGGGGCCTAGGGCTCCGAGATCCAGAGACTGAAAATAAGGCAATGATGGCAAAACTCTAGTGGCGATGGCTCACCAATCAAGATACCCTTTGGGAAAGAATTTGGAAAGGAAAATATGCTCCTGACATCCCATCTCAGGAACTTATCTGCTTGAATACAAGCCCTAAAGGCTCTATTATCTGGAATGCTACTTAGTAGAACAAACAAATTATTCAAGAGCATGCTTTCTGGGAAATCTGTGATGGCTCTGCCGCCCTCTTTTGGGATGACTCTTGGTAGCAGCTTCCTAAACTCTCCACGTCAGGATACCTCAATCCCCTGAAAACCCACACTCTTGCAGAGGGTCACTTTCTAGTGACTCACTTCTGGGATGCCAATGCTGATGATTCCCAATGGTGCCAATGGAAGGATCTGGGAATCTGGCAAAACACTATGACAGAGGATCAAAGGCAGCTCTTCAGGGAAGAATTGCAAGATAGACAAATCATCAACCAGGGGGGAAATGACATCCTTCGATGGGGCTATTCCAACAAAGGGACCTTTAGTCTCAAGGAAGCCTGCGCTCTCCTTGCCGACTACAGCCAAGAAGACACCAACAAAATCTGGAAGAAAATATGGAAACAAAATCTCTTGCCAAAAATATCCACGTTCTTATGGCTCGTAGCTTGGAAGCGAATTCTTACTTGTGACAGAATTCTCAAGAGAGGCTTTGAGGGACCATCTATATGCTACCTATGCAAAGAAAAGGCGGAGGCTACCTATGCAAAGAAAAGGTGGAGGACCTTGAACATCTCCTTAGTACCTATCACTTCAGCAAGCAGCTCTGGGACCTTGGCGCCATCACCTTCCGTCAAATAGATTACAACTCTAGCAGTATCACAGAAACCCTCTCTAACTGGAGGGACCAACTCTCCTCCAACAATATTGTCAACAGAATCTGGCAACTCTTTCCGGGGTTCCTTCTTTGGGAAATTTGGAAGGAACGAAATCGCAGAATTTTTCAAAACTCCAGCTTACCCACTGATCAAATATGGAAAAAAATGCAGGGACACATTCAGGAAACAATTAACACTACCTAATGGGAAAACACAGACTGGGATGGATCTCCTCAAGATAAAGAGATTCTCCAAGCCTAGCAATTGCAACCGAAGGCCATCCCAAACCGTCAATCTTCTCGACTGAACCATCCCTCAAGCCCAGACAAGTGGTCCCCCCCTGAGTTCGGCTTCATCAAGCTCAACTTCGATGGGGCAAGCAGAGGCAACTCTGGCTCTGCCGGCTATGGCGGTGTCTTTCGTGACCATAGGGGCCATATCATTCATCTCTACGCTGGCTCAATTGGGAAAGATAGCAACAATCCTGCTGAGTTGTTTGCCATGCTGCAGGGCATCCTCATCGCTCGCCAACCTCAATTCACCAAACTCCTTGTGCAAGGGGACTCGAATCTCATGATACAAATTCTTAACACGCTGCTCAAGGGATCTAAAACCTCTAAAGTCTCTCCAAGCTGGCGCCTAGCTGCTAAGCTTGATCTCTTAGCAGCCAATCTTAATGGATCCCTTGTCATTGTCACCCAACATGTTCAAAGAGATGCCAACAAGCTTGCTGACAAGCTGGCCAACTGGGGCATCGATCATCCTCGGGAAGAGTGTAATCACGCCTGAACTGAGTGTGAGAATGAAGCCCTCAAAGCGGATTGTCAATGCATCATCCTCCAGGATTATTCCCCCCACGACGGGTGCAGAACACAGGGCAACCGCAGCCCACGTGACCATCATACGCAGCAAGAACCAAGTTGTTTCATGTGGCAAGCCGGGTGGAATCCTGAAGACAGCCATTATGCAAGCTTATAAATGGGAGCCCTGTCAAGGACGGAGCTCACATTATGGTGAAGCGAGTCTGACTGACTTCGTACATCGGCTAAATGGCTCAATTGTGAGTGCTTTTATGGCAATTATTTTGGAGGGTGGCAGACATGGTGCCTCGCACACTTTGCATGCGTCGGGACATAGAACGAGGAGGCCAACGCTTAAAGCCCGGCCCCAAATTGGAAATCCTTATTGCATGCACTCTCGCTCCCTCTGCGACCTTATCTGCATATCGGCTTCCTACCAAGGTAGACCTCTCTGTTGGTTTCTTTGTGCTATCAAGGCAGCTATGGCCCGGACGAAGGTCACTCCCCGCAAAACCACGAACGGGTCGCGACGCACACAAATGCCGCGTGCTCTGTGGGAATTGGCAGGGTTCAGGGTTTCTTTGAACATGAGGTTCCAGACTCGGCTCACGAGAGAACTATGCGATTGGAAAATCGCCTAAAGAGAAAGAGAGAACGCCCCTCTGCAAGAAATTTGGTCTCAAAGCTAGGAGGACTTGTGGAAGATTCTGGGTCGGCGAGCACTCGCAAAACGAGGCACACGAAGATGCTTGGGGTTCTATGGAGCACCAAGGCTCTGTTATCTTTGGCTATGGAGGACTGTGTCAAAGGACTGTTAAGCTCTAAACGAGGGGCCTTGCCATTGGCGGACCGTGTTTCTATTCCAGTTTCAAAGGGAAGAGATGGGACGTCTCAACGCGAAAGTGGACGCGCTTTCCCGAGCCATCACTGGGAAGACCTTCACCAGACCGCCTCCTCAACAAGTCGCGGACACCCAGCTGGTGTACAGATGCTGCCTTGCCGCCGCCAACAAAATGGAGACAAGCGCTATCCCAGGTGTCAGCCCCTCCTCTATCCCACTGTCTGATGATGAATGGCCTTAGGCCTATTTTCATAGTTTCAGTCTATCTGCTATTTTGAGTCATACCGACCATAGCACCCGGCTTGTGGGGTAACCTTGTTACTCGTCTCTTACAGTAGACCTTAGACATTTAGACATTTCCAGTTTTTGGATCCAGTTGTCATGGATGGTATTGTGGCTTTCTGATTTTCGGACAGCTTGGCATTGTACAATTTCCTCTTTTTGATTAATAGAATTCGAACCTTACAAAAAAAATTTATTGATCCAATGGAAAGGTATGCAACCAAAAGATGCCACATGAGAACTAGTAACGATTCTACAACAATTTCCACTCCTTCAGCCTTGTGGACAATGTTGCTTTTGAAGGGGGAGAGCATGTTAGGGTCTTACCCTAACCTCCCTACTTTAGGGTAATTAAGAGTTAGTCAATTAATGTATGCAGCCATCTTCTGTGCATAAGGCCCATTAGGTAGTTAATAGATACTTATTTAATGTAAAAGAATCATCTTTATTATATAAGGCCCACTAGCTAGTTGGTACTCATTAATGATGGGACCACAAATAGCTAGGGTTTTGCTATTAAGAATCTATCTATAGAGCTACGAGGCTATGGAATGTTTTTGTCAAGTGTTGTTGTAATTAGAGTTCTACTCAATGAGAGGTTGCCCTACCTTAACAGGCAAGAGAACATTACTTTCTTTCTCTGAAGTCATTAATACAAGGGTATATTTTGCATATTTCATCTCAATTGTTGCTTGTACCTGCCTTCCTACATTTATATTCTCTGAATACCTTGTTTGTGATTCAATTCTAAGGGTTAAGGACCACTAAATAAAACTTACGATAAATGGAGAAAATAACAACGTTAGGAAAAAGCACTCCTTAGAGAGAAAACATGCCTTAGAAAAAATGTATTGGAAAGAGAAAATTATAATATCCAATATAACCCCAAAATAGTGGCGCTAATGCTGGTCATAAATGCTCTAGAGAGAGAATCACCAAGCACAAGAGAAATTAATCCATAAACAATAGAGAATGGAAAAGATATAGCTGCCCTTCTGCAAAAATCACTTTAATAAATAATGATACGTGTAGGCTAAAGAATGATTAAGATAGATCACAAGATGAGATTAGAAAATGACTCTTCAATGTGTAGTTATAGTATATACACAACCCAAAGGGTAGGGCGAACTCCTAAAGAGAGTTTATGGGCCGACACAACAAGTTGATTAGGTTGACCTTAACCAAAACCTAGTATTACGATAAAATATTATAAGTTGGCCTTAGCCACATGTATTAATGATTAATATGGGTCCATTGTAGCCACACATGAGGATTACACCAATCTCAACATCCCTACTTAAGCTAAATAGGGGGCACAAAGAAGCATAGTCACCCGGTTCGTGTTCATGATTGAATTCAATGCTCATTGAATTCGGCAAAACATTGCCACATAAAAAAAATTGATAAAATTCGTTGTTAAATTCGAATATATATATATATATATCCCAAAGAAAACCCCCAAGCACTTCCCCTCATTCTAAGAATGGTACCCAAGGTAAACCCTAGATTCTTAAGGGCACAAGACCAAGTCAACAATAGGGCTCGAAACCATTACAACAATATACTCATTGTGAGCTCAACATGTCACTTACAAGAATAGAACATGGGTGGGGACGATAACACTCCATCCCACAATTCTGAATTTATACAAAAGTTCAGCAAATTTCATGTGGCATTTTAAGATTTGCCTAAATTAGAATTCCATTCTTCAAGTTCAGCAAACATGGCGACTTAGTAGAGAAGAATGATGAAATGCAGATGTAAGTGGGTTTATGGATACCTAACTCAATAGGGTTGACGATGGTCAATATACAAAAGTGAGTGGGTTGATGAATATCCAAATTGAATACAACTAAGAGAGCTCGAACGCTGAGAGTAGATTTATGGATACCTAACTCGAATACAACTGAGACAGGAATTTTGGATATCCAGTTTGAGTATAGCTTGCCCAAATACATCTGAGAGTGGGTGTATGGATACTCAACTCGAATATAAGTTGGTCTTGACCAAGATACAAAAGTGAGTGGATTTACAAATACCCAACTTAAAATAGGATTGCCCTATTCACAACATCCCCTTTGATCTGGACAAGAGGCCTTGGAGAGAAGGCATTACATCACAATTCTCCCTAATGTTGCTTGACCATATAGTAAACATATAATCTTTCCTGAACACCATATCTCCCACACTAACACGACTTTACATTTTGGTAAAGGTGGCCTCTAGCAGAGGTATAGAGAATTATTGGACAAATTGAAGCATACTAATCAGTTGAAGGTGCAAAGGCTGGCACAAGTTGTTCCTGACACTAGAGCTGTTGAATGTAGTACAGCCAAAAAGAACCAACATCAAAATGTGGAAAGAAAAGATCCACTATAATAGGTTGAGACTCATTGCTGGAAAAATCATCTATAAAAAATAGTGGGACAGATCCTGCAAACTCATGAATAGAAACTCCATCAAAGATAGCATTTGTACTGCACGGGTTCGACTCTTTCAATCCCCTCAAGGTTAGGCTCCATAATCAAGGCCGATGGTTTACCCCATTTACCATCCATGAATCATGGGGAAGTACCCAGAGGGTTTTCTGCAAGGTTATTCCTTGGAAAAAAAATATATGTACTGGAAGGATCATATCATCATACAGACAATATACCAAAGTATGGGCCCATGTACTTGATCCAAAAATCCTAAAATGTGAAGTCGATGAAGTCATCTCTTGAATATAAGGATTAATTGCTGAAAAATAGTAAAATGGATGATTTGAAACCCCAGTTCTACAATCACAAGAAAAACAATGATGCTACAATCCCATACCCATGGATCAAGTCAAAGCAAATGGCTGAAAAATAGATCAGCAAGTAAGCCCTAATATTGGGCACTCAAATCTATGGACAGGATCTCCAAGAAAACACATAAAACAAGATAAAAACAACCCTAAGTGAGGTGCCATTCTCCAGCAAATAATAACACCCTAAAACAACCCCAATACTCCATAAGTCTTGCACAATCTTCCACTGCAAATTCTGAGAACTGTAAAAAAACATTGAAGATGAAACCCTAGCCAGCAGTGACGAGGGTAAGGGATGTTCACAACAACTCCGATACCGTGCTAAGCTCCATAAGAGAGAGAGAGAGAGAGAGAGAGAGAGAGAGAGAGAGAGAGAGAAGGATCAAATGGAACCACCAGCGAACCCTAAAACCTGCAATAAATGGAGAAAATAACAGCAATAGGGCAGCACTCTCCTTAGAGAGAAAAGATGTCCTATCACAAGTGTGCTGGAGAAAGAAATCTGCAATAATAGCCAATATAAACCAAAAACAACAGTGCAAGTGCTGATCATAAGTGCGCTAGAAATAGAATCACCAAGCACAAAAGAGAAATTAACCCATGAACAATAGAGAACACCAAAGATATAGTTGCCCTTTGACAAAAATAACTTTGATAAAGAATGATGCTTGTAGACTAAAGATATCAAAGAATGATGCATGTAGACTAAAGAATGATCAAAATAGATCACAAGATGAGATTACAAATGACTCTTAATTCTGCATTTATACACAACTCAACAGATAGGGTGCCCTCCCCAACACAAGTTATGGGCCTACATAACAAGTTGACTAGGTTAGCCTTAACCAATACCTAGTATTATAATGAAAAATTATAAGTTGGCCTTAGCCACATACATTAATAATTAATGTGTACACGAGGATTACACCAGATGCATGTAGACTAAAGAATGGTTGAAATAGATCACAAGATGAGATTACAAATGACTCTTAATTCTGCATTTATACACAACTCAACAGATAGGGTGCCCTCCCCAATACAGGTTATGGGCCTACATAACAAGTTGACAAGGTTAGCCTTAACCAATACCTAGTATTATAATGAAAAATTATAAGTTGGCCTTAGCCACATACATTAATAATTAATGTGTACACGAGGATTACACCATTCTCAACACCCCCCCTCAAGTTAAACAGGGCACAAAGTAGAATGATGAAGAATAGATGTGAGTAGGTTTATCGATACCCAACTCAATAAAGTCAACTGTGGTGGATATACAAAAGTGAGTGAGTTTATGAATACGCAGCTCAAATACAATTGAGAGAGCTTGAATGCTGAGAGAGGATTTACAAATAAACAACTTGAATAAAGCTTAGTGTGTTCACCCACATACATCTGAGAATGGGTGTATGGATACCCAACTTGAATATAAGTTGACCTTGACCAAGATACAAAAGTAAGTGGTTTTATAGATAGTAAGATACCCAGCTCAACATAGAGTCATCCTTATTCACAACATTCCCCCTTAATCTGAGTAGGAGGCCTTGTTAATGTTGAATGGTGACCATATAGTAAAGATATAGTCTCCCCTGAATTCCATATCTCCCACACCAACACAGTTCCACAAGCTGGGAAAGGTGGCCTTTGGCAAAGGTATAGAAAGAGGATCCACTAAAGCATGTTGGTCCATTGAAGGAACAAACGATGGCACAAGTTGTCTCTGAAACTGAAGTCGCCAAATGCAGTACTTTCAAAAAGAACCAACATCATACTGTGGAAACAAGAGATCCACTATAATAGGCTAAGACTCATCCATGGAAGAATCATCTACAGAAAATAGTGGCATAGATCCCTTAATCTGAGTAGGAGACCTTGGAGAGAAGGCATTAGATCACAACTTCTCCCTTTAATGTTGAATGGTGACCATATAGTAAAGATATTGTCTCCCCTAAATTCCATATCTCCCACACCAACACAGTTCCACAAGCTGGGAAAGGTGGTCTTTGGCAAAGGTATAGAAAAAGGATCCACTAAAGCATGTTGGTCCATTGAAGGTACAAAGGATGGCACAAGTTGTCTCTGAAACTGAAGTCGCCAAATGTAGTACATTCAAAAAAGAACCAACATCATATTGTGGAAACAAGAGATCCACTATAATAGGCTAAGACTCATCCACAGTAGAATCATACACAGAAAATAGTGGCATAAACCCTATGGACCTATAAATCTAAACTCCATATAAGATAGTATTTGTATCGGAAGGATCATATAGACAAAATAAACGAAAAATATGGGTCCATGTACTGTATCCTAAAACCCTATAATGCAAAGTTGATGAATTCATATCTTAAATATAAGGAAGAGGCTTCTTCATCCAGAACCCTTTGCTCCCAAGTGAGGCAGTAAAGTCGAAAAGATCACTATCTCAAACTACTACTCTTGCAGTTTCTTCAAATATTTGAAGACAAACCATGCAAGACTTGGAAGCACATCCCTACTTATGACAAAAAATGCATATAGGTTTCTTTCTTATCTGATTTGCCCAAATATATTTGGCTCCATTTACTAGGGAAAACATCCACTTCGAGTCCATTATGTTTAAGGATGGTGCAAATAAGTCTACAGAAAATCTCCTTGATTAGACCCAAAGAAAAAAGAGATAGTACTAGATTCCTCCAAGAAATCTACAATGTGTTAAATCTGCACTAGGATAGCATGAGCCTTTGCTCAATAGTGTGGCCTTAGAGAGAAAATTTGTTGTAAAGATGATCTAGAAACCCCTTGTTCTGCATCCCTTAGGGAAATGCCACTAAACAGAAATCTACGGATCAACTGCTGAAGTGAGCCATGGAGGGTTAAAATCCTAGGAAACCCTAGAAAAGCATTGATCCAAAAAACCTAGTTCCACGTCAACTGCTGAAAATAAGTAAAATGGATGGTCCAAAACTGTGGTTCTGTAATAACAAGAAAATTAGTGATGTTACCAAACCATCACCATGGATCAACTCAAGAAAAAATGGCTGAAAAATAGATCAGCAAGTAATCCCTAATGTTGGGCACTAGAATCTATGGACAAGATCTCCAAGAAAGTGCATAAAATAGGTTAAAAACAATCCTATGTGAGGCTCCATTCTCCAGCAAATAATAACACCATAAAACAGCCCCGATACTCTATTAGTTAGGCACAATCTTTCGCTGCAAATTCTGAGCACTGTAAAGAAGACAGTCAAGAAGAAACCCTAACCAGCAATGAAGAGGGTAAGAAAGGTTCACACCCACTCTAGTACCATGTTAAGATCCATAAGAGAGAAAGAAGGATCTAATGGAGCCACCAACAAACCCTAAAACCTGCAATAAATGGAGAAAATAACAGCACTAGAACAATGCACTACTTAGAGAAAAAAGACGCCCTAGCACAAGAGCATTGGAGAGAGAAATTAACCTTGAAACAAAAGCACTAGTGTTGATAACAAGTGCACTAGAGAGAGAATCACCAAGGACAAGAAAAATTAACCCATGAACAATAGAGAACACCAAAGATATAGATGCTCTTAGACAAAAATCTCTTTGATAAAGAATGATGTCTATAGGCTAAAGAATGATCAAGATAGATCACAAGATCAGATTACAAATGACTATTGAGTGTGTAATTATAACTCAAGAGTGGCTTGCCTGGTTGGTAGCTAATATAGCCCCCACAAGGATTCAAGTCCTACTAGTGACATGTTTGTTCTTATGCTTGTGCCTGAGGATGCGCACCAGCACATGCAAAAGCAGTTGGGGCAAGGTGCAAGTTTTGGGTGCCTTTGATCAAATAGATAACCCCCCATTCATGGTTGCTTGGTCGAAGGACAACCTATTAGACACTCAATTTGTGATAATAGGATGCTTAGTGTTACCGGTTGAATTGGCAGGTCAATTCAACGATAAGCAAAAGCATGAGTGTATCCCAATGTCACCTCGGATACAATGTGCTACTTCTTCGGAAGTCAAAACCTCCAAGGGGAGAACCCTTAGATAGGTCACCTGAAATGAACTAGATGGCCAAACACAAATATTGTCTATGTAAAATACCAATGACCAGTGCCTTCATGGAGTCAATTTGAGAAAGAAGATAATCACTTAGGTGTAATGGATTGTTGAGCCAGGTGAGTAGTTCCTAGGTGTGCAAAATCAACTATATATGGTATTCGATAAATATTAAGCACATTAGAGACCATCAGCATCTAACCATATCTCATTCAGTGATGACAGCAAAAATATTCAATTACAAGTTAGGATTGCAATATTTAACATCATTAGATACGGATCTTTTGTCCACCATCAATAATAGGTCAATGAATAAAAGTGATCATGCATTAATGTTTAGCATTAAGTAGACTAGGGTAGATTACCAAATATATGGAAAAGTGTAATCACTAATCACAATTGAAGCCAATGAAAGTAGACAACTAATTAGAATGTAAAACCCCACTGAGTTATCACTTAGAAGAAGCCAAAAAGTATTAGTTTCAGGTCTGCATACAGTATATCAGCAGTAGTGAAAGTGCTAGTGATATCAACCAATGAGATGTAGCATTTAACATTCATATATTATATAAGCAGTGGTATAATCAATCACAGAACTCATTCGATGTTATTAAACCAATGAAATCATGTGAGAGCTAGCATTAATCTCCTATCAGTAGATTCAAATGTCTGTGTAAACGCAGAATTTAGGACAACCTCCCATATAACAATATGCACTGACAGTATCCGGTGCTCATTAGCCTAAGGTTCATGTAACTAAAGTACTACCGGAACAGCATTCCATGCAAACAAACGTGGATCATTAACCAATGAACAAACTCCAACCAAGTTTATCAAGCATCAAATTGTTATCTACTCAGCATTGACACATTTTTGCAACAACATTAAGGTACATCAGAAAATTAAGTCATTGTATGTTCCCAGACCTGTTAATAGTGATTATGACCCTTAGAATTGCAAGTACAATGAGTGAAGCATGCATTCAACATCAATTAGACCAGTTCGTTATGCATCTATAACACGGTCAAAATATATATATGCAATTCATACCTTCACACTTCCCTCTTCCAGCAGTAGGAAAGCAAAACACAAGTTACTAATTTTGTTTATGTGCAGTACTGTCCATTAACTGTCAAATGTACAAGTCTGTAATAAATCACAGACCTTAGCAACCCGAAGAAGAGGACTGAAATAAGGCGGTTGCAGACCTATTTGGACAACCCAAAGGCTAACAAAAGGTAAAGGCAAGGCCCAAAAGGTAGGCCCGAACCCTGAAAGACCTAGGGCAAAGGTTTTAAGGGCGAACCGAGGGCTTAGGAAAGAGGGGATGAAGAGGCCGAGGGTGAAGCAAGGAAGGGAGGAGATGTGAAGGTGGAAAGGAGGGCAGTGAAGGGAAGAGAAGAGGGTGCGAGGATAGGAAAGGGAGAAGGGAGGAAGGGATGAGGAAGAAAACGAGGAGTAGGAGCGAGGGTATGCAGCAGGTTTTGGGGAGGCTGCTAGGGAAAAACAAGGCTGTAGTTAGGGTTTTTAGGTTAGCTTTTAGGGTTTTTAGGTTAGCTTTTAGGGTTTTTTGTGCATAGAAATGTTCATAAAAACATAAAAAGAAAACTAACTTAACCAAATAATCAAAAAAATAAATTAATATCTACAGAATACACAAACTAGGGTTAGAAGAACGTAAAGAATCTAATCTAACATAATATGCACACTGGAAACAAACTCAGAAAATTAAGAATTAGAAGAAGAGCAACCTAGGGTTTTTAGAGAAATCTACCCTAACCCTAGGGCATCAAGGAGGATGGCCCTCCTCTTGAGATGGCACTTGCTAAGTTTGGCAAACCAAGATGTTCTTCAACAACTACAAAAGTTGGTTGAAGAAGCCTTAGTTAAGACAAACTTTGGAGACCTAAAGCTCAAGTTTGACAATGCTAGGGTAACTAAAGGCTGAAAATAACTTAGCTAGGACAAAATGCAGCATTAATGGCTACCATTCAACCTTAGACAAGCACACATCCAACATTTAACAAAGAAATATCAAGAAAAGAAACTTGGATACCTCCTTGTGCATGTGTTAATCAAACAACTCCTAGCATCACCTTAGCAAAGAGCAAGAGCAAAGATACTTCAAATATTTGTCCCCAAACTAGCAAGTACATCCATCCTCAAGAGGTGCATATCACTCCATGAGCCCAAGTAGGGTAAAAATCAGAAAAATAAAAAATAAAAATAAAAAAAAATTATCCCATAAGTTGTTATGTTAAAATGGAGGAAAAGTTTATTTATACCTTTTCACACTCACTTTACAAAAATAAATAAAATCCAGACCGACATGCCTTTTTAAATATCAATTTGAAATTATAAATGTCAACTTAAAATTAAAACAATAATAATATAAAATAATCAAACCTGTGGGTAATTTGGGGCATTTTCCCCATAATTTACCCACACATGGCTAAAATAGCTAAAAATGAGCATATCGGTCCGTTCTGAAGGCCAAACCGCAAAGGGGGGGTCGTCATGCCCCATCTAACCCCAACAGTAGTGAAAATCCCTCAATGCCCCCCCCTAATCAAGCATAACAGTCTGGCCTCAAGGATGACATCATCATCATCAAAGGAGGACCCCAGAGAGAGGGCGTTGATGAACTGGAGGGCTAGGAGGGTGTGTAAAGTGATTTGGAGGTGCCTCAGTACTGAAACATCTGTTGCTGGAATGATGAATCAAGGTTGGGGTCATGTGACCCAGTGATCTACCCCTAGAAGCCTCGGACACCAACCTCAGGGCTTCAAGCCCTCTCATGAGGCAGTCAGCAATGCTAGTAAGCCATAGTACTTCCAAGGGAGAAACCAAGGGGTCAAGCCATAACCCCTACTCAGAAAAGGCTGGCTAAACACCCCTCCTAGTCAGAAAAATGACCCCCTCTCCCTATGGCACCTCCGCAGGTGCGCTGGTACTGGTACTGGTACCACGTAACACTTAGTAAAAAAAACACAACTTAGGAGATAAGGCATCCTTCCTAAGAGTAGTTATGGGCCCACATAACAAGTTGACAAGATCGACCTTAACAAAAACCTGGTATTGTCATAAAAGATTAGAAGTTGGCCTTAGCCACACACATTGATTAATATGAGTCTATCATAGCCACATGTGAGGATTACAATAAAATCAACATTCCCGCTCAATAGAGTCGACCATGATCAATATACAAAAGTGAGCAGGTTCATGAACCATTATTACCTCCAAGATCTACACAAAAGACAAGTCCAATCACCAAGCACAGACCTTAGGGAAACTTGAGGACACCACCCACTATCACCTCAGTGATTTTCCTCCTCACTTTAGGACGACTCTTCTCCGATGCCAAGGGGAATTCCCTAATAAGACTACAAATACGTCCTTGCAAAGCTTGATATAAAAATTAGATGTGTAGAATGAATATACTTTTAGGTTTAGGCAATAAAGTAATGGTGGACTATCAAAACTAATGTCTATCAATTCGGCGATGGAATCAAGATCAGAAAGCAAGGCGGCTTGAGTATGATGAAAAAGACGTAATTAAGACATGCATTGATGTGCTACAATAAGTCCCAAAACAGATATTAATATTGTACAAGAATAAGTGAGACCCCTTATGTAAGATGCACCATCACAACCATGAGATCACTGACAAGTAATAATGTGCAACCATGAACAATAGAGAAATCACCACATATGAAACCCTATATGAAGTAGACTGATCATTGTATATGAAATCCTTCTAACTGAATGATCAACCAACAACATATCATATCTTCAAATTTCATTTCAAGGTGAGATCAAGGAGCCATAACATACCATACTTAATCTTGTTTCTTAGTTACAACAGACTTCAAACATTGAATGAACAGCTAACGAGAAAATTCCAGCAACAAATTTCTTCAATTATCCAA
Organism: Larix kaempferi; assembly: GCA_027924585.1. Lineage (NCBI taxonomy): Eukaryota > Viridiplantae > Streptophyta > Pinopsida > Pinales > Pinaceae > Larix > Larix kaempferi. Next base: position 26,518,048 of record BSBM01000370.1, on the reverse strand, counting down.
GGTTACATCAAGAGATAGATAATAAGATAAGACAAGATAGTTTTATTAATGTCCAATGAATGACCACAAAGGTAGGTTAATGGGATTGTTTGGTGCCATGTTATCAATACAAAATGGGAGTGTTGTCCACTAAGTTGCACTTAGGTGGACTCCTTGTGAACCTTAGAAGACTTGAACAACCTGCATTGTTCATTGCCAGAGTTCAGAAGTTCATCAGGCCAAATTTTTGGCCCTTTGTAAAATTTGCATGTCCAGACCCCCATGGGGGAATTGTAATAAGTTGGTCTAAGCATGATACTTTTGTAAAAGGCTTGACCTACCTTAGGTTTAGCTATCAAGGGGATACTCTAGAGTGTTTTTTCCTTAGGAATTATGAGTTGCGCTTCAGTGGCATATAATTCCTAAGTTTTTCACTCACACCTCCAAAGTTGGAGTATTTTCCATGGTGGTCGAACCTAGGGAGGTTATTAAATCCTATGTGTCTATGTATTTTTCACATGCTAGCCATCAATATTGAGTCATATGGACATGCACTAGGTCCCCTAAGGATTTTCAGTTAATTCGGACAAAAATAATTTTTCACGTTTAACGGGTTTTTTAATAGTCTAATTAAAAAAGTCAAAAAAGTGATAACAGTGTGGTTAGGAGGTGAATTTTTCCATGGGGGTGCTCGTTTTGTAACGCAGAGCACCCACAAAACCCCTAAACCCACTTTTCATAAGTTCTAAGTGAATATTATTCACTTAAATAAATATTCTCTCAAAATTAATTTTGGGGAATTATTTAATTAAAAAAATAAAGATATGAGAGAAAATCAAATTCCTATTTCAGTGGAATTTGGTCTGGTGAAGGCCCAGTTGAGTTGGCAGTAGCATTAAAAGCAAATCTCAATCAATTATGGAGTCAATCAATCAAAGATTGAGCTTGGGCGAGTTGTCCTCTTCAAGAGAGTGTGCCCTCTCTTCCTCTTGGGCGACTTTTCCAAATGGCACGTGAGGAGTGGATGGTGAAGAAAACAAGACTGAGGGTGGGGCGCCTCCCTTAGGTGGCATCCAACTCACCCTCAATTCCTCGATTCACGCCTCAATCAAGGATTTGACATCCCCCTCTCCAAGGAATGCGCCCCCTCCTCCATGAATGTGCCTCCCTCTCTCTCAAATGATATATAAGCAAGGTCAATGCTCTTCATTTGCATATGATGGAATGCATTGAACCGTTGCTCCTGTAATGAGTAATCTCTCTTTGAGTAATAAGATTTGAAGACTTTGGAGGTCAAATTGGTGGCTATTGTTCTTCATGCATGCACTTGGTTGAGGTAAACTTTTAGATTTCCAGTTTTGCTTTCATATACAATAGTGGATTGATCTAGCTTGGTAAGGATCTTGGATTCTAGTAGGATAAGCATTCATAGTTCTTGATTTTCTTCTGTTTATTGAATTGTTTAGAGATCTAGAAGCAACAAATGCATTTGGTTGTACTATTGCCCTTCTGATTTATTTCCATTTAATTTACTAGATTTAATCCCTTTTTTAAATGAGTGTTTGGATGTCTTACAAGATTCGGTGCCAAGCTTTGGGCGTAGATCTTGTCTTGACTCTTCCTCCAAGCTTGGTGGTTGGTTACCTCTTTTCCAAGTGATATATTGTTTTTTGCAAGCATCAAACTTCTTCTCCACTTCAAAAGCTATCAAGCTTTGGTTTTTCTTCCACCATCCTCTTTCAATCAAAAGCTTTTCTTTCAATTTTCTGTTTGAAACAAGTAGTGTAGATCTAAAGAATATTTAAAGCTTCTTGTTTCCCAAGTAGATGTAAAAAAAGTCTCAATTTTAAAGCTAAATTTGTAGATCTAGATCTAGTCTTTCCATACTTGTAATTGCTCAAAGTTTCCATAATTTTTTGCAAGTACAAATTTTGTAAATTTTTGTGTATTCATGTATGTTTAACCCACTAACTTTTCATTTTTAGTTCGCTGGTTTTGGTAGGTCCAAGAGAAGAGAGAAAGAATTTCTGATAATTTTTTGTCAGAAAGTGCCAAACAAACTCTCTGTGGACCCCCTTTTACTTGTATATCATTCTGTTAAATTGTAAGCCCTTAGATCCAATTTTAAATGGACTAAGAGGCACTTCTTTGAGCAAGCATTGTAATATTTTTTAAAACGAGAGCAAGTGGGCTACACAGCGCCCACACCCCATCCCCCGTGGGGGGATTTGCAGTGTCGATTTTTGTGGTGTGATTTTTTTTGACAAAGCACAAACACACAAAACACGTTTAACTGCAGGGTTGTATACTTACAAATAATTCATCTATGCTTTTATTTTATTTTCATTTCGCAAAGTAGATTAAAGGAAATAAATTGGCATTGCTTTCCCGAAGTATGATCTCGCCATCACATAAAGGGCTTTGCCTGAGTACGTGATTGGATGATCAAAAAAGACTCTTTGCCCGTAGTAATTAGCATAACATTTATGTTTTCATTTGTTTATCTTTTACAAGTAAATCGGAATAAATATTTGGTCTACAACTCAAAGTATGCTCTTTCCCCTTGTGGGCATTTGCCTGGCCCTGTGGGAAATCAAAAAGAGTTGTAACCACTCTTTAAATTTTCACATTTTAATTAACAACTCATCTCAATAAAAGTAACAACCCCTCACATAGTGAAAATCCGGCACTAAGATTATTGAGTTTTAAGTGGAAAAATTTCTCAGAAGAAGTGGGAACAACTGGGAGGCGACCTCAGGGCACAGTTAGGCTACACCCTTGTTGGTGTAGTGTTGAACACCACCCTAGAGACTCCATTCCAGCCCACATGTCTTCGTGAGGAGCCACCTCCACTCAATTTCCAGACATTGCTCCTTGTACCTCACGGTATCTCTAGAGTTTCCCTTGTTCCCTTAACAACTTCGAACCTTTAATAATTTAAAATCAACCAAGAGACATTTGCAAAAATTTCCCTTTCAGTAGCATCTTTCATGTATTGACTCCATTGGCATTGGTCCACAACAAACAACTATTTCATATTTTGCTTAATATCAGTAAATTGTTGTGTTGTCTTTATATATTGGTAGCCTTTTATTTTATGCTGGTGAAAGCATCTCTTTAAAACCTTTTTGCAAACAAACTTGGACTTTTGTAATCAAACCCCTCAAAACTCCTAAAAAACATCCATAATTAATTTTTTGAAACATTCTAATTAACCTTAGAAACATTCCATAGGAACTACCCCCCTTGGCTTCGGTTAGGAGTTGGCCTAAACGGAGGATTCAAGATCAGGTGACAGCCTTGACTCGAGACTTTCCCCCAAGGGCGCACCGAGCAGTAGCATAGATTTCTGCTGCGTTAACCAGGTGCGCAATTCGGCGGCAACAGGGAGCACTAAGGCGACTCCTATAAAAAGTGAAATGCAGAAAGAAAAGTACTCTAATCTATATACCAAAATGCTAACTCTAAAGATGGAGAGCCAATCTAGGAGAGAGATGTACATAGAGAATGGATCTAGGGCTTGTGATACAAAGGGTGTAAGCCTATCATGGTTTGCTAGAATCATCTCTCCTAACATCCGAGACTGAATGGAGGAATCTCATAATAGAACTCTATCTAAAAGAAGAACTGGAAGAGGAGTTAAACTAGATAATGTGTCATTCCTTGGAGTGAGGGGCAAGGAGGGGCCTGCCTCTGTGACCAAGATGAAACCATTTGTCTGTTGGTATGGGGCTGAGACTAGACATGTCATTGGGGTCAGATGAAGGTGGAGGTGGTCCTCCGCATTCGAATAGGTCTAGACTCTAGAGTCGAAAGAAATATTGCCATTCTTCTGTCTCTTGCTACTCCTAGAAGATGGGAGCACCGAAAAAAAGGAAGTAATCCATTGAGTTGAGGTTGGTCAAGAAAGTGAATGGGGTTCGAGGACGAGAGAGCGAAGTCGGAAAGCCTCCTACAAGTATAAGGCCTGTTATCAGCTATTTTGTACAATAGCTGAATTTCTCGTGAGCTGCCAATTTCATGAACATGATTCATGTTCATCATCAGTGTTCAGAAGTTCAGAAGTTCAGAAGTTCAGAAGTCATTTTCAGGGCAACTTTGCCCCATTTGTAATAACTGCATGTTCATACCCCCATGGGGAAAATGTACAAAGTTGGTCTAAATGGGGTCCTTTTATAAAAGACTCGGCTATCCGTAGGTTTAGCCATTTGAGGGATACTCTAGAGTGTTTTTTCCTTAGGAATTATGCGCTACTCATCAGTGGCGTATAATCCCTGAGTTTTTCACTCAAACCTCCAAAGCTAGAGTATTTCCCATGGTGGTGAAAACCTAAGGTGGTTATTAAAGTCTTGTGTCTAGGATTTTTTACGTGTTAGCCATCTCGTTTGAGTCGTATGAACATGCACTAGGTCCCCTAGGAGTTTCGTTGGATTCCGAGAAGAATAAATTTTTCCATAAATTAGACCATTTTTTAATGGTTTAATTAAAAAAATTAAAAAGTGATAAAAACCTCGTCCGGAGGCGAAATTTGGCGTGGAGAGGCTCGTTTTGACGCTCAGAGCGTCCTCTTTATCTTGACACCCTCTTTCTTTAGATTTCGGGCCGTTACATCGCCTCTGGGCCAGTTTTTGCTAAAGATGCTACATTTTGGCATTTAATTGCTAGAAAAGAAACAATTTGCACTTTGACAAAGTATTAAAAAATTCAAAAAATGATCAAAATGAACTATGGAAAAGCATGGGATTGATTTATTTGAAGTGTACGACTTCACTCAAGTGATAAAGTCATGTGTGGAAAAGTCAAAATTGAAATTTTTTATTAAATTTTAATGTGTACGGATGCCATCACGTGGGCTCCATGTAAACTCGTGAAGGATGGCGAGTGTGCTCCATGGTATGGTGGGTCACCATATATATTATTAAAATCATATGCTAGCTAAAGTTTGACATTACGAATTGATCATGAGGATGACGTGAGCCATCTTAACCGTACGGCTCCCATGCATAATCACGATTTGGTGAGTTGTCACTTGCTAAATGGATTGGTGTGGTTGCATTAAGTGCTATGGTAGGTGCCTCCCTTGGTTAATGGTGTCATCAAAGCTTGTCTCTCATCAAAGTGGAGTTAACATCACTCCAAACTCCCTCTCAAAGGCTCACGCACTCCCTTGAAGACTCACGCATATCTCCATGAGGCTCACGTCTTTCCTTGATGGAGGATGACGATTGGTTGGGTGATAATCCCAATGGAGGAGTGGGGGTGCCTTGCCTAGGTGGAGGCCACCTCCCCACTCTACATCAATGCAAACTCAAGATTATGAGTAGATCTCACTCCAAGCTTTGATTTTTTGGAGTTTTTGACTGAAATTGGAAATTTATGAAGGGTGTCATTTGTCTCTCTCAAGCAAATTCGAATTTGCTTGGGATGGCTTCTACTTTTTGTATAAAAGGAAGGCATTGCCTCCTCTTTTCTCATGGAGATTTTGAGCATGAACACTCTGCCAAATTCTCAGTGTAATATTTGTTTGAATTATTGAATAAAGAAGTGACTTTGGAGGTCCATGCAAGAGTATTTGGGGTTTTCTTTCACATTGTCTTGGTGATATCTCTCTCACCTCATCTTTTATTTCAAGCATTACATTATTCAATTTATGTTCTATCATATTAGAAGTATATTGTTCGGTTTTGCTTGTTTGATTGTGAGGGTTTTGCAGGATTCATCCAAGGTGGAGAATGGCTTGGAGATCAAGCTAATCTTTGCTCATCAATGGCCTTTACTACCTAATCAATTTATCTTGCAGGTTCCCAAAGCTCTTCTCATCTCAAGAGAAGAAACAACATCAAAGAGACTTGCTCTTCTTCCATCAACAACAAAATTACTTGAATCATTGGTTACTCAAATTTTTTAATCTTCTTTCTGCAATTGTACTTCCAAATCTTGACTTGAGATAGCAACCTTGGGATTTCATCCCAAGGGCCACATTGTTTTGTGGTTGCCTCTCTTTCCCCATTAGCATCCTTGCGGACATCTAACTAGCTAGAAGGTTTTCGGGACTAGTGGTTCTAGTGATCACCTTGTTCGGAGGTTGATCCCACCTTGTGTTTGATTGGTTTTCTTGATCTATTTTGGCCCTATCATCATCTATTCGTTTTTGCCTCTCTCTTGCCCTTGTCTTTTGGCCTTAGATTTATCTCTTCCTCTCTTAGATTCGTCTCCCTATCTTGCTAGCCCTCTCTAGCTTTCGTTTTTTATCCTCCTTTAGCTTTCGTTTCCGTTCTTTTTCTTCTCCCTTTCTCTCCTCTCGTCCACCCTAGTTTGCTACCCCTTCTTCCTTTCGTTCCCCTTCATTTTGCTCCTTTACTCCCTTTCATCCATTCTCCTTGAAGGCCCTAAAGTCACAACATAAAAAAAAAAACATTAAAAAATTGTTAAAAGTTAGTTTGTTAAAAGTTAGTATTAGTCTTTTGCATGAGCTTGTTAAAAGTTAGTGTTAGTATTTAGGCATTGTTAGTAGTTAGATCTCAAATTTTTGCATTTCATTAATAGTTTCATGTTTTGAAAAGTAAATACTTAGGCATTTTAGATCTCATATTTTGCATTATTTTATTTAGATCTAGTTTATTTCTAGTTTTGCCTTAGTTACATTCTAGTTTATTTTTGCATCTAGTTTCTTTCTTAGCCATTTTTGCATTTAGTTTAGATCTCATTTTTATTTTTGCTAATGCTAAAGGGTGCTTTGAGTGAATTATTGTGTAGGTACTTTGAAGGAGGAAAGATCTTGAAAAGCTTTGAAGTAAGAAGATCTAAGTTAAGCCAAGCTTGAAGAAACCATAAGGATGATCCAAAACATGAACACATTACTTATGACCCTTTGTAAAAGCTCTTAAGAGCTTACTTCAATTTATTTTTCCAAGTTTTGTTATTCTTTCAAAAGTCCTTACAAGGGTTAAAATCCCAAGGCATTTGTACTCTCATTAATAAAATAAGAAAAAAGTGGGATAAGGCCTCCCACACTTTGGTTTTTCTTCCCTATTTGGGGAAGAGTGTTCTTGTTTCTTAGATTAGATTTATTTCTAGCACTTAGAGTAATTTTTATTTTTGTACTTAGAATAATTTTTTATTTCAAGTCTTGACCTGAGAAGCCTCTTGGGATTTGATCCCAAGTGCCGCATTAACACTGCGTGCTGCTTCTCTTTCCCCACCGTGTACTGCGTATGACCGGCTAAGCTGGAAGTTTCATGAACGGTGTGTAGAAGTCACTTCAACTTTATTTCCTAGATTAGTTTATGTTGTGGTAGAACACTAATTCATTTTTCAGTTTCATTTGCAAGCATTTTGTTTATTTGCTATATCTTTGTCTTGTTACAATCTTTTTGAGCTATCACTTGGTTTATGCTTTTAATATGCTTCTATCTTAACAAAGAACCAAAGTCTCTTGAACTTGCAATAACCCAAGTCAAGAGCACTCTCTATCGAAGAGCATTCCCCTGCATTCCTTGCATCAAACATTTAGTTTAGATAAAGTCTCTTGAACTTCCGTCATAAGACAAAGTCAAGAGCGCTCTCTATCGGAGAGTTGAACTGTGTGCTCCTAATTAATTTAAAAACATTTCAACCCATATTCCCCAATAAAATTTACTTTCATTGCTATCCATCACTGAGTATGCTCTGCCGACCATTACGGTTGGACTAGTACCCAGAAAAGTGTTGGATTTGTTAATCTTTGCAAGTGATAACGTAATAAAATTTTATCCCACAACCAACGAACCGGCGTTGCTATTTCAAGATATACTCAGGTAGTGGGCAAAGTTTCTAAACCTGGTGGGGCCGGAAATTACCGTTGTCTTAGACTTCGAGGGTGCTTAAATCATTGGACACCTACCCTTTTGATAACTGGACGGTCCGTCTTACCACCAGAGGGGAAGCCACTGAAGGTATACTTTTCCGGTTGGACGCTTATCCTTGCTTTGTTAGCCTTAATAATCAAGATCATTACAAATTTTAATTTACCAAGATAATTTGCAAAACGATCTCACAAACAGTTCTCCTAGACTTGTACTTTCAGCATCCCCCAGCACTGTACAACTTTTTGACTCCATAAGGCACTGGTCTATTATTTTCATATATTCATGTTATTGGGCCATTTGTCCATTTAAGTCATTTATCTGTGGATGCTATCTCATTTTCGCAAGTCTTTGATATACTGCTAATCTTGTAATCTTGTTTCGCAACATGGATTGCTTGTTATCTTGTGTTTGTTTCATCTCAAACTGTGATCATCATTATTAAAAAACTCCTAAACAACACCCATCCGCATCACTCAACACCCAAAAACATTTTAAACATAAGAGCCATAGTAAACTCTTTATAAGGACTCCCCCCTTGGCTTCGTTAGGAGTTGGCCTAAACGGAGGAGCTGGGATTTAGGACCTAGGTGACAGTACCTAGCTCATTGCTTGCCCCCAAGGCCACACCTCTCCCCACTTCCAGTGAGGGAGACAGCTTTCGAAAGATTTTCGCTGCCGGTGTGCATCTCGGCGGACAACAAGGCCAAACATCCCTAGTCAAGGTATTAAAAGAAATTGGTTAGAATCTGAAGCTCCCAGAGAAGAAACTCCCTAAAAAGACAAGAGAATCGCCCACGGATCTAGCAGTAAATAGGACAATGGAAAATGAGAGATATTTACTTCAACCCTAGCATCCTCCTATTGGAGAAATAATGCCCTTATACAAAGATAATTTCAGCAACAAAATATAATGGCAATCCTTGCAAAACCCTAGTCATCCACGCAACAATAAAAGAAATGGAGAAACCTTCCATTGAGCTTGCCCTTAAATTCTTCCTCCCAAGAGATATTCAACTAAGTTTAGAGGGGAAATCCCATTCATCCAACCATACCTTTGCAAATGAAAGCTCTCTTCCTTTTATAAAGCTTCTCCTCAAACATTTTACATTAAAATATTTAAGTAATTTCTAGATTCCTGAACCTTCTAGAAATAATAATATTAAAATATATAAAGAAGATCTAGAACCCTCCATAAAATAGGGCTTGATTTAATCTTTGTTGCCACTGGCCACATGTGTCACCTTTCTAGCTTGGGCACTCTCCAAGAATGACCATCTAGTAGCTTCCTCTTCCCAAAATAGCAATAGAACTCAAGAAAAGGTGGAGCGCTCCATTAGAAATGGTCTAACATGACTAGGGTTTTGAGGCATCCAATTTGAAATCACCATATCTCGCTCAATATTTATTTGAATCACTATTATGACCACAATTCGAAAATGCCACAGCCACTTTCCATCTAGTAGCATTGGTCTGGTGGCAATTTGGACACTCTATTGAAAGATATCCACTCTTCTTTGGAAAGAGGGCATAAAGGACTTGTTCTAAATGTTTCTAAATAAAGCACTCCTCACAAATGTCCTTCTCATTTATGCCACATATGATATAAATGCCAAGTGTCATCTTCTTAACTAGGGAATTCCTCTTCATTTATATATGTGACCCTTGACTATGCCATGAAAACCCCCATATATCCCTCAAAATGATGGGTGTTGCTTCCTTGAAGAGTCTTTTGACCACTACGAGAGGGTTTCAACTTTCTAGGTGACATGTGTCAATCTTCATGAGGGGCGTTCTCTAGAAACCTCTTTGTTGCCCTATAGATGATGCCCAAATCCCACATGAATGATGAGCCCAAATTATGAGAAATGCCTTCAAATGTGTGATGTGATGTAAGATGAACCCAAATTATGAGAAATGCCTTCAAATGTGTAACCCTTGACTTGAAACTCTAGAGACACCCCAAAGGCACCTTCCAATGGAGAAATATGAATGAAAATATGTAGATATGTGTGTCAAAAGGTGAGTGTCTGCTACATGTGCAACCTTGCCTCCAAATATGTGAACTCAACAACAAAACATGCCTCCAAATATGTGAATATCCCTCAACATGTGAAACAAAAGGCAAACACATGGATCTTCATCACCGCCTCTCAAATGACTTGTACCATGCTCCAAAGTTCATATATGCTAGTGCAATGTTGCAAAAAAGAATGACTCTAAAAATGCATATTGGAATTGTGTTTTCAGGCAGTAATAATACCTAACTCAAATACCATTGAGAGAGCGTGAACGTTGAGAGTGGATTTATGGATACCCAACTCAAATACATCTGAGAGTGGGTTTAAAGATACCCAATTCAAATATATCTCACCCAAATACCTCTGAGAGTGGGTGTATGGATACCTAGCTCAAATATACATTGACCTTGATCAAGTTAAAGAATTGAGTAGGTTTATAGATATCCAACCCAAAATAGGGTCGACCCTATTCACAACATTCCCCCTTAATCTGAATAGAAGGCCTTGGAGAGAAGGCATTACATCACAGCTTCCCCCCTTAAAGCTAACTAGTGGCCATATAGTAAAGATACAGTCTCCCATGAATGCCATATCTCCCACACCAACACAGTTCCACAAGCTAGTAAAGGTGGCCTCTAGCAAAGGTATAGAAAAAAACTCCACCGAAGCATGTTGGTCCACTGAAGGTACGAAGGATGGCACAAGTTATCCCTAAAACTAAAGTCATTGAATGTAGTACCTCCAAAATTAACCAACATCGTAATGTGGAAAGAAGAGATCCATTGTAATAGGCTAAGACTCATCCATGGAAGAATCATCTATAAAAAATAGTGGGACAAATCTTGTTGCCCTTTGAAAACTTAAAAGAAACGCTAGCAAAGATAGCATTTGTACTAGAAGGATCATATATACAATATATCAGAATATGGGCCCATATACTCAATCCAATAATCCTGAAATGTGAAGTTGATGAAGTCATAACTTGAACACCAAGAGGAAGGGAATTCTCCATTCACAAACCCTTACTCCAAAGGCAAGCGGTATTGACAAAAACATCCATGTCACAAACTACTACTCTTGTAAGTTCCTCAAATAGCTGAAGACAAACCATGCAAGTCTTGGAGACATCCTCCTTATGATAGGAAATGCATATAGGCCTCTTCCTTGTCTAATTGGTCAAATATAACTAGCCCCATTAAATAGGGAAAACATCCAATTTGAATCTATTATGTTTAAGGATGGCACAAATAAGTCTGCAAAAAATCTCCTTGAATAGACCCAAAGAAGAAAGAGATAATATTATCTTCTTCCAAGAAATCTATAATATACTAAATTTACACTAGGGTAGAACACACCTTACCTAAAGAGTTTGGCCCGAGAGAGAAAATTTGTTGTAGAGAGATGATCTGGAAACCCTAGTTCTGCAGCCCTTAGCGCGACACCACTAGCCAAAAATCTTCCGATCAGCTACTGAAGTGAGTCGTAAAGGAGGGTTAAAACCCTAGAAAAAACCCTAGGAAACCCTAGTTCTGCAGCCCTTAGAGCGATACCACTAGACAAAAATCTCACGATCAGCTACTGAAGTGAGCCGTAAAGGATGGTTAAAACCCTAGAAAAAACCCTAGGAAGCCCTCAAAAATAGCTGATCCAAAAACATTAGTTCCACATCCCTTAAAGCAATGCCACTAGCCAGCAATTCTTCAAATCTGTTGTAAAGAAAGAGATGTTCCAAAACCCTGGTTGTGCCGTCACAGAAAAGAAATGATGCAACCAGCCCAGAGCTTCAGATTAACTGCTGAAAATGAATAAAATGGATGGTCCAAAACCCTGGTTCTGCAATCACAATAAACAGTGATGCTACCAGCCCATAGCCACAGATAAATTGCTGAAAATGAGTAAAATGGATGATCCAAAACCCCGGCTCTGCAATCACAAGAAAAACAGTGATGCTACCAGCCCATAACAACAGATCAATTCAAGAAAAATTGCTGTAAAACAGATCAGCAGGTAAGTCCTAATGCCGGGTGCTCAAATCTATGAACAAGATCTCCAAGAAAGCGTATAAAACAGGCTAAAAACAGCCCTAAGTTAGGTGCCATTTTCAGCAAATAATAACAACATAAAACAGCACCAATACTCCATAAGTTAGGCAAAGTCCTCCATTGCAATTTCTGAGAACTGTAAAAAAAAATCAGCCAAAAAGAAACCCTAACCACCAATGAAAAAGGTAAGGGAGGTCACACCCATTTTGATACCATGTTAAGCTCCATGAGAGAGGGAAGGATTGAATGGAAGCACCAGCAAACCCTACAACCTGAAATAAATGGAGAAAATAATAGAACTTGGGCAGTGCACTCCTTAGAAAGAAAAGAGGCCCTAGCACAACTACGCTGGAGAGAGAAATCTGCAATAATAGCCAATATAACCCCAAAACAGCAGTGCTAGTGCTGATCATAAGTGTGCTAGAGAGAGAATCAGCAAACACGAGAGAGAAATTAACCCATGAAAAATAGAGAATGTCAAAGATGTAGGTGCCCTTAGGTAAAAATAATTTTGATAAAGAATGATGCCCATAGGCTAAAGAATGATCAAGATAGATCACAAAAATGAGATTATAAATGACTCTTGAGTGTGTATTTATAATTTTATACACAACTTAAAAGGTGGGGCACCCTCCCCAAGACACTGGACAGGTTATGGACCCACATAACAAGTTGACTAGGTTGGTCTTAACCAAAATCTAGTATTATAATAAAATATTAAAGGTTGAACTTAGCCACATACCGTAGCCACATGTGAGGATTACACTATTCTCAACAAAATATCTGTTAAAGTTCCTCTGCACATGGTAACAGTCGTAGATGGATTTCTAACCTACCTACTTGGGAAAACGGAAAACTGAAATCTCTATCAAAACTGCAATCTGATTTATACTAGGAACTGAAGCACATCAACCTGAAGAAAGTAGGAGCAAGCATACAGATCTGAACTCAAATCGCATTACTGTATTAATATTAAAAACAGGAATTACACTGACAGTTTCAAACTCTACCCTTCACCCACTGCTTTCTACTCTGAAGACTGAATTATACCTCTGTTTTCTCTTTTATAGATTCAAAAGAAGAGTAGGTACAGTGCATCTGGACACATGCACAACAGTGCCTCGACTGGAAACGATCTAAGGCATGCAAGCATGCATCCTCCTTGAGATATGTGCCCTAACTACTAGGTTGCATGCACGTCACTAAACTGAGTTAGGCTACATGCACCTTACCTGACTGATGCATGCAAACTTAAATTAGAAACTTAATGCATGCAAATTCTAACTAAAGCATAAACAGACATAGATCCGAGCTGCTAAACATAAAGGGCATCTAAAATGGATCTAAACTGAGGATGGGGCATGCATGCACCCTCTATCTCTCTCTCCATAAATGCTTCTGCACCCTCATTACTGCTGTACAGAATTGCAGAAGGAGGGCTGTAGGGAACTACTATCCTGCTATACAGAACTCTGCTGGAGGAGGGTTGCCTCGCTGTTGTACAAACCTGCACACATCACCTTTATTTGCTGCTGCCATTAACGGCACTCTGCCATACACCTTCTGAGGTACCAAAAATCCAACAATATACACCTGAGACTCTACCCTCCTTATCTCTGAACACCCCTAGAACTCCTGCTGGTCCAAGGTTTCCTCTGGCTGCTCCATCAAAGTTAAATTTTACCCAACTATCTCTAGGTGATCTCCAAGTCATATAAGGATTTTTTTTAACAGTTACAGTTTGTCTTTCAATGGAGGAAGAATGTTCCTCCTTGAAAAGTGAAAAAGGTTACAATTTGTTTGGTTTGAAGAATGCCAAGTGCCAACAGACCTAACCTCCTCAAGAAATTCAATCAAATAGATCGCTCATCTAAAAATAATGTGATATTCAAATTTCCATTTTATTGGATGTTTGCTACTATGGTTTTGATAATGGAATGCTTTTTAGAGATGGCATAGATAAAATAGCTCATATTTGATGTAAATAGCTTGTATTTGACGTAAATCAACTGAAGTCTGAAAGGTGACAGGATAAGCTAGTATAGATCAGGATTCTCATTCCAAGAAAGGATGTTTTCGAAAGTTTTGTACGAAAATCCCAACCATGCTAACATTAGCATGTTAAAGATATAACTCAAATCTTGGATACATAATACAAGTTAAGAGGCTTTCAAGACCACCCTTGTCTATCACCTTTAATAAGCATATTAAATTTTTGGCATGAAATACCACTCTCAAATAACTTAGTTTAAGTATTGCATCATCTGAAATATAAGTATGCAATGTCTGGGACTCTGGACTACGTTGGTATACACCATACAATGCCAGTGATCATCACATATTGATATAATTAAACATTATTCTTGTAGATTAACCATTACCTCTTTTGTAAATTGAACCAATGGCACTGTGCCTTTTTCCAAAAGCTTGATATGAAAGGCCCGTAGTCAAGACCAGATTTAATGACCAATCAACTAACATAGTGGTTCAGGATCTTAGAGCTACAACTTGTATGCAACCACCTGTGTTTTTGAACCTTTCTACACAATCCTGAAAACCAACAAACACAAAAAAAAAATCAAAATATCATATAGAGGCTTCCGTTTTCTTTATACAAAATTATCTGATTAAATACCCTTCCCAACAACAAGTGATAGAAAACAACAATAACAGACAAAACTATCTAGTCTGGCATGCTTTACAGCTCTACTATGCAATATGATAATCTTTACAGCCCTGCCAGTATGAAACAAACTTAACAGATCATGAGAATTCAAATGCCTCATGCCTTGTAAGAGCACTCACGAGATCTCAGTAGAAGCCATGGCCTTTCTCGAGAATTTCCTTCAGCGCTTACACTCTTTTGAATAAACTGGATATGTTTACATAAAGCACAGTCCCATCTGCCAGATTTCCATATTTCTATTTGAAATTCAAAGATTCTCCAACCGTGTGGTGAATGAAGTGTCAAAAGAGAAACTTTGACACTATTTCATATTAAGCTCAATGGTTGTCAATAAATTATGAGCCTTGCAGCTGTGCTTCAAACATGGCTGTGTAGGTTGCACTGCAGGGATTCATACCAAACTTAACCATTTCCTTGAGCAATTCAGTAGCCTCCAGTGATTTCCCTTCCTTGCAAAGTATTTCAATGACAACACTGTAGCTGGCAATATTGGGCACCATACCATTATCTATCATTTCCCTGAGCAATCTGTAGGCTCTATATGCATTGCCTTCTTTATAGTACCCATAAATCATAGTATTGTAAGTAACATCATTAGGTTCCATCCATTTTTCTCGCATCATATTGAACAGTTTATTTGCATCCTTCATCCTGCCTCCCTTGCAGAACCCGTTTATGAGGGCACTGTATGTAATTACATTAGGCTTTATACCCATTTCCTCCATATAATTCTGCAGCTTAAATGCCTCCTCCATATTGTTTTCCTTGCAGTATGCATCAATGAGTGATGTGTAAGTGACATCCGTCGGTGACAAACCTCTTTCCTGCATTTCTTCAAGGAACGCAATTGCATCCAGTAATTTCCCAGCCTTGCAAAACCCATAGATCAGACTATTATAAGTAATAACATTGGGAGTCAAGCCCCTCCTTTTCATCTGGGCCAAAAAACTCTCTGCCCTTAGCACATTTCCTTCTTTGCAATACCCATGAATAAGAGTATTGAAAGTAACAATGTTGGGAACTAGTCCCACAGCCACCATTTTCTGCAAAGATCTGCATGCATCCTTCGATCTGCCTCCTCTGCAGAGCCCCGCAATGAGCGCATTGAAAGTGACGACATTGCGCATCACTCCCTTGGCTTGCATCTCATGAAACAAATCAAAAGCCTCTGCCAGATTGCCTACCTTGCAGTGTGCATCGATCAATGAGTTGTATGTAAACAAATTAGGAACAATCCCTTTGTCCATCATCTCCTCGTGTAGCCTTAAACCTTCCTGCATAAGGCCTCTCTTGCAGTGTCCATCAATAAGAGATGTATATGTAAACTCATTGGGAGCCAAGCCCCTCTCCATCATTTGCTCGAAGAGTTTCTTCGCTTCATCGATATTGCCAGCCTTGCAAAATCCATCAATTAATGTAGTATAAGTAACCACGTTAGGAACACAGCCTCTCTCCTCCATTTCAATAAACAGCTCCCTTCCCCTCTGCAAATCGCCCTCTTTGCAGCAAACCCCAATCATTATACTGAAGGTATACACATCGGGCAAAATCTTTTCCCTAAAAAAATTTTCAAAAATCCTCCAAGCCACATCAATTTTGCCAGATTTCACCAAGGCGTTGAGAAGCTCATTGCAAGTGTTTATAGTTGGAACAAAACCATGGCTCTGCATCTTATCTAGAACAACAAGGGCCTCTGGAATCATTCTGGCTTGGGAATAGATATTAATAATCATGTCACAGACCACTTGGGTAGACTGGCAATTTTTGTTGGTATCTACCAAATTGTCAATAACTGCACTAAGAGTAAGAGAATTTGACAACTTGCCTGCCATGAGTTGTTGCATAAGACTCTGTGCTTCACCGAGCATTCTGGCATTTGCGAGGATGTGGACAATTGTGGAGGTGGACTCAGCTGTGTGCTGAAAACCCTCATGACTTGCCCATTGGAAGAAACTCAGAGCTTTTCTTGGATTTCTGCTTTCTTTGTACAAGTAATATATCACACTTGATGGTGTCAATCTGGAAGCCATTCAACTTCTATGTAAATTGCAGGAGCCTGTTTCCAATTACTTTTTTTCCGGTTGGTTTCTCCTCATTTCATTTCTTCTGCCATTGCCAATAATATTTCTCACTGCGTCTCATCATGTGTCTTATCCCAGCAGCAATTCATACTGCAGAATCCATTTTATGTTGCCAGGAGATGATGGTATAGAGGACCCTCTTGATGAGTTTTACTGTGTTTATATGCTCCGGGCTGTCCGTCAGGCAAGCAATCCTTCCTTGCATGATGATACTTGTTCATTGTCGGGAACATTTGGGCTATAGCCAGCTTGGAGGAAGAAGGCAACGTCCTCGGTCTCTGTTGAACACATGACAAAAACCTTCACTTGCAACCAATAAAATTATTCGAGTTCAAAATCAAATGGCTTGAGCTAGAGCAGGAACTTATTTTCGTCAAAAATATTTCATAATGTAACCTTGTACAGCTTTTAGCTTATGAATATAGTTGATAGCTTATGAATATAGTTGAGCATGGTGGTGAAGAAATGGGATTGAGATTATTAGGGGTGTTGAGGCTTATATGGAGTTTGTGAAGAAGTGAGATTGAGGTTAAGAATGTTGAAGTTCATAAGGGTGAAGAAGTGGGATTAAGACTAGGGGTGTTGATGTTCATATCGGTGAAGAAACTCGCTAAATGAATAGGTGTAATCTAAATAGTCTAGGCTTTCAATCTTTTTCAAGCATATTTTTCATCTTATTTTGTTGTGTTGGAAATATTTAAAAAAATCTTAGAAATACAAATATTAGCTATGGAAATTGAATAATTTAGGTGTGAAAGGGCTATTTAAGGATGTTGAATTTATTTATGGATTCAAAAACACAATTTAAAGGATTTCACCAAAAAATAATTTACAAAACATAAAGTCCAAAACTTAGAATAAATAGATTGCTCCAATGAATCGCATAGCATCAATCATCACTTTCTAGGCTTGGAATTTTCTAACAAAGTGTTGCTACCACATTTGCAAAACCTTAACAAATAAACTATTCAATAAAAATTCCATTGGTTTTAGATAATAAATTTATAATTAAAATAAAAAATTATAATTAAAGATTGTATTTCTAATAACTTTAAATTTAAAATATTTCATTTTTAATTATGGAAAAAAACTTTAAATTATTTTTTTAAACAATAAAAATTATTTTTTCTTTATTTTTCCAAGAATGATTATTATTTATTATATTTAATATTTATAATTTTCAAAATAAATCAATTATATATTAGTATTTTTTTAAATTCAACCATATATTTAAGTATTTCTTTAGATATTTTTATTAATATTTTTTAAGAATGATTATATTTCATATTTAATGTTTATAACTTTTATAATAAATTAATGATAAAGTCGAATATTTGCATATTTGGTTAAGGTTTTTAGAATGTGTTTTGAGTGTGTGTTAAGTGTTTGTTTTTTATGATAGGGAAATCTAACTCCAAAGGTCAAATATCTTTCTTTTCTGACATATACAAAAGGGCTTTACCCATAAGGTATGAACTTTGTATGTTTGCATGGTGACATCCCATCCCAACCATTAAGTCATAATTCGACAAATACTAGAGGACAATAATCTAAAAAAGTATGACATAAGGGAATCCAAATAAGTACTAATGGTATGGGTAACTTACCTTGCATCCCTATATAGTGTTTTGTTTTGCATGTTATAACTACATTTAAATATAATATGCTAGCACAGCAACATCCTACAATCTTGTTGGTGTATGTTTATGGATATTATGAAGTTGGAGAAACAAAGATTGAACAACTTTGTGGATGTTAAAAGTTCCCAAAGAATTTGCATGTGCACAATCGTTTTTTAAAGCTCATGGTATAGTGTTGGCTCTACTTCCTTCAAATCCAAATCTTAAGGAATCAAGACTAAAACAATAGATATTGAGATTTCAAGGTAATATTTTTCTTAGCATAAAGTAATTATGTACATGGCTGTTGTATTTTTTTTGGAAAGGAGAACACTTATCTTTAAGAAAGGAGATCATCGTAGTCATCATCAATATTCTTAAGTAGAGGAAATTTCTTAAAAATGAGATATCGTATCTTCGAATGGTTATTTTAATTAGTATCGGTTCTCTCTATTTACATCAATATGTTATTAATTATTAATTAAGGTTTCTTGAGAGAATCTCAATTGTAATTTTGGAAAAGGACAATGATTGAAATAATCTTGTTCCTTGATCTCTAAAAAACAAAGAATATCATGACTATGAACATAATAATAATATTATCATAAGATGACATTAAATGCAAATATAGTATATCATGATATGATTAGAATACATGGAAAAGAGTGGAGAATACAACACTAAGGGTGTGAATTCTTGGCTCCTTTGAGAGATTAGAGCTCTTGTCCAATTGTGAGGAAAGGCATCATGTGCGTGTAGCGCATGATGGAATTTGACAACTAAAATGCTCGATAACATGGTTAAAATTTTGAGTTTCCCACCATTAAAATTAATAAATATGATCAAATACATTTAATTGTATAATAAAAAACATAAAAAAAGAAAAAAAAAATAGAAGTGGTTTGCAAATTCCAATGCTATTTATAGTGTTCCATTGCCCAACCATGTGACCTGAGACCATCCCAATTTTCCACTGCCCACCCATATGACCAGTCACCCTCCCAACTAAATATTTTTACATATCCATATTTCCATAAGTGGTGTATTCTTAGTTCAACGGAGATGAGATAGACTACAACTAGCCTAGATCCATCCTAAATGATCCAAAAATTTACACCTCAAGAGATTTGATCCCTCTGGGTACTTGATAGATCTAGGGTTAAGAAGGATCTACGTTGGTTATACTTCTCTCACCCTCACGTTGGATTTTACCAAATTGAGATCATCCACAAGTCCCAAATTTACATACATAGTGTAAAGTGCAAGTATCTATTTATAATTTTACACCTTCCATGTTGTTTAAATTGCTCCTTCCTCCCTCGACCAAATCATATCATCAAATATCATTTCCTTGCCAATGTCTTTTGGTTTTTCACATGATTGATTGGGATGAAAACAAACAGGCACTTCCATCTTTTTCAACCACTTCATATTGAAATGTTCAAGATCAACACCAACAAGAGTTAACCTTTGAATCTTTAAGCTATCACGTAGTGTAGATTGAGTCTATGCTTTCCTCCTTGGATGTTCATCTTGAACTTAATTTGGGCCATCATGAAATCCTATGGAATTTGAATGAGAAGTAGGAATAATAATTTTTCCACATTGAACCTCAACAATATTAATGGGAAGAAGGGGCTAATTTTGTTTGGAAAAGGCACAACAAAAATTGTTCAAGGAACTAAAGCATCACCTCTAGATGTTGCATGCCCTCATCCTGCCAAATATGCAGCAACCATTTGAAATGAGATATACACCTTAGATTATGTTGTAAATGCAGTCCTCACACAATATGGACATCTAGTGGCCTATCATAGTGAGACACTCTTAACACAATTCACATATACCCTAGGTATCACGATAAGATTGACTACATTGTCTATACATGTGAGTAGTGGAAGAATTATATTTTTGAAAGGAAACAATTATCCACACCAACAACAATCCTCTACAATTTATGCCAATGTAGGGCAAGTAGTAGAAAAACCTACATTAGAAGTGATCAACATATATTCAACAATTCTACCTGGTCATTAGTATAGTAAAGGAAGCACTAATCGAGTTGGAAGCGACCTTGGTTGACCTTCAATTATGGAATTGAACACAATTCTCAATTATTATGAACGCAAGAATTTAAAGTGCCCACACCTATATGGCAATGATCCTAACTTTGATGCTACATACCAAGCCTTGGTCGTAGGTAAACAATCATCATACTTTCACCTCCAGCATGGACTTGTATTCCATGTGGGTCATTTTTCTGTTCATTTAGGCAAGAGCGATGAGATGATTCAAGAGGCACAATGTAGTTGGGTGGTAGGGAATTTTAACAAGGATAATATAATGGAAGTGTTGTAAAAGTACTTCTACTCATTAAAGCTCCCTCCCATTGGACACGCGCACGCGCGTGCGGGCGTATGTGTGTGTGTGTGTGTGTGTGTCCATTGGATGTAGTTTGGGTGGTTGGGAGGCACGAATGTTACCCTCCCCTTCTAGGTTTAATTCCTTGTAAGTGACATGTTGAGCCCTTAAATGGGCCTATAAGATGTTCTTGTTGTTTGATTCAGTCCACACTGTACCGAAAATTCTCGGCTACCCCATGTTCCCTTGTGAATTTTGGGGAGGTTATCTGTGGACATAGCGAGCATCAATCTCCAATGCTATGAACCACACACACACACACACACAAGCATGCACTACTTGGGAAATTGCTAAACCTGGTATTAAGAAGCAAGAGCTATACACTCCTCTGCCAACTCCACATAAGCCTTCAGAGTTAATCTCCATGTATTTTATGTTGGGTCTTCCCTCAACTAAGCATGGTAACAATTGTGTTTGTGTGGTTGAACAATTCTCTAAGATGAAAAATTTGGGGCACTACAAGAAGAGTGTCATAACATAAGCCATTACTAAGCTCGTCTTTGAGCATGTTTGGGTTAATTTTCGATTACTAAAGACCATTATTTATGATAGAGATAATAGATTCCTAAGCATCTTTTGGTCCAACTGTCACGTACCCTCCCGTCGACCCAATGCAAGGAAGGGAACATGACTACACTTATGGGGCTTTTACAAAAACTCATCCCATTTCATCAAATTCATGTAAATAAAAAACACATGTGCAGGTGTATAATTCAAATAAACACAGCAGAAGCAAGATCCACTACATGCATATCTAGCATGCATTGATCTTCATAAACATAACAGTCAATAATTAAATGGCATTGCAGAGTTTAATACACATAAAGAATATACTCATCTTGATGTAATGGTTCCCCAAGCAACTAGCTATGTCGCTGCAAAGTTCCACCCAACCATAGGTCTATGCCCTACCTATACTCTTTCAGCACTCAGAGACCACCCTCGAGTTGGGCATGATTTCTACAAGGAAAAGGGGACTCCCAAGCTCATCACAGCCCAAGCAAACATCACATCTAATCCAATTCAGTCCATCACTGGGTTTATCAGGCTAAATCTGAACCCTCTTCATTTATGGATGCTTGCACTCAAGCTCAAGCCAAAACAATGGATACCCATAACCCATACCCCAACATACTCTGTCTACACCCAACAAAACACAATCATTGGGCATGGATACACATTTCTAACAATGGGATTTACAAACAAGATGGACATGGGTTTTCCCCAAATCGTGGGCACACCAAAAACGAACTGTGGAGAGGGAAATCGTCCATAGGGAAAAAGGACAATTTTTCCATGGGTATTTTGGGCATCTAAATGGCCAAAACGGCCTCAATGAAACCCCAAATCAGGCTCCCTTCCTCCCAACAACTCTATAACACCAAAAACGCCCTCTTTCCAGCTAGAAAACAAGGACACACGGGAAAAACGTGGAGGGAAAATGCCCCAGCTAGGAAATCATGAACAATGGCTTGGGGAGCAATTTCGTGGCTCTTTTCTTGCCCAAGAAGTCAAAAACCAATTTCCATGAAGGGTGGCTTGTCCATACCCGAATTTGGACATCCATACGTCTCCATTCCCCAAGGCATTAACTACTTCAACCAACTCTTGGGAGAAATGAATGATTAGGTACAAAAGTCAACATGGGTAGTTGAGGGTTTTATGGGTTCTCTCATTGACACTTGGCTTGACTTGATTAGCTCCAAGGGTTTGAATATTTCCCTCCCAATTCCTTGTAAAGATCATGCCTCTATACTCTTGTTGCATTGCATAGCTAGTTGTGGGTATTTCATTAAAATGCATATTACATGTTATTTGGAATTCCATTGTGCCTGGATAGCACGTAAACCATATGCATTACTAAATCGATGGTGCGGCCTTGGCCTTGAGCTCCTCACCACGATTTTATAACAATATTACATCATTTACATTTTAATGCAGTGGGGTCAAAATTGGGATATTACACCAACCTTTGGTCCATGATGGACACCTAATTAATCAAGTCAATTCCCTCTGTCCCTAAACCAATTAATAAAAATATGTAGTCAATATTAATATTGTACACATCCTCAAAATGCACAACTCAAATCATCTAGGTACATGGGATCAAATCCTTCCTTATGTTCAACATAATTACAATAGAACTCATCACATTTCTATTGACAACAAACCTTTTAAGATGTGCCTAAGGTTCTACCCATTGGCCCCAGTTGATGTATATATGGCCATTGCATTAGCATATTAAGGGTCCTCCCATAATTGGAATGAGGTAGACAAAGCAACAAAATTTGTTGAATAAATCCAACACACCCAACAAGTTCATGAGATGTCGTAAAGAGAAAACACCAATAAATAACAATATGATCAACATCAGGTTTCACACAAGTTTTAAGTTAGTGCTAAGGTATGGTTACACTTGCAAAAAGAACAACTCACGGGCCCTGGAAAGAAGCTCAAATTAAATTGACACATGCCTTACACTCACTAAGGTTGTGGGTGAGAATGCTTGTTAATTGAATTTTCCACCCTTCCTTGGCTCTATGTTGGACACCTCAATGATGATAGAGCACTTGGGCACTATAGAGCTCAACCCTAACTGCATTAAGAAAGGTACAATGGACTGAATCATAGACACCAAGTTGAAGAGAACCTACCAAAATAACATACAACTCTATCAATTTTTCAAAGCAAATTGGAGTCCTCATCAAGGCAAGTGGTTCACCAAGAACTAGATCTAATAGAAATTCCCCCATTGTTGATGCAGGAACTTGTCCCCTCATCAATGCCGTAGGTACATGCGACAAAAGGTCCCAATTAAACCTTCCTCTATTTGGTATGTCGAACCCTCTAGATTATGGTCCAATTGCCATCACTATTTTATGAATTTAATCTAAAATGCAAAATGAAAAATGAAAAATGCAAGATGCAGTTGTTTCAACTAATCTAATAAGAGACTAGAAGACATAAAACCAACATAAATGTATGCAACAATAAGCAAGAATAGGTTCATTGCATTATACATTGCTTCCTGTATTGCTCAACAAATTAAGGCGAACCTACAATTAAAAAAATAAAACTACAATTAAGAATGAAATGCTATAGTCTATATGATAACACAAATAAATATTAGATACCCGAGATAAATCTAAAACAAATAAATATTGATTCTCACAAATTTTCCAATCATTATGAATAATAAGAATAATCAATGTTAATTTCACAACAACACTAAGTTGGATAACTTTTCCATCAACCTGTAAATCAAAAAGCCTCTCACGGACGAGTACGAAGACTCTATTTAAGAGAGATCGTTGGTGGCTTTTGGATTTCCAAATCTCTTTGTCCCTTGGATACCCTATGTAGACTCTTTGAATTATTTTCCCAATTTGTTCTCTTCTAAGTCAGGACAATCAATTTAAATATTACATAACTTTTACTTTTTGTGAAGTGTTTTCCTTACAATTTGTCCTTTTCCTATAATACTTTTGAATTGCTTTCAAGTATATTATATTCATTATGGGAACTTGTTTCCTAACAAAAGGTTAGATTTATAATAATTTTTTTTAAGACTTATAATAAAAACAATTTGTTTTCATGATTGCTGAGCAAAAATCCCTCAAACTTAGGTATGTTGTTAGGTATGTTGTTGCATAGATATAAAAAAATTTGAAATTAAGCCTAGATTTGTAATTTATCTTTCATTATTTTGTTATTTCAATTGTTTGATATCCATCACGCTTCAAACTTTTCCACTCCATATTTTCTATTCTTCAATCTTGTTATACATACTTTCATTAACCAGTGCCATTGTAATGGTGATGTCCCTGCCATGAGTGAATAGTGAATGCCTTGAGTGAATAGTTATTGCATTTGTGAATAGTGAATGTCGCCAACGAATGTCGTGAGTGAAATAAAAAGCTCGTTGGAACTAGAGAACAACTATAGAAAGCAACCATTGAGAATTTTTGCACAAAGAAGACCACGACAATGAATAATTTGTTGAGAATTTCGTCCAAGAAGGCAAAGATCAATGCCATGGAGAGTTTCACACCAGTCTTAGATTTGGATGGTAAGACAACCGTTTTGCATATAGAAAAAATTATCTGAAATATTGTCAATGGTAAAATATTTTCTTTTGCTTACTAAGTCGTGGTTTCAAACTAATAAATTAAAAACTGAGAAAACAATTGCATCCATCATAGCTTTTCTTTGTATTATAGTTGAAGTTCTTTTGTGGAATTAGCTAGCATGACATGTTCTAGGTATGTTTTAGATGTAAATAGTTATAGTTAGCATAGAATATTCTATATAATCTTTTATGTTGCCTTGCTTATGATTTGTTGTTTGATTTTATATTGAATGATTATAATAGTTTATGTTTCCTTTGTCACGGGAAATATGCAGGAAAAGACAAACACCTCTTACTTTTTGCCATTGTTTTTTATGTCCTCTTATTTGGCCGCTTAGCTATAGGGAAATATCTCTCCAGGAAAATTTGGGATGTTCATGTGGGCATATGCTATGTTTTATGATTAGAATATACAAGATTTAGTTGAAATATCATTCCTGTTGTCGTTTCCATATTTTAGTGAAACCTATGCCTATGCTTGTACCTCTGTTGTTGAAGCCTTTGTTTCACCTCGGTTGCCACCTTTACTACGTCCTCTACATTATCCTTTTTCTATGTCTTGGCCTTTGCTACCGACTATGTTATAGTTTCCACCTCTTACTATTGAACTAAAGGATCTACATCTGGATTAGATCAACACTTCCTTGTTGTTGGTGCCTCTGCCACCTATGCTTATACCTTTGCTCCTGGAACCAGGTCTATATATGGCTCTGGATCTTCAACTCAAACTGTTATTGATAAAACTACTATCGTAACCACCCATGCTACCTTTGCAATTGGGGATTTTTCGAGAGATTTTCCCACCAGCTTAGAGGGGACCTTAAAAAGAACTGGAATGGGTATTCGAACTGTGAAATAGAGAGAAGTAATGAGTGATGAAGGACTCTAGTTCCAGAAGCAACTTATGGAACTAATACAAGAAATAGGTTGCACTTGCTTATCTGGCATACCATCAAATAAAAAAAAGGCAAGTAACATAGGCATAGACTGAAAACGTGCTTATATAGTGTCAAATGACTGTTTTTCCAGAAGTGATAATTATTAATATATGGATGCATTATACTATTTTTCCAGCAGGATAATGCAAGTAATACTTATTAATATATGGATGCATTGGGAGCTTTGGATGATGCCCAAACATTTTGATTTCATGCGAAGAATTTACTACGCATAACTAGATACTTGTTTGTATGCAACAAGGTAAGCAACTTCTGCAGCAAGCTTGCAAGTTCATGTCATGAAGGTGCACCATATGCTCCAAGTGGACGATGTCTGTCGAGAAAAGAGGCACTCAACTGCATGCACGACTTCACTAGATCAACATTGGGGACCAACCTATGAAAGCTTTATTTAAGGCTCTTGCCATCACCAACAGCACTGCAATTCCAATTTGGAATGGAGGAGCAAAGATAGAAGGAATGGAGAAGCAAAGATAGAAGGAATGGGGAAGCAAAGTGATCTGGATGAAGGTAGAAGCAATGAAGCGGTGGCCATGAGCTGTGAACGATGAAGGGCGGTGCAACAAACGGTGGGAACCTTCGAAAGCTCTTCTTGAACCTTTAAAGGTGAGCTGAAATTTACACATAAGCACTAACATTAAAATAAACATTAACTAATAGCCCTTTTTCCAAAGAGTTGTGCCACCAGTCCAACAATAACGGTTCAAAATTTTAGCCAATAACATTCCAGTTAAATAGCATTGAATGAAATAATTAATAGGATAAATTTACCAGTGATGTTAAAAGTATAGGATCTATAGCCAAATACGAAAAGTCAGAACAAATTAATGTGAAGTCAAAGCCAATCGATTACAATAGTTACCATGGACTTCCACAGGGACTAATAATGCTTTGCATTTATTTCTATCTATTATCTACATAAAAGATTCTTATTAATTCTCATATTATTTTTACCATCTAAAAAACTTACTTCTTTAATTAAACAATTACTTATTTAATTAGATAATACAATTAATACACCTTGATAACTTTGTAAATCATTATTTCCAAACATGATGCTTCAAAGCAATGATTTAACCTACAATAAAAAAATTACATATTAGTAGATTGTTATTATATCTACCGACGAACAACGTATCCTTGTGTTCGATTCATAGTTGAGCGTCTATTATTTAGGTTGACAGGCTATTATTTGTCTGTCTTTTACATTTTAACCAAACTTTGAAAATACATGATTTTATGTGGTGACATTGTCCTAATTTTTAAAATCTTTCACTTCCATCCAATTGGATGAAAGATTTGGGGTCTTATTGTCAAGCCAATGACATGCTTCTTGGTATTGTAAAAGTTTATGAATGCCACATTTAAAATTCCTAACATGTAACAAATGGATTCATGTGCAAATATTATGCCAATATTAGTAGGTAGATATAGGATGACGACTGTGACGAGGGCGGTGGATATTCCAATCTGGAATGCAAACAATAATTGATTAGCAATAAGAATCGGTGCAAACAATAATTGATTATTCTAGTAGGAATTGATGCAAACAATAAACATATACAATTTAGATTTACCTGTTTTTTGGGTGTGCGAGTGTATTCATAATCCTCCTCTATTTCTTGTCTAGTCTAATTTGGTATATTTCCTTTGGTTGGGCATTTTAGTTTGTGTAGTTTGGAGTCTATTGGATTTGATCTTCTACAACATCAAAGGAAGGGTGGTTGATCTAGTAAGCGGTCCTTGCTTCTCTCCCGCAATATCTTTTATGGTTGTTATCATGCTTTTGGGACAAAGTATTATATATATATATATATGGAAATCGATGGATGAGGAAACAATAACCTTACAAGCTTGATGGGAATGATTTCACTATTGTCGAGATTTATTTAAAGAACTATTGTTCCTGGTTATTGAAGTAATTCTCTTTTGATTTTTTAGCCCTTACAATTTCTAGTTTTCACTCGTCAAGTGATCAATTATTTTAGTGCATGGATGGATCCCTAAGCATATTAAACTTTCTCATCAAACCAAGATGCATAGACAATCAATGACTGGTCACTTAGAATGGACTAATTCAACCATTGACACATTATGCTGACGTATCCTTGATATGTATTTAAATCCACCTTTCTTTCTAACTCATAATTGAGCATAAGTGTGCAAAATTCTCTAGGTTGATTTCTTATGTGAAATGCTACCAATGTGAAATGAACATTGAAAAATACATGAATAGTAAGATACAGTCACGAAACCAATATTTAATCAATACATATAAAGGATATCTCCGTAAATACAAAATGAATCCAAGCTCAGTTGGAAATAACAAATAGGAAACTAGGCTACAAAATCAAAAGAGAGCTTATTTGCAAAACATGAACATAGTTTGAAAAAAAAACCACCCATCCTATGCAAAGATAAATAGGCCATAAGCAAAAATATTACTCTATAAACACAAACAAAAACCTATCCTACACAATAAATCATGCAAAATCATCTACTAATGCATCCATATGAATAGATGGTTTACACTTGGAAATGGCTCATCATCAGGAAAAACTCGAATGTAGTAGCTTGTCTTGGGGAGTTGGAAACTTGGTTGAGACATGATTGCATCAAGTAATTTTCTCTTGGTCCCTTGTGTAGCTAGGTGTTTAAAGTGAACATGTGCATTTGTAATGCAACTAGCTCGTTCTCATTGGTAATGTTACACTCCTCTATTCTTTTTCATGCATAATTGACCTCTTAGCTCCCTTCAAACTCATGAACTTTGAATGGCCTTAGGTGTTCATGGATATTGTAACTGGGATCAATAAGTATTGTTGAGAGGGGATGATATATGATGAGGAATCACCTACTCTTGAAGGAATCTATCCCATAGCTTCAAGTACTAAAAGTATAGCCATGCTAAACTTAATGATGTCATCCAAAAGTGTGAATGACAAACCTCAAGACCTCCTTGTGGTTTTTATTTCAATGCAAGAGTGCAATGGACTCAACATCTTCCCATGTCTTTGCGAACAATAATGACCTAGTAAACGTCTCCACTTTGTCTTGAAAGCGAACATTTTCAACAAGTAGCTTACAACTCATGTACAATCATTGACATCGACACCATTTTTTTTAAAGTAATCTCTAATTATTTGAAACAATCTTGTAGTTACTCTCCCTCAAATATTCCCTCAAGTGAGTGCTTTCAAAATAGTGTGGAAATAGAGTATCAAAATATTCAAAATCCAACAGTCTGTCAGTATCTATGACAAGAGTATCCATGGATCCCATTTGTTATGCACCAAATTCCCAACATAGCTTAAAACTAGAAAGTAAGAGTAACCCAACTCCTTGAGAATGAAATGAAGAGATAAATAAGAGGCCTCTTCAAGGGGTAAACTGCCTTTTACAATGTATCAAATGCACAAGAGGATCCTAAAACTAGGTATCCTTGGTATATATATAGAAGACAGGGTACAATTACAATTAAGGTCCTAATTGACCAATAGAGACAATACTTATATAATAATAGAAATGTAATGTCACAATATATAGGTCTTAACATGCCCCTCCCCTCCAAACAAGTGTTTTCCTCAACACTTGATTAATTGTGGAATTTTTTGCATGTGGACGTTTCTACATGATGAACTCATCTTCCCATGTCATTTCTTCTATTGGCGAGTTCTTTTGCTTAATGAGGTACTTAGTAATTACTTGATTTCATAGTTTATTGATCTGTGTTTCAAGGATTGTTTTAGGTTCTAGTAGGATTTTCCATTCTTCATCAATTTATGGTAAAATAGTCTAAATTGGGATCTTGTAGCCAATTACGCTTTTTAGGCAAGAAACATGGAAGACTGGATGTAGTCGTGAATATGGAAGCAACTCCAACTTGTAAGCCATACTTCCAATCCTTTGCAACACCTTATAGGGACCATATTACTTGGGTGCTATTTTATTGTCCTTCTTTTGTTGCTTGAGGGACATCTGCTTGTATGGTTGTAGCCCCCAAAATATGCAATCCCCCACTTCAAATTTATTTCACTGCGATTTTGATCTACTTGTTGTTTCATCCTATTTTGTGCTTTAGCCAAGTTGTCTTTCAATAGTTAGAGAGCCTCTTGTTGGTGCTATATGTGATCCTCCATTGCTTAAACGTTAGATTTATCTTTCAAGGATGGTGTGATGGATGGAGCTTAATATCCATCAAGTGCCATAATGTATAATGTGAAATTCTAACTCACAACAGATCATAGAGTTGAGAATACCTCACAGTGAAAGAATGAGCACAAAAGGTGAATCACAGTGAAAATTGCAGAGAAAAGAGCAGTAAAATTAATCATGCATTGGAACTCAGATGTAAGTAGAAATGTGTAACATTATCCATTAATCAGTATAGTCCTCAAATATGTTACAATAGAGAGAATTTGAATATCCTAGGATAATTCGAGTCTTAGTCTGTCTAGCATAAGAATTGTCATCACTGGAGTGCTCCGAAAGACCCAAAGTCAACTCAACTCAACCAAAACTCAATTAGCTGAAGCTATTGTCAGTTAACTAACCAATAAGGGCGCATTAGTGAGTTTTTCATGCAAATCACTTAGAAAAGGGCACGTTAGATCACAAACAGTGGCAATCGGAGCACAAACCTCCCACAAGAGTCAGCTAACTCAGGTGGACTGAACCAGATCACTGAGTTGGATCCTAAAATGTAGGGAACTGACTCAGGTGGTCCTAAAATGATGCATGTAGGGCGCATTAGGTGGCTAATGGGTCCTAGATGACATTTGCACACCACTAGGGGGGATGACACAATCAACTACTAGGAAAAAGAAAATAATGCTAATTAGGACAAGGATGGAGTATTAATTATCCGAATACACCCCCCCTTAATCCAAACTTGGACATCCTAGGCCCTGGTTACCGAGACCAAAGGTCACCCATACAATCAAATAAATGATAAAAAGAATAACTATCCATGAAACAAGGAAATGGGGAAAACCTCAAGGGAAACCCCCCCCTAAAAAATAGGACAACGGGGAGCTCAAACAAATTTCACACCAAGTAGAGATCTAAGATAAACAAATCTCTTCTGATTGAAAAAAAGTGTGAATATGTATGCAATCATGTCCTCCATAGGATAATAATGCAATGAGATGGTCCTGTTGTGCACTATCTCCTTGATGTAGTGCATGTGAACCTCAATATGTTGGTCCTTTTCTTCTGAACTGAATCACTGGAGATCCTAATGGCACTTTGATTATCACAGAAAAGGTCTACTGAAGGAGAAGTACGAATTCTAAACTCTGTCAAGATCCCATGCAACCAAACTGCTTAGATAACTGCATTCACATCCCCTCGGTACTATGCTTCTGCTGAAGAGAGTGCGAGTGTTGCTTGCTTCTTGCTTGACCAACAAATTGGTCTTGATCCCAACATGAATACATACCCTGAATTAGATTTTATGTCAGTGTTGTCTCCGGTCCAATCTGAGTCAGTAAAACCAACCAGATCTAATTGAGCACCAACAAAATAATCTATACCAAACTCTCTTGCACCCTGGACATAGTGCAAGATCCTCTTTGCTTCCTTCCAATGCAGCTCATGTGGCCCCTGTATGTACCTAGACACAACACCAATAACATATGATAGATCTGGTCTCGAATGTGTCAAGCACAACAAGCTACTAATCAACTATCTGTAAAGAGTGCTATCAATCAAAGGAGTAGAACCACCTTCTTCCAATCTGATTCCAGATAGGAAAGGAAAGGTTGCAGCTTGGCAATTAGTCATGTGAAACTTTTTGAGCAAGTTAGCTGCATACCTAGACAGTGAAATCGTGATTCCTGAATCATTTTGAGTTACTTCAAGGCCAATAAATTGTTTCAATAGTCCTATATCTGTCATGGAGATGACTTTACTCAAAGCATATTTGATGTTCCTCAACCCAGTAGATGAACTGTCGGAGATGAGCAAGTCATCCACATACAAAACAATCAATAGTAGGCAACCTCCTTTCCGTTTCATGTAGGCATTGCAGTCATATTTTCACCTTTCGAACTTCTGTGACAATAAGAAAGAATCCATCTTGGCATACC
The DNA here is from genome assembly GCA_027924585.1 of Larix kaempferi. Classification (NCBI taxonomy): domain Eukaryota; kingdom Viridiplantae; phylum Streptophyta; class Pinopsida; order Pinales; family Pinaceae; genus Larix; species Larix kaempferi. The sequence goes on along the minus strand of BSBM01000370.1, from coordinate 26,486,178 downwards.
ACGCCCTTGGGGATTTCTTGATCCCATACAATGATCTCCTCAGTCTGCATACTAAGGATGGATCATCAATGTACCCCTCATGCTGTTTCATATAGATCTCTTCTTCTAAGTCACCATGTAGGAAGGCACTCTTTACATCCATGTGATGTACCTCCCATGCATTCGAAACTACAATAGCCAAAACAAGTCTCACTAAATCCATTCTTTCTACAAGAGAGAATGTCTCATTGTAGTCCAATCCCTGAACTTGTGAGTACCCCTTTGCAACCAACCGAGCCTTATACTTGGTTGTAGATCCATCATATGCAAGCTTTGTTTTGTAGATCCATTTGCACTGAAATAGATTTCTCCCTGGGGGAAGAGAGACAAGATCCCATGTCTCATTGTTCTGTAGCGAATCATATTCTTCATCCATGGTTTCCTGCCATCTCAGATCATGGAAAGCCTCTCTGAAATACTATGGATCAGACCTCACAATCATGTAGCACCTCTCAGGGAGAAGTGGACCTGTATGACATAATGCAAGATTTGCATCTTGGTACTGAGATTTGGTTCTTCTATAGTCAAATGGATCTCCAACAATATTCCCAGTAGCCTCAAGAATATTTTGAGCTCATTTAGGCTTTGGATTAGGAGTAGGTGTTGGATTTGGATCTAGATCTAGATCTGTTGGATATGGATCTAGATCTGCTTGATCTTCATACTCAATATCTAGATCCGATTCACTTTGGTCCTCTTCTTCGAAATATGAATGTGGGTCATCTGAAAAAAAAACATCATTAGGAGCAAATGGAATAGGTAAATCAGTTATACCTTGAAATTCAACTAGTTGTAGATCTTGCAATGGATCTTCATCGAACTTGACACTTCTTTCAATGAAGCATATTTTGGTTGCAATATCCATCAGCTTGTAAGCTTTTGCATCTTCTACATATCCCAGCAGAATGCATTCTCTACTTTGGGGTTGAAAGGATTTTCTTTTTTCAGAGGGGATTCTGGCCCATGCCTTGGATCCAAAAACCCTCAGTTGAGATACATCAAGTTTTTGTCCCTTCAATGTTTCGAATGGAGTGACCCCATCAACAGATTTGTGGGGTACCCTATTTTTAATGTATGTGGCACAGTTCACTGCTTTTACCCAGATATTTGATGGAAGATCCCTTGATTCAAGCTAGTAGGTAGCCATCTCTTTCAATGACCTATTATTCCTCTCAGCTACACCATTTTGCCATGGTGTGTATGGGACAAAATGTTGCATTTGGATTCCTTCAGAAGCACACAACTGCTGCAACTCCTTCTTGATGTACTCCCCTCCATTATCATATTTGAGTGCTTTGATATTCTTCCCTGCAATGTTCTCAACTAAGGCCTTGAAAACTTTCAAGGTTTCAAATACCTCATGTTTCTGCTTGAAAAAGTATACCCAACAAAACCTAGAGTAGTCATCAATTAAGGCCATAAGGTATCTAGATCCATTCATTTAAGCTGTGGGCATCGGTCCTGAAACATCACTGTGTATCAAATCAAGTGTAGAGGAAGCTCTCTTTGCCTTCCCAACATCATACTTTCGCTCTAGATGCTTCCCTACCAAGCAACCTTTGCAGATCCCTTGAGAGAACTCTATGTCGGGAATGTTAGGATATTCCTATACTCCATCCTAGTCCTACTAGCATTTCCATCCTTTTCATTTTCAGTCATGCATGCACTTTTACGGTTTGCATGCATTATTTAGGGTTTGCATGCATTTGCATGCATCCCAGTCATCAGTCCCAGCACCTAGCCCTCAGTTAGCTAGCCCCCAGAGCTTTTTTCCACTCAGTTTCAGCCCTCCTAGAGCTTAGTGCGCCCTCCTTTCACCTACTACATGAGAAAGGTGCCCTTCCTTACCTACCATTCAGTTATCTTCAGTTATCTTCAGTTCTCTCCTTGATTTTAGGCTTGACTGACTCTCAACTGACTGTATCACTCCGATGGACCTCCAGTGAGACTAGACTGCCCATTCTGACTCCAGTTAGCTCCTCATGCGCCCTCCACTGAGCCTCCTTCACTCAATTACACCTACCACACTTAGTTAGACTCAGTTTGACTGATGGTTGACAGTTTCTTGAGCATTGATGACTCCATTGATGATGAGATAGACTGCTAGTTGTGCTCTGATGACACTCCAGTGATCCTTTGATCACTCCATGAAGGCTAATTCGAATTGCCACCTTAGGCATTCAAATCCTCATGCATTGTATTATTTATTTGTCCATATTGTGATTAATAAATTAGTGTGTGTGAAGTATTTTTGCTTCTATCCGAGTTCTACTGTATTATTATTCTGTTGCTCATTATACTGCATTGACCACTCTTCTTCTATTTTCCTGCTTAATCATAATTACTCTTGTGAGGTATACATCATCTCTTAGATCTGCTGTGAGGATTTTCACAGGGAAAACCTTCAACCATCTCTTCCTTGTGCAACTACTGCAAGTACTTGAAGTTTAGGTGTTTGAATATTTCATGCTAGAGTCTGCTTGTCTCATTTGCATGAGTCAAGAGAGCACTTTGATGTGAACATGGAAAAAAACAGGGAACTCATATGCCTTGGAGACATGGTTTGGAACACCTTTGGCTATCAGCTTCCTAGATGAGATCTTTGCAACCTCAACTGTGTCAGGTACAAATACTACTTTCTTTAGTGAACCCGTGTGAGTCATCTGATAAACAAATAACATATTTGCTGCTCGAGAAGGCACATATAGAACATTGTTGAACTTTCCATGCTCAAGTTGTATTGTGCCCTCCCTTATGCAAATATTTGAGAATCATCTCCCATGTGAATACTGGGGCCATCAGTGAGATCTAGAGAAGAAAATGGCTCTCTGGAGGCAACCATGTGGTTGGAGGCTCCACAATCAATAAGGAAGGATTGGGATTGTGATAATACAACCTTCAATGCATGGCATATCTCATGATCTTCTGACTTGCTTCCTGGATCAGTCTTACGCCTTTTGGGAGGGAAATGTTGTGTTGTTCAAGGAGTTTTTCCATTTTATCTATGGTCTTCTTTATACAAGAGCTCTCGGGATGGTTACCTTTCTTGCAGTATGTATGCTTGGATTTCTCAAATTTATTTTGCTTATCCTTCTTGGAGTTGGAGGTTCCTTTCGATGGATTATACTTTGTATTCTGCTTGGTTTTAAATTGCTTCTTCTCTTTACCTTTGTTGTTCCTTTTAGCATTCACACTTTTTGACTCTCCAACCATAAGAGCTTGATTTTTAGAGGACTTCAAGGCACCCATCTTAATCAATTTTTCTTGTTCTTGGATGAGAGATTCAATGAATGCATCTAATAAGGAATTTTCCAAATGGGGATTGAAAATATCCCTGAATGGAAGTAGAAAAAAAATTGAAAACTCCAGACCAAGATTGCTTAGAATGGATAGCACCAGTTGCTCATCCTTCTTCTCAATGCCACATTGTTTGCATTGGATGACCAAGGATTTGAATTTAGAGAAGAAATGATATATGGTTTCAAAACTGTTGGGTTGAAGAGCAATTAACTCATTCTCCAAAATATGTCCCCTCAACTCATCTTGCTTGCCGAAGAGGGTCTCAAGCTTCAACCAAACCTCTCTTGGATTCTTCAATCCATCAAGGTGGAAGAGAAAATATCCGGAAATATGAATACACATGAAACCAAATGCTTCATCTAATCTGTTTAGATACTTGGCCTTCTCAACAGCTGCCTGAGGTTCGACCTCCTTTCCCATTGTGACCCTGTACAAAATCTTGTTGCAAAATACCATCCACATATCAGTCCTCCAATCAAGATAATTGAAGGGTGTCAGGATCCTTGGAGATAGAGGAACATTCGAATTCTCCATTAGAAACTGCTGGAGTGAATACAAATTGAAATTCCTGCACTGAAAAACCTTCAATATCTTGCAAAAAACTCTCAATTTTCAAGATAAACTATTGCTGAGCACTGATTTAGGACAATAGGCACTTTTATCCGGATCCTTCACACTTGGATAGACCTTAAAGTATTTCTCCAATGAATTCAATGCAATGGCACCAGGATTTGCTGTGGAAATACAGAGGCTTCTAGTGCACTATTGAAAGCAACTACTCAACCTACGCTCTCTAAGATCTGATAGCATGTGAAATTCTAAGTCACAATATATCATAGAGATGATAATACCTCACAGTGAAAGAATGAGCAGAAAAGGTGAATTATAGTGAAAATTGCAGAGAAAAGAGCAGTAAAATTAATCATGCATTGGAACTCAGATGGAAGTAGAAATGTGTAACATTATCCATTAATCAGTATAGTCCACAAATATGTTACAATAGAGAGAATTCAAATATTCTAGGAGAATTTGAATATGTTTGTCTAGCATAGGAATTGTAACCGCTAGAGTGTTCCAGGAGGCCCAAAGTCAAGTCAAGTCAACCAAAAATGAGTTAACTAAAGCTATTGTCAGTTAACTGACCAAGAAGGGCGCATTAGTGATATTTTCATGCAAATCACTCAGAAAAGGGTGCATTAGATCACAAACAGTGGCAATCGGGGCACAAACCCCCCACAAGAGTTAGCTAACTCAGGTGGACTGGACTAGTTCACTGAGTTGGCTCCTAAAATGTAGGGAACTGACTTTGGTGGTCATAAAATGATGCATGTAGGGCGCATTAGGTGGATAATGGGTCCTAGATGACATCTTCACACCACTAGGGGGGAAATGACATCATCAACTACTAGGAAAAATAAAATAATCCTAAGTAGGACAAGGATGGAGTATTAATTATCCTAACACATAAATGGTGACATTTTTTATGAAGTATCGAAGGACATGTTGTACCACCATTAATATGGTAAGGGAAACCATTTGACCCATTGTGTTTGTTTATCATATGCAAATCAGTGAAGATACCTTGCATACATTTATTCACAATCACACTTTTCCCATCATATTGAGGATGGTAAGAGGATCTATGAACCAATTGAGTGCTCAAACAAGAAAATATTTCCTTCCAAAAATTATCAGTAAAAATTGGATATCACTTACAATAATATTTAGAAGTTCCATGTAGCTTTTGAACTATTTCCATAAATGTTACAACTATTGTACTTGCTTCAAAAGGATGAGAAAGAGAGCAGAAATGAGCATAGTTTGTGAGTCGAACCACCACTACCATGATGAAATTATGTCCTTCATACTTTGGTAGACCTATGATAAATCCATTGAGACCTATTCCCAATCCTAACTTAGTATGGGTAATGGTTCTTTCTATAAGACCTAGTGTCTTGATTGTATCTCCCTTATTCTATTGGAAAACCAAACATTCCGCCACAAATTTTGGACATCAATTTTAAGACATTCCCAAAAAAATTCCTTCTTGATCCCATGGTAAGTTTTCAAGAACCATGGATGTCCTCCTATAGGATAAGTGTGCAATTCCAAAAGGACCTTATGTTTTAATTGTAAATTCTGACACAAATATGGGAGTTCTTGGTACCATAATGCATCATTCTTCTACACAAATTTATCTAATGCACAAGGGTCCTCTTGTAGTTGTTGAATTATCTCACATGTCTTCTGGTCTTGCTTCCATTCTATCCTTGCCTCTTCCACATTGTCTTCTTCTTTCTTTGAAAGTGCATCTACCACCACACTTTTTTTTTTTTTTGTAAATAACTTCAAAGTGACAACCTAACATCTTTGTAACCCATATTTGTTGCTCTTATGAAGACAATCATTTGTTACAAGAAGTACTTAAGACTATCATGATTTGTTTATACCTTGAAGTGTCTTCCTGTTATGTAAGGGAACCATTTATTAATTGTATGCAGTATGCCCAACATTTCCTTTTCATAAATTGGTTTGAGTAAGTTTTTTCGTTAAAGTTGGAAACTTTTGAATGCAAGGGGAAAGGTAATTTTTAGGGGCAAAATTTCACGACTATTTTTTCAAAACAAATCTCTATTTGTCCATTTTTAGTCTCTAATATCGCCTATATTTACATAAAATATTTTTTTTTATCATAATATTCACCAAAATTTACAAGTTTCAGTAGTAAATTGTATGTTTCATATTTAATATTTGCATATCTATCTATATCTATGTTTTTTCAATCCAAAATAATCGCCTAGAATAATACCTAAGTATACTATTAGAATCCTTAAAAAATACCCTGGTAAGGGGCCTTCCCTCTTGCATTAAAAATGCACCAATTCCACTCCTTGAACCATCACATCCCAAAATAAATAAAAAATTGTGAAGTCAATCATGGCTAATATAGGAGTTGTACACATAGCCACTTTAAGTTTTTCAAAATCTTGGGTTGCTTCTTAAGTCCAAGAAAATGCCTCCTTTTTCAATAACGCTGTTAGAGGTGCTTCTATTTGACCATGTTTCTTGACGAACTCGTGGTAATAACTTGTCAATCCTAAGAATCCTCTAGAATTCTTCAATATTTTAGGAATTGGCCATTCCATTATAGCTTTAATTCTATTGGGGTCCACTTTGATGCCTTCATGAGATACAATATGGCCTACATGTTCCACTTCTTAAACCCAAAAGACACACTTGGAAGGTTTGGAATATAGTTGTTACTCCTCCAATAGTTTTAAGACCATGTCAACATGTTGTACATGCTCTTCCTAAGATTTTCTATAGATTAGTATATGATCAAAAAATGCTAAAACAAATTTTTTGAGGGAGGGTTTAAAATTAGAATTCATTAAGCTTTTTAATGTGAACTATGCATTAGTAAGGCCAAATGGCGTCACTGGAATTTCATAATGACCTTCATGTGTTCTAAAGATTGTTTTTGGAATGTCTTCTTGCCTCATTCTAATTTGTGATATCTTGAATGAAGATCCAACTTGGTAAAGAAAATTTCTCCCTTTAATTCATTTAGTAGTTCACCAATGAGAAGAATAGGAAACTTGTCTTTAATGGTCATCTTGTTGAGCTCTCTATAATCTGGATAGATACGCCACATGCCTTCATTTTTATGAACCATCACCACTGGTGCAAAGAATGCACTTTAACTAGGTTGAATGATGCCACCATCTAAACTTTCTTGAACCAAATTCTCAATATCACTCTTTTGTGCATATACCTGTAAGGTATGATGTTAGGTGTCACACTTCCTAGTTGCAAGCGAATCACATGGTCCTGATCTCAAGCAGGTGGAATACCTTTAGGAATATCTCAAAATACCTTGGAATGATTTTCAATAACTCTTTGGATATCCAATGGAATAGAGGGCATAGATGCTTGACCATCTAGTGAGCATAATTGTGCAATTAGACCATGGTGTCCCTTTTATAGTAATTTTGTCACGCTCTTAGAGATGATCACTTTAGAGGGTTTCCTTGGAATACCTCCGAGTTCAATTACCTTGTCTTCTAAGGAAAATCTCTTGAAAATTAAGATCAATGTTTCCAATGATTGTAACCATTGGACACCTAATACAACAACAACACCACCCATTCGGGTTGCAATCATTACGCTATCCAATCAATACTCCCCCATACTAAGATTAATAATATGTAACTCCCCTAAACAATTTATGGTACATGTATCTACAATAGTTACTTGAAACATCGGTGTTGGATATATAAGCAATTAAGAAGTTTGGCTAATTTTCAATTAATGAAGTTATGGGTACCACTTGAATCAATTGACATTGTTACCTTTTGTCTTTTTTTATATATAATTTAATCATGATATTTTGAGGAATGCTAATTCCAACCAATGCATGGAAATAAATGGTTGGAGTAGTATCTTCTAGAACTACTTCTTGAAATTGTCCTAGGTTTGGATCTTCTTCCTTTTCACTATCTATGTAGAATAATTTATTATCAATGCATTTATGCCCCTTATTGTACTTGTTGTCACAATCAGAACATGGTCCTTTTTCTCTTCTTTCATCCACTTGCTAAAGCATCAACCTTGTAGGCCAAGTGAACTTAGGGGGGAGGAAGGGACATTTCCCTCTCTACAGGTGTTAGTAGCAACCCTTCTAGTAGCTATATTTTTACTTTCAACTTTCCTTGCCAAAAAAAACATTAACCAATGATTTTAAGTTCAAAGAGACATACCTCATTTTGAATGCTCTCATTTAAAGTTCCCATAAAGAGATCCAACAAATTATCCTCTGGAATGTTGTTCACTCTAAGACTCAACTTTTGAAAATGTTTAATGTGGTATGCAATTAGATCTCTTTATCTGATATTTATCAATCAGATCAAGAATGCATTGCTCTTAATACCCCAATAATGTGCTATCAATTCATTTGTAAATATATACCAAGAGACAACAAAGTCCTTTTTACACTCACAAATCCATTTCTACCACACAAATTGATCAGGTTCTAAAAACAAGGATGCAATAGTTACCTTTTGTAAAGTTGGAACTTGGTATAGATTAAAGAATTGCTCCATCTATAATATCCACATTATTGGATCATTGGCATCAAAATTCCTCATTGGCAATCTTGGGATTGAAGTAGTTCCTTGGTCTTGATTTGAACCCCCAATGATGTGGATTATGGAGTGATGAATGATCAAGTGTCTGGGGCTCAAGGCTCTTGCTCTCTGGGTATGAAAGAATTTTATCCTAAGGTCAATATGACTCCACCATATTTTTATCCTTATCCTCTTCTCGAGGAATTTAATTTTCAGTAAGTAGGCCACCTATATCCTTCATAAGTTCTCTCGTCATGTTTTTAAGGTTCTTTTGGATATCACCTTTGAATGTTTGGAATTAAAATTGGATATCCCCTTTAAATGTTTGCAATCCATCCATATTTACCATATTCATGATCTCCACCTTTCTTATTATTGTAGTTTCAATTTTCTCTACTCTTTCAATAATCTTGGACACCCCAAAGTCCCCATTGTCATGCTTGTGATCTCGTGTCATGGATGAGCCTTCATGAGATTTAGCGGGCATCGGAATTTTTGCGACACCTTTTTCCATTTGATCCCACTAATATTTACTAGGTTTCTTCTCTATTTCCTCTTCATCACACCTTTTGAATCACCCAAAATAGATATTTCAATCAAAATTTATGCAAGTTAACATACCTTTAAAAAACCTGGTTTGTAGGTTGTCTTGTTGACCAACCTTTCAATTGAATTATCTCTGAAATTTTGACTCCTATGAGTTTGAAATTTGATGTGTCTTCTCTGTAATGCCATAGGTATGGTCAAAATATGATGTGCCAAGGGAAATTTACGGTGGCTTTCCCAAAACTTGTTGCTTTTTGTCCGTTTTAGGAGAGCATGCTTGTATAACGTACCATGTGTCCAATTTTTTTGACATACATATGAAATATTACTAGAAAAATTATTTTTTGTTTCTTTCTAATGCAACCAATGGCACTCAATTTGGATATTTCAATATTAAGCTATAATAGTTTTTCCCATAACACTTTTTTTAGGCTAGTTTTTTTACTAGTAAAACCCCCCAATTTCCACAAGATGTATCTAAAAAATTATAGTGCACTAAGGCCTAGAATTTTTACAATAGATACTTTGATATGTATCCTAAGGATACTCAAAATTTTGTTGCCTAAAATGTCCTTGAAATTTTTATATGTCGAAAGAATGGCTCTAATACCAAATGTTATGCACCAAATTCTCAAAATAAAATAAAAATAGAAAGAACGATAACCCACTTCCGTGAGAATGAAACAAAGAGATGAATAAAAGGTCTCTTCGAGGGGGGACCTCCTTTTACAATGTATTAGATGCACAAGATGAGGAGATGATCCTAAAACTAGGTCTCCTTAGTCTCTCTCTCTCTCTCTCTCTCTCTCTCTCTCTGTATATATATATATATATACAGAGAGAGAGAGCATCCAAGAATTGTTCATCCATATTTGGATTAAAGGGCCCGTCACTTTCACAAAAATGGTGAGATAATTGTTTGAATATCATAGTATAATCTTCGTTGGATTCATATTTATTTTTATTAAACTTGTCTAATTCACAAAATAATGCCTCCACTTGATAATTATTATGAGAAACTAAGAAAAATTCCCTTAATTGCTTCCAACTACGAATAGATTTTTCTAGTAATGTCATATATCAAGCTTGAACTCATCCTTTGAATGTGAGAGGAACCAACATACAATCAACACTCTATTCCAATATTTTTAGAAATTGACATGCAAGATCACATTTATTAGCATGTATGAATGCAATGGTTTCCCCTTAACCATTAAATTTAAATATTGACAAGATATTAGTTGGATTTTCTTGGATGTCATGCAATGGCCTTGAAAGACTCAAAACATGATCCCATGCAGGGATATGGGGAGAAGCCATGATAAATTAATGCATTTATTTTAGAATGGCTCTACGTGGTTTGGATTGAACGAAGTTCCACCTTGATCAAAGTTATTGTATGGTGGAACGATGCCCCTAGAGGTGTTTCTGAATTCTAAATTGACCTAGATCGTTAACAATTAGATTCTGGTTTTGAATCAATGAAAACTCTAACTTCATATATCATCAAATTCCAAGAATTATCAGGAAGTCTACCATGAGATTAGATGGATCCCTATGAATTATATGAACATTAGAAATCCAAAGCATTAGAATTTAATGTGTTATCATCTCCAAATTAAAAAATAGAAATTATAAATTTGAACCATTATCATCTCCATGTCTATACATGTTTATTTTAACTTTTGGCTAATGATAATAGTAGTCTACCAAACTAATTTGGTTCATAGAGCTCCTCCACTCATACTAGGTGTGCAATTTCATTAGGAGAGTGGGCATGGACTGTTAATATTTGGTTGAGATTTGATCTTTAAATATTTTAGATGCCAAAACTTGAAACAATGAGACAATTCAATCACATGAAATTCATGCAACCATAACACAAGATATACCCTGGGGAAAGTCCTAAAAAAAATAAGAACAAAAAACCCCCACCAACTCTTCTCAGTATAACATAATGGATAATAGAGAATGTCTTTATTTTACAACATCGCAGATTGCTTTCGGAAGATAAGAGATCACCAAACATTCTTGGTGAAGATACCGAAGCAATAGAGAAGAGAGATCAATCGGATGTGTTTTCCAATGTGCCCAACACATCAATATATAGAAAAACACACTGCCATGCAAGGAATAGCAATGCATGAAGGATAAGCCTCCCATGCAAACCATAGCGTTGTATAGTTGCAGTGCACTTCTCGTTTCTTCAATCATGGACCATCAATGTGCCATGGCTTTCTTCCTTAACTTGAAATCATGCTTAACTAACTTTGGAGTGAACTCGCCTCATAACTGATGTAGGAGCACTTAGTTAATAAGCTAACATAAGTGTAAACATGCAATAGAAGAAACTTCAGTGTTGTAACTTAAGTGTCGTCTTTTAACTTTTAGTTTAACTAAAGTGCTGTCATGCAAAACACTTTAGTTAACTGATTCCTTTGTAACACTTTAGTTAACTTTTCTTAACTGAAAATCATGCTGATTGATTTTACTAAAGTGATCAATAAGTTCTCCTTTAGTTAACTAGTTGCATATCTTTAATTGATGCTTTAACTGAAGCATTGATTGAGGCACACATTGTTACTTAACTGAAGCTTTAAAAATTTGAGTTCTCTTTAATTAGCTGAAGTGTCTGCATGGGAAATTTCGAATTCTCTTGATTTCTATGCTTTATCTTTTACTGCATGGTCAATATGTGCTAACTTTAATTATCTATCACACTACATTATACTAAAAAAATTTATCATGTGTTGTGATCATATATTATATTATTCGGGACCGAATGATCATATGCTAAAGTAATTCACTTTAGGGGTGATCAATCTCTGAAGGAGACTTAATAGCAACTGGTGATCATGGTTAATAATACATCACACAACATTAAATGCTTTTAACAAGTAAAACATGACCTTTATACGGAATGTCCATCTCATGGATACTTTTATATGGAAGGTTCACATGAGAGTCATGACTTGACACACAAGTTTGGAGCCTTGTCCAACAAGACTTTAAAATATCATTACTTTGATCAATTACCTCTACACGGGAGGAATAACCTTTACACAGAAGGCAATCAAAGTGTTCACCTCTATACGGGAGGATCAATCTTGGTCGCACAAGATTGGTTTGGAGAATGTCTCCTGATGTTGTACATTTAACACTCCCTCTCACCGAGGGAGGCATTCTCTTCCATACCAAGCTTGTCTAAGAAGTACCTGAACTTTATCACTGACAAAGGCTTTGTTAACACATTTACAATTTTCTCATCAGTAACAATGTACATAATTTTCACTCTACCTTTCTAGACCATGTCTCAGATGAAGTGATACTTCATTTCAATGTGCTTCAACTTGTCATGAAACATTGGGTTTTTGGAACGCTTGATGCAACTATGATTGTCACACCTAATAACTGTGGGCTCAATATTTTCACCGAACAATCCTACAAGTAGATTTCTGATCCAAACTACTTCTCGCTAGGAAACACTAGCAACTATGTATTCTGCTTATGGAGTGCTCTGGGCTACATAGCCTTGCTTCCTGTTGGACCAAGATATCATGACTGATCTTAGGCTATAACAGTATTCGGATGTACTCTTACGGTCCATAATGCTTCCTCCCCATTCTGAGTCAGTATAACCAAGTAACATGACTCCTCCACTGGAGGCATATCTGAGTCCATACGAAATTGTACCTCGAATGTACCTAAGCACATGCTTAGCATCTATCTAGTGTCTATGTCTTGGATCAGACATAAATTGACTCATAATGCTCACAACGTAACATACATTAGGCATCAAATGTATCAAGTACATTAGCAAGCCTATAAGTTGTTTATACAAAGTGGGATCTATCGGATCTGATCTAGAGCCTGACTCATGAAGTTTCCTCAAATTGGAAACCATTAGTGTAGTCATAGATTTTCAATCTATCATGCCAAACCTGCGCGATATATCCATAGTTTACTTCCTTTGAGATATAAAAAATTCATCTTTTCTTTGCTATATCTCAAGGCCAAGAAAGTAGCGCATCAGACCTAAGTCTTTCATCTCGAACTCTGAGGTGAGATCCCTCTTGCACCAAGCAATCAAATGTTCCTCTCCAGTGAGAAAAAATTCATCAACATACATAACCAATATCAATGGTTGGTTCTTCACTACTTTGAAGTACAAATTCGGATCAACTTCACTCTTACAGAAACCCAGTTTCTGAATGTAGCTATCAATTCTGGAGTACCAAGCCCCGGGGGCTTGCTTAAGCCCATATAGAGATTTCTTTAGCTTGAAAACATGGGACTCCTTCCCATGCACCACAAATCCTTCAAGCTGCTGAATATAAACCTCTTCCTCAACCTCACCATTTAGGAAGGTTGTCTTCACATCCATCTAGTGAAGTTTCCATCCTAGAACATATGCAAGTGCAATCATTGCTCAGATTGTGGTGTACCTTGCCACATGGGTAAAGGTCTCATCATAATTGATGCCTTCTGTTACAAACATAAAATAATATATAAATATATGAATAAACATTCATAATACTTAATAATTAAATAAATTAATTGTAAATATTAAATGAAAGGTTGCACCCTTTCACATTTAGTCACGAGAAGACTATTTAAAATTCCCGCTATGTATTCTAAAATCATCTTTCATATATTCAAATAACATCTTTTATCCAATATGGATTTTCAGTTGGTGACTTATTCTTTTGGTTAATCTAGTGTAAACCAGATAAGGTTTCTACATTGGTATTAGAGTTGCATTGTTGGTCCAGGCTTAGGCTCGTAGCCATCATTTTCCGGTTTCCCTAAAATCTAGGACCTTGTCCAAAAATCAGGCTCTTGGCCCAAAGAAGTAAAAAGAGAAGAAAATATAAAAAGAAAAGAAAAAAAGAAAAAGAAAAGTAAAAACAAACAAGTAAATAGAAAAGAAAATATAGAAACCACACGTGGTTTCTTAAAAACAATACATGGTTTATTCTCCAACAATAAACAACACATGGTTTCTTAAAAACAATACATGGTTTATTCTCCTATAATAAACAACATGTGGTTTCTTAAAAACAATACATGGTTTATTGGAAGCATTTGTGAAATCTAATAATAAAGTTAGGATATAAAATATAGAAGTGCATAAGAATTCTTAAGGCTACCAAGGAGAAAGCAAGATTTGAACTTGGGTGGGGAAGGTAACGATAACTCCTCCCAACCACCCAATCTACATTCAATCTACAAGAAGTCTTAAGGGGGGAATAATATAAAAAGAGCATCAAAAGAAGATTTTTTACAAGAAGAACCATATTGAAGATTTTTATTAAAAAAGAGAGAGAGAAAGAGAAAGAGAAGGAAGACCATATTAAGGTTATTACACCTCTTGTGTCTACCCATTGTCGAAGAAAAGAAGACAAGTCGAAGAAGAAGTTGAAATCATGAATTATGATGATTACATATTTAGAAATGCAGATGCAATTACAATCAGTATTGGGCGAGTTAGAAAAATATAAAGCAACCAATCGTCAACTACACTCTAAGATTTTTAAGCAAGGAATCAATAATATGTTCACAAAGAAGGAAAATCATCGGTTAAAAGAGCGTATCGAGAAATTAACAACACATATCGAGGAATTAAGGAATGAAACATGTTCTAGTCAGAATCCTAAAGGACAAGATATCAAGCAGGACATTATTGAGAGTAAAGAAAAAATAAGACCGTTAAACAAAATCCTTGGGAATAAAGAGGAGGAAATGGTGCAAATCCAAAAAGAATTACAATGCAAGGAATCAGAGGTCGGCCAACATAAAAAACAGATAAAGGAACTTAGACAACAAAGTGACAACCTTAAAAAACACTCAAGTTAAATGTTATGAAGATCAAAAAAACATTATCTGACAACACTAAAGAAATATTTTGACTAAAGAACCATAAAAAAATTCTACTTACAAAAATCAGAAAGTTAAAAAATATGCGAAAATCAGAATGGGACAATGGAGCTATTGAAGGGAAATTACTGGAGAAAGAAGAAGAATGTCAAGATCTTAAGGAAAAAATTGAGAAGTTCAATAAAAATCAAAGGTCGACAAAGAAACAATGACCAAATCTATTGAAGTAGAAACATCATCCGAGATACAAGTCCAAAACTCGGAAAAGGGAACCATTATAGATCCAATCAATGTTCAAATTCTAGAAAACACTTACATTGAAAAGGTATAGACCAATAAATCACCAGTAGCACCAAAAAATGAAGTTTCTACAAACACTCCGCAAGCGACTCGAGTACCTGTTAAATTTTCTGAATTTACTTCAATCTGATCTAGGATCTTAACTGAGAGAACAACATGTACAGCATATCTACAACATATCAATCATGGAGACAATAATGCAAGCACACAAGAGACACAAAGATTTACTTGGGGAAAACCATAAAGGTGAAAAACCCCAATAACTTCCTCAGAGATAGATAGAGCAATGATACAACCAAGAGATAGACATAACCTAGCAGCAGATCCTCCTCCTCCATAAGTGCGCCACTCCTCCTTGAGTGCATGAGTGAGAAGTGAGTGAGCAAATAGAGTGCCTCCCGCACTCTATTTATACTTGACTTGACTTGCCTTTTACCTAACTCATGTAGGCTCGAACTTAACCACATAACATAATGCTGACTGGGCCGACCCCCAATAGGGTGGTCTAATAACCCTTTGACCCACATGGCCGACCCCCAATAGGGTGGTCTAATAGCCCTTTGACCCACATGACTTATACAGGGCCAACCCCAATCAAGGTGGTCTAATAACCCATCGAGTATAAGTTACGACACTTACAATATAAATAACGACACTTCCGTATAGAGGAATAATAACATCTCTATAGGAATACAATATACATATGTGAAATACATTCCGAAGTTACATATACATCAACAGTACCTTATCACCATCCTAATCACAAGAGTCGTTATGATTGACGACAAAGTCGAGGAAAATAAACAGTATTATTCCTACAGACAAGCTAACTACCACCTTAAAAGAGAGCATAGACAAAATCGACAACTTGTATGGAAGTAGAAAATGATAATTTCTATCCAAAAAATTGATCAGTTAAAATCCCTAATGAAGGTTAACCTGGGATGGACAACGCCACAAATAATGAAACATTTTTACTTGGGAATTCGTGACTCATATCGTCTCATTTCATCAAGTTCCATAGCTATCGACACAAAAGATTGTGGGACAACAATACAAGCAAAAAATAAGACGTAAGCCTTGTCTTCAATATGCTTTGAGGACAAAGCATTTTTGAAGAGGAAGGCAATGTTACAAACATAAAATAATATATAATATATCAATAAAAATTCATAATACTTAATAATTAAATAAATTAATTGTAAACATTAAATGAAAGGTTGCACCCTTTCACATTTAGTCACAAGAGGACTATTTAAAAGGCCCGCTATGTATTCTAAAATCATCTTTCATATATTCAAATAACATCTTTTATCCAGTATGGATTTTCAGTTGGTGACTTATTCTTTTGGTTAATTCTAGTGTAAACCAGATAAGGTTTACTACACCGTCTTTATGAGAGAAACATCTGGCAACAAATCTAGCTTTATACTTCTCAATGCTACCATCCATAGCATGATTTCTCTTGTAAATCCATCTGGAAGTCACAATGGCCTTCCCATCAAGTTTGGGAACAACCTCCCAAACATCATTCTTCATTATAGAGTTGTACTCTTTTGTCATTGCATCTTTCCAAACTTGTTGCTTTGCAACTTCTTCATATGAGAATGGTTTTGAATCGTTGATGTACTCATTAGTGCAACATACCCTGAATATATGTCAGGTTGCTTGTGCTCTCTGGATGAGCCTGTTGGTGGTCCATGTTTCTCTGCATCTTGTAAGATATCTCGGCGCCAAGTATATATTCTTTTAGCGGGAGGTTCATCATGTGACATCTCAATCAGTTCTACCGATTCTTCAAGAGCTAGAGAATATGAGGCATCTTCTGATTTCTCCCTCTCAAACTCTGAAGGGGGAGAATCAAACTCGGGATCCTCCATCTCTGAATCACATTGATTCTATTTTGATCTTTTTGAAAGCAACTTACATATATTCGGTATGCTTTGGATGACTTGCTATAACACACAAAGGTGTCTTTCTTTCCAGAAGGCTCCATCTTTTTTCTCTTTTCTTTCGGTACATGAATGTATACTGGGATCTCGAAGATCCTCAAGTGTGAGATATCTAGATTCTCATCGATAAACACTGCCTCTGGTGTCTTCTCATCTAGAATGGAATGTGGGATTCTATTATGGATGTACACGACTGTACTAGTGGCTTCTGCCCATAATGAGGAAGACATATCTTGATCATGCATCATGAATTTTGTAGCCTCACATATGGTTCTATTCTTCCTTTCGGCAACCCCATTTTGCTGAGGGTTGTATGGTACTTTTAAATGTATACATATTCTTTCATCACTCCATAGCTCATTAAATGCATGTGAATCAAATTCAAGTCCATTATCAGACCTTAATGCACATATGTGCTTTTCTTTCTGATTTTCAACTAGGGCTTTAAACTCTTTAAATTTGCTAAGAGTTTCACTATTAGCGTTTATGAAATAAATCCATGACTTCCTAGAAAAATCATCTATGAACATTATATAATATAAGAAGCCACTCAGGGAAGGGGGTGACATGGGACCACATACATCATAATGTATTAAATCTAAAATCCTTTTAGATCTAGTATTACCACTAGAAAAAAATTTCTTAACATTCTTCCCAAGTGCACAACCCTGACAGACACTATCATGCTCAAAATCAAATACGGGCATACCTTTTACCATCTTTTGAAGTCCTGGTAGCACTTTGTAGTGTAGGTGTCCAAGCCTTCGGTGCCATAGATCACATGGACTAATAGTGTGGTGAATCATAGCTTGAATGTACTTCCTAGGTACCTTGTAGAGTCCTCCCTCTAGAACTCCAATCACAGCAACAGATTCTAGGCTTTTGTTCTTCGGCCATAAAAGTGCTTTGTTATCCACGAAGATAACTCGGAAGCCTTTGTATTCAAGAACCGAAACTAAAAGGGGGTTCTTCTTCAATCCTCAAACATATAGAATGTCCTCCACATGTAAAATATTACCGGTTCTCAGTTGAAATGAGGTGGATCCAACTCCTTGGATCGAATATGTTGAGTTGTCCCCCAACTCTACCATGCATGTGAAATTTTTCTCCTTTAGGTCAGTTATGGCACTCTTGTAACCAGTCATATGTTTGGATGCACCACTTTAAATCAACCATTTGTATACACTTGTGATGATGGATCCCGAAATGGATGAGACAAGGTAATACTCCCTTCTTGTCTCCTTTTCTTCGGATGTATTCTTTTGAGTGGTTTCATCTTCTATGGCAGTAGAAGCATGAAAATTTTCTTTCTGCTTTGCTTTGTACTCTCTTGAGAAATGGCCTTTCTTGTTGCAATTGTAGCATCTAGCTTTTGAATTGTCAAATCCTTTGTTGAACTCCTTCTTCTCTGGATAAGGGAACTTATTTTGGAAGAAGGGTTTATTTCCTTTCTTCATTCTTGTCATGAGGGAAATATTTTCTTCTTTAATGCACATAACTTTGCTCTGGATTCGCCCTTACTCTTGGATACAGTCATGCCACAATATTTCGTACCCAGGTTGGACTTCTCAGCCATTGATAGCAGCCAATAATGTCTCCAATGAAGATGGGAATAAATCAATGACGGTTTGGATGAGATCATCTTCATCCACTATGAATCCAATGTTAACAAGTTGATCTCTTACCCGAGAGATATTAGTGAATAAGGAGGCCACTATCTTGTCCTTATCCATCTTGAGGTTTCGTAACTTGTCATTCAATTCCATCTTTTGAGTTGGGGCCTTCTTCTCATATAGATTAGTCAATGTATCATAACATTCTTTTGTGGTCTTCAGCGGTGTGATCACGCACGTCAAGTTATATTTGAATGAATCATAGATGATCTGTTTGGACTTAGCTTGATTCTTTTTGAAGTTAATGAATCCTGCATTAGTTGTAGGCTCCTCCATCTCAATGGATATGTAGCTATCCAAGTCACGTTCCTATAGGATGTTGAGAAACATATCCTTCCAAGTGTTGAGGTTTGAGGTTCCCTCAAGACGGTCTTCCGGCCGTACAGAGACTGATGCCATAGTCTTCAAATCTTGTGCTCAACTTCTCAAGATCTACGTAGGATCTAGCTGGAATGCAAAACTTAGCTCCTTCATGCCCTGATCTCTGATACCCAGTTAAAATTTGGTTGATCTTTTATCTTTAAATATTTTAGATGTCAAAACTTGAAACGATGAGACAATTCAATCACATGAAATTCATATAACCATAACACAAGATATACCCCAGGGAAAATCCTCAAAACAATGAGAACAAAAAAACCTAGCAACTCTTCTCAGTATAATATAATGGATAGCAGAGAATGTCTTTCTTTTACAACATAACAGATTGCTTTCAGAAGATAAGAGATCACCAAACACTCTTGGTGAATATACATAAGCAATAGAGAAGAGAGATCAATTGGATGTGTTTTCCAATGTGCCCAATGCATCAATATATAGCAAAATTCACTGCCATGCAAGGAATATCGAATCAGTGCATGAAGGATAAGCCTCCCATGCAAACCATAGCAAGTTATATTCGTGGATAGTTGCAATGCACTTCTAGTTTCTTCAATCATGCACCATCAATGCGCCATGCCTTTCTTCCTTAACTTGAAATCATGCTTAACTGACTTTGGAGTGAACTTGCCTCATAAATGATGTAGGAGCACTTAGTTAATAAGCTAACATAAGTGTCAACATGCAATAGGAGCAACTTCAGTGTTGTAACTTAAGTGTCATCTTTTAACTTTTAGTTTAACTAAAGTGTTGTCATGCAAAACACTTTAGTTAACTAATTCATTTTTAACACTTTAGTTAACTTTTCTTAACTGAAAATCATGTTGATTGATTTTACTAAAGTGATCACTAAGTTCTCCTTTAGTTAATTGATTGCATATCTTTAATTGATGCTTTAACTTAAGCATTGATTGATGCACACATTGTTACTTAACTGAAGCTTTAACAATTTGAGTTATCTTTAATTAGTTGAAGTGTCTGCATGGGAAATTTCGAATTCTCTTGATCTCTATGCTTTATCTTTTATTTATTTATCTTTTACTGCATCGTCAATATGTGCTAACTTTAATTATCTATCACATTACATTATACTAAGAAGAATTATTAGATGTTGTGATCATATTATATTATTCCAAACCAAATGATGACATGCTAAAGTAATTCACTTTAGAGGTGATCAATCTTCGAAGGAGACTTAATAGCAACTGGTGATCATGGCTAATAATACAACACACACCATTAAATGCTTTTAACAAGTAAAGCATGGCCTTTATATGGAACGTCCACCTCTATACGGGAGGTCCACCCCATGGATACCTTTATACGGAAGGTTCACATGAGAATCATGACTTGACACACAAGTTCGGAGCCTTGTCCAATAAGACTTTACAACATCATTACTTTGATCAATTACCTCTACACGGGAGGAATAACCTTTACATGGAAGGAAATCAAAGTGTTCACCTCTATACGGGAGAATCAATATAGGTTGCACAAGATTGGTTTGGAGAATCTCTCATGATGCTGTACATTTAACATGGACAACATTAAAAGCATTTCTCAAGTCATCGATTGAAGTCAATTTTGACCGTGGAAAAAATTCCACCTCAATTAGAGTGACAGTGACTACTCATAAGTGTATCATTCTTCAGGGGTATATCGTGTTTATGTGAATGACACCAAATATGATAACATTATCAATGGCTGACATGGTTTGACACACAAAACTCAAGGGGATCTTATCCCAAGGTATTAATTCAATCAGTTGTCACAAATGTTGTTGGACATTTTCCTAGTTCCATGCTAACAAGTGCTCAATTCAAATCTCCATGTGTTAGGTGTGTTACTCTAAACCAACTAGCTTATTAGGAATTCCATCCAAGAATGTGGGGAAGCATAACTTAGGTTTCCTCATAGAATGATACATTCTTGAGCAATCACCATCACTCTAATTGAGGTGGAAATTTTGTCCACATTCAAATTTGAATTCAATTGATGACTCGAGAAATGCTTTGAACATTTCCCATGCCCACTCTCCTATTGAAATGGCACACCTAATAAGGGTAGAGGAGCTCTATAAGAACCAAATTGATTTAGTAGACTACTAGAATCATTAGTCGATAGTTAAAATTACCTTGTATAGACAACTTGCGTATCAATTATTGATGGAAAACATTGTATATATAGAAAACCAATGCATCGATTAATTGTACTCAATGTATGTCACATGTACGTTTAAGGAGTCTGGCCGACATTCTCCTAGTCCTTAGTTAGTGTGTACTAATAATTATTATTAATGGATCCTTATCCACTTCTTAGTTCCATGTGATTGTTTCTCCTGATGATGGAATCAAAGTTGAAGTTCGAAATGTATGTGGAGTACAATTAATTGATACATGGGTTTTCCATTTCAATACAGTTAATAATGTCTCCTTGTGGAAGTATGAATAAATTCCAACATAGTTCTTCTAGGTGCAACTCATTTGAGGTTTACATGGTATTAATCATGCCACCAATATATATGTATGTCACCTTATGTTCATTGTCACTAGGTCATCTAGTTCAATTTTGACATCAATATAGAAAGACACAAACAAGGTAATCAAAGGCATAGTATATATTCAACCCAATTAACCATCAAATTCATGGCATCTTGGACCAAATTAATGCATATTATAAGCTTAAGTAGGACAAACAATGTGTTTCTTAGAATGTTCATATCATTGGTAGAATCTAGGATCACATACAATAGAGGTTCAAAGACCTTCACAATAAGCTTGGATCCCTTTGATATGGACCTTACACCATTGTCAAGTAAGTTGGCAACAATGCATTTGCTTTGGACATATTGCGTTACTTGGGTAATGGGTTTACATCTAGTGTTTAACATGGATTTGTTATGTCCAAAATACCTGTGGCTACAACAATCTATTAAGCAACATGGGTAGCCAAAAGATATTGATCTAGATTGCAACACATTGATAAAGGGAGATAAAATATCGAAGCATTGAACCAAGCACATCCACAATAAGGTGATTCCATTATTTAGTGTCACAAAGAGAGGACAATGCATCGTGCAATCCAATTAGTTCATTTTAGAGCAACTTCAATTAGAGTTTCCTTAATTGAAGGTTGAATTAGTCCAAAGGTAGAGTGGGTCCTCACTAACTAGGGGGAGGGATAATTAATCTCATACACAAAATGACATTCTACTATTGATACAACCAAAGATGGCATTTTGGTAGTGATACTTTTTGATATGTTGTACAACTTTATGTACAATCTTTTTAAATCTTTTATTAGAAATAATTTTTATTTATTTATTTTTTAATCAAATTTATTTTTTCATAGCATTTTGTTTGCAATTGATCTTCCACAACTCCATTAATTACTTCTCAGTATTTGACACCCAAGTACTAGATTCGACAGGCCTTTGCAAAAAAGGACATAACATAAAAGTTCTGTAAATACATGGACTAGCAAACAAAAAAATCAACAGTTGACATGATGCTGGTGGACGTTCTTCTCCTTGCTCCCAGCCACAGCTCCGATGTTATCATCAGCGATGCCATGGAAGACAATGGAGCTGTTCCTAATATCAGACCTCATGTCGTCGAGCTTGGCTTCAACCATTCTGAGACTGCTGTGCAGGGATTTAATTTGGGTGCTTATATCTACTGAACAGGGGCAACCGTTTTCAAATTTTCCAACCAGCATTTCAAAATACTCTTTCAACTTACTGCTACCATTGCGAACTTCAGAATTCGTGATTTGAACAATAGTGAAGAGGTGAGAGATGGCTTTTTTGAGGTTCGATTTCTCACCTCTGAGCCAACGAACTTGAGTTTCTAGCTCCTGCAAGTGAGAATAGACCTCAGAGGACGGACTGCCCAGTCCTTGCGGAGACTCCAAATTGATGAACCCACTGTTGTCACCCATTGGAAGCGTCCAATTCCTACCACTGCCCTGCTCGCTGGAGTGACCACGAATTGTATGGTGCGCAGAACCACCATTGCTCTGACCCTGCACCACGTCAAGAAGAACCCAATTCCTGCCATTGCCTGGTTCATCAATTCTGGAGTGACCCCGAAAGGCTTGCTGCGCAGAACCACCACGAGAAGCTTGCTGCTCAGAACCACCATTGCCCTACCCCTGCACCACGTCGAGAGATGAGAGGTATCTTTTCATTCCAACCCCCCCCCGTATGGACCTGAAGTTGTTTCCTGCATCGACGACACTGCAGCGCAGGGAGGTTCAAGCTAGAGTTATGGTTATCCTCCATGTTAAGCCAGAGAATACAAACCCAATTCACAACGAAGAAGTCCTGCAGAATGCCGATATTGTCACCCTTGAGCGTGTTATAAGCCAAGGGTTCCTTGAAGCCTGGTCTCATTGTATTCACGCATGCGAGACAGGTGGAGTCTGGTGGAGGAGGATGCCAAGTGTGCTGGGAGGATGTGGGCATGGATCGAGGAGGAGAGGGGGATCCCAAGAAGATCTCGTCATTACTCAAATTCGAATTTTGGTTGAGGCTATAGTTTGTAGGGTGGAAAAAGAAATCCCAAACCGAGAGAGAGGGCTTAAATAATGCAATCAAGGGTATCATTAGCAAACCTGGTAGGGGGGTTAAGGGACCCAATTGATGTCAAGGTTATGACCATTAATGGTCGACAATCCACAATCCAAACCAGCATCAATATTGGCCATGATGTCTATTTTCTGGTTGTTGCTTCTTAAGATGTGAAGAAAGGAGATAGAGTTAAAATCCTTAGCCACGTAGATGAAGAGATGCTGGAGCTTGGAGACTGGTTTTCTACAATTTTTGGCCAAAGATTTGGCTTCCCTGATTACCAGCATTGAGTCTCCAAAGGCCACGAGATCCTTGACATCTTCATTCCTTGCGATTTCCATTCCTTTTGATCAGAGCGAGCCATTCCACATCATTATTATTCCTCCTGCCAATTCCCCAAGCATAGTCTTTCTTTTTGTTTCCCTCGGAGTCGAGAATGACTCCTCCCGCACCTGCCAACCCAATATTATGATACTATGTTATCAATTCACCAAAATCCTATAAATCTTTTTAGAACACGTTGCGGAGAAATAACGTTCAATACTAATTTAAGAAGATGATGGACTCATTTTTTTTCCCTTGGAAAAATTCGTAATTTTATTTCATATTTGAACAAAATTACATTCAGCACATGTAGTAAGATCACTAAGATCCCTACATTGTCACAGATTACTTCCCAAGATCGTTACTTCAATTCAATCTACCTCATCAATGTCTTGATCATCTTTGATCAGGTGTTTCCTGTTACAAAAATAATCTGAAAATAATTGCTGTCATCCAGCCTGTAACTGTAATTTTTCTCCCTTCGTATTCTCTGTTATCCAATTATAGCGCACATTTAAATTGCACTACAATATTCTATGGTTCTGTATCTTTATGTTTCTCAATTTGTGCCTGATTACAGCACGCTCTGATATCATCTCTGATTCCCAGCCTGTATCTTTAAATTCTCAGTTTGTTCCTGATTATACAGCACGCTCTGATATCCTCACTGATTCCACTACTATCCCTTATACTCTGTGATTCTTGACAGGACGCGTCCAGTGCTAGCCGGTCCTCTTCAGCCGTCGCTCATCTGGTGTAGTTTCGACTGTAGTTGTTCATTATCTCCCTCATCGATTATATGCCAAAGCAGAGCCTCCTGAACCTATACAAAGTTTCTGTGTTGATAGCTGAAAGTGCCTTCGGGAGAGTAAATGGTTATCTTCCATGTTCCCATTGCTAGATCCTGTCGCGTTGCCTCTTTGGATAGCTGGTCAGCCAATATATTCCGCTCCCTGTATGTATGTGTAAATGTGATGTGGTTGAATGTAAGTTTTATCCGGATCACCTCTTCCAGTATAGGTAAAAGATCCATCACATGACACTGAGTAATCTCCTTAGCCCAGTTGATGATAACCATGGAGTCACCAAAAATCTGAAGGGACAAGCATCCTTGTTCCAGGGCAAAT
Source organism: Larix kaempferi (assembly GCA_027924585.1). Classification (NCBI taxonomy): domain Eukaryota; kingdom Viridiplantae; phylum Streptophyta; class Pinopsida; order Pinales; family Pinaceae; genus Larix; species Larix kaempferi. Next base: position 26,460,966 of record BSBM01000370.1, on the reverse strand, counting down.
AACATCAACAATTTAAGCGACATGAGTTCTGCGTAGTTATTAGTTCCTCTGCCCAATCCAGCCGCCAGATGGAAATAGTGTGCCTCAGTTTTGTAAAGTACTCCCCCCCCTCCACAAACAGATTGTTGGTTTGAGGCACCATCGAAAAATCCCCATGGCATGGATAGATCAATCTGTTCTTCACGCACTGGTCTGGTTCTGCTTACTTGTACAGGGACTACATAATGAAGAGTGATCGCCACCATCTGAGCCACTACCGCCTCCATGGGAACCCTGCAGTCCTGGAAAATCACCTTGTTGCGGGCAAGCCAAATACCCCATGTGTATATGCACGGGAGAGCCCGGAGAGGGGATGAAAATTGAGCAGTCCACCATAACTGGAATGCTTCCAGCACCCCCGTACCCCGCCACCTCACCTTATTATCCAATATCTTGCTGATCTCGGTCCAAACAGATTGTGAGAATTGACAGTGAATGAAAAGATGGGCCATATTCTCTTCAGCAACCATACAAAGTGGACAGATCCCCGGACCCTGAAGAAATCGTTTTTGTAGAATGTCCCACGTGGGGGCCTTATTTTCCAGGATCGCCCAGAATAGTAATTTAGCTTTACCCGGACAACGCAATTTCCACAATAATTTCCACCACCACACCAAAACCCTGTTATGGGATTCCACATTTAGCTGGATGTACCCATGTTTTGGTGAATATACCCCGGATGGATGGTGCTCCCATATCAGAACATCAGCCCTATTGGTCACTCTAATATGGGTAATTCTTAACCGCCTTATATAATCCTCCCATTCCACCTGAAGTTCAGCCGGTATCCCAATTTGTCGTGCAGAATACCACCCCTGTTGCCATAGAGTAGTAGCTCCCTGATCCGCTATTTCATGCAGATAATTACATCCTCTCGAAGCCAAAAAAGACCTCAGTTCCATGGAAAGTATATGTCCACCCCTGCATCCCACCCATGGGTCCATCCCTATTCGAAGCTGTCGCCCGTCGCCAATCCTCCATACTAATCCCGAACCGACTAAAGTGAAATGCTGCACTACAGCTTTCCACACCACAGAGTAGTTTGCCTTTGTCTTGTTTCTCAGCCTGATCCATTCGAGCAGTGTTAATGGGGCAATGTATTTATGATAGACCACTCGAGTCCAGAGACTCTGTGTATGAATTAGTCGCCACGACACTTTGGCCCCCAAGGCTTTAGCAAACTTGAAAATATTCTTTAAGCCCCATCCTCCCAGAGTCTTCGGAACAACGATCTTCTCCCAGCGTACCCACACCAAAGCCCGATTCTCGCTAGTACCCTTCCAAAGAAAGGCAAAACACAGTCTCCTGATCTGCTCCAGAACGCCTGTGGGAATCCAAGCAAGTGACAGCCAATATACCGGAATTGCTTCCAGTACTGATTTTATCAGAATCAGCCTCCCTGCCCGAGAGAGCCATTTATGACTCCATCCATGAAGACGCTGTTCTAATTTTGCTATTAGCCAACTCCAATCTGTCTTCAAATAAGCGTTCGGTTTCAAATGGAAGCCAAGATACTGTAATCCAGCATCTAAATCCAAGGTCTTGTAAGGTAGTTTGTTCACCATGTTTAGGATCTCCGGCTCGGTTAATTGCGAGCATGTGATAGTTGATTTGTCGATGTTAACTAACATACCCGCAGCAGCTTGTATTAAGTGGAGTCCTTCAACCACTTTGTCAATATCCTGGCTCGTGCCATCACAGAAAATCAGGATGTCATCAACAAAAAGGAGATGTGTAATGTACATTACCTGCGTGATAGCTATGCCTCTAAAGGCCCCTTCAGCTTTGGCTTTCAGCATAAATCGGCTAAGACCTTCAGCGACTAGGAGAAACAGCAGTGGAGACAGGGGGCATCCCTGTCGAAGTCCCCTCCCAGCCTGGAAAAAAGGGCTAGCAGAACCATTAATTAAGACAACAAAATGCACCGTGGTGAGGCAGGCCATAATCCATCTGATGAACTCATAGCAAAACCCCAGGTGTGTAAGTAGCAACCGGATGTAAAGCCAGCTGACCCTGTCAAATGCTTTGGAGAGGTCTATCTTTATCACCGCTCCCTTCTGCTTCTGCACCTTTAGCGTATGTAATCCTTCCTGTGCAACTCCAATTGCCTCATGAATTTGGCGTCCTTCCAAAAAGCCAAATTGCTCACCCGAAATGTTTTTAGATAAAATCTTCTTTAGTCTGCGCGCCATTACCTTGGATATGATCTTATATATGCAGTTACAGAGAGCGATAGGCCTGAATTCTGCAAAGTTGACAGGCTTGTCAGTCTTGGGAATCAGTGTTAAAAACGTGGAGTTGAAAGGACCATGGATAAACCCAGCCTTGCGCGATTCTTCCACCACTTGCAGAATCTCCGCCCCGAAGAAGTCATAGAATCCTAGGAAGAATTCTATTGGCCATCCATCAGGCCCCGGGCTGCTGTCTTTATTTAATGATTTCATCACCGTCGAGAGCTCATCCAGTGACACCTCCTCCATCAACATACTGTTATCTGCCTCCCCTACAAAGCTGGGAAAAAGCTGAGTCACACGAATGATCTCAGCAATGGAAATGCCAGGTGGCGCCGTGAATTGCTCTTCAAAGTGTCGAACTCCCAACGCTGCTAATCCTTCAAAGCTGGAAACCTGTTCCCCAGTGTCTGATGAGAGTTCCCAGATAGAGTTTTTGAATTTTCTCCCCTTAGCAAATGATTGAAAAAATTTGGTATTCTCATCACCGCACTGTAGCCAAGTCGCCCTGCTTTTCATCCTCCACAGCTCTTCACGCTCACACAGGATTATATTCCTTCGTTTCTCCCACTCCAACAGTTCATCATTCTGCATATCATCCAGGTATCCCATGCCCAGCCTGCTATGTATCCTGGCAATGTTAAACTCAGCATCTTGTAAATTCTGCTCATCGAGCATCCTTTTGTCATGTGCCCATTTACTAGTGGCCTCTTTAATTCTTTTCAGATTGTAGTTAAAGTGTGCACCAGCCGGAGTCTGAGTGTCAAGTGGACGATGAACCCATAGCTCCTGAACCAATTTAATGAATGTCTCATCCTTCAGCCAGCTAGGATTGAATTTGAAGGGGCTGGGTGGTTTTTTCCCGCTACCTCGTAACTCCAGGAAAATGGGACAATGGTCAGAAATGCCTCCTGATCCTACCCACTGTCTGACAAGATCGACCCCATGTGCCAACCCTTCTGCCACCAGAAACCTATCCAGTCGTTTAGCTACTCTATGAACCCCTGCTCTCATATTCCTCCAAGTGGGAGAAAGCTGGGATGGAATGATATCAAGGAGGTCCTTTCTGATAAATGCGTTGATGAAATGGTTTGCTAAGGAGTCCGGAACAGCCCGAGGCCCCCAAACTTCAGAAGACCCCAGAGTGAGGTTGAAGTCCCCACCCAAAATCACATCCCTGCCATCAAATATCTCCATATCTAACAAGGAGTCCCAGTATCCCAACCTATTTAGGTAGGGCCCGTAAATATTGAGCACCGTGATCATCCGCCCTATCTCAGCCTCCCAAACTTCCATACCAAGCCCAGAGGATATCCCCCATGTACAATCACATCTGCAGCTCGATACCTTCCACCCCGAAGCCAGTCCTCCAGAGCGCCCTCTGGCATCCACTCCTACAAACTTCCAGCCAGGGAGCAAAGCTTCTAGTGTACGAACAACATCCTCACAGCCACCCAAAGTTTCTTGCAGCAAGATAATGTCCGGTTGATTAATGTCAACCAACCTACGAAGCGAAGATTTTTTAAGTGAGCTCGCCAACCCACGACAATTGAAGGACATAATCTTCATAAACAATCCCCATCCTGGGCTATCACTGCTCTAAGTGCCCACTCTATAGTCGATTGCGTTCCCATCCCTAAATCCACTTTCGCCCGTTCTTTAGCTTTAGTCATATGGGATTTACGTCCCCGTCCTTTCCCCACCACACTAGTGGCCAATTCAGGTAGTCCCTTGCCCCCCGATCCATCTGCTGAAATCTCCCTACTACGAAGAGCATATCGAATGTGCTTCCCCTCGGAGCATGAGTGTGAGGTGGAAACAAAATCGGGCGTGACATTACCCATAACAGGCTGAAGTAGGTGGTCAACCTGTCGAGGAGGAGACCCATGGCAGCCCCCCCCCAAATCAAATGGGTCAGCAAGAACGGAAGGAGGATGTATAGGTGACTTACCCGTGTGTATCTCAGATGGATCCTGACGAGGAGAGGACATCTCCTGCTGCAGTATAGTGGCTGGTGAAGTCGGAGTGACAGAGCTCAAGGAGTCCCCCTCAACTGCTGGGTGTACACTTCCAATCTCCTTCGTTCCAGTATTCACCAAGGATGGCAGCTTTACCTCTGATTCTATCCTTCCATCATGCTCAAATGGTTCCACAGATTCAATAATACCCCCCCCGTCCTTAGCTGGCTCACTCCCCTCCACTTTCTCTACCTGTGAGTCCACTTTCAACCCAGGGACTGTTATAACATCTGCATCAGCAGCATACAGAGGCTTGCTTTTTCGGAACGATAAGGGACAGTGGGCTACAAGATGTCCAAGGTCATGGCAGCGATGACACCTAAATGGCACGCCCACATAGTCCAGTGTTTGTACATAATCCCCATCCTTGGAATGTACTTTAATTTCAGCTGAAAGCCCCATCCTAATGTCGATATTGACTAAAATCTTAGCAACCGAGTATATACCATTTTGCAGATGGGAGGAATCAGAGTACACGTATTCACCAAGATAATTCCCGATCTCAGCAAACCTAGTCTCGTTCCACATATGCATGGGCAGTCCTGGCAGCTTAACCCACAGTGGTTCTTTGGCTATTTTTTCCGTTTTAGCATCGAAAAAAGGTGACCAACGTTTCAGTACAAGTGGTACTCCCAGCATCGACCAATGTTTACCCAACACGGCATTGACCTCCCCGCTGTTCGAGAAAATAAATGAGAACCATCCTTTCGACAGAACACGAACCTCAGGGGCAGATGGTGATATGTTTTGCCAATTCTCTGCCACCCAACGCTGAAGGAAGCCTCTGCCTATTCTCCTGCCTCTAACATGTCCTACTACCGCTGTACGAGAGTAATCCACGGCCTCTGCCAGCGTAACATCGACCCCCAGCACTAATTGATCCAGTCTCTTACGTTCTTTGACCTTCTTGACAGGGTATTTAATGGGATCATCCTTGGCATACATCCCTGTGCGTGGCTGGTATTCGTCAGTCACTGCATCCTGGCTTCTCGGGGCCACCATCAATGTACCACACCGCTGCCAGTTATAGGGCCTGTCTTAATCACAGAACGAAAGGCAGAGTTCAATGGGCTAAATGTGCAAAATGAAATCCCTTCCCAGCAATAGTCTACGGGACAATCGTTCATCACCGCTTCCCAATAGCAAGATCAAATCAAGAGGTCGAATAATCTCAACGCCTGCCCCATAATCCGCACAGCCTGCAAGCATACAGTGAAGAGTTCGCCCTGCAACGATTCCTGTATATGCTATTACGCGCTAGTGTCTTAGCACTGTATCAGAAGCCGAAATTAACAACTCGCCCTGGATCCCCACTCAGGAATTGATCACCTCTGTTCCAGTTAAATGAATCCCCTCATACACAGAAAGATGGCCAGTATCTCAGTGTTCTATCCTCCATGATTCAAAATCTACCCAGCATGTACTCAGTGACCAATTTACTCTCCAGGATTCAAGCTCAATGCTGCCTCCTGTCTTCATCAAGAAATGCTAACGTACTTCTTAGTATCTCTTCTTGGAGCCTGATAACATTATAATGTTAGAAGTAATGCTAGAGTGGATGGACTCATTTATAAAAGCAAAATAATTATTATCTTAATTTAAAAAAAAATTAATTATAATTTTCTCTTATTATGATACTATGTTATTAGTTCATTAATAATTATTTTGTTAAATATAATTAAAATATAAAGAGGAGTCTATTTATTCTAAGTTTTGGATTTTCTAATGGTTTTTGATCAAATGTAAAATCCAAATAACATAGATTTTAGAAACGTTTAAATTGTGTTTTTAAATGCATAAATAGATTTAACACCCTCAAATACATTTATGACACTGAAATTATGCAATTTCCACACTCTAATATTTTTTTAAGATTTATATCCACACTTCAAACAAAACAAACAAAAAATATACCACAAAAATTAAAAACTTAGAATATTTAAATTACTCCAAAATAAAATATTATAATTTTTATAATTAATATGATAAGTCATTTGATAAAAAATGATATTTTTTTATAATTAATATTTAATATAATTCAGTTTATTAAAAAAAAAAGGCCTTGGAAGAACTTTTAGCAACTTTATATGAAGATAAGAGGTTAATGAAAAACCTCCTAATTTGGCAAGTTATATAAATTTTATTCTTTAACAAAATAATATAATCAAACAAAGAGGCTCTGTATTAATAATCCAGTGGAAATCGAACCCACAATTATATAATTTTAATTTAAACACAATAAAATCAAAATTAACTATTACTCATACAATACATCTTTCTGTTTTTTTTTCAGTTTGTTAAACAGTTTGAATAATTTGGTTATAAACACACGATCCGATCCAATCCAATCTAATTATCAAGACCAATAGTTAACTGTCCCTATCCAGTTACAGAATTGAAGCAAATGTTACATGCATTGCTTCGAATAATAGAGAATTGAAGCAAAAGTTACATGCACTGCTACTAATAATAGACAAACTAATCAAACTGAACTGACTCTGATTGATTGTTTCCATCACAATGAAATCGTGTATGTACTTGCTTGTAATTTAGAAAAACAAACTCATCCCGACCCTTCAATTATCTGAATTTAATCATCCTGACCCTTGAGTTCACTGATAGTTTCCAGACTAATGGAATCATGCATATACCAGCCAGCAATACTCAAAGCTGGTCTCCACCCCAAACCCAAGTAAAACTTCCAGATTGAAATGGAGGATGCCTAATTATGGCCTAGTTGGCGTTGAATTCCTTTCTTGTTCTCTTAGATTTTTCTTCTGTATTGCATGCAAGCTTTGTTCAAAAGTCCAATGACCACCTCCATGACATCAACAATGACAATTCCCCTGATTTCTCGAGGAAGCCATGCCATGCATCTCCACGCCGACCAGTTGCCCAGGGCATTCAAGGCGCGAATCCCCAAATCCATCCCCGCTCGAGCAACTTCTCCGTGCAGAGGCACATGGGTTCTTGCAATCCTTCGGCTTCTTCCTTATATAATTGAAATTACAAATAACACAATAGTCATTAAGGTGAGACCGCCCATATTCAAATTTCCTGGTTTCATCGGCCTACTGCATCTAATACCAATCGGCACAGATATAAAAACCTGCCATGGGATGCTAGAATTTTATAATTGAAGGCGTCCTATACCTGCTTTTCTGGTATCGCGTCGTTCAAGGCCCGCCCGCTTATTCAAGTCTCTGCTTTCTTAGACTCTGGTCCGGCCTAGCCTGCGAGCTCAATGCTATCAGAAGGCAGTATCAATCTAATCTGAGGCTCTCTCTAACTTCACAGTGTGCCCAGTTACCAATTGGGTATTGTTCTTATTATTCTCATATGGCTAGGAAGAGGCTCTTGGATAATAGCATGGCAAGGGAAGTAGAGGCCAAGGAAATTGAAATGAAGATCGCTTCTCGGAAAGAGGCTTACGTGGGGCTCCAGCGGGTATGTATGTTTTGTGTTTAGTCAATTGTGTCTGCACTGCAATCCAAAGACAGGAGAGCCAGACAAGCAATATGTGATTTCTGCTTTGTTTTGTAAGTGGTTTTGTGATTGATTATTTATTTGTTTTTTTTTTTTATCTTTTCAATGTGTTTCAGCTTTTCAGGGCATCGAGGAAAAGACAAAACAGAATCAAGGATAAGCAGAAGCGAATCGATGATAAGCAGAAGCTGTTGCAGTTAGAAGTCAGGTTTGTGAGTCTTTTCCTTTCATGGTAGTCTTCATGTGTTCTCTACTGTTGTGAAAGGGCAGAGCATCTATTGATATATTGCAGGACCAATGGATATGGAGTTCCAAGTTTTTTTGGGGGTTGTTTATCTGTTGCTGTAGTTGAAGCTATCAGGAAATAGTTTCTCTTGTTGTGCTTTAGTTTTAGGAATTGTGATGCAGACTGACTTTGGCATTTTTTTTGTAGCATTACGCTTTGGAGTATCTAGGTCTTTAGTCTTTTAAGTTTTACCCTAACTGTATATGTCTAGGGGTTGCAAGCAGAAATGAACTAATGGTTTTTTTATCATCATCCTCCCTGCCAATCCCCTTTTGTTCAAGTAACTATGGTTGATTTTTTACTATTTTAGCCAATTGTGATTTAAAGAATATCTCTGGTCATTGAAACCATTATATGCAAAATCATGGGCATGCATACAGTGGTAGATTGATTGGCTTTTACCATCCCCCTCCCTGCAAATACACTTTCTTTTGAGTGACTTTGTTGTATCCTTAAGCGGAGTGTGAATTGAAGTGTCCTGAGTCACACGAACCACTATAAGCAAAATCATAAGCACATAGACTTGAGAATCAAATATTCATAACTAATAAGTACATACCTCCCAAGCCAGAACCAGACCACCAAAGTCACAACCAGAATGATGGTGGTTGATAATTATGGAGTTAAGTTTGAGCCTTGAGCTTCATTAACCCAAGTTCAAAAAACTTGTGATGCAGCTGAGATGTTATATTTCTTGGGGGGCATATCTATTTTAAAGAATTTGGCCCTCTCGTGTCCTAATAAATCTCCGTGTCCTTATTTCCCTTGAATGATATGGTACTTTCCAATGGGTAATGCAATGTTGGAGTTTGTTGTTGCTACAAAATGTTAATATGCTTGCATTGCACATATTGGCTTTTTCATACCCAAATAACTCCAAATCCTGTGAATTTGATTTGATTTTGATATTTGTTATAGTTGGGTCAATCTTAAGTGTGTTTTATAGAGTTATTTCATAACACAATATGATTGGTTTCAACGAGTATAAATTTGGTTGGGTGCATATGTTATGATGTTTTTACTATTGTGGAAGAATGCACAATTTGCATTGCATACCTGAGCCTTTTTTCATACCTTGATAACCTCAAATACCATGATCTTGATTGGATTCTAGTATTTTTGAAAATGGGAGCAATTTTAAGCACTGTATAATCTGTGCATTTGGTATAATATTGTGAATTGATTTCAATGAGTAGAATCGGGTTGGATGCATATGATTTGGATGAGGTTAGTTTATGAAAAAAAAATGTTATAATATTGCAAACTTGTTAGGTGGAGTGTAAATTGTAACGTTCTGTTCATATAGTTTCTGCTTTTGTGCAAGAATTGTGAAATAAAAATGATCTATATGTAACTTATAACAGTTCTCTATATCATATGTTATGAAACTTGCTTGCATGAATCATATAAAAGTTTCTCAAACACTTTCTTTTTCGACCCTTGGTCAAAATTTTCTTGTGTTTGTGAATCTCTCTCACCTTTTTGAAAAAAAAGTCTCTTCAGTTTTCTTTCACTGATGTCGCTTTTGACAATTGATTTAAGTTTTTTAAAATGTTTTCTAACCAAATGATAAATGATGCTGGAATTGCAGATTTTTGCGGCGCAAATACCGAATGTTTACAGGAAAGGATCGCAAGGAACCTGCCAATCCATTAGTATTCCCAGAATCTGGTACTAAAGTTCTTTCAGTTTACAAAAGACTTACAGAACCAACTGATGTGTTGGCTGTTGAAGAAGAGCCTGCAAGACACAAATTGACTGGGCTACAAGGATTGATGTCAACAGATCACTGTACCTCCACTGAAATAGTAAGACTTCATGTGATCTATTTGTTTAACAAAACCTTTACTTCTGTTGACTGGAAAGCCATACTAATTGTTATATTCTCTTATGTTGATATGTTCAGACTGGACTTCAATCTACACGTATGAGGATAATGCCACTGCCTCATAGTTCAATTGTCACACCTGTTGCTGAACTAGCTAATCAGAAGAGAGATCTTGAAAATAATGGGCTAGTTAGTGCTCAGAGCCCATCTAAAATCAAAGATGGCCAAAATAAGAAAATCAAAGAAGATATATTGGTATCCCCAGAATACGGTGCTGAAAGCATTACCATTTCCAGAAAACCCAAAGAAACAACTGAAGCTCTGGCTATTAAAGACAAGTCTGCGAAGCATGAATTTTCTGGGATGCAGACATTGTCATCAACAGATGACCGTATCTTGCCTGAAATGGTAAGATTTTATGCAAACATATTTATCTAATTGCTCAACACAACCTTTATTTTCTGTTGACCGGAAAGCGATGCTAACTGTTTTAATTCTCTTATGTTGATATGTTCAGAATGGACAACAACCTTCGGCAATGCGGATAATACCACGTTTCAAAGTGCCTTGCAGTCCATTGGTCACACCTGCTGCTATAGACAACCGAAATGAGAAAATTAAAGCAGATCCATTGGTATACCCAGAATTCAGTGCTAAAGTTATTTCCATTTCTCGAAGACCCAAAGAACTAACTGAAGGGCTAGCTGTTGGAGATGAGCCTGGAAGATATGAATTTATTGGGATGCGACCATTGTCATCAACATATGACTGCACTGTGCCTAAAATGGTAAGACTTCAATCAAACATTTATCTAATTGTTCAACACAACCTTTAATTCTGTTCACTGGAATGCGATCCTAACTGTTTTATTCTCTTACTTTGGTATGATTAGACTGGACTACAACCTTCAACTATGAGGATAATGGCAGGTTCGAAAGTGCCTCATAGTTCAATTGCCACACCTGTTGTTGAACTAGCTAATCAGAAGAGAGATCTTGAAAATAATGGGCTAGTCAGTGCTCGGAAGCCATCTAAAGTCAAAGATGGCCAAAATAAGAAAATCAAAGCAGATATATTGGTATCCCCAGAATACGGTGCTGAAAGCATTACCATTTCCAGAAAACCCAAAGAAACAACTGAAGCTCTAGCTATTAAAGACAAGTCTACAAAACATGAATTTTCTGGGATGCAGACATTGTCATCAACAGATGACTCTATCTTGCCTGAAATGGTAAGATTTTATGCAAACATATTTATCTAATTGCTCAACACAACCTTTATTTTCTGTTGACCAGAAAGCGATGTTAACTGTTTTAATTCTCTTGTGTTGATATGTTCAGAATGGACAAGAACCTTCAGCTGTGAGGAGAATACCACGTTTCAAATTGCGTTGCAGTCCATTGGTCACACCTACTGCTATAGACAACCGAAATGAGAAAATTAAAGCAGATCCATTGGTATCCCCAGAATTCAGTGCTAAAATTATTTCCATTTCTCAAAGACCCAAAGAACCAACTGAAGGGCTAGCTGTTGGAGATGAGCCTGGAAGATATGAATTTATCGGGATGCGACCATTGTCATCAACAGATGACTGCACTGTGCCTAAAATGGTAAGACTTCAATCAAACAATTATCTAATTGTTCAACACAACCTTTAATTCTGTTCACTAGAATGCGATCCTAACTGTTTTATTCTCTTACTTTGGTATGATTAGACTGGACTACAGCCTTCAAGTATGAGGATAATGCCAGGTTCGAAGTGCCTCATAGTTTATTGGTCACACCCACTGTTGAATCAGCTAACAAGAAGAGACGTCTTGAAAATAATGGACTAATGGTAACTAGTGCTCAGAAGCCATCAAAAGTTAAAGATGGCAGAAATAGGAAAATCAAAGCATATCCATTGGTATCCCCAGAATTTAAGGCTAGAAATATTTCCATTTCCAGAAGACCCAATGAACCACATGAAGCACTGGCTATTGAAGACGAACCTGCAAGATATGAATTAACTGGGATGCAGCCAATGCTGTCAACAGATGACTGTACCTTGCCTGAAATGGTAAGACTTCATGCAATGCTGCAAACATATTTATCTAATTATTGTAGACAGGCTTTAATTCTGTTGATTGGAATACAAGGCTAACTGTTTTAATCTCTTATTTTGATATGTTCAGACTAGACTACAGACTTCAGCTAGAGGATAATGACAGCTGTCCCAGTGCATGATAAGTCATTGGCCACACCTATTGTTGAACCAGCTAACAAGAAGAGAAGTCTAAAATATAATGGACTAGTCGGTGCTCAGAAGCCATCTAATGTTAAAGACAACCGAAATAAGAAAATCAAAGCAACTCCATTGCTACCACAAGAATGTGGTGTAGAAAATCTTTCAATTTCCAGAAAACCCAAAGAACCAACTGAAGCACTGCCTATTGATGGGCCTTCAAGACATGTATTGATGGGGCTGGACCTATTTTTGTCATCGGCTGCTTATACCTTGCTGAAATGGTAGACTACATGCAAATATATTTATTTATTTATCAGGGAATATGTTATGGGAAAATCTTTAGTTACTTTCTCTCATTTTGAGGATGGTTTATATAGCAATGTGTAGCCACTCGGGGATTTGACCCCGAAACTTTCTATTCACAACTTACAGCACTCAACCACTTGAGTTAATTCACCAGGCTAAACATATTTATTTATTTATTTAACAAAGCTTTTATTTTTGTTAACTAAAATGTGTTACTAACTGTTTTATTCTTTTATATTGTTATGTTCAGAGTCGACTGCAGCATTCAGCTACGAGAATTACGCCCACTATTACAAAGCTTCAGAGTTCATTGGTCATTCAAAATAATGCACTATTCAGTGCCCAGAAGCTTTCTGAAGTTAAAGACATCCAAAGGAAGAAAATTAAAGACAAACCACAAAAGCCCATCTCAGTTATGGAGGAAAGGGGAGTCGGAAGTTTTTGGGACACTATTCAGTGCCCAGAAGCTTTCTAAAGTTACAGACAGCGAAAGGAAGAAAATTAAAGACAACCCACAAAAGCCCATCTCACTTATGGAAGAAAGGGGAGTGGGAAGTTTTTAAGCTTTCTAAAGTTAAAAGACAGCCTAAATTAAAGACAACCCACAAAAGCCCATCTCACTTATGGAGGAAAGGGGCGTTTGAAGTTTTTGGGACAATTAATGGTACATGCGATGCCTTTATCATCCACCCAGATTCCATAAGTCCGTTTTTTTGGAGCAGCTTAAGGTATTCAAGAGAATTCTTTGGGAAATTATAGTTTTCTAGTTGTATAGAATTCATCCATATTGTTGTGGAGTTCAAGAGAATTCTTTGGGGAATTATAGTTTTCTAGTTGTATAGAATTTATCCATATTGTTGTGGAATTGTGTAATGAGAATTCTTTTTGGGAAATTATAGTTTTTTAGTAGTATAGAATTCATCCATATTGTTGTGGTAGAATTCATGGATATTGGTGTAGAATTGTGTAATGAGAATTCTTTTGAAACAGAGACACCGTTGAAGCTAAAATCTAAGTGCCTTGTATTCCTCTACTCTTAGAACTAGTACTTTTAGACAAAATTTCATCAATCCCCTTCTCAACACAAAGAGTTCATTCATTCCAAATTGTACCTTGTTTTTTTTATACAGGTTTTTCATTCAAAGTAGCCGCATAGAACATAAATACTCATCAATCAATGGCAGAACCCACCTTTGATAATTAAGATGCAGAAACTGGAAGGCAGAAAAATTTACTAGTGTTTTTCCTGTGGCTGCAAATGTATATGAAATCGGGATCTAACACTTCCAAAGGGAAAGATTTATTATTTATTGATTCCGCTTCTTGTGACAGATAACTTATGATTTATTTATTTAAAAGTTTATAAAATGAAATTTAAACAATAAAAAAATCATAAAATCAATATAAATAAAAACAAAAGTAAGGTAATAATAAATTATTTATTTGTAATGAAAGAATGATGAATATCCTCAATATGAAAAATGGTAGACTAGATTTCAAGTGGTTAAGTGAAAACTCTCACTCTTTGAGAATAAGGGAGTAGAAAGCTGAAATATTACAATATTTTGAACTTACTCAAAAGTCTTTTAAATTCACGAGCGGATTCCTCAATGTGAAAAATGGTAGACTAGATCTCAAGTGGTTAAGTGAAAACTCTCACCCTTTGAGAATAAGGGAGTAGACAACTGAAATATCACAATATTTTGAACTTATTCAATGGTCTATTAAATTCACGGGCCTCTCTTCACATAGGATTCCTCACAATCATGATAATAAAATTGATGTCTCTTCATATTTTGCTCCTTGCAATCTTGGTAAAATTGATCTAATTCTAATTCTATCATGTAGACACTTATAAATTGTTATACACATGGAATTCATAGTTTGAGCTTAAAATTTCTAAAATAATGATTATACTTTATACTTTGAGTCAATTGAATCACAACACAAAATCATTCATGTAGGATGTTATCCCAAACTAACAATAAGGCTTTTCAAAGAACGATAACTATATTTATATAAGAGGAAGCATTAATTTGGAATGAAATTTCATTACAATGATATGACATTGTAACAAATATGATATAAAAAATAGTTCCAAACATAATACCTATAATGCATAAATATTAAAACCACAACTAATGCCTTAGGAAGGGTCAATAATTACATAAAAAGTACTTAAAATGTTCTATCCGATTGTATAACTACATTGAACAAGGCTTTACAAGGTTCTATGCAATGTACTTAATCTTGTTAGACTTTTAGGTTATTCTGAAAGTGTTTACACCATGTTTTGGGTGCTTCATAAGATTTGGAATACATATTGTATGTTCAACACTTGGATGGTTTGAGGTGGATTGTAGTATGGGAGATGGTTCGTGATGGATATGCACACTTGTGATAGCATGCTCAAAGGATGCTAGACCTCAGATGATCACTAGCTTAGTGTTATTGTCATGTCCCAAAATTTTGCATTGGGTCACAATGGCCTAAGCCCCTTGGCCATACTCATGATAGTTGTCAAATTGATGCTAAGGGTCAAATAATTGCCAAGAATGAAGTCCAAGTTAGTAATAATGTGAAATTAGATCCAAATGGACAAGGTGGGTCACATTAAGAGAAATCCCCAATTCAAAGTTTGTAATATACCCATCCAAATGAACTGTCATGGAGGAAAATTACTAGTTCCCTAGGTTGGGGGTGGAAGCTTTGGGATTTGAAATAAGGGGGCTAAGAAATGATGTTTGGACATTAGAATGACAAAAATATTTAATAAAGGAGCTATATAAATAAATACAAGGGAAAATCAAAGTGGTAATTGATCATGAAGACACATGGAGGATGTGGGACCCACACAATCTAGATTTTCTATGCCACATGGCATCCTCCTCTTGTCATTTCGAATCCATAAGAAGCCCAACGTTCTTGGGATTAGTTGGAAGGTCAATATACTTGGAATGACTCAATTAAGGTCGAATTGGAGTGGAAGAGTAACTCCCATGGAAGAGGAGGAGACATTTTGGAGCTAGTGGGACACTTGGACTAGATTCCCTAGCTCTATGACAACAATGATGAAGATGCTATGACACCTATGACACAAATCAGACCTAAATGCTGACATTTGACATATATGACATGTCAGGGCTAAAAATAGCCTCCAAGAGGGTGCCCAAGGGAGTTAGGGAAGCCAAAGAGACACCTATTCGAATTTGGTGGAGGAGGAGGCTAGAATTGGAGGGAAAAGTGGTACACATTGGAATCTCTTCCCAACTTGAGTTGGCATGAATCTCTTGGAAGGAATTCGACCCATGGAGGACCTTAGAAGTTTATAAAAGACAATAACAAAGAAGGATAATAGCTTTTGATCATTTTCATAATTTTCCTTTGAGAAGAGAGCTAGTGGAGTGCTACTCTACTTGCCTTAGCACCAATTTCGAGGGTGAAAGATTCCCATCCTAGTTGGTAATTGGAAAGGCCATTCAGACCTTTCATTTGGAGCTTTAATGGAGTCTTTTGTTATAGGTTGAAGCTATAAGGAAGCTCATGGTCACATCTCTTTCAACTTGCTTCTACAACCATTCTTCTATTTCTTGGCATATTCTTGCTCTTTGAGGAGAGGCGCACTTGCTGAGGTGGTGAAATATTTGGGATAGCTCTTGAGGCCCCATATCTTTGTAATATGATATATATACTCTGTTTCTACTGCTCAGAAGACTTTCAAGTCGAAACTCAAAGATATTTGATGTAAAAATGCTAAACTATGAACAAATGGTGTCATTTCCCCAATACCTTGTTATTTGCACTTGAAGTGGTATCAAATTCGAATAGTTAAGTCAATTCCTGATGTATTAATGTTGTATGGAGTGCCATTAATATGATGAATAAGTTTCATGTTCATTATAAAATCATTTGGAGCAATATTCTTAAGTTTCATAACCATTTGTGAATATTTACTATCATTTCCCCCCAATGTCGAAACTAATCTTTTTGTATCTGATTTAAGAGGGTTGTAGCAGACTTAATAAACTGAATGGTGAAGCATATGAGACTATATTGATATCCCCTATATATCCCCTGCCTCTTTTGATAATTTCGAGAGGGTCCAATAGCATTTGGAGAGCCATTTCCAGCATCTACCCCATGGGGAATTGAACCCCTAATTGCTAGTCAAATTCCCTACAAGGGCCAGAATTCAAAGGAGAGCTGCAGAATCCATTTGAAGACTCTAAGGCATCCATGAAACTCATAATCATGTCCTAATACCATCCATATACCTTCGGTAACATTTTGGGAGCATTTGGAGCTATTTGGAGATCAAGAAGCCAATACTAGTTAAGAGAAATTGCTAGTCAAATCCCCTACCTTGGACATAATCCTAAGGAGAGTTACAAAAGCCTTTTGAAGACTCTAAAGAATCCATGAACCTCATAATAATGTCCTAATACCATCCATATACCTTCTGTGACAAGTTGGTAGCATTTGGAGCCATTTGGAGATCAAGAAACCAATACTGTCAAGGGTCGAAGTAGTGGAAGAATTGAAAATTTCACCATTTTAATAAATTTCAAAATAAGGACATTATAGTGGTATCAGAGCATGGTCCTTGCACCTATGAATTAATATCAGACATTGAAAAACAATTTGCAGCCATGTCTTACTATTATGATGACTCCTATGAGTACAATGCTTATGAGTAGTATGCAGATGATTGTGAGCAATATGAAGCAGAATGTGAATGGTATGAGGAAGAGGTGCCATCATGCAACACTTCTTACAATTTCATAAGGAAAGAGGGTTATTCTTATGCCTTTGAATCTGATGAAGATGAGTTTGTCACACTACCAAAGGATAATCCCATGAATGAACTACAAAGATTGACAACAACATGTAAAACCTTTCCCCAACAATATCAGACATATCTTGATTGGTATAAGGGAAATACAAAAAGGCCCCTCCTTTCGAAGACTTTGCTGATTGGGTGTTTTCAAATAGGCCCAAAAATAAAGATGTGGAGTTAGTGAAGAAAGGTTTATGCCATTCTTGCAAAAGACCTTGGAGAGAAAATCATATGTGTGTGAGTGAAAAGAGCAATGAAATATATAAAACTTCAGGGAATGCATGTATGTCCTACTTGAGGAGAATTCTTGGGATTTTTTCAAAAATAGATTCCAAATATATTGATATTAAGGAAACCAAGGGGAAAAATGTATCAGCTTGCTTGAAGGAGAAAAAGGAAGAGACACATTCTACCTTGGACATGAATCAAAGAGCATCTACTGATGGATGCTTAAACTATGAAGGAAGACCTACTGATGGGTGCTCACACCTCTATGTTGGTGACATAGATATAACTTTTGAAAGTGTTGCTGCAAGCCAAACTTCCATTAAGCATGAAAATGAAGACCTTGTAGCAGTTGAAGAAGAAACAAGATCAACTTCCCCATCACCACTTGAGCTTCATGAAGTTGGTCCAAGTAAGAAGGAAGAAGATGAGGAGGTTCATTTACAAGAGCCTCATTTTCTTGAAGGGTCCTGGAAGATGAATGGAAAGAAGATCCAAGAGACCCTTAGCATACTCCATGACACTCAAGCATTGGTGTCAAATTCTTGTTAATGAGTTTCTCCATTGAAGGATATATCATTCCTTGAAGACATGGAGAAGATTCAAAGAGCAATGTGCAACATCAAAGGTAATTTCATGTCTTTGCTTTTTGATAGGAACAATTTAATTGAGTTTAATGAATTGTTACATGATGCATACTTGAAGAATAATGAGGATATTCATAAACTCAAAATTCAAAATGAGCAACTTCTTGAAAGGTTGCAATATACTTGTTCTTCCTCCTATGGTTCAAATTGTCATATGGTAGGTTGCATGGAGGATTCTCATGACATGGTAGATCATGAGAAACATGGAAATTTGCATGTGATTGATGTATTTGAAGATGAGATTGACGAGATCCAAGTACTTGATGTGGTGGAAGAGGAACTTGAGTTTCCTCTTGAAAATGGTTACACATTTTTTGAAGAAGTTGATTCTATTACCTTGGAGCCCACCTATGAGGAAAGTTTTGAACTTTTGAGGGAGGTGCATGGTCCTACCCTTATGGATAATTCACATGAGGACATTTATGCACTTGCTGATCATTTGGGTGAGTTGGTTCATTCTCCTACATCCCACACTTCCATATTTTGCAGCATTCATCCTAATGAAGTATGGGTGAAAGGTTTATTTTTGATGGTGCCACATGAGGAGCATGAAACTCCTATCTCTCCTTTATATGATGACATTATTAGAGCCATTTCTTATTTACATTTGCAACAGCATTCCTTGTTACCTTATTATGAAACACATATACATGGATGCACTTATGATGTTCACTTGAGTCACTTGAAGACTCATGATTTTCTTTGCTCCTTGCTTAATTCAATTGATATTGGAGGAACTTCATCCACTACTTGGGTGAAGAGATATATGAATGGAGCAAATTATTATTGGAAGCAACATCCTTTGTTATTTCTTGATGATCCACATGTTCATGGATGCACAAATGGTACTTCTGTGAGCCCCTCGAAGGCTTATTGTTTTCAGGCTTATTGTTTTCTTTGCTCCCTACTTGGTTCAAATTTTAGTGGAGGTTCTTCATTCACTTCTTGGATGAAAGAACATATGGCTGATTATTTCAATGCATCTTACATCCTTTTGGAGCAGCATTATAGGACATGGGATCCTCACCTATGTCATTGGATCAGATTTGATTGGTCACTTGAAGCTTGTATGCACTTGGCAAATGGTGGTCTACTTACTTGGAGGTATAAGCACTTTCATGATTCTTTGATGAGGCATCTCCTTGATGTACATTTTTATTATGTTTTTATGTACTTTGATGATATATCTTTTGTACTCATTATTTTTGGAAGAATGCATACAAGAAAATGGGATCCAGGAATTCTCTTTCCTAATGGTATGGGTTGGAAAGAACTCTTGATTGTTGGAGTGCAATACAAGCAATGGGACCCTGGAATAATTTTTAGTCCCATTGATTTCAAATTTTTGGGAAACAAGTAGTATGGGAGATGGATTCCCCACTTAATAAAGTGATTTTAATCAGAGTAGTGTAGCAACAAGCATGGTGGTTCCTCTCTAAAATCTTCATGGAATTTCGAAGACTCAAAGTTGGGCAACTTAGTGGCAACTTCAAAGAATTATGTAGTGATATCAGAAAGGGTTTTCAAAATATGAAAGAGGTAAAGAGTAATTGTGCAGACATGGTTTTGATGGATTTAATTAAAATTTTGGTGTTTAGTGGTGATGTTATAGGGGATATCAAAATGAAAAAGAAAATACACATCTCCTTGCTTTTGGAAACACACAATTGTAGTGCATGGGTGGCTCTACTCAAGGTTCCAGAAGAGAAGTTTTGGGAAGCAAAATTTTGGAAAGAAAGCAGGTTCTTCCACATTCATGTGTTGAAATTGCTTGAGGACAAGCAATATTGGAAAAAGAGGATTTTCCATGTCCCAAAATTTTGCATTGGGTCACAATGGCCTAAGCCCCTTGGCCATACTCATGATAGTTGTCAAATTGATGCTAAGGGTCAAATAATTGCCAAGAATGAAGTCCAAGTTAGTAATAATGTGAAATTAGATCCAAATGGACAAGGTGGGTCACATTAAGAGAAATTCCCAATTCAAAGTTTGTAATATACCCATCCAAATGAACTGTCATGGAGGAAAATTACTAGTTCCCTAGGTTGGGGGTGGAAGTTTTGGGATTTGAAATAAGGGGGCTAAGAAATGATGTTTGGACATTGGAATGGCATAAATATTTAATAAAGGAGTTAAATAAATAAATACAAGGGAAAATCAAAGTGGCAATTGATCATGAAGACACATGGAGGATGTGGGACCCACACAAGCTAGATTTTCTATGCCACATGGAATCCTCCTCTTGTCATTTCGAATCCATAAGAAACCCAAAGTTCTTGGCATGAGTTGGAAGGTTGATATACTTGGCATGAATCAATTAAGGTTGAATTGGAGTGGAAAAGTAACTCCCATGGAAGATGAAGAGTCATTTTGGAGCTAGTGGGACACTTGGACTAGATTCCCTGGATCTATGACAACAATGATGAAGATGCTATGACACCTATGACACAAATCCGACCTGAATGCTGAAATATGACATATATGACATGTCAGGGCTAAAAATAGCCTCCAAGAGGGTGCTCAAGGGAGTTAGGGAATCCAAAGAGACACCTATTCGAATTTGGTGGAGGAGGAGGCTAGAATTGGAGGGACAAGTGGCACACATTGGAATCTCTTCCCAACTTGAGTTAGCATGAATCTCTTGAAAGGAATTCGACCCATGGAGGACCTTAAAAGTTTATAAAAAACAATAACAAAGAAGGATAGTATCTTTTGATCATTTTCAGAATTTTCCTTTGAGAAGAGAGCTAGTGGAGTGCTACTCTACTTGCCTTAGCACCAATTTCGAGGGTGAAAGATTCCCATCATAGTTGGTAGTTGTAAATGCCATTCAGACCTTTCATTTGGAGCTTTAATGGAGTATTTTGTTACAGGTTGAAGCTACAGGGCAGCTCATGGTTACATCTATTTCAACTTGCTTCTGCAACCATTCTTCTATTTCTTGGCATATTCGTGCTCCTTGAGGAGAGGCGCACTTGTTGAGGTGATGGAATTTTTGGGATAGCTCTTGAGGTCCCATATATTTGTAATCTAATACATATACTCTGTTCTACTACTCAGAATACTTTCAAGTCGAAACTCAAATATATTTGATGTAAAAAGGCTAAACTATGAACAAATGGTGTCATTTACCCAATACCTTGTTATTTGCACTTGAAGTGGTATCAAATTCGAATGGTTCAATCAATGTCTAATTTATTAATTTTGAATGGCATGAAATTAATATTTTGAATAAGTTTCATATTCATTATACAATCATTTGGAGCAATATTCTTAAGTTTCATAACCATTTGTGAAGATTTACTATCATTTCCCCCCTATGTCGAAACTAGTCTTTTTGTATCTGATTTAAGAGGGTAGTAGCAGACTTAATAACTGAATGGTGAAGCATTTGAGACTATATTTATGTCCCCTAGATATCCCCTACCTCTGTTCATAATTTCTAGAGGGTCCAATAGCATTTGGAGAGCCATTTCCAGCATCTACCCCATGGGGAATTGAACCCCAAATTTCTGGTCAAATTCCCTACAATGGATAGAATTCAAAGGAGAGTTGTAGAAGCCTTTTGAAGAATATAAGGAATCCATGAACCTCATAATCATGTCCTAATACCATCCATATACCTTCTGTAACAATTTGGGAGCATTTGGAGCTATTTGGAGATCAAGAAACCAATACTAGTTAAGAGAAATTGCTAGTCAAATCCCCTACCTTGGCCAGAATCCTAAGGAGAGTTGCAGAAGCCTTTTGAAGAATCTAAAGCATCCATGAACCTCACAATAATGTCCTAATACCATCCATATAACTTATGTGACAAGTTGGTAGCATTTGGAGCCATTTGGAGATCAAGAAACCAATACTAGTAAAGGGTCGAACTAGTGGAAAAATTGAAAATTTCACCATTTTAATAAATTTAAAAAAAAAAGACATTACAATTATTCCCTAGGGAGTTTGAGATCTCTTGTCTGTATGGTGAAGGCCCTAAATTATGGCCATATGGAGGATTCACTAGGTGGAAGAAAACCTTATAGGATATGATGAGGAATTTTGTGCATTGTGGAGGAGGGATACAACCCGTAGATGGCATCCGACATCTTCATTTCCTATTTGGAGGATTGGAGATGGCTCGGGACACTTGTGGTTTCGATGGTGTTCTTGTAGGGGGTATTTTTCATAGTGGATTACTTGGCTTTGGTGGATGGATGGAGTTTGTGGAGGCTCATTATGGAGTGGTAGGGACTTTTCTTGCATAGCTACATCACCTTGGGTCACTATTGTGCACAACATCATAATTGGAGCTTGACATTTGTACATTAGGAGTGGAACGCTTCACTTATGTGTGACTTATTTATATTTGGTAGGATTTTTTATATGGCTTAAGCCGATCTGTGTTATATTGTTGGCCTCCCTTACCTCTCTCATATAAATAGAGGGAGAAGAAAGTCTTTCCAAAAAACACATCACATCACACATTTATTTGTATCTCTTCTTTGAAGTGCTCTCTTAGGATGTGTTGTCGTTCACGAGGAAACCCCAATAG
The DNA here is from genome assembly GCA_027924585.1 of Larix kaempferi. Lineage (NCBI taxonomy): Eukaryota > Viridiplantae > Streptophyta > Pinopsida > Pinales > Pinaceae > Larix > Larix kaempferi. The sequence continues at coordinate 26,438,296 of BSBM01000370.1, read as the reverse complement.
ATCATATGAGGAAGAGATGGATGATTTCTCTCTCTTGAGATTCTTCTTTATAGACTTGATATCTCTCTCTCTTGGATGCTAAGCATTCTTAGTCTCTTGGAGCATCTTGGATTATGGGTTAGGGTTTCATCCCTTGTAGTCTAGAGATTAGGGTTTGGGAACCCTTGTATGTATTTGGAGAAGAATAAGAGGAGAATGACATCTTGTCTTGAAGATAATGTTCGAGGGATTCTTGCACTTGGAGGAGCTAGGGTTTGTTGTCTAACCCTAGCTAGGGCATCTTGGGTGGTTGGATATTGTCCTAGCCTTGTGAGGATACTATGATATGTATGTACTTCATTCATTGAGAATATATATATGGGTTTTCTAATTGTTAACATATTGTGTATATTGCAGATTTGATTTCAACATTTTATCTTCTTGGAATGATTATTTCTAGCTCTTGATTGTCTTGTTGATTTGAAACACTTTAGAGAAAATTGTTAAGGGACTTAATGGTAAGATTGAAGATAATAGTACAACCATATATTGTTGTTGTATAAGAAGTATCACTACATATGGCATATGAGGTTTCTTTAGAGGGTTGGAAACTCATTGAATAATTGGTATCTTTTCTCCTTGAATTACTGTGAATTTTGGGGCTACTAGGAGTGAATTATTGTGGTTGTTCCACTGTTGTTTTACGCATTAATTTATAGTAGTTTTAAAGACTGAAAATTATAGGGTTAAGATTTGAGAAACCTTCTTAGAAGAATGTGAATTTTCAAATTTGCATTAATTGCCTACTGTAAATGAAATTTCAACGTGGTTTTAGATCAATTATAGTTGAGACCACTCTATTTCAGCTAGTGATTACCTAGGACAAGTACTTGGCCTAGTTAAGTTCATTGGGTATGAAACCCTAGGTTGCTTGAGATAAGCACCTTCACTCTTCGAATGATTATTTTGTCTACTTCATATACTGTTGATGTTTTGCGCTTGAGACTTTTTAAAGGTGTGCAAGGTTACTCTCGGTCTAAGAGAGCATGACAGCTTGGATGGAGCTTAAAATTTTGTTCCATGGAAGCTCAATTGATCACTCATGGAAGAAGGAAGCTAAAGTGAAGATAATAACTCTTTATTATGTGAAGGATCACTTCATCTCACAGATTGATAATTAGAATTTAAGTAAGAGCATGTTTGATGCTTTGGTTAAGTTATTTCATAAGTCTTGTGCCTCTCAATAAATGCTCTTGTGAAACCAACTTTCAATCATTTGTATGAGCAAGACAGATACTATGATGAACTACTTGACTAGGACCAATGAATTGAAGGATCAATTGACTTCCATTGGAACTAAGGTATAGGATTAAGAGATAATATCTATCACCTTTAAAGGGATTTTGCCTTCTTGGACACCTTTTGTTCAAGGTATTTGTGCTCGGGATAAACTATTGTATTTCCCAAAGCTTTGGGTTGCTCTTATGGAGGAAGAAGTCAGATTGCAATCATGTTTAGAACAACATGGGGAAGTAGATTCCATTAGTATTATTGGAAAGACAAAGAAGGGTGGAAAGAAATGATTCAAGAAGAAGGATGGGACAGATACATGGAATGAGCTCAGTAAGGTCATGTGATTTCAATGTCACGAGATGGGAAACTATGAAAGACAATGCCTATTGAAAAAGAAGGGAAACAACGTGAAATAGGTTGCAAATGGGACTAAAGTAGGAGTATATGAGATGAAATCTTGGTTTGAGACTATCATTTATATGGCTTCTTGTTTATCCACTAACATTATGTTTAGTATTGGTTGGTATGTTGACAGTGGAGATTTGGGACATGACATTTGATAGGTCACTATTTAGTTGGATTCATGAGCAAGAGGGAGATATGATTGTGGAGTATGGTGATGATGCCATGTACCCTATGAAGGGATTTGGATCCATTTCATTCCAGATGCCCTTAGGTGATGTTCTTGAGATGAGTGATATTTCATTTATTCCAAGTGTATGGAAAAAATCTCCTTTATGTTTCGTATATGGCATATGTACATTGAAGAGTTGTTTTTGAGGGACAACAATACACCACATAAGTGACTATACTCTATCAAGTCCAAAGACTTTGGATAGAGGGGCGAGAGAGGGTGGCCTTTACATGTTACTTGTTGATATAGTAACACTCACACATTCCAAGAATAGGTTTGTAGGGCCCTCTATGTCTCAAAAGGCACATGCAGAGCTAGGTTTTGATCCTTGCACTCTAATTATGAGATCTTTCAATATGTAGCGCTCTCCTCTTGCGACAAGGAGAATATGGAGATTGCTAGTCCAATGGCTCGAGAGCATCTAGGGGTGAGTATACCAACTAGTATATATATAACATTGGTTTATTCCATCTAAGAGACTTCCAATTATGCATTGGAGGAGTTGATGATGACCTTGCATAGTTCGCTGACTATACCCATAAGCTTTGCATCCCGAAATTGATTTGATCTTGCATGGATATATAATTATCTTTGCATCTTGTTATAGTAAACTTATGTTGACTTGTGATGGTGAGGATGATGGAGGGTGGAAGTTGACCGTTTCTCTAGGGAGACATTCCTATATATTCACATGTGATCATTATTCATTATATGATCATTATTCCATCTAAGAGACTTCCAATTATGCATTGGAGGAGTTGATGATGACCTTGCATAGTTCGATGACTATACCCATAAGATTTGCATCCCGAAATTGATTTGATCTTGCATGTATATATAATTATCTTTGCAGCTTGTTATAGTAAACTTATGTTCACTTGTGATGGTGAGCATGATGGAGGGTGGAAGTTGACCGTTTCTCTAGGGATACATTCCTATATATTCACATGTGATCATTATTCATTAGATGATCAACTTTCCATGATGACATGGTTGACAACTTTGTTGTAGATGATAGTGGTTGATTATGGGAACACAAACAATCTTGATTTGTAGATAGGAGATTTGGTAGAGTTGCAAAGGGAGTCGACAAGTGTTGGTAAATAATTTCATCATAAAGAGGTAGTGTTATACTTTCGAGTTACTTCAAAGTGCTTACAGCATTTTTGGGGCGCTTCATGATATTTGGGATAGATGGTGTATGTTCAACTCGTGGATGTTTCGATATGGATTGTAGCATGAGAGATGGTCTATGATGGATATGCACACTTGTGATAGATTACTTAGAGGATAACCAAACTCAAATGACCACTAGCTCAATGTTCTTCTCTGGGGCATTTGATATCTCTTGCCTGGATAGTGGATTCCTTGCAGGATTGTCACATGGAGGATTCACCTCGTGAGAGAATGCCCTACATGATATGAAAAGCATTGTGTATTGTGGAGGAGGGATAAAAACCTTAGATGGCATGTGGAACCTTGGTTCCCTATTCAAAGGATTTGAGATGGCTTGAAGACACCCATGGATTTAATAGTGTTCTTGTTGGGGGAATCTACCCCAGTGGAGTACTTTGAAGGATGGATGGAGTCTATGGATATTATGAATGGAGTGGTATGGAATTTCCTTGAATAACTATGTCATCTTGGGTCACTATTGTGCATGGCATCATCATTGGAGCTTGACATTTGTACTCTAGGAGTTGACAACTTCACTTGTGTGTGGCATACATATGTTTAGTAGGATTGTTTGTAAGGATTAGGTAGGCAAATATTACATTGTTGGCCTCCCTTACCTCTCATATAAAAATAGAAAGGAGTGAGTCTTTCCAAACAACAAATCACATTACACATTCATTTATATCTTTTCTTTAGAGTGCTCTCTTAGTGATATGTTAGGGTTCTTGAGGAAACCCTGGTGGGGCATATGAGGAGGAGGTGGATGATTTCTCTCTCTTGATATTTTTCTTTGTGCATTTGATCTCTCTCTCTCTCTCTCTCTCTCTCTCTCTCTCTCTCTATTGGGCACTAGGGTTACTTGGTCTCTTGGAGAATCCCGGATTTTAGGGTTAAGGTTTCATACCTTAGAGGATAGAGATTAGGATTTGGAAAAAATTGAATGTATTTGGGGAAGAAGAGGAGGAGGACATCTTGCCTTGGAGATAGTAATGGAGGTATTCTTGCACTTGGAGGAGCTATGGTTTTTTTACTAACCCTAGGAAGGGTATCTTGGATGGTTGGATTTTTTCATACCCTTGAGAGGAGGCTATGGTATGTATGTACTTCATTCATTGAACATATATATATGAGATTTCTAGCTGTCCACATATTGTGTATATTGCATATTTGATTTGAGCATTTTATCTACTTGGGATGGTTATTTCTAGCTATTAATTGTCTTGTTGATTTGATACACTTAAGAGAAAAATGTTAAAGGACCTAACACTAACTTGGTTGAAGATAATAGTACAACCATATATTGTTCTTGTGTTTGTTGCTATATCTCTTATATAAGAATATTTTTCATATTTGGTTATGCATGTGAAGTTTCCCTAGAGGGCTAGAAACTCATTGGAATAATTCGTATCTTTTCTCCTTGAATTGCCATGAATTTCAGGGCTACTTGAAGTGAATTATTGTGATTGTTCCATCATTTTTTTTACATATTAATTTACAACAGTCCTAAAAGCTAAAAATTCTACGGTTAATATCTAAGGAACCTTCTCGAATGAAGGTGAATTTTCATATTTGGATCAATTTCTCAATGCAAATGAAATTTCAACAAATTCCATAATTATAGAGAAAAATATCAGAATGCGATAAAATACTAGTGTTGATAAAACAATATAGGAGAGAAATAAATAAAACCTGAGAAACTTATCCTTGTATTAATGATCTCCAAAAGAGAGAGCAATGTTCACTTTCCTCTTCGAGGGGAAACCTCCTATGAGCAGAGCTCCTAATACAATAGCAATTCTTTATCGCATTACAAAAAGTTATATTCTATATATAATGCACCAATAGCAAAAACCCTAACTACCTAAAATTCCACTATTAAAGAGGGTCAACAACATAGTGGGAATTAATTAATAGATATGACCATTTTGCATTGAGTAACTACACACTAACTATCTAAAAGGCCTTATTCAAAGAAGATGGCCTTGCATATCAATAAAGTAATCCTACGTATCCTCAAATTAAGGGGGTTAGGATAGGACCCTCACATGCCCTCCCCCTTGAAAGAAGAGTTGTCCTCAAGATTGGAGATGGGAAAAGCGTTGTGAAATGGATAATAGTTCCCAAGTATCATATTCTAGTTGCATATTCTTCCACTAGATTATAAATTATTTAATAGTGTGTTTATAAGAATGCATATTTAGTGGTTGATTACCTATGATTAGAGGAATTCCATGATCATGCTCTCCTTGTGAAGGGGGTAAACCTATGTGTGCCTCAAATGCTTGATGATGTTTATTCAAAACCTTCTGCAATTCATGGTGGGATTTTTGTGTGGGAATATCCATTACCTGTATGGCATTGGATTGGAAAATAATGCAAGACTCCCCCCTCTTTAATAACTTCTCCATATGGTGAGAGATTATTATTTCAAAGGAGGTTGACTGAATCCCTTTGAGGGTGTGTATATGAGCCTCTTTAGTAAATATCATGTATAATTCATTGAAATCAATGGTGATTGTCCCTAGGGTACCTAGCCATTCCGCCCCAAAAAATATTTAATATCCACCCATGTCTATTGGGAACATATTAGTTTTGAGTCAATAGTCCTCTAGTTGTAGTCTCACATTTTCATAGATTTTGCCTCCACATTTCATCCCACCTCCATTAGCAATATGATTCTTCATCCACATGCATGCGAATAAAATTGTAGGTGTTTTTGCTGTCAAATAAGACAATCACTTTTCTATGCTTGATGTAACCGATAATTTTTCAGGGATTGAGGAGGGAAAATTTGAAAGATAAAGCATGAAAGGAGATTAGGAGTTATTCCTAATGAAATTTGGGCTCCACATCTATATGGATTCTTGGGTATGTGGTGATGACCTTTAATTTAGGGGGTACCTTCCACAATGATTTCTTTTGATTAGGCGGGAGAGGTGACATCAATTTGAAATGATTTATATCCTTTACATTTATGGCCCTTGACATACCTCTCATCACAATTATAGCAGAGTGTGTGTCGTTGACACTCTACTATTTATGTTGGAGACAACCACTAGAATTTTAGGGGTTGAGCAGGAAAGGTGTTTAGGATATTGACTTATTAAGGGTGAGTGCGAAGTATGAAATATGGTATTTTTCTTGTTCATTGATTATTGTCTTTGTTTCTTCAACTTGCTAAGGCACCTCTAACTAGGTAGCAAGTTTTTTCATTATAACTTTTGCTCTAAAAAGGTCAGTTAAGCACTCTATGAATCAATTAAATGAATCAATTTAATTATAAAAATGAATTAGTTAAGCACTCTATGAAGATTAATAATAACACAAAGGTTATGATAAATTCTAATACTTAGACTATTTGGCACAACTTGGTCAACCACTCCAAATAGTGGGTATCTCACTCAAAATGAGCATATATGGATTTAACCAACTAACACCATGCCATGTATCCAACATAGAATTTTGTCCCATTCCCACCATTGCCATAATTATGGATCCAAGTCACTCTAAGTGTCATGATGTTATTAGTAAATCCATGGAAGGAAACATAGTGTTCCATTTGGGTGACCCAACCAGAGGGGTCAAAACCATCAAAATTGCTCATATCCACTATACAAAAGTGGTTCCAGATGTTTTTTACCATTGAAAGGAAGTTTATGGATGCATGAACCCGAAAGGGGTTGTTTATAGTGAAACTATTTTTCCTTTGAATAGTCCTCACTATAGACCTCTATGTATGGTTCATTCCATGGGTTATCAATAGATAGGAAGTGAGTGACTACATGATTGAGTTGGTAGTGCAAACTCCCTAGTGGAGCCACTATATTTTGCAAGTTTTCAACTAATTCCTTGAGTGTGGCACTCTATTTATCTTGTTAATCAATAATGGCATTAGGTTTTTCTATAAGCTTCGAGTATTGATCATCTAGGGTGTCAATTCTCTTATCCAACATGGTGTTAGAGTAGATTGTCATGGTGTTTTTGGGTGCCCCATTTTTTTCACCAGGGAGTGAGACCATTTTGATCAACACCTTGCAAGGAGTTTGATGAATTAGGTCATCCACAATGGTATAGTCCGGTCCACAAAAAAATCTTATTAGTGCTACCATTGCAATTAGCACAAAACAATAGGCCTTTTGAGATAGATTTCCTATAAGGAAGATTTTTTTTTCTTTCTTTATTATTACTACTCCTATGGGAGTATTACTCCTGATTGATTAATACTGTGGTGACGGGATTATGAAATTTTTGATATTCCAAATTATGTAGGAATTTCGGGCCTATGCAATAGAGGCTAGGTTTTGTAGGGTCCTAAGGACAAGGCAATGTTAGGTGCTATATCTCTCCTATACACTGATGGGGAACACCAATAGTATTTGATCCAATATCTCAAGGATTCCTTTGAACAATACCCAATAGGACTATTTATCCCATCACCAAAATAATCCTTTAGATGTACTAATTATTTTTCCTTATTATTTGAAATAAGAGGAGAGGCTCTAGAGAAGTCACTAAAAATCAGATTCCTGAATGAGAGGCCATCAAATTAACAATAGAATTCTGGCACCTTTACTGAATCCTCACTTGAAACTAGGAGATCCTTTCTATTATCCACCAAGATCAAGCTTCCAACCACTAATCCCTTCTCCTACTTGTCCAAAGTTTGAAAATGCATTGTTAAAATCTCTTGGCATAACTCTCCAAATGCATTAATGCAACTATTGACTTCACTTTGCATCAAAATAAATTTAACCAAAGAAAAAAACATTAAATCTCAATTTACCATGCCAACATAATTCCCCCCTTATATATGGACCAAAAAAGGATTCTCCACCTCAACTTCAACATAACAAGGAATATTACTATTCCTGCGTGGATCTCATAGATGGAATAATTCCACTAGCCCATCCACATTTTGAATAGATTTCAAAGCATTCCTTTGTGAATTTTTGGACCCAATTGAAATGAAACTTTGTCTGCTAGGTAGGACAAAGAGACCTCCTTTATATCCTCAAAACTTGATCGAACGTTTCTAACATCTAAAGAGATGAAAAATAATTCTCCTCTAGAATATCCTCATTATATCCAACACATTCATCACACCTATCCATTTCCTTCACCAACGCATCACCTAGAGGGAAAAAACTCTATTCCATGTAATTCCTTCTCCTTGGGTCACAAAGACAATGATTGAATATGTATGCTTAAAAGCCAATACAAATGCACTCTTTTTTCATGTAAAGAATACAAATAATATATATGTACATGTGTGTGTGGGTATGTGTGGCACCATAATTGGCCAAGGATAATACTATCACCCTTGGTGTCATTTTCATAAACATAATATACCCCACACGTTACTTGAGAAATCATCCTTACTATATTTGAAGTGGAAATATTTTCCACATCCAAATTTGACTTGAATCAAAGGTTTGAGAAAGTAATTTTGAAGCACTAACAATGATTTCAATGTTTAGTGACTCCCAAGATAGTAACACATATTCTTAACCATTAGGCCCACTCAAAAAATGTACATGGCATCCAAATGTTTGCCATTAATTCTTAATTAAGTGCCTTAATCCAAAATGGTTAGATTGGAGAACAAGGCAAACATATAATCTTTTATATGAATATGTGAGATTTTGAGACTAGGAAATATGGATATCTTCTCTATAACACATCTCAACCATTGCTTGAAATTTTTTAGTTAAATATCGATTAAACGTGTGAAATTCCATCTCATAATATGTGGTGTAATTATTATCTACAACTTACAATTTCAAATCGGAATATTGGGATCATTAGGCCATGCCTTGGTAATGGGTATCTATTCCACCAAAATAGTTGCAACAATTATTGCAAGTATGTGTATGCAACAACTAAAGCATGAGGAGGACGTTGAAGAGACTTGAATATTGGTGGTCCCACACTTTCACCAACCCACCAAGCCATTGTTGAACGCAATGTGGTTTGGAGGTGATTTAGGCCATTCATTCAAATGACATTCAATGTTTGATAACCCCTTCAAATTCATGTGTATCCTGTTAATTATCACCATTTATATGAAAGGTTGGATTTAAAGTGTTGATATATTCATTGTAAAAGATACAATAGTCAAACTGGTTTCCATGTAGGATGTTCGAAAGTAAACTTTACCTTACAACGAGAAAATTTAAATCTCAAATAATTTCAACTAATTTGTTTTTTAGTTTGACCACTACAATTCAAAATCCTAAACCTTTAGTGAAGTCCTCATATTCGGGTGTATGTGTGGATGGCTTAATGTTTTTGTAGCCCAAATCCCTCCTTCAAATCATTCACATACTATAGAGAAATGCGACCCTGAAAAATCCCCACTTTTTGCTCGACTCTCTCCCTATGCAAGAAACCTCTTAGCTTGCCCTGCAAGTGTTAAGCATTCAATCAATCTTGAATTTTGGTGTTCAAAGAAAGTGTTATACTTCAATATTAAACATGTAAATAGAGACTGATTCCTCTGGTCAAGTACATGAAATGAGGGTATTTTTATCATCTCTAAGTTAATGAAAGGAGGGTGTTGTTTCTATCATGATAGTTTGTAAGGGAATATAATTGTCAGCTAGGAAGCAATAGTATAAGTAGTATTAAGATAGCTAAGTTAGGAAGTAGAGACGAGAACACTTTTGAATTTTTTCGGAGAAGCATGGAATCCTACTAATATTTTTGTATTAACTTATTGGATGGAAAGGACGTAAATTTGATTTTAATACAAAATATCCATTTGAGTTATAACAAAAATAATAACTAACTAATACATTTAATAGACTTAACTATGTATAAATAAACAAGAGCCATGAGGCAGCAATGTCCTTGCAATCTTACATAACAAGCTATTTTGAAATGTAGAGGTAGTGCCATAAGCCAGAAGATAAGAGTGCCATACACATGTTTTCTGCCCATTGTTGCTTAAATAATTAACATGCCATGAAAAGATAGACACACTTTGGTTTATATGAGAACAAGTTCACATATTTTGAGATGTGAAATAGGGACCAAAGGAATATTGGTAACATAAGCACACTAGATATATAGATTAGAGTTGGCCAAGAGAGAGAAACATTCTACATTTAGAGAAGATTGTGAAATAAGGAGGTGACAAGAACCTGAGCAATATTGGTAACATAAGAACACTAGATATATAGATCAAAAGGGGTTGAGACAGAGCAATGATCTTGATCAACTGTAGGGTTTATGACATCATTATTATAGGGTATATTTTAGAGGATGTTTGTTGGACACAACTATTTCAAGACAAATAACTAGTGGCCATTTTGACGAAGAGCTATTAGGATGATTAGCCATAGGAACAAGTCCTTGATATGCAAGAACACAAAAGGATTCTTAGGGGCAAGCGCACTTGATAAAAGTGGTAGAGGTACTTGAAAAAGAAAACCAACAATCAAATGAAAAAATATCTACAAAGGAAGTTGTTGATTGAAAGTGGGCTATGGTTGCTCCCCCACTCAATATTTTCTATAGGGAAGGAGGGGTGAAAAGAGAAAAGAGAAGCAATGCACTCAAAAGGGAACTTCTAAGGAAATATTTTTTCCTATATAAATCATAAGCAATTTTCATGGTTGGAAGTCATGCAAACTGCATTTGGAGATCATTAGTGACATAAATAAAAGGATTTTTTTTTAACAAGTCCAAAAAAGAACCCTTTCAACAAAGAGTGATTTAACGAATAAAGTAATATTGCACAAGATGGTGGGGAAGGTGGTAGATGTAAAATTGAGATTGTTAAAAGCAATAAAATCTAAACCACTATGAGAAAATGCAACAATATCCCAATAGATAATAGTAGAAGGAGCCTATGGTACAAGTAGAAATGGGTCAGAAGACTAGACTGTACTATAACTAATATAAGAACACATAATGCGCTAGTTCTTATAATGGTTCCTAGAATATTTTCTATCATATTTAATAGTAAAAGAGAAAGAGTGACCATTTTTTTTTATCATTACAAAAATGTTCATCGATCTATATCAAATTATCATTGTTATCTTTTATATGGTCAAGTAGCAACTTCTTTTGCAACTCAAACCATGAAATGCTATCTCTTCTTGTATAACTATTGTTATAATCGGTTATGCAACAACACAAAACTTACAAAAATATTATAAAATCAATATCCAAACCACCATTTAAATAAAACCACTATATTATAATACTGTAATTGAATGCATTAAAAATGCTCCCACATCATTTTAAATTGTTAATGAGAAAATATATGTTAAAATTTCAAGATATGTGGAAACATCAAGTAAAAAGGAAGCAAAATAAAAATAATATAAAAAATCTCAACTTCATATAAAGAGAGAATCATGCCAAAGCTAGTCGCACTAGTTGACACCATAGTTAAATGACATCATTTAATTTATAACAATAGGTAAATCGTTGATTGCACCAAGTGAAACGAGGTGCTCTATAGTCCAGTATGGGGGAGATGTTGTAACGTGATGTAACGTTTGTAACAAAATAACAAAATAACGTTTGTAACAAAATAATTAAAAAAATTCATGTCGTCTCATAAAATAAAAAATTATGGAAAGTATGTAAAAAAAAATCCATGTTGGTTCATAAAATAAAATATTATGAAAATAATTAAAAAATAGATGTTCGTTTATAAAATAAAAACTTAAAACTTAAACCCAGATCTATTAATCAAGAGAGATCAAATTTCTTGAGTTTAAATTTAAAAAAAGAAATACACCTCAAGAAATTGGATCCCTCTCGGTGCTTGATAGATACGGGTTTAAGATGGATCTATGCTGGTATAGATCCAATTATCATTCTTATCTTCTATATGGTTAAGTAGCACCATTTTTTTCAACCCAAACCGTGAAGATGTTATCTCCGGTTCCATAACCATTGTTATAATAGCCTATGTAACAACATAAAAACTAGAAAAATATTATAAAATCAATATCTAAACCATCAAAATTAAAATTAAATAAAATCTCTATATAAAACTATAATTGTGTGCATTAAAAATGCTCCCACATCATTTTAAGTTGTTATTGAAAAAAATATTTTGAAATTATTTTGATACCGACGCACTCTTTAACATATTACAACGAAGTAATCCAAAGTATAACAATCTAAATACTAATGTACTCTCTAACATATCTCAAAATGTAAACCTTAGTATGGGGGATGACTCTGGTTGTCCATGTCATGAATGGAACTTTCCAAAATTTTGATTGCTATTAAATGTTCTCTAAATCTTTTAGTCAACCCTTGATGAAATAGACTATATGATAAAACTATATTGAAACCTCTTTTCAATGGATAACCTTGTAGAGATTCAAGGTTACACTATTACAAATCCTAATTGCTCATATCAAAACTTTCCAAATCACAAAGAGTTAGAGTTTTGCAACCCTAATTTCAAATGTTTATTAGTTAGTTCATGATTTTTCCAACTCTATTATGAGAAGAAGATAACATCATCTCCAATATATCAGTGGATCATAAAAGTAATTGGGCCAACTCTTTATCCTCCATTCACTATGAGCCACCAACCTTAACCTTAACTTGGTCATAAATTATCTTCCTTTTTAACTTTTTTGTTCTAAGGTTAAAAAATGTATTTTACTTTATTAATAAAAAAACAATAAACATTTTATAAAATATTTAAATACATTGCAGATATATATTCAAAATATTCTTAACTTTTATGAAAAAGATGTTAAAAGAAATTTTAATATTATTGTTTTAATGAAATAAGTTCCCTTCATGATTCTAAATATTCATTTTCTAAAATATTAAAATATATTGCATGTATATATTCAAAATATTCTTAACTTCTATGAAAAAGATGTTAAAATAAATTTTAATATTATTGTTTCAATGAAAGAAGTCCCTCCTTTATAATTTTAAATTAATTCCAAATATTATAATAATTAATTTTGTATTTATAAACTTTATAAGAATTAAATTTTTGTAAAAGGTAAGTTAGCATTTTAAAATTTTCATTAAGGTTTTTAATTATTATCTTTATATCTAAATAAAAAAATATTAAAATTAATATATTTAAAATCATATTAAAATTCAACTACAAAACTAATAATGGAAGTTTAAATTATAAATTAAAAACATAATATTATAATGGAAAGTTTAAATTATAGTTTTATTTAACGGAATTTAATTCATGAAAGATAATAAATCTATTATTTGATACATTACTTGTGGTAGTATACGAGCACCGACTTCTCAACATTTATGCATTTGCATGGCAAAGCACTTTCACACTATTTGGACACTACCGTTGAATTAAATAATAATTTTTCCTTGAGCTGGAATCAGGTGACACAAGAAGATTCAGAACTTTGATAAATCCGATGAAAAATAAGATTTGGAAATTTGATAGATTGAGCTAGAATTCGGTGGTACAAGACATTTGGAACAATTAATGTGACATGACAATTCGTACTCAAATCATGCCAAAGGTGTTGATGTAATTCAACTGCCACCTTTTGGGAAAAAAACATGCAAACATCATCTGCACTATATGAATCAACTGCTAATTAAATATAATGTAAAAAATTAAAAATAAATACATTATATTCAAAATAAGCTATAACTTTAACCAAATAAAAAAAATCAAACTTAATATGGTCGAATTAATGATGTTGGTCGATCTATATATGTCCCTTATAGATCCCTTGGAAGGGACATAATAATTCCTTAACGCAATTGACACAATTAGAAATGAAATACATATGAGTGTTTGTGAAAGAGATATGAATATAGTTATGCCTAGGTTTACAAAACAACAAAAGTATGCATGCTTTTTGCCAAATATCTCATGATGTTAGAGAAGTACATTTCTATTTGTAATATAATCATGTAGATAGGAATTTGCATAGAAACATGTGGACCATATTTTGCTTGATATTCATTGGACAAGAAGAAAGGGTTTACAAGTTTCTAGAAGCTTCATTGCTAACTTGGCGTTGTCAATGTAAATAGGATGACTCCACCTAGAAGGTAGATGACAATCTTTGTGTTGCCATGTGTTACACACATGGACTATGTGTGTCATAATGTTTTTTCCTTGGGTAATATATCTCAAGGGGAACCACATGGGTAGTTCCCCTTGTTTTAAAGATGCTATCCATGGTAAACCCTAGATTCTTTAGGAGTGTGTTGCATGTTACACACATGGACAATGTCGTTATTTGTGTGCTACCATGTGTTGCTTAGTATGGATTTGATTGGAACTCCATAACCTTGACACAATGCATTGATGTATTGTCAATAGTTTCTATGTCAAGCTATTGTTGGATCACTTCCATAGGTGTAGTAGTAGATTTTTTTTCTAGGTAGTTATCCAAGGGAAAACCCCCAGGAAACTTTCCTAATTTCAAGGATGTTACCCAGGGTAAACCTTAGATTCTTCAGGATAAAGGGTCAAGTCAACAACAGGACTGGAAGTCATTACAACAATATACTCGTTATGAGCTCAACATGTTACTTACAGGAACAGAAGCGGGGTGGGGAGGATAACACTCCATCCCACAACCACTCAGGCTAGACCCAATCAACATGTGTAGTAGTGGCTAGTGTAAGGCACTAATGCTTTTGTGAGTTAAAAAACTAAAGACTTTATTGTATCTATAAGCACAGTGTAGAAGTTTGTGATTGCTTTGGCACTATCCTATTGAATTTGGACTTAATTCTTGAACTATATGTTGTGTAGTACTTAAGAGTTTCCCAGGGATTAATATTTTTCCAAAAAGGGTATGAATATTTTATATCAGAGCTTGTATCAACCAAATTCACTTGGTGATTAATTACAAGTGCAATGTGACTATCCTTGTTGCAAATCGCTTAAGTAGAATACCAATGTAATATTTATTGATAATAATGAATATGTGCGGTTATAATGCAAGCAATTGGTCATAGCTAAATAGTGAAGACACTCACTTTGGGCCCATTTGGCAACATTTTCAAGCTAACATTTATGTCTCAAATTATTACATTCACAACAACTTGAGATATCACCTTGGAAACCTTTGTGTTTGACAAGTTCAAAAATAGCAAAAACTCATTTGTGGTGCATATTTTGGTGTCAAAAGACTTATGTGATGCTATATAAATAATTTTAGTTTCTGGCTAGACCTAAAACAAGTCGTGGAGCACCACATTGTTCATGTGTTGCATGTGCCATTGCTAAAGATCCTAACATGAAATAGGGATTGTACACATGTCCCTCACTGAATTCTAATAGGACTCGGGAGTTAGTTTTTGTGGACTTCCTCATACAATTTATTTCTACTAAATGTCAACATGATAATGTTTTTGTAGTAAAGGATTAGTTTTATGAGATGACTATGTTAGCACGATGTCATGAGACAAACATATCCCTAGACATTGCTCATTTGACTTTGGACTTGTATGAGTTCACTTTGGAATCCCTACACATTAGCATGTGACTAAGATTATTTGTTACTCCATACACTTGCAAGATTTCTTTAGAAAGTGATGAATGCCTAAATAGACATGTCTATAACATTGTATCCCTAGATTGATCGATGACCAAAGGTAGTCAAATAAATAATTGTGCATCTTTAGTGCATGTATAATCATCTTCCTTAGTGTAAATGAGATGACTCACTCCCATACATTCAACATTGTTTCGACAAAATCCAAACACAATTCTTCAAGGTGCAACTCATTTGAGGTTTACATAGTATTAATCAAGCCACTGATTCTAATATATGTAGCTCACCTTATGTTCATTATTGCTAGTGTTGATGTATTTGTAACTTCGGAAGATATTCTTCTATGTATTACACTTGTACTTTATTATATTCATGATGGAGATGTATTATTCCAACAATCAGAAGTGTCTTCATTTATATTTGTAAGTGTCGCAACTTATATTTGATGGGTTATTAGACCACCAGTGTGGGGTCGGCCCTGCTTGTGTCATGCGAGTGGGTTATTAGGCTTCTTTAGGAAGTCGACCTAGCTAGAATTAAAGGCAGGTTAAGTTGTGTATAAATAGAGAGTGAGTGTGTCTCATTCTATTCATTCACTCACTCATCCAACTCGCATTAGTTGAGAGAGGAGTGCGCACAAGTGGAGGAGGAGTAGCTGCTGGAGTCATCTATCTTTTGGGGATTGATCTTTGTGATCTTTGTATTGGGGCTTATTCTATCTTTGAGGAAGTTGTCGGGTTTTTCACCTTCTTGGTTTTCCCCGAGGAAACTCCGTGTCTCTTGTGTTTATGATTGTTATGTTGTGCATGTTATTCTCTTAGTAGGATCCTAGATAATGTTTGAATGAAATTATCGAAAAATTAACATGGTATCAGAGCTGTGCTAAGAAGAAGACATTGTACACCTGCGGAAGCTAGGGATTCTTAATCTTTGGGTTTCTCTCCTTAGATCATCAAAGGCAGGAGGCTAGGCTGACTCTCCTTGCAAGGGCGCATCTTTCTGTTGAAACATAATTCAATTCTGAGCACTTTCAGTTTTTGGTCTGTCACTGCTGCGGGAAATTAGGGTTTCAGAGAAATTTGGAATTTTTGGAATCCAAGACCATGAATGGATACTCCTCAAGAAAATCAAAGTTTAGAGACCAATATCGAATATTTCGGTTGAGCAGAACCTCGGGCATCATCAAACCCTAATTCGGGATTTTGATCGGAAAGGTGGAAAATTAGGGTTTTTGCAAAAGTTGAAATTTTTGGAATCTGTGACCACCACTGGATGCTCCTCAGAAAAATCGAATTTTAGAGCACAAGATCAAACTTTTTGGCTGGGAAGAACCCCGGGCATTATCAAACCCTAGTTCGGGATTTTGACCAGAAGATCCGAAAGTTTCAAAGGCAATTTTGAGGGGTCAAATTTTGCATATTTCAAAATTGAAGTATACCAGCTTTATCAGCTTAGCAAGGTGCATCTTTGCATCCATTCAGAAGTTTGGAATTCAAAGTTTGAATTTTTAGGGTTTCTCTGGAAAACCCTAATCCAGCTCCAGATCCAGTTTTTAGCAAATCAAGTGGTAAGAACTAAATATTTTATTTCCATTTGAGTTTCTCATTAAGATGTCTCACCACACCAAGATTGAGGATAAGCTTGAAGGAGTTGACAACTTCCAAGCATGGAAGTATAGGATTGGGTTAATCTTAGAAGAGAATGATTTGGATACCTACATAAAAGAAGAGGTTCCAATTCCATAGGGAGAGGAGGCTAAGGCCTTACACAAGAATAACTTGGTCAAAGCCAAGAGAATCATTGCTGATTCTATAAAATACCATCTCATACCCCACATGTCTTCTCTAATGACATCAAAGGAGATGTTTGACTCCTTGACCAAGTTGTTTGAAGGAAAGAATATAAATCAGAAGATGACTCTGCGGAATCAATTGAAAGGGGTTAAGTTCCAGAATGGAGAGACCATTCAATCCTACTTTACTAAGGTATCTCAAATCAAAGAACAACTTGAAGCTGTGGATGAAGTAGTGGAGAATGGAGAAATTGTCATGGTCACATTAAATGGTCTACCTAGATCATGGGACTCCTTCATCCAAGGTATTTGTGCAAGAAAGAAATTGATCTCCTTCAATAAACTATGGGGAGAATGTTCACAAGAAGAAGCTAGGCTTGTAGCTCGAGAAGAAAAGATGGGAAGTGAAGACCAAGCTCTCACAACTCACACCAAGAGAAGTAAGCCCAAGAGGGAGCAATCTCATCACAATAAATATTTTCACCACCATCAAAGAGATAAGAAAGATCTGAGATGCTTCACATGTAACGAGAAGGGACACTTTGCCGCAGATTGTCCCAAGAAAAAAAAGGGCTTCAACAACAGCAAGAAGAAGAACAACAAGAAGAGATATCATGCTCATGTTGCTGAGGATGATGAATCTCCCAGGAAGAAGACTAAGGTAGAAAGTGAATACTCTTCAAGTGACGATGAATATGTTCTAATCTTTGATCTCACAGGTACTGTTACACATGGGTGTAATGATTGGCTTATTGATAGTGGGGCTTCTAAACATATGACAGGATTCAAAGAATCTCTTATGGACCTATCTGAACATGAGTCACCTCATAAGGTGAAACTTGGGGATGTCTATCAATACACTATAAAAGGAAGTGGTGAAGCCTCCTACACGTTAGACTCTGGGAAGTCTTTAAAGATGCAATATGTTCTATATGTACCTGGACTCAAAAAGAATCTTCTATCCATATCATGTTTGGATGCAAAAGGGATGAGAGTTGCATTTGTGGATGGCCAAGTACTTATGTGGCCAAAAGGTAAGATCATAAATGATGCCGTAGTGATTGGAGAGCAAGAGGGGGGATTGTACAAATTGAATGGACAACCTGAACATGCCATGGTACATGAATCCATGGAACCAAGTGAACTTTGGCATAGAAAGCTTGCACATGTGCACTATAGAGCACTACCAATTGCTAGAAAAGAAGTAGAAGGTTTTTCTAAAATCCATTCAAAGCATGAAGGTGTTTGCAAAGGATGTGCAAAAGGAAAGAACACAAAGAAGGCGTTTCCAAGCAGTGAAAGCAAGGCATAAGGAATCTTGGAAATTATCCACTCCGATGTATGTAGTCCGATGTCATCCAGTTCTCTGAGTGGGTATGTATATTATGTTTCTTTCATTAATGATTTCTCTAGGAAAACTTGGATTTGTTTCTTGAAGAACAAAGATGAAGTATTCAGCAAATTCAAGGAATTCAAAGCCTTGATAAAAAACCACACTGAAAAGAAGATCAAGACTTTTAGATCTGACAATGGTGGAGAATTCACTTCAGAAGACTTCAAGAAGTTATGCAGTGATTCAGGGATTAAGAGGGAGTTGACCACTCCTTACAATCCACAACAGAATGGAGTTGCAGAAAGGAAAAACCTCTCATCTACTTTCAGCATTGGTTAAGGTGCACACTATCAAAGACTCCAGTATCTCTTGCAAGGAAGCAAATATTGAGAGGGAGTCCACCCAACAAACAAACAAAGATAAGTATTTGAATTGTCATTTCTTGTATATCTGATTGTTTAAATAATATCGTTTAATGATGTATATACTTATGTTCCTAGACTTAGGTTGTGTATTATGCATATTAAAATAATTGCATTAATGAACAAGTATACTAGTAATATGCATGTGATGGGTAAGTGGCCTATGGCACTATACAAAATTCCATTTCTACTTATCTAGAATGAAACCTCTTTGCTGACATGTTGGGAGTAGTGCAAACTCTTAACAATGTTCTGGTAGAGATGGAAGGCATCTAGAAAGTTACTGTATGAATACGGGATATGGATGAATATTGTATTTGAAGCATTGGCTAAGATAATTGCATGACTATATGACATATGCCTTGAATTTGAATTGTAGGAAAGATCGTGTACAATCACCTACAAAAGAAGGACTACAACATTTTTTCCAACAACGAAGTTCAAGAAAACTATCTATTGAAGATATTGAAGAATCTGAAGTTCCCAGGATCCGGGATGTAGTAATGAAAGGATGCCATGGTCGAGGAATACCAGTCGATCATGAAGAATGATGTTTGGGATGTGGTCCCAAGACCAGATGGGAAGTCTATTGTGACTTCCAAGTGGATCTACAAGATCAAGCAAGCTGTGGATGGCAGCATAGAGAAATACAAGGCAAGGTTTGTGGCTCGTGACTTCTCTCAGAAAGAGGGGATAGATTATGAAGAAACTTTTGCATTTGTAGCCAGATACACTTCCATCAGAACAGTACTTGCTATGGCTGCAGTGATGAAGTGGAAGATACACCAGATGGATGTCAAGATAGATTTCTTGAATGATGTAGTCAAAGAGGAAGTGTATGTGGAGCAGCCACTCAGTTTTGAGACACATGACAGGGAGTCATATGCGTGCAAATTGAAGAAATCCTTGTATGGCTTAAAGCAAGCACCTAGGACATGGTACGACAGGATAGACAGCTTCCTGTCCAGTTTGGGCTTTACCAAGAGTAAAGCGGATTCCAACCTTTACTACAAGGTTGAGGAGGGCAATCCAGTGATACTTCTATTATATGTGGATGACCTGTTTGTGACAGGTGAGGATAGATTGATTGCCGACACGAAGAGGAAGCTTGCTGCCCAGTTTGAGATGAAGGACTTGGGCATGATGCATTACTTTCTAGGTATGGAGGTGTGGCAGAGTGCAGATGGAATATTCCTTGGACAAGGGAAGTATGCAGTAGAGATCCTAAAGCGGTTCAGGATGATGGACTACAAGGCCATGGACACACCTATGGCATCGAACCTGCAGTTATTGAGTGATGCTTCATCAGAGTTGGTTGATTCCATGATGTATTGTCAGATGATTGGGTCCTTGATGTACCTGACGAACACGAGACCAGATATTTTCTTTGCGGTGAACACCTTGAGCCAGTTTCTGACATATCCTAGACATGTTCACCTGATTGCTGTAAATCATATTCGGAGGTACCTGAAGGGTACAATTGATTATGGGCTCAAGTATGATGCGAATCAAAAGTTTAACCTGGAGGGTTATGTTGATTCAGATTGGGCAGGCAGTGCTGAAGATAGGAAGAGCACTTCGGGGTGCTGCTTCAGTATGGGATCAGGTGTTATCTCTTGGTTTAGGAGGAAGCAATCCTGTGTAGCACTGAGTATAGCCGAAGCAAAGTATGTTGCAGCTTGTCCGGCTAGTTGTGAGGCAGTATGGCTAAGGAAGAACTGTTTGATTTACTTGATCTCTAGTTGGATGCTACATGTATTTATTGTGACAACCAGAGTCGTGTGAAGTTGTCAGAGAACCCGGTGTTCCATGACAGATCGAAGCACATCGAGATCAAATATCACTATATCAGGGATATGGTGTAGAGAGGAGTAGTGAAGCTCCAATATGTTGCGACAGATGAGCAGATTGCATATGTGTTGACCAAACCACTAGCCAGAGTGAAGTTTGAGCACTTTAGAGAGAGGCTTGGTGTTCTTCAGATAGAAGATACTTCGAGGAAGAAGTGATGGGACACATTTGCAGGAGCCATTCCAAGCATGGTGGTAGGAGGGTCCTTCCCATGGCTATGGATGTAAGTGTTGTGTGACGAGCATCAGGACGATGCTCCAGATGATGTTCTACATGATGATGATCAGGACGATCATGCGATGATGATATGCATCAGGACGATGATCAGGATGATCATGCGATGATGATATGCATTAGGACGATGCTGTGACGATGATCATACGATGATGATGTGCATTAGGATGATGTACTATATGATGATGATTAGTATGATCATGAGCATCATGATGATGCTTTGTGCGAGGATGATCAGGTTGATCTTGAGTATCAGGATGGCACTCTGTGGCCGTGGACAGGTTGTGCAAGGGTAGCATGTAATACGTCCTGAAGATCCAAACAGGTTGTGTTAGGCACGTAAAAGTCCTCGGATGCTCTTTAGAGATCTTGTTGGGCAAGACACTCTTTTAAGGTTTTGCTAGACCACATGTAATACGTCCTGGAGATCAGGACAAGTTGTGCTAGGCACGTAAAATTCCTTGGATGCTCTTTAGAGATCTTGCTGGGCAAGACACTCTTTTAAGGTTTTGTGGGGACCACATGTAATAAGTCCTGGAGATCCGGACAGCTTGTGCTAGGCACGTAAAAGTCCTCGGATGCTCTTTAGAGATCTTGTTGGGCAAGACACTCTTTTAAGTTTTTGTGGAGATCACATGTAATCAGACCTGGAGGTCCGGACAGGTTGTGCTAGGAACGTAAAAGTCCTCGGATGCTCTTTAGAGATCTTGCTGGGAAAGACAGTCTTTTAAGGTTTTGTGAAGGTCACATGTAAAAGATCCCAGGAGATCCGATAGGTTGAGCTGTGTGCTCATAAAAGTCCTGGGAAGCTCTTTCGACGTTTTTTTGATGCACGTAATCAGTCCTCAGGATTCCACAGGATGGACAGCTCGCAGAGATGATGAAGACCTATAGGAGGCTAGGCCTACAACAAACATGAAAAAGGGATGGCTTTGTAGAACTTCCTATGACAAGAAGAATTGAGAGATAGCCCAGTGATCGAGATGACGGGTACAACAGTAGTGACGATGATGCTCCGTGATCCAGTGACGATGATCCATCTCCAGAATTGAATACTTGTGGTGATATGTATTGATGACCTGTGTCTAGAGAATACCTTCCTAGTTAAGAGGGAGTGTTGATGTATTTGTAACTTCAGAAGATATTCTTCTATGTATTACACTTGTACTTTATTATATTCATGATGGAGATGTATTATTCCTCCAATCAGAAGTGTCGTCATTTGTATTTGTAAGTGTTGCAACTTATATTTGATGGGTTATTAGACCACCAGTGTGGGGTCATCCCTGCTTGTGTCGTGCGAGTGGGTTATTAGGATCCCTTAGGAAGTCGGCCCAACTAGAATTAAAGGCAGGTTAAGTTGTGTATAAATAGAGAGTGAGTGTCTCATTCTATTCATTCACTCACTCATCCAACTCGCATTAGTTGAGAGGGGAGTGCGCACAAGTGGATGAGGAGTAGCTGCTGGAGTCATCTATCTTTTGGGTATTGATCTTTGTGATCTTTGTATTGGGGCTTATTCTATCTTTGAGAAAGTTGCAGCGTTTTTCACCTTCTTGGTTCTTCCCGAGGAAACTCTGTGTCTCTTGTGTTTATGATTGTTATGTTGTGCATGTTATTCTCTTAGTAGGATCCTAGATAATGTTTGAATGAAATTATCGAAAAATTAACAGTTAGGTCGTTTAGTTCAATTTTGACATCGATAAGAAACAAACAAGGCAATCAAATTCCTAGAATAGATTCAATCCCTTAATCATAAAGTTCAAGGCATCTTGGAGCAAATTAATGCAAAGCGTAAACTTAAATAGGACAAACATTGCGTTCTTATAACATTCATATTAATGGTAGAATGTAGTATCACATACAAAGGGGTTCAAAGACCTTCAAAATAAGCATAGACCCCTTTGATATGGACCTTACATCATCCTCAAGTTGGCAACAATTCATTTGCATTGGAGATACCACGTTACTTGGGTTTGCATCTAGAGTTTAACTGGATTTGTTATGTCCAATCCACCCTTTGCTACAACAATCTTTTAAGCAACATGAGTAGCCAAAAGATATTGATCTAGATTGCAACACACTTACAAAGGGAGTTAAAATCTTGGAGCATTGAACTAAGAACATACCCAATAAGGTAATTCCATTATTTAGAACCATAAAGGTAGGACCGATACATCGTAAAATCCAAGTGGTCTACTTTGGAGCAATTTCAACATAGTTTTGCTTAGTTGAAGGTAGAATTAGTCCAAATATAAAGTGATTCCTTGCTAACTAGGGGAGGGGACAATTGATCTAAGCACTATCTAGGAAAAAAAATGGGCATCATTTATAAGGTTTGTCTTAGTGCCAACTATTATGTGGTTCCGTTGCCAAATGCCTCACATCAACAACTCAATACAGTTGAATGCCAGTGCTCAAACTTAGAGCACTGGTGATAAGCGTTAATGTAGATGACATCCCAAGTAATTACAAGGGGCTAAAGATAATCAAATAGTTGCCAATGTAAACAAGTTATAGCAGGCAAATGCCAACATGTGCAATCCATGGACCTAATACATGATGACAAACTTTAAACATGATATACGACGTAACAGATAAAGTGGGGCAAATGTGTGCGTGACCTCAAATACATCCAAAATGGCATTTTTCTAGTGATGGTTTTTTATATGTTGTACAACTTTATTTATGGTCTTTTTAACATCAGGTGAGGGAGAAGTCATCAGTGACCCTGGAGGAAATGAATAAGTTAATTTTCATGGCAACTTAGGAGAATGACGAATAATCAAGCAGAGATTCGCGCCCTCTACCTTGACCTCTCCCTCTTAATTTCTATAAACATCAAGACTACCATCTTTTTTGGAGATTCTTCTTTAATAATAGGACTAGTTAAAATAAGGCATCAAAACAACAACCCTATTTTTAGGTGAATGGAATTGAGAAGCCAAAGCATGCTCGATTCCTTGTACTTCTTTCAATTGCTTCACATTTGATGGAACAACAATAATAGAGTAGATATGCTCACAAATCAAGCTACAATGTTAGCTAATCAACAAATGGTGGAAAACGAGGAAGCCCCCAAATTGTTATTTTTAATGCCATAGGACCTCATGAACTAAGCCACCAACCAAGGTAAGAAATCCACATTGCCTTTGCATGGAAGGCACATCACAAGCATGGATAGGTGTACTCAGACAAGACTAAATGAAGGCATAGTTCTTCATGCCTTGCGTGTAGACTCTTACCCATAATCATATCCACCTACGATGACATATTCACTCATGAACTATGCATTGAATACCACACAATCTGCATTTGGGATATTTATTGAACATAGGTTTTCTTTGTTGTTGTTATGGAACAAAGGTGCGAGAGGATATTGGAGGAGATCAGGATCAAACCAAGGCTTGGCTTAGAGCATAGTATCTATAATGGGGCGTGTGACCTTCTCTTGAGTAAGCATTCTCCTCTTGTGATTCATATTTATGTGAGAACGAAATGAAAGAGCATATATAGAAGCACATACACAGATATAATGCATGAAACACAGGGATACAGTAAACTCAAATTCTATTAACTAAATAAAATAGAACAAATTGTAAAATAAAGCAACTAAAATGGTGGTAGTTTTATCTCTGTGAAGAGATGTGGCGGCTACGCTCATTTGTCACAAGTTGATTACAAAAGGAGGCGGGGGGGCCTTTTTATCATAAGCATAAGGGTAAAAACTCTAAACATAAAAAACCTAACCCTAGGAGATGAACCGTAAAAAGGTTTGCGAGCCTCGAGGTGGTTAGTTGAGGTGTCAACTTCTCGAGGGGATAACTTTTGCATATGATCTCCATTTAGGGTGCTCAGTAACATGTTGGAAATGTCTAGCTGAGAAGTACACATTTTTCCCATCCAGGTGTGCCTTAGGCTGTGTCTAAATTATGGCATTGCTAAAAAATGTTGTTTAGAGGCCTCAAAACGACCTCAAAAGTTTTGGACATGAAAATTTGTAAAAACTGGCAAATTGGAAAAATTGTCTTGAGATCATGGAATTGGTGGGTGGCTATCGATATCTATCTGGAGCAATCCTCCGACTCGAAAAACTGTCAAATTGGAAAAGCTATTTTGAGCCAATGGAATAGGTGGGTGGCCACCAATACCCATCTAGATCATCATGGGACTCTACAGATTATATATATTGAAGAAGCATTGAAATTGGGGGTGACCCTAGCCTTCCATGTCTTGGGTTGCATCAAGGTTAGTTTGATATTGAATTCTATTTGGGGTCTCAACTTGAGTGTTTCCCAAAATTTTCAACAAATTTTCTCTGTTCCTAGAGGTACTTCTCCCTTATAGCTTTTGCCCAATTTCTTTGATACATCCTAGCCCATTGAAATGGCTATTGGCATTATCCACGAAATCAAGAAAATCCTTAGACAAATGACATGTCAACTTGAGGACCCAAAACATGCCATATAATACCTAAGTATTCATATGGAAGAACATTAAACTAAGCTTTTACTTGATGGATTCACTTGATTAATTGATACACATGTACGAGCTGGAAACCTGTGTGGAGTTTATGAAAACCGACGTTTCGGACTGCATGAAAGTGAGTCCATCCTCAGGGCACGCGATCTAATTGATACACAGTTGGGTGAGCCCTGTTCCACAGTTTGGCAAGTGCAGTCCCACAGATGGATGGACGTATTTTTGCTGGATGGTGCCGCCTAAACTATCCCAGAACCAAAAAGCTGTACATACGATACCAAGGTCCCTACAAAGCTCTACTTATGGAACACGATCCCTAACTAGCAAAGCATAGATAATACAATTCTAATGAAATGTAGAAATTAAAAATTAGTTATGATAAACTTACTTCAAAATCTTAAATGCACTACAACATCATTATGGACTTCACTGGAAGTTCACAATCAACTACAAGTTTTATTAGGCCAACATGTAAAGAAGAATTTCCGTTTACTTTGTTTTATTTATTGAGCCAACATGTAAAGAAGGATAACACTAGATATGACATGCATAGAGTACGCATATATATATAACTAAAAAAATCAATTCAATATTATTATCACTCACCATACAATACACTTTTAAATGGAATCAATGATCTGCACTAGTTCATCCTGGCCCTTATCATATTACAACTAACTCATCCTGACCGTTCAATTATCTGAACTAAATCATCCTGACTCTTCATTCAACTGATAGTTTCCATAATAATGGTATCGTTCATATACCAGCAATACTCAAAGCTGGTCTCCACCCCAAGCCCAACAAAACTTACCAGATTGCAATGCAGGAGGACTAATTATGGCCTAGTTGGCGTTGAATTCCATTCTTGTTCCCTTATATTTTTCTTCAATAATGAATGCAAGTTCCTGTTCAAAAGTCCAATAACCACCTGCATGGCATCAACAATGGCCATCCCCATTATTCCTCGCGGAAGCCATCCCCACGCTGACCAGCTGCCCAGGGCATTCAAGGTGCGAAACCCCAAATCCATCCCCGCTCGAGCAATTAATCCCTGTCGAGGCACATGGGCCCTTGCAATCCTTCCGCTGCTTCCTTACATAATTGAAATTACACATAATCCAATACTCATTAAGGTGAGACCACCCATATTCAAATTTCCTGGGTTTTTCGGCCGACTGCACCTAATGCCAATAGGCGCAGATATAAAACACCCCCACGGGATGATAGATTTCTATAATTGAAGGCGTCCCAGAACTGCTTTTGTAGTATCGCACCGTTTTAGGCCCCCTGTTTACTGAAGCCTGTGCTTTCTAATACTCTGGTCCGGCATAGCCTGCGAGCCCGGTGCTCTTGGACGACAGCAACAGTCCAATCCGGGGATTTCTCTGTCTTCATAGAGTGCCCAATTGCCAATTGGGTGTTGTTATTATTGTTCTCATATGGCTAGGAGGAAGAGGCTCTGCGATGAGAGCATGTCAGGCGAAGAAGAGATCAAGAGAATGGAAACGAAGTATGCTTCTCTAAAAGAGGATTACGTGGAGCTCCAGCGGGTATGTGTGTTTTGGGTTTCG
This sequence comes from Larix kaempferi, assembly GCA_027924585.1. NCBI lineage: Eukaryota > Viridiplantae > Streptophyta > Pinopsida > Pinales > Pinaceae > Larix > Larix kaempferi. Next base: position 26,411,038 of record BSBM01000370.1, on the reverse strand, counting down.
GCAAATGTGTCTGCACAGCAATCCGAATTTCGCAGAGCCAGACAGCCAATATGTGATTTCTGTTTTGTTCTGTATACCTATTGTTTTGTGATTGATTGATTTATTTGTATTTTTTGGTCCTTTCGATGTCCTTCAGCATACCAGGGCATTGAGAAAAAGAGCGAGGAGAAACAGCGATAAGATGAAGAGGTTGCGGGCAGAAGTCCGGTGAGTAGGTATTTTCGTTTGATGGTATTTTATCATGTGTTCGCTGCTGTTGAAAAGGGGCAGGGCATCTGTTGATACAGTGCAGGACATCAATGGATCTGAGGTTCCAAGAATTTATTTTTGGGTGGTTCTTTTGTTGCTGTGTCTAAAAATATCAAGAAACTGTCTCATGTTACTGAAAATTGTTTTTGCTTTAGTTTTAGGAATTATGGTTTTCTTTAATATCATGGTGTTCTGGTGAAGGGAAGGTGTTGACTGTGGATTGAATTTTGCAATTTTTTTTTGAGCATTAGGATTTGGAGTACATAGGTCTTACTCTTTAATCTATTGAGTTTTATCCTCAGCCTGCAAGTATAGGGCTTGCAAACAGAAATGGACTAATAGGTTTTTGTCATTGCCCTCCCTGCCAACCCCCTTTTGTTTGAGTAATTGTGGTGGATCTTTCAGTAAAGGGTGATTTATAGAGTGCCCCTGGTCATTGAAATTATTATATGCAAAAACATGGGCAAGCTTGTAGTGGTGGATTGATGTGGGTGATTTAAAGAGTGCCCTGGTCATTGAAATTATTATATGCAAAAACATGGGCAAGCTTGTAGTGGTGGATTGATGTGCAAAAAGTCTATTCAGTTTTTTTTCAGGGATGTTGCTTTTGACAATTGATTTAAAATCTTAAGGGTTTTCAAATGTTTTCTAATCAAAAGATAAATGATGCTGGATTTCCAGATTTTTGCAGGGCAAATACCAAATGTTTACAGAAAAGAACTGTGAGAAGCCTCTCAATGCATCAGTATTCCTGGAATCTGGTGCTAAAGTTCTTTCAGTTCACAGAAAACCCAAAGAGCCAACTGAAGTGTTGCGTATTGAAGATGAGCCTGTAAGATGTGAATTGGCTGGGCTACAACCATTGATGTCAACAGATCACCATACCTCCATTGAAATGGTAAAACTTCTTGCAAACATATTTTATCTAACTGTTTAACACAACCTTTATTTTGTTCACTGGAATGTGATGCTAACTGTTCTATTCTTGTGTTTATATGTTCTGATTGGACTACAGCCTTCACATATGAGGATAACACCAGCTTTCACAATGCATCATAGCTCATCTGTCACACCTGTTGTTGAACAATCTAACAAGAAGAGAGATCTTGAAAATAATGGGCTAGTCAGTGCTCAGAAGCCATCTAAAGTTAAAGATGGCCGAAAAAAGAAAATCAAAGCAGATCTATTGGTATCCCCAGAATACAGTGCTAAAGGCATTACCATTTCCAAAAGACCCAAAGAACCAGCTGAAGCTCTGACTATTGAAGACAAATTTGGAAGACATGAATTGACTGGGATGCAGACATTTTTGTCAACAGATGACCGTACCTTACCTGAAATGGAAATGGTAAGACTTCATGGAAACATATTTATCTACTTGTTTCACACAACCTTTAATGTTTTGACCAGAATGAGATGCTAATCGTTTTAATTCTCTTATTTTGATATGTTCAAACTGGATTACAGCCTTCAGCTATGAGGATAATACCAGGTGTCAAAGTGCCTCGTAGTTCATTGGTCACACCTGCTGTTATAGATAGCCGAAATGAGAAGATCAAAGCAGACCCATTGGAAACCATAGAATTCAGAGCTCAAATCATTTCCACTTCCAAAAGATCCAAAGAACCAACTAAAGGGCTGGTTATTGCGGACAAGCCTGCAAAACATGAGTTGACCGGAATGCAACTATTGTCGTCAACAAATGACTGTAATGCACCTGAAATGGTAAAACTTCAAGCAAACATATTTATCTAATTGTTTAACACAACCTTTAATTACGTTGACTGGAATGCTATCCTAATTGTTTTATTCTCTTATTTTGATATGATCAGACTGGACTACAACCTTCGGCTATAAGCACAAAGCCAGGTTCCAAAGTGCCTCATAATTCATTGGTCGCATCCCCTGTTGAACCAGCTAACCAGAGGAGACGTCTTGAAAATAATGGACTAATAGTAACCAGTGCTAAGAAGCCAACAAAAGTCAAAGATGGCAGAAATAGGAAAACCAAAGCAGATCCATTTGTATCCCCAAAATTTGTGGCTAAAAATATTTCCATTCCCAAAAAACCCAGTGAACCAACTGAAGCACTGGATCTTGAAGATGAACCTGCAAGATATGAATTAACTGGGATTCAGCCATTGTTGTCAACATATTACTGTACCTTGCCTGAAATGGTAAGACTTCATGCAATGCTGCAAACATATTTATCTAATTGTTCAAGGCAACCTTTAATTCTGTTGACTGGAATACAAGACTAACTGTTTTAATCTCTTATTTGATATATGTTCAGACTAGACTACAGCCTTCAGCTAGGAGGATAATGACAGCTGTTCCAGTGCCTCATAGGTCATTGGCCACGTCTATTGTTGAACCAGCTAACAAGAAGAGACGTCTAAAAAATTAATGGACTAGTTGGTAGTCGGTGCTCAGAAGCCATCTAATGTCAAAGACAAATGAAATAAGGAAATCAAAGCAGCTCCATTGGTATCACAAGAATGTGGTGTAGAAAATCTTTCCATTTCCAAAAAACACAAAGAACCAACTGAAGCACTGCCTATTGAAGATGGGCCTGCAAGACATGTATTGATGGGGCTGGCCTCTGGACCTATTTTTGTCATCAGATGCTCGTACCTCAGCTGAAATGGTAGACTACATGCAAACATAATTATTTATTTATTTGACACAACTTTATTTCTGTTGACTGAAATGTGTTGCTAACTGTTTTATCTCTAATGTTGACAAGTTCAGATTGGACTGCAACGTTCAGCTACAAGAATGATGCTCACTATTGCAAAGCTTCAGAATTCACTAATCAGTGCCAAAGGAAGAAAATCGAAGACAACCCACAAAAGCCCATCTCACTTATAGAGGAAAGGAGTGTTGGAAGTTTTTGGGACAATTAATAGTACAAGGGATGCCTTTTTTATCCACCCAGATTCCACCAGTCTGTTTTTTTTAGCAGCTTCAAATTCCACCAGTCTGTTTTTTTTGGAGCAGCTTCAAGGCACGGAAGGGAATTCCTTCGGAGATTAGAGTTCTCTAGTTGTATAGAATTCATCTATATTGTTATGCTTATTTGCGTGGAAAGAATTGTACAATGATAATTCTTTTGAAACAGAGATCTCGTTGAAGCTAAAATCTAAGTACCTTGTGTTCTTCTACCCTTCAAACTTCATTGTAAATTTAGACAGAATTTCATCAATCTTCTTCTCAACCCAAAGAATTCATTCCAAACTGTAACTTCTTGTTTTTTATATACATGTTTCTCATTCAAAGTAGCCGCAGAGGACATAAATACTCATCAATGAACGGCAGAACCCACCCTTAATAAGTAAGGTACAGAAACTCGAAGGCAGAACCCACCCTTAATAAGTAAGGTGCAGAAACTCGAAGGCAGAAAATTTGACTAGTGTTTTTCCTGTGGCTGCAAATGAACATGAAATCAGGATTTACACTTCCAAAGGGAAAGATTTATCTATTGATTAATTCCGTTCATGGGGTCTATTGACATTGTGATCTTCCAATGGGGATTAGTTGTAATGCGATGCCATCCTCAACTATAGATCTGGGTGAGATTGCAGGTATTGTGAGGGTGAGGCTTCCATCTAGGAAAAGGGTTTACCTTTAATCTCATCATTGAAACGATGAAAAGTATGGGAAAATAAATAATGTTTTTTTCAAAATTTAAAATGAATTTTAAAAAATAAAAATTATAAAATCAATAAAAAAACATAATAATAACAAATGATTTCATGTGTAATAAAGGATGTAAAGGGTTAGTTTATCTCCAAGTAGTTAAGTGAAAACTCTCACACTTTGAGAATAATGGAGTAGTCCAAGAAAATATCACAATTTGTGGATATGATGACTTCGAACTCACTCAATAGTTCACTAAATTTATATGGGACTCCTCACAATTAGATAAAATTGATGTCTCTCTTCATATTGTGATTCTTGCAATGATTATAAAATTCATATCCTTGTAATTATGGTAAAATTAATTTTAATTAGAAATAAATATATATATAAAGTAATTATACACATGGAATTTATGATTTGAGTTTAAAATATATAGAATAATTATTATATTGTTAATTTTGATTCAATTGAATAACAACATAAAGATATTTGGGTAGGATGCTAGCCCAAATTAATAATAAATTTTTTAAGGATCAATAACTATATTTATATAAGAAGAAGTATTAAAGTGGAAAGAAATTTCTTTACAATGATATGTCATTCTACCAAATATCATAAACAATAGTTCCAAACATAATACCTATAATGCGTAGATATTAAAACCAGAACTAATGCCCTAGGAAGGGTGATTAATTTGATAAATAAGTCCTTAAAATGTTCTATTAGTTTGTGTAACTATATTAAACAAGGCTTTAAAAGGTTCTATGTAGTGTACTTGATCATGTCTTTTAGGTTACTTTGAAAGTGTTTACACCATGTTTGGGGTGCTTCATGAGACTTGGAATACATGGTGTAAGATCAGCTCCTCCTCAATGACTTGAGATGGATTGTATCATGGGAGATGGCCTGTGATGGATATGCACACTCATGATAGTTTGCTCAGAGGATGATGGACCTTAGATGATCACTAACTTAGTGTTCTTTGCTAGGGCATTTGAGATCTCTTGTCTGGATGGTGGATGCCCTACATGATGGCCAAATGGAGGATTCACCTAGTGGAAGAATGCCCTACAGAATATGATGAGGAGCATCGTACATTGTGGAGGAGGGCTACAAGTCCTAGATGGCATGTGGTAGCTTCATTTCTTGTTTGGAGGATTGGAGATGGCTTGGGGATGCCTAGTGCTTTGATGGTGTCTTGCGGGGGATAGTTGTCCTAGTGGAGTACTTGGTTTTGGAGGACAGATGGAGTTTGTGGATGCTCGTGATGGAGTGATGTGTACTTGCTAACTTACATAGCTACATCACCTTGGGTCACTATTGTGCATGACATCATAATTGGATCTTGGCATTTGGACTCTAGGAGTGCAGTGCTTCACTTATGCGTGGATTATTTATATTTAGTAAGCTTGTTTGTAGGGCTTAAGTTGATCTAGGTTATATTTCCGGCCTTCCTTATCTCTCATGTAAATAGAGGAAGGAGAAAGACTCCAAAAAAACACATCACATCACACATTTATTTGTATCTCTTCTTTGAAATGCTCTCCCAGTGATGTGCTAGGGTTCATTTGGAAACCCTAATGGAGCACATCAGGAGTAGGTGGACGCTTTCTCTCTCTTGATATTCTTCTTTGTATATTTGTTATCTCTATCTCTTGGACACTAGGGTTTCTTGGTCACTTGGAGCATCTTGGATTCTAGGGTTAGGGTTTCATCCCTTGTAGGCTAGAGATTAGGGTTTCAAAACCCTTGGATGTATTTGGGGACGAATAAGAAGAAGAGAAGGGTGTCTTTTCTTGGAGATAATGTTGGAGGTATTCTTGCACTTGGAGGAGCTAGGGTTTGTTGTTTAACCCTATCTAGGGCATCTTGGGTGGTAAGATTTTGTCCTAGCCTTGAGAGGATGATATGATATGTATGTACTTCATTCGCTGAGCATATATATATGTATATGTATATGAGTTTTTCAGTTGTCAACATATTGTGTATATTGCATATTTGATTTCAAAGTTTTATCTCCTTGGGATGGTTATTTCTAGCTCTTAATTATCTTGTTGATTTGACACACTTAATAGAAAATTGTTAAGGGACTTTACGCTAAGATTGAATATATTAGTATAAGCATCTATTGCTTTTGTGTATGTTGTTGTATATGTTGTATAAGAAGTGTTTTTAGATATGGCATGTGAAGTTTCTCTAGAGGGATGGAAACTCAAACTTAATGTGTATTTTTTAGATGTTTGGGGTGATCATGGTAGGAAATACCTACTAGTGGAATTCTTTCAAAACATTTTTTTGACTTGACAATGGTAGATGTGGAGCCCTTAAATATAGAACCCACTTGTAATAATCACTTAACATAAACATTTTTCTGTCTAAAAGACATGATGGGTTCAAGGATAAGGAAGTCATATTTGTGAGAGAAAGGAGGTGGATTAGCAATGGATCAAAATACAATCATGTGTACATATTTTTACAAAGGTACATGTGGAAGAAAATCCCCCATCATGCTTAAAGACTAATCCCCATTGGATTCTATATTGTTAGTAGTCAGATTGGCACTTCTCCGTCTGTGACCACACTGCATTGTCGGTCGCACAAAAGGACTTTCTGGATTGAAGAGCCTCGTTGACTATAGATGCACTTGGTCTGAATCTTACATTATCCTCTTCAGCTTAGCTATTTTGTGAAGAATTTTTTAGACATAACCGCGACCCTGGTATTTGTCAACTTGTGGGTCACCCACAAGTTCTCCATTGACAACCCGCACTTTTTCCCAAAATTTGCACCCGCTAGTTGACTGGCATGATACACGCGGGTTACTCACAGGGTGTCAAGTATTATACTCGTCGGTACCTCTAAAAATCATGAAAAAATATATTAAAAATCGAATTAGATATGGTTATGGTAGTTACCCTAACCACCATAACCTCCCTAACCATTTATCTTTCGAAACCTATCCTCTCATCTTGCTATAAATACAATGAGAAGGCCTTAGGGAAAGGGGATAACCATTTGTATAAGGAAATGTTGAAGAAATATCCATTAAAGGAAGAGGAGCAAGGAGCCTAGGATCGAGTCTCAACAATGCAAGTCACAAATAAGGTATAGCTTGTTGCCATTGATGTGAATAATGCAAGAGATTTTCTTTTCCATAAAATAGCTTGTATACTTTGTGAATCTAGTTTATTGAATCTATCATATCTTCTCTCTATATGAGTTTCATGCTAGTTTATTCATGTTTATGTAGTCAAAAGCTTTGAGGAAGGTGTCTTGTTTATTGCAAGTTTCTCATTTGGGATTGTGGATCGGAGGAATAAAGCTTAAAGCTTGTCAATTAGACTTTGTACCTTTCTTAGCAGTATGTTGATGATCTCTTTGAACTTCCCAATCATAGGTTAAATTACCAAACAACGGAACTGGCGACTCCACTAGGGAGTTCTTTCAGTTTCTCTAGGAGTCCTAGGGTAGTCTTTTTCTTCAGTTAGATTAATCCTTTAGTTCTTTGGAAGATTTTGCAAGGTTTTCTAACCTTTGTTTAAGACTCAGACTTGGTTCCTTTCATAGATTTTCTTCTTTTTTATTTTTTTGGAGCAAACCCGTGAGTTGTCAGTAGATACAGTCGTGATTTTCCCTTATACCTGCGATTTTCCTGTGTTGCACCCGTGAGTCACCCGCAAGTTGTTGTACTTACAGTCGTGGGTATCCCTGTAGGGTTGTTTTTTCCTCCTAGGGTTGAAACTTTTGGTCTTTGCTTTTATTTCTGAAGGACTTCTTTGCTTATATTTGGATCATCCTGACCTGTTGGTAGACTGTGATTGAGCCTTTTTACTCTTTTAAGAGATCTTGTTTGGTTTTCTTTTGCTTGTTGAGGGTGTGCTTAGATATTTCAAGTTCAAGTTTTGGTTGTTTGGCACTTGGATTGGTTCACTATAATCCCTGACCTGATAGAGAACAATTTGAGGTCTTGAATGAGTCCTTTGTTTTCTTCATTGTGTCAGTTTTTTTTCACAGTGTCTTTATGCCACGTTAGTTACTTATTTAACTTGATTGAAGAAACTTGTTGGACTGGTTATTTTCAGACTTCTAAGAAGGTAGTTTTCTGCTTCTTATAGGTTTAGGAACAACTAGTTTACACTTGCATCATTGAGTGTTCCTTTCTTGTTCATAGTTAGTTGTTATTTCTCTTATTTAAAAGAAAAATGCAAAATAAAAAGTACTTTTCTCTTAAGCAAAGCATTGTTTTTTTTCAAATAGATATTAGTTGCACGTACTATTTTTTTTTGAAAAAGAAAAGAAATTTTTAAAAGTTTTAGGTTTACTTTATCAACATTTTGATTTTGAAAGATAAGCAAAAAAGATATAGTGAAAGGAATTTGCATATTTCATTATACACTTTACTTTTCAGTCATAACCACCACTACACACACACTCACTCCCTTTGAGTAACAATAGCCCTAAAAAGAACATTAAAATTAAAATTGAATACCAACTTTTCTTTCTAGGGAACACACACTAACTAGCTTAGGCTAGGGTTTTGGACTAGGTTAATCAACTATCCAAATCCATTTAAACTCAAATCATAGTGGACTATCACTAGGTAAATCCACCTCCGTGGAAGGTGTGCCGGGAATCTCCACTCAAACTGGAGTTAAGCACGAGGTCTATGAGATTGATTAGTTGAAGATACCCCTCCACTTTTTAATCGAGCATCTACCAGAATCAGTATGTGCACGGCGATCCACTAGTACCTTTGGTGCTTTTGGATTTCGGTCTCAGTTACCCTGCCCATGCGTCTTGATTCGACCTGCGACTGTCCCCTCAGACTCTTTCTACATTGTTGGTAGCCTTAGTATCCAAGACCTTTAGGGCTCTACACAGGTGATAATGGAAGAATATTTCCACTTCTCCTAGGACAGATCCAAGCGAAAATCCTATGCAGCTCTTTGGGAAGGTGGTTCGGTGATTCCAACGCTTGGCCCCATCGTGACGGTACCGTGGACCCCGGATAAATTTTATTCAGCACTTGACTAGTCTGTTATGGGCCCTCATCATCCCAGACTCTCCTTTGGAATTTTATCTGCTTGCCTGTTTTGGATCACTTTATGATTTTTTAGTGGTGTATTGTGTGTTTACTTTTGTTCTAGTTGGCCCTAGGATTAATTACTTAGAACATTTTTTGTTGTAGCTGTGGAGGACCAACATCCTTGTAGGTCACGAAGGTTGAGAAACAGTCCTCCACTCATTGTGGAGCCTCCTCCGCAACCTCAACGACGTAGAACGAATTCAAGCGGTTCTTTTGAACCAACTGGTATGACTGAACCATCTAGAGAACCTCAACTCATTATTCAAACTTCATCTGTCCCACAGACCATTGAGGTTGAATACTTTCCAACCGAAAAATTTGTAAGACACTTTAACCCTCCTTTAACTGGACTCAATGATCCATTGTTAGTGATAGTTGTCTCTTTAGGGTTACCTGAGTTTAGTGTATATAGGTTTATGTCTAGATTTACCATGGACAACAGTGGGAACGGATCAGGAGTTCTACAAACTCCCACATCCGTTATTATTCCAGGAGGTCTTTATCCTCCTCATATAAACACTTCGATACCTATTTCATTACAGATGTCTTCTTCTCCGTTCACTTTACCAACCTTCAACCCAGGATCCTTAGGGTCGCCAAGTAATCATATTGCATTGAATTCTGTACCTTTTGGATCAACAATTGGTTCATCCAATGTCCCTTTTAGCGGGATCCCTACGGTATCGTTTACTTCTTCCTCGTTTTTTCAACATTCCTAGGCTAACCCTACTAGTTCATCTCCTTTCACTCATGGATTCCCGTGGCATGGAGGGAATATTTCCCCTTCAACCCCATTTATAGGCTCGATTCCTATCTTCTCCATTGCACAACTGCCCAGTTCGAACCCCTTTACAAATTATAATTGTAAATCGAAAAACGTTCAAACTTCTAACGTGCCTGTAGGGAACACTCATTTTTCACTTTTTGGTGGAGGAGGAGGTAATGTTCACACTTCGACTCCTTTTGGAGGCACTTATACTCAACCACAATGGAGTGGATGTCAAGGGATCAATCCAATGGCTTACAGATGGAGCACTTTCCAAAATGCGTTCTCATCACAACCAATGGTTGGGGGAAACCCCAACCAACCTTATGGGAATTATGGTCCAGGTACTTCTCCTTACAATATTCCCCACACTCATACACCATCGGATAGGCCTCGCTTACCCTTTCTGGCAACATTGAATTTGCTAGATATTTCAAAGTTGATGAATGAACCTGTGCGTCATAATCCCGCTTGGCCTCCGATTCCGACCAAACTTTCTTCAGACATTCCAAAGTTTGAAGCTAAAACTGGTGAAGATCCAGGGGACCATGTTACAACATTTCATCTATGGTGTTCCTCTAACTCTCTGAATGATGACTCGATCCAATTGAGACTCTTTCAAAGAACCCTGACTAGTGTTGCAGCTAAGTGGTACATCGAGTTACCGGCCACGAATTATCACAACTTTATGATTTAGCGACAATTTATCTGAACCATTTCCAACTTCCCTTCGGGTTTGATGCCGACACGAAACTTCTATCTATGTTTATATAGAATAAAGCCACTCATATATATGATCACATTCAGGAGTGGAGAAGATGAAAAAGGCTCATTAAAGCTGATATTCCCCCAGAGTTTCTATTGGAGTGGTTTTTGAAATCACTGTTACCCTACATCTCCAAAGATGTCTCGACTTCCGGGGTTACCTCTGAAGAGGAATCCATTCTAAGGACCCAAAACATAAACTTGATTTATGCTCAGTCTGGGATCCTTTATGAAATTATTCTGGATGCGCCATGGTCAAACATTGATCCTTGTAAGCCTAAACCTGGACCACATGCCGATGGCATTGTAGGTTCAACCAATTCATCCTCCGTGGAATATTTAGCTAAACAAGTTCATGAACTTTCAATAAATCACTTGGTGACAGAAGAAACTTCGGTTGCGTCCTCCCCTTCTCAAACGAAAACTGTACACAATGTGCATTCAAGTCAAAAGGGTCCTCGACAACCCAATGGAAAGAAAAAGGCCAAGAAGGGGGAAGGAAACCAACACAATCCCAAAACCACAGAGAATGTCGAGGAGGGAAAAAAATAAAAGAAGAAGGTAAATTTTCCTTGCAAACTATGCAAAGAAGATCACATGACTCATCAATTCCCTCTAATAGATGAAGCCCATAAGCTGTTGAACCGAAAGAAACCAGTTGTCCTGCAAGATCCTTTTCCCAAAGGACATAACTCAACTCTTGGAAGATCTAATGCTGGGGGCATTCAATGTGCCACACCGACTGATCAATCCTATATAAACATGGTTAACTCACATGCTTTGCCACAAACGAGAGCAAAGAATTACACCCTGGATATGTCGTATAAAGGTAAAGAAATCCCAGAGACATCTCCTCTTCACATTGAGAGACCTGCAGATCCTATGCCGAAGATACCGAAAGTTGTCTATAAATGTGCATCGCAAAACCCTAATGCACGGGATGCTCCTAACTACTCAGTTGTAGAGGACCTATCCCAAACGTTGTGTGCCATGTCCGCTCGAGAGGTTTTGAAAAGTTGTCCATCACAATGAAATGCACTTCTACCGGCAATAGGAAGTATGGATTCGTCAAGTATGTTGGCTTGGTTTGACATGTCTAATATCAAACCGCGGCTGTCATACCATGTGGCCTTCCAAATCGAGTTAGTCCATTGTTCTAAAACCATTGGACAAACCGTAGTGGATGAAGGCGCGTCTACGTGCGTAATGTGCATTTCATGTTGGCGAGCTTTAGGCTCCCCAGAGTTGTCCCCTTCGAATACATTGCTTACCGCTTTTGACGGAAAATCGTTCCATCCACATGGGATCTTACCCTATTTTGAGGTCGAGTTAGCGGGAAAAGTAGTGTTAGTGTAAGTCGAGGTTGTAGATGCTTATCTCGATTATAATTTTGTATTGGGAAGAAGCTGGACGTACGCAATGCAAGCCATTCCTTCGTCTGTTTTTCGGGTACTGATGTTCCCTCACAAAGGAAAGATTGTCACAATTGACCAACTCTCCTTCACCTAGAAAAGTAGTACAATCCCTTTGGAATCTAATATTCCATGGATTGATCAAGCCCACCCCCCCTAGTGAAATTTTTGGAGTAGGTATGTACTCATCGCTTATGGGAACTTTCGACCTACCTACTTCCATGGATTACATTGGTTCAACGAGTGCTCCAAGCACTACCATGCCATTTAAGGAGGTCTTCACAATTTTTCAAACAACTGATCCTTGGATTCTTACCACTCATGAAGAACCATTTGTGCCTTTATCTATCGCAGAAGTGACTTATCTAGCTTCACAAGACCCTGTGATAGATTCCATCTCGATTCCTTATGTTTCAATGGAGTTAGATGTAGACCATGCACTTGCGTGGACAATAGACTCATCTAATTCCTTCGATTGTTTAGACACTGCTTTGCCATCCGATGAAGCTATTCTGGAAGCAATGATAGGTCTTGATCAATCTTGGGAAAACTTGCATCATAGACCCCATTTTCTTCCTGATCTAAACCAAAAATACGAATTGATTGATTTTGATGGAGTTAAGTTACCCGGGACTAGAAATGGGATCTACTTGAAAAAGTATTATGCCTAGCATACATGCTTTTTATTGTATATAGCTGTACATTTTTTGTAGAGTTAGTCCCTTTTTGGCTTTGCTTATGTGTCTTCTATATTATGTTTCAGATGGAAACCGAGTGGTTTGTACGATTCGTCGATGGTGCTAGTTGTCACACTCGTAACTTGGCTTCAGCTGCTTGGGTGATTTAAACACCTACATACCAACTTGTTTCGTCAGGAGGTTCTTCTTTAGGATCTAAAACAAACAATATAGCTGAGTATAGTGTTGTTATTGAGCTACTCCAAGATGCTCTTCACCACGGCATTTCATGTTTGGAAGTGAGGCTCGATTCGCAGTTAGTTGTACTTCAGTTGACAGGTGAGTATTGGGTTAGAGATCCTTCACTACTACGTCATATTTTTAGGGTTAGATTACTTGAAAGACATTTTGATCACATTTCATATAAACATATTTCAAGAAGTCACAATACATTAGCTGATGCTTATGATAATTATGTACTCGATTGGCATTTGTATCATACATAGTAAAATAAACCATTAAAACACATAAAGCAAACATGTATATAAACCGATAGTGTATATATATAAGTCCAAAAATATAATAATATGTGAGTTTGAGTCAATCTTTGTCAAAAGCAAGTTTCAATATACAAAGTGGGCATAACAACTTCAAAATAGTGTCAGTCTCTCTAAGAGAGGCAAGAGCCCCAGCCTGCTCTGCTATGGTTTCCCTATAACATATCACTATCCTAGCTACTTTCCTAAGTAGCCTGATCCATGCAGGGGGCATGCCCACTACATGTTCCCGCATATCCATGGGCATTCGCTCAATACGATATGTAGGACTGTCATGTGTCAGTTGGCTCATCTTCCCCTCAATACTTTGCATCATGGCATCAACACCACTTGGACCAGTTGGTTGCACATATATCATGGGATTTCCAACTGACCTTACTAACCTAATATATTCACAAAATGTATGTTGTTAGCACTCAAACTCACCAAAAACACATGTATATCTTTTCAACAAAAAGTTTAAAAAATAAATAACTTTCAAAATAAATTTGGTACCTATATCTCCCCAGGAAGCTCCTGGAGGAAACATGAGCTCTAGATCACCCCAGAAGTCCATACCGACATTATATAGAGACTGCTCAAATGCTGGCACCTGACGCCTCCACCATTTGAGAAAATCCCCGTCATCATAAGAAGTACTTGTATCACCTCCTACCTGGAGTAGGAAAATCTCACCCCACTTGGTCATCATTGGCTCATGGGGGTTTAGTGGTAGGAGAGCCACTCTTGGAATCAAGGCAGGGACTCTCTCTCTCGAAGGGACAAAGTATGCTTCCACAACCAAAATTCTTCTTCTTCCCTGTTTTGCACTACGTAAGTTGGTGTTTCATGTTCACCAACAAATCAGAACACCATTCAAATATCACGTTGCGTAGAAATTCCACGCCAATCTGGATATAGATTTGTGAAGCTAGATGTTGGGACGCACTGCCACCGATCTTGTTTATCGTGCTTAGGATAAATTTCAAAGGAAAACTAGATATTTGTGTAATACCCCTATTTTAACTATTAGGGTTTATTGGATTCAATGTAAATATTGTATACTTACAATTGGTGTTTCCCTAGTGTGGAGCTCAAGGCCAAGGCCCCACTAGTGGATGCTCAGGTTTTAGTTAGAGGCAAGTATTTGATATTATGGTAACCATGTGCTAGTAAGCCATGGAAAATGTAAATGATGTAAATAATACCATGTAAATAAAATACCAAGGGCTGGCTATGGATGCAACTAAATGAGGGGGAACTATGTATCCACTAGGGAGAGGTGAGGGGTTGTGGGATGGAACCCTAGGCTGCCATATGTCACCTAGAGGACCCCTTTGACTATCCTAGCTACCATTGAATGCTACTGTAAGTAAGTGGGTGAAGATCACTGTTCATGAGGTCGATGGAGTATGGGGAATCCCTGAAATCCGTAAGGCAGGGTATGGGGCTCTGCCTTACTTGTCCCATAACCCACCCTACCTCGTGGAGGATTCATTACTCATTTTCCTGGACCTTGGTTGAGCATACAATAGGATTTGAACCCTTACGCAGAACCAGCAGACCGAGTAGATGGAGAAAGGAAGAAATCACGACTTGGGGAAAGCCACTATTTGTAGAGCGAAGGTCGCTCCGAAATCTACGTGGGAAGGGAGAAACCATTTGGGGATCCACAGACCCGATATTTGGTGTGATTTGGAGAGTATTAGATTCCCAAAGAACCCATATATAAACCCAAATCTATTAGCCTGAAATCATAGACGTGGGACAGAGCTTCAGCCGCAACGTGGGATAGATCCGAGTGTGGATTTCAGTGGGAGGAAACCGGGAGGGTTTGGACTGCATGGTAGAGTTAGAGAGGGCTCATTTACCTTGATCTAACTGTTAGGACCAGCCACACCTACCTAATTCAGTTATAAGGGAAGGGGCGCCTTAGGGACTGTGCAGCAGAGAAGGGGTCCTTACTTAGGCTGAGAGTGGAGAGGATGGGGGTTTCTGAACTGACCGAGGTCATTGGGATATGCCTATAGATCTATGGATGAGTTTATTGACTTAGAAAACCCTTACCTGCCTCCCCATTTACTTAACAAATCAACTGTTTGTTGGATTCCCTAAAGGACTATGCCTAAGGCTATGAGTGAGCTTTCCTAGTCCCTCCTTAGTGGATACATAGCCCAAGCTTGGAGGTGGTCTCTGAGTGCTGAAATAGTACAGGCGGGGCAGAGACCTATCGTTGGGTTGGAACGTCGCATTCCATAACCAGTTTGCATTTAATGGAAAATATAAGTGTTCCTTGTGTTAAGTTATACCCATTCCATGTGTTTTATCCTTGCAATGGTTAACTAGTAATGACTGTTAATATTGATGGCACATGTGTGTGTGAATAAGGTCTCATTTCACTGTGTGCTAATATGGATAGCTTCTGCTGTGTGTGTTAATTACATTGTTCTTGCACCTTTACATTCTTATCCTTATGTTGGTGCTTATACGTAATTATGCTTGAGGAATAAGACTAAGCCCCAACATGCTTTCATCAATATGCTTGTGAGAAATATGTGCATGTATTCCATTCTATGTGTGTGTATAATGTTTCATTCCTTGTGTTCATGGAGTATGCTTATGCATAATTCCAATCCATTTGGTATTGACTTTGAACTGTCCTTTGATGAATTAGGGAAAAGTCTAGTAAATGTGCAGGATACTCCAGCCAAAAAATGGGAAAGGAATAGACACCACTGTGGACTAGATGAAGGAGAGAAGCATGGAAGAAGTGGAGCAAAGCTTATTGCATAATGATGAAGGAGGCATAGATGAGGTTTAAGGTCATCCCTTGGAGTGGAACAAGGGTAGGAACAAAGCTCTCAGGTGTGGATGAAGACCCTATAGCTGCATAGTTCCCTCCAAGAGCTTTTCAATGGTATCGTATTTTCCCAATTTGGACTTAGGATGAATAAGTTATGGGCTGGAGAAGTGGTGCAGTGGGGGCTTCCAAATTTCCGAACCCGCATGCGGATTGCGGATTGTGCAAGTCGGAAGGGCATTTTGACGAGTTTGCAAAATTGAAATTCTAACTTCCAAGTTCCGCAAGATGGATTGTAGATTGCGTAAGTCGGAAAGGTAAAATCGTCTGGGTTGTAAAGTTTGGATTCTGAATTTCCGAATCCCGCATACGGATTGAGGATTGCAGGAGTCGGGAGTGAAATATTTCTGGAGCCATGAATTGGGATCCTGCCTTTCTGAATTCCGCAACACAGGTTGTGGATTGCGGAAGTCGGAGGCATGTTTTTGTCGGAGCAGTGAATTTGCTTTCCGAGTTCCGATTGCGGCACTGCGGATTGCGGAATGCGGAAGTCGGAGGGGAGAAAATGTCGGAGTTGAAACTGCCAACCTGACTTCCGACTTCCGATTGCGGCTTGCGGAATTGTGGATTGCGGACCGATGACCATTGCGAGTTCAGAGTTGTAGAGCCTTTGAATTGCTTGGGAAAAAGAAGAAAAAAATTAGCAAGTGATTCAAGGATTGTCTCCCATTGGCTCTAAAGGGCACTGAGGTGACCAGGGACGTGACAATATTTCCAATCGATAGTTGACTGTCGCTCTTCTCGGTCCCTAATATGTAGTAGGTGTTGATGTAATCTTGCACCGGCAAGGCTCCAACACCTCGAAACATGCCCTTGAGGTTTACTACCTCTCCTTGTCGGTATAGTCTAGTAATGAAGTAGATATCATCCACCGTGATACCTATAGTCTCTCCTCGGAGATTGAACATCCCCTGATCAGGATCCAACAAGTGCACTAACATTTGGAGTAAGTGGGATTGCGCACTTATGTTTGATGTGCGAAAAAATTTGAGAAGTCCACACCGTCTTAAGGCATTTAAAGTCAATGGGTCCCCCATTGTTGTTCTATCGATGGCCTCATTCTCTCTTTCTCTCCAAGTGAGCACCATATTTGCATTGCATCCATTACTTTTCATTAGTTTGGATTTTTTTAAATCGTTTTTGCGCCACCCACGGGTCTTTTTCTAACACAGTTGTGCGTACCTGCGAGTTGAGTTCACTCTAACTTGCGGTTATTTCGTGTACCTGTGATTTCAACAGAGCCTACCCGCGAGTACGTAGAACTAAAATTTTTAAAACAAAAATAAATTTCAAAACACCATTAAAAATATTTAAAATTTTATCAAATATGCAAAGCACAGATATATTTGTTACCTCCAAGCCACAGATTCCAGAATAGTCTTCCAGATTGATCGTACGCAATGCACAAAGTTGTAGGTTTTTCCTCTTCTCCAAGGGTAAAATGGTAAATGTGGGTTATTTTTGGTTTTGTTGCTATTTATGGTAAAACTATTTGTTATTTTTTACCCACTTTATATAGTTCCTAACCCCTTTTTTATTTTTCTTAATCTAAAATGACTAATTCAGTTATTTTGACTAGGTAAAGGTACACGAAGGCGCTCTTTCACAAATGTTTTCACACTGGTGTTATATAAAAGGTTTTATTTCCAATGGCATGTCGATTAGATCATTGAATTTGCATCTATGCCTCATCATTTTATGCCATAGGACCTCCCTTTTCACCATGGACTGTGATTTTAACCCCTTCATTTTACTAGTTGGATCATTATCAAGCATTCTTCTCTCTCTTCTTCGAGCTTGTTCAAAAATTAAGAAGGTTTTCCGAGTTTACTTTCTTGGACTCAATAAAATTTAACAAGAAATACAATATCGAGCTTCCTTTTAATCTTTTCATGCTCGTTTAAACAATGAAAATACACCTTAAAAAGAGAAGGGAAAAGAAAATCTCAGTCATTTCATTCATCATAAGAAAACACATCTAATCTTCCTTGAACACAACACTTATGTTAAGTCAATGGGTCTTAGTTTTGGATTTAGGATTTAACATGATTCCAGAGTTGTTCACTCCTCCGATTGGTTACTCTTCTGATCATATGGAGAGTTTGTTATGTCTCCTACATAATGAGCTTATATCATGTTTCCTATCTGTCCAAGCTACCTAAGTCACTTTCATATAGTGCTCAATGTTCAAGGATTACCCCTGTGTCGGACACTCTGCAGTTCATATTTACTCCTCATGTCATCCATCCCTTATGTCAGAAAATTAGTTTTTTTTTAAACTCAATCTCTCAGTGTTCCTCATGTGTGATGATGAAGGATACCTTAATTCCTTCCTTCTCACGGGTCTCTTCCTATTGACATCAACACATTTTTCTCTAGGAAGTATATTTAGAGTTCCCAGATAGTACCTTGAGATTTGTAGTCATTAGTGGAAGATCCTCTCGCTTTTGAGTTATGGGAATACATCAATGTCTCTTACTCGACAAATTATTGAAGTGTTTGAATTCAAAACCTCTTATTCACACTTGTAAGGATGTACTCAGTACCTTATACCCCATTTTCATTATTGGTGGGTGTCCTCATGTTTGTTAATGGTTCTCATCATTGACCGGTAATCAAACGAAATCCTCCATGTTCGAATTCAACTCCTTTATTCACATGGTTTAGGGTTTGTACTTTCCTCGATTGGTTGGTTTGAAGACCTTGGGCTTATGATAAAATTCATTTGTTTATCGCCCAAGCTGCGCAAGACTTATCCCTACTTACATTGGATCCTCATGAGACATAGATCCAATTTGTTGTTATGGATATGATCTACTTTTGACATGGATCCACGCTTGTATTTCAGTGGCCATGCTATATACATATTTTCTGTTATGTATTGGAGATCATGTCCTATCATTCTGAACATCTCCTTATATCAAGGTTGTACTTGCACGCTAACCTTGTCTTGTTTCAGGTACTATTTGAGACTTTGTTCCTGTGGCTCTCACGCTCCTCCACTTCTTTGTTTTGTAATTCATTTCAGCCATCATTATCCTTCTGACCATTAGGGGGCATCTATTAGTATTCATATTGGCACTTCTCCATCGGCGACCATACTGCATTGTCAGTCACACAAAAGGACTTTATGGATTGAAGAGCCACGTTGACTATAGATGCAATTGGTCTAAATATTTGTTTGGATATTACATTATCCTCTTCAGTTTAGCTATTTTGTGAAGATTTTTTTAGACATAATCACGACCTTGGTATCTATCAACTCGCGGGTCACCCATAGGTTCTCGATTGACAACCCGTGGTTTTCCCCAAGAGTTGCACCCGCTAGTTGACTGGCATGATACTCGCGGGTTACTCGTAGGGTGTCAAGTATTATACCCGCAGGTACCTTTAAAAATCATGAAAAATATTTAGTAAAAATTGAATTAGAGATGGTTATGGTATTTACCCTAACCACCCTAACCTCCATGATTATTTACCTTTTGAAACCTATCCTCTCATCTTGCTATAAATACAAGGATAAGGCCTGAGCGAAAGGGGAGAATGTAACGAACATAATAATAGGAAAAGAATAATAATTAAATAATTAAACATTAATATAATTAATAATGAAAGGGTATGACCTTTCATACACAATTCCCAAGCTGTATTTAAAAGGCGGGCATACCAATGTAATAATCATCTTCTTATCTATTCAAAACATCAATATATATTTGCCTATTAATGGCTTATTTTATTTACCAGGTCTTTTGGTAATTATTATTATATGAGCGAATAGTTTTTCGTTTCATTTGGTATTAGAGCTTCGTGATTGATCCGGCTTTTGGCCATCATCTCAGAGTCTCTCTGAACTTGGCCTTTGGCCATCTCATTCAGATTTTCTAAAAGAAAAAGAACCCTTTGCTGCAAATTTCCACTTCCCATCACTCCACCTTTCTGCACTCGCCGTTCCCTCACTCACCGATCCAAAACCACACAACTTCTTCATTTTCGCGCCTTCAAACGCTTCCTCGCTCTCTTACGCACCCCACCTCTCACCTATGGATCTAACACCTGCACCCACGCCTGCCTTCATCTCCCTCCTCCTTCGTTCCTCCACAACCTACACCCACATCCTCGCCTCCCATCCTGCACGTTCACCTTTCGTTGCCTCGCCTCCCACACATTTCCCCTCTCAATTCCTTCCGCCCACACTGCTCCTGCCCGTTGCCACCCTAGCACTGCGCACCCACGCCAACTCCTTGCGCGTCCATCCTACGTCCTCCCACTGCTACCTCATCATCCCTCCTTCCACTTATGCGCCCCCTCTATCTCATCATCCACCTGCACACTCCTCCACATGTTTCTCTTCCCCTCCTGCAGCCTCCATGCTCACTGCCATGCCCACATCCATTCTCTTGCTTGCTCATTGCTCTCTCTCTCCCTCACAACCTCACCCAACCCACGCAGCCTCCCGCCATCCTCCTTCACCCTCTCGCTGTGCCTCCCTCCTCTCCCCATCTTCCTTCCCTTCCGCGCTACTCCCTGCTGCCCTCCTCTGCCCTCACTCGCCTCCCACGCCAACAATTCTTCACGCCACTTACTTCTAGCATCCCCACCACCAGCTCCGCCCACCTCCTCCATACCTTCCGCTGCCTCCTCCTCTCCAGGTGTGCCCTAACTCTCCAATTACAATTATTATAATTATAATATATTTTTATTACTATAATTATAATATATTTTTATAATATAATAAGTCATATTATTATATATAAAAAAAACGACACTTTTGTGAGAAAAAAATATAATATAACTATTGTTATATATAAAAAAATATATTGGAAATTATATAATATGCATAATAATATTATTATTTAATAATATTTATTATCAAAAAAATATTAATAATAATATTATTATTAAATTTTAATAATAATTATTATTATCAAAGAAAAAAAAATCCTTTTGAATAAGAGTTATCTGGAGAACAAAACAAAAATCAAACGACAAAAAAAAGAAGGCTTATCTAGAAGTCCAAACGTGTTATCGTCAAAGAAAATCAATGAAAACTAATTATCTTCAAGGTCGAGACCAGTTATCATCGAAGAAGACCAATTATCGCCGAAGAACAGTCAAAGAAAAGCAAGATCGAAAAAAAATTGAAGATCATCTATAGTCCAGACGACCATCTGGTGTAGAAGAAATAAAAGACCATGGAAGCTGGTTTGCGACTACAAATAGAGAAATTAGAAGCCAAGTTAAAACGCTATCGAAAAGACAATGAAGAATTACGAGACATTAATACACAATCAGAAGTAAGGATTGAACTACATAAGATACAAGAATAGTTCAATGAACAAACAATGTCCAACCAGGAAAATTGCATAGAAAAATTATGTGCCCAAATCAAGGAATTCAAAGATGAGAGTGATTTCAATCATAGATTAAAAAATAAAGATATAGAAAAGGACATAGATAGCTACAAAGCAGAATTAGTATGCTTGAACAAATTCGTTAATGACAAGGACAAAGAACTGAAGCAGATACGAAAGAAATTTGAGGATCAAGAATCAGAGGTCGACCAATGTCGACAATAGATAAAATTTCTTCAACAACAAATAACAACTATAAAAAGACACACAAGCTGGAGATCGCAAAGACTAATAAAACACTATCCAACAATTTCGAAGAAATTTTCATATTAAGAAATCATAACAAGACACTAGTCACAAAATTTAAGAAGTTGAAAAATAGTCGAAAGTTAGAACAATCTACGAAAGACATTGAAGGAAAACTTCTAGACAAGCAGGAAGAAAATAGCTGCATTAAGAGTCAAAACGGAGATCTTAAGGAACAACTTAAGAAGTCTGAAGATGACAGAAAATCGCAAGTAGAATTGATTAAGAAGTTTCAAAATGATAACATGCAGTTAGAGAACAAGTTGAAAAAAATACAAGATGAAACCTTAAAACCTCAAGGGACGAAAATACAACTTCCAACTCAAAGCAATGATCAAAAGACGAATTTCGTAAAAGAAATGGACAGTGTGAAAATTCCCTATCGACACCCCAACCATAAAAATCAATACCCTAAAAAGGTGGAAATGTTGAAAGATAAAGGTAGTAAAGTGACCAAAACTCCCGACGACATATCATTACGGAATTTCGACAATCATCGACAAATCAACCTAGGATGGATTGATCCCTCCACATATCAGAAGTTATGCTCGACACTTAAAAATTCGTATCGACATGTGTCGTCAACTACGACACGACAAAAAACGATACATCAACATTACAAGGCTTTGAGGACAAAGCCTTTCTAAGAGAGTGGCAATGTAACGAACATAATAATAGGAAAATAATAATAATTAAATAATTAAACATTAACATAATTAATAATGAAAGGGTATGACCTTTCATACACAATGCCCAAGCTGTATTTAAAAGGCAGGCATACCAATGTAATAATCATCTTCTTATCTATTCAAAATATCAATATATATTTGCCTATTAATGGATTATTTGATTTACCAGGTCTTTTGGTAATTATTATTGTATGAGTGAATAGTTTTTCATTTCAGAGAACCATTTGTATAAGGAAATGCTGAAGAAATATACATTGAAGGAAGAGGAGCAAGGATTCCAGGATCAAGTTTCAATAGTGCAGGTCACAGATCAGGTATAGCTTGTTTCCATTGATGTGAATAATGAAAGAGATGTTATTTCCCATAAAATAGCTTGTCTACTTTGTGAATCTAGTTTATTGAATCTATCATATATTCTCTATATATGAGGTTCATGCTAGTTTATTCATGTTTATGTAGTCAAAAGCTTCGAGGAAGGTGTCTTGTTTATTGCAGGTTTCTCATTTGGGATCGTGGATCAGAGGAATAAATATTAAAGCTTGAATCAAACTTCGTATATCCATGTATGTTCTTTTGGATTTAAACCTTAGCTTTTATTGATTAAGGAAATATTGTAGGCTATACTTGTTTGTCAATTAGACTTTGTACCTTTCTTAGAAGTATGTTGATGATCTCTTTGAACTTCCCAATAATAGGTTAAATTATTGAACAACATATATGAATATTACACCACTTTGTAAAATATAAAAGCATCAAATTCCAACCTATAGAAGTAGAAAGAGCGATTAGGGAAAAACAAAGAGTTTGCTAAGAATCAAAGGAATAATTAAATCTTTGGTCAAAAAATACTTTTAGGACCATTAGAGCATACTTATAATCATGGAGGGTAAATTGCAAAGATACACAAGGACTTTCCCAATGGTAATCTATCTAAGCCTAATAAGATAAAACTATATTCATATGAAGAGAAGAAAGTGTGTCTCTTAGCTTGAAAGGATTCCGGGTGGAGGGAGAAGAGTAGGACTACCTGGATTCAAAGGATAACAGTAATGAAAAAAAATCACAAGCATGCCAACTTGATGCCAGAAGCAATGAATAACATTTGTAAGGTGAATAAATGATAAGGATTAATAACTACAAATTTAAAGGACACACACAGTGTTGGAATATATTAATTATATTCCTTGGAAGGTAATAATGTCTTTGTATTATGTCGAAAGTTAGCCACAATATTATGTAAAAGAGTAATACATCATATCCCACATTTATTATGGTAAAGTATACTCTTGATATCCATTGTTATATAAAGAGATGTTATTATGGAGAATTATATTATCCCACATGCAATAGGTGAGAGTAATTCCTCCACATCTCTTGTTATATAATAGGGTCAAAGGAGTCACCTCCATACATTCGATCATACTATCACAACACATTGTATTGTGCTCACAATCTCTCAACTATATTGTTTTGGGGTTATTTGTAGTTTCTCTCTTGTAAGATTGAAGGAGATTTCTGGAGATAATAGAAGACAACCTTCCCGTGGATGTAGCCCAATTGGGTGAACCACATATATCTAGTGTATTCTTTTCTTTGTTCTCTTTCTGTTCTTATTTATGTTGATCTGTTATAGATTGCTTAGATAAGTAAGCTAGTTTAGCTAGATCTATAACTTTGACATGGTATCAGAGTTGGTTACTATGATCTAGCACCTTCTACAACTTTCAATCAATAACTATTATCATCTGAGCATTGTTTATTATTTGTATATTTTTCTTTCTATCTGGTATCCATTAGGTTTCTCTTCATATCTAGGCATGATTCTAAGGTTTTTTTATAACCCTAACTTTGTTGTATAGATTTTGGTAGAAAAGTTTCAAGGGTCTCTTGATGTTTTTTCTGTAGATATATATGATTTTTGGATTCTCCTCAAGGAGATCTATCTTCCGATTTTCATATATGTTGTTTTCGTCCAAGTTTGGTAGATTTTTTTGCAGGTTTCCATTACTGGATTAATCGACACTGTTTTCGGCCTAAAACTGGACACCCACGACTTTTCTTCGCAGACAACACGAGTACTTGCTCCTTGACGACTGCGAAACTGCGAGTAACTTTGCAAAACCATGACCTTTTCTTTTTCAAACCCGCGCACCCACAACTATCTCTACTGTAAATCCACGAGTAACCTGCAACTGTCTTGTGCAGAACCCATGAGTATGAGATCTACTCACGAGTTTCCTATGACAGACCCGCGAGTGAATTTTCTTGGCACTTTTTTTAAGGGCTGTAAGTAAAGTTTCTATTTTTTACTGTGTTTCTTCAGATTAGAACGGTAAAGTGTATCAGTTTTTTGTTATTCACCTTTTTTCTCTTGGCATTTCTAGCATTTGGGTTTAATTTTCTTGTCAAAATTTCTATCATTATGACTTCAGAAGTAGCTTTTGTTCCTGAACTTGTTGGTGCTAACTATCTTGCATGGAAAAGAAAAATGATTGATGTTCTCAGGAGTAAGAATCTATGGAGGATTGTTAATGGTGAACACGAAAAACCTGTTGATGCTAAAGATGTGGCTATATGGGAATATAATTGTGATCAAGCAAGAGGGCTCATTGGTCAAACAGTTTCAAATAGCCTTCGGGTAAGTATTGAGGCAGAAGACAACCCGGTTAAGGTATGGAAAATTCTTGCTTCTTTATTTGATAAATATGATGCTTATTACCTTGAAAAGAATATTTTTGAGCTAGATCCTACTAACTTTGAAAGAGTATAATTATATCTTGCTGAAGTGAAAAATTTAAATGAAAAATTAAATAATTGTGGTAAAGATTACAAGAATATAGACACCGTTCTTATAATTCTTGTAGAACAAAAATTGTCATCTTGTTTTTACATGTTCATACAAACTAGGAATAGAGCTCTTGATTTGTCTCAAAATACCATGAAACCTACTTTTGATGATTTTTGTAAAGGGTTGGTAAATAAGCAAGAAATGTTGATTGTTTCGGGACAAGTCTTACCTACTAAAGCTCTTATAGCACATAATAAGAATCCTAAGAAATTTTTTAATAATTCTAAAGGTTCTTGTTCACACACTTCAAATCATACTAATAAATTTGGTCATACTTCTAATGCACATCATGAAAATAGTAAGAAGAAGAATGTGTATGATCCTTGTAAACATTGTGGTAAAACTAACCATCCTGAAAAGAATTGCTTTAAAGCGAAATGTTTAATGTCTAAGGCTAAAAAGAAAGGTTCCGATAAATCATAAGTAGCTTTATGTGCATCTGTTGTTTCGTCTAGTAGTTCTTCATCTAATGTGGAATGGATAATAGATTCTGGTGCTTCTAAACATATGATTGATAATGCTTTTTTATTTACATCTTATGACAATAATAACTACACATCTCAGAAATTATCTATAGGTGATGGTAAACAACTTTTTGTAATTGGTTATGGTAATGTTAATGTTGCTAATGGTAAATTGGAAGATATTTTTCATGTTGAACACATGCCCATCAACTTTCTTTCTATTTACCGTGCATGTCAAAAATGATATAAATTTGAAGCTTGGCCTGATAAATGTGTTCTTAAAGATATCAACCATAATTTTAAAGTAGTTTCTTCTGGTCCTGTTGATCATACTGATGGTTTATATAAATTTGTTGGTTTTAATTCAGCTAAAAGACAGCCCTTTTATTCCTATGTTTCTCATGTTGATGAACTAAGTAAATTATGGCATGAAAGATTGGGTCATTTGAATTACGGTAAACTGCAAATGTTAACTAAAATGGTACATGGATTGCCTAATATTTCATCTACTAACGGTGTTTGTGAAGGTTGTGTACTTGGTAAACATCATAGAGAAATGTTTGATAAGGGTAAAGCTTGGCGTGCTAAAGAACCTTTGCAATTAATTCATAGTGACATTTGTGGTCCTCTTGAAGTTCCTTCTATATCTCATGCGGTTGTTTTTCTTACTTTTATTGATGACTTTAGTAGAAAATCATGGGTTTATTTTTTGAAAAATAAAAAGTGACACTTTTTCTAAGTTTCAAGCATTTAAATCCTTGGTTGAAAATGATTATGGTAAAATGATTAAGACATTGAGATATGATAATGGGGGGGAATTTGTTAAGAAAGAATTTGAGGTATTTTTATCTAAACATGGAATTCAACATCACAAGACTGTTCCTTACACACCTCAATAAAATGGTGTTGCTAAAAGGAAAAACAAAACTTTAGTTGAAATGGATAGATGTATGCTTTATTCTAAAGGATTATACAAATCATTTTGGGCCGAAGCCATCAACCGTGCTAATTTTATTTTAAATAGAGTTCCTACAAAATTTGTTAAGCATGTTACCCCTGAGGAAAAATGGAATGGTAGAAAACCGTATATAAGTAACTTTAAGGTGTTTGGTTGTTAATGTTGGGCTCATATTGCTGATGACAAACATAAAAAGTTATAAACCCAAGTCTTGCAAGTGTATATTCATTGGTTATGCTGAGGATTCCAAGGCTTACAGGTTATTTGATCCTTCTAATCAAAGTGTCATAATCCGAAGAGATGTTCAATTTACTGAAGTCTCTCCACAACCTGAGTCTGTAGAACCTCATGTTACCCTGAATATTCCATTGTCTCATGTTACTCCTATATCTGTTACTCCTTCTTCCAGTACTGTGTCTGTTGTTGATCTTAGTTCACCCTCTTCTTCAAGTGTTCCACCTGAATCTCCTGAAGCTCTTGAAGTGTCTTATGTTCCTTCTAACCTTCCTGTTTGTGCTCGAAAAACTCTTGAATATGCAGGTAGTGAGATCGGTAATCCTTTCGATACTCGTATAACTAGATCTAACTTTGATCTTATGACCAAAGTTTTGGCCACATACGATCCTACTTCTTATGTTTAAGCTAAGGGTAAACCTCATTGGGAACAAGCTATAACTGCTAAGTATGACTCTCTTATGAATAACAAGACTTCATCTCTTGTTCCTCTTCCTTCAGGAAATAATTTAGTTGGTTGTAAATGGTTTTAGAAAACTAAGTTTACTGCAAAAGGACAGATTGAAAAATATAAAACTAGATTAGCTGCAAAAGATTTTAATCAACTTGAAGGTATTGATTATAATGAAAATTTTGCTCTTGTTGATAAAATAAATACAATAAGAACCATCTTATCTCTTGCTGCATCTTATAAATGGGAAATACACCAAATGGATGTTAAAAGTGCTTTTTAAAATGGTGATATTAATGAAGACATTTATATGCAACAACCTCCTGGTTTTATTAATGTTGAATCATCAAGTTTTGTATGCAAATTACACAAGTCTTTATATGGTCTCAAACAAGCACCTAGGGCTTGGTATGATAAAATTGATACATATTTCTTGAACAATGGTTTTAAGCGTTGTATATCTGATCAAAATCTATATGTTAAGAACTTTGGCGATAATATCCTCATTATTTTGTTATATGTGGATGATATTACCATCACTGGAAGCCATCCACTAGGTTTTTTGGACCCAAAATCAGACGGCCAAAAAGTTGGATTTTCTACATTTTGTGGTCGACTATCCGACAACCTCAATAATTTTTTAACGTCGGTCCAATTTCGGATTAAAACCGACGGCTCGAACTTCGTCGGTTATTCGACACTTCTGGCGGTCGGATAATCGATGCCCCTCACAACTGAAAAGGGCTTGGATCCGACATCATTGGCCGTCAGATCTATAGCATAGTCGTCGGTATTTTTCACTGTGACGGTCGGAAAACCTACGCCCCTCACAACTAAAAATGGTTTGGATCCGATGTCTTTTGCCATTGGATCTATGGCATAGTCGTCGGTATTTTTCACTGTGGAGGTTGGAAAACCGACGACTCTCACAACTGAAAATGGCTGAGCACCGCCGACGTCTTTTGACGTTGGAGCTATGGAAAAGTCGTTGGTTTTGTGCACTGTGGAGGTCGGAAAACCGATGCCTATCCCACTTGAAAATGACTGAGCACCGACATCGTTGGCCGTCGGATCTATGGCGAAGTCGTCGGTTTTCTTTGCCATGGCTGTTGGTTATCCGACACCTATGAAAAATTAAAAAAAAAACAATATTGTTTGGAAGTGTATGTTGCTACAATTCCTCTTTTTCTTTTCTAGTACACCCTCAGAGTCTTGAACTTTGTGAAGTCATGTTTAAACAACCATTTCCTTTCATTGTCCAAATTAAGGTCTATTATAGCCTTCCTACTTCATTGCAAATGCCAAGTTGTACCATGCCTGAAGTTGTCCCATGCCTCATTCTTGTTCAAAGCCAAATAAGTTTAAATTATTATTATAAAATAATTTATAATTTATATATGATTTTAATATAATAATTTAACTTTACCTTTATAATAAAGTTGAAAATATTTTTCCAAATAAGTTTAAATTATTATTATAAAATCATTTATAAATTATATATGATTTTAATATAATAATTTAACTTTACCTTTATAATAAAGTTGAAAATATTTTCTAATTATTATAATGGTCCACTATTTAAAAGGTGGCTTTTATTATCAAACTTGAAACGACAACTTTAAGTGTTCACTCCAAGCTAAAACCATACTTATCATTATTTAATATTCAAGCTATCAAGTCAAGTAAAGGTGTAGAAGAATTGATTGTAGCAAAATACAATAAGGAAAAGATTGGGGGTAAAGGTCGAGCTTGTACAAGAAACTCAATAAACAATGGAAAAGTTGTAATGGATATATGTTGCAGTAGTGAGTGGTGTTGTTGTATAAGATGACACTATAGAAGAGAGTGGTGTTACAATGGTGGAGTTGCAAGGAGATGATATTTAATTAGATGTAGTAGTGGAAGATGCAAATGTGAACGTCTTATTCCCATAATGTGTAGTGTGTTGATATCATTGCAGATGAATTTGAAAGTGCAACAAAAGAAAACAGAGTGGGTAAAAGGAAGGATTCCTGCAAACACAAACCACTATGTTACGCGAACTTCTTTCAGGGCTTTGTTATATTTGCTTCTAAGATCTTTCATCGCTTTGTTACAAGAATATTTTTGACCTAAAAGTACACTTGATAGGTTTGGATGGAACAAATTTCCATGGAAATCCTCTTTACGTTCATTCTCGAGTGACTCGATATTAACAATTCCGATTATCAAAAGGGGATACATAATGTTAAAAAAGGAAAATAAAGAAAACACATAAATGGATACGTAAAGTTGACAAAGGAAAATAAATAAAATCTATAATTTGCATCGAAAGAATAACCGGGTACGAACTAAACTAAGGAGATTCGAACCTGTGACCTATGTCTAGTCCCAAGGCTACCAACTTCAAGCCTGACCTTATCAATCAATTCCCATCACCATTTACTCTCATACGAAGTCCCACAACCATTTCTCTCGACACCCAGTACTCTTCATTCATTATGCATGCATTTCACTATGCAACGATCTCAGATTCACTGCGTTTTTCCTGAA
The DNA here is from genome assembly GCA_027924585.1 of Larix kaempferi. Taxonomy (NCBI): domain Eukaryota; kingdom Viridiplantae; phylum Streptophyta; class Pinopsida; order Pinales; family Pinaceae; genus Larix; species Larix kaempferi. The sequence continues at coordinate 26,381,212 of BSBM01000370.1, read as the reverse complement.
TTAGTGTCTCAATTCAATATGACCCACGCCCACCATCCAAGGAGTGTTGCCAACAGTCTTGAGTTTCAGCCTGGCAATGGTGATGATTCATGGTATTATGTTTCCCTTCAACTGCAGTATGGAAAAATCATAGTCCAATGCGAAGGTTTGTCTGACAAATGTGACTTTTTGGGTCATGCTGAATCGAGAAACCGAAACCATCACATTTGTCAGACAAACCTTCATATGAGAGCTTTGATTTTGTCATATTGAAACCGAAGGGAAACATAATACCATGAATCGTCACCGTTGCCAGGATGAAACTCTAGACCATTGGAAACACTCTTCGGACGATAGGCGTGGGTCATGATGAATCAAGAAACTAATTTAGGGAAATCGCAGAGGGGATTTGAGACTATTGCATAGTGAAATGCATGCATAATGAATCAAGCAAGGTGGTAGCCCGTCGTCTCCCACTATGAAATGCATGCAGAATGAATCAAGCTACTTGAAGGTGGTCTCCCATTGTCAGTTGCAGTTCAAGCTTGAAGGTGTTAGCCTTGGGACTAGACATAGGTCGCAGGTTCGAATATCCTCAGTTAAGTTGCAGCCATAAAAAATGATGAACATTGATAACAAGCAACATGTTTCTAATTGTTGTTGGTGTATGCTAGATTAGTTGCAAATATCATGCTTCAGAAGCCAGGCTTCAATGGTAAATAGACCATTTGGGAAGGGTTCAATGTGAGGTTAAGGATATTGATTCCAATGAAATTAAAGAGAAGGTTAAGGATATTGATTCTAGTGCATCATTTACTCAGCCTTTGAAGTTGTGAAAACTCAAAATTGGTTATGATGAGAAACCAAACATCACAACAAGCTCCAAGAAATTGTCAAAATTTAGATGACACGCTAGTGGGTTGTAGAAAGCCAGCATCGTAGCCATTCATTGAGATCCTCTATGTTTCGAGAATAATTTAATATTCTTTACTGAACAGGGCCAACCACGTGAAGGTGGAAGCTCTTATGACCCCTCCCCCCCCTCACATCACTCTCAATTCCCCATACCCAATGCATGTACTTGAAAAAAACAAATACGTGCAAATTCATCCATATTTCATCATGAACTTTCATCTACCATTCATTCAATAAAGTCTAACATTCATTAAACCATTGTTTCATTCAGTCAACACATTCATACAATAAAAGATAACATTCAATAAACCATTCATTCATTCATTCATCCAGTCAACACATTCATTCAATACAAAATGGCATTCAATAAAGGTAACAATTTACTACACTGAATCATTAAACCATTAAGCCATTCATTAAACCATTCATTCATTCATTAGGCCAAAAATCATGGACAATATATCGTTATCAAAAATAATTAGATGAGTACATTTTCCAAGTCACTTCTTTTTACTAGCAATTTTTCTTCTCTTTATAAATGGTAAATAATCTCTAAGAGGAGCATCTACCCCTGGACTTTCTGTTCCAGTTCTTGGTTCTTCATTAGGCGCTTGTGGTGATGTCTACAGCAAGGGGTTCGGATTTGCTGCAACAATGTGAAAATGTTACATCGTTGTATTTTGATATTGTAATGACAAGTATTTCATTTAAAAAAAACATTACAACGGTGTTTTTTTACCTGGTGTGGCCACATCATGTAGTTCATGTTCTTGTCCAGCCTCAACCTGTATAGTTTCACTCTCTACATGCTCTACAGTTGAAATATGGTGAACTACAATTAATGTTCACCATTTGCAATGCTATACATAAAATTTTAGCATATGAATAAATTCATTACCAGGATTAGAAGCATGATCTTCGTTTTGTTGTTCTCCCTCCTTGACATTAGGGGGATCATTGCTTTCCTGCTCAAAACAGAGTCAATATTGTTTTTCAAGTATCTATAACGAATAGAGTGCACAAGTGGTTAATATTCAATAAGTATATAGATTCTATTTACCTGTGCACCGGATGGATTGGTACCAGAAGACTGTGTTTGGCCAGACAAGCTTTTTTGTCGTTCAACAACAACTACAAAGCCTTCCTTGAATCCAAGCTTCATGTCTTCCTTAGTGGGCTATTCATTGAATAGTTCGGCCTGCATATTTGCATAACGTCGTTAATTAACATTTTCCGGTGCAATAAAACGAAAAAAAAATTGCAATTTATTATTTGCATGCATTATTGATTTTTCGAAACTTACAAATCGTGCCGTGAAATTGGAATAACCACCAGGCCCAAGCTTGTGCTGACCTATTTTTTCAACTCTTGCCTTTATGGCCTTTGATGTGTCTGGCAGCCTATGCAAGTGTTGAAATACGTTAGATGTTCCAAGTTCGATATAGAAATATTCAATAATAATAAGGTTTTGAATTACATTGCGGAAAGGATTGCATACCTCCCTGTGCCTGGTGTTATCTTTCCTTCTCTTCTCTGAGCCCTCTCCCTTTCATCATCCACTAGAGCTCTCCAATACATTGGTGAAATCATTGGAGGGCGCTCATACTTAGGTTTTTTTTCAAGGGGTGTCCTATATTGGTCTCGGACAACCTTCACATGTTGACAAGCCTTTTTCATGACCTCAACTTTATTAAAGGTTTTGTCGCCGAACAGGCCAACCAACCGATGCATGAGTTCATCTTTCAAACATTTCCGTTGTTTATCCCACCTTTCGTGGATGGTGGGCCCAAAGATCTCCAATCACGCATCATTCATTTGTTTATAGAAAACGTCATTTCCTATGAAACGATCATGCCATGATCATAATTAGTTGAAAGAAAACGTTTTATCGTTATATTACAATGAAGTTATAAATAGTAACTTGATCAACGTATATTAATTACCTGGGACCTTATCGATCTTTATTGGGACGAGATCGGCGTCAACCAAGAATGTTACCTACATTGTTCTGGTGCTAATGACACGGGAATATCTTGGAAATGCAACTAGGTCTATATCAATATTACCAAGATTCTCGTTGTCGACCTCTTCCGGTGGACGATCCGGTGTGCGTCTGTCACCAGCGGCCGGTGCGCTCACAGTTGGGGTCCGTGGTGTGTCAGAACGTGTTTCCGACTATTCAGTCGACAACAATGGCGAAGGAGTCGATGTAGTATGTGGAGTCATTTTCTAATGATGCCACGTCTCTCCACGAGCCTCGTTGTGGCCAACATCTCCTCCACCACTATTGTGTGTTTTCCGATAATTCTGTAAATACAAACCACGTCTTACATGTTCAGTACTATCATATAAAAGAGAAAATTATAAAGTTATAAATAAATTATTTTATGAATCAAGATTCCTCAACTTACTTCCAAGGATTCAGATTTTTGTTCCAACAATTCAATCCTTGCCAGGTTCTCGCTTGTCTGCGGAAACTTGATAAGCAGAGAAACAAGTTTTGTAGTATATTTTCCCAACAATTTGTCTATCATTGTAAACCGGTTTGTGGCTTCACCAGTTTGTCTATCATCTTTAAGGATCTCAACCACTTCAGGATCTACTAGACATTCTTTTGATGCTGTTTCATACAACGATTCATCGGGCTGCAACAAAAAAATATAAAAGACTATTGAGTTATCATGATAGATTCCTAAAATTATATGAACAATTCCAATGGATTATACCTGCAATGTAGAGGATCACGATCCACTCCTCGGATTGATGCTCATAGGTGACTTGTCCCAATTTGCTAATAACTGGGAGTTGCCCCTTACAGAAACCTAAATAAAAAACATAGTGAAAGTCACCTAAACATAGTGAAAGACAACTATTTTTCTTATTATATTTGCACTATTACAAATATGTATACTTGATCCCTCGAGGAAGATGTACTCCTCCGACCATCTGCTGGCAGTGCTTTATCCCGATCACTAGCCTGCGAAGTAAATGGGGAAAATTTAAACGAAATAAACTAACGAAAAAATCCTTAATATGTTAAATTCATTAATAAAAGGTTGGGTAAATTGTTATATGTACCACTCCCATAGTAACCTTTTTTGTATCTACTCGGTTCAAATTGTAATTAATAAGCAACTCTTCCCCTACAGATATTGATTTAATGGCAACTACAAAAACACAGTTTCCTTCACGCCCCTGAAATTCACAGTTTGGTTGCTTAATTGTAGACATTGGTTGTGTACTGTTTATAAACCCCACAATATTCCCTGTGGCCTTTGGCCTTCCGTCCATGTACAACGTTGCTCCTTTATTTTGATTTTTGTCTTTCAACTGTAAATAGTTTGTTGACAATCCATAGCTACGGATACTTTTTGTAAATTGGACCAAGCACATCCAATCTTTGTAGCTGTAACAGGGTCCAACATACTCCATCAATTCTGTACATGTGTTGTAAGGGACCCTTATGCCATCCATGTTGAACAACCCGAAACCATGTATTGATGACAGTGCTATTTGATATATCCTATTGCTCACACAAAAATCTGTGTTCGGTTGAGGAAGATCCTTGGGTACCCATTGTTTCACTAAATGTCTGTACCTCAAGGGCACCTCGAGGTCGTCTTTTGTCTCATCACCATAGGAACATGACCCCCCTTGACCGTGAAAAAATTCATTGCGTTTCTCAAATTTTCTTCTGGTCTTTTGACATCTAGTTGAATATACAACTCTTCTAGACCTACTGGATTTCTCACTTTCCTCTAGCCTTCCTAAACTCCCCTTGATCGAGGAAGATAGATCTGACAAATACCTGTTTGGTTCTACCTGCAACATGGGAAAAAAGTTTAGATATGACCGCAAGGCATAGCGCCTCTTAAAAGGTGACGTGTCGCGCCTTTTATAATGTTACTTTATCCTCATTCCCTTTCTCAACATGTAGGCATTCAAGCGATGAGGAAGACGATCACTTTATCTTTCTTATGATTACAAATTCACGCAATTATGAGCTTTCTTTTATTGCTCCTTTGGGTCTTGACTCCCATATCAAACCATCCAATTATCAGATGTGTCATCATTGCCCTAAAGTCTCTCTCATCCCATTAGTTTGGGTTCATCAACTTGGTAATTGAAGTCCAGTCACATTTAGTAAGATATTTATATTCAAAAATAATAATATAAAATAAAGATCACTAACCATTATGGAAAACGTCTAAAAGTTTTTAAGACTTTCAAAAGTAAGATTTTTTAAGTGGTTAATAAGTGTTCACAAATCTTCAAAAACAAAATTTTATACAATGTTGTGGAACTTGTATAATCTTATTCAAGCATGGTCTTCTTAGATGACTGAAAGCAATTGAATCAAGCAAAAACAGAATCGTAAACATGTAAGTTGTTTTGAAAAATGGTAGCTTTCAGTCATACTCCCAACTAATGCTGCCTTTTGACAATTACTTGTAATATTGACTTCGGGTGTTTAATACATAACATAGATTTTCAATCATATTGACAGAGAGAAAAGTAGGGCTTTATTTATATTATCATGACATAGTTACAAAGACTTTCTTTTCAATCTTTTTGACAATTTGAATGGACAGGTCCCACTCATAGCCAAATACTTTTGAGATATTTACAACTAATCGGAGTATGGGGGACCATACAATTCTCGAAAGACGTTGGATTCAACAACCCATGCCTTTGAATAAACAGACCTCAGGACCACGCGTCTATTCTGATGCATGTGGACGTCTATGTGGGTTTTGACAAGCCACTGTCTTTCATTTTTAACGTAGTACCGAAGGATTTGAGCCTCAGTAAGCTTTGTCTGCAAAATATCTTTGACCTGTTTGAGAGATTCTCCAACTTCCCGTTTTAGATTATAAATAGCACCTGGATCTAATGCTCTCAGGTTGATGTCGAATGACCGCCACCAGTCTCTAGTCCAATCAGGGACAAACCATGCAGGATCCTCATGGATATGTGTCATTTGAGGTCCAAACTTTAGCATGGTATAATATGTTCTATCTTTATTTTCTTTTCTCAAGAATTTCCACCATATTTTTTTTTTATTTTTCATAAGTGTGTGTAGTACTTGGAAACCGGAGACTAGCATCTTGATGTGGCCATGCTTCCAAAGAATGTATCTGGTTAATACAGTAGTATTGTTGTTCTAGTCGTATCCCGGGTTGAGGTGTAGAGCCCTCCGTCGAGATTAGGTTAAGATCATGGTTAGGTGAGTTAACCAATTGCTTGCATCAGATGCTTTTCTCAAGGAGTTGTTGTAAATCATCTCTGGTACGTCAATACTAGATCCCATAGGAATTTTTCTGAGTTCTGGCACTAGTCTAATAAAAGCATCAGATCCTTGTAAGTTAGCATCTAATACTTCAGCATGTCTCAACTCCCACCTAGGTTTCCAGTCATGCATATAATCCAACCAACTCATATTATCATTGATAGTATATATATGATTTTTTCCTCTGGTCCAAGCAGAGATTTTCATGTTTACTTGTGGGTTATGGGCCGACTAGATTCCTCTTTGAACTTCTACACTTGCTTTCCTCGTGCTTGCTTTCACCAGGCTCACTTGTTTCAGGCTCGCTTCTTAAAAATTAACAGCACACTTATGTGTCAAATATTCTCTTGTTATAAAGTCAGGAATGCTTTTTGCTTTCCCAGAAATGTGCTCATGAACAATACATTTATAACAACAGAACAATGCTTCCCATCTTGCAAACTTTCCTTTTGTTTTTACAAATTTTATTATGTTGTTTAGCTCACAAATGGAAGTCTGGAGCAATCTGTTATAGTTATGATAAGGTCATGGTTCAAGAAATAAAGTCATAGTTCTACTCAGTTTTCTGTCAGGACACTTATTATCCAAGATAATTTTCCTCACAAGTTCAGTCGAGGTCGAGTTCCACCACTCTTAAAATTCTTTACCAACAAATATAATTTGATTACCAACAATTTTGTATGACAGGACAAGCCTTAAATACTTAATTCAAATTATTTACCACGTATTTGATTACCAACACTTTGATTACTAATTAAGTCTTATAACCAACACATATTTAATTACCTGGGTGTAGACGTTTCTTGTAATATACTCAGAAGAGTTACTTTCAGAAATGACTGTGCCTCTTAGAGGCCAGTCAAATCTAGGAACCAAGTGACCCTATTATAGGGTTAGTACAAACCAGAGAGAGAGAGATGACTAGCTATATTGGTACGGTCAATCAAAGAAAGTAAATGATAGTCAAAAGGCTCAGCACAATCACAATAAAGATGAGCTGACAGCCAGCAGACTGAGGCCAAAGAGACTCACGGCCCCCAATAAGGTACAAGGACCAACCAAAGGGTAAAAAAATCAACTAGTAAGGTACAAGTAGAAAAGAAAAGAGTGGGTATAAATTAGACTCATAACCCTTGGGACTAAGGGGGTGTAGTACCTCAAATGTGGACAATCTACCATAGTTATATCCACAAGACCAAAAACAAAAAAGGCGGTACAATTCAAAAGATAACTCAAGATCAGTAAAAGACCCAAAAGGTGAGAGGCAAGGTACCACAAAAAAATGAAAGGACCAAAATTAAAGGACAAGCTACCACAAGACCAATAAACAACAGGGTGTAAGGTCGAAAAGTAAATCAACCATTGTAGGGAAGGTACAAATAAGGTCAAATATATATTGCAATAGCTCCTTGTAACTACCTATTATTTGACATGCCAAAGAGATGGAAGGTCAAATAATGTCAAATATATGCAATAGCTCCTTGTAACTACCTCTTATATGCAATAGCTCCTTGTAACTACCTGTTATTTGACATGCCAAAGAGATGGAAGGTCAAATAATGTCAAATATATGCAATAGCTCCTTGTAACTACCTTTTATATGCAATAGCTCCTTGTAACTACCTCTTGTAACTCAAATAGGACCACCAAAAGGTATAAAGACTCCTAACAACTTGGACAAATTAGGGTGTGTACCTCAAAGGTGTACAAACTACCGTAGTACCCACAAGACCAAAAACATAAAAGGTGATACAAATCAAAAGATATAAAAGACCCAAAAGGTAAAAGGAAAGGTACCACACAAATATTATCGACAAAATGGAAGGACCATAAGACAATCAACCAAGGTGGGGTACAACGTACCAATCATCTCTCTCTCAAATGTACCATTGTTCCATATAACCTGAAATACCATGATCACAGTAAATGGAAAAGTCCACACGGATGATGTGATCATGTGGTCCTCTAGACTACTCCTAAGGTCAAGCATCAGTGGCTCCATCAAGAGGTGTTAAGTCCCTTGAGAAGACCATCTAACTCAACCATCTCGAAGACCTAGGAGAAGAGGACATCACACATCATCAGATAAGCTCAAAAAACTGTACTGGGACCGGTGTCACGGTAAGCAAGCTGAAACAAAAGTGGCCAGAATGCCAACAAGCAGCACTAAAAAGAAAAAAGACCCTCTAAAAAGGTGAAATAGCAAGCAAAACTCCTAACTAAGAGCTGGAGACCTCAACAAATTGTATCCTTTGCAAGGTGATGAAATCCAAGTTGAACAATACAAAATGAGAGACCAATAATGGAAGGATATCCCTCTACCGAAAGGGATCCTGGGTAAAAGATCCCTAGTCGAAAAGTCACTAAGCTACCTCGTTCATGACACGTCGGAAAAGGTTTTCGGCGCTTCTGCCTTATCACCCTTGTATCACCAGTATGGTGATCGGAGAATACAAGGAAGACAATGATCGATGTTGCCTTAGGGCTAAGTGGAGTGCGGAATTCCACAGAGTCCGTCTGGTTCTCGATCTCGCGGCGGTTTAACCCCTGAAACAACATGAGGCCCCTCCACAAACTGGTCGATGACCGTGTCAACAAGTACAACAGGATTTTAGCACCCTAGATGACAAAAACTATGTCTCGGATGATAATGACAAGGGGGAATTATTTGGATGCCTATCCCCGGTGTCCTACCTAGCTACCAAATTCTTTTTATCCTCAAGCGAGGTTAAAGTGTGTTGAGTTAACGAGTTAAATTTTAATGGTTGTATTACTCAGTCGGGTGATGGAAGTGAAACTTGTGGTGTGATGACTGACTCAAACCATGCAAATGCATATGAAAATAAGCCTTTCCTTTCAATGAATGCTAGCTAAGGTAAGGAGAGAGTTCTTTCAAACTATAAATACTCTTTCAAATTAAATGAATGCAGCAAGTGTTCAAGTTCATTCATGGGACCTCAAGGAGAGCTTCAGATATACTCTAGTCATGCAAATGAATTCATCACATAAAACAAAGTGATAATAAATATAAGGAATTGTACATATCCATGTTCATAAAACTCTAGGAACACTTATAACATTCTTCAATCATTCTTCACAAAAACACAGGTATAGTAGAAACAATAAACTGCATATAAATCTTCATGAGCTTAATAAAAAAATAGTAACCACAACTGGGGAAGCTATACCACAACTTGTTTTTTTATGAAGCCACCACAGTCCAAATTTGAAGCTATTATATTCTAAGTGTGAAAGCTTCTACAGTACTACCCTAGTCGAAGACTAAAATTGCCACAATCCAAGTCATGATGGTTTGATTGAAGTCTGAAGTATGATGATGCATGCTTGCCTTTTATGAATTTGCTAACCCTGATGAATGATACAACAAAAACCAATTTTAAGAAGATGAAGACTTTAAAACAAACCATAATAGCATGAAATATTTCCTAAACCAGAACAACAAAAATGGGTAAGCAAAATCGAAGTTCCGTTTTCCGTCGAGGCGGCTTACAAATTGATTTAAATTTGACCGCAATGGCACCAACCACAATTTTAGTCCTATATAATTCTGTTCCTTTTATATATATACGTTTCCAATCTGTCAAATGTTTCGTTACTTTGTACCCTGGGGCCACTTTCTGGCAATTATCATCTTCAAGCAGCCTCGACGAAAAACAGAACTTCGATTTTACTTATATCATGATGCTAATGGTGTTACATGATCTATCTCACATGGTTCTACTTCGTAATGGGATGGGGCCAATTAATCTTACTGTCAAAACTCATATGGTGGCAATGATTGATACATTCTCATTCCTCACATTCTACATTGCCCAAAATTTTCTAATTGTACGAAAATTGAAGCTTTCAATTTTATCCAAACCATGTAAGGAGAACTTGACCTAATTGCAATTTTTATAATCTACATGGAAGGATATGTCAATTTATAGACATATCAATTTAATTTATAGACAGGGCTATTTTTAGCCATAGTATAGTTATCAACCTAATCCTTCGCATATCAGGGCAATCTAATTTATAGAGACAGGGCAATTTAAAGAGGATGATGATTTGGTTGACATCCATACCAGATTGATATTTAATTTGTTACTGGGTTATTTAACACGCAGACCGTATGACTTGCATCTGGGTGAGACCCAATTCTGCAACAAATTTCAAAAGATAGAGAGCAAATTGAACTCACCCATATTGTTTTTCCTAGCCCCCAAGTAGGATTTATCTATGAAGAAATGGCTATGTGAGATATATAGAGAAAACCTGATCTTGCACTACTCTATGGGGCCTTGACAGGCCCCATGAAAAAAACTCCAAGTCATATCTAGATTCACTGCTACTTCACTAATAACACACTGAACCTACAAAAATACAATCAGGGAATATAATTTAAATGGAGCTACCACTGGAGTTGAAAAACTGAATGTGGGGATTCACTTTTCTTCTAGAATGCAAGCATTTTGAAGCAACCAAATTCCCCAACAAATCAAATAGGGGGTCAATATATGGCCTCTAAGATCACGACAAGAAAATAACTCATGTAAACATTCAACCATAGTGCCTTTGACCCATAAATTCCTCAAGTTAAAATGAAGTTTGATATCTCTCCTTACATGTTGTCAATAAGAGTAAGTACGAAATAAGTGATAATTGGGTACATATCCCGGGCATGAAGTTGAAGATTGAGTAAAGTATTGCATTAGGGATTATCTAAGTGCTCAAAATTTAGTTTACATTTTACAAAGTTGTAGCAGAAATAAGGATGCATCCCAAGCTCTCATTGGTAATAGTAAAAACTCCTTAGTTCAAGTTTATAGACTTGTCCATCGGTCTATTACGTACAAATGGTACATAGAGCTATCTGTTTCAAAATAAAGGGAGGGAAAATCTTGGAGCTTTGTCCTGGTGAACACTGGTTGTGTGGTTGAAGTTTTGAAGTTTCGAGAAATAGGGTACTGGTGGGCAAAACGTTGGGACCCAAAGTACCGTATAGTGAGATTGGATGAATCAGAGAAGGTGTAGATTCCTTGACACAATTACTTTAAGATAAATGTTGAAGTTGTAAGAGCCTACTAAGTGTTTTCAATGTCAGAAGAGATGCTTTCCTTGAAGCATATGCTGGAGGATTTTTCATTCTAAATAAGTGGTATATCCGAAATTTGAAATACCACAGGTGTACCAGGTAAAATTATATGAATTGACTAGCCCCTACAAGGAAATGACGTGGTTATATGGTAAACTTGTTGGACAGGAATCCCTAGCTATAATGCTCAGGTATGTTACGTATGTTAGCTACTAAATCCTATATATAAAGATAAAATTTTATCCATGGTAAGAAGAAACTTTTATTGTAGTTTCCTTTTACATATGTGGGAATCACTATAACAAAAAGTTATGCTTAGAGGAATTGACTGAGGGTTTATACTCCTTTCATTTCAATGAAGCTAAGGCTTATCTTGGGTATGGCCCTAAAGGTGTTTAAAGACCACATGATTTCTATCCAATATTCTAGTAATTTACCTTAATATGAGGCAAAAAAAGAAGGAGCTGGTTACAATGAAGAGGCCCACATTATAGATAAACTCATTGAGCCTATGTGTGTAGTTCCAATTCTGCCAGCATGGTGAAGGAACGAGACATCCAAGAAGACATTAATACTCTGATAAGCCAAAAATTAAAACAGAGTCAAAATAATAAATAAAGTAAAACTTTGCAATACCCTAAGAAGCAAAGGGATACTACTGAGCGACAACCTGAAGGGATACAATATATAAAATGAAGTAATAGCTCAGGGGTTATTGCAAACAACTCTAAAGGTACATCTTATGCAATTATAAAAGACAGAAGGAAAACCTCCCATCAAATGCTAGGCAAAAATATATAAGGAAAGCCTGGAGTGGTAGGATTTAGATTCTCCAGCAGTTAAATGAAAGTTGTGAAGTTATTTAAAAGAGAAGGTCTCAGGTTTACTAGAAAGTGAGAGAAACTATGCAAAGTATGGAAGGTCCGAGTTTACTCCAAATTGATATATATATTGTGTCCATCCGATGGGAATAAGGGATGAATGCACAGATAAAAGGATAACGGGGAGCATGCCATCCTATCATCGTCTATAGGCGTGTACCCACCTAACATGAGGGTCTTGCTTTTTGCATTCACGGTTGGTTGGTTAACTTAACATCCCTCCAATTCACAACAAATTTTTGTGGCATTCATTTAATTTGGTGGAGGCCGAGGCATTCATTTAAAAATCGGAAATGGAGGCTGCTTCCGTGCCGAGACTTGAGGAAAGTTCAAAGTATGATGGTTTTAGTTTACAAAAAGTACTACTTCGGGACTGTTTTGGGACCAAGGTCTGCTCAGGAGAGGCTACAATTTGTTGTATGAGTTGAAAATTGGGTTAGGTTAGGGTTTGGAGCAGAAAATTGAAATATTTATACTTTAATGCATAAATAAATTCCTAAATCAATGCTAGAAACAAAATAAGTACAACTGTGACAAGGTAAGATAAATTTAAACAAAATTTTCATCTCTTTCAACTTTAACACTCTTTAGGACAGTCATACATCAATCAAATAACAACGAGGAAGCATTAAACCATACACCCCCAGACAATGGAACCTTGATACATAGCAGTAGCAACCTCAAAGAGTTGAGAATGTGCAAGGGCACTCTTTCAATGGTCATGACATACTCAAAAAGGGTCACTGTAAGCACCAACAAGGACACAACCCACTGAACAGGCCTTGAAATAGTCATGATAGGTACTGGTAAGGACAGAAAAACACACAACAGTCACTGCAGCCCATATAGGGTCAACATGGTCACGACCCAACAAAATTAGCTTATGGCAGCCCAAGAAGAATCATCAATAGTCACGGACTAGCCCTAATAGGCTCAACACTAGTCTCGACAACCTTCTACAAGCTGTGTTCGGATATCCACATCATCTTTTTCAGGACCTTGCATGCAATTAGGGTTTGCATGCAAATTCTAGGGTTTGCATGCATTTTGCATGTAGCCCAGTACCATGTGATGCCTCCAGCACCTTACCCACCTTATTCTAGCACCCGAGAGCCACTTAATTCAGAGTTTTAGCCCTCCTAGTCAGGAAGGCACCCACTTCTCACCTATTTCTAGAGAAGGGCACACTTCTTCACCTACCACTGCAGTTCCACTTCAGTTACACTCAGTTAGCTCTGATTCTCCTTGATTTGAGGCTAGTTTCACTCCCGACTGACTGTTTCACTCCGTTGGACCTCCATATTGACTAGATGACTTGTTCTGACTTCAGTTAAGCCTCCCATGCACCCTCCACTGAGTCTCCTTCCCTATATCAGTGCTACACACTTCAGTTACACATGACACACTCAGTTAGACTCAGCTTGACACCTGGATGACTGGTTCTTGTGCATTGATGACCACCACTGATTGATGATGAGGACTCCTAGTTGGAGTCAAGCTACTCCATTCAGTGATTCGAATGACCTTCTTAGTCAATTCGAATTGCTCACTCACATTGTCAGATTATTGTATTGTAATTATTCACCCTTATTGGGATATTGAGCACTGTGCATGTTTTACACAGTTTTACACCATATTTTCTATGTTCATCTGTTGTGATTGATTTACTTGTTCATTAGATTTGCTGTGACTAATTTTACATGGTATCAGAGCCATTGCAGGGACAAGATCTCTTTTCTACAAGAGGATTTGAGTGAATTTGCTCAAAAATTACAAAAAGTTTTGGCATGAAAGATATCAAGGGCATTTGCTCCTGTGCATGCAAAGCTTGAAAATACTTCCAATACCACTCCAGAAGCTTGAGTTTCCACATAAATCCTGGATCTGATACATTGGACCCATTCAACATTGCTTGATCTCCAATCCCAGGTGTGATGCAACTCTAAAATGGTGGATTGTTCGACCTCATTGTTCTTGGTTTTATTGTGATTTGCAGGTTATTGTCTCCATCAATTGCATTCGCTACTTTGCCCTTGCAAGCATTTCTACATCAGTGTGCACTCGCTCCTAGCACCAGAATACTCTTCTTCAAATACTATTCTCACCCCATTCAATTATTTTGATTGGAAAGATGATATGGAGATCATATTACATTCAAAAGGTTACTACCGAGTCACTCTTGGTCTTGAATTGGAGCCAAACACCTTGTCAGATAGAACCAAACACTACAACAAGCTTGATGAAGCTTATGGTCTTCTTTGTCTCTCCATCTCCAAATATTTTCACTTCCATCTCAGTGGATTGAAGACTCCAAAAGCTATATGGGAGCAACTTGAAACATTATTTGGCAAGCAGGACGAGCTTAGGGCCTTTCAATTAGAGAATGAATTGATTGCCCTTAGTCCTGAGAATTTCAAGACCATTAATGAATTCTTCACAAAATTCAAGAACTTAAACATGCAGTTGAAGAATAGTGGAGTTATCAAAGAGGATAAGCAATTGATCCTCTCCATTCTCAGCAAGCTTGGTAAAGATTATTCGGTATTTGTCTCTACTTTCAATTCCGGTCGGCTAACTACCCCGAATTGGAAGATGCCTACCTTGAATGCCTTCATTGAGTCCGTCACAAAAGAGCATGATAAGTTGATTCAAATGGGGTCCATAAGCTCCAAAGATTCAGACCTATATGTTTAAGGACCCAAGATTTCGAATGGTAAAGGAAAGAAAAAGAAGGAGAAGCCCAAATTCGAACCTCACAAGCAAAGAGAGAAAGGCAAACAGACAGATGCACCATCCAGTTTGAAGTTCAAGCAAAAGGGTAAAGAGGGTAAGGAAAAATATAAATGTACTTATTGCAACTATGGATTTCATCCCGAAAGTTCATGCATGAAGAAGACTATAGATCAAAAGACCCTCCATTTGGAAAAGAATAACATAACTCTTCATGACGGTGCAAGGAAGAAGGATATGAATGATGATCATGAAAGAGGACAAGCACTCATGGCAACTGTTGCGAAGCCCACTACTCTCCTGATAGATTCGGGTGCATTGAATCATATGGCTGCAAATATTGATTATTTTTCGTCATTCGATCCAAACAACTCCATCCCCATCCATTTGGGAGATGACTCAAAAATTTCTTCAAAGGGAAAATGTACGATTCATGTAGATCATGGAAGCTTTCAGAATGTTCTCTATGTGCCTTCCTTGGCTTCAAATATTATTTATGTGTATCAAATGACACACACTGGTGAACCGAAGCAAGTTACATTCAGACCTAATATAGTTGAAATTTCTGATATCAAAAGTGGAAGACTTGTTGCAGTTGGAAAGGCGAACCACACTGCAAAATGCTATGAGTTTTCACACTTTATTCCGCTTGCAAAGCCCACTGCTCTTCGCACACATGGTAATGAGGTTAGTAGGATTTGGCATGAAATATTTGGACATCTTCATTATAAGTATTTGCTGCTGTTATCAAAAAATTCCATGGTAGATGGTCTTCCACAACTCCGTTCCTCGAAGGGAATATGCACTGGTTGCATTATTGGGAAGCACCCCGAGCACAGATTCGACCTTGGCAAAGCTAGCAGAGATTCTACAGTTTTTGGGTTGATACATTCTGATATCAGTGGTCCACTACCCCATACGTCATTAAATGGTTCAAGGTATGTTTTTACATTTATTGATGATTTTTCTCGCTTTACATGGGTATTTTTTCTCTAAAACAAGTCATAAGTGCTTGGAAAATTCAAGGATTTTAAGGCTTCTGTTGAGACCGCCACTGAGAGAAAGATCAAAGCTCTTAGATCTAATAACGGTGGAGAATATATCAAGGCCGAGTTGCTACAACTTTGTGCCGAAAGCGGAATTCAGATCCAACATACAGTTCCCTACACACCCCAGCAGAACGGTGTAGCGGAAAGGAAAAATCGGTCACTGAAAGAGATGGCTACATGCATGATTGAATCAAAAGGTTTGGCTGCAAATATTTGGTCTGAAGCAATCAATGTTGCTGCATACATACAGAACCGTGTTCCACATTCATCCGTGAAAGGTATGACTCCTTTCGAAGCATTCTTTGGTCACAAACCAGGTGTGTCAAATTTGAGAGTTTTTGGCTCTACTGCATGGCCTAGAATTCCTTCCAAGAAGAGACAAGCTTTGGATCCAAAAAGTATTGAGTGCATACTAATAGGATATGGGGAAGAATCAAAAGCATATAAACTCATGGATATCAGATCTAAAAATATATTCATAGAGCGTAGTGTGCAATTTGAAGAACCACTTCAAGAATTGCAACTAGTCGAGGAAGAAACTGTTGTTTCACCGCCTTCACCAGAAGAAGATCCGTGCAGCGATAATGAAGGTATGAGTTCTGATATTTTTGATATTTTAACAACACATGATGATCATGACATATCAGGTTCAGAATCCGACCATTATGATCCTTGTCAGTTTCCAAAGTGGGCCCAAAACACTCTTCAATCTGCTGGTTCGAACCTTGGAAATCCTGCTGATCCGAGACGAACAAGAGCAAACTTTCAAAGAGTAGGTATGGCTCTTTCTATTTCTGATCCATTAATTCCTGAGATTTTTTATTTGATGACTTGTTTATATCCCCAAATAGACTACCATGCCCACTAAGATCCAAGATGGCAAAGTGCCATGGATGAAGAGTACAGTTCTCTTCAAAAGAACAATACATGGGAGCTAGTTTCTCTTCCACCTAGAAGAAAATTAGTGAAGTGTAAATGGTTCTACCGCATGAAAGTTGTTTCTGATGGCTCTATCAGAAAATACAAAGCAAGGTTGGTGGAAAAAGGTTTCTCCCAAGTCCAAGGAGTGGACTACACTGAGACCTTTGCACCGGTTGCAAAGATGGATTCCATCCGCCTTGTTTTGGCAATTTCGGCATCCAAGCACTGGGAAGTGCACCACATGGATGTGAAGAGTGCATTTATACATGGAGATCTTGCTTAAGAGGTATATATGCAACAACCAGAAGGCTACACATCAGATCCATCATTAGTTTGCAGATTGAAGAAATCTTTGTATGGGTTAAAACAGGCCCCAAGAGCTTGGTACGCAAAGATGGACTCCTTCCTTCTTTCTCAGAATTTCCAAAGATGAAAATCTGATCCGAATGTGTATCTTCAGCAAGTTAAAGGTAATTTGTTGGTTATTGTACTTTATGTTGATGATCTTCTCATTACTGGTAGCACTCTTACTTCAATAAACAAGCTAAAAACTGCCTTAAATCTAGCTTTTGACATGAGCGATTTGGGCTTGCTGAGTCACTTTTTGGGCTTGGAGATAGCTCAAAATTTTGATGGGATAACTATATCTCAGCAAAAATATGCTTCCGACTTGTTATTGAAGTTTAATATGGCTAAATGTAAGGCATCCCCATTCCCATTCCTCTCAGGAATCAGTCTTGAGGAGGGAAATTCTACACCACTTGTAGATTGCAGTATGTATCGATAGTTGATTGGTTCACTACTTTATTTGACACACTCAAGGCCTGATATTTCATATGCCGTGAGTGCCATGTCAAGGTATATGCAGCAGCCCCATGAGCTTCATTGGTGAGCATCCAAGCGGATCTTGCAGTACGTGCAAGGTACGAAACATTTTGGCATACATTATGTTGTAGATTCTGAGCTTGATTTCATTGGTTTTACTGATTCAGATTGGGCAGGTGATAGCATTGATCAGAAGTCCACTTACGGTTATGTTTTCATGATTGGTCATGGCCCTATTTTCTGGTCCAGCAAAAAGCAAGCAGCCATTGCACTTTCTTCAGCAGAGGCAAAGTATCGAGGAACAGTCAATGCCTGCATTCAGGCAGTTTGGTTGTAGGGTATTCTTTCCGAGTTTGGTTTTGGTGGCACTACTTCGACTATCCTCTTTTGTGACAATCAAAGTGCTATCAAGATCTCCACAGATCCAGTTCAGTGGTAGAGGACCAAACACATTGAGATTCATATGCACTACATTCGACAGTTGGTGCATGATTGCACCATCATTCTGCAATATTTCCCTACTGATGAGCAGATTGCAGACATCTTCACCAAGAGCTTCACTGAGAAGAAGTTCTCTTACCTCCGTTCACTATTGGGGGTGAGTTCCATCATGGTGGAGACAGATTGATCCATTATTATGCTTTATCTTGAGGGGGGGCTTTCTTTCCACTGGGTTTTCCCTCTTTCCTCTCTTAGTTTATTTTCAACATTTTTTGGATTATTGTATTGGGGTGACCTTTGGTCTTAGTTACCAGGGCCCCACATTATTTTTTGCACATCATAGTCTAGCTTGAGGGGGGGTGTTCGGATATCCACATCATCTTTTTCAGGACCTTGCATGCAATTAGGGTTTGCATGCAAATTCTAGGGTTTGAATGCATTTTGCATGCAACCCAGTCACCATGTGATGCCTCCAGCACCTTACCCACCTTATTCTAGCACCCGAGAGCCACTTACTTCAGAGTTTTAGCCCTCCTAGTCAGGAAGGTGCCCACTTCTCACCTACTGCAAGAGAAGGGCGCACTTCTTCACCTACCACTGCAGTTCCACTTCAGTTACACTCAGTTAGCTCCGCATCTCCTTGATTTGAGGCTAGTTTCACTCCCGAATGACTGTTTCACTCCGTTGGACTTCCAGATTGACTAGATGACTTGTTCTGACTTCAGTTAAGCCTCCCATGCGCCCTCCACTTAATCTCCTTCCCTATATTAGTGCTACACACTTCAGTTACACATGACACACTCAGTTAGACTCAGCTTGACACCTGGATGACTGGATCTTGTGCATTGATGACCACCACTGATTGATGATGAGGACTCCTAGTTGGAGTCAAGCTACTCCATTCAGTGATTCGAATGACCTTCTTAGTCAATTCGAATTGCTCACTGACATTGTCAGATTATTGTATTGTAATTATTCACCCTTATTGGGATATTGAGCACTGTGCATGTTTTACATAGTTTTATACCATATTTTCTATGTTCATCTGTTGTGATTGATTTACTTGTTCATTTGATATGCTGTGACTAATTTTACAAGATGAAGCAAGTCACGACATCCTTCTACAGTCTCAGACAAGTCACGACGCAACCCTAAAAGTCATGGTCCAGTGCTAGCAGGTGCATAACAGCCTAATAAAGGTCACGGCTTAGTGTGATATTGTGCTAAAGGTGGACAAGAAAGCAATCTTGGAAATATATCATTGTATATGATAAGCACATTATGCATTAAACATATAATTCATAGACATACCGAGGACATATCTTCCTTCTCGAGCTCCTCTGTGTCAGATTGAAATCATTTAGGGTTTGAAAATTGATTTTGCAGAGCACCTCTCCTGATCGCACGCGTCGAATTGAAATGGGGTATCAAATCATGCTCTCCTCCAACTCTCCGCTTCGGGTTTCATAGAGTTGCAGAGCTCCTCCTTCCTCCTGGTGTCGATTTGAAAATGAAATGGGGGCGTGGTGAAATGGGCACGCTTCGAATCCAAAGTGAAATGGTAAGTGTTTTTTTTTGTATTATATATAGTTTGTTTTTATTTTGTTTTTTTTTCTTATTTTTTTATTATATAATATAATATTTTGTATTGTTTTATATTATATAGTGTTTTATATTTTATATTGTTTTATATTAAGTTGTTTTATATTAAGTTTTTTTTTTTATATTAAGTTTTTTTATTATCAATTTTCAACCCATTCAAATGCAAATGTGTAGAAACTAGAAAAATAACAAGACTCAAGACATTTAATGGGAGTGGATAGAGTTAAAACATATTCAAATTTTTCCAATATCTTTGTCACATTGAATTCGTTAAAGAAGAGATGAGTTTGTTACAAAGTAAAATGAAAAGGCTTTTCAAACCAGAGAATATTCATATATTCTCTAACACCATAATTGGGGACTTTGAATTGTAATTAGTATTCTCTAAAACCATAATTGGGGCCTTTGAATTGCATGAGAACTTTTGATCAGAAGAATTGGATTAATTGGGGCCTTTGAATTGCATTAGAACTTTTGATAAGAAGAATTAGAAGAACAAAACTGTTGGTATAAGCCCTTTCTTAATTGGACTAAGAAGAAATTTTTAAGGTGTTGGGAAACCCAGGAGTTGATGGAGAGGTCTAATAAGAGATGATCAGAGAAAGTCAGTTGCATCCTTTATAGAGAAGGAGGACGCCAAACCAATTATGTTACTAAATCTAAAGCCCTTTTTACCAGTTTGAAGTTGGGTAGAGACCTTAAGTCCCATTCCATTGTTATAGAAAGTGATTTTATAAATATTCTCAAATCCCTCACAAGGAAATAACTCGTACCATAAAAAACATCATTGCAGATTCTATTGTTGTTTGAGACTCCTTTAATACTATTTAAATTGTGCATGGTTTTAAATTGTTCATGGAAACCAGGTTGCTTATTTTTTAAAGCTAACTTTGGAGTTTCAAAGAGTGGGATGGATTTGCTTAGTACCTTATGGTTTAGTATTTTTTTTAATTGTGGTTTATTGGCGTTACAGACTACATCCGTGGAAATAATAGACACTTGCTATTTGCGAAGAATAAGGGTATCCCCAATGTCCACCATAACATGTCGTGAACTAGATTTGAACTTGGGTGGAGAGTATCACAACCAATATTCCCACTACCCAATCTAGGCTTTGTTAGCTTAGTACCTTATAAATTTGGTGTGCTAGCTCTGGTGATCGTTGGGTCTTTATCTTGGGGGCTGGCAATATAACACTGGGAGCTTCCATATAGAGTATAGAGGGCTATATTCAATATAATAACGGGAGCTACCATAACGATGATGACGATGATGATGATTATGTTTGAGTCTTGATAATTGTGCATTTAATCCTTAATAAGCTTCTCTATGTTTTGAGAATAATTTGATATTCTCTATTAAACAGGGCCAACCACGTGAAGGTGGAAGCTCTTATGGCCCCTCCCCCCCCTCACATCACTCTCAATTCCCCATAAATCGACAAAAATATCTATGTACAAAAACTTTAAATGTGTTTTTTGACATACTCTATAACAAGCAATGTTTCTAACTATATCATACTGGAAAATGGAAACTCACTAAGAAACAGTTAATTTATTATTACTGCATACCTCATAAACTTCAATGGTCTTCATCATCTTCTTCATCTGAGTCATCGTCTGTACTATCATTCGATGATCCAGATTCAACATTGTAAGGATTGGCCATATCATCCTCGTCATCAATGTCAGTTACGATCATCATGTCATTGTCGATATCATCTTCATGGACATTGTCTGATACATCATCTGATTCAATAAGTTCTTCGACATCTTCTTCAGGAACATGATCATCTAACTCATGTTGATCATGATCATCTTCTACGACGTCTTCTTCTTCGAGAACATCTTCATTACCTTCATCTATGTTATACTTTACCGGCCTTCCCCTTGGATCGTGTCTCACATCAAATGACCAACCCGCTCTACCTGGAACCTCAGAGTAAAATACCTGTTCACATTGGGTTGGAAGAACATAGGGCTCCGTTCCTGGCTCAAACAACCTTGTATTTACCATGGTAAATCCATTATCATGTTCAATTATTGTTTTATCGGGATCACGTTGATTGAATCAACACCTGTACCATTTGACAACGAACATAAATACCTTGAAGGAGTTAAAGTCACACTGAAGAATGTCTTCCAGATACCCATAGTATCGATTTTCAGAGAGTTCTGGATGTCTGTCACTTCTAGAAGAAACATTGGTCACCTCAAAGATTGCAGATATCCCACAATCAGATGTTTTCTTTGTTTCATCCAACTTTTTGATTCAATATCTACATCCATTGCACCACATAGCCTTATGATGTGTTACCTACAAAAAGCCATATAGGAAAATATTACATAATGATCCAATATTTATGATTAACTAGTGCATGTTTATAATGCCATACAATGAAAAAAATAGCGTGACGTACAACGACATTATTTTTTACAAAAAAAAATAGTGTGGATGATTATTATGCTTACCTTCTTATCTTTTAAACCTCTTGCTAAATCGATTTCCCTTTGTGTTAGATTGGTGTCTCCATTGCGATGTGTAGCATTAACCAATGAAGCCACACCTTCCCATGATATTCGATGACCAGATTGTTCACATCATTCGATCCATACCTTCATCCAGTCAAGATTGTTTGCGATGTATAAATGAATTGCATCCCACTCTCGACCAACTGTTTCATGACAATAAAATTAAAATTCAATACAAATGTAGTATAGTAACTTAACAAAGTATATTACAGTATAAATTTATGCAAAATACTGAATATAAGAATGTGTTATATTACCTTTCACCTTCCTCGATCTACCTTTCCCCTTCGAGTACTCCTCGAAACTCTTATTGGATTCTAGGTCACAAATGCGACGTAAATTGAGCTTTTCTGCTAATTTAGGAAGATATTCACTAATATACAACATGTTTTGGTATACCATATATCCCTCCATCATAGAACCCTCAGCATATGCTCGTTGTCTGACCAAACCCTTCATAAATTTCAAGTGCCTCTCAACCATCCACATGGACCTTGAGTGCACAGGTCCACACAGTTCAATCTCCTCAACTTGGTGTATGAGGTAGTATTCTTGTGCATTGAAAAATGTCGAAGGTAGATGCTTCTGCATTTCACACATGAGATGAGGAATTTCTCTCCTCCAATACTTTATGTCTTCTTTATGTAATTCTTTAGATGACAACCATCTACAAGTGACATGACAACCAAATCAAGAGATTAAAGAAAAAAAACAATAGATTACGTAACATCATGAATTACAAAATGAAAATCAAATATAAGTTCTATGTTGGATTAAACAAACACTAAGCGCATGGAAAAAATCACCACTTACCTCATGTATTCCCCGAGACTATATATTATTTGCTTGACATTGTTGTCGAAGTTGTCTGGGATAGAGAGAGGTAGAACATACTGTAACAATAATATACAAATAGTTTCATTTTTTCAACAAAGAGTAGACAAATAAAAAATATACCATACATATTCATTGTAATAGGAAAAAAATAATAATTAAATATATACCATAATAATTACCTTCATGAAGACATGTCAATCGTGAGTTTTCACCCCCGCGAAATCACCTTTCTTTGTTATGATATTCTTCATGTTTGCACAAAATCCGGTGGGAAATTTAATTTTTCGAATGACTTCTTTTACAACATTACTTTGCTAGTCCGTTAACATCCATGGAAGTGAGTTTATATTAATTTTCTCTCCGTTTCTATGAAATTGAATGACGTCTTTCATTGCATGGTTGCTATCTTGAATGTCTTTGAAAATTTTGACAATTTTTTCTTTGTCACTCATTCCATCCAATATTCTCCATAATGTTTCGGTCACATTCTTTCCGATATGCATTGTATCAAATAGATGAGCAATTTGTAGGTGCTCATAGCAGGGAAACCTATTGAATTATCTAGGATAACTTTTCATTCCTCGTGGAAGCCCATTAATTCCTTCATGATCACATGAACGACAATCATGAAATTACATAAATTAATTATACGATGATTCATTATACGTACCTTGACGATTTCTATTATATTGCAACTTCCATAGGCGAGGTGTCATTCTCTGCGATTTTAATGCAGTCTCTTGCTTGCCATTGAACATATGTTTTTCGGTAGTTCGATACCTGTGATTCTTATAGAGGAAGTTCCTATACTCATCAAACACCTCCTTTCCTAAGCCTTTTGAATGATGAGATTTGATCTTAGGACCACAAACTGGACATGCAAATTTCCCCTTTGTCTGAAGACCTACATAAAGAGATGGAATATCTATGTGATCAATTATAATTATATACAAAATGACTGGATTATTTAGAAAAACATGCGTGCGTAGTATATTAACTAGTAGTTCGTATAACTTTTTGCAAATAAAGTGGAACTTATAATTACATACCACATAAATGGGTTAACCCTGGGGCATCATGTATTGTCCATACAAGCATTGCATGGAATTGAAATTTCCTTTGTCGTATTGGTCTAGATATGTTATACATAGTGATGCCATTCCATAACTTCAGTAGCTCATCAATAAGAGGTTCGATATATACATTCATATCTTTCACTTGGTACTTACCTGATTGATATGAACATATAAAAAATATAAATATGAGACTAACCATTAATATTACATATATAAAACCATATTGCAGAATAGAAAAACATTAAATATATATATGACATTATGCGACAAAAATACGACAAATGAGATACAACTACTTAAAAAAAAACACTGCAGGGTTCGTACCTGGAACAATCATCGACAACATTATGTGCTCCCTCTTTATTGTCAACCATGGAGGAATGTTGTTGTTGATAAAAAAATAGGCCACACCGAGTAAACGGATCTCATCTCTGCAAATGGATTGACACCATCTGCTGCCAAAGAAATCCTAAGATTACGAGGTTCTTCTTTAAAGTGGGGACATTTTTCCTCCATATCTCTAAATGTAGACCCATCTGCAGGCATTCGAATAATGTCGTCTTGACTTCTGTTCCATGCATGGTAATCCATAAACTGTGCTATGTTTTTTCACTTGAACAGTCGTTGTAGACGTGGAATAATGGGAATATAACGTAGAACCTTGCGAGGCACCTTTTTAGTTACTTGATCTGTGCGATATCTACTGATATGACATTCAGGACATTCTGTTGCAAATTCATGCTGATTGTAATATAGAACATGGTCATCGAGGCATGCATGAATTGCTTGATACTGCATTCCAATTTATTTCATGATGGCAGATAAATCTCGATATGTGCGAGGTAAAATATTTGACGGTGGTAACAAATATTCACCTATCATGCTACAACAAATAAAAATAAAAATCTAGTTAATATAATATAGAAATAATAATAATGGAACAAATTTCATCCGTAATAATTTGACTTATATATGAATGAACAACAAAATTATACACAATCATATATATTTTGTGATGGAATATATTACATACCTTAACATCTGTGTGACTAATATGTTTGAAAGACCATTCATAACCTTCAAGTTCATTATCAATAATATAGCAGAGAGAAGATTTGTCTTGGAGCCCTCATAAAGGGGTTGGTATGCCTTATCAAGAAGAGGTATATCATGAATATCATCAAAATGTTCATAATTTTCATGATCATCATCATCATGATCAACATCGACCATTCCAACATTAAATGAATCATGAATCAAATTATTTGTAACATCATCTTCAACTATGTTTTCAGAATGATCATCTTCTTCATTAATGTGATCATTAACTTGTTCTCCATTAATATTCATAGCTTCCGGTACTTGTTGTGGAAGCACTTCCTCCGGACAAAGTTCCCTAGGATGTCTTTCCTTTATAATTACATGAAACCATCAATAAATAAAAGTTAATATAAGAAATTCAACCGCAAAATGTAAAAATTTCAAACGCAAAATGTAAACATTTATGTGATGCATTTAAAATGTAACAAATTTTGTACTGTTGGGATGAAAAGAGAAACGACCTATTGAACTGTTGGTCAAATAGGTGCATCCAAACTATCCAAGAGACATAATAATTGACCCAATTACTGAGCAAAGCTATTCAAATATAACACAAAATTTCTCATACTGTACTCCACTAAGGTAAGATAAATGATGCTATGGTAATTTCTATAGAGAAAATATAAGAGAAATTACAACATGCCAATATAGTCGTTATTTCTATTATCATGATGGAAAGTGTCACAAATCTAGAGAGTTAAGTGCTATCCTCGGTGAGTGGGTTAGTCTCACTAACGAACAAATAAATGAGTTATTCTACTATACCCTATATTCAACATGCACAAAAGAAAAAGAAATAGTATAATAAATATGTAATATTACAATAATATTTATTGTCCATGTTAGTCCCCATCTATTGAAACCACGATCGATACATAAATTTACAAAAGCAATCAAAATAAAAACATATGTAATGAAAAACTTACAAATGGATGGTATTCATGTCCCCCCTCAGCGTGCCCATGCTCCCTACAATGTTTTGTGGCTGTTGTGATCAAAATTCTTCTCCTCTTAAAGTCCCTGCATTGAGTACATGGACAATAGCATTTCCTATCACCCCTTTTTTCAATTTCTTCCCACAATCTAGCAAGCAATTGTCGATTGTGTTCGTTTGGATTAGGAATATTGCTAGTTGACATTTTATCGTAAAGAGCTTGAATGAAGATTATCGATCTTAAAAAATGAAGCTCCACACTTTGCTCGCTTGAATCTCAAAAAAAATGGAAATAATGAAAAACAGTCCGCCGAATAAAAAAACTTCTGCAAACCGTCGCTTGCATAGCAAACATGTCGGAATGTTTCAGTATTTATAAGTTTTAAAAGTCAAAAGTCTGTTGGATATCTGACGGCTTGAACCTAGTGACCGTTGGAGAATTGATGTCGAATATCCGACATCCCAATGCATAATATGATGTCGGATATCCACATGACCATCGGATATGAGCATATTCGTCGGATATCCGACGTCTCCTTCTATCAATTTTAAAAAAATCATCAAATTTTGATATTTTTAAGGTGAAATCCGACGACATAGTCCTTCTTCGTCAGATTTTGTCGTCATATTTTGGGTCCAAATCCACTAGTGATCTTCTATTAATTCAAAGTATGAAAAGTGAACTTCAAAAGCAGTTTGAAATGACTGATCTTGGTATATTGCACTATTTCTTGGGTCTTCAAATCTGCTATATGGAAGATGGTATTTTTGTCTCTCAGACGAAGTATGCTACAGAATTATTGGCTCGTTTCCATATGCATGATTGTAAACCTGCTCCTACGCCATTTCAGTCCGGTGTAAAGTTAACTGTTGAGTGTACCAATCCTCTTGTTGATGCTACTCTTTATCATAAGCTCGTGGGAAGTTTGATATATTTAACTCACATCAGACCAGATCTCTCTTTTTTCATTAGTATGGTTTCTCGGTTCATGCAACAAGATCATGAAATTCATTGGCAGGAAACCAAGAGACATATGAGATATTTTTAGGGGACATTGTACTATGGTGTCTTGTATTCGAGCAGTGCTACAGTTTCACTTTCTGGATATACAGATTCTGATTGGGCAGGTGAAAGTTCTGATCGACGATCAACTGTTGGTTATATATTTCAACTTGGTCCAGGTCCGATTTCTTGGTCCAGCAAGAAGGTGAAGACTCTTTCTTTATCTTCGTGTGAAGCAGGGTATAGAGCAGCCAAAGAAGTAGCTAAAGAAGCAGTTTGGTTACGGCATGTTCTCATTGAGCTTGGTCTGGTTCCGAAATCATCCACTGTGTTGATGAAATGTGACAATAAGGGTGCAATTCAACTTGATTATAATCCGGTATACCACTCCAAGACAAAGCAACTCGACCTTGATGCTCATTACATTCGAGGTCTCATCGCAGATTGTATTCTTTCTCTTGAGTATTGTCCTACCGAGCAGCAGGAAGTCGATATATTCACCAAATCCTTAACAACATCGAAGTATGCGCATCTTCGTTCCTTGCTTGGGATGAGGGAAGTTGTCATCAAGGGGGAGCAGTAATGACTCCTTCCTTCCTTAGTGTTAGTGTGGGATTTTATCCGAGCCATTATTAAGGGGGAGTGTTAGAATATATTAATTATATTCTTTGGAAGGTAATAATGTCTTTGTATTATGTCGGAAGTTATCCACAATCTTATGTAAAAGAGTAATACATTATATCCCATATTTATTATGGTAAAATATACTCTTGATATCCATTGTTATATAAAGAGATGTTATTATGGAGAATCATATTATCCCACATGAAATACGTGAGATTAATTCCTCCACATCTCTTGGTATATAATAGGGTCAAGGGAGTCACCTCCATACATTCGATCATACTATCATAACACATTGTATTGTGCTCACAAGCTCTCTGCTATATTGTATTGGGGTTATTTGTAGTTGCTCTCTTGTAAGATTGAAGGATATTTCTGGAGATAATAGAAGTCAGCCTTCCCATGGCCGTAGCCTAATTGGGTGAACCACGCACATCTAGTGTATTATTTTCCTTGTTCTCTTTATGTTCTTATTTATGTTGATATGTTATTGATTGCTTATATAGGTAAGCTAGTTTAGCTAGATCTATAACTTTGACAACATGGTAGCAGAGGTTAGATGACACTATGGGAATATTTTTGAAGAACCAACAAGAGAAAATATCAGGGTGATGTTAGCTATCTCCATATTTTCCAAAATAATGTTTAACAAAGATAAAAATGTAGCCTTGATGGATTCTTTTGACTCAAAGGAATTGCATGAGACACTTAAATCCTTAGATTGTGAAAAGTATCCAAGTCTATATGGATGAAAAGTGGATTGATTCACAAGATACTATGAACTATTAAGTCAAGATTTGGTGTATGCTTTGTAGGAATCCATACCAAATGGTAATATATTGGGAGCATTCAATGGTAGCTTCATTTCAAGTACACCTAAGTCAATTTCATCATGTTTTTGTATTTATGTTGTTAGGTCAAAATCTATTCCATTAGTTACAACCTATGGGGGGGATTTTGGGATCTTAGAAGGGATAATTATTCAAAATGTTGTGGGAGTGTCAGAATAAACACTTCACACTATTAAATCTTATTATGGACTTGAAAACAATTGTAAATCAATGGACCTTTGGATTTGGTAAAAGAAGAAACTCTTATTTGAGACTCGTGTCACTGTTGTTATCTTACGTGGCTATGATGTTTGGGGATGCATCATCTATAGAGAATCATAGAGAAGGATAGAGCATGGCTATAATTTAAAACCTATAATTTCAAACGTAAAGGAAATACACCCAATCCTACCCTCCTCGTATAAGTGAGTCTCTGCCCCATTAAGAGAGCATGGCTATGGCAAGGTACCTAATATACAAGAATAAGGTAAACAACATGGGAGATAAGAGGATTCCTAATATTACTTGAAAATCAATCAAAACCACCTTTAGTTAAGTGAGGTTGGCATAAATATGCCAAGTCTTGGCTAAATCATTAGGGAGTCAAGGAAGAGATCACTCTATAGAATAATGATAATATTAAAAATATTACCACATCTAAATTTAAGAAGTTGTGGTGTGATAAAGAATTAGAGGTTAAGAGAAAAATAATATATTATAAGTAGGCGATCAACTCTAATATAGAAGATCAAAAGTATCTCTCTATTTTAACAAGTGTAAAGAAGGAAATCAACATTCTTAAAATAATAACAAACTCCCATGAACTCCATAGTGAAACAAAGCGTTGGACAATTCCTAAAACATTGGACAAAATAATGTGTTATCTTCGTGACACAAAGATGGTTTAAGATGAAAATCACTTTCCCTTAAAATGTCTCATGTACACCTACATTAGATCGCAATTTCAAAATATTTGTTATGATACTAACCTTCCTAACATTTTAACTCATCACAACTATGGTGATCTAGGAATGCTTCTCTTAAATATTTTTCACCATAGAAATAAACATCTAAAGAAAACCAACCGAATATTTACCTTTTGTAAAGTACAATAGACCAATGTTGATCTTAGCGGAGATTAATAACAATAATAATTAGTAATATACATTAAAAATAATACTTTCCTAAGGTAATTGCATAAAAGCATACTTGTCTAAAGGGGTTGGATTAATAGGTAATGAATGAGGAGTTTTTTACTAGTGACCAAGGTTCGATTTCCATGAGGGAGTCCAAACCTTGAGTTGCATGGAAGCACCCAGAGTTAGTGTTTTAATATGTGAGGATTGCATTGCAATTCCCATGCACACATAAGTGGATCAAATCCCACCCTCTTGTCATCCTTAATAATGGACACAAACCATTATGACTACAACAATTTTTTTAAAAATAGGGATGACATCTACCTAGGGGGGGTCATTATTGACCTAGGAATAACACATAGACTAACCTTTTCCAAGGGGTTAGGTGAAGCAACCAATAATAAGGCTGAGATTCTTTCTCTATACCAATGAATAAGACTCAAAAAATAAATGGGAATCAAGAACATTACAGTGATTGGATTTTTGATAATCATTATAAGTAATATGTTTTTTCATTACTCCCCAAAGGATAATTAGTTGGCCAGGAAAATACAAAGAACCCAAATTATCACATAAAACTATGAATCAATATCTTCTTTTGAGGTGCTCAGAAATAAAATTCCATTGTCGATCATTACACGAACTTGCCATCAATATTAGAAAAAGGGAAACTGTGGAAAAATGGTGGCGGGGGTGTCAAGTATTCTAAGCCACCTCCCATTGTATAGTATTTGAATTTAATGTTTGGAATGGAAACTAATTCAATGGACAGGTGGAAGCCTAAGACTGAGGACAACTATGTTAAATTCTCCTCAACAACAAAACCAAGATGTAATGCCCCTAGCATATACATCATACTTCTTCGCATCATGAAAAATCAGGATAAGGTAAATAAAATTGCAATGTTGGGATGGTTTTGTTGATGTGGGAGAGCTCAAATCAAGCTCTAGCATGCAAAATTCATGGTTGGTAAGTTTGTATCTAATATGAGGAAGGATACACTATATCCTTTCCTATTCTTTTGTCTATGTATTTATTTAGTGTTGATTGAGATAGGAGCGCCTATGGAATAGCATTGACATACAAATGATTGTGTTGTATGTGGTGTTTCAAATATGAGGTGGGGTACTAGGCACTGTGCAAGACACATTGAGGATCTATATGAGTATCATAGATTACTAGTTCATAAACATGAAAAATGGAGGTGAAACTGGAAAAATGGCAAAGAGGAAGAGCGTCATCACTAGAATCATCAATTGGAGGAAATATAAGCACAAAAGTGAAACAATGAATTTCATGTAGCGGAAGAGGGAAATTGCAGAGGGAAATATCAATATTAGAATGGATGATCTAAAAGAAAAAAATGAAGGGCCTAATGAAGAAGATGGGGCAATTTGAACAAGAAAGGAATTAGCTAGTCAAAGAGTTACCTTACTCGAAGTCTCCCCCATCGCACTTTGTTTATCATTGCGAGATAAAGGGGCCAAAGCAAAAACACAAAACTATAGTTCAAAAGACAACCCAACACTAGTTAAATGAAGCTCAATTCTCTAAGGTTGCAGGTACCACAACCCAACACTATATAGTTGCCAATTAGGAAGCAATAGTATAAGTAGTATTAATATAGCTAAGTTAGGAAGTAGAGAGAAAACTCTTTTGATTTTTTTGGGGAGAATCATCACGAAAGCTCACTTCTCTTTTTGTACTAACTTGTTGGATGGCAAGGCTTTAGTTTTATTTTAATTAAAAAATATCCATTTTAGCTACAACAAAAATAATAACTAAACTAATCCAATTAATAAACATAATGATCTATAAATAAACAATGCCTTAACGAAACTGGAAATGAAATACATAAGAGTGTTTGTGAAAGAGATATGAATATAGTTATGAATACATTTACACAACAATAAAAGTATGCATGTTTTCTTCCAAATATCTCAGGATGTTAGAGAAGTACATTTGTATTTATAATACAATTAGGTTGACAGGAATTTTCATAGAAACATGTGGATCATATTATGCTTAAGATTGAATGGAAAAAAAGAAAGGGTCTACAAGGTTCTAGAAGATTCATTGCTAACTTGGAATTGTCAATGCAAATAGATGGACTCCACTTAGAAGCAAATGATAATGTGTGTGTTTCCATGTGTTATACACACATGGACTATGTGTGTCACAATGGTTTTTTTCCATGGGTTATATCTCAAGGGAAATTGCATGGGCACTTCCCCTCATTCTAAGGGTGATACCCATGGTAAACCCTAGATTCTTCAGGATGTGTGTTGCATGTTATAAACATGGAAAATATAGTTATCTGTGTGCTACCATGTGTCGCTTAGTATGGCATTGATTGGAACTATAAAAACTTGGCACAATGTAATGATGTATTGTAAATAGTTTCTATGTCAAACCATTGTTGGATCACTTGCATAGGTGTAGTAGTATATTTTTTTAAGGTAATAATCTCGGGGAAAACCTTAGATTCTTTAGGGAAAAATTCCAAGTCAACAACAAGGCTTGAATTCATTACAACAATATACTCATTATGAGGTCAAGATGTCACTCGCTGGAATAGAATCTAGGTGGGGAGGAGAATGATCCATCTGAAAACCACTCATGATAAACCCAATAGACATGTGTAGTAGTAGTTTGTGTAAGGAACTAATGATTCCGTGAGTTAAGACACTAAAGAATTTATTATATCTAGAAGTATGGTGTAGAAGTTTGTGATTGCTTTGGCACTACCCATGTTGAGTTTGGACTTAATGCCTGAACTAGATGTTGTGTATTACTTAAAAGTTTCCCAAGCACTAGTATTTTGAAAAAGTTAGATATGCACATTTTGTATCAGATCTTGTATTAATCAAGTTCACTTGGTGATTAATTACGATTGCGATGTGGTTATCCTTGTTGCAAATTACTTAATTAAAATGCCAATGCAAGCTTTATTGATAATATTGAATATGTGTGGTTATAATGTAAGAAATTGGTCATAGATCCATAATGAAGACACTCACTTTGGGCCCAAAACAAAATGATGACATATACTTTGTTGATTAACTGGAAAGAAAAGAGCAGTAAATCCATAAGCTAATAGTCTAAATTCAATCATGGCATTTCAGATTATTAGCGGATATTGTTATTATTGAGCCAATTTACAATTGCAATAATAGGTATTACTTTTGAATCTAAGGACACTAGAATATGAGTCAAGATGTGATGTGAAGGATGGAACAACAATATTGGACTGTTCTAGACTTCAAGACTCTGATACTCTATGAAATGATGAAACCAACAACATTAGGGAATGTACTAAATCAAATCCTAATCATATCAACTAGATGAGTTAGGTATTCAACATATATTTATTTTATTATATGATTCCAGTTACTAAAAAAAGAGTGATTCCAAGAAACTTGGTGGCAATGAAAAAATGATTATGCCAGAGTTTTTGAGCCAATAAAACTAAGATAGATTCTGAAATTTATATGTCTATGCTACTGCAAAGCTATTTTCCATATTCAAAATATATATGTATATATGTTAGCTTCCAATAAATTTTGGTGTCTGGGTATAATTACTAGATAGGAAAAATTGAGGACTGAAAATAGATTTGACCATCAAGGATTCTTGATTTCAGCAATGATGTTGTTTACTATCAATGTTTTTAGGGCCTTTAGAAATATTCTACATAAATGGAAAACAGTGAATGAGATGCTTTTGTTGTTGTCTTCATAAGAAATTGTTGCAACTATTGGACATCTTTGCTAAAGTTGTGCATATGCAACGTGCATTCTATTGTGTCATCTTATGTCTCCAGAGTGCATTCTAAGAAATGCACATATTTGAATGTTGTTGTTTGTTTACAGGTTGTACAGTGAAATGAATTATGTACCATGGGATGGTTGCATCTATTGCAAAGTCTTCGAAATGGAGGTGAAAAGACAGTTTTTTCTTTAAGGTTCTTTGCACCTGCACCATAGAAAGTTATGTTTGATAACCTAAACTTGTGCAAAAGTGATAAAAAATAGAGGTATAGGAACTTGTATGGGTTGTTGATTGGATAAAAGAGAGCAGATGTGCCTCTGCAAATTCATCATTGAGCACATCGACAAATGTCGCTGAAGAAAAGTGTAATATCTGGGATCCTCTTGATGCATTTTTGACAACATTTTTGAACAGGTGAATAGGTGTAATTATGGATTCCAGTTGCTCTTGTATTTGGGAAAAAATATTCTTGTAACATCCATTCAATTGCAACTGCAATGGATGTCAATTTGTTGCAATTTGTTATTTGAAGAACGAAAAAAATACAATATTTGTTTTGCAAATGTATGTGAAAATCAAGAAACGTGTTTGAAATAGACTAAAAACATACAATTGCAATAGCATTTATTGCATATCCATCCATGATGTTTAATTCATAGTTTCTATTATTTTGGTGTTAGCTGATGACAATTGCTACAATGGACCTGACAGAGTACGTGTTTAGTGAGCTCAAAAGGGAAGATATAATTGTGTCTGGTCATAGTCTATGTTTTTGGAAAACTTGTGATATTGTTTCAACTCAGATTTGTTCTTGTACGAGAATGGAATACTTTGCATCACCTCGAGCATATGCTCCCTTGTTTTTAATTGCAAAATATGAAATTCACACATTGGCACTAGGAGAGAAATGGTCAACAAAACGATATATAAGATCATTGTTAATATTCATAGTTATTGTCAATTGGTCGTGTCTATTTACTAAGTCGGAATGCATCAATTCTGCTTTAATGTGCGAGTTTTGGATTTTTACTATGTGTAGGTCCATATAAGTCCAAGACATCTCCTTCAAATACATTAGTATATGTCGTTGTACACAGTTGTACGATAGGAAACGGTGGTTGTTGAACTTGTATAAGCCTACAATAGACAATAAATGGAGGATATCAAGAATAAAACAGAACATTGCTACAATGAATTGTTGATTCACTTAGTTTTTTTTGCTAACAATCTCTGAATTTTTTTCCCATGGAACACTACAAATTTATGAAAAAACAAAAAAAAATTATTACCATTTTTTTTCTCTCTTTCTCGATCTATTATTTGTGACATTGTAGTGTGAGACTTGTTAGCTTGATTGTCCAAAGTCATATTGACAATGTGATTGCAATTGCAAAACTGCCATTTAGAGAAGTGTGAAAGATAATTCAAGCACTTGTTACTAAATTTTGTTGCTTTGGAAAATCATGTAGCTTCACTATTTTTTTTTATTTCCTTTATTCATGACTTTGAAATATTGACAACATATAGAAAAATGCAATATGTAATGGATTAGAAAAAGGAAATGGCAAGGAAATTAGGTATATGGTGGTGTTGTAAACGTCAAACTGATTTTTCAACAAAATATTGAAATGGAATTCTATTTTTTGTATCCAAATATCAATAGTAGTAGAATTTGGTTATGCCTGTTTTAAAAGTGTCAAATGAATATGTTGATAGCCATGAACTAAAAATGGTATATGTAGCATAAAATAATTGCATTGGTTGCAACTGTAAAAGTTGGTGCAAACATAAAATTTGTATTAGGAAGAAGTATTTGCAAATGTTTGCAAAGGAATTGAAAGGAAAATGCTACTATGGTCTATGCAATAAACTTCAGTGATATGAAATATTCTCTCATTAGCTAGAAAAGTTGTCCAAAAATGATCAAGCGGAGAGCCAACATTGCTTGTTGCTTTTGTTGTATGTAACTTGACATTATGACTCCATAAATAAGCAAAAAAAAAAATGTGCATTGTTGCTTTGCAACATGTCAAAGTTCATATCACCAACAATTACAATATGCTCGTTTTGATGGATCTCTTTTAGCATATCATGCACAAAGGAAAAAATTTCATGAGGTGGCGTATGTGGTGCAATATAGATATTTGCTAACTTGACAATGGTTTTGTCAAATTGAAATCTACTGATAATTGTTTCAATGTGCTTTGTTGTGTAATTGTTCAATTTATTTACTAATATGTTTTGTTTGTAACATGTAAGAACTCCATGAATGAAAAATGCAGATAGATAGTGGTAGTTTTTTGCACATACACTTTCCTTTGGTAAAAGTTTTTTTCATGTTTCTTGTAGACACAAGATATCACTTCTCATTAGGTCATAGTCATTGGCGATATTTTCAATGTGTGATGTCAATCTTCGTGTATTCAATGAGTATATAAGAAAATATCATTCTTCTGGTATTGATTGCAAGCCATATTCAAATTGTAAGCAAGATTTATTTTGAAGCCTACTTATTTCATTAGAAACTTTTTGCGAAGTAGAGAAATTTGTTTGTTGCAGTTTTCTTACAAGAAATAATTGGTGCATATCTCTAACACGAGACAAAGCGGTGTATACAAATCCATGTTGTTTCAATCCTTTTGGATCAAATTCTAACTTGTCCATTGTAAGGCCTTGTGATCTATGTATTTTTCATGCACATGCCAATTGGACAGGAAATTGTTCACGAACAATATGAGTTCTATTCATTGATGTTATTTGTTTAGATCATCTTGTGACGAGTGTCCAAGTATGTGGTATGTCAAGTGTGAATAGGTGGAACATTATTTCTCAATGCATTAATCCAACTTATGGAGATCTGAATTCGATCCATATGATGTAAATCTTGTCTTTTGCATGGTGTTTGAAAATGCCTTCTACACCGTTCATAAGACCATACTCAATGGCATAATTGCCTCTATTTAATTCTACAATCATATTTCATTTTAGGACAATTGTAGAAGGCTACTCCATTCTATTTTTTCCATAATATTTGTTTCCATTGGATCTACCTTCTTATCATATGATTCTAATGTATATGTGTCTGATTGCGAAAGAAACAACATTATTTTATTGTGGTGTTCAACATATTTGTTTTTTTTAAGGTATGGAAATGTTGGATCATTTGGTGGAGATCTATAGCAATATTTGTTTAGGTAGTCAATATCATAGTTTGTTTGGGAACAAGTTCTAAGTTTGTTCAAGTTGAATACAATGATAAGGACTTATTGTCTCATGACTTCTTTGAGCTCAAATCACTTAACATTGCTTGTCCATAAGCTATATGGAACCGTGTCAAATTGGGAACTTAGTTGTTTGAAAATCCAGTAATCTCTTATAAGTTGTGCTTGGCAAAGGTCACCACAAAATATGATGTTAAGATTTCCAAAATTTGTTGTCATAGTGTGCATGATTTATCATATCCTTTTTTCAATGTTGCGTAGCATTCAAGAACCTATTAGTGACACCTCATCTATGAGTAAGAGTCAAAGTTGTTCATATTCTTTAGTCAATAGATCCAATGCACTAGATATTAATGGAAGCATATTTGATAGAGTTTAAGGTAGGTGAAGGGCCGAGTGTACAGTGACACCATCTGCATGTGTGCATCTCTTCTAGTGAATGCAACTATGATTCAATTTTTTTTACAGGGTCTCTATGGAGATGCTTGTTGTAAAAGCGTAACAAACCATGGTAAATTGCTTTCACTACAAATGTTTTCCATGTCCTTTCTCTTCTAGTTAAAAACAAATGAATTGGTGTAGTTGGATCCTTTTATTTATCATTATGATTTCTTTAGTTATTTATTGTTTCTATTTGTTAACAAAAATTCTGATGTCATAATGATATTTTTTGCTTAAAATGTATGGGTGTTAACATATTCGAAGGAACTGCTAGAGTTAGTTCTAGGATTTTTAGAAATAAATTTTCTACATAATATCATTCTTCATGTAATGTTTTTCAACTATAGGAAAATGGGTTTGTTCATATTCCAAGGTTTCAAGCACAACTGTTTGTTCATCTTACATTCAGTTTCTTCAAGCACTATGCAAATGTCGCCCCAAGTTGTACTCATTCTAGCTACGAACTTTTGTTCAATCGAATCTACTAGCATTTTTTTGCAACAAGTATGCTTCATACTATGTCTGATAGTTTTTTTTTCATGAGATTTTTAGTTTATCTATATGAAAGAAATAACATCATTTATTCTATAAAAAAAATCGTTGGGTCTTTATGTTCGTTGTATTGAATGTAATGTATGACACATGGACATTTTATTTTCCTAAGATTTGAGTTTGAACACGAGTAACAAGAGCCATATTATGTCGAGCATATATGTTCAAGTTCAATATGTATTGCAATATACTTGCCAATAATTGAAGCACAAATAATGTTTTCAGAGTCATTTGGATCCTATCGCAATAGTATGAGATTATTTAGGACACATGTTCTTTTGTCAAGGGGTGCAGTGTTAATGAATGTTGTCTTTCTAGAGCTCGAGTACAATGGAAATGAGAGAACAATATGGACAACTTGTTGATTGGAAATTTGTTTCATGTTGAGAAGTGCATTTCCAAGTTTGCAAATTGTTTCAATCTTTCTATCATTGCTAGATAGAGATTCCTCTCTTATTTGCTTGAAAGAAGTCATTATGGTGCAATCCATTTTTGTGATGTAGGAACTACAGCGTTGCTGCAGCATAAGAATCTAAGATAAATTGTGCATATATGTTTGCATGGCATAATCCTAGAACCTATTTGGAAAATGCATCAATCCATGCATCAATTGGGTCTTTTTTAGCAGCAAAGTAGGGCGCAATATATGATAACACAAAAGAAGAATTTACTCTTCCTTAGTTACTTTGATATATGACAAGAACATATCAAAGGAGGAGTTTTTTGGATAGCATTTGTGATCCAAAATGGAAAATAGTTCTTTTCTTTTTCAATATTTCTATCATAGCCATGTTCCAAGGGTTGAAAAATAACAACTCTATCCATTGGAGGTAGTGGAAACTAAACCTGCAATTAGAATGATTATATTTTTTGCAGGTTCTTGTGTGATGATGGGTTTGAATCTTAATAGATTCTCTAGTAAGAAATGATGAATCAAAAGATAAATATCTACCAACGAATGTTACAATGTTGTGTTCAGAAGCTTATCGATAGATGGGTGCATTTTTTATCCAAAGCAACCCATGCTCATGTTCATTGTATCTACTCTGGAATTCAATAATAAAGAAGTAGTCTTCCAATTCTCCAAATAGTTCATTATTTCTTGAGATTAAATATTATAATGCTGCCATTCTATTTTTATAGTAACAACTACAAATGATAAGTTCTTTCTTTTCAATGATTCAATACTTTCTTCAAAATTTGTTTTCCCAAATTTGTCTAAAGACTTGTTTCTAGTTTCCTGCAATGCATCACACAATGGAACACAAAGATGTTTGGCACTAGTAAAAGTCATAAAGAATGTTGGAGGGCCAAGTTGTTGTATCATTGTAAACACGTCTTTTCTTATGTGTTCAATGTAGTCATGTGATGTGCGTATGATTTTGAGAGAGCGATAGACAATTGGGGATTTCAATATTTGTTCAAGGTTGTTTTTATATTTTATGTCTTTTGCAACTAGGTTTTTTCCTTTTAGCTCTCCTTTGTGAATTGAAATCCAAGAAGAATTTGAGACTTGATTTATGAGAACTCAAACTATTGCAAAGCCTTCAGAACTATGCAAAATCTCCCACCGCGTTATTTGTTTATAAGTAAATCTATTTGTAATGTCCTTAGGTCAGCGAGATCCATAAAACAATGTAGGGAAACTAAGTCTTCAGAGAACTTATCTTGGAAAATGTCTAGTGGTTGGAATATTTCAGAAGGTGCAATTTGTATGATTCGATTTTCCAGGTCATCTATTAACTAAGCTTGTCCATATCCATGCACCATTGTTTTGGAGATAAGTTTTGGATCTTTTCCTTCATCAATAAAATCAAGCGATTCTATGTTTAGCAAATCATGAATGTGTTTTTCAATGTTTTCGTTGAAATATTCCCATTCGCTACTGATCATGACTCCCCTAGATCTATAAAGTGGAGTATTACACAATTCATTTAGAGCACGCATGATATTTCTTGGTCGAACAATGCCATATAAATAGCCATTTCTACATTCCAATTTTATTTTTAACGTAGGCAATTCTTGTTGCAAAGAGCCTTTTTGCATTTTTTGCAGATTTCTTAATTGACTTCAATGACTTTTGAATAATTTTCAATTGTTAAAGATGCATAAGTCAATACAATCTATTGTCAATGATACGCATGTATTTATGGAATTCCATGTGTTCACATACATCACATGCATGATTCAGTGTGTATTTATTCGAATCCAAATATGCTATAATTGCATTAAACTTTTTTGCATATTTCATTTTTCTTTGCGATGGAGGGTGTTGTTATTCTTGTATTTCTTGTTTTACATGCTGCAATGTTGTAATTTTATTATTAGGAACTTTGAAGGAGATAGCTTATGTTGTTTCCCTAGCTATTTGTTGAGAATAATGCAATTCTACATTTTGTTCGTCTGCAATCTTTGATTTCTTTCTTTGTACATATCTCCCCTCTATAGGGTGTCCTCTATATTTAGATACATATCTTAGATGAGAAGGATGTTGAATGTTTTTTTTTTTGTATTGTAGCTTTTGTATTGTAGCTTAAGTTTAGGGTTACTTGCATAGACATTTGCTTGCATTTGAATGCAAGTATCTATGCCTTGGATAAATGTACTTGCAAAAGTTTGTCTAGATTTAATTTCAAGCAATGGCCTGAAATGTGTATGTGAAGTACTAAGGAAACAACTCACGAGATAGAGTATCATTGAGGAGGTATATGTTGAGTGGAATCTTTGAGTAATTGTTTGGGATTCGAATCTCCAAATGTATATGTTGATGTGAGGAATTCACATAACCATTGCAATGCAAATCCACTTCCCTCTATTTTTCCATCTCTATATGATATTGACAAATTGATAATATATCCTTTCTAGTTAGCAATGGATTTCTCCCTTCTTATAGTCATGTCAACAAGATATTTATTCAGACATTTGATTTCCCTAATGTCACTTGCATTGTAGCAATTGTATAAACTTTGTGCCATTGTCTTTCTCAAAGAAGGCATATCATAAGACAATGTCAATCTACAAATTGATTCGAACAATGAGTCATGGAAATCATTGACAATAGTATCAAGTATATAAATTTATTCCTTCAATAGTGCTTGTTCAATAGAAAACATGTCTATTTGACCCATTGGAACATGATTTCCAAGTACACATGCATTTGGTGCTTTTGATGTGAAATCTATTTTTTTGTGTTGATCTATATGACAGAAATGGCCCAAAGTGTCCACATGATGTGACTTGATCATGGAACGAGATGTTATATTCATATACAATGTCGTCAACATTGAAACACTCGTATTTTGTTTTATTTTCAAATGGACAAACATAAACTGGAACTTTTAGACAATTTCAAAACCATTTGATGCAGAAAATATCACCCCATAAGCCCAGTCCAGAAGATTTGTACAAACTAGAAGCAGATAAAGACATTCTATGAAAATATGTATCCACATCTTTTACATTGTACAGTTCTTCTAGAAAATCACTATTCAATTATGTTTTCATTGAATGAAGAGATTCGGGGTCTTGGAAATCCAATATATCCCTAAAGTGATTTACTATTCCTTGTCTTATCTCAACAGATGAAAAATAAAAATGTATCAAGAAAACTAGTGCATCGAATAAGCAATATCCCTGATAATAGTGGAATTTTTTCAATCGAAACAAGTTGTGCCTAGCTAATAGATGATCGATTTCCTAAACATTTGGTCCTTGCATTGTGAAATAATTTGGTTCAATGAAATGAGTTTCTTTATTGAAAGTTTCATTCTCTTGATCCATAGAAACTATATTTTTGTACAAAAGAATATCTCAAAAAGTAGACTGTACATATCAATAGGAAACCACAAGACAAAAAAAAAAAAGAAAAACTAGAGGACCTTGATAGTTGAGCTATATTTGTCTATGGAAAATGTGGTTAGCAATAGCTTTACCTGAAACAACAAATGTGCAAGTGTTACAAGTTTTGATATAACCTGAAAAGAAAAATTGTAATCAAGAACATAAAAACAAATTAAAGCATATATCTACAAAGTGCAAAAAGAAAGAATCTAGATGCATGAACAATTCACTAGAGTTAACTTATCAAGTAAGGTCATGCCAGGGATGAAGCTTTGAACTAGGATAAGGTTGAAGCTCTGAATCAATTTCTGCAAGAGATCACTGTGATAGTGCCTATAATATTTCCATAGTTGTTTTCAAAAAAGAAAAATCTAATTAGAGGGATTTTTTTGAATGGGTCCGATGGTACAAACAAACAACCATTGTTTAAAGAAATTAGATGTCAACTAAGAAAGGATAGAACTACTTGTTATAAAAACAGGATCGCAGAGCAATACAAATAAACAAGATGCAAATATAAATCACATAAAACTCATTACAAGAGAGACACCAATATAACGTGGTTCACCCAAGATGGGATACGTCCACACATAAATTTATAGTCCTTATTATTATACCATCCAACAAATTAAGGGATACAACCTGCAACACATCCGCTGCAACTTCCTCTTCACTCTCTCATGTCTCTCCCGTGCCCCCCTGGAACCCCCATGGCGTCTATTTTGGGGGGAAGCCCCCCCCCAAACCCCCTCGTCATGGGTTTGGATCCAAACACGGATGAAACATGACCTCTGAAT
This sequence comes from Larix kaempferi, assembly GCA_027924585.1. Classification (NCBI taxonomy): domain Eukaryota; kingdom Viridiplantae; phylum Streptophyta; class Pinopsida; order Pinales; family Pinaceae; genus Larix; species Larix kaempferi. The sequence continues at coordinate 26,338,784 of BSBM01000370.1, read as the reverse complement.
AATTACTATCAGGCTCCACAACCAACACTACTTGATAACTAAAGCCTCAAATGACACTTGTTCTTCTTTCAAAGTACCAAATGAACATTTGCTATCAGGTCCAATCTTTACATTACTCAAGCAGAACAAAGTTACCTAGTATCGAAGATTGAAATGGTCTAGTGTTTTTTACTACAAATTCCTTGGTTTCAAATCTTGAAAAAGCTTCTATTGACAATTTAAACTCTTGGATTTTTCAACTGTTCAAGAATAAGAACAAGAATAGCAAAAAAGGCTATGCCATATAATTGGTTCATTAGGAATTCAATAAGCCAACTACAAGAGTACCTAATCTTGATTATCAAGGCTTTTTTTCTAATTCTTAAATCTTGTTGAAGAATTCAAGGATGTGATTTTGCTAAAGAGCATGTGCCTAATTGTGCTTTTTATAATTTCCGTGTGGAAAAAAAATTCAAAATTAGGCATACACTAAGGACATTTATTCTAACCCTATGGGAAACATAATGAGAAGAATCACAACAATTTCAATACTATAGAAAGTGTCATTGCATCGATTTAACATAAAGAAGAATCAATTGAAACTTGAAGGAATGAGGGTGCTAGTCTTGCACAAAGAATATTGATTATGTGTTCCTAGTAGTCTTCACCTAGAAATGAGTTTTTACACATTTATTATGTTACACCAAAATGTTGTCACCCTTGTGCAAGTGTCGCAAGTGTTGCAAGTGTCATCATCATGACCTAGTGTCGTCACCATGACCGTTGAAAGTATCGTCATTATGACCAGTGTTGTCATCATGACCGTTGTGATAATGTCGTCATCTTGACCATTGTGTAAACTCTTTGCTCTGACCCCTAACCTCATTCTAGGATAAAACACATCCAACTGAGATATTTCCCTGCCTAGTTGACCTCTTTGAGTAGGTTGTATCACTTCTCCTTCATCTAGGGTGCGACGTCGCAGTTCTTGGTCATCTAGGGTGAGACATTGTCGCAGGTTGTCCTCAGACAAAGTGCGATGACCCCCTTTGTCGCTCTATGTCCTGTACCAAGGTGCGACGACGTTGGTTAAAAGCTATTTTGGGGAGTCTCGAGGTCTTTCTAGAAGTCTTTTGAGGTGGATACCTATCCCTAGGTTCTAGGTGAGGTGGCATTTCGGTTCCTAACCTTATGGGAAGATCCCTTAACCATCTCCTCCTAATCCTCAACCTACCCTATCTCTTTAGCCCTATATAAACACCCACTCTCTCCATGTGAGGGGGGAAGGTCTATGGTATCCTTATGTTGATAGAATCCATATTGGTGATTGGGAAGCTTGTACCACCTTGGAGGCTTGGATTGGACATGTTGGATGGAGGATGTGACGTTGAGGCTTTGGTTGTAGCTTCATCTTTTTATGTATTCCCACTTTTTAATACAGTTAATATAATCTCTTTCCATGAATGTTGTCTCGTTGATGATGTTTAGAACTTTCTTCCTCAACTGTTAGTTTAGATCAGTTATTGTTTAAATACCTTGTACTGCTTGTATCGTTTCCATATTGTCTTGACAGGTCTTGCAGCTGGAGATTTGACGACCGCGAGATTTGGAGCAACAACAAGGAGAAGGATCTACGATCCGAAAGGTATGATATCTAAGTACTTGATCTGTAACTAGATCTAGGAAATGAGTTTTGTGTTATGTTCTATTTGTTCTAGATTCACTTGAACTAGGGAGATCCGGCTCACATCCGCTCGAGTGGATTGTCCGTTAACAATTGAGAGTTGGTTGAGCATGCATGGATAGGATGCACCAAGTATTGTGAATTTGGATCCCACACCAAATTCCTAAGGACCAACTAGTTTGATGGATAGTCAACAATAAAGCAAGAGGAACATATCAATCCTTCTGTGGGATTGAATTAGTTTTTTCTTGCACAACATGCAAACATAATTGCAATTTCCCATGTTTCTTTTTTCTTAATCCAAAGTTTGGACATCAGCATAATAGACCATTGAAAGCATATGAATTGTCACTAATATCAACCAAAGTATCTAAACCTATGACTATATATGCTCAAATGCATTGAATATTGTTTCATTCCAACCTTGAAAGCAAGGTTTTTGAAAGAGTAGAAATCAAAGTCTAACCATCCTTATGCGATCATGGAAAAGGAAAAGACATATAAGCTATATGGGATAGACATAAGTGGAATTCTCTGCAGTATAAAAAAGATGAATATAAGTAAAAAGGAACAAAACCATAGAAAATTTCTTCAAGCGATGCTAGAAACAACCATTGTTTCAACATACTTTGGCAGCATCCTAGGATTTGGAACTTGCAGAAACATATTAAAGTATTTTGTTCTAAGACCACAAAATTATAGCTATTTCTTTCATATATGGTCCAATCAGACAACAATGATTCATTGAATCATATTGCAATTTTTTGAACAAGATTTCTTTGTCACTCTAAAATAATTTCGCTAGAATACTTAAGTGAATATTGATCTCATGAATGTTTCCCTAGCATCAGTAAAAATATTTAAAATAGCATGGTTTGATTGCAAGGAAATAGCCCAACAAATCATCAAATTACAAAGCAGATAACCATAAAGAACTATGTATGTCCAAAATGTAGATATGGACATATGATTAATGATCATAGGCACATCATCATAATTGTCATGAGCTATGCATTGTCACTAATATTGATCCACCTCTGAAGTCGATTGGTTTGTTTCAACTAGTATTCCTAGTCCTAGTTGACAAATTCTCGGCACCACTTGTCGAATACCGACGACTCCAACATGCTCTATCGACGATGACTATTGCGCACCGACGACAACTGATCGACTACGATAGATTGTCCCTATATCTTCCAGTCGACTGTGACGGTTGCACTTCTTAGACCGCTACAACTTATTTTGTAACTGAATGTAAAAGGTAGGAAGCTCAAGCATTCTCAACACTCTATATAAGTCTATACATTACTGTAACATAAAAAAAGAGGAGTAACAAAGAAGAAATAATAGAATTTTTTTTATCCAAATTCTTGCATTTTGTCTGTGTATATTCCTTATTGTTTTCTTGTTCTATATTTTTGACTTAGTTAAGTTGCTTCCTCCATAATAGACCTCAACTTATTCAGTCGACCCTGTTGTCCTCCATCGAACTCTTGGGAAACGTGGACTCTCATTGGTATCATAGCTTGATCTTGCATAAGTTTTGCGGAGACACTTCTTGTTGAAGTTACCTGACTTATTCCTTTTCAAACACGCTCACAAACCTAGCAATCCGGATAGATCCTACCTTCAACTTCTGAGTATCTACCAACTTGTAACACTCAACCGAAGATGGAAGAAGAAGCATACAATAAGGAAGCAATTGAAGAGACAAAGAGACTCATTGAGAAAGCATTTGCTCGACAACGAACTGAAATGTACGAGCATTTCAATGAGATTCTTGCTCGACTCACTAGTTCATTTGGCTTGAATTTAGTTAGCAATTCGACGAGAAATGCCTTTGACAAAGCCAGTCCTTTTAAGGTACATATGAACTTGGATATACTGAATCTAGAAGGAAATATTGATGTTGAATCTGTAGACAACTGGGTACAATAGCTGGAATCTTATTTATCTGTGAATCAACTCTTAGAAGCTGAGAAGATCACCATTTCATCCTTGAAAATGTCAACTTGTGTGCACTGTTGGTGCGAGAATCTATCAAAAAAAATGGATAAAGAAGACAACCCCATTGAAATGTGGGATAAATTTTTTGAGCATGTCAAAAGGGAGTTCTACCCGCCCAAATACATTGAACAACAGTATAAGAATTGGCTACAACTAAGGCAAGGGAGAGACTAGTCTGTGCAGAGCTATACTGAGGAGTTCTATCGACTGATGGATAGACTTGGCGTTCGGGAAGAGGAGAAATTGCTTGTTCTGAAGTATGTCAGTGGATTGTCCCCATACATTCAACAGGAGATGGAGTTCCTTACTATCAATACGCTTATGGATGCATTCCATTATTCTAGCAAGCTTGAAGCGAAGTAGAAAGGAAAAGCATGCCTCAAGACTAAGCCAACAAGACGACCATCCGACAAGAATTATTTGTCGTCATCGACTTCGAAAATTCCAAATGCCCATATCACCCAAATCTTCCTAAGAAAGATCAGGGTAAGAGACCTTCTCAGAGAGATAAGAGGGAACGTAGTAAACAACCCTTGCTGGGAAATGGTGTGATTAGCACAACTCGTCGTGGCATGAAGCGTCTGAATGCAAAGCTCATAAGACATTCTTAGGGAAATTGTCTACATATGACTCATATGACAAATCCGTTGTAGAACCTGACTTGGAATCATCGACTCTCCTGGAATCGACATCGACAACTCCAACCGCCTTGACTATTGTCGATGAGGAGGAATGACAGCGCCTATTCCATACACAGATATGGGTTCATAACCATACTTTGCATCTCATTGTGGATAATGGCATCCAGAAGAACTTTGTTTCTGAAACTCTTGTGAAGAAACTTGGTCTTGTCACTACTCCACATCCTCATCCTTATAACATCGATTGGATGAAGGATGGAGAGGAACTTCGAACCACTCGATAATGAAAACTCGCCTACTTCATTAATCCTTTCAAGATGAAGTACTTTGTGATGTGGCACCACTCTCAATAGCCGACGCTTTGTTTGGAAATCCATACTTGTTGGATTGAAATGGAAGTTATCAGTCACGACCGCAAAAGGTGATTCTCGAAATTCAGGATAAGTGGTATGGCATACTAGAGTAGCGACTTACATCAACAGTTGAGACAATATCTTCTAAACATGTTAAAAATTTAATCAACCATGCTCATAAATTCGCATTAATCATGATTAAGACTCAACATTCTAGGAAGACTATAGCAACTAGTCGACTCGTTGACAACCGTAGTCCTCGATATCAACAATAGATCGAAAACATTCTTGAAGAATACCAGAATGTGTTCAAAGAACCAAACAGAGTACCTTTACACTGTCAGGTAAAACACTCCATTGAAATTTCTCATGGTTCTTCATTACCTAACACATCTGTCTACAGGAGGTCCATTATCGAGAATGAAGAGATTTGTCAATAGATCCAAGATTTGAACGACAAGGGCCATATCCGACCCAGTTCCTCTCCTTGTGGAAGTACAGTTGTTCTTGTTCCGAAGAAAGATGGGACTTGGCGCATGTGCATCGACTACATAGACCTCAACAATATTTTAGTAAAGAACCGGTACCTTTTACCAAGAATAGAAGAATTGATTGATTGTCTGAAAGGTGTTAAATTATTCACTAAACTTGATCTCAAGTTGGGATATCATCATAGTCCGATTGAGCCCTCTAATGTATGGAAAAATTCTTTCAAAACCAAGGAAGGATTGTTTGAATGGTTATTCATGCCTTTCAATTTAACCAATGCACCTGCAACCTTCATGCGATACATGGATGACATTCTTCGACCTTTTGTTGGAAAATTTGTTATTGTCTACCTCGACGACATCCTGATTTTTAGTAAATCGTGGGAGGAACATGTTCGACAAATCTAGCAAGTCCTCGACACCCTTCGACAACATTGACTCTACTTGAAGTTGTAAAAGTGTTCATTTGCGATGGACAACATCAAATACTTGGGGTATGTTATCGACTCTAAAGGAATTCATGTTGACCCAGACAATATACCGATCCTCAAAGGTTGGTCAATTGCTCAAAACATTCATGAACTAAGAATTTATCTTGGCTTGGTGAATTTTTATCGATGATTCGTACTTGTCTTTAGTCATATAGCCCGGTCTTTGACTCAGCTGACTAAAGGAAGTGGGAATACTATCTTCAAGTGGACACCAACACAGCAGCAAGCTTTTGAGAATCTCAAGCACAAACTCTGTACTGCACCAGTACTTGTGCTACTGGACTTACATCAACCATTTGAAGTCAAATCCCATGCCTCCGACTATGCTATGGGCATCGTAATCACACAATCCAGTCACCCAGTCACATTCCACTCAAATACTTTCAATGACACTGTTAGGAAGTATTCGACATATGAAAATGATCTCTATGCCATTGTACAAGATCTTAAGCAACGGAGACACTATGTCCTTGGAAAGGAAACAGTTGTTCATACCGACCATAAGCCCCTATAGTTTGATACATCCCATTCTAATCTACAGATGACCAAACAGGTCAAGTGGATTAGTTACCTACAATAGTTTCAATTAGTAATTAAGTATCAAAAAGGAAAATCCAATGCAACAGTTGATTGCCTTAGTCGACCACTGGTTACTTCACTTATTACAATCTTAAGTATGCATGGATATGAGACCATTACTTGGCCACGACAGTATGAAAAATATGTTGATTTCTTGATGGTGTACCGACAACTCTAGATAGGTCAGTCGATTGCTCTCGAATACCATGTGAAGGAAAACTTGTTATACAAGCTTGCACAAATTTGTGTACCAGTAGGTGAGCATCGACAAAATCTCATTTGGGACGCACACTACAACAAAACTACAAGACATTTTGGAGTAACAAAGACACTCATTGTACTCCAAAAGTACTTCTACTAGCCTTCACTCAAGACGGATTTTGACAAGTATATCAAGTCGTGTGTGGTTTGTGCCATCACTAAGCCACCAAACCGATGACAGGGTTTGTATACACCCTTTCCAGTCCTGAATCGACCGTGGGAATCCATTTCCTTGGACTATTTGATTGGATATCTTATTACCTGACACCAACATGATGCAATCCTGGTTGTGGTAGATCGATTTTCCAAGATGACTATCCATATTTCTTACAAGAAGACCATAACCGAACAACATACCACTCAGCTCTTCTTTGAGAATGCTTGGAAACATATGGATTTCTGACTTCAATCATTTCCAACTGCGACTCCAGATTTCTAAGAAATTTCTGGAAGACGCTCTGGAAATAGCTCAAGAAACAACTATCAATGTCGACTGTGTTCCATCCCCATGTCGATGGACAGAAAAAGTTGTGAATCGCCTGGTAGTAAAAATGCTCCGCATGTACAATCACTAACATCATCGAACATGGGATGAAAGTCTTACGTACATCCAGCATATCCATAATCGAGCACAACATAGCTCTACAAGCAAGACTCCATTTGAAGTTTGTTATGGATTTCAACCCTCGATGCCTCTCGACTTAGTCAACCAATCGACTTCCTTGGTCGACACTGACCATGGACATCGAGAAGTTGAAAAAGCACTCAAGTTCAAGGATCAAATTTGTGACATCCAAAAGCAAGCACATGAGATGTTATAGCAAGATAATGCAAAAGCTAAGGCACGACACGACAAGCATCATATTCCTCATTCTTTTCAAGTTGGGGATCATGTCTGGTTATATCTTAAGAAAGACAGGTTTACAGGTCCATACAAAAAGTTAAAGCCTTTGAGATATGGTCCTTACACCATTCTTGAGAATATTGGGGAAAATGCCTTTAAGCTCAAAATTCCTTCATGCATGGGTTTATATCCAGTATTTAATGTGGATCTATTTTGACCATATCATGTACCATTGCTTGAACAAAGTAACTTGCATACGACAATGCCTAAAGATATATTACACCGAGGTGTTCAGGATCCTCTACCTGGTGACACAATCATAGGCCGACGAATACGCCGTACAAGGATGCAAGCAGTTCCCTTGTTTTAGGTGGCCAAAGCCGAACAACTTCCAGCCCAAGAAAAGTGGTATTCTACTACTGAACAAAATGAGAAGTTTCATCATCTACATGAGAAAGAAATGGTACCATTGATTATTAAGGAAGGGAGAATGACCCACCTCTGAAGTCGACTGGCTTGTTTCAACTAGTAGGCCTAGTCTTAGTCGACGACTTCTTAGCACCACTTGTCGAAGATCGAAGACTCTAACACACTCCGTTGACGACAACTATTGCGCACTGACGACAACTAACTGACTACAACAAATTGCCCCTCTGTCTTCCAGTCAACTATGACAGTTGCACTTCTCAGACTGTTACAACTTATTTTGTAACTGAACGTAACGGGAAGGAAACTCAAGCATTCTCAACACTCTATATAATTTTGTACATTATTGTAACGTAAAAGAAAAGAGGAGGAATCGAGAAGAAATAATGGAATTTTTTTTATCCAAATTATTTCATTTTGTCTGTGTATATTCCTGTTTTTTCTTGTTTTGGATTGTCGACTTAGTTAAGTTACTTCCGCCATAATAGACCTCGACTCATTCAGTCAAACATGTTGTCCCCCGTCGAAATATTGGGTGATGCAGATCAAATATGGACACAAGCACATGGGCTAGCAGCGAAATGGCTTAGATCGTCCAATGCACATATCGATCTCTATCCTCATAAGATCCATTATCATCAACAATAAATATCTAGAACGACTAGACCTTGATCCTATGCTAAGGCATGACAAACAATATCCAAGCAAGCCATTGTTTGGATTTTCTGTCTTGTCTCTTTGCTATCATCCAAGTAGGAAATTTTTGCAGCAAGCACTATTTTTTGAGTCCAATACAACTCAATGCAAGCAAAGAACAAAAACAATTTGCTTGTTTCTATATATCCATCCATTAAAAAGAGTCCATCCAAAAAAATAACACTAAACATAATTCCCAATTACATCATAAACAACTTTAAAGATGTATACCTTTGCCTAAAAAACGGACTTCTAACAAAAGATTCCCAAAAGAGCACATTCTTTTAGACTGGAGCATAGCTTAATGTAGGGAAACACACAAGAAAACCATAAAGGATGAGACAACAGGAAGCATTTCAACCAAAAACATAATATTGATGATTACATTAATAAACTTTCTCAAACATTTAACATGGTCCTTCTGCAAATCATTTCAGTAAATTTCTGCATCTACAATTATATATGCCCCAATGAGCATGATTTAGATATCTAACTCAATGTTATCTAGTCATCCATTAAAAATAGTTTCTCTATGAAAAGACGATGAACATAATTGTTGATTACCAGTTACCTACCCATAACAACTTTAATAATGTATGAATGCATTAAAAAAAAATCTCTCATTCTTATCCTAGGGGAAATTGGCTTGATACAAGCTGGTGAACATTAAAAAACAACCTACACTTTTACACAATGTATCAGAAGGAAACAAGGTAAAAAAATATAGGGAAACATTGACTCCCAAATCACCAAGCTATCACTAGAGAAATCGCCCTCTGGACATCAAGTATTTCAAAATTTTCTAAGGAATCCCTGAAATTGTTGCATTTTAGGCATGTGTTTTCCTAATAACTGACCTAGCTCTAGAACATTGTAGGAAGAGTAAACAAACTGCACAAATTTCGAATGCATGCCCAAAATTGCAGAGTAAGTTGCTTGCTTCTCATATACAAAATTAATGCAAAAACCAAGGACCAAGGTTCAACATTTCAACTTCGCAAATGAATTCGTGCAAAACCAATCTAAGAGACCCCAAACGGATACAACACATATGCGTACTTAATCTTACTTTGTACAACACATATGCGTACTTTTCTCAGTTGACTCTGGACTAAGTACTGTGCATACTTTCCTCATCTATGTTGTGCTGCACACTTTGATCATCACACCAACTTTCCTGTCAAGCGACACTTAGGCGCTCTTTGCACCTTCTTCAACTTACTTTGTACTGCAACTTCATACTTGGGTCTACTCCAAATTCTCTTCTTCTTCCGAGCTGAGACTTAACTTCGTACTTGGGTATGCTCCAAAATTTGTCCTTCTTCCGAGCTAAGACTTAACTTCGTACTTGAGTCTGCTCCAAACTCTGTCCTTCTTCCTGTTAAATATATAGCATCAGAAGACATTCTCCAAACCAATCTTGTGTAGTCAAGATTGGTCCTCCCGTATAGAGGTGAGCACTTTGATTGCCTTCCGTGTAAAGGTTATTCCTCCCGCATAGAGGTAATTGATCAAAGTAATGATGTTATAAATTCTTGTTGGACAAGACTCCGAACTTGTGTGTATCAAGTCATGATTATCATGTGAACCTTCCATATAAAGGTATCCATGATATGGACCTCCCGTATAGAGGTGTACCTTCCGTATAAAGGTCATGCTTTACTTGTTAAAAACATTTAATGTTGTGTGATATACTATTAACCATGATCACCATATTGCTATTAAGTCTCCTTTAGAGATTGATCACCTCTAAAGTGAATTACTTTAGCATATGATCATTTGGTCCAGAATAATATAATATGATCTTAGCATCCGATAATTATTCTTAGTATAATGTAATGTGATGTATAATTAAAGTTAGCACATATTGACCATGCAGTGTGAGATAAAGAAATAAAATATAAAGCATAGAGATCAAGAGAATTTGAAATTGCCCATGCAGACACTTCAACTAATTAAAGAGAACTCGAATTATTAAAGCTTTAGTTATAAAGCTTCAATTAAGCATCAATGCTTCAGTTAAAACATCAGTTAAAGATATGTCTCAGTTAACTAAAGAACTCACAGTGGTCACTTTAAGTAAATCAATCAGCATGATTTCAGTTAACTAAGTGTTAAATAAAAGGGACTAGTTAACTAAAGTATTTTCACTTTAGTTAAATTAAAAGATGACACTTTAGTTAACTAAGTGGCAAGAAAGAAGATCTAGTTAACTAAGTGCTATTGCATGACGACACTTATGTTAAACTAAAAGATGACATGTGATTTCTGACACTTGCATGTTGACACTTAAGTTATCCACCTAACTAAGTAGGGAAAGATTTCAGTTAAGAGGCGAGTTCATCCTAAGTGACAACTCGGTGAGATGAAGCACTGCATTAGAAGTGGGGCGCACCACTCCATGCAAGATTAATACATCCAGTTTGAGGGAGAGTTTATTTTCAAGTTAGAAGTTAAAAATTGAGAGAAAAATGTATAAATATGATAGACATGATTGTTGAATCCAGTGTGAAGCGAATTCTCTTATCCATTGAAGGCAAGGTGCTTCTCTTTGTGCAGGGTATTATTCGTGCTTGTTATTGTTGTGCTGGGAACACATCCGATTGATCTCTCTTCTCTATTTCTTCAATATCTTCACTAAGAATTTTGGTGATCTCTTATCTTCCGAAAGAAATCTTCTATGTTGTAAAAGAAAGCATTCTCTGCTATCCATTATATTATACTGAGAAGAATTGCTGGGGTTTTTGTTCTCATAATTTTGAGGATTTTCCCTAGAGTATATCTTTTGTTATGGTTGTATTAATTTCATGGATTGAATTGTCTCATTACTTCAAGTCTCTGCATCTAAAGGGATTAAAGATAAAATCTCAACCAAATTTCAACATGGTATTAGAGCTCAGGGGGTGAAGGAGCTCAGTTTTGCATGCCAGCTAGAGCCTACGTAGATCCTGAGAAGTTGAGCAAAATATTTGAATACTGTGGCATCAGTCTCTGTATGACCGGAAGACCGTCTTGAGGGCTAAGAGGCCACCCCCAAGATGGGATATTAGGCCACCAGGGAGAAGGAAACACCTATAGTCTTCTCTCTCTTATCCCACAACCCATTCTTCTCTATGTGCTTGGACAAAAACTCATCTAGAGATCTACAAAGATATCACTCAGCCATCACAGCTATGGCACTCCTTCCAATTTCCCCACACAACACAATGAAGGCATTCCCCTTCACTGATCCATTGTTCCCTCAGGAAATACAACCCTTACGGTGCTTACCAGTTTGTGCAGTAAGATTTCAATATGATGTATGTTGTTGGAGAACCTCCTGTAGCATAAATTATGGATTCCCAAGCATCTGTGAGAAACACAACTCAATGGGTAAGGGTTCCTAGATTTCCCAACCTTTGTGCTCAGCTACAATCACTCTCTACCCTTCAAATATACAACTCTAGTTCCAAATTTGAATTTATGGATTATACATAGTTCGATAATGGTCATGAACAACAATAGGAAACTTTACGTAGTGTGTAAATATTCATAAGAGAATGATAGAATGAGTGTTGAATCCAAGGGATATGAGATAACAATGGAAAGACAATTGAAATAGCTTTTGACCATAGAAAAAAAGGATTGAAGAAAACTGCAGAACTGTCACAAAAGTACATTCACTCCCATTCTTCAATAACTACATGAAGTGACTTTTCCCACCAATCGTACACATGCATTCAATGATTGTATTTGATAATCAAGATGAAGTAATTGGCTCATTTAAATCTCATGTGGAAGAAGTTAGATGAGTTCTAAGGTTGAAACTTGCAGTAAAGGATTTAGTCTCTCATAGACCCCCTTTCCTCTTCCCCTCTAGTGGAATCATAGTCCCCTTAGTGCTCTTTACACATCCTTCTTGGACCATTTTATTATTTTCCAGCATAATATTTACATATATTTGGAACTGACATGATAAGCCAACCACATGGTCCAAATAAAAATATTTGCATCATACATGCCTAGCCATTCACTAGTTGGGCCTCGGCCTTGAGCTTTGCACTAGGAATCTATACTAGCATATTTACATCATTTAAATAATTTTTATTAAATACATTCCACGTTAAAATTGAGGATATTACAGAGAAGGAAGATTTATTTATGAGAGAAGGGAGGTGGATTAGCAATGGATCGAAATATGATAATGTATTCATATTTTTACAAACAGATATGGGGTAGAAAATCTGTCATCATGCTTCAAGCTTAATAAATTGAGGATATTACAGAGAAGGAAGATTTATTTGTGAGAGAAGGGAGGTGGATTAGCAATGGATTGAAATATGATAATGTATTCATATTTTTACAAATGGATATGGGGTAGAAAATCCGTCATCATGCTTCAAGCTTAATCCCCATTGGATTCTATATGGGGATTACACCACTTTGTAAAAAATAAATGCATCAAACTCCAACCTATAGAAGGAGAAAGAACAATTAGGGAAATACAAATATTTTACTAGGAATCAAAGGATAATTAAATCTTTGGTCAAAAAAGGATTTTATGACTCTTAGAGCATACTTATTATAATGGAGGATAAGTTGGAAAGATACATAAGGACTTTCCCAATGGGAATCTATCTAAGGATAATGAGGTAAAACTGTATTAATAAGAAGAGGAGAAAGTGTGTCTCTTGGCTTGGAAGGAGGCCAAGTGGAGGTAGAAGAGTAAGACTACTTGGATTCAGAGGATAATAACAATAAAAAAATCACAAGCATGTCAACTTGATGCCAAAATCCATGAATACCATTTGGAAGGTGAATAAATGACAAGGATTAACAGCTACAACTTTAAAGGACACACTAGCAGATGTTACATGACACTATTGGAAAAAATTTCTTGAACAAACAAGAGAAATATTAGGGTGATCTTATTTATATCCATGTTTTCCAACATAATGTTTAGCAAAGATACAAATATAGCCTTAATGGCTACTTTTGACTCAAAGGAATTGCATGAGACACTTAAATCCTTATATCATGAAAACTATCTAGGTCCAGATGGATGGAAAGTGGATTTATTCACAGGCTACTATGAACTATTAGGTCAAGATTTGGTGTACAATTTGTAGGAATCCATATCAAGTGGTAATATCTCAAGAGCATTCAATGACACCTTCATTGCAATTATACCTAAAGTTGAAACTAATAATCCTTTAAGCAATGTAAGTCAATTTCATTATGTTGTATTTTTATTGTTAGGTCAAAACTTATTCCATTAGTAACAACCTATGGGGGGGCTTTTGGGCTCTTAGAAGGGATAATTATTCAAAATGTTGTGGGAGTATCACGATAAACACTTCACACTATTAAATCCAAAAGGTTACCAACAATTGTATTGAAGTTGGGCTTATATTTTCCATATGATAGGAAAGTTTTGTTGTACATAATAATTATTATGATGCAAGTGAGTTTCAATCCCCCATTTATTAATTGAGTTGATGAGTGTTTCACCACATTGATTTTTACAGTTCTCATAAATGGAGTTGTCTCACCTTTCTTCAAATCCTCTAACGAGTTAAAAAAAGGTTATCCTATTTCTTCCATTCTTTTTCTACTAATGACATAAGGTCTTAGCAGGTATATCACTCAACAAATCAATATGGTAGATTGAAACATCTAAGAGCAGTAAGAAATATCCAAACCTGTCACATTCTATTTCTAGATGAAATATTAATGTTTGGAATTGGATCGAAAAAAGATGAAAACATATATGCCAAAACCTTGAAATTGGTTATAGTATAATACAAAAATGGAAACAAATGTTCATAAATCCATACTCTCCTTCAATTTTGTTAATTAAGTTCAAATTCCAGTGATTTCCAAGTTCACCCCTTAATCCATAATGTATTTTGAAAATTAGACAAGTTACATAGGGTTCAAATGAAAGCCTAATGGATATCGTGATGGAGGCTAGGTGTGCCTATATGATAACATTGAAAAAGGGATCTCTTCATGGTATCATAAATGGGTTTAATTGGTGGTAGGATCACTCTCATCAAGAGTGGCTTACGATATATTATAGTTTATTGGATGGTAATTGCACTTATTCCTAAGTTTATTCTCAATGAGATAAGAATAAAAGATTAGATTCATATGGGGTGGATGGAAGTAAGGATAATTATGGGACACCATGGGTTATATGGTAGGTTATATGGTAGCTACCGACCAAACCAAAGTCATTGGGTGGTTGGGGTATGAAGAATATATATTGATTTTTCAATGGCTTTAGAAGCTAAGGAAATACGGATCAGGGTGGTAAACAACCAATAAATGACATATGATTATTGTAACAAATAATTTATCAAAAGTATATTTATACCCCGAGTTTGGTGGAGTGGTTTATATCCCCTACATCTAAGATATCTTGTGGTACATATATCATCTGAAAACCAATTGCCTTGTCCTTTAATATAATAGGAAATCACTTGATACAATATAGGAACAACATGTCATTGGAGATTCAAATGGATGGAAGAAAATATTTTAGGTTTGGTGGGTCATTTAGGAAAGGAAATGAATGTCTACATGGCACTACTAAACATGATCTTTATTAGACTATTTGACAAATATGATAAACTTATATGGGGCACATTTAAGGAATCCATATTTTCCATTGTAAATAAGGGTTAAAATATTACTTTTCTTCATGATGAAATGAATGATGAGCCCAAGTGGTGTTGGAGCATAATTTGAAAACTCAAATACTCCCACAAAGGCAAGGTCCTCCTTTGAATTATATTGAATAACAAATTTCTTAGTTAGGAAAAATTGATGAGAAGAGGATGGCTTTCCCCAACCATTTTTACTTATGCATGGATTGTAGTAAATCTATTCTACATATATTCTTCTCTTGCCACTTTATGAAGGAATTTGGTTGTGATATGAAGAGAATTACTGAGGGTAAAGGAGAATGGAGGGGTGAATCAAAATAAAAATATTATGGAAACATTTAATTTGATAGGGACATAAAGAGAAAATCATCTTCCCTTCCAGTGTTATTTTATATGGGCCATATGGATCCAAAGGAATGTAACCACATTGGAGGATAAGCTCTCTTCCTCAAGTTGACTATCATACAAAGTTCAAAGAGACTTTTTTTATATCAAATTTCAAGAGAATCACGATATTTTCATAAATCTTATGGATTTTAAAGTGGATCACTATCATTCCCATTGTTTTTTTATGATTCCTCTAGGGGAAACCTTGGTGGTAGTGGAGTTGGAGGATTTTCATTCTATATGAAAAAATGTAGGTTTCTTGTTGGAATCTATTTAATACTGAGAGGGGGGGGTTAATCAGTATTAACGCAGTTATGAGCAATTTTTAACTTCTTTAATAGAGTAGTCTAAGATTAATCTTGATATTCAATCATGCATCCATCATAAATAAAACATTCATCCACATATGCACCAAGACAAAGAACACAAAACACACATAATTTTGATGTGGAAACCCAAACGGGAGAAAACCAAAGATTGCTCTTTTATGATGAAAATATTACATTCAAGGAAGCACCGACTTCCTGTGTTTACGAGCATCAACTGGAAGGAGGCACTGAACCCCTGGTTTTATAGGAACCGACCAGAAGGAAGCACTAACACCCTGTGTTCTCTGGCACTAACTGGGAGGAGGCTACGACCCCCTGTTCCTTGCCCTATCCTACCGCCCATATATACACAATAATATATTTCCTTACTGAAATTCCAAAACGCGCACAGCTCTGATCTTCTGATGTTTGTTCTACTGTGTGCACCTTTTGTATGAAGTTGTATTGTTGTCACTTCATTGCATACATCACTTGAATTCTCATTACACTCAACACTTCTCTTTAACTGATGTCGTACTTCTTCTGCTGTGTGCTACTTCATCTGCTGCAGTTTGCGCCAATATTTACTTTGTCATTCTTCTACTGTGCAAATGCAGTCTCAACTGATACTCCACAATTGCTGATGACTTGTTATTCTGATGTGGTGTAAGAGTATTAGATGGAACTACGCACTTACAAATATGTGTCTATTTTGCTTAAGTGCTACAGTATTTTAGACAATATGCAACATGATGCGCATCATATGATTCGTCCTTTCGATTTAACACAATTTCCTCAGATCATCCTCATCGTGGCGTGCATCCTTGATTCTATTGCTACTCAATTTCTGCACATCTTATTATCTTCTTAGCACACTTCAACTTAGTCTTCATACATCAATCAAACTTCTTCACTTCACGCATCTTCTGATACATAAGTTCTGTCTCTGTTCCGATCCACCTTAGAACATCCGTGATTATTTGTGGGTTGTTTACAACATGGTCATTCGGTCCTCGCGCACTTGTGAATACTCTACATTCTTCCTTTCTTGTCTTAGCGCAATCATCACGGATCTACAACATCATTCTGAGCACTATCAATTATGTCATTCCTCTGGTTCTGTGCACTCATCTCTTTGCTAGATCATTGTTGTTCTGTTCCTCGAGCCCTTGATTCTTTGAATTTGTATCTTCCACGTACAATATATTCATACTTACCATCAATATTACTTCAAATCTCCAACTTGCTTCCTTGTTTATACATGTCATGCATGGATTGTATGTCCATAAGTTGGTTTTGGCATTCCTTCTTCCTTGCTTCATGAATTGTGCTTCTACCACATGGCATGTTCTATGTCGCTTATGTGTCCTTTCATTTTGGGTTCTGCACATACATGGTGCTTGACTTGGTGGGACTTTCACCCTTGCGATACCATCACTTGTGGGACTTGCGCACTTGATATACCATTTTCTTGACATTCAACTGCTACACCCTTCTTGGAACTTGTGCACACTTTAACAACTGAAAGCTTCTTCTCATTGGTGAGACTTGGGCGCTTTCAAGAATTGAATAACTAATCAACCATTTCTTGTTCCATGCTGCTTGTGCACTCTATAAACTTCTCTTGACTTGCTTGCGCACACTAGACTTTGTCCCATGTATTCTTTGGATCGCTTGCACACTCTTCAAACTTCTATCCAACCAAAACGTTAGCTTGTATATTGAAGGACTATGACTGGAGGACTTGTCACCTGCTCATGTACATGTGAATTATGTGCCTCTTTAAACTCGATATGCATGATGTACCCATGGACACACTTCTTCAAACTAGATGGAACTTCTAGATATACTTCTTGAGACTGGCATCGATATACTTCACCATCTTGCTTGCGCATATACTTCTTTGAAGTGGCTTTTCTATATTTCTTCAAGATGGTATGTGAATACTGAATCCACTTGACATTAGTTGACATCAATGAATCAAACTAAATTAGTTGACATCCTCTTTGGCATTAGTTGACATCAATGACAACCAAATTTCAATAATATCCCCCTCTAGCATTGATGTCAACACCTTATGAAGATGTGCATAATCATCTTCTTGAGCTTGTATGATTCATTTGTGCATGTCACAGTACTACCCCTGAGTACATACTCCCTATGAGTTCTTTATAGTTTGCACCTTTGGCATCTACACATTTGAAAGGAAATTTTTTTTTGTACTTACCTCATCCTCTTTTCAGCTTCCTTACAAAGTTTGACTCTTCATCATCTGATTCATTGCAAGATTTGTTGTCATGATCGTGCTTATCCTTTCCAATGGCTTTAAAAGAAGCTTCCTTTATAATGGGAATTTCTTTCTCAATTCTCATCTCGTATGCTGTCGAAATCCCATGAAGCTCATCCTTTTTCATATTTTCAATATTTTCTCTGTCTTCCAATACAAACACCTTCACATCAAATCTTAAGGGTGGAGTTCTCAGTATATTCTTTGCTACAGATTCTTCTTCTAGAGTGACCACAAGACTTTTGATAGCATTAACTATCTCATCAAATCTTAACAAGTAAGAGGTGATGTTCTCTTCATCTTTCATTTTCAAGGATTCAAACAACTCATAATAGTTCTTCAACTTTGTCATCTTTACCTTTCCGTTACCTTCATAGACACCTCTGAGTTTGTCCCAAACTTCCTTGGCTAAGGCATAGTGCATAACTTTGACAAATTCAGTATCTGTCAAACCACATAGCAGTGTGTTTCTGGATCTTGCATTGCATTCATATATTCTCCTCTCAGCTGGATCAACAGGAACAACTGATGGGACATTGTAACCATCAACAATGGATTGCCAAACATCTAATCTTGGTGATTGCAGATATACTTCCATCCTAACCTTCTACAAGGTGTAGTTGGTGCCATTAAAACTTGGTGCTTTGTTGGTGGAAATACCTTCCTATTTTTCCATATATGCGCATGAATATATCTTCCAAATGTTAAGTTGTTACTGAAGACACACGCTCTGATACCAATTGTTGGAATCTATTTAATACCAAGAGGGGGGTGAATCTATATTAGCGCATTTATGAGAAATTTTAAAATTATTTAATAGATTAGTCTAAACTTAATCTTGATCTTTAATTATGAATCTATCATAAATAAAACATTCATCCACATATGCACCAATACAAAGAACAAAGAACACACAGAATTTTGATGTGGAAACCCAAATGGGAGAAAACCACGGAATGCTCTTTTATGATGAAAATATTACATTCGAGGAAGCATTGACTTCCTGTGTTTACTAGCACCAACTGGAAGGAGGCACCAAACCCATGGTTGTATAGGCACTGACCTGAATAAATTACCAACTCCCTATGTTCTCCAATACCAACTGGAAGGAGGATATGACCCCATGTTCCTTGCCTCGTCTTGCCGCCTAGATATACACAATAAGATATTGCCTTGTTGAACTTCCAACACGCGCACACCTCTGATCTTTTGATGTTTGTTCTGTTGTGTACACCTTCTATATGCAGTTGTATTGTTGTCACTTCCATGCGTACATCACTTGAATTCTCATTCCACTCAACACTTCTCTTTAACTGATGTCACACTTCTTGTGCTGTGTGCTACTTCATCTGCTGCATTTTGCGCCAAGATTTATTGTGTCATTATGCTACTATGCAACTGCACTCTCAACTGATACTCCGCGACTCCTGATGACTTGTTGTTATTATGTGGTACAGTAGTATCAAATGGAGTTGTGCACTTACTAAGATGTGTCCGTTATATTTAAGTGCTATAGTCTTTCATACAATTTGTGACATGGTGTGCATCATATGATTCGTCCTTTTGGTTTAATGCACTTGCCTCAAATCATCCTCATCATGACGCGCATCCTTGATTCTACTGCTACTCTATTGCTGCACATCTGATGATCTTCTTAGCACACTTCAACTTAATCTTCATACATCAATCAAAATTCTTCACTTCGCGCATCTTCTAATATACTTAAGTTCAGTCTCTGCATGGATCCACCTTAGAAAATATGTGACTACCCACGTGTTGTCTGCAACATGGTCATTCGGTCCTCATGCACTTGTGCATACTCTACATTCTACCTTTTATGTATTAGCGCAATCGTCATAGATCTACAACATCATTCTGCGCACTATCAGTTATATCTTTCCTCTTCTTGTGTGCACTTGGTTCTTTGCTAGATCATTAGTGTTCTATTCCTCGAGTCCTTGATGCCCTGAATCTGTATCTTTCACTTAAAATATCTTCATACTTTCCATCAAGATTACTTCAAATCTCCAACTTGATTTCTTATTTAGACATGTCCTGCATGGATTGTATGTGCACAAGTTGGTTGTGGAATTCCTTCTTCCTTGCTTCATGTATTGTGCTTATGTCGATTGGCATGTTTTGCGCCACTGATGTGTCCTTTCATTTTGGGTTTTGCGCATACATGGTCCTTGACTTGGTGGTACTTTGACCCTTGTGGGACTTGCGCACTTGATATACCATTTTCTTGAAGAACTTGTGCATACATGATCTTCGACTTAGTGGGACTTTGACCCTTGCGGTACCATCACTTGTGGGTCTTACACACTTGTTGTGTCATCAGATGTGGAATTTGCACATATACTGACTTTCAACTGCTACACCCTTCTTGGAACTTGTTCGCGCTTTAACCATTGAAATCTTCTTCTTATTGGTGAGACTTGCACATTTTCAAGACTTGCATAACTGATCAACCATTTCCTGTTCCATGCTACTTGCACACTCCACTAGAATTGCTTGTGCACTCTAGAATCTTATCTTGACTTGCTTGCACACACTAGACTTTGTCTCGTGTATTCTTTGGCTCGCTTGCGCACTCTTCAAACTTTTGTCCAACCAAAACTTTATCCTGTACCCTGAAGGACTATGACTAGAGGACTTGTGACCTACTCATATACATGTGCATTATGTACTTCTTTAAACTAGATATGCATGATGTACCTGTGGACACACTTCTTGAGACTGACATCCATATACTTCACCATCTTTCTTGCGCATATACTTCTTTGAAGTGGCTTTTCTATATTTATTCAAGCTAGTTATATGGGAATACTGAATCCACTTGACATTAGTTGACATCAATGACTCAAATTGAATCAGTTGACAACCTCTTTGACATTAGTTAACATCAATGACAACCAAAGTTCAACATTTCTTTCATATTGGGTATAGGTAGAGGGCCCAATAAATTTGCAAAAACAAGGGTAGTTTATATGCTTATGATGATTGCATTAGAACATGATGTCACCTCTCATAGTATATGGTGATTCCAAATTGGTGATATATATAATTGTAGAAAGATTTGAGGCTTGTAATACCAACACTAGGAATGTAGTTTGGTGGGAAAAAGAAGTATCCACCTGTTATATATATATATATATCTATATCTATCTATCTATCTATCTATCTATATATATATATATATATATATATATATATATATGATTGATGGAGCAATGAGGATAAAAAATCATTTAGATGGTGTAGATCCAATTTTATGTTTAAAAGAAATATTTCAATGACATGAATTTCACTAATGGATAATACGTTTTTAGTGAAATGTTATTCTAGAGGATAGGCAAAATTCTCTTCTTTTAGGTCCCTGATAGACAGATATGGGATCAGTTCCAAGTGGACTCCATGTAAAATAATGAAAGTTACAATGGTCAACTGTAAGGTTGATCATTACGCTGTAACCTATGTCAAGTGGTTATTGGCCCCATCAATTTGATATTTACCAATAGAAAGTATAAATGTATTTTTTGTTTCCATATGCATCTTTTCAACACAGAAAATAGACACACACATAAAATAATGTCTCATGAGTCAAAACATTTTGAAAAAATGTTAAATTAATTTCTTCAAAGGTTTTTCATTTCGTCTATAGAGTTTCCCATCAAATCCATATCACCCTCATATTTTTCCTCATTCTGCTCATTGTCACTACCCCAAGGCCTACAATAAGAGAAAAAATATACAAAAATGTATCTCCCTTTGTACTCCATTGTTTAACTATAATTATATGGCATTTTCACTAGGGCACTTTCATAGGGAATTTTCATTGAGGTACTTTCATGCGCATTTTCATTGAGGCATTTTTACAGGGTGAATTTATGCATTTACATGACATACCTCTAAAACCCTAATCCCTTACTCTGACCTAACAAAGCGCATAATTTCCTCCTCCCAATCTTGGTTATAATAATTTATTTCCTCTTTATTTCTTTATCATTTTATTTATTTCAAATTGTTCTCACTGGGATTTTCACCAGTTAGTCTCATTAAGGCATTTTCACTAAAGCATTTTCATTGAGGCACTTTCAGACGACATTTTAAGTGATGAGTTTTCACAGGACATTTTCATTGAGGCACTTTCACGTGGCATTTTCATAATATTTTCATGGGGCATTTTCGTTGAGGAATTTCAATGGTCATTTTCAAGATCTTGGAATTCTTATGACATACCTCTGAATACCTAATCCATGATATTGAACTAATCATGTACACAATTCCATTCTCCCATTCTTGGTTATAATTTATTTTCTCTTTATTTCTTTAACATTTTATTTATTTTAAAGTTATTTTCATTGAGACTTTTCATCGATCATTTTCACTAAGGTATTTCCACAGGGAATTTTCACTAAGGCATTACCACTGAGAATTTTCATGAAATACCTTTGAAACCCTAATAAAAAATCTTGACCTAATCAAGTGCACAAGTTCCTTCCCCCAATCATGGTTAAAATTTATTTCCTTTCTATTTTTTATTCGTATATGAAAAATTCACCACATTTACCAAAAGTACTTTTGAAGGGGATACCTAGCAAATTAACCCTAGTTTTATGGACCAAATTTCTCAAAAAGCATACAAATAAAAAGAAGTGACTCCAAACTTTGAGAATGAATAAGAATCCTCTTAAAGGGGGAAACTTGATTTTACAATCTATCAAATGCACAAGATGAGATGATATCTAAAACAAGATCTCCTTGGTATATAAAGGAGACAAAGGGTACAATTACAAAATAAGGATCTAGCCAACCAATAAGGACAACACTAATATAACAATAGAAATATTATACTCAATATCTACGTCTTAACATGATCCTCCCCATAAAACAAGTGTTTCACTTAACACTTTATTAGTCGTGGATGTTTCTACAAGAACAAGTCATCTTACCATGTCACATATTCTATTGGTAGGTTCTTCCACTTGATGAGGTACTCAATAATTGCTTGATTCCATAGCTGCTTGATTTATGTTTCAAGGATTGTTTCGGGTTTTAGTATAATTTTAAATTTTCATCAATATATGGTAAACAGTTTGAACTAGGATCCTGTTGCCAATTACCTTCTTTAATAAATAAACATGGAAGATTGGATGCACATGTGAAGCTTGAGAAAACTCCAATTTGTAAGTCATGCTTCCAATACTTTGCAACACCTTATAGGTACCATAATACTTGGGTGCTAATATATTGTCCTTATTTTGTTGCTCAAGGTACCTCTATTTGTATGATTATAGCCTCATAAATACCCAATCACCCTTTCATTGTGATGATAACATGCTTGTTATTTCATCCTATTGTGTGCTATGTTCAAGCTATCTTTAAATAGCTGGAGAACATCTTATTGGTTCTCTATTGATCCACCATTGCTTGAACCCTAGCTTTCCCTTTCAAGGGTGATGTGATGGATAGAGGATTATAGACATAAAGTGCCATAAATGGGGATATTTTTTATGAAGTATGGAAGGATGCGTTGTACCATTATTTTTCCATGGGAAATCGCTTGACCCATCTTGTTTGTTTATTAGATGAAAAGTATCAAAGATACCCTTCTAGAAATTTTGTTGGCATGACTCTAGTTGGTGTAGTCATCATCCTCCTTCTTAACACTGATAATATTTTTCCTATGGAGAGGAGTCCCTATGATATCAACAACAACTAAAAATTCTATAGGATTTTTCTCTAGTATGGGTATGATTGTTAACACTAAAAAAAAAAAGGTTTGATAATGAAATACAAAATGATCACTTATGCTAATTGCATGTATGACAACAACACCTTGGAGGAAGTGACTTCATAAAAACATCTTGGAATCAATCTCCATCACAAGATTAATTACAACTGTAGAATTGAGAAAAGGGTAAATGGGGAGTGGAAAGCTTATTATGGACTTGAAAACAATTGAAAATTAGTGGACCTTTGGATTTGGGAGACTCTCGCCACTATTGTTATCTTATGTGATTGTGAAGTTTGGGGATCCATCATCTCTAGAGAATCTTGGAGAAGGATAGAGAAAATCCAAAAGCATTTTATAATCTATAACCTCAAAAGTAAAGGAAGTACATCCTATCCTATCCTCCTCATAGAAGTGATTATATGTCCCATTAAGAGCATGGTTATGACAAGGTACCTAAAGTATAAGAATAAGATAAACAACATGGGAGACAAGAGGATTCCTAAGATTGCTTCAAATTCCAACCAAAACCAAATGTGGCTAAGTGTGATTTGCATAAAAATGCCAAGTCTTTAGCTAAATCATTGGGGTGTAGAGGAAGAGTTCAATCTATAGAATAATGATAATATTAAAAATATTATTGCATCTAAATTTAAGAAGTTGTGGTGCGATAAAGAGTGAGAGGTTAAGAGAAAATTAAGATACTACAAGGAGGTGATCAATTATAATCTATAAGATCAAAAGTATCTCTCTATTTTAACAAGTGTAAAGAAGAAAATCAACATTGTTAAAATAAGAAAAAATATCTCACGAGCTCCATAATGAAACAAGGATTCGGAAAATTCCTAAAACATCGGACAAAATAATTTGTCATCTTTGTGACACAAAGATGTTTTAATATGAAAATCACTTTCTCTTAAAATGTCTTTTGTACACCCACATTAGATTGCAATTTCAAATATTTGTTACAATACTAACCTTCCTATCCTTTTAACTCATCACAACTATGGTTATCTAGGAATACTTCACTTTAAGATTTTCAAGCACAAAAATACACATCTAAAGCAAACCAAGTGATTCTTTACCTTTTGTAATGTCCAATAGACCAATGCCGATTGCAATGTACATTAGCAATCACCATCATCAATAATATACATTAACAATAATACTTTCCTATTGTAATTGTGTAAAATCATACTTTCATAATAATAATAATATTGACTATGTGCCAAAGGGGGTTGAATCCATCGATGAGGAAGGATGATTTTTTCACTAGTGACCAAGGTTCGATTCCCATGAGGGCATACAACCATGGAAGCACCTAGAGGTAGTGGTATAACATGTGAGGCTTTCATTGCACTTCCCATGCACACACAAGTGAATCAAATCCCACCCTCTTTCCATCCTTAAGAATGGACACTAACAGTTACAACTACGACCAAACAAATTAAAAAAATAGTGATGATGGCTACCCAGGGGGGAGTGGGGGTTTCATCACTAACCAAGGAAAACAAAAAGACTAACCTTTTCCTATGGGTGAGGTGAAGTAATCAAGAACAAGACTGATATTCTATCTCTATATCAAGGAATAAGACTCAACAAATAAATGGGAATCATGAAAATGATAGTGATTGGAGTTTTGGCCATCATTATAAGTAATGTATTTTTTCATTAAACCCCAAAGGATAATTAGTTGGATAGACAAATACAATGAGCCCAACTTAGCACAAAAACTCTAAATCTATATTCTCTTTTGAGGTCCTTTGAACGTAAAATTCCATTGTCGATCATTACACGAACTTGTCATCAAGATTAGAAAAAGGGAATCTATGAAAAAATAGTGGTGGGGGTGGGGGTGCCCTGTATTCTAAGCCACCTACAATTATATAGTATATGAATTTAATGTTTGAAATGGAAACCAATTCAATGGGAAAGTGGAATCCGAAGATCGAGGACAACTATGATAAAGGATCCTCAACAACAAAACCAAGATGCCCCAAGCATATACATGGTATGTCTTCGCGCCATGAACCTTCAGGATGAGGTAAATAAAATTGAAATTTTGGGATGGTCTTGTTCATGTGGGAAAGCTTAAATCAAACTCTAGCATGCAAAAATGATGGTTGATTAGTTTGTATCTAATATGAGGAAGGATACAGTGTACCCTTGCCTATCCTTTTGTCTGTGTGGTTCTTTAGTGTTGATTGAGAGAGGAGTGACTATGGAATAGCATCAACATCCAAGCCATTGTGATATATGTGATGTTTCAAAGATGAGGAGCACTAGGCACTATGCAAGACACATTGAAAATCTATATGAGTGTGTCAAGTTACTAGTTCATAAACTTGCAAATGGAGGTGAAACTAGAAAAGGGGCAAAGAGGAAGAGTGGCATCATTGGAATCATCAATTGGAGGAAGTATAAGCACAAAAATGGAACAATGAAGTTCATGTAGAGAAAGAGGTAAATCGTAGAGGGTAATATCAGTCACAAAATGTATGATCTGAAAGAAAAAATGAAGGACCCGATGAAGAAGATGGGGCAATTGGAACAAGAAAGGAATCTAGTTAAAGAGGTATCTTACTCCAACTCTCCCCATGAATCTATGTTGATCATTGCAGGATAGAGGGGCCAAATCTAAAAGAAGAAACTAAAGTTCAAAGGACAAGCTAACACTAGTCAAATGAAGCTCAATTCTCTAAGGTTGTAGCTACCACAACCCAACACAATGAGGAGGAATTATATTATATATCTATTTTTTAAATTAAATTATTCATTGTAAATATTTGTTTCTATCATGATAGTTTGCAAGGGAATAGAGTTGTCAACTAGGAAGCAATAGTACAAGTAGTATTAAGATAGCTAAGTTAGGAAGTAGAGAAGAGAACTCTTTTGAATTTTTCGGAGAAGCATGGAATCCTACTAATCTTTTTGTATTAACTTGTTCGATGGAAAGGCCGTAGTTTGATTTTAATACAAAAATATCCATTTGAGTTATAACAAAAATAATAACTAAACTAATACATTTAATAGACTTAAATATCTATAAATAAACAAGAGCCACGAGGTGGCAATGTCCTTTCAATCTTACATAACAAGTTATTTTGAAATGTAGAGGTAGTGTCATAAGCCATAAGATAAGAGTGCCATACACATGTTTTCCGCCCATTGTTGCTTAAATAATTAGTATGCCATGAAAAGATAGACACACTTTGGTTTATATGAGAACAAGTTCACATATTTTGAGATGTGAAATAGGGACCAAAGGAATATTGGTAACATAAGCACACTAGATATATAGATTAGAGTTGGCCAAGAGAGAGCAACATTCTACGTTTAGAGAAGACTGTGAAATAGGGAGGTGACAAGAACCTAAGGAATATTGGTAACATAAGAACACTAGATATATATATCAAAAGGGGTTGAGACGGAGCAATGATCTTGATCAATTGTAGGGGTTATGACATCATTATGCTAGGGTCTATTTTAGAGGATGTTTGTTGGACACAACTATTTCAAGACAAATAACTAGTGGTCATTTTGATGAAGAGATATTAGGATTATTAGCCATAGGAACAAGTCCTTGATATGCAGGAACACAAAAGGATTCTTAGGGGCAAGCGCACTTGATGGAAGTGGTAGAGGTACTTGAAAAAGAAAACTAACAATCAAACGAAAAAATATCCACAAAGGAAGTTGTTGATTGAAAGTGGGCTATGGTTGCTCCCCCACTCAATATTTGCTATAGGGAAGGAGGGGTGAAAAGAGAAAAGGGAAGCATTGCACTCAAAAGGGAGCTTCTAAGGAAATATTTTTTTTCTATATAAATCAGAAGCAATGTTCATGGTTGGAAGTCATACGAACTGCATTTAGAGATCAATAGTGACATAAATAAAAAGGAATTTTTTTGAACAAGTCCAAAAAAGAACCCTTTCAACAAAGAGTGATTTAACGAATAAAGTAATATTGCACAAGCTGATGGGGAAGGTGGGAGATGTAAAATTGAGATTGTTAAAAGCAATAAAATCTAAAGCACAGTGAGCAAATGCAGTAGTATCCTAATAGATAATAGTAGAAGGAGCCCCTATGGTACAAGTAGAAATGGGTTAGAAGACTAGACTATAGTATAACTAATATAAGAACACATAATGCGCTAGTTCTTATAATGGTTCTTAGAATATTTTCTATCATATTTAATAGTAAAAGAGAAAGAGTGACCAATTTTTTTATCATTACAAAAATGTTCGTGGATCTAAATCAAATTATCATTGTTATCTTTTATATGGTCAAGTAGCAACTTCTTTTGCAACCCAAACCATGAAATGCTATCTCTTCTTGTATAACTATTGTTATAATCGATTACGCAACAACACAAAACTTACAAAAATATTATAAAATCAATATCCAAACCACCAAAATTATGTTAAATAAAACCACTATATTATAATACTGTAATTAAAAATGCTCCCACATCATTTTAAGTTGTTAATGAGAAAATATATGTTGAAATTTCAAGATATGTGAAAAACATCAAATAAAAAGGAAGAAAAATAAAAATAATATAAAAAATCCCAACTTCATATAAAGAGAGAATCATGCCAAAGCTAGTCGCACTAATTAAATGACATCATTTAATTTATAACAATATGACATCATTCAATTTATAACAATAGGTAAATCATTGATATACATCCAATTATCATTCTTATCTTCTCTATGGTATAGTTAAGTATATAGCAACGTTTTTTTCAATCCAAACCGTGAAGATGTTATCTCTTCTTCTTGTATAACTATTGTTATAATTGGTTATGCAACAACACAAAGCTTACAAAAATATTATAAAATCAATATCCAAAACACCAAAATTATGTTAAATAAAACCAATGCATTATAACAGTGTAATTGTATGTATTAAAAATGCTCCTACATCATTTTAAGTTGTTATTGGAAAAAATATTTTGAATTTTTTTTTATACTGACGTACTCTTTAACATATTACAACTAAATAATCCAGAGTATAACAATCTAAATATTAACGTACTCTCTAACATATTTTAAAATATAAACCTTAGTATGGGGGATGACTCTTGTTGTACATGTCATAAATAGAACTTTCCAAAATTCATTTTCCCCTAATGTTGATTGCTATTAAATGTTCTCTAAAGCCTTTAGTCAACCCTTGATGAAATAGACTATATGATAAAACTATATTAAAACCTCTTGCCAATGAATAACCTTATAGAGATTCAACCTTACACTATTACAAATCCTCATTGCTCATATCAAAACTTTCCAAATCACAAAAAGAATCAGAGTTTTGCAACCTTAATTTCAAAACTTATTAATTTGTTCATAATTTTTCCAACTCTATCATAAAAACAACCCTAATTTATGATAGAGAACAACCCTAATTTCAAAAACTTATTAGTTAGTTCATAATTTTTCCAACTCTATTATGAGAAGAAGATGACATCATCTCTCATATATCAGTGGATCATAAAAGTAATTAAAGTAATTGTGCCAACTCTTTGTCCTCCATTCATTTTGAGCCACCAACCATAACCTTCACTTGGTCATAAATTAACTTCCTTTTTAACTTTTGTTATACCAACCATAACCTTCACTTGGTCATAAATTATCTTCCTTAAAAATGTATTTTACCTCATTGATAAAAAAAACAAAAACATTTTATAAAATATTAAAATACATTGCAAATATATATTCAAAATATTCTTAATCTTTATGAAAAAGATGTTAAAAAGGAATTTTAATATTATTGTTTTAATGAAATAAGTTCCCCTTCATAATTGTAAATATTCATTTTATAAAATATTAAAATATATTGCATATATATATTCAAAATATTTTTAACATAATTCTAAATATTCATTTTATAAAATATTAAAATATATTGCATGTATATATTCAAAATATTTTTTACTTTTATAAAAAAAATGTTAAAATAAATTTTAATATTATTGTTTTAATGAAAGAAGTCCCCCTTTTATAATTCCAAATATTATAATAATATAATTTTTTATCTATAAACTTTATAAGAATTAAATTTTCCAAATAGTATAATAATATAATTTTTTATCTATAAACTTTATAAGAATTAAATTTTGGTAAAAGGAATGTTATCATTTTAAATTTTTCAATAAAGTTTTTAATCATTTTCTTTACATCTAAATAAAAAAATATTAAAATTAATATATTTAAAAACATATTAAAATTCAACTACAAGACTAATAATGGAAGTTTAAATTATAAATTAAAAACACAATATTGCAATAGAAAGTTTAAATTATAGTTTCATTTAACGGGCACTTAATTCATGAAAGATAATAAATCTGCTATTTGATACATCACTTGTGGTAGTATACAAGCAGTGGCTTCTCAACATTTATGCATTTGCATGGTAGAGCACTTTCACACCATTTGGACGGTACCGTTGAATTAAATAATAAGTTTTCCTTGATCTGGAATCAGGTGACACAAAAAGATTCAGAACTTTGATAAATCCAATGAAAAAAAGATTTGGAAATTTGATAGATTGAACTGGAATTCGGTGGTACAAGACATTCAGAACAATTAATGAGACATGGAAATTCGTACTCAAATCAAGCCAAAGGTGTTGATGTAATTCTGCCGCCACCTTTTGGGGCAAAAAAAAATGCAAACATCATCTGCACTATATGAATCAAATACTAATTAAATATAATTTAAAAAATTAAAAATAAATACATTATATTCAAAATAAGCTATAACTTTAACCAACTAAAAAAATCAAACTTAATATTGGTCGAATTAATGATGTTGGTCTATCTATATATGTCCCTTACAGATCCCTTGGAAGGGACATAATAGTGCCTTAACGCAATTGACACAATTAGAAATGAAATAGGATGACTACACCTAGAAGGTAGATGACAATGTTTGTGTTGCCATGTGTTACACACATGAATTATGTGTGTCATAATGTTTTTTCCTTGGGTATTATATCTCACAGGTAACCACATGGGTATTTCCCCTTATTTTAAAGATGATATCCATGGTAAACCCTAGATTCTTTAGGATGTGTGTTGCATGTTATAAACATGGATAATGTAGTTATTTGTGTGCTACCATGTGTGGCTTAGTATGGATTTGATTGGAACTCCATAACCTTGACAGAATGCATTGATGTAATGTCAATAGTTTCTATGTCAAGCTATTGTTGGATCACTTGCATAGGTGTAGTAGTATCTTTTTCTTCTAGGTAGTTATCCAGGGGAAAACCCCCAAGAAACTTTCCTTATTTCAAGGATGTTACCCAGGGTAAACCTTAGATTCTTCAAGATAAAGGGTCAAGTCAACAACGGGCCTTGAAGTCATTACAACAATATACTCATTATGAGCTCAACATGTTACTTATGGGAATAGAAGCGGGGTGGGGAGGATAACACTCCATCACACAACCACTCAGGCTAGACCCAATGGACATGTGTAGTAGTGGCTAGTGTAAGGCACTAATGCTTTTGTGCGTTAAAAAACTGAAGACTTTATTGTATCTATAAGCATAGTGTAGAAGTTTGTGATTGCTTTGGCACTATCCTATTGAATTAGGACTTAATGCTTGAACTAGATGTTGTGTAGTACTTAAGAGTTTCCTAGGGATTAATATTTTTCCAAAAAGGGTATGCACATTTTATATCAAAGCTTGTATCAACCAAATTCACTTGGTGATTAATTACAAGTGCAATGTGACTATCCTTGTTGCAAATCGCTTAAGTATAATGCCAATGCAATCTTTATTGATAATAATGAATATGTGCGGTTATAATGCAAGCAATTGGTCATAGCTCAATAGTGAAGACACTCACTTTGGTCCCGCCCATTTGGCAACATTTTCAAGCTAACATTTATGTCTCAAATTATTATATTCACAACAACTTGATATATCACCTTGGAAACCTTTGTGTTTGACAAGTTGAAAAATAGAAAAAACTTATTTGTGGTGCATATTTTGGTGTCAAAAAGACTTATGTGATGCAATATAAATAATTTTAGTTTCTAGCTAGACCTAAAACAAACTATGGAGCACCACATTGTTCATGTGTTGCATGTGCCATTGCTAAAGCTCTTAACATGAAATAGGGATTGTACACATGTCCCTCATTGAATTCTAATAGGACTTGGGAGTTATTTTTTGTGGACTTCCTCATACAATTTATTTCTACTAAATGCCAACATGATAATGTTTTTGTAGTAAAGGATTAGTTTTATGAGATGACTATGTTAGCACGATGTCATGAGGCAAACATATCCCTAGACATTGCTCACTTGACTTTGGACATGTATGAGTTCACTTTGGACTCCCTACACATTTATCATGTGACTAAGATTATTTGTTCCTCCACACACTTGCAAGATTTCTTTAGAAAGTGGTGAATGCCAAAATAGACATGTCTATAACATTGTATCCCTAGATTGATCGATGACCAAAGGTAGTCAACTAAATAATTGTGCCCTTTAGTGCATGTATAATCATCTTCCTTAGTGTAAATGAGATGACTCACTACCATACATTCAACATTGTTTCGACAAATCCCAACACAATTCTTCTAGGTGCAACTCATTTGAGGTTTACATAGTATTAATCAAGCCACCGATTCTAATATATGTAGCTCACCTTATGTTCATTATTACTAGGTCGTTTAGTTCAATTTTGACATCAATCAGAAACAAACAAGGCAATCAAATTCCTAGAATACATTCAATCCCTTAATCATAAAGTTCAAGGCATCTTGGAGCAAATTAATGCAAAGTGTAAACTTAAATAGGACAAACATTGTATTTCTTATAACATTCATATTAATGGTAGAATCTAGTATCACATACAATAGAGGTTCAAAGAGTCCCATCAAAATAAGCATAGACCCCTTTGATATGGACCTTACAGCATCCTCAAGTTGGCAACAATTCATTTGCATTGGAGATACCACGTTACTTGGGTTTGCATCTAGAGTTTAACTGGATTCGTTATGTCCAATCCACCCTTTGCTACAACAATCTTTTAAGCAACATGAGTAGCCAAAAGATATTGATCTAGATTGCAACACACTTACAAAGGGAGTTAAAATCTTGGAGCATTGAACTAAGCACATACCCAATAAGGTAATTCCATTAGTTAGAACCATAAAGGTAGGACCGATACATCGTAAAATCCAAATGGTCTAGTTTGGAGCAATTTCAACATAATTTTGCTTAGTTGAAGGTAGAATTAGTCCAAATATAAAGTGATTCCTTGCTAATTATGGGAGGGGACAACTGATCTAAGCGGTAGGTTGGAAAAAAAATGGGCATCATTTATAAGGTTTGTCTTAGTGCCAACTATTATGTGGTTCCGTTGCCAAATGTCTCACATCAACAACTCAATATAGTTTAATTCCAATGCTCAAACTCAGAGCACTAGTGCTAAGCGTTAGTGTAGATGACATCCCAAGTAATTACAAGGGGCCAAAGATAATCTAATTGATGACAATGTAAACAAGTTATAGCTGGAAAATGCCAATATGTGCAATCCATGGAGCTAATACACGATGACAAAATTTAAACATGATATACGATGTAACAGATAAACTGGGGCAAATATGTGTGTGACCTCAAATACATCCAAAATGGCATATTTCTAGTAATGGGTTTTTATATGTTTTACAACTTTATTTATGGTCTTTTTAACATCAGGTGAGGGAGAAGTCATCAATGACCCTGGAGGAAATGAAGAAGTTAATTTTGCATGGCGACTTAGGAGAATGACGAATAATCAAGCATAGATTCACGCCCTCTACCTTGACCTCTCCCTCTTAATTTCCATAAACATCAAGACTACCATCTATTTTGGAGATTCTTCTTTAATAATAGGACTAGTTAAAAGAAGGCATCAAAACAACAACCCTATTCTTAGGTGAATGGAATTGAGAAGCCAAAGCATGCTCGATTCCTTGGACTTCCTTGAATTGCTTCACATTTGATGGAACAACAATAATAGAGTAGATATGCTCACAAATCAAGCTACAATGTTAGCTAATCAACAAATGGTGGAAAACAAGGAAGCCCCCAAATTGTTATTTATAATGCCATAGGACCTCATGAACTAAGCCACTAACCAAGAAAAGAAATCCACATTGCCTTTGAAGGGAAGGCACATCACAAGCATGGATAGGTGTACTCAGACAAGACTGAATGAAGGCATAGTTCTTCATGTCTTGCGTGTAGACTCTTACCCATAGTCATATCCACCTACGATGCCATATTCACTCATGAACTATGCATTGAATACGACACAATTTGCATTTGGGATATTTATTGAACATAGGTTTTCTTTGTTGTTGTTATGGAACAAAGGTGCGAGAGGATATTGGAGGAGATCAAGATCAAACCAAGGCTTGGCTTAGAGCATAGTATCTATAATGGGGCTTGTGACCTTCTCTTGAGTAAGTATTCTCCTCTTGTAATTCAGATTTATGTGAGAACGAAATAAAAGAGCATATATAGAACCACATACATAGATATAATGCATGAAACACAATGATATAGTAAACTCAAATTCTATTAACTGAATAAAATAGAACAAACTGTAAAATAAAGCAACTAAAATGGTGGTAGCTTTATCTATGAGAAGAGATGTGGCGGCTACGCTCATTCGTCACAAGTTGATTACAAAAGGAGGCCGAGGGGCCTTTTTATCATAAGCATGAGGGTAAAAATTCTAAACATAAAAAACCTAACCCTAGGAGATGAACTTAATAAGGTTTGTGAGCCCCGAGGTGGTTAGTTGAGGTGTCAACTTCTCGAGGGGATAACTTTTGCATATGATCTCCGTTTAGGGTGCTCAGTAACATGTTGGAAATGTCTAGTTGAGAAGTACACATTTTTCCCATCCAGTAAAACTGACAAATTGGAAAAATTGTCTTGAGATCATGGAATAGGTGGGTGGCCATCGATATCCATCTGGAGCAGTCCTCCGACTCGAAAAAATGTCAAATTGGAAAAGCTATTTTGAGCCAATGGAATAGTTGGGTGGCCACCAATACCCATCTAGATCATCATGGGACTCTACAGATTATATATATTGAAGAAGCATTGAAATTTGGGGTGACCCTAGCTTTCCATGTCTTGGGTTGCATCAAAGTTAGTTTGATATTGAATTCTATTTGGGGTCTCAACTTGAGTGTTTCCTAGAATTTTCAACAAATTTTCTCTGTTCCTAGAGGTACTTCCCCCTTATAACCTTTGCCCAATTTCTTTGATACATCCTAGCCCATTGAAATGGCTATTGACATTATCCACAAAATCAAGAAAATCCTTAAACAAATTACATATCAACTTGAGGACGACAAAACATGCCCTATAATACTTTGTCTTTTTTTATTAAGGCAACATGTAAAGAAGGATAACACTAGATATGACATGCATAGAGTACGTTATCACTCACCATACAATACACTTTTAAATGGAATCAATGACCTGCACTAGCTCATCCTGGTCCTTATCATATTACAACGAACTCATCCTGACCGTTCAATTATCTGAACTAAATCATCCTGACCCTTCATTCAACTAATAGTTTCCATAATAATGGTCTCGTTCATATACCAGCAATACTCAAAGCTGGTCTCCACCCCAAGCCCAACAAAACTTACCAGATTGCAATGCAGGAGGACTAATTATGGCCTAGTTGGCGTTGAATTCCATTATATTTTTCTTCAATAATGAATGCAAGTTCCTGTTCAAAAGTCCAATAACCACCTGCATGGCATCAACAATGGCCATCCCCCTTATTCCTCGCGGAAGCCATCCCCACGTCGACCAGCTGCCCAGGGCATTCAAGGTGCGAAACCCCAAATCCATCCTCGCTCGAGCAATTAATCCCTGTCGAGGCACATGGGCCCTTGCAATCCTTCCGCTGCTTCATTACGTAATTGAAATTACACATAATCCAATACTCATTAAGGTGAGACCACCCACATTCAAATTTCCTGGGTTTTTCGGCCGACTGCACCTAATGCCAATAGGCGCAGATATAAAACACCCCCACGGGATGATAGATTTCTATAATTGAAGGCGTCCCAGAACTGCTTTTGTAGTATCGCACTGTTTTAGGCCCCCTGTTTATTGAAGCCTGTGCTTTCTTATACTCTGGTCCGGCATAGCCTGCTAGCCCGGTGCTCTTGGACGCCAACAATAGTCCAATCCGGCGATTTCTATGTCTTCATAGAGTGCCCAATTGCCAATTGGGTGTTGTTATTATTGTTCTCATATGGCTAGGAGGAAGAGGCTCTGCGATGAGAGCATGTCAGGCGAAGAAGAGATCAAGAGAATAGAAACGAAGTATGCTTCTCTAAAACAGGATTACGTGGAGCTCCAGCGGGTATGTATGTTTTGG
This sequence comes from Larix kaempferi, assembly GCA_027924585.1. Classification (NCBI taxonomy): domain Eukaryota; kingdom Viridiplantae; phylum Streptophyta; class Pinopsida; order Pinales; family Pinaceae; genus Larix; species Larix kaempferi. The sequence goes on along the minus strand of BSBM01000370.1, from coordinate 26,302,539 downwards.
GTTTCGGCAATTGTGTCTGCACAGCAATCCGAATTTCGCAGAGCCAGACAGACAATATGTGATTTCTGTTTTGTTCTGTATACCTATTGTTCTGTGATTGATTGATTTATTTGTATTTTTTGGTCCTTTCGATGTCCTTCAGCATACCAGGGCATTGAGAAAAAGAGCGAGGAGAAACAGCGATAAGATGCAGAGGTTGCGGGCAGAAGTCAGGTGAGTAGGTATTTTCGTTTGATGGTATTTTATCATGTGTTCTCTGCTGTTGAAAAGGGGCAGGGCATCTGTTGATACAGTGCAGGACATCAATGGATCTGAGGTTCCAAGAATTTATTTTTGGGTGGTTCTTTTGTTGCTGTGACTAAAATATCAAGAAACTGTCTCATGTTACTGAAAATTGTTTGTGCTTTAGTTTTAGGAATTATGGTTTTCTTTAATATCATGGTGTTCTGGTGAAGGGAAGGTGTTGAATGTGGATTGAATTTTGCAAATTTTTTTGTTGAGCATTAGGATTTGGAGTACATAGGTCTTACTCTTTAATCTATTAAGTTTTATCTTCAGCCTGTAAGTATAGGGCTTGCAAACAGAAATGGACTAATAGGTTTTTATCATTGCCCTCCCTGCCAACCCCCTTTTGTTTGAGTAATGGTGGTGGATCTTTCAGTAAAGGGCGATTTAAAGAGTGCCCCTGGTCATTGAAATTATTATATGCAAACACCCTTTTGTTTGAGTAATGGTGGTGGATCTTTCAGTAAAGGGCGATTTAAAGAGTGCCCCTGGTCATTGAAATTATTATATGCAAAAACATGGGCAAGCTTGTAGTGGTGGATTGATGTGCAAAAAGTCTATTCAGTTTTTTTTCAGGGATGTTGCTTTTGACAATTGATTTAAGGGTTTTCAAATGTTTTCTAATCAAAAGATAAATGATGCTGGATTTCCAGATTTTTGCAGGGAAAATACCAAATGTTTACAGAAAAGAATTGTGAGAAGCCTGTCAATCCATCAGTATTCCCGGAATCTGGTGCTAAAGTTCTTTCAGTTTACAGAAAACCCAAAGAGCCAACTGAAGTGTTGCCTATTGAAGATGAGCCTGTAAGAAGTGAATTGGCTGGGCTACAACCATTGATGTCAACAGATCACCATACCTCCATTGAAATGGTAAGACTTCTAGCAAACATATTTTATCTAACTGTTTAACACAACCTTTATTTTGTTCACTGGAATGTGATGCTAACTGTTCTATTCTTGTGTTTATATGTTCTGATTGGACTACAGCCTTCACATATGAGGATAACGCCAACTTTCACAGTGCATCATAGCTCATCTGTCACACATGTTGTTGAACAATCTAACAAGAAGAGAGATCTTGAAAATAATGGGCTAGTCAGTGCTCAGAAGCCATCTAAAGTTAAAGATGGACGAAAAAAGAAAATCAAAGCAGATCTATTGGTCTCCCCAGAATACAGTGCTAAAGGCATTACCATTTCCAAAAGACCCAAAGAGCCAGCTGAAGCTCTGACTATTGAAGACAAGTTTGGAAGACATGAATTGACTGGGATGCAGACATCTTTTTCAACAGATGACCGTACCTTACCTGAAATGGTAAGACTTCATGGAAACATATTTATCTACTTGTTTCACACAACCTTTAATGTTTTGACCAGAATGAGATGCTAATCGTTTTAATTCTCTTATTTTGATATGTTCATGCTAATCGTTTTAATTCTCTTATTTTGATATGTTCAAACTGGATTACAGCCTTCAGCTATGAGGATAATACCAGGTGTCAAAGTGCCTCATAGTTCATTGGTCACACCTGCTGTTATAGATAGCCGAAATGAGAAGATCAAAGCAGACCCATTGGCAACCACAGAATTCAGAGCTCAAATCATTTCCACTTCCAAAAGACCCAAAGAACCAACTAAAGGGCTGGTTATTGTGGACAGAATGCAACTATTGTCGTCAACAAAAGACTGTAATGCACCTGAAATGGTAAAACTTCAAGCAAACATATTTATCTAATTGTTTAACACAACCTTTAATTATGTTGACTGGAATCAAGGAAAATTTTAAGGATCAATAATTTTTTTGAAGTGTAGAAACCTTGGCGAATTTTACTAATTCTTAAATTTCCAAACATAAAATGTTGGGTGATATTTTTCTAAAAATATTCAAATTGCTAAGGATTTTATATAGTTTCTAGATAACTTTGGCGATTTTTAGAATAAAATTTTTTTACCACATGGAATTTGGGCTAATCAACTTTGTAAAAAATGGAAAATGACGAATATATTTTTGGAAATAAAAGTCCAAAATTAGCCCATTGGCTAAATTTCGCCCCTAAGATTTTCCATGACTGGAATGCTATCCTAATTGTTTTATTCTCTTATTTTGATATGATCAGACTGGACTACAACCTTTGGCTATAAGCACAAAGCCAGGTTCCAAAGTGCCTCATAATTCATTGGTCGCACCCCCTGTTGAACCAGCTAACAAGAGGAGACGTCTTGAAAATAATGGACTAATAGTAACCAGTGCTAAGAAGCCATCAAAAGTTAAAGATGGCAGAAATAGGAAAACCAAAGCAGATCCATTTGTATCCCCAGAATTTGTGGCTAGAAATATTTCCATTCCCAAAAAACCCAGTGAACCAACTGAAGCACTGGATCTTGAAGATGAACCTGCAAGATATGAATTAACTGGGATGCAGCCATTGTTGTCAACATATTATTGTACCTTGCCTGAAATGGTAAGACTTCATGCAATGCTGCAAACATATTTATCTAATTGTTCAAGGCAACCTTTAATTCTGTTTACTGGAATAGAAGACCAACTGTTTTAATCTCTTATTTTGATATATGTTCAGACTAGACTGCAGCCTTCAGCTACGAGAATAATGACAGCTGTCCCAGTGCCTCATAGGTCATTGGCCATGTCTATTGTTGAACCAGCTAACAAGAAGAGACGTCTAAAAAATTAATGGACTAGTTGGTAGTCGGTGCTCAGAAGCCATCTATTGTCAAAGACAACTGAAATAAGGAAATCAAAGCAGCTCCATTGGTATCACAAGAATGTGGTGTAGAAAATCTTTCCATTTCCAAAAAACACAAAGAACCAACTGAAGCACTGCCTATTGAAGATGGGCCTGCAAGACATGTATTGATGGGACTGAACCTATTTTTGTCATCAGATGCTCGTACCTCAACTGAAATGGTAGACTACATGCAAACATAATTATTTATTTATTTAACACAACTTTTATTTCTGTTGACTGAAATGTGTTGCTAACTGTTTTATCTCTAATGTTGACAAGTTCAGATTGGACTGCAATGTTCAGCTACAAGAATGATGCCCACTATTGCAAAGCTTCAGAATTCACTAATAAGTGCCAAAGGAAGAAAATCGAAGACAACCCACAAAAGCCCATCTCACTTATAGAGGAAAGGGGTGTTGGAAGTTTTTGGGACAATTAATAGTACAAGGGGTGCCTTTTCTATCCACCCAGATTCCACCAGTCTGCTTTTTGGAGCAGCTTCAAATTCCACCAGTCTGTTTTTTTGGAGCAGCTTCAAGGCACTGAAGGGAATTCCTTCGGAGATTAGAGTTCTCTAGTTGTATAGAATTCATCTATATTGTTATGCTTATTTGCGCTGAAAGAATTGTACAATGAGAATTCTTTTGAAACAGAGATTCCGTTGAAGCTAAAATCTAAGTACCTTGTGTTCTTCTACCCTTCAAACTTCATTGTAAATTTAGACAGAATTTCAGCAATCTGCTTGTCAACCCAAAGAATTCATTCCAAATTGTACCTTCTTGTTTTTTTATACATGTTTCTCATTCAAAGTAGCCGCAGAGGACATAAATACTCATCAATGAATGGCAGAACCCACCCTTAATAAGTAAGGTGCATGTGCAGAAACTCGAAGGCAAAAAAATTGACTAGTGTTTTTCCTGTGGCTGCAAATGAACATGAAATCAGGATTTAGACTTCCAAAGGGAAAGAGTTATTTATTGATTAATTCCGTTCATGGGGTTTAAGGACATTGTGAACTTCCAATGTGGATTAGCTGTAATGCGATGCCATCTTCAAATATCAATCTGTCTGAGATTGCCTTGCAGGTATTGTGAGGGTGAGGCTTCCATTGAGGAAAAGGGTTTACCTTTAATCTCATCATTGAAACGATGAAAAGTATGGGAAAAAAAATAACCTTCTAGAATACAAAGATGTTCTTTAATATATAAAGAATCCATCTTTGTTTTTTATGCTATTTTATTATTATAAAAATTGAAACTCTTATTTATCTTTGATTTGTTTTTGTTTTTATTTTAGGAATTCAAGTTAATAATAATAATATCATAATTTATTTAGAAATCAAATTGATAAAATGAAATAAGCAAACATTTTTCAAATTATTTTTATTTTAGGAATTCAAGTTAATAATAATATCATAATTTATTTAAAAATCAAATTGATAAAATGAAATAAGCAAACATTTTTCAAAATCTTTCTTTGATTAAAAGTTTTAAAATGAATTTTAAAACATAAAAAATTATAAAATGAATACAAACAAAAACATAATGATAACAAATGATTTCATATGTAGTAAAGGATGTAAATGGTTAGTTGATCTCCAAGTAGTTAAGTGAAAACTCTCACACTTTGAGAATAAAGGAGTAGATGAAGAAAATATCACAATTTGTCGATATAATGACTTCGAACTCACTCAATAATCCACTAAATTTATGAGCCTCTTCTTATATTGGACTGCTCACAATTGGATAAAATTGATGTCTCATCATATTGTGATTCTTGTAATGATGGTAAAATTCATATCCTTGTAATTATGGTAAAATTAATCTTAGTTAGATACATATAATATATATAAAGTAATTATACACATGGAATTCATGATTTGAGTTTAAAATATCTAGAATAATTATTATATTGTTCATTTTGATTCAATTGAATAACAACACAAAGACATTTGGGTAGGATGCTAGTCCAAATTAATAATAAAGTGGAAAGAAATTTCTTTACAATGATATGTCATTCTACCAAATATCATGAACAATAGTTCCAAACATGATACCTATAATGCATAAATATTAAAACAAAACTAATTTCCTAGGAAGGGTGAATAATTTGGTAAATAAGTCCTTAAAATGTTTTATTAGTTTGTGTAACTATATTAAACAAGGCTTTAAAAGGTTATATGTAATGTACTTAATCATGTTAGACTTTTAGGTTACTCTGAAAGTGTTTACACCATGTTTGGGGTGCTTCATGAGATTTGGAATACATGGTGTAAGATCAACTCCTCCTCAATGACTTGATATGGATTGTAGCATGGGAGATGGTCTGTGATGGATATGCACACTCATGATAGCTTGCTTAGATGATGATGGACCTTAGATGATCACTAACTTAGTGTTCTTTGCTAGGGTATTTGAGATCTCTTGTATGGATGGTTGATGCCCTACATGATGGCCACATGGAGGATTCACCTAGTGGAAGAATGCCCTACAGAATATGACGAGGAGCATCGTAGATTGGGGGGAGGGATACAAGTCCTAGATGGCATGTGGCAGCTTCATTTCTTGTTTGGAGGATTGGAGATGGCTTGGGGATGCTTGGTACTTTGATGGTGTCTTGCGGGGGATAGTTGTCCTAGTGGAGTACTTGGTTTTGGAGGACATATGGAGTTTGTGGATGCTCGTGATGTGGACTTGCTAACTTACATAGCTACAACACCTTGGGTCACTATTGTGCATGACATCATAATTGGATCTTGGCATTTGGACTCTAGGAGTGGAGTGCTTCACTTATGTGTAGATTATTTATATTTAGTAAGATTGTTTGTAGGGATTAAGTTGATCTAGGTTATATTGTTGGCCTTCCTTACCTCTCATGTAAATAGAGGAAGGAGAAATACTCTCCAAAAAAACACATCACATCACACATTTATTTGTATCTCTTCTTTGAAATGCTCTCCCAGTGATGTGCTAGGGTTCATGAGGAAACCCTAATGTAGCATATGAGGAGTAGGTGGACGCTTTCTCTCTCTTGATCACTTGGACACTAGGGTTTCTTGGTCACTTGGAGCATCTTGGATTCTAGGGTTAGGGTTTCATCCCTTGTAGGCTAGAGATTAGGGCTTCAAAACCTTGGATGTATTTGGGGAAGAAGAAGAAGAGAAGGGTGTCTTGCCTTGGAGATAATGTTGGAGGGATTCTTGCACTTGGAGGAGCTAGGGTTTGTTGTTTAACCCTATCTAGGGCATCTTGGGTGGTAGGATTTTTTCCTAGCCTTGAGAGGATGATATGATATGTATGTACTTCATTCACTAAGCATATATTTGTATATGTATATGAGTTTTTCCGCTGTCAACATATTGTGTATATTTCATATTTGATTTCAAAGTTTTATCTCCTTAGGACGATTATTTCTAGCTCTTAATTATCTTGCTGATTTGACACACTTAATAGAAAATTGTTAAGGGACTTTACGCTAAGATTGAATATATTAGTACAATCATCTATTGATTTTGTGTATGTTGTTGTATATGTTGTATAAGAAGTGTTTTTAGATATGCCGTGTGAAGTTTCTCTAGAGGGATAGAAACTCATTGGAATAATTGGTTCTTTTCTCCTTGAATTGTTGTGAATTTTGGGGCTACTAGGAGTGAATTATTGTGATTGTTCCATTGTTGTTTTACACATTAATTTACAGTAGTATTAAAGACTAAAAATTACAGGGTTAAGATTCGAGGAACCTTCTCAAAAGAACATTATTTTTCAAATTTGCATTAATTGGCCAGTGCAAATGAAATTTCAACATGGTTTAAGAGCAATTATAGTTGAGATCTTTAGGGTTTCAAACATTATGCTAAATAGGAACTTTGGCCTCTTATAATAGGCATATTGCGAATCAACGCAACCAACACATCTCTCTTCAAAGATAAGTTGCCACCATTCTAGCTAGTTGTATTGCTTTGTAGTTTAAAGTGTTTTTCCATTTCATTCATTTATAGAATCTGAGTTTTACCATACTATTGCACTCTTTGCAACATCTTTGTGTGTTTGTTGCCATTTTATATTGCTACAACCCCCTTGTCTTAGTCAATTCCAACTCCCATAAATCTTCTAGCTATAGTTGGAAGGAGGCTACAACCCCCTCATACACTGCCTTTGTTGTGATAGGATGGAGGCTACAACCCCCTCACATACTTCTTCTGTTGCGACAGGACGAAGACTACAACCCCCTCACACCATTTCCTATGTTGGGACAGGATGGAGGCTACAACCCCCTTTCTCTTCTAGGACATGATGGAGGCTTCAACCCCTTTTGTGCACTTTCTCCAGCTTACTCTGAACTGCAGACTGTACAATCTTCTTAGATTTCTCAGTAATTCGCTCTTTCCTAAGTCTTACTTTTACTACACACTCTCCCGAGATTTCTCTGTTCTACGAATTCTATTCAACGCACTCATCTTTATTCCCTCTATGCTATTATGCACACATAACACTTGGCACTGCACACTTTCCACAACTTATTCTGCACTGCGCGCTAGGGTCTACGCACCTTGATCTATACATCTAACTCAACTTACCTCAACTAGCTCTGTCCTTAGCTCTTCTTACTCTGTTCTATGCACTTTTCTCAATGCACTCTTTTCTTCACAACTCTTTTCTACTCACTCTACATTAAGCACTTTGTTCAACGCACCAACTTTCCTGTCAAGTGACACTCAGCGCTTTGCACCTTCTTAATTTTACTTTTTACAACACATATGCGCACTTTTATGAGTTGACTCTGGACTAAGTACTATCCATACTTTCCTCCTCTGCTATGTTGTGCTGCACACTTTGATTAGCACACCGAATTTCCTATTAAGTGACACTTAGGTGCTCTTTGCACCTTCTTCAGCTTACTTTGTACTGGAACTTCACACTGGGTCTACTCCAAATTCTATTCTTCTTCCGATTTGAGACTTAACTTTGTACTTGGGTATGCTCCAAACTTTGTCCTTCTTCCAAGCTAAGACTTAACTTTGTACTTGAGTCTGCTCCAAACTCTGTCCTTCTTCATGTTAAATATACAACATTAGGAGACATTCTCCAAACCAATCTTGTGTATTCAAGATTGATCCTCCCGTATAGAGGTGAGAACTTTGATTTCCTTCTGTGTAAAGGTTATTCCTCCCGTATAGAGGTAATTGATCAAAGTAATGATGTTGTAAATTCTTTTTGCACAATGCTCCGAACTTGTGTGTATCAAGTCATGATTGTCATGTGAACCTTCTGTATAAAGGTATCCATGAGATGGACCTCCCATATAGAGGTGGACCTTCTGTATAAAGGCCATGCTTTACTTGTTAAAAACATTTAATGTTGTGTGATATATTATTAACCATGATCACCATATTGCTATTAAGTCTCCTTTAGAGATTGATCACCTCTAAAGTGAGTTACTTTAGCATATGATCATTTGGTCTGGAATAATATAATATGGTCACAACATCCGATAATTCTTCTTAGTATAATGTAATGTGATGGATAATTAAAGTTAGCACATATTGACCATGCAGTAGGAGATAAATAAATAAAATATAAAGCATAGAGATAAAGAGAATTCGAAATTTCCCATGTAGACACTTCAGCTAATTAAAGAGAACTCGAATTATTAAAGCTTCAGTTAAGTATCAATGCTTGAGTTAAAGCATCAGTTAAATATATGTCTCAGTTAAATAAAGAACTCACAGCGGTCACTTCAAGTAAATCAATCAGCATGATTTCAGTTAACTACGTGTTAAATAAAAGGGACTAGTTAACTAAAGTATTTTCACTTTAGTTAAACTAAAAGACGACACTTCAGTTAACTAAGTGACAACAAAGAAGATCTAGTTAACTAAGTGTTATTGCATGACGACACTTATGTTAAACTAAAATATGACACGTGAGTTGTGACACTTGCATGTCGACACTTAAGTTAGCCACCTAACTAAATAGGGAAAGCTTTCAGTTAAGAGGCAAGTTCGTCCTAAGTGACAGCTTAGTGAGATGAAGCACTGCATGAGAAGTGGGGCGCGCCACTCCATGCAAGATTAATACATCCAGTTTGAGGGCAATTTTATCCTGAAGTTAGAAGTTAAAAATAGAAGAGAAGAATGTATAAACATGATATACATGATTGCTGAATCCATTGTGAAGTGAATTCTCTTCTCCAATGAAGGCAAGGCGCTTCTCTTTGTGCAGGGTATTGTTCGTGCTTTTTATTGTTGTGCTGGGAACACATCCGATTGATCTCTCTTCTCTATTGCTTCCGTATATTCATTAATAGGTTTGGTGATTTCTTATCTTACGAAAGCAATCTGCTATGTTGTAAAAGAAAGCATTCTGTGCTATCCATTATATTATACTGAGAAGAATTGTTGGGGTTTTTGTTCTCATAATTTTGAGGATTTTCCCTATGGTATATCTTGTGTTATGGTTTATGAATTTAATGGATTGAATTGTCTCATTTCTTCAAGTCTCTGCATCTAAAAGAATCAAAGATAAAAGCTCAACCAAATTTCAACATGGTATCAGAGCTCAGGGCGTGAAGGAGCTCAGTTTTGCATGCCAGCTAGAGCCTACGTAGATCTTGAGAAGTTGAGGAAAATATTTGAAGACTATGGCATCAGTCTCTATATGACCGAAAGACCATCTTGAGGGCACCTCAAAATTCAACACTTGGAAGGCTAGGATTCTCAACATCCTAGAGGAACATGACTTGGATGGCTCTGTATCCACTATGGTGGAGGAGCCTACATCTAATGCAGGGCGCATCAACTTCAAGAAGAATTAAGCTAAGGCTAAATGGATCATCTATGATTTGGTAAAATATAACTTGATGCCCATGATCACACCGTTGAAGACCGCGAAAGAGTGTTATGATACATTGCCTAATCTATATGAGAAGAAGGCCCCGAGTCAAAAGAGGGCATTGAATAATAAGCTTCAAAACATAAAGATGGAGACGGATGAGACAATGGCATCCTTCTCCTCCAAGATCTCTCAAGTGAGAGATCAACTTGCTAGTATTGGATGAAGATGATCTTCTTCAAACCACTATTGATGGTCTCCCATCTTCATGGGATACATTCTTGGTTGTGTTAAATGGCTAAGAGGTACAACCTAACTTCGAAAGGTTGTGGCATGACTACCTCCAAGAGGAGGGGCGAATCTAGATCAATTCAGTGTGCATCAAAGAAGAAAATATTTCCCTCATGACAAGAATGAAGAAAGGAAAGAAACTCTTCTTCCAGAAGAAGTTCTCTCATTCAAAGAAGAAGGAGTTCAATAAAGGATTTGACAAGTCAAAAGCTAGATGCTTCAATTGCAACAAGAAAGGTCATTTCTCAAGATATTGCAGGGAAAAGCGAAAAGGAAAGTTTCATGCTTCTACCGCCATAGGAGATGAAATCACTCAAAAGAATGCATCCGAAGAAAAGGAGACAAGAAGGGAGTATTATCTTGTCTCATCCCTTTCGGGATCCGTCATCACAAATGTAGACACATGGTTGATTGATAGTGGTGCATCCAAACATATGACTGGTTACAAGAGTACCATCATTGATCTAAAAGAGAAAGAATCCACATGCATGGTAGAGTTGGGGGACAACTCAACTTATTCGATCCACCTCATTCCAACTGAGAACCTGTGATATTCTACATGTGGAGGATATTCTATATGTTCCAGGCTTGAAGAAGAACCTCCTCTGAGTTTTGGTTCTTGAAGACAACGGGGTTGTGAACTTGGGAAGAATGCTAAGAAAATTTTTTCTAACAGTTCTAATATATCTAAAGGGATTTTAGATTTAATACATTCAGATGTATGTGGTCCCATGTCATCCCCCTCCCTGAGTGGCTTCTTATATTATGTACTATTCATAGATGATTTTTCTAGGAAGTCATGGATTTATTTCATGAAGGCTAAAAGTGAAACTCTTTGCAAATTTAAAGAGTTTAAATCCCTAGTTGAAAATCAGAAAGGAAATCACATATGTGCATTAAGGTATGATAACGGAGGTGAATTTGATTCAAATAAATTTAATGAGCTATGTAGTGATGCAAGAATATGTAGACAGTTAACAGTACCATACAACCCTCAGCAAAATGGGGCAGCGGAGTCCGTCAAAACAATGCAATGTGGGTACTCGTTGGATGCGAAATTTAATTCTACATCCAACGAGTGCTCCCACTCGAAATTCGAGTAAAAAAACAGGGATATATGTTGAAAATACGAACAAAAAAAGTAGTTTTTTTCTTTCTTCCTCCAAAATTAATAAATATTATTTTATTATTTTCCTTACGAGGCCCATTTTAGACCTCAAATTTCCTCTAATAAGATCGTCTCTTTGCTAGATCATTGTTTCTTTGTTCCTTGAGCCCTTGATTCTTTGAATCTTTATATTCCACTTACAATCTCTTCATACTTACCATCAATCTTACTTCAAATATCCAACTTGCTTCATTGTTTATACATGTCCTGCATGGATTGTATGTCCACAAGTTGGTTGTGGCTTTCCTTCTTCCTTGCTTCACGGATTGTGCTTCTGCCACATGGCATGTTTTGCGGCACTGATGTGTCCTTTCATTGTGGGTTCTGCACATACATGGTCCTTGACTTGGTGGGACTTTCACCCTTGCGGTACCATCACTTGTGGGACTTGCGCACTTGATATATCATTTCCTTGACTTTCAACTGCTACACCCTTCTTGGAACTTGTGCACACTTTAACAACTGAAAGCTTCTTTTGATTAGTGAGACTTGGGTGCTTTCAAGAGTTGAATAAATAATCAACCATTTCTTGTTCCATGCTGCTTGCGCACTCTGCTAGACTTGCTTGTGCACTCTATAATATTCTATTGACTTCATTCCGCACACTAGACTTTGTCCCATGTATTCTTTGGCTCGCTTGTGCACTCTTCAAACTTATGTCCAACCAAAACTTTAGCTTGTACCTTGAAGGACTATGTCTAGAGGACTTGTGACCTGCTCATGTACATGTGAATTATGTACCTCTTTAAACTGGATATGCATGATGTACCCCTGGAAACACTTCTTCAAACTGGATGAAACTTCTAGATATACTTCTTGAGACTGGCATCAATATCCTTCATCATCTTGCTTGCGCATATATGTAATGTCCTCTTCTGCTTAGGCATTGAGGACCATCCCACTAACCTATTTGATTCCCATAGGTTCGAGCAGGCACTGACAATCAGGGGATCAGTTGAGGACTTATGCCATATCAGAATATCTAAGGCATAGATTTTATATCATCATTAGATGGACAGGGGCCATCTGAGCCAAAGGCCACCTGCATGCATGACATCTGAGCTTTATTTGATGATGCATGCACCTTATTGAGACTCCAGGCACCTGCATGCAAGTCAAATACAAATTAGAAGATAAAGTGACCTAATTAGGGTGAAATTAGGGTTTTGAGCAATTGAATGTTATAAAAGAAGGTAAAGCGAATGGAGAAGAGACCATTATTGATTATTGATTATTGATTTGTGATCTTGATTTAGAGAAGCTCGGCGAGCTAAGTTGGGGTTGAGGCTTGTACTCAACTAACTGGTGTATTTCGGCAGTGGAAGCTATCTGCCCTAGTTCATCATTCAGGTTGGATCATTTAGGTTCAACATTGTTCTTCATCGGGTATTATCATCATTTAGTATTCAGCAGAGTTATCTTTTATATTATTTCTTGGGCTTGCCCTCCCTTGCTTGGGCGCATTCCCCAGGTGGTATTCTATTCATTTTCCAGCATTCAGTGCGCAGAAGTGTTGCATGTGGATTCCATTCTTCTCAGAGTATCCATATTACCCTTCCCCTGGAAGAAGGGATTCTCTGTTGGACTCTTGAGAGAATTATCATCATTCAAGTATATTGGAGGACGTGAGCATTCTTGAGGGCACATTATTTGGGAGAGATCTTCACGTTTTAGGCTTGGGAGTCATCATAACTCATGCATGCGATCTCCATCATCTCCAGAAGGGCACGATAACCCTAGTACACCTCATCAGGACCTTCATCAGTGGAGTATTTATTATTGTGAGGCATTATGAGCTTGGAGGAGGGCGCACTTCTATCTTGGAGGATGATTTGACTTATCTCATTATTCATCCATTAGAATATCTGCATGCGGGGATCATTCTCATTGACATTAGCATATCTATATACCGGTATGTGCATGCATTAATTCCTCCTACTTTCTAGCATTCCTATATTTTCTAGGGCACAATTCTGCATGCAACTACATGCATGCAGAGATCAGGGTTTACTTTCATATTGCGTTGAGATATAAGCCTACTAGCCATCTACAGTACACAAAAAAAGAAAAAATATCAGTTTGGGATATTGCAGTGGTATCAAAGCATGTTCCTTGCCAGCTGTGGGGCATGCATAATATAAACAGTCAATGAATTCAGAAGACCCACACAATATTACTTATCGAAGATAGAGGTTTAGAGATAGAGGTTTAGAGATAGTGGTAGAAGAGAAGAAGACTTAGAGGATATAGATTTGGGAGATAAAGGGTATCAGTTTGACAGTAATAAAGGAAAAGAAACAATGGCAGATGATGACAAGACAACTTTCAATAGTCTCATTTCAGCGATCAACGCACTCACCACTAGCCAAAAAGAAATGGCAAGTGCCATTAAACAGATGACTGAGAGGAACGTACCCCCCCCCCACATATCCCTTTATTTCCCCATAGTGATGTTAGGTTTAAACTAATTTGATTAGCAAGATCACTGAAAGAAACATAATCACAAGATAGACAAAGATATTACCCTGGGAAACCCTCATGGGGTAGAAAACCCAGCAAAGCTTTCCTCAATAAGATGATCAACCAAAATACAAGATGTGCTCCAAGACTTGACCTCCTTCTCTACCTCCTATGCAGACCTCTCAAACACAAGTGCACTACTTTCTGAGTTGAGCAAGTGTGAGATAAGTGAGGAGCAATCTCCTCTACTTATACTAGTTCCCGATTGACTAAATCCCTAATGGGGCCGACCTCTCCTAGTGAAGTCTAATAACCCCTGACTAATCAACTTAGGGCCGACCCCCACATGGTGGGTCTAATAACCCTGGTTACCACAATCCATCGAAGGAATAAACATCTCCGGATCCATAATAGGATCACCTCGGAGGTATGTAACATCTCCGGAATAATAAAGTACAAATATAATATTCTTAGAAGTTATAATATTCAACACTCCCCCTTAACGAGAAGAATATTATAACAACATTTGCAGGAGCAAGGAGTCATCGACTACATCATACATGATACATCTATAAATCATCGGAATCTTTCTTCATACATCATCATCAGTAACTCAACCAGTTACTGGAACATCTCATGATCATCAGCATCGTTATCACACGATCATCAGCATCGTCATCACACGATCATCAGCATCGTCATCACAGCATACTTTGCAACACACATTATCCTTCCTTTCAGAATTCCGGGATCAATCTCATCACAATCATGTTTAAGACTATCCTTCCTTTCGAAATTATTGGATTTACTGTCTAAGGATGATTAATCCAATCTCAATCTCATTTAAGACTATCCTTCCTTTCGGAATTACTGGATTTACTGTCTAAGGATGATTAATCCACTCTCAATCTCATTTAAGACTATCCTTCCTTTCGGAATTACTGGATTTACTGTCTAAGGATGATTAATCCACTCTCAATCTCATTTAAGACTATCCTTCCTTTCGGAATTACTGGATTTACTGTCTAAGGATGATTAATCCACTCTCAATCTCATTTAAGACTATCCTTCCTTTCGGAATTACTGGATTTACTGTCTAAGGATGATTAATCCACTCTCAATCTCATTTAAGACTATCCTTCCTTTCGGAATTACTGGATTTACTGTCTAAGGATGATTAATCCACTCTCAATCTCATTTAAGACTATCCTTCCTTTCGAAATTACTGGATTTACTGTCTAAGGATGATTAATCCACTCTCAATCTCATTTAAGACTATCCTTCCTTTCGGAATTACTAGATTTATATCATTCCTTTCGAAATTACTGGATTTATATCATTCCTTTCGGAATTACTAGATTTACTGTCTAAGGATGATTAATCCACTCTCAATCTCATTTAAGACTATCCTTCCTTTCGGAATTACTGGATTTACTGTCTAAGGATGATTAATCCACTCTCAATCTCATTTAAGACTATCCTTCCTTTCGGAATTACTGTATTTACTGTCTAAGGATGATTAATCCACTCTCAATCTCATTTAAGACTATCCTTCCTTTCGGAATTACTGGATTTACTGTCTAAGGATGATTAATCCACTCTCAATCTCATTTAAGACTATCCTTCCTTTCGGAATTACTGGATTTACTGTCTAAGGATGATTAATCCACTCTCAATCTCATTTAAGAATATCCTTCCTTTCGGAATTATTGGATTTACTGTCTAAGGATGATTGATCCACTCTCAATCTCATTTAAGACTATCCTTCCTTTCGGAATTATTGGATTTACTGTCTAAGGATGATTAATCCACTCTCATACATTTTGAACTAAGTGCTCAGGGACGATGTAGTCCTATCACATCCACTAGGGACTTCATTCTCGGAGACATATGTCTACGGATCAATTCAGGGGACCGAATTCTGGGGATGATACAATCCCCACCTGTATCCTCATCAATACAGATATTGTTAGTACATCACTAGTACAAGTACATACAAGTATCCTCATCAATACAAGTATCCATATCATCAAAACATGTATCTTGATCAATACATCAATACAAGTATCCTCATCAATACATGTATACATATCAAAGCATGTATCCTCATCAATACATCAATACAAGTATCCTCATCAATACATGTATACATATCAAAGCATGTATCCTCATCAATACATCAATACAAGTATCCTCATCAATACATGTATACATATTAAAGCATGTATCCTCATCAATACATCAATAAAAAAAATCAAAAATATAAGTGATATAAGTATTCTAAATATACATGTAAGAATCCTAAGCATACATATAAATATCTAGGTGTAATAAACAGGTATCCTCATCATCGACCTTGCTATCGATGAGGGCAATCTCATCATCAGTGACTATATCACTCCCCCTTTCGAGGAGGGTTTTTTGAACTACACCAAGCTTGTCTCAGAAATATTCAAATTTCACTCGGGACAGAGGTTTGGTCAATATATCAACAATTTGTTCCTTAGTGCTCACATACTCGAGCTTAATATCTCCTCTCTGCACCATATCTCGTATGTAGAAATATCGGATCTCTATGTGTTTTGACTTATTATGGAATACTGGATTTTCTGTCATCTTAATACAACTTTGATTGTCACACATGATCACAGTAAAATCTTAATACAACTTTGATTGTCACGTTGGGGCGTGTGGTGGTCACTTATCCGGGCTTGCAATAGCCCAATGCATTATGCGAGATGGTTACTTTTGGCCTTCAATCTTCAAGGATTGTATGAATGTCGTAAAGAGATGTCACCCTTTCCAGGTGTTTTCTCAGAATGTACACTCGCATCCAGCGCCCCTTCACCCGATCGTCACCGTCGATCCCTTCACCAAGTGGGGGGTGGATTTCATGGATTGCAAACCAGCTTCGTCTAGGGGGCATCACCATATTATAGTGGCCATGGATTATTTCTCCAAATGGGCTAAGGCCATGCCTACCATAAAATCTGATGGTGCCACAGCAGCCCATTTCATATTCAATCAGATTATTGCTCAGTTCAGTATTCCAAAAGAGATTGTCACTGACCATGGTAGTCACTTTCAGAACAAGATGATGGAGGATTTGTCACTCAAGCTTGGGTTTCGTTAAGATCACTCCTCCTCGTACTAACCCCAAGCGAATGGTTAGGTTGAAGCAGTTAATAAGTCTTTAAAAACCATTCTCCAACATACCATCCAACAGAGCAAGAGCAACTAGCATATTATGTTATATCCTGCTTTGTGGGCATATCGAACCGCAGTTGAGACTGCCACCAGGTTCTCACCGTTTCAGCTAGTAGACGGTGTGGAGTCTATTTTACCAATTGAATGTGAAATCCCTTTGCTAAAACTAGCCATACAGCTCCTCCCTGATACGCCAGATATTGAGCAACGTTTGATCCACCTTAAGCAACTTGACGAGCAGTGTCGAGATGCCGCTGTGGCTATAGATGCCAATAAGCATCATGTTAAGGTTCAGTATGACAGGTCTGTCCATCCCCGAAAATATGCTGAAGGTGACTTGGTCCTCTTGTATGACCAAGCTAAGGAACCATTGGGGGCAAGCAAGTTTAACCCCATGTGGCACGATCCTTACATTGTGAGGCATGTCCTGGAAAAAGGAGCCTATGAATTAGAAGATTATGAAGGGAATGCCTTGAAGGAGCCTAGAAATGGGCTCTACCTCAAACTGTATTATGCTTGAGCTTCTAGCTCGAGCTAGTACCTTTGTATATTATTGTATAGTTGTTTATGTACGTAGTTTAGATTTCTTTTGGTTTTTTGGGTCTGCTGATTTGCTTCCGTTTGGTTGACAGATGTCAGCGGAATCTTCTATGTACTTGGGGTTCGTGGATGGTGCTAGCTGTCATACGCAGCAGCTTGCTTTTGTTGCTTGGGTTATTTATTCTCCTGACCATCTTGTTGTGTCTTCAGGAGGTGCTTGTCTCAGTCCTACATCCAACAATGTGGCTGAGTATAGTGTCATGGTTGAACTACTTCGGGATGCTATTTCGCATCGTATCCAGTTTTTAGAAGTCCACCTTGATTCACAACTGATTGTGTCTCAGTTGAATGGTTAGTACCGTGTGAGGGATCCTACATTATTATGGATATTCTTAAGGGTAAGACTCTTGGAACGACATTTTGTTTCAATTACATATATTCATGTTCTGAGAAGTTTTAATCATATATCGAATGCATACGCTAACTATGTCCTAGATTGGCATTTGTCACATTCATAATGAAGCACACAAATAAACACACATTCATACATACACATATAGTAGAACCGGAGAACCATAGCTTTTTATAAATAATATGTCCAAAATGGTAGTCTCATGGTACAAAACTGGAGCTCGTAGCTCCTAGAATCAACAACTGAAATCCAAGGTGAAAACTAACCAAAAACTCCAAATTGGGTAAATAGTGAAAATGAATTGTAATTTGTAATTTTTATTACTATTTATAGTTTTGGAAACCCACTTGTCTATAGTTTTTGTCGTTTTAAGCTGTTTTGGACTAATGTAATGCCTTGGAGTAGTATTTTGAACATATTTCTTCGACAAGAGTTGATTTTTTATCATTTCGCGCCTACGACAGGTATATTTCACACATGGAATATAGGTTAGATGACATTTTCACATGCATTATACATTTGACCTTTGACCATTTTCATTAACCCTAGGTGCGACCCTGCTTCTTAACCGACACGGAGCCTTCACATTGTTCTAGAAGTGTCATTATTTGGCGGTAGGGCCTTTCCGAACATGGGTGCCCTAGTTAGAACCCCTTTTGTCTTATGGCACCCATGCCGATGTTTTTCCTTAATATCGGGAGTCCTTCGTAGTTACGCCATGACTTTGTGATAAAGACTCATACTCTACTTTGTGTTATGTTGGCCATCTCCCATAAGGACTCCCCCCAGTTGTATCAAGTTGTGATTGCATCGCATCATCCTGCTTACCGCTTGAGCCTTGTGCCGGCTCCCGCTTACTCAATTATTAGCCTGGTGCCTGAGCACTTCCCCTGTCGAGCCTTGCAGAGCTTTCATTTTCCTTTCATAATTTGATGACCCTTAATCCTGAGGGAACATCCCCCCGAGTGTCCACATCTTGCACATGCTTCCTTGCATTGATCATAGGTATGTTCCACTAGTATGCTCACTATTTGACACTCGTTCCCTCAATTGTTGTACTATAAGCAATTTTATTCTTTTTCAAGCTTTACAAATATGAAAAAGACCCAAAAAAATCAAATATCCAAAAATCCGAACGGGAGAATATTTACTTCTTATTGTTGGCAGTTGTTGTGTCGCCTTTGAACAGAGCATTCATTCCACTCCATACATTATGAGTCATGACTATAGTCATACCTTAGGATCTGTACTCATTTCTCAGTTTACTCCACCGATTGGTTAAGCTTCCAGTCATTATGGAGCCTTTTGTTGATGCCTCCTGCATCACACAGTATTATGTTGGCTCTATGCTGCCTGAGTCTATCCATCTGCTCATGCTCTTGTTCAAAGGAAGTCCTGAAACCAGAGTCGGCCACTCCTCATATATCTTGACTATTGCATGTCGGCCATCCTTATTGCGTCAGTCCGTTTCACCTGATTTCTTCCAAATATTTCAGGGTAGCTGGTACCTCCTGCTGGTTGATGGGGGATGCCTTATTGCCCTCCTTCCAGCGAGTTTTGTTCCATCGACTTCAACCCATTTATTCCAGAATTTGAGACTTAGATTTCAGTTGAGTACCTTGAGGCTTGCAATCATTAGTGGTAGGTTCTCTCACCATCAACAATTTTGGGAATACATCAATGTCCCCTGATCGATGGATTCATCTGAGTGTTTGACTTCAACACATCTATTCTCACTTTGATGATTGTACTTTGTGCCTTGATGCCCATTTTCATTATTGGTGGGTTATCTCGCATCTATTAACGGTATGCATCATTGACCGGTAATCAGACGATGTCACATCAGGTTCGACTTCAACACTTTTATTCACTTGATGGGACTTGCACCATAGATGATTTGTGTAGAAGACCCCAGGCGATAGTGGCATTCAGTATGCTACTTATGATCATGACTTTACATCTGAGATATCACCTCTCAGACATCAGTAGTTTGTACCTCCAGTTTGAACCAGTTGTTTCCTTTTAGTAGGAGACCGTCTCTTACTATAGATGGTTATGGCTATGATCACCTATGACATGTATTCATTATGTACTGCCTATTCATGGCCATTGTATCAGATTGTTGTACTATACCGACATGTACTCAGAGATATCATTGTATTATGACGAGTGAACTGTTCCTTCTAGTTGTGTCTCCATCACTCCACTTCTGAGATCTATAATGTATTTCGGCTATCGTAGCACCATTTTCTGACCTCACACATTAGGGGGCATCTGTTACAACGTAATTTTTCACCTTGTGAGAATCAACATTCTTTAGCCTTCAAGATCCATTTTACTGACTCAGATTCACCTTTTGTCCTTTAGAAACACTTTTTCCCTATTTTTCTTCTTGTCCGCGAGCTATTCCACTTTAGCCCGCATATGTGCGAGCTGTCCCACTATAGCCCGCGGGTCCCAAGTAAAATGGTAAAAATCATTAGAAAATTACTTTTTACTCCCAAAAAGCGGTCTTAGGGTGACGTTTGGCCCTCCATTTTCCCCGAAACGCCTCGATGTGTCCTTTCACTTACCTTTGGAAGGCTATATATTAAGCTCTTATGGGATATGGAAGGGAGGAGGAAAGAGAGAGCAAGATAACTCTAGTGGATTTTTGTCGTGACTTCAGTCTACACTCATTGATCCTTGTTGTTGTTAACTCCTTATGTTCACCTACCAAACTCCTTTCATAATTTGAGTTTTCCATTGCATGGGGGATTGAAGTGGTGGAGGCACAAGTGGAGAGACCCAGTTCTTGGTTCAGATTGGTTGTCGACAAGAGGTCGTATATTGTACTTCTTGTTATTCATTAATGGAAATACTCATTTTCTCGTCCAATTGATGTTGTGAATATTGTTAAATTACATTGGGTTATATTTGCCTATAATATCATGGATCATGATATTGATTATGCTAATGTCTTTCACATATTATATGCACTTGCTTGTACTTATTGTTGATACTAATGTGCAAGTTCAAGTGTAGCGGTTGAAAGCTCAACAGGGATCTACTTCGAATATCCGGTTGAAGGTTGGTATTTTCTTCATTTTTTCTTAGCATTGTCATTTATATAGCATTGCATTGGGAATTGAGTCATTTTCTGGTAGTCAGCTGTTTGTGGTGGTCTGCCCCAAGCCATAGGATGTTTTCTCCGTAACAATAGAGAAATGCGATCCTAAAAATTCCTCACTTTCTACTCAACTCTCTACCTATGCAAAAAACCTCTTAGCTTTTCTTACACGTGTTAAGAATTTAGTGAAGCTTGAATTGTGGGGTTTGAAGAAATTTTTATGCATCAATATTAAATATGTAAATAGAGTCTAATTCCACAAGCCAAGTCCATGAAAGGAGGGTGCTTTTATCATATCTGGGTTAATAAAAGGAGGGTCTTGTTATTATGTCTATTAAGCTGAGCAGGTCTGTGAAAGTATAGCATTATTATTATTAAAAATTAAGTGGGTCTAATGATTAAGAACATGTTTTTACTCCTAGGAGGTCATAGGTTCGAATCTAGAGGGGAGTAGGGTATGCATTTCCATCAAATTGATCCGTGAAAGAGACATCCTCCATTTTTCTAGAACTTCTAGTCTTCACCAGTGAGAAATTAATAGTTAATCCCTATTTCACCGCTCCTTTTTGCTTAGAAATCCCTATTTTTTTTAACACTCCAGTGCCATTCTTCGAAATATTGTGAATAATATTCCATCATCAATACTTTTTTCCTTCCCATCAACATCAGTTTTTGGAAAAATCCTTGAGAAGACCTACAGATGAGTTTTTTTTAAGCACAACCTTAGAGGAAGGGACTAGAGTGATAAGTACCTCAACATCCAATTGCAGGGAATCGTGAGTAGAGAAAAATGTATTATGCTGAAACAAATCAGAAGTTGAAACCCTTTCCCCCATGGGGACATTCCCACCCAACAACTTCTCACCAAAGGGTTCAGTATCCATAGAACCATCACCTACAAAGTTCGGGAACCCTAAACCATAAAAAATATGAGAAGAATGTTATATTGATAGCCTACTCGACTCATCTAGACCTGAGTTATTTGGCATTGAAACAGAAACTTCGTCTAAGGATAGTTAAACATGACTTAGGTATTCATCATAATAAGGGGTTTTTAGCAATAGCATGCATCTCCAAAATTGGCTCATTAACCTTAACTATTTTAGGGCTATGAAATTTTCTCTTGACCCCAACAACAACAGTCTTCTCGAGCCTAGTAAGTTCTAATTTTTTTAAAAGACCCAATTCCAATTCATTCAAGGAATTATACAGAAAGGGGGGAATTAATCTTAACTTAACCAGTAGTGATTCGCTTGGCTCAAGAGGATGAGACGTCTAGATAGGAGGATGCTAAATATACACACACGAATCTCTAGTAGTTTCCTCCAACACTTTGTTTGATTCCATAAAACCCTCAATGGAGGTTTTAACCATACAGTCCATCTCAAACCTCAAATCATCATTCCAAGATGGTTTTTGTGTAAATGGCCCACTCTTTTGCACAATGTACATCTGAATGGAACACCCCAGTAGTCCAACTTTTGGACATATGTCTTTCCCCTCCATGTGATAATTTACAGGAGAGATCACACAGCTGGAGAAAACCTCACTCAAGAATAACATAAAAGAGAAGAAGAATTGTTGAATCAATAATCACTCATTAACACAAGAAATGACAAAAACTATTGTATCGTACATCAGTTGTAAGCTGGCACTGTGAAAAGTGAATAATAACTGAATACAATAAAATGGATTCGAATGCCTTTAAGTTCATTCGAATTCTCCTCAATGTGTGTCTTTGATAGCATTGGATACATCATCCAATCAGTGGCAGTAGTCACAAATGGTCAAAGGCCAGTCAAATGAGTCTAACTGAGTCATGTGAGCACAAATCATGGGATGGTGTAACAATAAAATAATAAATTAATATTACTATTAATTTATTATAATTAAAGACTATCTAAAGTCAATAGTCATGCCCTTTTACGAAAAGGTGCATGACGGGCTTATATAAAGCCCAAACTTATGTAACTATTAATCATCTACCATACATTACATTTTTACATTACTATTGATCCATTTATGGACCACTTACGTTACTTACATTGGGTTTTCCCGTAAGAATAGTATTTTACTGTTCCAGTGGTATCAGAGCTTGTTGATTTCGGCTTGTGGCCAAATTGTCAAAGTTTCTTTGAGATTTGGGTTTTTAACCTTACTTTAGGCTTTTAGCCATCCTTATTGAAGAAAAAAAAAAAAAAAGGAATAAAAGAGAAATTAAAAAAAAAAGAGAAGAAGAAAGAAGACCGCATAAAAAAAGAGAAGAATAAAACAAAAAAAAACACAACAAAGGTTTTATTTAACCAACCTTGGTTTTATAAAACCACATATTGCCTTGGTTTTATAAAACCATCCCATGGTTTTATAAATAAACCATTATTTATAATAACTCATACCTTAATTAGGATGAGTTTAGTTATTATATGACTATAGTAATAATAATCCATTTTTATTATAGTTATTATAGAACTATAGTAATAATAATACATATTATTATTATCTCAAAGGCTTGAACGTAATCCAACAAAAAAAATTAGTTTTTTGGAAGAAAAATATATATATATATATATAGTTTATAAAACATTAATATAATAATGTTATTAATTAATTAATTAATAATTATTATTATATTAAAAGAAAAAATATTATTTTATTAAAATAATAATTACTTTTGGAAAAAAAAAGTTGTTCAACCATAACAAAATAAGTTAATTGACCTAATAAAAAAGGGGTCAAGGAAAGTTCTTTCCAAGATAGACATATTGGGAATTATTACATCTTTTTAATCCACCCTTGTTGAAGAAATCAGAGACTATGAAAGTCGGTTTGCGACTACACATAGATAAATTAGAAGCCAAGTTAAAGCGCTATCAAAGAGACAATGAATATTTACACGATAGGATTACAAAATTTGAAGCAGTAATTGCAATATGTAAGCTACAAGAAAAGTTCGATGAACAAAAAATCTCCGACCAAGAAAGTCGTATAGAAAAATTGTATGTGCAAATTGATGAATTAAGAGCCGAAAATGAACTCAATTAGAGGCTAGAAGATCAAGATATAAAGAATGAAATAATTAAATACGAAGCAGAAAGAAAATGCTTGAACAAGATCCTTAATGACAAGGATGAAGATCTGAAGAAGATACGGCATAAATTAGGAGATCAAGAATCAAAGGTCGACCAATGTCGACAACAGATACAAGATCTTCAAACACAAAATGACGACTCTAAAAAGGCACACAAATTGGAGATCGCAAAGAATAATAAAGCATTATCCATCAATGCTGAAGAAATTTTCAGACTAAGAAATCATAACAAGATACTAGTCACAAAAATTAAGAAATTGAAAAATAGTCGAAAGATAGAACAATCTACGGAAGACATTGAAGGGAAACTTCTAGATAAGCAGGAAGAAAATAGTTGCATCAGAATTCATAACGAGGATCTTAAAGAACAACTTAAGAAGTCGGAAGAAGTTAGGAAATCACAAGTAGAAGTGATTAAGAAGTTTCAAAAGGATAAGATACAGTTAGAGAACAAGTTGGAAAAAATACAAGACGAAACCTTAAAACCTCAAGGGACGAAAATACAACTTCCAACTCAGAGCAGTGATCAAAAGACGACTTTCATAAAAGAAATTTACAGTGTGAAAACTCCTTATCGACACCCCAACCATAAAAACCGACACCCTAAAAAGGCGAAAATGTCGGAAGATAAAGGTACTAATGTGATCAAAACTCCCGATGACATATCAGTACGGAATCCCGACAATCATCGACAAATCTACTTGGGATGGATTGATCCCTCCACATATCAGAAGTTATGCTCGACGCTTAAAAGTTCGTATCGACATGTGTCGTCAACTCCGACACCACAAAAAGCAATTCATAAAAATTATAAGGCTTTGAGGACAAAGCCTTTCTAAGAGAGAGGCAATGTAACAATAAAATAATAAATTAATATTAATATTAATTTATTATAATTAAAGACTATCTAAAGTCAATAGTCATGCCCTTTTACGAAAAGGTGCATGACAAGCTTATATAAAGCCCAAACCTATGTAAATATTAATCATCTACCATACATTACATTTTTACATTACTATTGATCCATTTATGGACCACTTACATTACTTACATTGGGTTTTCCTGTAATAACAGTATTTTACTGTTCTAGATGGAGACTCCAAGGAGGGCGTATGAGGCTGATGAGGCTGTGAGTAGGTCAAGTGGCACTCCGGTATAGACAACTGGAAGCTACAGGCAGTTAAACTGAGCAATAAATGAATAAACTGGTCAATAAATGTTGCAACTGACTGTTAGTGATCCAAGTAGTGTAGTAGGGCACATTAGTCTTCCAAGTGAGGAAAACAAGGTGCATTAGGTAGGTAGGAGGACTCCTGAGGGCTAAAAACAGGCTCTAGGGGCTGAACATAGGCTCCAGGTGCTGGGGAGACTGCCATGCTGATGACTGGATACATGCATGATGACTGGATGCATGTAGAATGCATGCATGCATGCAAATATAAAAAATGATGGTGAGAATATTCCAACACCCCTCCGCAAGCCAAACATGAGGAATCAACTGAAGGAACTAATGGTAGGGCCCTGGTGGCTAAGACCAAAGGTCACCCCGTACAACAATCTAAATAAAAAAAGTGAGGAAAGAGAGAAAACCCAGTGGGAAGAAATCCCTCCCTCAAAATAGATTATGGTAGGATAATCAATCATGTACATCACTCACCCCATGAAGAAATCTAAGGTAAGTGTACTTCTTCACTAAGAAGGTCTTAGTGAAGATATCTGCAATTTGCTCTTTTATCGGAAGGTAGAGGAGTGAGATGGTCCGATCATGCACCAAT
Organism: Larix kaempferi; assembly: GCA_027924585.1. NCBI lineage: Eukaryota > Viridiplantae > Streptophyta > Pinopsida > Pinales > Pinaceae > Larix > Larix kaempferi. The sequence continues at coordinate 26,276,628 of BSBM01000370.1, read as the reverse complement.
CCTCGGATGTAATGCATGTGTATCTCGATGTGTTTGGTTCTTTGTCTCAAAACTGGATTTGTAGAAATCCTGATAGCACTTTGATTGTCACAATAGATGACTGGTGGAGTATTGGATCAAATCCCAAACTCTAACAAGATGCCCCGCAACCAGATGCACTATGTGGTTGCATTGATTGCACCTCTATACTCGGCCTCTGCTGAAGAGAGAGCTAAAGAAGTATGCTTTTTGCTCGACCAACAGATAGGTCTAGATCCAATCATGAAAACAAAACCAGATGTTGACTTTCTATCCGATTTGTCTCCAGCCCAATTTGATTCAGTATAGCCAACAAGGTTTAGAGGAGACCCAACTGCATAATGAAGACCATAGGTCTTTGTCCCTTGCAAGTAATGCAAGATCCTCTTTTTTTCCTTCCAGTGAAGCTCACGAGGCTCATGCATGTATCTGGAGACAACACTGACTGCATAGGAAAGATCAGGTCGAGTGTGTGTAAGAAACAATAGAATCCCAACCAACTGTCAATACATTGTACTATCCACCATAGGTGTGGAAGAACCATCCTCAAGGATGATCCCTGAAAGAAAAGGAAATGTTGTTGGTTTGCATTCCCTCATATGGAACTTGTCAAGCAGATCTGAAACATACTTGGACTATGCAACCTTGATTCCTGAATCACTCTGAGTGACTTCAAGACCAAGAAATTGTCTCAACAATCCAAGATCTGACATGGAGAAGGAGTTGTGCAAAGATGTTTTTATAGATCTGATGCATGAAGTGTTCCTCCCTATAATCAATAGATCATTAACATATAGAACAATCAGGAGTAGAGATTCACCTTCATGTCTCATATAGACATTCAAATCAGATATGTATCTCATGAAATCTTGTGACAGAAGGAAGGAGTCCATTTTTGCATACCAAGCTCGGGGAGCTTGCTTGAGTCCATACAAGGACTTCCTCAATCTGCACACTAGTGAAGAGTTTTCAACATACCCCTTACGTTGCTTCATGTAGATATCCTCCTATAGATCTCCATGAAGGAAAACACTCTTGACATCCATGTGATGCACTTCCCAGTGCTTGGATGCAGCAAGACCAAGAACAAGACATATGGAATCCATCTTAGCAACATGAGCGAATGTCTCTGAGTAGTCAATCCCATGGACTTGGGAGTAACCCTTTGCAACCAGTCGAGCCTTGTATTTGCTAGTGACCCCATTAGATTCCATCTTAGTTCTGTAAACCCACTTGCATTGAACAAGCTTCCTCCCAGGAGGGAGAGAAACAAGCACCCAAGTTTCATTTCTTTGAAGAGACTCATACTCTTCACCCATAGCTTCTACCTATCTTGGATCATGGTAGGCTTCAAAGAATGTCTTTGGATATGATCCAATCATAAGAAAAAATCTCTCAGCTAGAAATGGATCTGTGTGAGAGAGAAGATCAGATCTAGTTGTTCTTGAAGATGGTGAATCTCCAACAAGATCACTGGTGGATGCAGTAGTAGTGGTGGCCCATTTTGCAATAGGATTTTGAAACTTAGGTGATATATCTCCAGGTTCTTGTGGATCTGGATCTAGCATTTGCTCTACCTTCTTAATCTTCTTTTTCTCAACCTTCTTTGTTGGATCTTTTCCATTCAAGCAACCTTTGCAGGTGCCTTAGGCAAACTTGATCTTGGGCATCCCTTCAACCATCTCTTTACTATGCATGTCTTGCAAGTATTGATAGTTGAGATGACTAAATCTTTCATGCCATAGCCTACTCTCTTCATTTGCATGAGTGTGAAGAGAAAACTGTGTAGAGAGAGGTAGAAAATGGGAGAACTCATAGAGTTTCGACTTGTGGTTTGTAACACCTTTTGCAATGGTATATCCTAATACCATGTCTTGGATTTCGACCTCATTTGGAGAGAAGATCACCCTCTTGGGATCTCCAGTGTGGGTCATCTGGTAGACTGAAAGTAGATTTGCAGTGCGTGTGGAGACATAGAGCATATATGAGAAGTACCCATGATCAAGTTTGATTCTTCCAATCCCCTCAGAGGAGAGCTTAGAATCATTCCCCAACATGATGGATGGTCCAACAGTGGATTCGAAACCAATAAGGAGATCTTTGGAGGAAGACATGTGTCTTGATTCTCTTGAATCTATGATGAAGGAGGATTGTGTTGATGCACCTGCAAAGAGGGCATGTCATCTCTCTTTGTCCTCTGATCTTGATGGTTCACCTTCTTTCTTTCTAACACATGCAAGTACTGGAAGATTATTTTTTTCAAGAAGTGAATCCATGAGATCTATGGTATTCTTCATACATGAACTCTCAGGATGGAATCCTCTATTGCAGTATGTGCATTTGGATTTCCCCTTATGAGTTTTCTTTTCTTTCTTAGGATTCGAAACTCCATTTGACTGATTTGGAGCCTCTTTCTGCTTTTTCTCATTCGACTTTTTGTCAAATTCGTTTTGCTTACCCTTGTCATTCGCTCTCTTCAACTTAGTGGCTGCAAGAGATGAATCCAATTTGGGTTTTATCATTCCTACATGAACTTACTTCTCCTCCTCAAGTGTGAGAGACTGGATGAAGTCTTCAAGAGTGGGAAACTTCCATTTTGGGATGGACAGCTTCGCTAACTGAAATGTGGAGACAAATACTGAGTAGTCAGGGCCTAGCTTTGATAGTATGGCAAGGATTAGTTGCTTCTCTTCCTTCTCTATCCAATATCTCTTCAATTGTGAAATCAAGTTTTTAAACTTATTGAGAAACTCAGTGATGGTTTCGAAACTGCTTGGGATCAAGGAGATGAGCTCATTTTCCAAATTATGACCCTTCAAGTCATCTTTCTGTCCAAGAATATATTTGAGCTTGTCCCAAACCTCTTTTGGAGTTGCTAGATCTATGACATGAAAATGAAGGTCTTTAGAAATGTCGAGGAGCAGCAATCCTACTGCTTCATCAAGTTTGTCTAAGTACTTGGTTTCTCTACTGCACCAGTGGGTTCAACTAAAGTCCCATTCAAAACTCTAGAAAGTCTCATGGACTTCATGAAGATTTCCATCTTGGCCTTCCATTCAAAATAGTTGAATGAATTCAGTTTTAGATCCATTGGTAGCTGTTGAAGTCGAATTGAAGATGAATTCGAATGATGGAGATAACCTGCAAAACAATGAGAATTGTAAATGGATATCTGTTACAATTCGAATTGAACACTGCCTTAGGAAACTGAGCACATGTGACTGGATCCTTCACAACTAGATAGACCTCATGGGATTGCTCCAGTGAATTCAAGACAATTGCACTAGGAATTGCTGTGGAAATCCAGAGGCTTATAGTGCTCAATGAAAGACAATTGCTCAAAGAATTGTTGCAAATGCTGCAACTCCTGCAGCTGCTGCTACTGCAACTCGAATAGTTGACTCCAAATCTAATACCATGTGATAATTTACAGGAGATATCACACAGCTAGAGAAAACCTCACTAAAACTCACTCCATAATAGCAAAGAAGAGAGGAATAATTGCTGAATTGATAATCACTCATTAACACAAGAAATAACAAAAACTGTTGTATCATACATTAGCTGTAAGCTGGCACTGTGAAAAGTGAATAATAACTGAATACAATCAAATGGATTCGAATGCCTCTAACGTCATTCAAATTCTCCTCAATGTGTGGCTTGGATAGCATTGGAGACATCATCCAATCAGTGGCAGTAGTCACAAATGGTCAAAGGTCAGTCAAATGAGTCTAATTGAGTCACGTGAGCACAAATCATGGGATGGAGACTCCAAGGAGGGCGCATGAGGCTGATGAGGCTGTCAATAGGTCAATTGGCACTCCGATACAGACAACTGGAAGCTACAAGAAGTTAAACTAAGCAATAAATGAATAAACTGGTCAATAAATGTTGCAACTGACTGTTAGTGATCCAAGTAGTGTAGTAGGGTGCATTAGTCTCCCAGGTGAGGAAAACAAGGCACACTAGGTAGGTAGGAGGGCTCCTGAGGGCTAAAAACAGGCTCTAGGGGGCTGAACATAGGCTCCAGGTGCTGGGGAGACTTCCATGCTGATGACTGGAAGCATGCATGATGACTGGATGCATGCAGGCATGCAAATATACAAAATGATGGTGAGAATATTCCAACACTCCAATCTATTTCAATTTGTTCAAATAACCCTCCACGAATATCTATCTCGACCATAATATGACCAAGACGCTTATCTTCCCCATTAAGTATATCATTCTAGATATGAAGAAATCGACCAAGCTCGTTCCCTACTACAACAATAGCATCCTGATTGCATAACTCAAGGGGAAAACCAGGGAGGAGGACCCAAATGTGCCTAAAGTGTAAACTCTCGTTTATCAAGTCAAAGGTATGGATCTGTCTCTTTAACATAAGGATACCTTCCACACAAATCCAAATTCCATCTAATGTCTTTAACACATCTCCCTCATCTTTAAAGGTAAAGCAATACCAGTCCTTAAGCAAAACCGATATAGTGGAACTATATCCCAAAAATGGTATCCAATGTTCTGCTTCCCATCCACCTATGTCTTTTCTGCTCATAGATTGATATCCAAAATTCCCTACCAAAGCCGTTAAATAAAAATTGGCGACTTCCACCAAGCCTATGTCTCTACCCAGGACCATCTTATGTCTCCTAGGTCATGCCTTCCAAGCCCTGTTTTGTCAGTTTCTGACTCGATTCCGCCCTTCTGCTCGAACATAAGACTCAAGTGTGTTTCTCATAGGATTAGGGTTTGAGGCACCCTGTGCTTCCTTCATCTTATTTTCCTCTTCATAAAAGCTTGAATGACTAGGATGGATCCCTTCACACTCATCCTCAGAATCTTCCCTCGCATTTACTACCTGCACACTTGGGGGATTACCATTGTTTGTCTCCAGCTAAAATGTCTCATCAATCAACTGTGCAGACCCACCAAAAATCCTAGTTAAGCTTCTACCTGGCTCAAAACTGACAAGTTCCTTCAATTCCACTTGACAAATGTCCTCGACATGAGAAATACAAGCCCAATGAAGTAGCTAATTGTACTTTGCATCAATCTGGAATAGGCCCTCCTGGGCCCATAACTCATCATCACACGGGTCCAAAATCAGTTCCACCTCATGGCTCAAATGAGACCATTCATCCGCCATTTCATCCTATCTCTTTAAGGACAACCTATTCACTTCCTTGACCTTTAACTAGAGCTTGCCATTTTGCAGAAACCGCCTCCCACCCACCAAAACCCTAGACATATGACGTCCAAATGCCAATTTTGGCCACACTTTATAGCCATGGACCAACATTTTGCTTTCAAAGAAAAATATTATCGGAATTTCCTATTTGCTTCCATAACTCTATTATGTGTGAACACCCAAGTTTTTATGCACATAACTTTCAATTATCTATAATCTTTAGTTGTTCCACAATTTTGTTTTTAAAATTAAACTTGACAAAGATTTTTTGAACACGTTGTGGATATGAGACCTTCAATACTAATTGAAGAAGAGAAGGCAATGATGATAGGTACTGTTTGTGCTAGAAATTGTCCCTAGACTACAAAGGGAACAAGCTAGTACAATCTCAAAAATAGTTTAAAGAAAACAGAATTGGTTTTTGTAATTTTTGGTTTGAAGGTTTCATTCACAAGAAGGTAATCAATCATCAAATTGATATAAGTACTAAATCATGAAATAGCATCAAAGAACTGAGATATAAATGTATAAAACATAAACATAAACCATAAACATTCATAAGCACAGTACTAGTTTTGTCCACAACATATGAGCATTCATATGAATCAAACTTTAATCAAGAAATGAAATCATACGCTGAGTGGTCTAACTGGCCATAAACAAAATCACTAGATAGGATAAAGTGGCTTATATTTGTATATAAATCAGTCTCGGTCTTCAAAAACTCACATGAGAGTCATATGTATTAGTCTGAATATACATCCAATGTCCTTAGCTCTATAGCCCTTCTTGAAACAAAAATCCAACCCCCATAGTCTATCTTCTTCTTACTTTTATCATTACAAAGATCCAAAATATAGTAGTTTTATAACCAATTCTTTAGGTCAGGTTGAAACTACTTAGCAGTTACAAATCCTATTTATGAGATCCAAAACCCTAGGGTCGAAAATGCCCAAAATAGCAAAAACTGATTCTGGGAAATTTGGTGAATTTATGAAAAATGGGTCTCAAAGAAGCCTCCATATCTCTCTATCCGGGACACCTGTGTGAAAACTAAGAGAGGTTTTTGTAAATGAGTCCGTTTTGGACAAAAACCTCTCTTGTTTTTTAAAAATTATTCTCCAATTGATCGGAAGACGTGCCGAAAGTTTGTGACTAAAACAGTAATTTATTTAATATTTTAAACTCTGAAAAATAGGCCGGAAAGATCAATTCGAATCTTTCAAACCATGACAGCTGTTGCAAAACAGAGAGATGGTTTTGTGAATGAGTTCGTGCTTAACAAAAACCTCTTTTGGTTTTCTGAAACTCCTTTCCATCTTCTCGTAATCTGCGCCGAAAGACCATGACTAAAACAGAGAAAAACATGCATTCCGGCAGCACCTTAGTGTATGCAGTTTAATTACCATGTTGCGAGAATGTCTCCATATGCAAATTTTGCAAACAAGCTCAACATAAAGGTTAAACTTTAATCATAGGAGTTAGGGAAAACTTTAAATAAGTATTTTGAAGACTGTAAAATGAAATGAAATATTTTAATAAGCCACTATGTATAGAGGTAAAATAAAATAAAATAAAATAACATTCATAACATAGAAAATGAAAAGAAAATCAAAACTATTCAATTTAAGATAAAATAAAATAGAAATAGAAATGAACGAAAAAATTGAGAAAAAAATCAAATAGGGACTAGGTACAATTCCAGTCCTAACAGGTACAAAAGAGCGTTCTTGAGGAATTAAGAGGTTGCAGATCAAGGTAAAATAGTTTGTTGTCTCTCCCTGATGCGGGTGACGATTGCACTCGTCCTACCCACGTGGCAGAGTGACTTAGCCACGTGTTGGAGGATGGAGGTGCCAACTAGAGTAATTAATCCCCTCCTAGAACTGCCCACCTGCTATAATAATGCGAGGGAGGTGATGCGTGTTAGAAGGTCGAGTCATTGCCTGAGGAGGAGAGCATACAACTACTATGTTCACACACCTATGTGGTACGTTGAAAGGCTAATGACGATTTAAGGAAGATTGAATGTGGATACAAAGTGTAGAGAGACTAGAGGAAAAATGATGGTTGCAGTTATAAGTTGGGTTGGGATGACGGGGTTTTATTATGCAAGGGTACTGGAGGAGGGCCTTGTGACAATCTGCCTTATTTTGGTGCCTGCGGTTAGCCTGTGGAAGATTGAGAGGAGTGTACTTGTTCACATGGGGAGGTATGTGAGTGTCAGGGATATGGCTCTGAGAGGGAAGCGCGCAGGGAAGGGGGTCAAAGGGAAAGTAAATTTGGTCATACCGAAGGTCACTAGGGAGCAGAGACATGCTGGTCAAGCGGTCCGCTTCTTTAAGCACATAATTCCTGTGGAGATTCAAGAGGAGATATAAGGTATCAAGCAGGAGTTGCGGGATCAGGTAAGGGAGATGAAGTTGGATGAGGAATTCGAAGACCTGGCTGACTAGGTCCATGACCCAGGATCGACTCATGGGAGGTTGGCGACGTATCACCGGATCATAGCTACGTACTAGGTCATGAAGGGGCTCATGGCCCATATTCTGATGGAAAACGCTAATAAGGAGGAAGGGGATACAGAACCAATGCACGCCTGGACGGACCATAATGTTGACTGTAGATTGATGCATTGCAAAATTGATGTAATGGCTAGCAAAATGGGGATCTCTTTCCTCCCATGTTCGAAGCAACAAGCTATAGATGGTACACCTTCAACTGGGGGGATTTACATGGAGAATGGATATGCAACCGGCTCTGCTTTGTAACCGCAGCTTCAACAGGCTCCGGGTTTGGCTTCTCCTCTCCCTTAGGTTTCGTCAGTCTGTTTGTAGTGGCTTGTCCTCGCTAGGGTTGGGGTGGTCTTTTAGCGTGTCTAGAATTGTTATGGTATCAGAGGCATATAGTGTGTTTGTCAACTATGTTTGTATACGACTTGATAAGCGGATATTGTACGAGTTAAAGTCAGTAGGGGGTCTTTTTGTATATTAGGATCTGACCAATTATCTTTTTGGTTCTTTCTTTGAAAAGGAAAGACAATCAATACACGTCATTTTGATTATATAATATATAAAAAAGGCTTACAGAAAAAAATAAATTGTTATCTCAATTAACATAGTTTTGAAAAATCTAAACTCTTTAATTATAATTTTCACAAGACACTATACACTATATTATTATTAGTTTACTAAATTAATTTGCTATTGTGTTAGATGTAATAGAAATGATGATAAACTGCTATAAATTTTTGTAATTATTAATAATTATTATTATTATGATAAAAACAAACTTTCGTTATTTATAATTTATATAAATCACTCAACTAATTTGTAATAAAAATATAAATAATTAAAAAATAAGTATTTTTTTCAATAGAAAACAGTGTCAAATTTTGTCAGCTATATGAATGCCGTATTAATTTTTTTTACCATACTCACCAGAGTCATTAAGAGGGAGCGTCCATGTATTAATAGTGAAGTTCAAGTTTTGGAGTGAGCGTCCATGTATTAATAATTGAAGTTCAAATTTTGGTGGAAATGAGAGACGATTATCAATTTACCGAAATCGACGGAATTATATCCCCAATATCATAACTTAAAAGAATTAAAATCAATACACTATTACCCATTTACCCATTTTTCTGATTTTTCAGTTTGTAAAAAATACGATCCTATACTGGAATCAATGATCTCTATGACTTATCCCGACCCTTCAATTATCTGAACTAAATCATCCCGACCCTTCATTTAACTGATGGTATCTGTAGTAATGGTATCCTGCATATACCAGCAATGCTCAAAGCTGGTCTCCACCCCAAGCCCCAAAAATGCTGCAGAAACAACGATAACATGAAGAGGTTGCGGGCAGAAGTCAGGTGAGTGGGTCTTTTCTTTGGATGGTATTTTTTTATGTGTTCTATGCTGTTGAAAAGGGTTAGGGCATCTGTTGATATAGTGCAGGACATCAATGGATTTGGGGTTCCAAGAATTTAATTGTGGGTGGTTTGTTTGTTGCTGTGACTAAAAATATCAAGAAACTCTGTTGTTACTGAAATGGTGTGTGCTTTAGTTTTGGGAATTATGGTTTTCTTTAGTATCATGGTGTTCTAGTGAAGGGAAGGTGTTGAATGCAGACTAAATTTTGCAAAAAAAATTGAGCATTAGGCTTTGGAGTACAGAGGTCTTATTGTTTAGTCTATTAGGGTTCATCATCACCCTGTAATCATCCTCACCCTGTAAGTATAGGGCTTTCAAACAGAAATGGACTAATAGGTTTTTATCATTGCCCTCCCTGCCAACCCTTTTCGTTTGAGTAATTGTGGTGGATCTTTCAGTAAAAAGTGATTTAAAGAGTGCCTAGGTCATTGATCATTATATGCAAAAACATGGGCAAGAGTGTAGTGGTGGATTGATGTGTAAAAAGGCTCTTCAGTTTTCTCACCCTGTAAGTATAAGGCTTTCAAACAGAATTGGACTAATAGGATTTCATCATTCCCCTCCCTGCCAACCCCTTTTGTTTGAGTAATTGTGGTGGATCTTTCAGTAAAAAGTGATTTAAAGAGTGCCTAGGTCATTGATCATTATATGCAAAAACATGGGCAAGAGTGTAGTGGTGGATTGATGTGCAAAAAGTGTCTTCAGTTTTCACCCTGTAAGTATAGGGATTTCAAACAGAAATGGACTAATAGAATTTCATCATTCGCCTCCCTGCCAACCCCTTTTGTTTTAGTAATTGTGGTGGATGTTTCAGTAAAAAGTGATTTAAAGAGTGCCTAGGTCATTGATCATTATATGCAAAAACATGGGCAAGAGTGTAGTGGTGGATTGATGTGCAAAAAGTCTCTTCAATTTTCTCACCCTGTAAGTATAGGGCTTTCAAACAGAAATGGACTAATAGGATTTCATCATTCCCCTCCCTGCCAACCCCTTTTGTTTGAGTAATTGTGGTGGATCTTTTAGTAAAAAGTGATTTAAAGAGAGCCCAGGTCATTGATCATTATATGCAAAAACATGGGCAAGAGTGTAGTGGTGGATTGATGTGCAAAAAGTCTCTCAGTTTTCTCACCCTGTAAGTATAGGGCTTTCAAACAGAAATGGACCAATAGGATTTCATCATTCCCCTCCCTGCCAACCCCTTTTGTTTGAGTAATTGTGGTGGATCTTTCAGTTAAAAGTGATTTAAAGAGTGCCTAGGTCATTGATCATTATATGCAAAAACATGGGCAAGAGTGTAGTGGTGGATTGATGTGCAAAAAGTCTCTTCAGTTTTCTCACCCTGTAAGTATAGGACTTTCAAACAGAAATGGACTAATAGGATTTCATCATTCTCCTCCCTGCCAACCCCTTTTGTTTGAGTAATTGTGGTGGATCTTTCAATAAAAAGTGATTTAAAGAGTGCATCGGTCATTGATCATTATATGCAAAAACACAGGCAAGCTTGTAGTGGTGGATTGATGTGCAAAAAGTCTCTTCAGTTTTCTCACCCTGTAAGTAAAGGGCTTTCAAACAGAAATGGACTAATAGGATTTCATCATTCCCCTCCCTGCCAACCCATTTTGTTTGAGTAATTGCGGTGGATCTTTCAGTAAAAGTGATGTAAAGAGTGCCCCAGTCATTGAAATCATTATATGCAAAAACATGGGCAAGCTTGTAGTGGTGGATTGATGTGCAAAAAGTCTCTTCCGTTTTCTTTCACGGATGTTACTTTTGACAATTGATTTAAGGGTTTTCAAATGTGTTCTAATCAAACGATAAATGATGCTGGATTTACAGATTTTTGCGTGGCAAATACCAAATGTTTAAAGAAAAAAATTGCGAGGAGCCTGTCAATCCATCAGTATTCTCGGAGTCTGGTGCTAAAGTTCCTTCAGTTTACAGAAAACCCAATGAACCAACTAAATTGTCGGCTATTGAAGATGAGCCTATAAGATGTGAATTGGCTGGTCTACAACCGTTGATGTCAACAGATCACCATACCTCCCCTGAAATGGTAAGACATCATGCAAACATATTTTATGTAATTATTTAACACATCCTTTATTCTGTTCACTGGAATGTGATGCTAACTGTTCTATTCGTGTGTTGATTCTTGTGTTGATATGTTCAGACTGGACTACAGTTTTCACCTATGAGGATAACGCCAGCTTTCACAGTGCATCATAGTTTATCTGTTACACCTGCTCTTACACAATCTAACAAGAAGAGAGATCTTGACAATAATGGGCTAGTCAGTGCTCAGAAACCATCTAAAGTTAAAGACGGCAAAAAAAAGAAAATCAAAACAGATCTATTGATATTCCCAGAATACAGTGCTAAAAGCATTACCATTTCCAAAAAAAACAAAGAACCAGCTGAAGCGATGGCTATTGGAGACAAGTCTAGAAGACATGAATTGACTGGGATGCAGACTTTTTCATCAACATATGACCGTACCTTATCGGAAATGGTAAGACTTCATGCAGACATATTTATCTAATTGTTTCACACAACCTTTAATTTTGTTTTACCAGAATGAGATGCTAACTGTTTTAATTCTCTTATGATGATCAGACTAGACTACAGCCTTCAGCTATAATGACAATGCCAGGTTCCAAAGTGCCTCATAGCTCATTGGTCACACCCACTGTTGAACCAGCTAACAAGAAGAGACGTCTTGAAAATAATGGACAAGTGGTAGCCAGTGCTCGAAAGCCATCTAAAGTTAAAGATGACAGAAATAGGAAAATCAAAGCAGATCCATGGGTATCCCCAGAATTTGTAGCTAGAAATATTTCCGTTTCCAAAACAACCAAAGAACCAACTAAAGCACTAGCTATTGAAAACGAACATGCAAGAAATGAATTAACTGGGATGCAACCATTGTTGTCAATAAATGACTGTACCTTGCCTGAAATGGTAAGACTTCATGCAATGTTGCAAACATATTTATCTCATTGTTCCAGACAACCTTTAATTCTGTTGACTGGAATAGGATACTAACAATTTTAATCTCCTATGTTGATATGTTCAGACTGAACTACAACCTTCAGCTACAAGGATAACGACAGCTTCCACAGTACCTCATATGTCATTGGCCACACCTATTGTTGAACCGGCTAAAAAGAAGAGACATCTCAAAATTATTGGTCCAGTCCGTGCTGAGAAGCCATCTCATGTCAAAGATGGCCAAAATATGAAAATCAAAGCTCCATTAATATCACTAGAATGTGGTGTTGAAAATCTTCCATTTCCAAAAGATGCAAAGAACCAACTGAAATGCTGCCTAATGAGGTGAAACGCTGCCTACTGAGATGGGCCTGCAAGATATGAATAGATGGGGCTGCAACTATTTTCGTCATCAGATGCTTGTACCTCAGCTGAAATGGTAAGACTATATGCAAACATATTTATTTATTTAACACAGCTTTTATTTCTGTGAACTGAAATGTGTTGCTAACTGTCTTATTCTCTTATTGTTTATTGTTGATATGTTTAGACTGGACTGCAGCGTTCAGCTAAGAGGATGATGCCTGCTATTGCAAAGCTTCAGAGTGCACTGGTCACACCGATTGTCAAACCAGCCATCGAGATGAGACTTCTAGAAAATAATGCACTGTTCAGTGCCCAGAAACCTTATAAAGTTAAAGACATCCAAACGAAGAAAATCAAAGACAGCCCACAGAAGTCCATCTCACTTATAGAGGAAAGGGGCGTGAGAAGTTTTTTGGACAATTAATAGTACAACTGATCCCATTTTTGTCCACCCAGATTTCATCAGTCTGTATTTTCTGAGCATCTTCAAGGCGCTCCAAGGGAATTCTCTGAAAAATTAGAGTGCTTATTTGCGCTAAAAGGATTCTACAATGGGAATTTTTTTGAAACAGAGATCTCTTTGAAGATAAAATCCAAGTACCCTCTATATTTAGACAGAATTCCATCCATTTGCTTCTCAACCCAAATATTCCTTCCAAATTGTACCTTCTTGTATTCTGTAAACATGTTTCTCATTCAGAGGACAAATACTCATCCATGAATGACAGAATCCACCCTTACTAAGTAAGGTGCAGAAAGTGGAAGGCAAAATAAATTACTAGTGTTTTTCATGTGGCTGCAAATGTACATGAAATAAGAAATTAGCACTTCCAAAGGGAAAGATTTCATTTCTTGGGATCGATAACCTATGGATTTTAACCCCTTGGCATTGACATTGCAAACTTCCAATGTAGGAAACTTGCAATGTAGCTGTAATGAGATGTCATCTTCAGCTGTCGGTTTGGCTGAGATTGCCTTTGCAGATATTGCAGACTTCCATTGAGGAAATGGGTTTACCTTCACTATCATCATTGAAAATAATAGAAATATCGAAGGATTTTCCAAAACGTTCTACTCGAAAATAAATAATATTTTATACATACAAAGATTATGTTTGTTTTATATACACAAAGAATCTCTTTTTCTTGTTTATGTGATTTTTGTGATTTTAGTATTATTAAGGTTAAACTACTATTTATTTATATTTATATGAGATTTGTTCTTATTTTTATTTTAGGATTTTGCAGGTTAATAATAATATAAATTTTAGAAATAAAGTGATAATGAAAAAAATTAATAGAAATGGACTTTCCAAAAAAATTGTTGATATCCAACGTTACACTTTATTTATCACAATTTATGGATATGCCGACTTCAAACTCATTCAAGGGTTTACTAAATTAAAATTAACTTTCTCAATTATGATAAAATTGATATATCGGTTCATATTGTGATCCTTTATGGTAAAATTGATTATATATATATATATATATAAGTTTATGTTATACAAATAACAACACAGAGATATATGAGTAAGATTTTATTCCAAATTAATAATAAGGTTTTTCAAGAATTAATGACTATATTTAATACTAGCATAGATCGGCTCTATCAAGCGCCAAGAGGGATCAAATCTCCCGAGGTGCAAACCTCTCCCTGAGTGCAATACCGGGGCCACCTAATCTTAAGCTCTAAAGTCTCTAGTTTAAGTGGCATATTTACTTTTTACTTTGTATTATTCTTTTTTGTTTATGGCTGACATAATATTTATTACTTTTTACTTTGTATTATTTTGTTACTCGACAAACACTCTAAAATCTCATATTTACTTTTTACTTTGTATTACTCTTTTTTGTTTATGGCCAACATAATATTTATTACTTTTTACTTTGTATTATTCTTTTTTGTTTACTTTGTTATTTATGGCCGACAATATCGACAAACACTTGACTTACAAGATCTCCCTCATACAAATGTTATTTATGGCTGACAATATCGACATACACTCGACTAACAAGATCTCCCTCATACTGGGCTGTAGAGCGTCTCTCGGCGCAAAAACCACAAATATCATATCATATGATGATATGATATGCTTACGATGATATGTCATTGTAACAAATATCATATAAAAAAAATAGTTCCATACATAATACTTATAATGCATAGATATTAAAACCACAACTAATGCATTACAAAGGGTGAATAATTAGATAAACTTAGTCTTTAAAATGTTCTATTATTTTATGTAACTATATTGAACAAAGCTTTAAAAGGTTCTTTGTAATTTACTTAATCATGTTAGATTTTTAGGCTGCTTTGAAAGTGTTTACACCATGTTTGAAGTGCTTTATGACATTTTGAATACATGGTATATGATCAACTCCTGGATGGTCTAAGATGGATTGTAGCATGGGAGATGGTATGTGATGGATATGCACATTAATGATAGCTTGCTTAGAGGATGCTAGACCTTAGATAATCATTGTCTTAGTGTTCTTTGCTTGGATGTTTGAGACCTCTTGTTTGGATGGTGGACCACCTACATGATAGCCACATGGAGGATTCACCTGGTGGAAGAATGCCCTACACGATATGATGAGGAGCATTGTGCATTGTGGAGGAGGGCTACAAGCCCTAGATGGAATTTGGCAGATTCATTTTTTGTTTGCAAGATTGGAGATGGCTTAGGATTCCTAGGAATTTGATGGTGTTCTTGCAGGGGGGTAGTTGTCCCAGTGGAGTAATTGGCTTCTGAGGCTGGATGGAGTTTGTGGAGGATCATGATGGAGTGGTGTGGACTTGCCTTGCATAGCTACATCACCTTAGGTCACTATTGTGTGCAACATTGTAATCGAAGCTTGACATTTGTACTTTAAGAGTGGAGTGCTTCAGTTATGTGTGGGTTATTTATATTTAGTATTCTTGCTTATAACGATTAAGTTGATCATGCACTAGGGTTCACGAGGAAACCATAATGGAGCATATGAGGAGGAGGTGGACGATTTCTCTCTCTTGAGATTATTATTTATATATTTGATCTCTCTCTTGGACGCTATGGTTCCTTGGTCTCTTGGGGCATCTTGGATTCTAGGGCTAGGTTTTAATCCCTTATAGACTATAGATTAGGGTTTCAAAACCCTTGGATGTATTTGGGGAAGAAGAAGAAGAGAAGGGCGTCTTTCCTTGGAGATAATGTTGGAGGGATTTTTGCACTTGGAGGAGCTAAGGTTTATTGTCTAACCCTAACTAAGGTTTGTTGTCTAACCCTTATACTTTAGAAATAACCAAATGATATTCACCATAAGAATAACATCAAGATATAGAGAAACCCTTAAGGTAGGGTTCAATCCATCACACATGCTTTAGTACAATGATACTAATGTGCATTTATATTTTTTTATGAATATTCCTAGGGGCTTATGCCAAATAACCCCCCATTATTATATTATTTCCTTAAAACCACCTAGTGGGCCTATTCCATTATTTGTGGCCACGTCACATTAATTATTCTCTCTTAGATACACGGTACATGATATATTTCCCTTGGGTATTTCCTTAGGTACCTCACACTATCATCCCCCAGGTATATTACATTCCATCTGCCTTGAAATATGTTTTATCCTTGAAACATGAATGGAATTCAAATAATAAGATCTACTAAGAATAGTAGTCAAATGGTAACAAGCACGAGCATCCATCCATCCAAGTGAAATGTGGATACACGGTCTAATTGCTTGCTTGTCACTTTGTCGATCTTGATTATGGTTCCTTTGGTTCCATGATGTTGCTCTACTATTTTGGTGTCTCAATGTATTGCTTTTATTTCTCCATGTGCCTCCATACTAGGTGCCCTTATAGTTCCATGATGGTCCATAGTAAGTTCATTGATGCTCATGACCTTTCCTTGATGAATGTTGTTTTTCATGGTGGTGTGGGTGCCAATAGAATACAACCTTAGCTATTTGTTCTTCTTTCTTTGACTCTTGAACTTCTTGTTCCTTGGGGTCATGTAGCTCCTTAACATTTTTATCTTGTTTATCTCCTTCTCAGGGAATTTCTTCATGTGATTCTATAGCTTTTCTTCTTTTAATTGAAGCTCGGATTTTGCATCTCTCACATTTGTAGAAAATTCAACTATTTTACTTGCAAGGATTTCTTCATGTGCCCCCAGGTTGTTTTTGTTTAGTAAGAGAAATATCCTGCAAGGTGATTTTCTTTTTCTTGTATTTAAGCTTCAAATACTTCTTTTGCACATTAATATTAACTATACCAACTAAGTCCATCCAAGGATATCCCAAAAGAATATCCACATCATCCATATCTATAGCATAAAAATCTGAATGCAACACATATTTATCTATGGTAATCTTCAAATCTTTAAAAACTTGAATAGTCTTACCATTAACCTATGTGCTTTGAATATACTTTGCAGGAACTTTCAATCTTTTAGCCAAATCAACATTGATAAAATTATGTTTGCTACTAGGGTTTATAGAAACAATGAGCTTCTCTTGTTGAATACATCCATGAACTTGTAATAGGAAGTTGTCACATGAAAACAAACCCTTAATGCATTCTTTATCATTGTTCATAATTCTAGGACACCTATCAAAAAATACCTTTTCAGTTTCTTCATTTGAAATTTTATGCATCTTTCCCTTGTCAAGTGTTCCACTTGTATTCCTTGTTCAATTTATGAGACCACCTGTTTAAAAGAGCTTTTTTAATTCTATATTAGAAGAACTCAATAGTGCCTTAGGCTCAATTGTCCTGAACCATATGGTTGCGTCCTCCGTTAGATTAAAATATAATTCATGTCTACAAGTAGAGGGTTATTTTTATCTCCCAATAATAGATGTATTCTTCAAATCTAGGACCATTAGAGTTTCCTATAAAAAACATCTTGCTTGCTAACTCCAAAAGTAGAGCTAGGGTTTTGAAGAAAATCACTTACTTTTGATGTGACAAATTTAAAATGAACATAACTCCCTCAATATT
The DNA here is from genome assembly GCA_027924585.1 of Larix kaempferi. Lineage (NCBI taxonomy): Eukaryota > Viridiplantae > Streptophyta > Pinopsida > Pinales > Pinaceae > Larix > Larix kaempferi. The sequence goes on along the minus strand of BSBM01000370.1, from coordinate 26,259,129 downwards.
TATTGGAATCTCTATTATGACCACAATTATGAAATGACATGGTCATTTTGCATTGAATAGAATTGGTTGGATTAAAATTTAATCACTCTATAAAAGAATATCAACTTTGCAATCTGTGTAGCTGTCCTTGGAAAAAAACCCTAAAAACAACTGATTTTAAATCAACGATAAATTCACTTTCCGAACTCTATTTTGGATTATATTTTTTTTTAAATTGGGTATCTCAGTGATTGTCACTCAGATATGCAATTGGTTTCTTCATATTCTACACAAAAAATTCCAAAAACCGACCCAAATTCCTCTGTCCTCTTTTTCCCTTCAAAAATTTGCAAAAAGGAAATTTTCTTCCAATTTTTCGGCCCAAGAAAGTGATATGATACCACTTGTAATGATCCTTAACCTAAAAATTGAATCACAACAAAAAATATAAAACCCTTATGCTTCAAAAATAACCAAAATAAATCCACCATAAGAATAACACCAAGATATAGAGAAACCTTCCCGTGGGGGTGTAGACCGACTAGCTGAGAAGTGAAATGATATGACACATTATAAAAAGAGGTGACAAGTTAGAACCCTGATTAACTGTATGCATTGTGCTTGCCGGTTGTGTGGTACACCTAGGGGTATAGTGGTAGTGGATGAGAATCGACCCCATGTCACATGAGTATGAGACCTGCTCTAGTTGATTGTTCCCCTCGTTAACAATGAAAAAAAAAGATATAGAGAAACCCTTAAGGTAGGGTAACACCATAAAATACTCATTTAAGAATGAATCACTCCACAAGCCATGCTTCCTACAATACAATTCATCACATATAACTCAATATAATGATATTCATGTGTATTTATACTTCCTCATGAGTATTCCTAGAGGCTTATGCCAAATAAACCCTCATTGTTATATTATTTCCTTAAAACCACCTAGTGGACATATTCCATTATTTATGTATGCATTACATGATATATTCCCCTTAGGTACCCTATATTATCCTCCCCAAGGCATATCACACTGGATTTTGTCCTAGCCTTGAGAGGATGCTATGATATGTATGCACTTCATTCATTGAGCATATATATATATATATATAAAAGGTTTCCAACTGTCAACAAACTATGTATATTGCAGATTTGATTTCAATGTTTTATCTTCTTGAGATGATTATTTCTAGCTCTTAATTGTCTTGTTGATTTGACACACTTAAGAAAAAATTATTAAGGGACTTAACACTAAAATTGGATATAATAGTTCAACCATCTATTTTTATCGTGTATGTTGTTATATATGTTGTATACAAAGTGTTTTTAGATACGGCATGTGAAGTTTCTCTAGAGGGTCGGAAATCCATTGGAATAATTGATATATTTTCTCCTTGAATTGCCATGAATTTTGGGGTTACTATGAGTGAATTATTGTGTTTGTTACACTATTGTTTTACACATTAATTTATAGTAGTTTCAAGACTAAAAAGTATAGGTTAATATTTGAGGAACCTTCTCAAAAGGAGGTGAATTTTCAAATTTGCATTAATTTCCCAATGCAAATGAAATTTCAACATGGTTTAAGAGCAATTATAGTTGAGATCATTCTTGACTAAGAGGGAGTTGTATTTTAGTTAGTGATTACCTAGGACAAGTACTTGGCCTAATTAAGGTCATTAAGTGTCAAACCTTAGGTTGTTTGAGATAAGCACATTTAGCCTTCGAAGGGTTATTTCGTCTACTTCAATACTATTGATATTTTGCAATTGAGACTTTTTTAGGATGTGCAAAGTTACTCTTGGTCTAAGAGAGTGTGATGGGTTGGATGGTGCTTCAAATTTTGTTCCATGGAAGATCAGTTGGTCGCTCATGGAAGAAGGAAGCCAAAGTGAAGAGAATAATTCTTCATTCTGTGAAAATCCTCACAGCAAATCTAAGAGATGATGTATACCTCACAAGAGTAATTATGATTAAGCAGGAAAATAGAAGAAGAGTGAACAATACAGTATAATGAGCAACAGAATAATATGGTACAGTAGAACTCAGATAGAAGCAATAATACTTCACACACACTAATTAATTAATCACAGTATGGACAAATAAATAGTACAATGGTAGAGAGGATTCGAATGCCTAAGGTGGCAATTCGAATTAGCCTCTCAGAGTGATCATAATATCAACAGAGTGTCATCGGAGCACAACTAGGTGTCCTCATGATCATCGGAGCGCAACTGGAAGTCTTCATCATCATCAGTGGAGTCATCAATGCTCAAGTAACTGTCAATCATCAGTCAAACTAACTCTGGTAGGTGTAACTGAGTGTAACTCAATGTAACTAAGTGTAACTGACTATAACTGACTGTAACTGAGTGACAAATGGACTGGTAGGTGAAGAAGGGCGAGTTGCTCCCTCAAATCAAGGAAGAAGGGCGCATTAAGCAACTGGAGGGCTAAAACTGAATAGTGAGAAGTTCCTGGGGGCTAGCTAACTGAGGGCTAGGTGCTGGACTGATGACTGGGATGCATGCAAACCCTAAAGGTGCATGCATGACTGAAAATGTAAATGATCAAAATACTGGTGGGACTAGGATGGAGTATAGGAATATCCTAACACCCCCCCTTAATCCATCATGGGCCCTAGTAACTAAGACCAAAGGTCACCCAATACAATGAATAATAACAATCAATAAACCAAGGAAGTGGGAAAATTTCATGGGAAACATACCCCATCCTCAAAAAATAGACTGTAAGGCACACATAAAAATAAATGCTCCAAACTCAAGCATGTGTAATGCTTGGTCATATGTCTGGAGGTATCTTCTTCTTGGGAAGAAGTGGATCATGCTCAAAAAGCATGTGCTTGTACTTGCTCTTCAGATCGAATGTGATGAGAACAAATCCAACAGTATGAGAATGATCCTTGAACATGTGATTCGAATCAGCTGAGGTAGGATCAAATCTGTGAAAGTGCATATAGTCTTTTGTCTTCTCCTTCGAACCACCATGGGTGAGATTATGCCAAAAATAACTATTACATGTTTGCTTGAAATCAAAATCAGATTTAAGACTTCAAAAACAGTTTCTTGAGATCTCCTTTGAACCAGCAGGGGTGAGATCAAAACTGTCATATGCATGAGAAATTATCCCAAGCAGTAATTGCTTAGAATCCAAATTAGATCCAAGACTTGAATCATGGTTTCTTGAGATCTCCTTTGAACCATGAGAGGTGAGATCAAAACCAATAGATGCATGAGAAATTATCCCAAGCGAATGGCAATGGCCATATTCTTCAATGACCTTCTGAAAGCATGGAATTATGATCATATAGTAGTATAAAAGAGGAGTTAGCTGGAGATGAGCGAATGCATTACCTTCAAAAGATGTTTTGACCTCCAAAATAATCATGTGATCATGATGCAAACCAACAGACTCTGGTGCAAGAGAGGATTTAGGACCTTCTGCAATATCTAGAGTGTGAGCTGGCACAGAAAGAGAAGAAAGTTTGAGCATGAGTGGAGAATCTGCAAGTTCTTTGTCAACAATTTCAATATGAGATGATACTGGTTCATGATCTGAGAGACCATCAAGAGGAGCGAATGCATCACTTTGCTTGCTTTCGAATGGGTTAGGACCAAGTCCTTCATTCTTTCTGCCAAATTTTTCCTCCAGGTGAGCCCATAACTCTTTTGGAGTCCATAACTCTCTTGGAGTTTCAACACCATCACGGTATTTGAATTTGAATCTTTGGTATGCACACAAGGCAAGCATCATTGTTCCAAAGGACATGTCACCTTTATTCAACCAGTCAATATTCTCTTCAGAGGATTCGAACTCTCTTTCAAAATAACAATCAAAGAGATCATGGCTCTTCAAATATGCTATCATTCTTGGTTTCCATTCATCATAGTTGAATGGAGAAAGAAGAGGGATTCCTTCTAAATATGAATCCATTGAAGTTGTAGAAGACCTTAAAAAACAATAGAGAATAACTGCAACTGCTACTGCTGCAGAAATGCAGAAACTGCTGCAACTGCTGCATTCGAAATCTTGGTAATAACCTGCAAAAAACTCTTAAGAATGGAGATAAACAATACTCTCAACATGCTATGATACCATGTGAAAATCCTCACAGCAGATCTAAGAGATGATGTATACCTCACAAGAGTAATTATGATTAAGCAGGAAAATAGAAGAAGAGTGAACAATACAGTATAATGAGCAACAGAATAATATGGTACAGTAGAACTCAGATAGAAGCAATAATACTTCACACACACTAATTAATTAATCACAGTATGGACAAATAAATAGTACAATGGTAGAGAGGATTCGAATGCCTAAGGTGGAAATTCGAATTAGCCTCTCAGAGTGATCATAAGATCAACAGAGTGTCATCGGAGCACAACTAGGTGTCCTCATGATCATCGGAGCGCAACTGGAAGTCCTCATCATCATCAGTGGAGTCATCAATGCTCAAGTAACTGTCAACCATCAGTCAAACTAACTCTGGTAGGTGTAACTGAGTGTAACTCAATGTAACTAAGTGTAACTGACTGTAACTGACTGTAACTGAGTGACAAATGGACTGGTAGGTGAAGAAGGGCGAGTTGCTCCCTCAAATCAAGGAAGAAGGGCGCATTAAGCAACTGGAGGGCTAAAACTGAATAGTGAGAAGCTCCTGGGGGCTGGCTAACTGAGGGCTAGGTGCTGGACTGATGACTGGGATGCATGCAAACCCTAAAGGTGCATGCATGACTGGAAATGTAAATGATCAAAATACTGGTGGGACTAGGATGGAGTATAGGAATATCCTAACACATTCCGTGAAGGATCACTTGAGTCTCAGACATTGCTAATAAGACTTTAGGTAAGAGCATGTTTGATGCTTTGGTTAACTTATTTTAGAATTCTTGTGCCTCTCAATAGATTGTCTTGTGAAACTAACTTTCAAAAATTTGCATGAGCAAGATAGATAAAATGATGAACTACTTGACCAAGATCAATTGACCACCATTGGAACTAAGGTAGAGGATCAAGAGATAGTATCTATTGCCCTTTAAAGGATTTATCTCTCCTGGATAACATGGGGAAGTAGATGTTATTAGCCTCATCAGAAATATGAAGAAGGGTGGCAAGAAAGGATTCAATAAGAAGGATGTCATAGATACATAGATGGAGCTCATTAAGGTCTTGTGATTTCAATGCCATGAGATGTGAAACTATGCAAGACAATGTCTATTGAATAAGAAGGGAAACAACATGAAGTAGGTTACAACTGGGGCTGTAATAGGAGTAGAGGTCATAAACTCTTGGTTTGAGATTGCCATTAATACGGATTCTTGTTTATCTACTAATGTTGGTTGGTATGTGGAAAGTGGAGCTTTGAGACATGACATTTGATAGGTCACTATTCAGTTGGATTCATGAGCAAGAGGGAGATATGATTGTGGAGTATGGTGATGATGCCACGTATCCTATGAGAGGATTTGGCTCCATTTCATTACAAATTCCATCAAGTGATGTTCTTGATAGGAGTGATATTTCATTATTCCAAGTTTTGGAAAAACCTCCTTTCAGTGTCTTGTATGACATATGTACATTGAAGAGTTATTTTTTAGGGACAACAATGCACCATAAGTCACTATAGTCTAGCAAGTCTGAGGACTTTGTCTAGAGGGGTGAGAGAGGGTGCCCTTTATAGGTTACTTGTTATTCTAGTGGCACTCACACATTCCAATGAGAGGTTGGTAGGGCCTTCTATTTCTCTGAGGGAACATGTAGAGATAGGTTTCAATCCTTTCACTTTCATTGTGAATTCTTTCAATGCGTAGGGTTCTCCTCCTATGATCGTGTGGAGATTGCTAGTCTAATGGCTCAAGAGCATGTAGGGATGAGTATACCACCCAAGATATATTTAGCATTGATTTATTCCATCTAAGAGACTTCCAATTCTGCAATGGAGGAGTTGATGATGACCTTTCATATTTTGATGACTGTAGCACAAGCTTTACATATGGGGATCGATTTGATCTTGCATGTAGATAAAATTATATTTGCAGGTTGTCCTAGTCAACTTATGATGTGGCACTCATTGATGTTGACCCATGATGATCAAGATGATGGAGGGTGGCATTTGAGTATTTGTCTAAGGAGACATTCCTATATATTTAGAGGTGATCATTATTCATTAGATGATCAAAATTCCATGATGGCATGGTTGAAAACTTTGTTGTAGATGATAGTGGCTAATTTTGGGAGTGTAGCCAGTATTGATTTTTAGGTAGAAAATTTGGAAGAGTTGTAGAGGGAGTCGTGTTGGCAAGCAACACCCTCCGGACCAATTTGAGATTAATTCAAGTTATTTCTTTCAGGCAATATTTCAATCATGACTAATGTTGAGGATTATGTCCTTTATCACACTTATAAAAATTTATATTTTAGGAGTGCCTTCAAAATATTTGATTCTGAAGGTACTCCCAATAAAGTAAGTATCTTGATCCGGACATAAGAATTGAAAGCACCAATGGTATCAATTTTGATTGATCATCTTTACTCTACTTCATATCTCAGTTTGATTACTTTGATTGAATGACTGGCGATAGATGTGGAATTTTTGCAGCTCCTAAATTCAGAAGATTAAATTGATGATATAAACCATGGTTATACAAGGTATTACATCTATTTTTTTATCACTCAAACTTATTGATAACACTTGGTGTCATTTGGTTGCTCTCAATCTATTCACATTTTCATTTCCGTCAAAAGTAAAGTCATCTTGAGGTTTGAATATGATTATGGTTATCCTAGTATAATGTGTTAACATCATATTTTCATCATGCTAACCATAAAATTATGATGTTCACTTATTCGCTCCATATTTTGATCTTGATTATCACTCTGCATTAGAGAGCATCTCAATGATTGTAGATCACTATATCAAAACTTTGATGTAAGGTCGATACCCTAGCTCTAGCATTTTGATCAAATCAATAAGCAAGGAATTCTGATCTTAGAACAAATATGAAACATGTAAGGGTAAGGTTTTCATATGACCACCATTATACACTGTCATTTGATTTTTGACAGTGACACAACTGTCACACATAATTACGGTTTGTATGTCATCTTTCTCACGTCAATCATCGTAGTTATTGTTTTTGTATATCGAGAAACCTCTTGCAGCTTAGAGAGGTCTCATTACCTTACACACCCGAAGCATGTTTGAGTGCTTGCTGTACCTGGACAATATGAGGTCGGTTGTAATTTTGGTAAATTTGCAGGGTCCGAAGGTAAATCGGTTTTGTCCCTCTGCTCAAATATTCAACCTATATGTTTCTCTTAAAATCAACTTCATCCTTATGGCTCATGTTTCCTGATTCGAACTCTGTGGGATTGAATACTTAGACCTTTGTCAAGAATGTGTCAAGCCAGTAACATAATCATGTTGGTTGCCATTCCTGCAGAAATTCTCAGGGTTTAATATAGCTTTTACCATAGCATTCACTCCATCTTTCGACGGCTCGAAAGATCGTGTTGGTGATGTCGACCTTCACCTAACAGAAGATTTTATCTCTCAAGCAATAGGGTTACCATTAACTGGTGAAAGGTGGTTCAAGGGGAAGCATATGAAGAGTCACGAATGGAAAGAGTTCATGGTCGAGGCGAACCAACAGGTAGAGTCTAAATATGGGTTTCCTTCACGCATGGTCAAGAAACAATGGTGGTCCCTTATTGAACTGATAATCAGGTACATCACCTGTGAAGGACGTTATTCACAAACTCACTTCTACCATCTTAGGTTGTTGCTTGTATTTAAAGGCCACCCTGTCAATATGCCATTTTATTTCTTTAATAGTCTCCAAAAGATGGCTTACTCGTTTTAGAATAATGTGGCTGATAAAGAAATGAGTCTCTTCCATCATGGATTGATTAAGATGTTAGTTTCGCATCAATTAGCGGAGTTAGGTGATAATTGGGATCCATTCCTCATGAGGAATGGTTTCGGGGTTAATAAGGAGTGGCCTCATCGCAAGTCAAGGACTCGACGCAAACGCAAGGGGTTTGTTTTAGAAGATCCTGGCCATGGAACCAATGATGAAGACGATGAACCGAGCTCTGTTAAAACCCCATGTGAAGACAACCCTGAGGTGAAATGTGAAAGTTCTTGAATGGTAATAGATGAACCGTTGGTCAATGAGGATAACCTTGACTCAAAATTCCATTGTTTGATCCAAACCCTTAGTTTCCCAGAAGATGAAGAACATACCAGTAGGTCCATGAGTGAATGGGCGACCCATAGAACAACGAGAAGAATGACAGCGACCCTTCTGGCAGGAAGAAACTTACATGAAGAGAATCCCCATGTTGTGGAACTTAGTGATTCCTCTGAGCCTCAACAGAATAACGATTTGGTGGACCAAGTAGATCCAAAGTTTTTATATGATTCCACTTCCGAAACAAGGGCTAGGAATGCTCAAGATTCAAAGCATTCTCCTCAGTCAAACCAAGAGGTTGACCAGAAACCTGTTAAAATCAATGAGACGATTTATGAACCAAATGGAAAAGCCATAGAGGAATTTGCCTCCACATCTCAAGCTCTCTGAATTTTGTCCTTAGAAATTGACTTCAAGGAAGCCCAGCTAGTTAACACTATAGCCAGGGAGGAAACATGGGAAGAAATTGAAAATTTGAAAAGTGAGCTGGTTACATGGGTTGACAAATGGAATCCCATGAAGGGTAAGAAAGATAAATATAAGGTCCTCAGGAAAACTCTGTTCTTGAAAAACCATAGGCTAATTAAGCATAACCGAATAAGCAATAATAGGGTTTTGAAATTCAAAGCGAAATTGACCGAGGCTAGGAGGAATACACCAGTCCAAGTATCTTTTGAATCGTCCAAGAAGCCCTAACGCTCACAAACAGCTGAATGTTGTTTTTGATGGTTGAATTTTTGTTTATTAGCAGGACTCTAAATATTGACTGCTGCATGTAATAATATTGATTCCTTTAAACCTGTTATCTTTAATTACAAGTACTGTTATGAGGATACCTACAGAATCGAAGATTCTATAGGCATCCTTAACATAATTTCATTTATCTTTAACACCTTGGTTGCTAATCTTCATTTTGAATTATTACAGGTGTCATTTTGGATTAGCATCGGAGCGTTGTTTTTTCATCTTAAAAAAAGGTTGATACGTGTCTTTTTTATTCCATCTGATACTCGATGCTGCAACCATGGTGAGATCTATGTTCTCTTATCTACACTCTGGTTACTCCTCCTATGTTCAACCAAAGTAGTTGCTGGAATCTTGAATTCAGTAAAGGTTTCCATCGAGGTGGTGCATTGCTGGCACTGTCCAATAACTCTGTTGCCTCTTTCTGTTTCCTCACTTTGAAGCTAGCCCAAGAATTATTCAGTTCAAAGGAGATTCGATGTTCAATGTCAATGAGAGATGCTTCAGATCATGTTGAATTCTCTTAACATCCTATGAGTAGTCCACGTGGTCATAGTGGCTAGGGTAGCTTTAATGTTGGGTGTTTGGAAGATTATTATATTACAGAAGTGAAGTCACATAATAGGGGTTCGAGTTTTAAATACTTGAGGAAGAGTTATGAAACAGTTATAGTTTAAACATTTTGCTTAATTTTGTGTTTTCTGAGTTGTTCTGAAGACCAATCTTATCGCACTACTTGGAGACTTCGATCAAGTTTTCATATATATATTTTCATACTTTATCTATCTTTGGATCTTTCTCTATATTTGCTTGTTATCTGCATATATATATATACTTGGTTATCATATGTAGACTGAATCTATTACGAATTTGAACTTACATGCTTTTTTTGGATTTATGTCAATTTATTCAAATGCTATTGTAATGGGCTGCTATTAATGTTATTTTATGGTTTGTTTAAATTAATGTTTGGTTGCTCCCATATGTATGTTTACTTTGCTGAAGATACATAACAAGGTGTAATTATATTTTTTCCATACATTCGAATTTGCATGATAGTTAGTATTAGTTGATTTTTAGTTTGAAATTACAGTAATAACCATTTTTCAGAATTTAAACAGTACGATCAAATAATGGAATCATTGATCTGCACTAATTCATCCTGGCCCTTGGCCCATGTTATATTAGAACAAACAACTCATCCTGACCCTTCAATTTTCTGAACTAAATCTTCCTAACCCTTCATTTAACTGATAGTTTCCATAGTAATGGTATCGTGCTTATACGAGCAATACTCAAAACTGGTCTGCACCCCAAGCCCCAAAAAAACTTACCAGATTGCAATGCAGGAGGCCTAATTGTGCCCTAGTTAGCGTTGAATTCCTTTGTTGGTCCCTCCTTAGTTTTTTCTTCTGTATTGCTTGCAATCTCCTGTTCAAAAGTCCAATGACCACCTGCATGGCATCAACAATGGCAACCCCCCTTATTCCTCGTGGAAGCCATCCAATGCGTTCCCACGCCGACCAGCTTCTGTGGGCATTCAAGGTGCGAATCCCCAAATGCACCCGCGCTCGAGCAATTAATCCCTGCAGAGGCACATGGGTTCTTGCAATCTTTCGGCTTCTTCCTTCCATAATTGAAATTACACATCTTCCTTCCACAATTGAAATTACACATAATAGAATACTCATTAAGATGAGACCACCCATCTTCAAATTTCCTGGCTGCCTCGGCCGACTGCACCTAATGCCAATTGGAGCAGATATAACCCCCCCCCCAATGGGATGCTCGAATTCTATAATTGAAGGCGTCCCATAACTGCTTTTCTGGTATCGCACCGTTTTAGCCCCCCCGGTTATTCAACTATGCGATTTCTTATACTCTGGTGCGGCATAGCCTGCGAACCCGGTGCTCTCGGAAGGCAGCAGCAATCCAATCTAAGGTTCTCTCTGCCTTCATAGGGTGCCCAATTGCCTATTGGGTATTGTTATTATTATTCTTATATGGCTAAGAGAAAGAGGCTTTGGGATGAGAGCATGCCAGGGGAAGAAGAGGCCAAGAGAATGGAAACGAAGTACGCTTCTCTAAAAGAGGATTATGTGGAGCTCCAGCGGGTGTGTATGTTTTGGGTTTCGGCAATTATGTCTGCACAACAATCCGAATTTCGTAGAGCCAGACAGACAATATGTGATTTCTTTTTTGTTCTGTACATTCTTTTGTGATTGATTTATTTAATTGTATTTTTTGGTCTTTTTAATGTGTTTCAGTATATCAGGGCATTGAGAAAAAGAGCGGGGAGAAGCAGGAATAAGAAGAAGCGGTTGCAGATAGAAGTCAGGTTAGTGGGTCTTTTCCTTTGATGATATTTTTTTATGCATTCTCTATTGTTGTGAAGGACTAGGACATCTATTGATGTAGTGCAGGACATTAATGGATATGGGGTTCCAAGCATTTCTTCTTGGGTGTTTTCTCTGTTGCTGTGACTGAAGATATCAAGAAACGTTCTCTTGTTACTAAAAATTGTGTGTTTAGGTTTTAGGAATTTTGTTTTTCTTTAATATCATGGTTTGTAGTGAGGAGAAAGTATTGAATGCAGATTGAATTCACATCTTTTTTTTAAGCATTAAGCTTTGGAGAAATGGACTAATAGGTTTTTATTATTGCCCTCCCTGCGAACCCCTTTTGTTTGAGTAATTGTGGTGAATTTTTCAGTGCAAGGTGATTTAAAGAGTGTACCTGATCATTGAAATCATTATATACAAAAGCATGGGCATGCATGCAGTGGTGGATTGATGTGCAAAAATCCTTTTCAGTTTTCTTTCACAGATGCTGCTTTTGACAATTGATTTAAGTTTTTTCAAATGTTTCAATCAAATTATAAATGATGTTGGAATTCCAGATTTTTGCAACACAAAAAACAATTGTTTACAGAAAAGGATCACGCCAAAGTTCTTTCAGTTTACAGAAAACCCAAAGGACGAACTGAAGTGTTGGCTATTGAAGACAAGCCTGCAAGATGTGAATTGACTGGGCTACAACCATTGATGTCAACAGATCACCATACTTCCCATGAAATTGTAAGACTTCATGCAAACATATTTATTTAATTGTTTAACATAGCCTTTATTCTGTTCGCTGGAATGTGATGCTAACTGTTCTATTTTTTTGTGTTGATATGGACTACAGCCTTCACCTATGAGCATAATGTCAGCTTTTCCAATGCCTCAGAGCTCATTTGTCAGACCTGTTGTTGAACAAGCTACCAAGAAGAGATCTCTTGAAAATAATGGGCTAGTCAGTGCTCAGAAGCCCTCTAAAGTTAAAAATGGCCGAAAAAAGAAAATCAAAGCAGATCTATATGCATCCCCTGAATACAGTGCTAAAAGCATTACCATTCCCAAAAGACCCAAAGAACCAACTGAAGCGTTGTCTCTCGAAGACAAGTCTGCAAGACATGAGTTGACTGGGATGCAGACATTTCCGTCAACAGATGACCGTGCTTTTCCTGAAATGGTAAGACTTCATGCAAACATATTTCTCTAATTGTTTAACATAACCTTTAATTTTGTTAACCAGAGTGCGATGCTAACTGTTTTAATTCTCTTATGTTGATATGTTCAAACTGGACTGCAGCCTTTAGGTATGAGACCAAGTTTCAAAGTGCCTCATAGTTCATTGGTCACACCTGCTGTTGTAGACGACCGAAGTGAGAAAATCAAAGCAGATCCATTGACATCCACAGAATTCAGAGCTAAAATCATTTCCATTTCCAAAAGACCCAAAGAACCAACTGAAGGGCTGGATATTGCAGACAAGCCTTCAAGACATGAATTGACTCAGATGCAACCATTGTCGTCAACAGATGACTGCACTGCACCTGAAATGGTAATACTTCAAGTAAACATATTATCTAATTGTTGAACACAACCTTTAATTCTATTGACTGGAATTCGATCCTAACTATTTTATTCTCTTATTTTGATATATGATCAGACTGGACAACAACCTTCAGCTATAAGGATAATACCAGGTTCCAAAGTGCTTCGTAGTTCATTGGTCACACCCACTGTTGAACCAGATAGCAAGAAGAGACGTCTTAAAAATAATGGACTAACGGTAACCAGTGCTGAGAAGCCATCTAAAGTTAAAGATCACAGAGATAGGAAAATCAGAGCAGATCCATTGGTATCCCCTGAATTTGTTGCTAGAAACATTTCCATTTCTAGAAAACCCAAAGAACCAACTGAAGCACTCGCCATTGAAGACAAACCTGCAAGATATGAATTAACTAGAATGCATCCATTGCTGTCAACAGATGACTGTACATTGCCTGAAAGGGTAAGACTTCATGTAATGTTGCAAACATATTTATCTAATTGTTCAAGACAACCTTTAATTCTGTTATTCATTCTGTTGACTGGAATATGATGCTAACAGTTTTAATCTATTATGTTGATATGTTCAGACTAGACTACAACCTTCAGATCCGAAGATAATGACAGCTTTCACAGAGCCTCATAGGTCATTGGCCACACCTATTGTTGAACCGGCTAACAAGAAGAGACGTCTAAAACATAATGGTCTAGTTAGTGTGGAGAAGCCATCTAATGTTAAAGATGGCCAAAATAAGAAAATCAAAGCAGCTCCATTGGTATCACTAGAAAAACCCAAAGAACCAACTGAAGCGTTGCCTTTTGAATACTGGCCTACAAGACATGAATCTATGGGGATGCAGCTATTTTCGTCACCAGATGCTTCTACTTTAGCTGAAATAGTAAGAACATGCAAACATATTTATCTATTTATTTAGCACTACTTTTATTTCTGTTGACTGAAATGTGATGTGATGTTAACTATTTTATTCTCTTATGTTATTATGTTCAGAGTAGACTAAAGCGTTCAGCTGCAAGGATGATACCCGATACTGCGAAGCTTCAGAGTTCATTAGTCACCTGTTGTCAAACCAGCGATTGAGAAGGGACTTCTTGAAAATAATGGACTAGCCCGTGCCCAGAAGACATTTAAAGTTAAAGACAGCCAAAAGAATAAAATCAAAGACAGTCCACAAAAACCCAATCAAAGGAACAAACTCAAAGACAGTGTACAAAAACCCAATCAAAGGAACAAACTCAAAGACAGCCCACAAAAACCCTCACTAACAGAGGAAAGGGGCGTGAAAAGATTTTGGGACAATTGATAGTACAAGGGATGTCATTTTTATCCACCCAAATTTCATCAGTCTGTTTTTTTGGAGCTGCTTCAAAGCACTCCAAGCCTCAACGGAATTCTTTGGAAGATCAGACTTCTGTAGATTTGTATCTAACTGCAATTAACACCAGTAATTGTTTATTCAGTTTTCTAACTGTACAGAATTCATCCATATTGTTGTGCTTCTTTGTGCTGAAAGAGTGGTACAATGGAAATTCTTTTGAAACAGAAATCTCTTTGATGTAATGTATTCACTGAATGCTCTGCAATGTATACCATTAAACGAATCAATATACTCTAAACTAATCGTCTTGTCGTATTGTCAGTCCATGTAATTAGCTTAGATCCTATCAGAGATTTTATTTAGCTATGGCGAAACATGTTGGATTTGAACCTTGCTGGGATATGACATATCCATACTTGCTCTGTTAAAAAATTGTACGATAGTATAGTTGGGCTCCATGCTAGTAAATTGATTTTCTACATTTAAAAAAAAACATATACATAAACGTTGTTGTAACTTGTAATACACATGAAATTTAGAATTCAATATTAAAACCTATAAAATAATTATTATACTTTTAAATTGAATCACACAACTATGGCAAACTGACAATAAGGATTCTATTCAAAGTGGAATGAAATTTCATTTTAAAGATATGTCACTCTAACAAATATCATATAAGTAACAATTCTAAACATAATACTTAGTTTAGAATGCATGGACATGAAAACCACAACAAATGCCTTAAAGAAATGTGAATAATTAAAAAACATCCATAAAATGCTCTATTATATTGTATAAATAATTTGAGAAGGGCTAGCCAATCATGCAACAACTCTTGGTAAAGGAGAATTGGCCACCCGCATCCGGTGTCTCTCCCAAGTGGTTAAGTATGACTTTGAAACATTGGTATAAGATCCTTTATCCTTGCATGACCACAATATTCTAGAGGTAATCTAATCGAAGTTTGGGCATTAAAGGAACATTCACTCCACGCAGAGACCACAACTTAATGGAGGTTGCTTTGGGATATAGGTATATCGAGTTGCAAATTGTTTCCATAGACAAATATGGTATTTTTCCGATCCTTTCTATTTGGTGCGATGATTGTAAGGGATTGTCCAGTGTGATTGAAATTTATATCGCTAGTTCTTTAGGCCTTTTCGTGAAGGCATATGTTCTTGGGTTGGCAGATTTTGCCTCTCTTTTTATCTGGTTCAATGATTGTGAGGGTTTGGTATGTGTGATAGGGAGTTCTATCGCCAAGTCTTTTGGCTATTTCTAGGAGGTGTCTGCTCTCGAGCTGGTGGTTCATGTCTCTCTTGTTTTCGGACCCATCTCTATCATTTTCTTGCAAGGGCAGGGTTGCATTCAGGTGCAGTTCGAGTTTTGGGTGCTCATGGTAAAGGACATTATGAAGGTTGAGGAGGTGGTCACGATTGAGATGACTAAATTGGTGGTTGGATTTAGAGACATGAAGATTGATATTGGAGATCTCTGGGCTAAACTACATAGAACCAACTTTCAGATGGATGTTGTTCTGAAAACTGTAGCAGCTTAGAGTTCAGCCGCCTTCCCAGTGGCCTAGTACCACATGAAAAATAGACAAAAAGTGGCTCCTAGGTGGCTCCTTGGCAGAGCTTTAATGAAATACATGATGAAAATAAAATCTGTTTGGATACAGAATTACCTAGTTTTAGTTGAAAAGGGTACTTCAGTATATACGAGGTATAGTTTAGTTTGGGGTTCATTACAGTTTAGGGGGACTCCTTTTCTAGTTGGTTTCACTAATTTTGATTAGGTTGGCGACCCTAATGATCGAAATTCTACTGCAAGTTATCTTTTCATTCTTAGTTTTGGACTTAGCACTTCGGCTTTTAGAAAACAAGTTCTTGATCTTTATTTAGTAGGAACAGAGTATCGATTCACATTTAATGCAAGTCAAGAAGCCTTATGGATTTGACTGATCCTTCCAGAATTTGGATTCTAGTAGCAACATCTGACTACCTTTGGTGTGACACTCAAAGTGTTATCAAGCTTCCAATGATCCATTTCAGTGTCAATGTAGCAACACATGCACTTCACCAAAAAGCTTATTTAAGATTGTGTTCTTGAAGTGCTATTTTCCCTGTAGATGACCAAGATGCTGACATTTTCACAAAGTCATGTACTGGGGTGAAAATTTCAAAACTTCGATCTATGTTAGGAGTTTAGAAAGTTGTCATTAACGGGGAATAGGCTCTAATTCCTTCTTCTTTCTCCTATTGTGTCACCTTAGTAAATCCTTCAATCCTACCCCAAGTTTTTCTTAAGGGGGGATGTTAGGATATTTAGAAACTTATGAGTTAGTTAAGATCAACTTGGTCTAATATGCCTTTAGGTAAAGTGTGTTTCTTTAGTATGCATTTGTACTTATGTAATATGATAGTCACGATATGTTCTAGATATAAAAAGTGATCCAGGAGTTCATCTTCTTCTTGATCTTAATGGTTGTATTGATGCCTTAACATCCGATTGATCATTTGTCGATTGATTATGAGAAGCTCATATATATAATATTTTCCTTTTACAATAATATATTGCCTCACATTGTTTCCTTCTTTGAAGATCTTAACTATGTAATACATTGGTATGTTGATCTATGATTTATTTGTATGAACAATTGCTTTAGTTGTTCAACTTGTGTAGAAATTTTAATTGAACAAAATCGATTTTACTATGTCAAGTTAAAATGATAAAGCTAACTCTATGCAACCAATCAAGTTATAGGACAATGATAACCATATCTTTGCAATTTTGCTTCCATTGCTCTTGGATCGAACCAATCTCGTGATTTGCACAAAACATGACTTTGCTCTAGAACTTCTATATGACTAAATGGACTCTCATTCGCTTATTTCCAAGAATATAAGAGTCTTGCAACTTTCTTAAACTTGAAATTATGGTAAAATTTTGGTTCTTAACGTTGTAGTATGGTTTATGGCTGAAAAACAAGATCTTTAGAGAAAAATTGTAGATTCCAAATAAACTAGAAGGAGATTTCATCAAAAGTCTTATTTTAATGAATGCTTGATTATTGAAAAATTAAAGAGTTTGTACCTTTCTGGTAAAACCTGTAATTTTATGTCATGAAGATCATCTTCTCTAGGAGAAACGCTCATGCATTTAATTACCTCAAAAAAATTGTTGAAGTAAGACAAATGGACATTCCTTTGTATATACAATCAACTATAGTTGATGTCATTTCATTAAATTTATGTAAATAAAGATGCAATTGATATGGTGTAGGTAAATGTTTGAAGTTGAGTTTATTGTCAAAACAAAGGAAATAGCATAAACAAAAGAGAATCTTGAACAAATTCAAATGTGAAAGCCAAAAGATAGTAAATTTAATCATTTTATGGTTGTAAAAAAAAGAGCAATGTTGAGGTTATAAAATGTACACGAGAAACTAAAACTTAACTCGATTGTACGATCAAGTGATCCGAGGGGCCAACGGCAAAGTCAACCACTAGCTTTGTAGCTAACCCCTCTAATCACGAAACAAGTTAGATGATTCATTTGAGGGGCCAACTGCAAAGTCAACCATTGAATTCATATCTAACCCCTCTGATCACAAAACAATTTAAATTATTCATTCAATGGAAATGTGGGATATAATCAACAATTGTAGAAGGTATGAATTGAACATTGGTTAGTAAACTTTAACTATTTGTATGGCTACACTTTTTACTTTGAAATCACAATTATTTACTTGTCATTTTGTATTCACTTTACCTCTGTTGTTTCAATGATCTAAATGAATTTAAGGACATATTTTGGCATTTTACCATTGAATTATTTATCATAAACATATATAAAACCTTCTTTTGTTAGCATGGGGTTACTTCTAATTCACGCAAATTAAGATAATAGCAACTTAAACTTTTTGTTTTTTTTCCTTGAAAAAAAACCGTAATTTTATTATACATAAAAAATTACATTGTGTATGTCGATCGACAATTAATGCGTCACTTTGCATCTGATATGGTTCAAAAAATTGCTCATATATTACAAAAAATTGCTCATGAAATTGCAGTAAAAGGTATTATAAAGTTGCTTTGAAAACAAACCAACATAACAGTCTCCAACAAAAAAGAGCAACAAAGATAAACTATGGATCATTTTGAAAGTCGGTATAGACTTCACATACAACATGTAAAAATGTAAAAAAATAAAAAACAAGTTCTAAGGACACAATAAATCAAACACCATGTTGTTAGAAGACAATTCAGAGAAATGGGCCAAGGTCATAATCACTCAATACTCCTTCCTAATGTTCCCATATATGCCAGTGTCTTGAAGTTATCCAAACACTCACTTTGCAGAGTGTATTAGCCAAAGTGTTATGGTTTTTAATTTTGAGTGTCTCCTCAAAGATGGGCCTTTGTTGAAAATTCCTCAAAGTGGAAGTCCCCTTCATCCAATCAATGATAACTTTGGAATCTCCCACACATATTTTTTGTATTCCCTTCTGTACGGCAAGCATTAACGCTAGTTTTAATGCAAGTAGTTAATAATGCTCTATTGTTGGAGCTCTTGCCCAAACCTACTTTGAATTCCTAAATGTTGTTTCTAATATATGTAAAATCCCTCTAGAACCACCCACGGATGGATCTCCCTGTGCAGAGCCGTCAAAATATGCCCAAGTGCTTGATCCATCAATGATTTCCTCATAAATTGTCCTAGTAGACTTTTTGACTTGTACCTACCTAAAACGCTTGAGAATGGCTAGATTTTGTGTAGCACAAATATGAGGAGGGAGATATTTATCATCAAATAAACTAAAATTCCTTACCAACCATATTCCCCAAGCAACAATAATAGGTAAAGCTTTAAAATATTTTGAAGATGAGCTTCACACCAATTTCTGAGAGAGTCTAGAACATATTCCCTACCCCACACCTCTTTTAGTCTTGTTTCTGCCTCAATTTATTGCCACCTCAATCTTGTGTGTGTGCATAATATTAACATGTGAGTGATATATTCATTAAATTTTTGGCACAATGGACATCTAACTAGACCATTCCATCTTTTTTCTTTCATAAAGTCCTAAGTGGGAACATTTTTCTTAAGGGATAACCACATAAAAACTCTGATTTTAAGTGGGCATTTGAAATTCCACTCCACCTTATGCCACTAAGCCAATTCCTAAATATAGTCTCCCTCTTTGAGAATCTTCTATCCTATATTTGGAGTGTAATCCCCCCAATAGGATATCTGGACCATATAACTAGATCATTGTCCTTGATTCTAACATGTTTTTTTTAATATTTTATGGTAGTTATTCCACCTCTGCCCCTCATCACCAGTGACCCAAGTTTTTAGTTGTAAGCCACTCTTGTTTGAAAATAGTAGTGTGCATAGGATTAGCTACTTGGTGTTTATAATACAAAACTCTATCTCATATTGCATTTACCATGTGCCTTGGGAGGATGTAGTTTGCATCACATCCCACCTAGGGATCTTCACCTATTCTTTCTCTATTATCTTCTTGTTTCCTGCCAAACAAGCCACTTTCCCACCAACGGATATGAAAACACCAATGATTTCCAAATTACAAATGTATTATGAAAGGATCTCCTTGGATTTCTGAGCCATTCTTCCATGGATGGAGGAGCAACATACTTCTTCACATGGTTTTCACCCATAATCCTTTCCCTTCTTTAAATCTCCATGTGCATTTTGTAGCTAAGGATTTAACAAAGCAGTGTATGTTTTTTATGCCCCAACCTCCCATCTCTTTGGGATTGGAAATTTTTTTCCTTGAAGCCCAAGGAAAAATCTTCCTCTTACTACTTCCACTAATACAAAATTGAAACTTAATTTCCTGACCTACTCTAATACACCTTGTGGAATAAAATTTAGTGAAACCCAACATACAGGAATGGACTTCCAATACCGATTTTACTAACACGAGACTACCTCCTTGAGAGAGCAACTTGTTGCAACATAAGGAGAGTCATTTTTCCACTTTCAAAATCATTTAGCGCCAATGTTATTTTGTATATCTATCGAGTTTCAAGTAGAACCCCAAGTATTTGATACCTAAGTGTAGTTCAACCTCATTGAAAGGAAAAATAAAAGGAAACTCCCTCCTAATCTCATATTCTATCTCCATGAATGAGATTTCTTGATTTTTGAATGGTTACAACCATGCCAGTAGCCATATAGTATAGATCCATCAATCCTTCCAGATTTTGTGCATCCCTCCAACTACCATTATAACATAAAACAATATCATCAACAAATAATAAGTGGAAGATATACAATCCCTCCCCATTCTAATACCTTTTAGAACACGTGTGGTTCTGGACTCTATGATGGATTTGTTTAACTCCTCAACAAATAGTAGAGAAAAAAACGGGGAGAGAGGACAACCCTACCTCAACCCATTTTTGAGCCTAGAAAAAAAACCTTAAGCAAATCCATTGATTAGTACTGCAAAAGAAACTAAGGTTAAGTAGATCATTATCCAATTGGGAACCTTTAAGTCGAAACCTAGATGAAATAAGATTAACCTAAGGTAGATTCAATTGACTCGATCATATGATTTGGACAAATCAACCTCAAGCACCATAGCAACACAAAAAGTCTCATGTGCGACACTCACTGCTTCATGAATCTACCTCCCAGATAAAAATCCAAATTGCTCTTGAGAAAAATAGCTTTAGACAATAACTCGATCAACCTTATGTGGATCCCATAAATGGTTAAACACATTAAAATTTGAGAAGCATTGTAAATTATGTCTGATAGATATCATTGTGTTGTTGTTTCAAACTTGATTCTCCAAGTTAGGGGAGAGGCTCCTATTGTTGTGCGGGAACCAGTAGTGGTCATGGTTCCCATCACATCAACCACCCAAATCTTGCACATGACAAAGCAGATTAAAAAACATTAAACAACTTATTTTTGCACATATATATATTATATTAAGTCCAAAATAGGTGTAAAAACTAATTGGGACCTAGCTCATAGTATTCAGTCCATTTAATGCCAACATTAAAAACCATCCAGTCCAATTGAGAATCCACTCTGTCTTGTCATTAATTACAAATTAAACATCAAAAAACCCTCTCATACTCAATCTACTAAGTACATCCTGGGCATCACATCAGCCCTCATGAACCACAACTGGAGAAGCAACAATCAAGCAGCAGGATCCAGTGTTCCATTACCCATTACCACCTGCACACTGCAAGTGGAAAGGAGGGTCAGCATCTGGTACAGAGTTATTCAACAACTCACACATGCAACCTCAATAAATGCCCCAACCCACTGAAAAAATCAAATCACCCATTAAAATTCATGAAATCCAAAGGAGCTGCCAACCTCTACGAATGCCCAAAAGCAAAAATGCATTAAACTCTACAAATAAAAAAATCTTAAAAATACATTAAACCATTAGATCAACAAACAGAATTCCAACTGCCGTCCTCTACGAATGCCCTCATAGAATTCGAACTGCCATCCTCTACAAATGCCATAAACTCTGCAAATAAAAAAATTCATTTCATCCATTAATCTGAACATCAAATCAAGCATTGCACTGAACCCAAGCAGCTGTCCAGCAGCAAAGAGCACATGGATCATGCAAACCCAAATCTCTAGCCATTGGATCGGTGCCAAATCAATCCCAGCCTCCCATTCCCAGAATTAACCCTTCAATCCATGTCATTTCCCCTATGCAATCCTTTTCAACATAAAAAACTATAAACCAACCTCTTTGCACACAATTGAACCCATTTGCATCCATTCAATTCATCAACAACCCAGCAGTGCGTGCATGTATCAGCCATGACTCAGCCAAGCAGTGCATTTATTAGCCAAGCAGTGCATTTATCAGCCAGGACTCAACCATCCATCAACAACCCAAAGGTTGTGTGCACAGTGTCAGCCATACATCAACAACCCAGCAGTGTGTGCACTGTGTGACAGGTATGTACAGTAACCTACTTGTTGAAAGGAACATTAAAACATAGTTCAATTACTTTTAATATCCATAACAATATGAAAATTATTTACATAATCTCTATGCTTTTGTACAGTTCCATTGATATCCTGACTTTCGAAGCAGTATAGTTTACATAATCTCAAAGCTTTTGTCAACAATAGTATCATGGCAATAAGTGCAATAAAACCAAAATAGACTATGGAAAGAGTGAAAGCATCAGAGCAATTGATGATCAAACTCTTATAATTAATAGTTCAGTGACATCTATGAATAGTTCAGTAGCTAAAAAATGAGATCACGGGCAGTATATTAAGAGCCTCAGGCGAGCAGAGCAGGGGTGAGTTAACACTGGGAGAAGCTATATTCATACGAACATTTCAATACCAGCCAAGCAAACATTAAAATGGCCACAATCAACATACAGACATGATAGCAGTGTGATAGTAGTGTTACTCGCTTCTCTTTAACAAGTCCACATTTTCTCAATTTTCAAACCTCCATTGTTAAGCAATTGACAAAGTGAAAATTATTAAAACCACCAAAATTCCATACCAGACTCAACCATTGCGTTACTCAATATTCCATCTTTGTTCTCATTTGATCAATCACATTTCTCCAATCTTTCAAAGCATGCTTCCCTAAAAAAATGGAATCCCCAGATAAGTGCAAGAATTTCATTCAGCATTGAAATCTTAAACATGAGCAATTTTGTGGATTTGTTTGTAATTACATTGCATACGGATCTATAATACTCACATGTTATTTATCTGGATGTTGAAGATTCTCATAGCCATGCCAAGAGTCAATATTGCACGTCGCACAAGGAACACAAGGAAGCGGGGTACCCAGATACAATGCACATCATCGGATGACGAAAGGGCCCGTGTTCCAAATGACAACATTGTTACATCAAATTCTGAGAATGGTCCTGTGGAAGATGTAGATGCTGTGGTTCCACCATCAATGACAGAGCCATCGCCACCAACAGTTCCAGCATCGCCCATTCTCCCACCATCTTCCACAGTGCAAGGTGCCATTTCAACGAAGAAAATCAGTGCAATTAGAGGATGGACCAAAGAAGACATGCTGGCTGCAATTGACGATGTCGAATTCAAGGGGTTTTCTGTTAGAGCAGCGGCCAAAAAACATGGCATTGCACCCACGTCAATCCATTACTGGATAAATGGCCTGACCCATACCAAGAGGAGAGGCCCTCTTACAGTCATGACTGAACAAGAGGAGGAGGAGGTAGTGGTGTGGTGCAAGGAGATAGCTGAATTGGGACATGGGCTAGAGTTGATACAACTGAAATCAACTGTTGCTCAAATTTGTCAGGGGAGGCCAAACCCATTCAAAGATGGGTTCCCAGGTAAGTCTTGGTGGGCTGGTTTCAAAAAAAGGCATCCAGAGCTAGTGCTACGAACTGCAGAGGGTTTGGACAGAGATAGGGCATTGAATCTACGCCCCATGGTTGTTTCCAAGTTCTATGACACTCTTTCTTCTGCATATGAGAAACACTCTTACAGTCCAGACCATATTTGGAACTGCGACGAGACAGGGTTACAGGCAGGAAGGAATTGTGGCATGCGGGTCATTGCAAAGAGAGGGAGCAGGAATGTGCCGAAGATTCTGCCCAAGAGCAGGGAGTGGATAACCATTCTATCATGTGTGAATGCAATTGGCTCAACAATCCCGGGGTTTTATTTGTTCAAGGGAAAAACTCGGCTGCAAAACTATATCCAAAACTGTGAACCTGGGGCGTGCATGGCTGCACATCCCCATGCATGGATGACTAAAGAACTTTTCCTGAATTGGCTTTTCCACTTTGCAACATCCGTACCAGGCGGTGTCTCGCCTGAAAACAGACACCTGTTGGTTTTAGATGGCCATGGCAGCCACATTGCTATGCAAACCATCGAGGAGGAAAACAGGTTGGGAATTGACTTGTTAACACTTCCTGCTCACACCACTCACAGGTTGCAGCCCCTGGATGTGAATGTGTTTGGGACTTTCAAGGCTTATTTCAGGTCGAAACGTGCTGCATGGATGGCTCAGAACCCAGGGGTAGAGGTAAAGAGGTTTGAGTTAGCTGAGCTTGCAAGCAAGGCTTTCAAAAGGGATCTCACACCCTCCAATATCAAGGATGGCTTTAGGCGAACAGGTATCTGGCCATTGAATTATGATGCTCTTATGCATGACACTCAGTGTAGCCAAGCATTTGATGTGGATGGCCAAGAAGCTGGCGAAGATCTTGAGGATGTCGAAGACCAATTGGATGGCCAGCAAGAGGCAGATGCTGTGGACAACATCATGTCCCTTTCTCAAGGAAATTGCGAAGGAGTTGGTGCTTCTGACCATGATGAACAGGTCTATGCTACACAATTCGATGATGATGCAGCAGAAGATAACATGGGTTTAGGTGGTCCGGCCAGCACACAAGTGGATTCTGGGGCAAATATAAATGTGGTCGACGGTTGTCGTAGTCCAGGCAGCCCCAATCACACATTGTCAATGCCAACCCAAGTATCTCAACCATCATGGATGGCAGAGG
Organism: Larix kaempferi; assembly: GCA_027924585.1. NCBI lineage: Eukaryota > Viridiplantae > Streptophyta > Pinopsida > Pinales > Pinaceae > Larix > Larix kaempferi. Next base: position 26,234,431 of record BSBM01000370.1, on the reverse strand, counting down.
CCATGATGAACTTGAACAGACACATTGGTGATTCCACCAGCGATGAAAGCATGAATATGCCTTCGTAGCCAAATGAGATTGTCCATTTTTATGTTGATGGTGGGTTGGTAGCAGATCCTAGCATAAACAACGAGGATGCAGCTGAAGAATATACCGCAGCAGAAGAACCTCTCATAGCTGAAGAACCACTGCCAGGGAACACACCAAGGCTTGGAAAATTCCTAAAGTTGCCAATGGAGAGAGTGTCAACGCAAGGAAGGGAAGGACATACAGACATTCTCCGATTGGGCCGGAGTTCACAACTGCTCACTTCAGAAGAGTACATGAGCCTCTTGGTTGAATCTGAACGAAAGAAGAAAGATTTGCAGGAATTAAAACAAAGGAAGAAAGATCTTGCAAAGGAAAAGAAGGAAGCAAGGATGATTGCAGTTGGACAGCAGGCACAGGAAAGGATTGCAAGAGAGGTTAATCGACAAGAAAAAGCGCACCAGAAGCAGTTGGCAAGGCAAGCAAAGGAAGTGAGGAAGGTGCAACAGATGAACCAAAATAGTGCATCACAAATGGAGGAAAAAAATGTGATGGCTGATACTCTAAGAACAACCAGTGAAAGGAACATGATGGAAGGATCATTAGAAGCGTTTGCAAGCAGTGCACGATTCTACCAGGATCTTATTAACATTCAGATACCCCGCTATAATCCTGCAGGTTTACACCCCAACTCTATTCCTACTACTGCAGGGTCCCATCCTATGTTAGCTTATCGAACACCAGCAAATATTCCAGGGGTCCCATGCACAAGTCAGGCCTATGGCTATTCAATTCCTCCTTGGTTGCAAGGAGTAAATTGGCCTCAATCTGTTTCCACCAACCCCACCCTTCCTAATCAAACATGCTCGGTAAGATCACCTCACTTGTCTCAAGCTGGAAACCCTACAGAAAATGATGTGGGAGGTGACAAACCTCTTGAAGAATAGGGTAGAAGGTGTATGGACCAACCAAATGGTATTCTGTGATCAATTTATTTTCTTTTTGTGCAGCCCCAATCAAGCATGGTGAGGGCTTGATATAACCTAAATCCCAGTCATCGACATCTACTGCAAGCAAAGGCATTGTTTTGACTTCTACTTCAGACAGAGGCGGTGTATAGACCAACCAAATGGTAGTTTGTGATCAAGGCATTTTCTTTTTGTGCAGCCCCAATCAAGCATGGTGAGGGCTTGATATAACCTAAATCCCAGTCATTGACATCTACTGCAAGCAGAGGCATTGTTTTGACTTCTACTTCAGACAGAGGCGGTGTATAGACCAACCAAATGGTAGTTTGTGATCAAGGCATTTTCTTTTTGTGCAGCCCCAATCAAGCATGGTGAGGGCTTGATATAACCTAAATCCCAGTCATTGACATCTACTGCAAGCAGAGGCATTGTTTTGACTTCTACTTCAGACAGAGGCATTGTTTCGACATCTACTTCAGATAGAGTTATTGTATTTGTATTTCAGTACTATTGCTATAAAGTGCAGTTGTTTAATTATAAATGAGCAGTTCTTATTTATTTATGTTTTTTTCCATAAACAAGGAAGTTAACCATAAGCATTGAGGTTGGTGTTACACACAACTTGACATTGTGGAGAGCACAAAGTAAGGTCTAATGGAGAAGTTGGGTCAAATTCTCTATACTCATATACCATTTAAGTAGATATACAACATGAGCATACATCATTCTACTTTGTCTAAAAAAATTTCATTGTAGATTCAAGTCTAATAATGCCAAAATAGTAGGTCATATATGCTCTAATAATTCCATTCTACTTACTATGGGAAACAACACCGAGGTGGATAACATTGCACAGGGTGGTAGAGCATCCCGGGAAAAACGTGAAAATGCCAACCCTAAACCTCACGTAAACCCTAAAAAGTTCCCAACTCATGTGCTGGACACGAGTCGGAAGGGAATGGGCACCTGTCATACAGAGAACGTGGACTGCCGGGTGTCCGTTGGCGTGCTCGCGTGGACCCCGCACCACAATTGGTGTCCCTCCCATAACAGTCACTCAAACATCATAAATATTCACTAAAATATCTACTTATTTTGCAGCCTCAAACAGTAATATAAAGATGAATTTCAAGTTCAAAAACATACTACTGCCTAATTCCCAGAAACATAACCAAAATCATAATTGATACATAATTGAACCAACATTCAACCAACAAACATTCACACTATATATTACAACGAGCATAACCATAATTGAACCAGCTTTAAACCAACATTCACACTATATTTCAAATCCACAACATTTTCATATCCACGAGGGGCCATGCCAAACCGAATATCCACATACTCTGCTTATCTTGCAGCCTCAAACAGTAATATAAAGATGGATGTCAAGTTCAAAAACATACTGCTGCCTAATTCCTAGAAACATAACCAAAATCATAATTGAGCCATAATTGAACCAGCATTCAACCAACAAACATTCACACTATATATTACAGCGAGCATAACCATAATTGAACCAGCTTTAAACCAACATTCACACTATATTTCAAATCCACAACATTTTCATATCCACAAGGGGCCATGCCAAACCGAATATCCACATACTCTGCTTATCTTGCAGCCTCAAACAGTAATATAAAGATGGATGTCAAGTTCAAAAACATACTGCTACCTAATTCCCAGAAACATAACCAAAATCATAATTGAGCCATAATTGAACCAGCATTCAACCAACAAACATTCACACTATATATTACGGCGAGCATAACCATAATTGAACCAGCTTTAAACCAACATTCACACTATATATTACGGCGAGCATAACCATAATTGAACCAGCTTTAAACCAACATTCACACTATATTTCAAATCCACAACATTTTCATATCCACGAGGGGCCATGCCAAACTGAATATCCACATACTCTGCTTATTTTGCAGCCTCAAACAGTAATATAAAGATGAATGTCAAGTTTAAAAACATACTGCTGCCTAATTCCCAGAAACATAACCAAAATCATAATTGAGCCATAATTGAACCAGCATTCAACCAACAAACATTCACACTATATATTACAGCGAGCATAACCATAATTGAACCAGCGTTCAACCAACCAACCATTGCAATTTCCTCTCAAGCATAAGCCTACATAAAGGACATCGACTAAGACGAGTGTGGTTGCATACAGTTCCCATAATTCCCAATGGTTGGGCCAAAACCTATTCTTGAATATATGGTGGTCCTAATTCGAAGGGAACCTTTGCAAATTGAAGCACAATTCAACCCTTGTACCCAATAAATTCACAATGACCCTTATAACCAAAATTGAATAAAAAATATGTCTCAAGCAATTATGTAGCCAACTATCAACCTTAATGTAAACAACTCATTCATAAATAAGAATACAACAAAAGCAAGGGAAATATGCAAGGTTGCTTAAGTCTTATTGCAGCCTTTATCTCTTTTGCAGCCTCAAACAGTAAAGGGAAATAAAGATGAATATCAAAACCTAAAACCTACATTGCAAATTTTTCATATCGGCAAGCAAACTTACACAATAAGCATATCCATAATTCAACCTACAGTAAGCATATCCATAATTCAACCAGCAAACTTACACAATAAATTTCATATCGGCAACATTTTCATTCCCACATCATTCAGAAACCTACTGCAGCAAAATGACCTAAATTAACAGAATCAAATTCATTTATCCACCCAATATTTGTCTTCCAAAACCAAACGCAAACATCATTCATCCACCCAATTGTGCATACCATGCCAAAACCAAAAACCCCTCAACCACCACATTTGCAAAAACGCATATGCCCAAAAACGCCAGATATTAGCTGCAACTGAAAAACGCCAAATATGTGCCCAAAAACGCCCAATATAAGCTGCAGAAAAACAAACAATCCCATACGAAACCTTGCAAGGCCAACCCTAAACAACGAACAAGTAAACAACCGTATAATTACCCAAAGAGAAACTGCTAGATGCCAATTGAGGCAAGCTGTTTATACCAGTTTTTCAGACCCTGTCCCAAGTTACAACCATGCACGCATAGCCAGAACCGTAGCAGCTTCCTTAGAACCAGAGACACCCAAGGGGGGTTTGAAAAACTAATCAACTATAACCAGACATTTGCAATTTTTCCAGGGCTTCACCACCGTATAAAAACAATAACCAGACAGGGTCCGAAAAACTAATCAACAGTAACCCATAATTGCACTTGCAAACTGCCAGACAAACCCAAGAAACCACAGAAAAGCCGAGACAACCCTACCCGAGCCAAAGTGTTAATGAAAACTTCCATGACGAGATGTGAAGTGTTAAAAAAACACCGTGGAAGTGTTAAAAAACACTGTGGAGAAGCTGGTAGGAAACACCGAAGGCCATCGAATACGCAGAGCCGAGGGACAAACAAAAAACAGACAAGCAAACACATCCAACCACTGAGAAAACGAGCCGAAGGGTTAACGACATCCGTGAAGCGAGGTGGAGTGTTTATAAACACTGTTCAGAAGCTGGTAGGAAACCCTACCTGTATGCTTGCCGAAGGAAGAAACCGCCGTCGCCAACCTTCACGACCCCGCAGCTGGCACAGGAGGATGCGAACATTGCCGTGATCAGGATCGCCAACACGGAGAGTGGTGCACCAAGGAGAATGCCCACCGAACGAAACCACCAGCCAAACAACTCAACAAACCATGTGAACTGAACTGGAGTAGGAGGAATGCCGACCAATACGGGGACAAGGGCGCGCGTCGAAGGGTTCACATCAGCTTCACTGACAGCAACGAGGTGGATAACCATGGATGCATGCCTGCGCGGGCAATGGAGCCCCGATGGACCACTACCGGGGTGCCGAAACGGCCACACACCGGTCCCGAACAACATTGCACAGGGTGGTAGAGCAGCCTGGGCAAAACGCACAAATGCCAACCCTAAACCTCACGTAAACCCTAAAAAGTTCCCAACTCATGTGCTGGACACGCGTCGGAAGTGAATGGGCACCTGTCGTACAACGGACGTGGACTATCGGGTGTCCGTTGACGTGCTCGTGTGGACCCCGCACCACAATTGGCGTCCATCCCCTAGTCGTGCTTGTAATCTTTGGTAAACTCATCTCTGATTATTAGATCATGATAAAAAGAGGGGCCCTACCTTATTATGGGAGACACAAGGATAATGAAATGGTCTCTAAGAGTTGCACGAGGTTCAAGTGTTAAGTTCCTAATGGATAACTCCGTAATACAACTATACATTTAAAAGCATGTTTTTAAATAACATTTATGACCATGGTTTATTTGCACTATTGAAAAGGTCAATAGACATTTGAATTAATTATATTATGTGAAATGGATTGAAGGTTTTATGTTAAGGTATATTTGTTTAATTGTTCATCGCCTATTATATTGAATAAGCATATATGTGACCAATGGTAGAACCAGTTAATAATGTCATATTAAATTACACCAAATACTCAGCGCCACGCCATTGCCGATTCATCAATCCTTTGTACCTTGAAGCATTGACGTGTATGGTGATTATTCCTAGATGTTTGAGTTTACATGTTGTTTGGTTAAACAATGGTATAATATCGGTTGCAATGCATATAACCTTCAGAGTGGAATGTTTATATGAATTCATGTACAAAGAAATGTCTAACGTAGATCTGATAAATGGAATGATAAGTTAATCAATATGTTTATTGCATTGAATTGAATCTGTGTTAATATGAGGTAACGGCGGTTGGTTGAAGTGATACACTATATTGGATTTTATATTGTTGGGTAGTTTTATTAATAATCATAACTACTTAATTTGTGGTCAGTAAACATTGATATAGGCAACAAGTTAAGTGTCATGAACAAGTTAATTTAAGTGGTTGTACTAATTTATATTATTTTTTCTTTTATAATTGTTTATTTCAAATTTTGAAGGACTACCATAAAATCAATCTAGATGATGCACTCGTTACGCCGTTCTTCAATATAAGAAAAGCATAAATAATAGTCCACCCCAAATTCTAAGATATAAACCCCTATCGATGTAATTAATTGTTCAATGAATTAATATCTATTCACCCTGAAATGTCATGAATTAATATGCTTATAACACCTGTCACCGTACTACATAAGTCCCGTCTCTTGAAACCACCAACTCATATCCCGCCACCCTATTCACATGATTTGTATTTCACGTATGCATTTGGAAAGTAATTTTATAGATCAAGGGCGATATGCCTGATGAATATCCTATGCCTTATTCCTACCTTGTGTAATTTGTTATTATTATACGTGAAACCCTATGCTCTTATTTTTATAGTCGACATGAATAAGGGCATCTTGCTTGCCCCACTTCTATATGTAAATCAACCCAATGTTAAAATATCCTAGATGACTACTATCAAATATTTGAAGGTATAATTATTTTGCATCATATGGTGAGGGTGTCTCATCAAATAACCTTTGTTCCTAGTTTTATATTTGCACAACTTAAATTGTTATTTTGTATATCCTGGACCCCTGGTGAACTATAAAATCGCAAGTACCCCTATGTCTTGGTCACTACAATTTTATTTAACCTCTAGTAGTAATCACTCAAAAATAATTGCTAAGTATGTTTGGTAATGTTACCATGTTTCTAGGCAAGCAAAAGTTATAATGATTGTTTATGCTAATGTTACCATGTTTCTAGTCAAGCAAAAGTTATAATGATTGTTGTTTGTTGAAGACTTATATGTGTGCTCATGCAAGTTGGTTTTAATGTGCAAATGTGAGTAACAATGTATACCATGTTACGCTATGAGTTCATGTCAAATTATGAGAAAGTACTATCACTGTGTGATTGAATTGAAAGATGTCATAACCTCATCATGTAGCATGTCATTTTTTTTTAAAAGAAATTTCGTCTCTTGTTTATTAGTACTTGTCTTCTACTCATATGAGATCATAAATTCACATACACGACTTGGCCACTCTGATTCTTCAGGTTGATATGACACAGTGCTTTCTTATGTATATTTTGCTTGGATTTTCTTGGAATGGAAAAGTCATAAAGCTATAGCAGTAATTCCTTGGATTAAAAAACTATTCAGTTTTGTTTTTATTTTATTTTATTTAAGATGAGCTTCTTCAATCGTGGCTCAAGGAGATTAGGCAGAGGTAGAGGAAATAGGGAACAAAATGTGTGGCAGGATGGGAGGAGAAAAAATATACGTTTTTCCATTCATTTTAATGTCGATTCTCAAGAGTTCACCTAGCTAGCTCAAATTGGTCACTTGTTCTTGGGAAACCCTTCTCCACTTATACAGTATGGTCGCCACCATCCTTAGCCTAAGTTACAACCCCACCACAACATTGTTGAGGTTCCTCAGGGACCACCATATCAAAACAATGGCTTGGAAATATTTCATCCTTCATCACTAGTCATGGGAATGGGTTGGGAAGCCATGTTGCCTCGTTAGTCACCCCAAAAAACAATCAGTTATGCATCATCCAAGAAAAACTTGCACTCTCGTAACCAGAACAAAGGCATTTCAAATTCTATTGATTTAGAGTGCCCTCCAAATTAACCTCCCTTCTTGGAAAAAGGCAAAGGAAAAATGATACTTGAAACATAAAACCTATCAATAAGCAAACTCAAAGCTTTGGTTGAATTCTAGGAGAAGGTAGTTGTGTCCATGGTGGAGCCTTATGTTCATCTTGTTCTCTCTTTCATGGAACTCTATCTTGAAACAATGCTAGTTAATGTTCAAACTAAAGATTCACTTGTTTTGGGGCATTCTTAAATTGTTGTTATAAGTTGTTTGGATGAACAATGGACTGTTGCAAATATTGTATGGTTTTGAAATTTTTTGTTAAGGTGACTATGTGGAATTTTGTTTAAAATGATTTTTAATATTTTGTCGAAATACCATTGTAGATAATATATCATATGTTTCGGCACAACATTTTATGGATATTAAAATGTAATTTATGGTGTTGAAAGATGAGTTTTGGATATGTTTTCATTGATATCTTAGCAACATGATTGGGTATTATTGGTTGTAAATTATGGAGGTAAGTTTCGAAATGGGAGTTACAAGGTGTTATGTAAAGAACTAGATTTCATTTCCCAGTTTGATTATTATGGGAGTTACAAGGAGGGTCTCCCTTTTATCTTGGTATTTAATCTCATATTCAATTGTGTCTCCTTTAGGGTTTAGTTATGAACACTTGGTCAGTTTGTTTTAATCATCCATCTATCCTAAATTATATGGTAAATTTATTATTATCAAGAATGAGTGGAAAATAAGCAATCGTTCTTGCATGCTTGATTTTTTAAAGACATGAGACTCTAGAGGAAGGTTGGAGTTATGGTAATATTCTCTAGAATCAATGATCCACTCATTCGAGGAATAACTAGAAGGAGATGAATTAAAGGAAAAACTAGAAGCACAAAGTGCATGTCCTTGACATGTATATTCTGCAAACAAATCAAGGTTGATGGTATGATTCTTCATCGCTACTTCCAAGGCTTCCATCTTCTTGAAACATTTTGTTAAGTTTAGCCTAATTTAACAAGCAAGATCATTGAAAGAAACACAATCACAAGATAGACAAAGATTTACCCTGGGAAACCTTCATGGGGTAGAAAACCCAGCAAAGCTTTCCTCAATATAGATAATCAACCAATACAAGATGTAGTAACCAAACAAGAGCTCCTTCTCCTCCTATGCAGACCTCTCTCTCTCTTGTGCACCACTCACAAGTGGATGAATGAATGAGATAAGTGAGGAACATGCCTCCTCTACTTATACTTGTTTCCTGACTGACTTTTTACCCTAATGGGGCCGACCTCTCCCAGGAGAGTCTAATAACCCTTAAATAATAAACTCAGGGCTGACCTCACATGGGAGATCTAATAACCCTAGTTACCACACTCTCTCGGAGGAATAAACATCTCCGGATATACAATAGGGTTACAATGGAGGAATGTACCATCTCCGGAATAATAAAATACAAATATAATATTCTTTGAAGTTACAATATTTCAACACATTTAGATTCATCATGATTATATTTCCCACAAAATTTGCAATGGCACTCAGTCTTACCTTTTAATTTGGTTCCTTTGTCATTTTTTGAAGGATGAACTAGATAAGAGCGTTTGGGACCCTTGTTTTTATTATGATTGTGAGGATGTTGCTTCTTCGTATTTTTGGTATGATCCTTCTGTTGTGCCACTAATGATTTTCTATATGTACCGACAATGTTAATTATTCCAATATGTATGAACTCTTACTCTCTAATACATGAATCACAAAAGGATTCAAGACTGTGTTCTATATAGTGAGTCCCCAAATATTCTTTCATGGGATAAAATGAAGATACAAAAGCAGAATACATGGGACCAAGCTTGGAAATAGTATGAAAAATGCATTGCTTATCTTCCCTTGTTATGTTGCATTCTTCAACTAAGAGTTTAAGGGTTTTGTACTTAGATAGATAGTATTGAATGTAAGAGAAATCACCCGGATTTAACGAAATCAACTCATTTTCAAGTTGCTGACCTCAAATCTCATTATGTTTACCAAACACTACTTCCAACTTTTCCCAAGCAGTATCTGGTTCATCAATGCCAAATAGGTGGAATTGTAAATCAATACAAATGGACATCCCAATTAATCCATGAGCCTAATAATATATATTATCCATTTTATTTTATTATCATCACCAGTAGGTTCAGTTTCTTTCCCTAGGGTAATCGGGTAAAGTCCCCTACTTCATAGGATATCCTCCTTACCAGATTTCCATGAGGAGTAGTTGGAACTAGTAAGCATACTATCACATGGAGAAACCATACTATAATATTCAGTCTTTAAAAATATAAAATGATGGATTGGATGCAAATATCTCAAAAAAATAGGTGGTTTAAAAAAACAACAATGAAAACGGACTTCAGATGCCAAATTTATGCTTTTTTGAAAAAAAGACATAAAAAGGAGCCATGGAGTCACGTGGCAGGAAAGTAACAAAAAGGACTTGAACCCAATACCTATTGCTTTTTAACGTAAGTTTCAACCATGTGAGCTAAGAAAAATATTTAGTAATATTATGGAGGAGAATGGAGGTGTTTTTTTTGTTGTTGTTGTTGTTGGGAGAGTGTGCCTACCCAAAAAAAATGTGCTTTTTGGCCTGCAAGACACTATAAACAGCCACCCAAAAACAAAAAACAAAAAATTGAAACTATTTAAAATGTCTCAAATTTGGGGTTAGTCCTTGGTTATCCTTCCTGAAAAATGCAAATTTTCTCACTGTTTCGGGTTTACCGAGTTTGCACAAAGCGCACGGCAAAGAGCATACGTAGTGAAGAAAACTCTTTCCACTATGTTTTTTGTTTACTGAGTTAGCACAAAGTGCACATAAAATATCATATACAGATTGAAAAGGTAGCAGACTATAAATAAAACAAAAATTAGGCAGAAATCTAAAAGAATATGAGATTTTTTTAAAAAAATGTGTAATTGTAAACAATATACCTTTGGATCTGGTAAAAGGGGAGTATCTTAGGCAAACATAAACTTTTTTCAGTGATTTGGATGCAATGGAACACCTCTCATAGCTCAGAAATGCACAAAAATATCAAAACCATAAATCCTTTCATGGCCTTAGCAACACCGGTTCAAGGTCTAAAACACCAACGAAAGTGGAATTTCATAAGAACTACGATACCATGTTCGGTTACACGAGATATTTCCAAAAGAACGAACACCTTGAGAAGTTGCTCACACAAACAAATCACAGATCAACACATCGATGTTTTTACGTGGTTTAAACCCTCGAAGAGGGAAACACTCCACTTCCCTAGCCAAATAGCTACTTAAGGAAATATTATTATGCAAAATAAATAGAATGTTACAAATGAGATTCTTGTAATTGCTCAACTTTCAAATGACCCTCCATGCTCTTTAAATAGAGATCATGGACCAATCGCGTGTTAAGCCACATATCAATGGTCGTTAAGATCAAGGCAAAGATGAACCGTCAGATCACTCTATGTCAAGAACATATCATGACCATCGGATTACATATATACAAATGCATACCATTGCATACTAAAGAAACACATTTTATCTAATGGATACATTGTAACAAGTTGATCTTAACTAACTCCTAAGTGTTTAAAAATCCTAACACATTGTAGTTAAGGATTAACTCGTACTTGTGAATTATGAATAATATGTAAAATGTGTGATATCTCTGTAATGATGTGAACCAGATGGAAAAGTATATGTGTGAATCCAAGATGAAGACAAGGAGAGAAGTTAGGGATGAGGATCTTCTAAGAATTAGTTGAGAGATCTATGGAGATATTGTTGGACATGGTTGAACACGATATCTTATTATAACATATTGTTGTGATATTGTTATCATCACCTAAAGTTAGGTAAAGTCATCTAATTGTACAATAAAAATACACACTCGAATGGATTACTTGTATGAAATCTCCCTTTGGGGTTTTCTTAAGGGTAAACCCCTAGTGTCTCTTGCTCAATGTTAGTTTAAATAATTTTGTGTATATTTGTTGCTATGGTATAAACCCAACATTTGATATTAGATCCAAAGCTATGATTGTGATCAAGGAGGTCAAGGACGTTATTATGTCAACTATATGATACCCATTGCTAGCTCATTGTTAAATAAGTTGAAATAGATCTATTGCAATCTCAAAGTGTGTTTTTTCATGTTATGAAATTTGTATTTCGTACATGTGCAAGTGAACAAAGAGAAATCAGAAATCCATCTCTACATATGAGAAATTGAGTCCTCCTAAGGTGGATCATTCCTAATGTTCTCTCCACAAATGAAAATTTTATTTAGAGAGATTTAGATTCTATTTTTTGAAGTTCGTTGTGAGCCAGTGTTCAAAAAATTGAGTGTTAGGCAAAGGTTTTGAGGCAAGATGGAGCGATCAATTAAAAAAATTGATCATAGTCGCTAGTGAAGGAAAACTACAAAATCTCACACTTTGAGCAATATTTCTTGTAGGAATGGAATTAAAGAGATTCCCATGAGTCAATGCGATGGTTGATAATGACAGGCATTCCCACAAAAAGAACGTGGATTTCTTGAAGTTGTTGAACAAAAAAACTGGTAGGAGATAATGGAAAATCTATGTGTGGAATCCTCTACTAAGAACAAGAGTTAATACACTTTGTTGAGAAGATCACACAAACCAAATCCAAATATTCTAGGATGCACTTGTTGTAATTTGGAGGCAATTGTGAATAAGTACATTGACATGGTATGGATATTCTAGTTAGCATGGTTGAGTGCTTGATTGGTTGTTTTATTTTAGAGTTTCATGTTCGCTAGAGTTTGTGATAGATCTAAGCGTGGAGGTTGTGCCATCTACTAAAAATGCAATACTTGTTTGGATAGTATGAGAACCACTCATTCCAGTGAGGATCCAATATTCAATGGAGCATGCGAAAAAGGCTATAACTAAACCTTCTTGTTGCATAATAAGGAGTAACATGTGGGCCATTATATAACTAACTATTTGAGCAATTTGTGTTGAGAAATCACATTATTTACAAGTGCACAATATCATAGTTACCAAGTTCGAATTAAAATTGGATTCGATATGAAAAAAATCGACTACCTAAAATGCAATATGGAAAAAATTGGGAGTATACATCTTACAAATACAAAAATGAATTGATAACTATGATTTCAATCTCCACAATGTCACAAGGTCAACATGTAAAATGTTTTTTAGCTTGTTTCTCAACTAAAAGAGAATGTCTTAGTACATTGTACTTTAGATTTTAAATGCATGGGATATAAAATTGTTTGGAAATTACAAATACCTCGAAGTTTTTTTTAGTTGAATGGGGCAATTAACAAAACTCTTGAAATATCAATTTGTATTGGCTACAAAGGATATTAAAGTGTTTACTATAGACAACTTGGATGTTTCCACTATATTGTGTATATACAACTTATATGTTGCCATTATATTGTGTATATACAACTTAGATGTTGCCTTATGATATTCAATTGTTTCAATAAATCACATTTCACTTCAACTCCATACAATATCACGAAATGATTTCTTTCCTCCTATCAATTACTATTTAGATGAGATTGAATTCTATGTATTAATCTATGTAACATGATATTAAAACATATACAACTTAGATCTTAAAAAAAATAACAAGGCTATAAAGAAGAGTTCTCAACAATCCTTTTCAGATTATGGTGGGATGAGTTCGATTCAGTGTACATTGAGAATGTTATATTCGTAGTGAAAATTGGGTTTTTGGAATTTTTGTAAATAACAAGATGGTGACTCCATTGTAGAAACTTGTCTAGAAATAAATACCTATAGGATTTTTTAGTGGAACAATGATGTTTGAAGTTGAACTATGGAACTGGACCCTTATCGTTTTATAATGCACCATTGGACCTTGGTGATGGTATCTCATGCTTGTTCCAAACGAGCTTAGATACAAAGGAATGGAATCTTTTAGTTTCTTCTTTACAAATTTGATTCTATGCAATAAGAAACAAGTCTACTCATTGAGATAGATTTAAAATTCAATTTGAAGAGAAATAACAACTAAGCTTTTTTCATTCTAGTATGTTGTTCATAGATCCTTTTTTCTTTAGCTAAATGAGAGAAATGCATATTTAGGGTTTGTAGAAAATTAGAAATTATTGCAAATTTTGGTGGAAAATTAGGAATTATTGTAGATTTGTTAAGTTTATTATTCAATAATTAGTAAGACAATATCCAAGTCACAAATGAGAGAAACGTATACTATACCAAATCTGAGCTAGGCGAATTGATGACCGAATCGAACCAAGTTTTTGAATTTCCAAATTCTTCATCCCAAATCGACAGAATTTGGTAACTATGGTTAGTAGTGAATAAGATAGAGCACACCCAAGCCATTAAGCACACGAATACAAAGATAAGTATGGAATATTGTAATCAGAGAAGAATCCCAACAACCCACATGCAATGAATTAGCTGGAAAGAGTCCAAGAATGAGAAGCCACATGTCAATTAGAAAAGAAGGTGCAACATTATGAAGAAGTATGAAGAGAAACATTTAAGAGGTGGACGTAAAAGAAGTGGAACAATGTACCCCATAGGGGGTAAAAGGAACAATGCATCATTGAAGAATAGCATGCTAGTTGTCAAAGAAGAAACTCTTGCTCAACAATTTCCAACTAGAAAGAAAGGTACACCATTCAAGGTAAACTATTTTTTAATTTAATGGTATAAGCAATGCTTGAAATCAGATGAAAATCATGGTCCTCATTGTAAAATAAAACAAAGTCACGTGTGAGACATTCTGTTTGTTTGAACAGCTTCAGTGGTTGTGCAATTCAAGTCAAAATATTGTAGCTTATCAATTTTTTTTATATTGGTAATCAACTCCAAGATAGTCAAAAGAGTCAAGCTAAAATAAAATCAAAAGGTTCTAAATGCCAATTGAACCCAAAATTCTCATGACAAAATTATAATAGTGTCAAATGAATCCAAGTATCTAAATACTCGATTCAAATATATTGAGTCAAAACCAAAGTTGAAAATATGTTGATGTAAAAGAGACAAAGTAATATCGCATTCCATTTAGAAAAGTTGAGCCAAAATTGAGAGTCTCGAGCGACAACCAATTCAGAGTCAAGTCCAAGTGTGAGTTGAAAGATCCTAGATATGTAATGAAGACTTTGTACAGTGCACACTTGGGAAAACTTATGATACATACCTTGGCATGCTGATCACAATCCATTGTCTCCAATCAAACCAATTGAATACGACAAAGAACAGGAAGTTCCAAATCCCCATAGATATTCTAGGGAGCAGAGTGGGATATCAAAAGTGGAAGTTGTAATCTATTAATTCTTATTGATTATACACATACTCTTACTTTCTTACTATTCACATGTTTCATCATTCAAAATTGTTATCCATCTTATTTCTCAAAGTTGTCTTTTACATACTTCATACATAATCATGATCATCTACAAATGTAATGTGACCACCCGAACTGCAACCAACATAGATACACCTAAACTCTTGATCCACCATGCACCGAGAGGGAAATATGGCCATGTATCCATGTTTTTACAAATGAGTATGAGGGGCAAAAATCCCCCATCATGCTTCAAGTTTAATCCCCATTGAATGCTATATGAGGATTACACCACTTTGTAAGAAATAATTGCATCAAATTACAACCTACAAAAGGAGAAGGAATAATTAAGGCAATTTAGAGAGCTTGCTAAGAATAAAAGAAATCATTAAAACTTGGTCAAAATAGTCTTTTAGGCCTCTCAGAGCATACTTATAATAGTGGAGGGTATATTTAAAATATATACAATGAATTTCCCAATAAGAATATATCTAAAGCTAATAAGGTAAAGTTGTATTCATAGCAAGAGGAGAAAGTGTGTCTCTTGGCTTGGGAGGAGACCATGTGGAGGGAGAAGAGTAGGGTTACTTAGACAAAGAAGGATGATAACAATACAAAAAAATCCATAGACATTCCAACTTCTGTCGAAAGTAATGAATACCATTTGGAATTTGAATAAATGAGAAAGAGTAACAACTACAAATTTCAAGGACATGGAAGTAGAGGTTACATGACACCATAGAAATTTTTTCAAAGAACCAACAAGACAAAACATCGACGATATCTTTTCTATCTCCACCTTTTCCAAAATAATGTTTAACAAGGAGAAAAATGTAGATTTAATGGCTCCTTTTGACTCAAAGGAATTGCATGAGACGAAATCCTTAGATCATGAAAAATATCCAAGTATAGATGGAAGGAAAGTGGATTTATTCACAGGCTACTATGATCTATTCAGACAAGATTTGGTGTATGCTTTGTAGGAACCCATATCAAGTGGTAATATATTGGGAGCATTCAATTCCACCTTCATTACAATGATACATAACGTTGACAGTAATAATCCTCTGAGCAATTTAAGCCAATTTCATTATGTAGTTGCATTTGTTCTCTTAGGTGAAAAGACAATCCATTAGTTACAACCTATGGGGGTCAATTTGGGATCTTGGAAGGTATAATTATTGAAGATTTTGTGGGAGTTTCATAATTAACATTTCACACTATTAAATCCAAAAGTTTACCTATGCCAATTGTATTGCGGTTGGATTTTTCTTTGACATTTGATAGGAAAATATCAGTGCACATTATAATTATTACAATGCAAGTGGGTTTCAATCCCCCATTTATTGTTTGGGTTGATGAGCATTTCACGACATTGATTTTTACAATACTCATCAATGAGGTTGCCTCAACTTTTTTTAGAGCCTCCAATGAGTTAAAACAAGGTTGTCTTATTTCCCCCATTATTTTTCTACCAATGGCATAAGGTCTTAGTAGGTGTGCCACTCAACTTATCAAGAAGGAACATTGAAAGGTTTAAGGATAGTAGGAAATATTTGCAACTCTCACATTTTATTTTCTACCAATGGCATAAGGTCTTAGTAGGTGTACCACTCAAAATATCAAGAAGGCACATTGAAAGGTCTAAGGATAGTAGGAAATATTCACAACTCTCACATTCTATTTGCTGATCACATCTTACTATTAGAAAATGGATCATCAAAAGATGGAAACGTATGTGGAAAAATATTTAAATTGGTTATAGCATGATACACGAATGGAAATAAATGTTCATAAATCCACAATCTCCTTAATTTTGGCTAATTAAGTTCATAGTCAAATGATTTCCAAGTTCGCCCCTTACTCCATAATGGATTTTGAAAACAAGACAAGGCACCTAGGAGTCGAAAAAAAGACTAATGGCTATCATGTTGGAGACTAGATGTGATTATATGATAAGATTGAAAAAAGGGATATCTTCATGGTGTCATAAATGGGTTTAATTGGTAGTAGGATCACTCTAATAAAGTGTCTTATAATCCATTCTAGATGGATGGCAATTGCACTTATTCCTTAGTTTATGCTCAACAAGATAAGACTAAAATTTTAGATTCCTTTGGGACGGAAGTAAGGATAAGAATGGACACCAATGGTTAAATGGTAGCTACAAGCCAAACCAAAGTCATTAGGTGGTTGGGGTATGAAGAATATTTACTAATATTGCAATGGATTTGGAAGCTAAAGTGATATGGAGGGTGGTAAACAACATAACAAATCATTTATCAAAAGTATATTTATACCCCAAGTTTGATGGAGTGGATTATATCCTTTGCTAAGAGAACTTGTAAGGTATTTATCATTTAGAAAGTAATTACCAAATCATTTGATATAATAGGAAATCACTTGCTACATTATAGGAAAATACTATTTGACAAACATGTTGAAATTATACGGGGTGCAAATAAGGAATCTAATGTTTTTCACTGTAAATAAGGGTTGCAATGTTACTTTTATCCATGAAATGAATGATGAGCCCAAGTGTTGTTGGAGATTAATTCGAAAACTCAAATCCTCCTATAAAGAAAAGGTTCTCCTCTGCTTTTTATTGAATAACAAATTTATTGCTTCAGAAAACTTGATAAACAAAGGGTGGATTGGCCCAAGAATTTTTACTTATGCATGGAATGTAGTGAATCTATTCTACATATATTCTTCCCATGCCACTTTACAAGAGAATCACTAGTGATAAAGGAGAAATATGGAGGGGTGAATCAATGTAAAAGGCTTGTGGAAACATGCAATTTGATAGGGACATAAAGAAAAATATATCTTCCATCCATAAAGAAAAAAATATCTTCCATCCAAGTGATATTGTATATGGTCCATATGTATCCAAAGGAATGAAACCATATTTGAGGATAAGTTGTCTTCCTTGGTTCAACTATCATACAAAGTTCAAAGAGCCCTTATCCACGTCAACTTCCAGGAGAAACCTGGGTCTTTCATATCTTATGGATTTTCAAGTGGATCGCAATTATTTCCATAGGTTTTTTTATGGTGCCTCTAGGGGAAACCCAAGTGGTAGTGGAGTTAGAGGAATTTTATTATAGATGAAAATGGGTAGCTTTCTTTCATATTGGGTATAGGTAAAGGTGTCACCAACTTTGCAAAAAATAGGGTAGCTTATATGCTTATGGAGATTTCATTAGAACACGATGCCACTTATCTTAAAGTATATTGGGATTCCAAATTGGTGATAACTTGGATTGAAAAAAGATTCGAGGATCATAATATCAACATTAGGTGTGTTGTTTAATTTAATACCCCAATTTTGACCCTTATGAAATATTGGCTTTTAATGTAAATATTGTATACATGCGATGTATGTTTCCCTAGCGTGGAGCTCAAGGCCAAGGCCCCACTAGTGTATGTTCGGATTTGATTTAAAATGGACACGTATTTGATATTTTATTACCCATGAGCTATTAAGCCATGGAATATTGTAAATGATGTAAATATTTGATATTGCAATAAAATACCACAACTAGTTATGGAAGCAACGAATGAGAAGGGGCCATGTGTATTCCACTAGGGAGTGGTGAGGGGGTTGTGGGGATGAACCATATGCTGCCAAATGTCATCTTGTGAACCCATTTGACTTTCCTTCCTGACATTTAATTCTGTTGTAAGGAAGTTGTTGAAGAATTCAATCCATGGCTTCAATGGAGCATGGTCAGCCCAAAAATTCGTATGGTAAGTATGGGGTCTGTTTTTCTTGTACCACAAGTCACTATACCTCATGGGAATTGGTTCTTCCTCATTCCTATCCCATTTTGGAACATCCCAACATCATTTTTCATCCATTACACATGCCCAGCAGTGAGAAAAACCAGAAAATCGCAACTTTGCAAGAACTCACGTTTTGAAGAGCCATAAATGCCTAGAATTTGGTATTGGAAGTAAAATCCAATGGGGGATCCATAGATATGAACCTTGGGGCGAATTTGAGAGTATTAGATACCCCGAAATCCATATAAAAACCCAGTTTTTATAGCCCAGAATTCCAGTGATGGGATTGAGTTATTTGATCACCGAATTGAGAAATTCCAAGTGTGAATTCTAGAACAGAGGTTGGGAATGCTTTATAAACCCAGTGAAGGTTGGAATCTCAAGGATTGAGCAGCTTGGACCTTTCTATTCCCATCCTGAAGAGCACTGTAGGGAAGGGATGCCTGTAGCTCTGTGGTTGAGATCGCTGGCTTAGCATTTCCATCCCCTTTCTTTTGTATGCTTGATAAAACCAACTGTGTGTTGGCTTAGCATAGCTGTTGAGAGAAACCATGGCTGTGAGTGAACCCATCTAGTTCCTCCTTAGTGGATGCGCAACCCATCTTGGGGGTGATCTCTCAGCTGAAAGAACATAGGCTGGACAAAGATCTATGGTTGGGTGGAACGTTTCTCTCACATAGCCAGTTGTTTGGACAACTTCATCTCAAAGATAAGTGTTCTCTGTGATTTAAATTATATGCATTATGTGTTCTGCAATGTGTTAATTCTGAATGATAATTGTTCATTTTGATGAAATGAAAGGCATCATGTTTTATGCAATGTGATAATTGATGACTGTTATATGCATGATGAAAATGTGTGTAGATCTATAGTGTTTAATTCCACTGTGCTTGATGAGTATGAATATGTATACATAAGTTTTTATTTATCCATGAATTTCTTAGTAATGTATGGGGCTGAGATTGTTAAATAAGCCTGGTATGTTTGGTCATGTTTCCTCCTTTGCACTGGATTGATGGAAGGGAATGTGACATTTAGTGGTAAAAATAAGTATTCACCTTTTTTAGAAGCATATCTAGATTTTGCTAAAGAGATAAAGGCCAGGCAGAATTTCAGGGCTGTCATTCAACTATGGACCACCTTGTTACTCTTAGGACCATTTTTTAGGAGTGTCACAATAATAAAACTAATCTTATTTGTTATTTTGTTGACTTTAGAAAATCCTTTGATACAGTGCATAGAAGTAACCTTTGGAATAGATTAGAAGAGCTAAAAGTCCCTTTCGAGTTGAGAGTTGTTGCGATGAGGTTGTATTAGAAGGTTAATTCCAAGTTTAGGAACTCTGAAGGTTGGTTAGAAGAAATTAATTGTAATATAGGATTCAAGCAAGGTTGTCCCATATCTCATACCCTTTTTATTATTTAAATTGATAGGCTATAGGGTTATTTGGAAGAGGCAATTTGTGTTGGCATTACTTTGGTTGGTATAGTCTTGATCCTTCTTCTCTATTATGATGACATTGTTCTAATGGAGAGGGGTCACTGTGATCTTGAAAAGCAACTAAAAATTCTCAAGGTTGATTTCTCTAGTATGGGTATGATTGTTAACACAGACAAAACAAAGGTTATGATAATCAAATCCTAAAAGATCACTTATGATAATTTAATGTATGCCAACACCAACTTGGAGGAAGTGAATTAATATAAATATCTCATAGTCGATCTTTGTCATAAGCTTAATTTGAACTATAGCATTGAGAAAATGATTAATGGATGATGGAAAGCTTATTATGAACTTGAAAATAGTTGTAAATCCTTAGACCTCTGGATTTGGGATAGGAAGAAAATCCTCTTTGAGAATCTCATCACTCTTTTTATCTTATATGGTTGTGAATTTGGGATTGCAACATCTCTAGAGAATCTTGGAGAAGGATAGAGAAAATCCAAAAGCACTTTATAACATATAATCTCAAAATTAAAGGCAATACACCCTATCCTATCCTCCTTGTAGAAGCAAGTATCTCATCGATTTAGAGAATGACTATGAATAGGCACCTAATGTACAAGAATAAGATAAATAACATGGGATATATGAGGCTTCCTAATATTGCTTCATACTCTAGTCAAAACCACCTACTACTTAAGTGAGGTTGGCATAAAGATGCCAAGTCTTGGCTAAACCATTGGGGAGTCAAGGAAGATGTCACTCTACAGAATATTGATAATATTAAAAGTATTATTAGCGATAAAGAATTAGATGGTAGGATAAAATTATGATATTTTAAGAAGGTGATCGACCCTAATCTATATAATCAAAAGTATCTCTCTATTTTAACTAGTGCAAAGAAGAAAATCAATACTACTAAAATAAGAACAAACTCTCATGAGCTCCATAGTGAAATAGGGTGCTTTACAATTACTAAAACATCATGGGATGAAAGAATCTATCATCTTTGCAAGACAAAGAAGGTTGAAGATGAAAACTGTTTTTTCATAGAATTTCCCATATACACCCACATTAGAGAGCAATTTCAAAACATTTTCCACAATACCAACCTTCTTAAGCTTTTAACTCATGATATCTATGGTGATTTAGGAATGTTTCTCTTAAATATTTTTGAGAATAGAAATAAAATTCTAGAGAAAACCAAGTGACTCCTTTCCTTTTTAAGGTCCAATAGACCAAAGTTGGCCTCAATGGCTGTTTACGAACAATCTGTATGAGCAGACTCAAATAGATCTCCCTAGTCTAAATGGTTCGGATCTAGAACAAATGAGTACATAACACAAATATCTTTCCTAGATCAATTGAAATGCAAAACATATAAAAGAGATGGCTTACCTCAAGTGTGCAATTCCTTTCTCCTTGCTGCTCCAAGCTCCAAGTCTCGATCTTCATATATTTAGCTGCAAAACTAGACAATACATGTGGAAACAAATAAGTAATAAAAGCACATGGATGTGAATTGATCTAGATTAACAGTCAAAGAAGTAAATCCTAAAAATCATTAACACAATAAATTTTATAGAAATAACTTGTATTAAATGTAATAGTAATAAGTACAAAGGGAGAGATGTTACGACCAATACTTTGATGTCATAACCTCATTCCAACAATCCTAGCCTCCAAGATCAAATGCTAAGCCTCCTAATGGATGAAGAGGATCACCTAGAGAAATTCCACCAGCATAAAGGTACTCTATCCTTCCTCTTTTAACAATGGAGAGGCGTTTCATATATATAGAGCTAAAGGGATAAGAGAGGTTGAGGATTTATGGGAGAGGCTTAAGGGATCATCCTAATAGGTAAGGGGATCGAATGCCACATTTACAGGTAAGTAGGGATAAGTCTCTATGCCATCCAAGCTTCGAGAAGTCGCTCGAAGCTTCTCTTTTTCCATTTTAACCAACTGCGATGCACCTTGAAAAAGGGAAATACACACCAGAGAGTGATCAACGCACCTTGTACAAGAGCAAACTACGTCACCAACGCATTTTGCTAAGTTGTGGAGCGCGTCACCTTGAACCTGACGTACCTTTCTGGATAGCAGGGCACGTCGGAGTGACAACAAAAGGTAAAAGGGAAAGACAACAACTTCTCTTTCAATGTTTTAGCTCAGGGACTTTAGGGATCAGGACATATAGATGACACCTGACTCATGATGACGTGATTTTGGTGTAATAGAATGCCCCCCAATGCATGAAGCTGGAAAAATAAGGTAGGTGAAATGGTTTGTAATAGGGAAAAAATCGAAGTAAGGATTGTCGATTGGAGTGACGAACAAAGATCTTCTATAGTACAATCAACTCTGAGATACATGTCTCAAACTGACTCATAACATGGTTTCCGAACAATACATTGCAGATCCATGATAGTAAATACCATCTGAACACAATCATGGATACTAGAGACAATCGTAGATCCATGATGAGATGATAACACAACCATGACCAATACAAAAGTGGATCCGTGTAAAATGACTCAAACAATATCCATCACAACTTGGGTGAGATTTATGACTTAACCCAGGGTCTTCAAGCTGAACTCGCAATGATACGATTCTAAACATGTGATTACAATGGCTTGAAGTCAAAGATGGTAGAAACCACTTGATTATCGGTCATTGATATATACCGTTAAAAAGAGCAAGGCAAATCACCATTGATGTCAATGATCCCCAAGGTATCATATTCATAACAATGAATGTGAATCAATGATATGAGGTCGAACACTCAATGGAATCTCTTAATCATAATTCAATGATGCGAAACTACTATTGAAAGTGAGGTAACCTGCCATTGAGGCATGCAGGCCCAAGGTACTTGAGTAGTTTCTAGGTTTAATCCTCGGATGATGTGTTGAAGCCGAAAAGGATAAACCGGTCGAAGGAGGGCCATGATGTTTCCCCCATCATCGACACGAAACACGATAAAAAATGTTTTGGATTAAATCAGACTGTAGAGTGACACTTGAGATTGACTCAGGAATGACCGACATGATAGAAGGTAGAATGACTTGTTGGTTGTGGAGCCAGATCTTCTAGTCTCATAGATGATATTGTATCATCCGTGTTTGTACCCCAGTTTTATATGATATGTAGGTGGACTGTACACTCACCCCAGCGGGGGGGTGTGGGGGGGCATCGCCCCCCCCATGGGGTTCCAGGGGGGACCATCCCCCCTGGCTGGGGGGTCCAGGGGCAGCGCCCCTGAAGAAAATTTTTGGGGCTGTTTTCGCCAGCTGTTTTGCGGGCCCATGGTTTTTGGGTATCCCGTGGTATTTTCCCATTGTATTTCCCTTTTAAAATAAAGACATTGTAATACGGCTAGGGTTGTTGATGTATTAGATTTTATGCATTGTAAAGATCTCTGAGATCAGGAGAGAGACTGTGAAACAGAGAAGAGGAAGTGCAGCGGTTGTGCTGCAGTTTGTATCCCTTCGACTTGTTGGATGGTAATAATAATAAGGACTGGAAAATTCAGTGTGGACGTAGCCCAAGTTGGGTGAACCACGATATATCTATGTCTCTCTTGTAATGTGTATGTGTGATTATATTTGCATTTCTGTTTATTGTTATTGCTCTGCGATCCTGTTTTTTCTAACATGACTGCATATATTGACTCGATGAACAGACCTCTCTTGAACATGGGAATGGCATGACTCGGCAGCATTGGCATGACGAGAATGACACCAACCCCTAATGCAATTGATGATGGAAGCATTATTTGAATGACTCAAAGGAGTGAAAAGACTCATGGAATTGGTGGGACTCGAAGACAAGCAGATTATCCAAGTATTTAAATTCATATGCAAACGAGGGCCATGTTCAAGAGTGACTAAGTACTGCCATGATTACAATTAAACACAAACTCTTTCCTTGTCCCCATCATGATTTATGAGTACCTCTTTTGTTTTTTAATGAGCTTGAGGAGGGTAACATATGATCGTTATAGTTCATCCTTCGGACGAGTCCGATCTCATATGTTTTACAAACCTGAGATAGGACGGGTTCGTCCCAAAACTGGCCCTTCAATGTCAGATTTTAACAAGTCCAGAGAAAGAAAACTCGGCGTCATTTCATGTTTAGAGAGTCTGAAAAGAATTAAAGCAGACTCCAAATGGTTCTTTTTCGTAAAAGTTAGTCTCCTCATCCAAAAAAGGATAAAACAACATGAGAGAGAACTCTTCCAGTCATGATTAACCGGAGCGCTCCTTTTTCATAAATAGTCTTCCTGGTCCGAAAAAGGGGTAAACTATCATCAGAAAGACGACCTTTCAAATACTTTTACAAGAGTGAAAGAATTAAGTTCGCTTGGCGATATTTTCATATTTAGGGAGTCTGAACAGAGATTAAAGAGGAACTCCAAGGGGTTCCTTTTTTGTGGGAGTTTTACGAGCCCAAAAAAGCGACAAAATATAACTCGGTGACTTATTCTCATAGTTTTACGAGCACGAGAAAGGACAAAAGTGAGCTCGATGCCATTAATATTTGATTTTAACGAGCGGCATGATAGCATAAAAAATGCTCAACGAATTATTCACACTTGATGAAAAGTATGAAACATCAACGATGGTTGCCAATAAAGTCAAAACACCGCTTTACTTCATCGACGGACACCAAAAAATAAGTTAGAATCAACAATAAGGTGTTTAGACGTAAAAAGATTACCAACTATAGCAACAAGATCCATAAAAGAAATATTAAAAAGGGAATATTCCATTTTCTTTTATATAAAAGTCAAATAGCAAGAAATAGTTACCAATTGTTTTTTTTACCAAGTTGGAATAGTAAAAACACCACTTTGGAGCCGATTTTCAAATTTCGATTTCGAAAGCTAGAGTCAGTTATTTCTTGCCACGTCAGTGATGGGTAGGCCTTAACCTTGCTATCTAACTTTCTAGTGAATTAATTTCATGTTTCATGGTAAATTTTTTGGGTTTTTTGGCTTGTTAAGGAGGGGATTGCGTGCGCCCTAGGTGATGTGCTTTCCCCTTGCGAGAAGTGCATCGAGGGCTCTCTAAAGCGCTTCTCACATGGAGAAAGTGCACTGCTGACGCACTATCCACAAAAGCGGGGTGCGTCGACGCAAATACACATAGAAAAATAAAGAATGGGACCAAAGAATCCCAATCCAAAGCTATAGAAAGGTTCTAATATGCATTAAATTGATGTTTATGCAGGTCTTGGTTTGCACCATGGTCCAATGGAAGGAACGAGAGCACGAAATGGAAGATACCCAAGCGGAAAATGATCCAAATTCAATGAATGTGTTTCAAAGATGTGGCTTGTTGAAATTATTTCATGTACATGGCATGAGGGCCCAGGTATAGTTATTGGATTACCTGATCGAATTATGGGATCCGGATCAGCAGCACATCCTTGTAGGTGCCCACATTCTTACTTTGGATGTGAAGGATATCTACTTCCTGACGGGGTTGTCTAGGCGGGGAGCCCAGTCTACTGAGATCTTGGTGGCTCAGTTTTGCACACCAGGGATGCAGATGCTTGCTGGGAAAATTCCCATCAAGAACGTCCGAGGATGACCCTTGCGTATTGTGCTCTTTACTATAGAGCGGGTGGCGAGAAGCAGGGCTTCTCATCAAACCACCAAGGCCCATATGCTTTATTCTATTGAGTGTATGGCACTTAATTTTTTCAACTGGTGTGAGGGAATCCTCACCAATGTCAGGGAACAACTCACCAAATGTCGCATGGGTGAGCTGAAACAGATCGGATACGGATCCATCGTGATCTCGTTCTTCCTGGAATGAGTCCCATTGATGAGGCCACAGGTAGAGCTAGATGATATCGATCTGCAAGATCCTCATATGGTTAGGTGGTCCGAGCTCATGGACCACTATGGAGGTGGAGGTCCCATCATCAGTTCTGGTTCCACCTTCTTCAGGTGGTTACGCGGGCAGATCCTCATGGTTGAGGATTATGCGTACGCGGGAAACTCCACATGGTTTAGGATTATGCTAGGGCCATTATCTGCTATCACGAGCATCCACGGGGATAGTTCATTGTGTGATATATGTACTGAAAGCCATAGGCTTCAAATTTTTGTAGCTAGGACGTACTGAAAGCTTATGTGCTTCATATTTCGTATAAGTACCACATTTTTGTACATGATATATATATATATATATATATATATATATATATATATATATATATATATATATATATATATATATATATATATATATATATATAACACTATTTTGTGGTTTTATATATTATGTGTTCTATGATGATTGAGGATATTATGGATGTTAGCTTACACACAATGATTAGTTTACATGTTGTGTCGTTTTATGCATCTTTGATGAAAATGCTCATGAATTTGCAATGTACCAATCTAATATAAAATTATCTAGGGAATCAACAACAATGTTCATGTCTCTCAGAATGTGTAGGTATTGAATTGACTCAAAAGACCTCTCTAAGAGACATAATCATTTGAATAGACGGACTAGTGTGGGGTCGCGGATAGTGTAAACTTAGTTGAGATGGGATACCACTAGTTGTGAATCAAGGTAGATAACAAGATGGTCCACACTCAAGCAACAAGCATCATTCAATAATCCAATTACTGCATGATACTCGACAACATTGTTAGTCACAAACCCTAAGCAAGTTCCTCCTAAACTAATCAATTCGTCGGTAGGGGAATGGAGTACCCAAGTTGCCAAAGCGAGGTTAAGGGTGTGCCGGCTAGCGTCATCTGTGAATACAAAACACGTTTCGATGTGCATATCTAGGAAGAACATGGTATAAGAGGAATGATAGGATCCTAGCACACTAAAAATAAAATGTCACACCAAGCAAAACACACATCATGTACAATATATACAAAGTACTAATGTGTAAATGATTTAGGCATAGTAACGCTTTAGGTAGAGCCCATTGCGAGGCTCCCACAAATATATCCCTTCATAATCCTCAAGTTCATATGCTCCTTTTTCCAAAACATGTTTAACCACATATGGACCGTGCCACATGGACTCAAGTTTACCTGCCCCTAGCTTATAACGCCCATTTCATTAAATTTGGACATATTAGGCTAATTTTGGACTAAGAAAGTGTGAATTTAGACTTTGAAAGTGTCAATATCAACCTTTCTAAAGTGCAAAACTAGGTAATGAAAGTGGCAATATTGGCTTTGAAAAGTGTGTTTTTATATTCGAATAGTGTGTTTTTTGACTACTTATGAACCCTAAAATTGCAGTTTTTTATTATGAAACTATGAATTTCAATTCAAAAAGTGTGAATTTCAAATCAAAAAATGCAAATTTTGATTTGAAAAGTGTGAATTTCAAATAAAAAAATGCAATTTTTATTTGAAAAGTGTGAATTTCAAATCAAAAAATGAAAATTTTGATTTGAAAAGTGCAATTTTTATTTGGAAATGTGCAATCTTCAAAGGTGAAAAGTGCAATGTCTATAATATTCAGTCCTTGTTTGAATAACATGTTTATTAGTTATTGTTTCTTTTTTGATACAATATCAAGAATAAATATCTTTTTACATATATAATTTTAGTAGTTTCCAAACGAGGCAGGAATTCTCTATGTAATCTGTATAGGGACAACTTACTTACACAGTAGTAACCAGTAAACGGTGTATTCTGCAACACAGTGGTAATTTTCCTCAAATGACTAGAGGCTCATGGATGTTCCAGATGCCCGACGTTTTCTCGCCCAGCCAGGTTGATAGACAGACTAGAAGGATTGTAACAAAATATAAATTTGTTGAGATAAGATCACATCAAACGATATCTGTAGGAACATCCATCCCACTCTCAACACTATGCCCCATATATTCTTGTTGTACCTTAACTGCTGCAAGGCCCTTCTTGTTTATTCTAATTTTTTCTCCTGTCCATCCTAGCCTTTGTGACCATGCCCATATGATGGTATTTACATCGATCATCATATTTTCTTCTGCACCAACAACCCATTTTTTATTTCTATTTAAGCAGTTTTTGTACAAGACATTCAGATCCTTCAATGC
Organism: Larix kaempferi; assembly: GCA_027924585.1. NCBI lineage: Eukaryota > Viridiplantae > Streptophyta > Pinopsida > Pinales > Pinaceae > Larix > Larix kaempferi. The sequence continues at coordinate 26,206,204 of BSBM01000370.1, read as the reverse complement.
TCATGTTGGCTTCCACCATTGCACCTCTACTTCGTAAGACCCAAGAGTACTAGCATCTGAATCCTGATAAATATTACAAATTGCCCTACCTAGCCATATTGCACAATCTGGCTTTGGTGATTACACAATGACCATTTGGCCATTTACAACATCCAATCTTGGAATGAATTCATTTGTAGGATTGTTGCATACTGGTCCAACATAGCAATCCTGCAAAGCAGGAACAATTTCCTTCAAATAGGAATCCATAATTTCATGTTCAGATCTTGTAGGTTCACTACTATGAATATAATGGCTTGTCCATGGCCAAAAGTCAGTTGATGATTGATCAACACTCTCGAATGGACTATCCAAAGCTTTATATACATCCTCCCAATAATTTAACTTGGGATGCCAAAATTGTTCACTCAATCCCTCGATTCCAGAATGAAATATATGTTTCTATTCCTTTTTTTTTATTTCGTCAATGTTTGGAGGTATTTTTCATTTCATATTTAATAACCTAGGATTCCCCACCGGAAATTCTGTGCTACCATCTGGAAATGACTGCCACAGATGAATAGGAGACAACCAAGCTTCATCCCAAAGTGATTCCCTCCATTGCATGACTGGAATGTTATCTATGAATTGAAATTTAAAAAGCTGCCATTTTTTGATACTGATGATTTTGGCATTTCCATCCAAAAGGCAGGGTTTCACAAAACTCTTAAAATCATAAAGTTCATCAATTAGATAAGGGACATAGAAATTATGATCTTCACATGTCCTATACGTATCCATAATTTCTGAGAGTGAAAATATATCCTTGTCCATTAGCTTTACTGATAAATTTCAATAAGTTCCATCTATGTCTTCATGGGTGTGTCCAACCGGGAGGAATCCAAATTCAACTATCTTGAACACTCTCCTTGTTGTTAAAAGAGATAAAAATGCGAATACAAAGCGGTTTTTGTTATCGCCTGAACAATTATCCATTTGCAACAACAATATGGGTGGTAGTTTTCTATCTGGCATGCATTGATTAGTACCATCAACACACAATATATCATGTTGCATTACATCTTGTGTCTTTATATCACACACTTTTCATATGACTCTGATTGCAATATAGCATCATGCAATTGGTGCTTAGATTTTCTGCCTTTGTGGAGAAAATCACCATATTTATCAACCACTGGTTCTTCAAGGCTCTTCAAGCATTTAGCCAGGGATGTCACAGTGAAATTCGATCCCATCTCTAAAAATGAGAGGCTGAAATGGCGAAAACCCCCAGTCTCATGCCCATGAGTCAACATTCCAATCAATGATATGGGAATATTCATAACATTACTAAAATATTTTGCCTTCTTACCCATCCTTGGAATTGAAGTCTTCTACTTATCCATTTTGTCATGAACAATACATAGAAAAAGTATTTAGATTTTTTTGTGAAGCTAATATGTGAGAATAATATACTTGGCGACAACTTGCGATATATTTATTATGAGCTTCCTGATGTCCTCGCAACCTTTCCACCTTAGTTAGATCAGTGGTCTCCTTAATCCTATCATGTATTGTAATGCACTCATTACACCTTGAAGAGGAGTTTGATTTATAAATTTTAACATCTTGAAAATATTCTCTCATCACCTTGCTAAAGGAGGATTGTGATACTGGAGGCAAACCAATACTTTCAATTTATTCATTTGCCATTTTTCGCAACAAACCATGGGACATATTATATGGCAATAATTTCAAGGTTGTTCTTGTTCCATCTTCACTGATTAATCGTGTAAGATGTGGAGATTTGTTTGAATTCTCTTCTACAATTTTATTAATAGTAGCTACCAGTGCAACAATGTTCGCCCTAGATTTTTCCAAGCCACTGTTACCATGCACAGCTCTCACATCACCATTCAAGAACATGCTTTAATAATTGTAGAAAGTGCTCCTTTTTATCCCATGGAGTTTATACCATGCATTTTGACATACGTCTATTGTGTCTAATCTCATTGTAAACATGATAATTTTTCTGTCATATCCTTCTTTGGACACAAGCAAATTTGATCCCATAGAATTTATAACATACCGTCTTCTTGAATTTCCATTCATACTATGAAATTTATTCACACATTCAACTATCAATTGAAGTGGAATTTTTGAGATACAAAGATTTGAGCAACAATGTTCAGTGACAATTTTTGAAAGGAATGCACCTTGATCAATTCCAAGCCTGTAAGGTACCGATTTTGAATTTCTTCCAGAAATTTTAGTTCTAGCTTGTCGCTTTACGGAATTGTATGGCCTTATTCCATTACCTTTAACACTTGTATATTCACAATGGGTAGTACTTGAAAGGACCATCTGTAAAGGACATTCTTCAACAATATTACAAATATTGACCATGTCTTCATCTGTTTTCTTTTTTAGTATAACATCCAAAGGAACATCATTGAGGTCAAGCAAATTGTAAGGCCATCTTACAAGAGAGCCTTCAAATACACCAAAATCCTTGCAATTGCAGAAGACTTTATGAACTAAAATACCAAACTCACCAATATCTAGTGGTTTGAATTGTACAATGCCTCCTTAAAAAATAGTTGACACTATTCCCCGCGAAACATAATGTGGATTTAAAGAACATCAATGTATCAAATTAACTTTCTCTCCCACAAACTTGATATTGTGATTTTATCTTAATACTTTCAAAGTAGTTTCAGATTGATTATTGTTGAAATTGCTTTCAACGAAAGCAATGTTTCTTATTAAAATCTATGATTCTTTTAATTGGCCATACAACAAAACCTCCACTTCTCAACCCTGGACAACATGCCATACAAGAAAACAACACTTCATCCACCAGAATACCAAAGGAGAAGTCACCCAAAAATGTTCCCCCAACAAAATCAATCCCACTCACATTTGTTACAAAACCTATGGAAATGCAATCCTTGTATTTTGAACACGTATGTAACAACTTAACTTTTCTCATAATAAAAGAATATTTATTCTCAATTGTTATGATATGTTCTACACTCATCGAAGTAGAAGCTGGTATATCATTCACCTCATTATCGTGAAGAGTAGATCGAATGTGGTTAATGATCTTAGATGCAGGACATTGAATATACCGACCAACTACCTCTGACAATGTATCTGCACCTTTTGATGGATAGGGAAATTGAAGACTTGCATTTAAAGTCTTGGTAACATTTACAATGATACATCCATCATGAATCTCGATATTATGCAATATTTTTCTTTCTGGAAAAGAGCTTCCTTCAGTAACTTTCAATCCATTCAAAAGGAGGTCCACACATTGTTGAGAACCACAATCCATTTCAGAAGCAATTTCTGAAATTTAAAACAATAGGACACATTGTTGAGAACCAAAATCCATTTCCGAAGCGATTTACGAAATATAAAATAACATGAGCACATTAAAAATAATATTTATTTTAAACAAGTAATAATTTTTTTTACTAGTATATATTATCAAATAAGTCAATAACAAGGGTCAACCGACCCTTTGCTTACGAGAGAAATGTAAAAATATTTAATCTATAAAGTCTAGGTCGACAATTCCCAAATTTCGACTTCCATTGTAAATAGTAGGGATCCGGACATCAGCTAAGTTATAACAGATAAAAAATGTTTGTTCAGACTTCTGTTTTCCGACAAGAAGGATTGGATGCGCCTTGTTTAGTAGATAATTGTGAACACCTATATCCATAAATTCCCTATATCCAGAATGGCGATCACAAGAAGGATAGACCGGCCCTTCTTTCAATTGAGAACTATTATGAAAAGAATACTGGGCAGAAGAAGGGTCGTCTGACCCTTCATATATGAGGGAATTGTAAAAATATTCAACATACGAAGGCTAGGCCGTCGATTCATGTATATCCAAAATGGTGGACTTTGGAAGAATACTCAGCACAAGAAGGGTTGACCGACCCTTTTTTCGAGAGAAATGTAAAAATATTTAATCTATGAAGTCTAGTCCAACAATTCCTGACTTCCGAATTCCGCTGTAAATAGTAGGAATCCAGACATCAGCGAAGTTATAATATATAAAATATGTTTTTCCCACCTCTATTTTCCAACAAGAAAGATCGGTCGCCCCTTCATTTAGTATATAATTGTGAACACCTATATCCAACAATTCCCTATATCTAGAATGTCGAACACAAGAAAGATCGACCGACCCTTCTTGTAGTCTATAACTATTATGAAAATATTACTTGGCAGAAGAAGGGTCGGTTGACCCTTCATTTATGAGGGAATTGTAAAAATATTCAACCGATGAAGGCTAGGCCATCAATTCATGTATATCCAAAATGGTGAACACTTGAATAATACTAAGCATAAGAAGGATTGATCGACCCTTCTTGCAGTCTAGAACTATATGAACAGAATACTAGGAACAAGAAGTATTGGTCGCCCCTTCATTTATGAGGGAATTGTAAAAATATTAAACCTACGAAGGCTAGGCCGTCAATTCAAGTATATGCAGAAGGGTGAACAATGGAAGAATATTGAGTGCAAGTAGGGTCGGCCGACCATTCATTTACGAGAGAGATGTAAAAATATTAAATCTACGAAGGCTAGGTTGACAATTCCCAACTTCTGAATTCCTCTCTAAATGGTAGGGATCCGGACATAAGCTAAGTTATAAGATATAAAAAATGTTTGTTCCAACTTCCATTGTCCGACAAGAATTATCGGTAACCCTTTCGTTTAGTAGATAACTATGAACACTTATATCCAAAAATTCCCTATATCTATAATGGTGAACACAAGAAGGATTGAATGACCCTTCTTGCAGTCTAGAACTATTATGAAAAGAATACTGGGCGGAAGAAGGATCGGATGCCCCTTCATTTATGATAGAATTGTAAAAATATTCAATCTACGAAGGCTAGCACGTCAATTCATGTATATCCAAATTGGTGAACACTGGAAGAATAATGAGCACAAGAAGGGTCAGTCGACCCTTCATTTACGAGAGAAATGTAAAAATATTTAATCTACGAAGGCTAGGCCGACAATTCCTTAATTCCTACTCACTTGTAAATAGTAGGGATCCAGACATCAACTAAGTTATAACATATAAAAAAAAATTGTCCCGAGTTTCATTTTCCGACAAGAAGGATCAGTCGTCCCTTCGCTTAGTAGATAATTGTAAACACCTATATCCAACAATTCACCTATATCTAGGATGGAAAACACAAGAAGGATTGAACGACCCTTCTCACGGTCTAAAAATATTATGAAAAGAATACTGGGAAGACAAAGGGTCAGCCGCCCCTTCATTTATGAGGGCATTGTAAAAATAGAACGACTTGAAGAAAGAGTGGCCACTCTTTCTCCGAGAATATTTACACTTTCCAACAAATTGTGTGAAGCAATGTTCATATGAAATTTGTGTTTAGAGTGACGATATCTACTTTACCCACTCCTAAAATCTATCCCTGGAGGAAGGGTCGGCCAACCCTTCATTTACGAGATAAATGTAAAAATATTTAATCTATGAAGGCTAGGATGACAATTCTCAACTTCCGACTTCTACTATAAATAGTAGGGACCCGAAAATCAGCTAAGTTATAACATATAAAAAATGTTTGTCCCGAATTCCATTTTCCAACAAGAAAGATCGGTCCCCCCTTCGTTTAGTACATAATTGTGAACACCTATATCCAACAATTCACCTATACCCAGAATGGAAAAACAAGAAGGATCAACCAACCCTTTTTGCAGTAAAAAACTATTATGAAAAGAATATTGGGAAGAAGAAGGGTTGGTTGCCCCTTCATTTATGAGGGAATTGTAAAAATAAAACAACTTGAAGAAAGAGCAGCCGCTCTTTGTCTGAGAATATTTCCACTTGCTAGCAAACTGCATGAAGCAATGTTCCTATGAAATTTGTGTTTAGAGTGCCGATATCTAATTTTTCGACTCCTAAAAAACATCCCTGGAGGAAGGAGTTGATGCTCTTTCTCCTTGGCATCTACTTCCAACACCCCAAAATAGAACAAACTAAGGAAAGAGAGACCACTCTTTCTCTGACAAAATTTTAACTTGCTAGCAAACTTTTTGAATCAAAATTTCTATAAATTTTGTTGTTAAAATGTCGACATCTAATTTCGCAGGGTGACACGTGGAACGCTCAAATTGTGAAACATGGCATATTTTATTTTTAAAATTAGTCTAAAGATATTATAAACGAATATTAAGGATATTAATGGTACCATTTCAATCTAAATGGTCAGAATTGAATCATCATCATCACTATCAATTGTTCGTGACAAGACATAATGTCGACTAAAGCATGATGAGATTATTTTATTCACACAAGTGGTACAAACCATCATTCACTATTACCACCGTCAGGATAACCGCCATTTCAGAATTTCATCGTATAAACCATTGCCATGTTAGCATACAATCCTTTGGAGTGATACATGTACAATTACTCTAGCAAAATCTACAGTCTCTACAGATGATATCTATGACCACCATCGCGCCATACTGTTATAATTACCGTTCCCCATCTGTCCCATCCCATTCAATTCACCGATTCACTAGCTACTCACTATATATAGGATAAAACATACCCCATATCGCGGGAAAATGAAATCTTCATGAAGTCATGGCACTCTAATTTACCACCTTTGTTCCCTTTCCTTTGTTGTTTTATCAGGAATACTTGAGTCTTATGGTCACTCCCCAGTTCTCTTCATGATATATGATCATTTTGACATCAGTTCCCTGACAAATCCTCACCACACCATGATATATGGGCATTTCGAGCATTCTCGAATCCCCAAGACTAGGATTTGTCATTATGTTCCTTGCCACCAATCACGTTTTTGTCATTCTTCTTTCACTAACTGATTGGTGTACAAGTTGGAGCGTACGTGAGAAGATTATTGTTCCATGTACCTAGTTTCTTGGAAACTTCCTTCTCTAAAACAACATGATCTGCCACTGTCGTTAACGCTAGGCTTGCAGCAGTCATCTAAGAATAGCCAAGTTGACAGCTTTCGTCTACCAACTCCTAGACTCGAGCCAGACCATGTTGTAGAGCCATGGACATGCTACCAGACTTGAGGACCCATTTCCAACCACAATAGTAGTAGGTACCAGCTCAGAGTCATCAATTGTCTACACTTAGTTACAAGACAAGCCACGGTGAAGTTCATCTGTTTATCTAGATCCACTTATTTTCTGATTTCTTCGGGATGAAGAAAGATCTTGTTCGTGGGGGAGATGTTGGAGGAGGCTAGGTCGGTCACCCAACTATGTCCTCCGTTTGACCACTTCGGAGAACATGTCAAACCGTCGTGTCGATCACCACATGTAGAGTTAGTTAGTCACGTTGGTTAGTGAACCGACGAGTCGTTATGTAACCATCTGTAAACTATATATATAGGCTTGAAAATAGAAAATAGAAAACCTTTGTCTATGTCGCGATTGGACAAAAAGGTTCCTTAAATAATAGAAAGAGTGTTTTTTTATCGGAAATAATTGGTCAGCTGTATTAAAGTATTTATTAATTTAATATCCATATACTTCCAAGATATTCTTTTAATTCTTAAAGGAAATTTCGAGATAACTAGAACGTTTCGACATGCTACAAGAGCGATATAAGGTTTTGAGTATATTTATTGACAAGCAAGTAAGGCATTCTAGCAATTTTACTCTTCTATGACGAGCTAGAAGGCTCTTGATGAGCAATGACAACTTCAATTTTTATCCTTGATTCATGGGTTGATACAAATTTGCCTCCAAATTCAGATTTTTTGGAAAAAGTGTGTTCTCTTAGAATTATAGATGGTAACTCCTAAAAAAAAGGTAAAGCTAATGACTTTTGCACCATCTAAAGTGGTAACATTTCAATATAAGCATATGGATTTAATGTCGCATCATTGCACCGATTTGGGTAAATCGAGGAAGGATTGGGTAAATCGACGACGGATTTGGGTGCAGTAGTTAATGCGCGGCGCATGATGGAGCAGGTGGATGAAGGGACTTTTAATGGCCAAAGAGGGAGAAATATTCGGTAAATCGATGGAGGATTTGGAAATTATTGTCTGAAATTGACTCAATGGATGGAGAGCAGGAAACCAAACCTATAAAAACATGCAAAGATGAACAGTTCGACCCATTTTGCATTATGAGAATTGTCCAAGAAGAGTCAAGTGAAGACTAACAAAAGTGAAGTTAGAAATTTGCAATGGTGTATGTAATCTCCAGCACGAGCACACAGGAACAACCCTGGGCGAACATTGTTGAAGAATGACTAGAAATTGCATCCGCACCAGTGTGGATATTTAGGAAGAAGAGAAGTGCCACCTGACAGGAAAGTTCAGAAAGAAGAACGAAGACCACTCATGCCTCGGAAAGAGCCACGATGACAGGAGGAGAAGCATGCACATCAGGGGTCGCGTAAGAAGAAACGACATAAGCAAGGGGAAGACAGCAATGTCCGACACTCGCAAAAATTCCAGGGTATGTGCCACTGTCAAAGGAAGGGGAACCGTTAGTAATACTGGGTAAGAATGCCAAGTACACTATCAAGGAGCCAGTGACACCAGAGGGCATTCATACCACCAGAGATATATTGTAGTGATTGCAAAAAATATAGTGCAACGACCATGATATTTTGGCATATCCAAAATGCATACAATGCACATACATGGAGAAAAGGCATGGAGATGGAGGTCCAATCATGAGGGAACCAATGAAGTGGGCGTTGGACTTGGAATGATCAGGGATCCTATCAATAATTCACATGCCGCATTTTGGGAGATCAGCAGAAGTGAATGCATGTATAAAGAAACTGTTGGTTTTCTTTCACTGTGGATACTTATGGTTGGATACGAAGATTATGATCACCGTCGACCTTATATCGCAGATCATTGGATTACCCAAGGTCGAGGTCGAACCTTCGCAATACTTCCAAGGGAAGGACAATGATAAGAAGTTAGCTGCGAAGATGAAGACCAAGTATGGGGTGGAGAAAAACAACCGAGGATACTTGATCGAAACGATCAACAATCAGGCCATTAGGATCGCAGCGAAGTTGCTGGCAATCAAGATTGTAAGGAAGAATCACCCTAATCAGTGTACATTAGGGGTGATTGCATCAGTGGAACAATGTGCGGTTGGAGTTCAAATGAATTGGTCGTTATTTTTGTTAAATGAGCTAATGGAGGATGTGGTAGAAATCCGGGAAAAAGGTAAGCCATTCACATACTCATGGCTTTTGTTATTAATTGTGCTATTTGCATGGATGGAGCCACCGTAGTACTAGGGTATGGAGACAAAAGTAGCCAAAGTGTGTCGAGGGGCACGATATAAGAATTTGTGGGAGTTAAACGACAAGGAGAGGAAAAAAGGTAATAACATTCAATTTTATATTTACCTAGAAGTGTTGTGAACAAAAGCGGTGAAGATTTCACGACTAACAGAAGAGACAACAAAGAATCATAGGAGAATCGCAAGGGTTTGTGTGGGACCGCAAGCAATATTCATTCAAGCACGTGAAGACCCACAAAAGAAGTGGCTCACGACGCAATACAAGCTGAGCAAAGCAGAAATGGATGCCATTGTGCAAGAATGAATGGAAGAATGGAAAGTTCTAGTGAATGAGGATCAACTGTCAGACCCCGAGGATGGGCAGCCAACAGACATACCAAAATCCCAAGAAGAAACAAATGATTCAGACGATGAAGAGTATGATGCGGATGAACAAATGTGCATCGCAAGCAACGATTGAGCATCATCAGCCACTCTGACATATTCAGAGCTAGAGGAGCAACAACAGGAAGCAAGAACGAAGAATAAGATGGAGCGAAATGAGGGGAGCACTACTGTCGGTCTCCCCGACGAAAAAATGAACAAGTTACTGGATAATATAATGATTATGGAAGAGTAGAACTGCATGAAAGTCACGCAACATGCAACTGAATATATCCATCAGGTATTGCAGCTATTGTAGATGCTAAGCAATGCAGTCATAAAAACAAGGCTACCATAAGGACAAGTGGGGTCGAGTCAATCAGAGGTAGGAAGGGTCAATGTGGATATCGACACTCAGAGGCAAATTGTGCAAATAGTACCCAATGCAATCACGACAGGAGATGAAGATTTGGATGATGCACTGCGAGGGAGATATTTGATTAGCATGGACATGAACATGCTGCCGATGTTCATGATGCATCACACTCACATCGCAGTAAGAGAAAATATCAATGATCGTGAAGCTTCAGGGCATGATCAAATAGCCATCTACAAGAGGCAGGTGTGAAGCATTGAAGCAGAGATTGAACGGATTCGTGGAGACAAATAACTGGTAATGAGTGAAAGGGCATAGGTGGTAGAGGACATAAAATATTGGAACATGATATTTCAATGGCATGTGAAAACGCACCATAGATAGGCAAAGATATGCTTACGGAAGAAAAGGTATTGAGGTTCGGTGCAGTCATCGCAGACCTCTGAAAAGAGTATGAGGAATTACAGACAAGGGAAGTGCCGAGCACACCTCCAGAGCAAATAGAGGGAAGGAATAGTTCCATTAAGGAGGCCATGATAGAAATTGTGGAATTAGAGAAACTAGAAACTCAGAGCATCGCAGAATATGTGACATAATTTTGGGGAAGTCTTGTCGAAGATGAACAGTTGCACTAGCTAAATGTGCAACTCGGCCAGGAGGAAGCGTAGCTAGAGGCACTAAGGGGATCGCTTAAGGCGTTTCCCCTACTGGCGCAAATGACGAAGGCCACATAATTGAAAGAGTTACAACATTGTGTCAACAAGGCACAAGCAAGGCAACAAAGAAGAATGACACACTTAGATGAACTATAGATGAAATATGAGTGGCTAGTTGTTGAAGCGATGTCCGAAACGACGCGTATGAAGGAAAATATGGAGAAGGCACAATAGATAGGTGGTGAGAACCCAACAGAACAAGAAGTGGAAGACTACGCAACACTGAAAGCAACGGCCAAGGAAGCAGTCGACTAGATTAATGCAGCATACGATGAATTCAGAATGCAGGTGAATGCACCAGCAACATCCAGCTGAGGTGGCTTGAGGGCAAGCCATAAGTTTGTGTCTAAAGCATATAAGTTTGGTAAAATCGACGAAGAAAGGGTCATAAACTTGGAAAAAGGACTGGTCGCAGAGTGCAGTAGAGCCAATAATGCGGAACAATTGGTTAAGTAATTAGTTATTTAATGGGTCATTGGACCAAGTTGTAACAACCAAGTGAGCCTATAAATAGGAGTAGAATTATAATCCTAAGGGCATATTTTTTGACATCTAGCATGAGGAAGAATCATATCGTGACCTATCTTTTATCTTGAGATATGATGTGAGGTTCGCAGCTTCTGTATTGTTTTGAAATTGCGTTGGCTCTCCGGATGGATTATCTAATGTATAATGCGAGATGATGAATAATGAGAAGAATTATGTTGTTTATGTCTTTGCCTCTGTGTAAACTGTTGCTGTATGACTGAATTTTTGTTCCAGTAAGGTTCGATATGTTGTATGGATAAATACGCGATATGCTTTATTGGTTAATAATCTGCGATTGAGTAGATCTGATTAATATGTCAAGAGTGCGATGATTATGTTCTAATGGGAATGTCGATTATGTCAATCTCTGAGTTACATTGTGATTGAATGTGAATGATGCATGTCCTCTGTAATATGCAGAAACGTGGTTCCTATAGCCCCCTTAGGTATCTCGGGTGAGACCTCACTCGCTTTGCGGGTGTTGCTGGGAAGGATAAAACCTTTCCGGGCCGATATATATGGGAGTTGTGTCGAGGTTTGTTGAAAACAGTGCGAAGTGAACCCCTGTTGACATATCTATGTCAATAGGGGTGAATGAAGAAATCAATGACCGAGAAGTGTCAACACATGATCAAATGATCAACTATAAATGACAGGTAAGAAGTATTGAAGCATAGGTTGAACGAATCCATAAGGAAGGAGGCAGTAATGAATGAAAGAGAAAAATCAATGGAGGATAGGAGGATATTGGAACATGCCATCTCCATGGCATGCGAGGATGCACCGAAAATAGCCAAAAAAATGATTGCGGAAGCTAAGGCGTTGAAGTTGGGTGCATTTATTGCAGATATTAGAAAAACGAATGAGGAATTGTAAATAAGGATGGTGCCGAGCACACTATAGAGATGTTATTATTCCTCTATACGGAAGTGGTTGTATTCCTATAGAGATGTTATTATTCCTCTATACGGAAGTGGTTGTATTCCTATAGAGATGTTATTATTCCTCTATACGGAAGTGTCGTCATTTATATTGTAAGTGTCGTAACTTATACTTGATGGGTTATTAGACCACCTTGTTGGGGTCGGCCCTGTATAAGTCATGTGGGTCAAAGGGTTATTAGACCACCCTAGTGGGGGTCAGCCTAGTCAGCATTATGTTAAGTGGTTAAGTTGAGGCCGACCTAGTTGAGTAAAGGTCAAGTCAAGTTAGTGTATAAATAGAGAGTGTGTCTCTCTCATTTTACACATTCTATTCTCTCACTCACACGAAGGAGAGTGGCGCACTTGTGGAAGAGGAGGCTCTGTTGATAGGAGAAGACTATCTCTTGTATTCTGGTTGTATCATTGCTCTATCTATCTCTGAGGAAGTTATTGGGGTTTTTCACCTTTATGGTTTTCCCCAAGTAAACTCTGTGTCTCTTGTGTGCTTGCATTATTGTGTCCATGATTGATATGCTGTATATTTGCTGTACATGTTGTTCTCTCAGTTAAGATCCTAGATCAGATTGAAGTAAATTCTGAAAATTTAACATGGTATCAGAGCTAGCCTAAAAGAAGGCATGATATGGCATGTATGGTACTTGTTGCACTTACGATGCTAGGGCTTGATATAGCAAAAACCAGTCATCATAGCACTTTTGCTATAAATTCGTTTTGGCGAAGTTTTTGGGTCTAAAACGCTTATAGGTCAAAGATCAGATCCCCATGTACCTTTTTTCCAAAGGACAACCTCTAATTCATTGTACTTTGTGATTTATGATCTATACAATATAGGGTTTCTGCCTCTTCCAGATCTGAGTCAAAATAAGGTGACCTTGGGAAAAATGTCATAACGTGAGATAGGAAGATCCAAATGAAATTTCGTAAAAAGTGACAGGTAGTACATAGACTTTACTATCTCAAGAAAATTTTTCAGAGGCCAAAGTCAAACCAGTGATGCGTGGCACGCCTTACAAGTTCGCTCTTCTGTATTATCCCATAAACATGTCACGTTGCGAAACTTGGAATAACTGCCTCTCAGAGAATCCAATTGAGGTCAGACCTATCAGTATGGAAAGATAACAGGTCGGGATATCTCAAGAAAATTTTTCATAGGCCAAAGTTGAACTAGTGACACGTGGAACGCCGTACAAGTTCTCTCTCCTGTATTATCCCACGAACAGGTCACGTTGAGACACTTGGCATAACTCTCTCTCAGAGAATCCAATTGAGGTCAGACTTGTCGGGATGGAAATATAACAGGTCGGGATATCTCAGGAAAAATTTTCAGACCCTGTGGATTGAAAAGTTAGGAGTTACACCAGAAACCATCAGGTACATATTTTTGTCAAAACAGAATTATTTTTTAGTACCTTCATTCATGGCTTCCGGAATTTAGGGCTTCGGAGAAAGTTGGAATTTTTTGTAATCGGAGACCAAGGCTGGATGCTACTCGTCAAAATTGAAATTTAGAGACCAAGATCATATTTTTTGGTTGGGCAGAAGGTCGAGCTTGATCAAACCCCAGTTCGGGACTTTGATCGAAAAGATGGAAAATTAGGGCTTCTGCAAAAATTGGAATTTTGGAAATCTGTGACCACGGCTGGAAGCTCCTCAGAAAAATCGAAGCTTAGAGTTTTGAATCAAATATTTTGGTTGGGTGAAGCTCTAGGAAATTCAAACCCTAATTCAGGGTCTTCCCTAGTAAATCTGGAAATCTAAAAGGCAATTTCGAGGGGTGAAACTTTGCAGTTTTCAAATTTTGAATATACCAACTTGATCAGCTCATCAAGGCACATATTTCTATCCTTTCGGAAGTTTGAAATTCAAAGTCTTAATTTTTGGGGTTTCTTTGACAAACTCTAATCCAGCTCCAGGACCAGTTCTTTCAAATCAAGTGGATTTGGTTAATCCTAGAAGAAGATGGATTGGTCACCTACATAAGTGAAGAAGTTCCTGTCTCAGAGGGAGATGAGGCTAAGGCCTTCCATAAGAAGATTACAAACAATCTTGACAGGTATGGTTTACAGATATGTTTCATGGTTAAGTTTATCATATGTTTGTCTTCATATCATTACAGTACAATCTTAATTAATTACTGTACTTGTCGTATCACCTTAATAGAAGATATTCATTGATTAAGGTTTTGACACTTATGATTGTACTAATGCATTGTGATGTTGTATGAGGTCTATGTTGTTTGCTAACACAAAAGGTACACCAAGAAAGTCAAATCATGTTCTACTTCAAGAACATATGCTCATGGTGACATGAAGACAAATATTCATCCATTGTCATGGATCACATAAAAGATTTACTTTCGAGGTATGTATAACTTGGTTCTACAATGGTTAACTTATGAGACATGCAGGTTACTAGCACAAGTCACTGAAGAGAACCAGAAGACATTATGCGGGTATGTTAGACATAACTAGCTAGCATGCTAATCTAGGTATGTTTTTCCTATATCAAGCTAGAATCATACCTTATGTTAGGATCTTATACTGTTGTGTTGTTGATAATGATTATTCATGAAGTCATAGGTTTGAATAATCATGGTTGTATGCATATTATGTTTCTTACCATAATTGATGATATGACTAACCAGAAGAATCATGAAGGTATAGGTTTGAATAATCATGGGTTTTATGCATATTATATCTCTTATCTTGATTGATGATTCAACTAATCAGAAGAGTCCTATGATTAAATAAGAATATGTATGAGTAAAAGAAGACTTCCCTGAAACCTTGAATACTAATGTTTATTATCTGTGAATGATCATGAATATACATGTTTAAGATTATTGTGTTTTGATAGTATTAAGATTATACTAATAAATGTGTGATTATGTATGAGACCTCAAGGATAACACGATGATGATACTAATAAGAATTCATAGTGATTAAGGATGGATGTAAGTTCAAGGACAGGTAATCTAGGAAGCAAAGGTCAAGAGGGAGCACACTCCAGTTGTTCCTGCAAGAAAGCAAAGGAGCACACTTCAGTAGTTTCTGCAAGGATGCAGATATTCAGAGGTAGTTGACCACTTCTCACAATCCACATAAGAATGGAGTTGCAGAAAAGAAGCAAAGACTGAGAGGGAGTCAACCCAACAAACAAACAAAGATAAGTATTTGAATTGTCATTTCTTACATAATGTTATTCAATGATGTATATGCTTATGTTCCTAGAATTAGGTTGTGTATTATGCATATTAGAATAGTTGCATTGATGAACAATATACTACTAATATGCATGGGTAAGTGGCCTATGGCACTGTACAACATTCCATTGCTACTTATCTAGAATGAAACCTCTTTGCTGACATGTTGGGAGTTGTGCACACTCTTAACAATGTTCTGGTAGAGATTGGAAGGCATCTAGAAAGTTACGGAATATGGATAAATGTTGTATTGAAGCATTGACTAAGATAATTGCATGATTGTCTGACATATTTCCTTATGTGTAAGAATTTGTTCTGAAAACTATGAGATGTTTTCTAATCATGCAATTTAACTTGTTGTGTAGGAAAGATCGTATACCATCACCTACAAAAGAAGGACTACAACATTTGTTTAAGCAACAAAATTATCTATTGAAGTTCCCAAGATACGGGAAGAATGCCATGATCCGTCGATCATGAAGAACGATGTTTGGGATGTGGTCCCAAGAGATGAAGGGAAGTCTGTTGTGACTTCCAAATGGAACTATCAGATCAAGCATGCTACAGATGACAGCATAGAGAAATATAAAAGTGATGAAATAGAAGATACACCAGATGAATTTCAAGACAGCATGGTGTAGTCATATATGTGTGCAGAACTTGGTATGGTAGGATAGACAACTTTCTATCTAGTTTGGGATTTACCAAGAATAAAGCGGATTCCAACCTTTTCTACAAGGTTGAGGAAGGCAATCCAGTGATACTACTTTTGTATGCGGATAACCTGTTTGTTACAGGTGAAGATAGATTGATTGTCGACACGTAGCGGAAGCTTGCTGCCAAGTTCGAGATGAAGAACTTGGGGATGATGCACTATTTGTTTTTGGCATGGAGGTGTGGCAGAGTGTAGATGGAATCTTCCTTGGACAAGGGAAGTATGCAGTAGAGATCCTGAAGAGGTTCGGGATGATGGATTGCAAGGCCATGGCCACACCTATGGCATCGAATCTGAAGCTTCTTTGTGATGCTTCATCTGAGCCAGTTGATGTCTCTATGCATCGTCAGATGATTGGGTCCTTGATGTACCTGACGAACACGAGACCAGATATTTGATTTGCGGTGAACACATTGAGCCAGTTCCTGACGGATCCGAGGAGTGTTCACCTGGTTGCTGTAAAGCATGTTCTAAGGTACCTGAAGGGTACAGTGGATTATGGGCTCAAGTATGAAGCGAACCAAAAGTTTAACCTACAGGGTTATGTTGATTCAGATTGGGCAGGCAGTGCTGCAGATAGGAAGAGCACATATGGGTGCTGCTTTAGTATGGGATCAGGTGTGATCTCTTGGTTCAGCAGGAAGCAGTCCTGCGTAGCACTGAGTACAGCTAAGGCAGAGTATGTTGAAGCCTATTCAGCTAGTTGTGAGGCAGTATGGCTATGGAAGCTACTGTCTGAGTTATTTGATCTCTCGTTGGATGCTACTGGTATCTTTTGTGATAACCAGAGTTATGTGAAGCTGTCCGAGAACCCAGTGTTTCATGACAGGTCGAAACACATAGAGATCAAATATCACTATATCAGGGATATGGTGCAGAGAGGAGCTGTGAAGCTCCTGTACATTGCGACGGACGAGCAGATTGCAGATGTGCTGATAAAGCCACTAGCCAGGGTGAAGCTCGAGTACTTCAGGGAGAGGCTTGGTGTTCTTCAGATTGATGACACTTCGAGGAAGAAGTGATTGACACATTTGTTGACGCCATTCCAAGCATGTTGGAAGGAGAATTCTTCACATGGCTGTGGATGTAAGCGCTGGATGATGAGCATCAGGATGATGTTCTAGTTTCTGCTTTGTATGATCAGTTAGATCATTTATATGTATGTGTGCATCATGTTGGATGCTGGATATGATCAGTTGGATCATTTATATGTATATGTATGTGTGCATCATGTTGGATGCTGGATATGATTAGTTGGATCATTTATATGTATGTACGCATCATGGTGGATGCTGGATATGATTGGTTGGATTATTTGTATGTATTGTATTGTGTATATGCATCATGTTGGATGCTTGGACCATGTATCTGTATCTGTATCAGGTGGATACATTGTATGATCAGGTAGATCATGTATATTGATATGTATCAGGTATGATCAGGTAGATCATGTATGTTGATGGATACATTGTGTGGATTGTGTATCTATGTATCAGGTGGATACACTATGTATGATGATATGTATCAGGTAGATACTTGGTGTGCATCAGATGGATGCATTGTATGATCAGGGTGATCGCGGATGACGAGCTTCTCTAGATGACATGCAGCAGGATGTTGCAGTGATGATGATCAAGATGATCATGTGTACATCAGGATGATGTATGGTGAGTATCAGGATGATACTTTGTGGCCGTGGATCAGGTTGTGCAGATGAGCATGTCTGGGAGATCCTATAGGTCGGAGTTGCGTACCCATAATAGGCTGGGATGCTCTTTCGAGACATTGCTCTGGGAGGACATGTAATTTGTGCCCTGGGAGATCTTCAGGTCGGAGTTGTGTACCCATAACATCCTGAGATGCTCTTGCGAGGTTTTGTCCTATGGCATGTAATTTGCTCCTAGGAGATCTGGACAGGATGAAAAAGGCCTCAGATGTTTCAGCCAGGCTTTGCCATGACCACATGTAATTTGCTCCTGGGAGATCTGGACAGGATGAAAAAGGCCTCAGATGCTTCAGCCAGGTTTTGTGGTGGACCACATGTAATGTGCTCCTGGGAGATCCGACAGGTAGAGCTGTGTGCTCATAACAGCCTGGGATGCTTCAGCCAAGTTTTGTGGTGAGATCACATGTAATGTGCTCCTAGGAGATCCGACAGGTAGAGCTGTGTGCTCGTAACAACCTGGGATGCTTTAGCCAGGTTTTGTGATGGGTCACATGTAATGTGCTCCTGGGAGATCCTACAGGTAGAGCTATGTGCTCGTAATAGCCTGGGATGCTGCAGCCAGGTTTTGTGACGCACGTAATAAGTCCTGAGAATTCCACAGTATGGCCAGTGATGACGAAGACCTGCAGGTGGTGGGCCTACATCCAGTATGAAAAAGGACTGGCTCTGTAGAAATTCCTATGACGATTAGATTCAGAGATTGATTGAGATAGCAGCAGCAGTGACGATGATGATGACTCGATGATGATTATCCAGTGACGATGATCCAGAGAAGATGACTTATGCTAGAAGACCTGTGTCGAGAAATACCTTCCTAGTTAAGAGGGAGTGACGATGTATATGTAACTTCGGAATGTATTTCACATATATGTATATTGTATTCCTATAGAGATGTTATTATTCCTCTATACGGAAGTGGTTGTATTCCTATAGAGATGTTATTATTCCTCTATACGGAAGTGTCGTCATTTATATTGTAAGTGTCGTAACTTATACTTGATGGGTTATTAGACCACCTTGTTGGGGTCCGCCCTATATAAGTCATGTGGGTCAAAGGGTTATTAGACCACCCTATTGGGGGTCAGCCATGTGGGTCAAAGGGTTATTAGACCACCCTAGTGGGGGTCGGCCTAGTCAGCATTATGTTAAGTGGTTAAGTTGAGGCCGACCTAGTTGAGTAAAGGTCAAGTCAAGTTAGTGTATAAATAGAGAGTGTGTCTCTCTCATTTTACACATTCTATTCTCTTACTCACACTTGGGAGAGTGGCGCACTTATGGAAGAGGAGGCTCTGCTGCTGGGAGAAGACTATCTCTTGTATTCTGGTTGTATCATTGCTCTATCTATCTCTGAGAAAGTTATTGGGGTTTTTCACCTTTATGGTTTTCCCCAAGTAAACTCTGTGTCTCTTGTGTGCTTGCATTATTGTGTCCATGATTGATATGCTGTAGATTTGCTGTACATGTTTTTCTCTCAGTTAAGATCCTAGATCAGATTGAAGTAAATTCTGAAAATTTAACAACTTGGAGAGGAAGAGGTGCAGTTAGAAGCATTGAGGGTATCGCTAAAGGAGATTGCACTAATGTCATAGATGACCAGAGCGACATAACTGAAGGAATTGCAACATCGATTCAACAAGGCACAAACGAATAAACAGAGAAGAACAACGTGGTTGGATGAGTTGCATTCGAAAGCGGAGAAACTAGCAGTTGAAGCTATGCCAGTATTGACTCAGATAAAGGAAAACTTATTGAAGGTGCAACAGATAGGACGCGAACATCCAACAGAGCATGAGGTTGAGTACTGCACAATGATAAAAGAAGAGGTGAGAGAAAATGTTAATGTACTATGTGAAAGTATGATTGAATGTGTGTTGTCACAGTATGGTTAATTGTGTTTTATGAATGAATTAGCAATGTCACATTTATTATATGTATATCTGATAAGTTAGATATGTTTCTATAATATTTTACTGCCTAGATATGATTAGTATGTCTATTATGCGATAATGGTGTTCTGATGCAAATGATAATTATGTCGATCTCTGAGCTTCACTGTGATTGAATGATAATGATGCATGTCCTCTTATACCTGCAGAAACTTGGTTCCTGCAGCCCCCTTAGGTATCTCGGGTGAAACCTCACTCGCTCTACGAGTGTTATTGGAAAGGCTAAACCCTTTATGGGCCGATATATATTGGAATTTGTGTCAAGCTTTGTTGAAAATTATGCGGAATGAAACCCTGTCGACAGATCTATGTCAACACTTCCATTTTCCGACAAGAAGGATCGGTCGCCCCTTTGTTTAGTAGATAATTGTGGAAACCTATATCCAGAGTGGTGAACAAAAGAAGGATCGAGCAACCCTTTTGTAGTCTAGAACTATTATGAAAAGAACACTAGGAAGAAGAAGGGTCGGCTGCCCCTTTATTTATGAGGGAATTGTAAAAATATTCAACCTATGAAGGCTAGGATGTCAATTCATGTATATCCAAAATTGTGAACACTGGAAGAATATTGAGCACAAGAAGGGTCGACCGACTGTTCATTTAGGAGAGAAATGTAAAAATATTTAATCTACGAATTCTAGGCCGATAATTCCCGAATTTCGACTTCCGCTTTAAATAGTAGGGATCCGAAAATCACTTAAGTTATAACATATAAAAAATGTTTGTCCCGAATTACATTTTTCGACAAGAAGGATAGTCCACCCCTTTCTTTAGTAGATAATTGTGAACACTTATATCCAACAATTCCCCTTATCTAGAATGGTGAACAAAAAAAGGATCGATCGACCCTTCTTGCAGTTTAGAACTATTATGAAAATAATACTGGGTAGAAGTAGGGTCGGCCACACCTTCATTTATGAGGAAATTGTAAAAATATTCAACCTACGAAGGCTAGTCCGTCAATTCATATATATCCAAAATGGTGAACACCGAAAGAATACTGAGCATAAGAAGGGTCATTCGACCCTTCATTTACGATAGAAATGTAAAAATATTTAATCTACGAAAGCTAGGCCGACAATTCCCGACTTCTGACTTCCGCTATAAATAGTAGGAACCCGGACATCAGCTAAGTTATAACATACAAAAAAAATTTGTCCCGACTTCCATTTTCTGACAAGAAGGATCGGTCTCCCCTTCCTTTAGTATATAATTGTGAACACCTATATCCAACAATTCCCTATATCCAGAATGTTGAAAACTAGAAGGATCGATCGACCATTCATGCAGTCTAGAAGTATTATGAAAATAATACTGGGAAAAAGAAGGGTTGTTCGCCCTTTCTTTTATGAGGGAATTGAAAAATATTCCACCTACGAAGGCTAGCTCGTCAATTCATGTATTTACAAAATGACACTGGAATAATACTTATCACAAGAAGGGTTGGTCGACCCTTCATTTATGAGAGAAATGTAAAAATATTTAATCTACGAAGGCTAGACCGACAATTCCCAACATCTGACTTCTGCTGTAAATAGTAGGAACCTGGACATCAACTAAGTTATAACATATAAAACATGTTTGTCCCGACTTCCATTTTCTAACAAGAAGGATCAGTTTCCCTTTCCTTTAGTAGATAATTGTGAACACCTATATCCAACAATTCCCTATATCCAGAATGGCGAACACAAGAAGGATCGAGAAACCCTTCGTATAGTCTAGAACTATTATGAAAATAATGTTGGGAAGAAGAAGGGTAGTTCGGCCCTTCATTTATGAGGGAATTGTAAAAATATTCAACCTACGAAGGATATCCCGTCAATTCATGTAAAAATATTTAATCTGTGAAGTATAGGCCGACAATTCCTTACTTCTGACTTCTGCTGTAAATAGTAGGGATCCGGACATCAACTAAGTTATAACATATGAAAAATGTTTGTCTCGACTTACATTTTCCGACAAGAAAGATCGTCTTTCCCTTCGTTTAGTAGATACTTATGAACACCTATATCCAACAATTTCCCTTATCCGGAATGGCGAACACAAGAAGGATCGACCGACCCTTCGTGCAGTCTAGAACTATTATGAAAATAATATTGGGCAGAAGTAGGGTTAGTCACCCCTTCATTTATGAGGGAATTGAAAAAATATTCAACCTACGAAGGCTAGCCCGTCAATTCATGTATATATAAAATGGTGAACACTGGAAGAATACTGAGCACAAGAAGGGTCGACTGACCCTTTATTTACGAGAGAAATGTAAAAATATTTAATCTACGAAGGCTAGGATGACAATTCCCGACTTCCGACTTCTGCTATAAATAGTAGGAACCCAGACATCAACTAAATTATAACATATATAAAATGTTTGTCCCGAATTCTGTTTTTCGATAAGAAGGATCGGTCGCTCCTTCCTTTAGTAGATAATTGTGAACACCTATATTCAACAATTCCCTATATCCAGAATGGTGAACACATGAAGGATCAACCGACCCTTCGTGCAGTCTAGAACTATTATGAAAATAATATTGGGTAGAAGAATGTTAGGATATTTAGACACTTAGGAGTTAGTTAAGATCAACTTGTGTAATAGATCCATTAGGTAAAGTGTGTTTCTTTAGTATGCATTAGTATGCATTTGTAAATATTTAAATCTGACGGTCACGATATGTTTTAGACATAGAGTGATCCGACGACTCAACTTCTCTTACATCATACCTTACCTTGATCTGTGGCTTAACACCCGATTGGTCCATGATCTCTATCTAAAGAGCATGGAGGGTCATTGGAAAGTTGATTGATTATGAGAAGCTCCTTTGTAACTTTCTTTCTTTGCATAATAAATTATTCTGTAGAAACTATTTGGCCGGGGCTGTGGAGTGTTTCCCTCACGAGGATTTAAACCACGTCAAAACATTAGTGTATCGATCTGTGATCTGTTTGTGTGAAGTGGTTTCCCTAGGTGTTCGGTCTTTTGGGAGTACCTTGTGTACCTGAACATGGTATCAGATCTTTTATGAAGAGCCGCTTCCGGTTATGATCTAGATCTTGAACTGTTGTTGCCGAAACTTGAAAGGGTTTCTAGTTCTGGTATTTTTGTGCATTTCTGAGCTGTGGGAGGTGTTCCATTGTGTTCAGAGTTCCATTTCCATTGGGAAATAGTTTTCATTTGATCGAAAATGGTTCCCGGTTGCTTCAGAAACGCGTATTTCATTGGATCTGAAGGTATAATGTTACAGTGACGCTTTTTTTTATTTCTGTTTTAGAAAAAAAAAATCTCATATTTTATCAGTTTTTATTATTAGATTTTTTTTAGTTTCAGATTGTTTCTTTCCCTGTCTGCGTATGCTCTTTTCCGTGCATCTTGTGCGATCTCGGTGAATCAGAAACAGAAAGGGAAAGGGTTTTTCTCGGCTGCGTATGCTTTTTGCCGTGCACATTGTGCGATCTCGACAAATTAGAAATAGAGAGAAAACGTAGAATTTCTGGGAAAGCTAACGAGATCTAACCCCAGAAGCGTGGAAAAGTTTGTTTATTTTATTTTGGTTTATGGTGTGATTTGCAAGAAAAAAGGCAAGCACGAAAACCGAGCAAGAAGAGTAAAAAAAAAAAAAAACATCCTTCTTCCTTCCCATATTTTACATACCTTTTAATCTAGCTCACTTGGTTCAAAGTTGCTTTATTCCTTAATAGGTCTTGAGTTCAAGTCTTAGGAAGTTACTTTTAAAAGAAAAAGTGCATGCAATTTCTATTTTCAAGTTACTTTATTGTAAAAGTGCATCTCACTTAAATAATAAAAAATAAAAATAAAAAATAAAAAATGAGTCACTTAAGCTCATTTTTATTGTTGCACTATTTAAAGTAACATCATTGTAAAAGTGAAATCACTTATTTTACAAAAGTGATTCACTTAAAGCAACTTTCTTGTAAAGTGATTGTCAAAGGTTCATCTTGGGAAGAGGGGGGTCCTTTTTTTAACTGGTCATTCTCTATCTGCCACGCCATTATTGGGGACATCTTCAACTTTTTCTTTGTTCAAGCATAACTTCTCATACGGAGTCAGTTTTCAGTGCCGTTTTTTTTTAAACTGCCTATTTTTTCGAGTTCTTCACATCTAGACCACTGGTTTCTATTTTTATAGCCATTAATTTGCAGTATGGCTACCCCTTGTGATATTCTACTTACCAGTTCCAACTATTTCTTATGAAAATCTCGTATGGGGGATGTTCTATGAAGTAGGAGACTTTTCAGAATTACCTCAGGGAAAGAAACAGAACCCACTAATGATGACAAGAAAATAAAATGGGAAAATAGATGTGACGAAGCTCGTGGATTGATTGGGATGTCAATGTCTACTGATTTGCGATTCCACATATCTGGAATTGATGAACCTGATGCTGCTTGGGACAAGTTGGGATCTGTGTTTGGTAAACACAATGAAATTCGAGGTCACCAACTTGAAAATGAGTTGATTTCTGTAAATCCAAGTGATTTTTCATGCATACAAGATTATTTATCTAAGTACAAAACTCTTAAACTCTTATGTGAAGAATGTAAGATTAAGAGGGAAGATAAATAATGCATTTATCATATTCATTCCAAACTTGGACCTGCATATTCTGTTTTTGTATCTACATTTTACTCCATGAAAGAATCCTTGAATGCAGCTAGCTATCAAGAGCCTAGTCTTGAATCCTTTTGTGATTCCTTGATTAGAGAGCAAAATAAGCTCATCCTTCTTGGAATAATTAACAATGCAGATACATCTGGGAAAGCGTTATTGTCCCAACAAAAAGAAAATTCCAAGCCTCCCATGAGACAAAATATTCGCAATAATAAGTCAAACAAGGGCCCTAAACCCTCTCAATCAGCTCCTTCTTTAAAAAATGACAAAGGATCCAAGCCAAAAGGAAAGAAGACTGAGCGTCATTGCAACTATTGCAGGAAAAATAATCATGATGAATCTAAGTGTTTCAAGAAGATGGCCGCCTTGAAAGCAGCAATGAAGAACCACCACATCATCCTAGATTCGCCTTCAGAATCTACCTCTCATGGACATGCACTTTTTGTTTTTGGTTATTCTTATAATGCATCTTCTTCTTCTACTTCAAATGAATGGCTCATTGATTCTGGAGCATCTTATCATATGGCTAAGGATCAATCCATCTTTTCTACTATGCATGAATGTAACACCAAACAAATATTTGTTGGTGATGATAGATCTCTAAGTGTTGTAGGAGTTGGAACATTTCCAGTAGATAATGGTCATTTCAGTGATGTACTATGTGTTCCAAGAATTTCCTGCAATTTGTTATCAGTCTATCAAATCACTCATTGTGGTGAAGGTAAAACTGTGACGTTTACACCTTACCAAGTTGTAATCAAGGATTTTAAAGATCCTCAACAGGTCCTAGCTACCAAAATTGTTGATGATATTACCAGGTTGTACAAGTTTAACAACTTTGGGTCATCACCTTTTCCTTCAGTTTTTGTTGCTCATAGTGATAACTTGAGAAAACTTTGGCATGAGCGATTTGGTCACTTAAATTATCGCTCATTGCAACAACTATGTAAATACAATATGGTGACAGGTCTTCCGATGGTATATTGCATGGATGGTGTTTGTTCCGGTTGTGTACTCGGAAAACATCATCGGGATAGTTTTGACAAACGTGCCTCTTGGCACGCCTCGATTCCCTTGGAGCTTGTGCATAGTGACTTGTGTGGTCCTCTTCCATATGCTTCCTTTTCTGGTTTCAAATATTTCTTAACTTTCATTGATGATTACACCTGACGCACTTGGGTTTATTTCCTAAAACTTAAGAGCGAAGTATTTAACATGTTCTTGGCCTACAAGGCCCTTGTTGAAAAACAATCTGGTCATCAAATTATTAAGTTAAGATCTGACAATGGAGGAGAATATGTTAACAAAAAGTTCACTACTTTTTGCACTGAACAAGGAATCCAACAACAACACACTGTTCCATATACACCACAACAAAATGGTGTAACTGAATGGAAGAACCACACTTTAAAAGAAATGGCTAACTGTATGATCCAATCTAAGGGACTAAGTCTTCAATTTTGGGCTGAAGCCATTAATTGTGCAAATTACATAGTTAATCCCACCCCCACTAAAGCATTACAAGGTATCACATCGGAAGAATCATGGAGTAAAATTAAACCAGATGTAAGTCACTTCTGTGTGTTTGGTAGTGAAGCATGGGTTCACATTCCGGATGAAAAACGGAAAGCATTGCAACCTAAAAGTGAAAAATGCATATTTGTTGGATATTCTGAAGATGTAAAAGGTTATAGAATTCTTCACACATTCTCATGATGTAATCATTAGAAGAGATGTTAAATTTGATGAAAATATCTTGGCCTGCGAGCCTAACTCGGCGATTGTGCCATCTTTGGCCTGCGAGCCTGATTCGGCGATTGTGCCTTCTTCTTCTTCTTCTTTCAACTTCCTTAATAGGTTTCCAACTCCAGTTTTTGATGATGACAGTGAGTATGAAAATCCACCTCCACCTGCTCATATTCCTCCAGTTGCACCAGCACAAGTGATTCCTTGATGGGTCCGTTCAACATGTGAAGTAGCTGGTGATCTTGCCAGTGATCCTAGAGATCAACATCGAACACATTCTCAGTTTCAGCGAGCCTCTTCTCCTTTGGTTCAAGTTTTCAAGAATCATGATCCAGAAATCTTTGCAGAAGCTTCAGGAAATCCAGATTGGGATGCAGCTATGGATGAAGAATATGATTCCTTAATGGCGAACGATACTTCGTATCTTGTACCTCTTCCAAAAGGAAGAAAACTTGTCAGATGTAAATGGGTCTACAGAACTAAGTATGCATCAGATGGAAGTGTTGAAAGACTTAAGGCAAGGTTAGTTGCCAAAGATTTTTCCCAAGTTGAAGGGATTGACTACAATGAAACCTTTGCTCCTGTCGCAAAAATGAACTCCATCTGCCTTGTTCTTTCCCTTGCAGCCTTACACAACTAGGAAGTCCATCAAATGGATGTCAAGTCTGCCTTCTTACATGGTGATTTACAGGAGGAAATTTACATGGAACAACCTCCTGGATATGTTCAGAATAAATCTAGCCTTGTCTGCCGCCTTAAGAAATCCTTATATGGCTTTAAGCGAGCTCCTAGAGCTTGGTATGCCAAAATGGATAGCTTTCTCCATAACACTGGTTTTTCTAGATGCCATTTTGACCCCGATGTCTATACCAAGAAAGTAGGAAAACATCTCATCATACTTGTTCTATATGTTGATGACCTTATTCTTACTAGTAGTGACCCTAAGCTTATAACCCATGTGAAATCCAGTCTTAAGCAAAATTTTGAAATGTCAGACTTAGGACATTTGCATTATTTTCATGGTCTCCAAGTCCTACAAACCAAAGAAGGTATCTTTGTTTCTCAGTCTAAGTATGCTTGTGACCTTCTTCATCACTTTCACATGGAAGATTGTACACCTGCCCCTTCTCCCTTCCAGTCTGGAGTCAAACTTTCTGCCACTTGTACTTCACCTGAAGTAGATGCCGCCTTGTATCGTCAGCTTGTTGGTAGTCTCTTATACTTGACTCATTCCTGTCTTGACCTTTCCTTTGTCGTTGGTCATGTTGCCCATTATATGGAAACACCTCATGAAAGTCACTGAAAAGAAGCTAAAAGAATACTTTGATATATTCGAGGTACAATTCAGTTTGGGATTCATACAGTATAGGGGGGAAAACTTTGTTGGTTGGTTTCACTGATTTAGATTGGGCCGGCGATCTTGATGATCGAAAGTCTACAATAGGTTATGTTTTCAGTTTAGGATCTGGACCTGTCACTTGGGCTTGCAAGAAACAACAAGCTCTTTCTCTTTCTTCAATAGAGGCAGAATATCAAGCCGCAGGTAATTCCAGTCAGGAAGCTTTATGGCTTCGACAGATCCTTTCAGATTTTGGATTCGAGCAGCAGCAACCTACTCCATTTTGGTGCAACAATCAAAGTGCCATCAAGCTTGCCAAATATCCAGTCCTACATCAACGCAGCAAACACATTGAGCTACATATGCACTTCATCAGAAATCTTGTTCATGATCGCGTTCATGAAGTGCTCTTTTGTCCTACAGATGATCAAGTTGCAGACATGTTCACCAAGTCTCTTACAGAAGCAAATTTTTTTAAACTTCGATCTATGTTAGGAGTTCGGGAACTTGTCATTAAGGAGGGATAGGATCTAATGCCTCCTTCATTCTTGTTGGAGAGAACTCCCGCAGCATCTAGAAAGCTGCTAATTTTGGAAAAGACAACCATTTTGGGGAGAAAGTACCAATTTTGGCGACAAGGCAAAGATATCGCCGTAGCGCAAATTCCGACGGGAATTGCGGTGATATGTACAGGAAAGTCAAAGTGTGTGGTACAAGGAAGAGGCCGAAGGGAGAGCTCAACCACCATAATAAAGGCGCCGAAGATGAAGAGAGGGTTCAGCTACCCTCATTAAGAAGAAGGACTACAGTCAGCGTTGCTTGAACCAAGAAGAAGCAACGGGCCGATGCATTAAAGACTAAGGACTGCAGGAAGCGGCGACGAGACAGGAGGCGGCCATGAAAGTACAGCTAGTTGACTGTAAGTGGTTAGGGTTGAGTCACTGTTGGGATAAGGCCCACAGTTTTGTAACTGCGATGATACCTTCGGGCCATCTATATATAGGAGTCTTTTTGTATGTAAAGGGGTTGGACACACAGTTACTAAAATTATTAAGTAGAGAGTAGTCGAGTCTTTGATGATACAGAGTCTGAACATCTTCCAGAGATCAGGGGCCGACTCATTAAGCAGATTGTGCAATCCACAGGGATTGAGAGAGAGGGAGGATACATTGTAAGAGTCAGTGGAAGAGTAGGAAGGAGAAGAAGAGAGGTCTATAGAGAAGGGATCCCACAGGAGTGGAGTTTCCCAGAATACCTCTGCTGCAAAGAGTTGTGGCGGAACTGTGTTTGACTCTCTCAAGTTGTTAACAGGAAACACAGTTCCCGTGGACGTAGCTTCCCTCCTGGAAGTGAACCACGTAAATATCTGAGTAGTGTGATTATATTTGTGTAGTTGTTGCTCTTATTCGCTTATCTTTACTGTTACATGAATGCTTCCTTCAGTTTATAAGTAATGTATATGGTCATCAGTTTAGTTCTGGTTGATGCGTAACAATTGTGAAAATCATAGTTGAATCTTAGTGAAATAGATCTCTGTTCAATAAAGGATAATGCTTGAGTATTGAATGAGTATAATGCATGAAGAGTTCAGTTAGAGCATTGCTCAAAGTAATATTTTATACAGTCACATCGTTGTGAAGTATTAAGGGTTAAGCACATTAGTGAGGATTATGCTTAGAGACTAAGTGATATTAACATCTCTCAGTAAGTGGATAAGGGTGTTTGAGACAGCGTATTAAACCAGGAAGCGGATAAGTGTCACTTACCGCAGGGATAGAAAGGAGGGAGGTATCGCATCTGCGATATCTTAGGTATCGCTAGACAGGGTCATATAAGGGGAAGGCTTATCGCACTGCCTGTGTAATGCGATAAGACAGAGGTATAGCCGGAGTAATAGAAATAGAGAAGTCAGCCCTTTTGGAAAGGACTAGGGGGGGTTGTAAGCACCCTGGATGCCACGGAACCTGGCTGAGGACACTTGAGTCTTCTGCCACCCCATTAGAATCACTTCGGGTGAGACTTCAGGTTGCTTCTGCGACCTGTTGCCGAAAGGGCCAGTGAGCTAAGGGTTCTGTTGGTCTAAAAAGTACAGCTAACCTGGGTCTACCCTAAGAAAAACCAACAATTCTCCTAATAGTGTCACTTTTGTAAATCCTTCAATCCTATCCCAAGTTGTTCTTAAGGGGGGATGTTAGGATATTTAGACACTTAGGAGTTACTTAAGATCAACTTGTGTAATAGATCCATTAGGTAAAGTGTGTTTATTTAGTATGCATTAGTATGCATTTGTAAATACTTCAATCTAATGGTCACGATATGTTTTAGACATAGAGTGATTTGACGGCTCAACTTCTCGTAGATCATACCTACGCTTGATCCATGGCTTAACACCCGATTGGTCCATGATATTTATTTAAAGAGCATGGAGGGTCATTGGAAAGTTGATCGATTATGAGAAGCTCATTTGTAACTTTTTTTCTTTGCATAATAAATTGCTCCATAGAAGCTATTTGGCTGGGGCCATGGAGTGTTTCCCTCATGATGGTTTAAACCACGTAAAAACATCGGTGTATCGATCTTTGATCTATTTGTGTGAAGTGGTTGCTCTCGGTGTTCAGTCTTTTGGGAGTACCCTGTGTACCCGAACAAAGAAGGATCGGTCACCCCTCCATTTATGAGGGAATTGTAAAAATATTCAACCTACGAAGGGTAGTCCATCAATTCATGTATATCTAAAATGGTGAACACTAGAAGAATATTGAGCACAATAAGGGTCGGCCGACCCTTCATTTACGAGAGAAATGTAAAAATATTTAATATACGAAGGCTAGTCCGACAATTTCTGACTTTCAACTTTTGTTGTAAATAGTTGGGACCTGGACATCAACTAAGTTATAACATATAAAAAATGTTTGTCCCAACTTCCATTTTCCGACAAGAAGGATCGATCACCCCTTTGTTAAGTACATAATTGTGAATGCCCATTTCCAACAATTCAGCTATATCCAGAATGAAAAACACAAGACGGATCGACTGACCCTTCTTGCAGTCTAAAAATATCATGAAAAATAATATTGGGTATAAGAATGGTCACCCGCTCCTTCATTTATGAGGGAATTGTAAAAATAGAACAACTTGAAGAAAGAGCGGCCGCTCTTTCTCTGAAAATATTTCTACTTGCTAGCAAACTATGCAAAGCAATGTTCCTATGAAATTTGTGTTTAGAGTGTCGATATCTACTTTCTCCACTCCTAAAAAACATCCCTAGAGGAAGGGGCGAACAATCTTTCTCCTCAGCATGTACTTCCAACACCCCAAAATAGAACAACCTGAGGAAAGAGCGACCTCTCTTTCTCTATCAAAATTTTGACTTGCAAGCAAACTCTTTGAAGCAAAATTTCTATAAATTTTGTTGTTAAAATGTGGATATCTAGTTTCTAGGGTGACTCGTGGAACGCTCAGATTGTGACACGTGGCATAGACGATGATGAATATGATGATGATAGTGAAGAAGAGGAAACCACTGTGGTGCATAAATCCTGACATAAGACAAAGTGAGTCACAAAATCCAAGAGATTGAGCACTTGGAAGCCGAAGATAAAAGGAAAAGGACATCTGTAAGTAAAAGATTCATCCAAAGGAAGTCTATGAATGTGTTGGTAAATAGTAATCTTTTGCTTCATGCTTCAATTCTTAAAATCTTTTGTTTATGAGATTAGCCTCAGGGCCTCTAGTGCTAGGTTTTATTGTAAGCCATCCAATGGAGATATTTTATTATGTAAGGGATAAAATGAGCTTCAAGACTAAGTTTAATTGTGCCATCATGAGGTGAGAGGGAGGTTAGGAGGTGTTTTTATTTATGGTAAACCTAGTTTAGGGAGGTAGTTTATTAAAGAATCAAGTTTACTATAGCAAAAAATGAGTTCTTGAACTCAGATAGACAATATGCCTACGACATTGTCCAAATAAATCTTTTATTATTAAAATCGCTGCAGTTGGGGACATTTTTCGGATCCACCGAAACCACCTCTGGGTGCCTGCCTCCCACCTGGTGTCGGAATACGGAGCCCAAAATAATAAATTAGTTCACAAAAAGAAACCTTGCATTTCAAAATTTGGCCCACAAACGAAGGAAAACAACATCACTATCACACATATCTATTAGGGATATGGACCGTGTTGACTTTGTTTCTGAAGCATATTTTGTAAAACTACCCAATCATACAAGGTCTCAAACAAAAGATTCCATAAATGAAGAGACGGAGTGGAGTGTTTGATATGTTTCAGAAGTTAGATTTAATATGCATATCATGGGTCGATACAAATCTACCGCAAAATTCAGATTTTATGGAAATAGTGTGTTCTGTCATAATTATAGATGGTAACTCCTAAAAAAAAGTTAAAGCTAATGACTTTTGCACCATCCAAAGTGGTACCATTTCAATATAAGAATATGGATTTATTTTCTTCGTTAAATGACTCAGGGATTTCGGGAAATGTTTCAGGTAAACCTAAAACCTCACGGATAGTTTGCGCATTGACTCGACATAGAATTTTAATTGTATTTACATTAATGATTACCCTTTCGGCCTGCGAATAATTCGCTGCACACCAACCAAAAAATTTGGGGAAGTGTAGGGTTTGTTCGACACAAAAATAATAAAGAACCAAATATATGAAATACATCCTTTCCCTGTGACATAAAATCCATTAATTTCTCTTTAGACCGCGAAATACTACACACAGACAAAACAAGGTCGAAAATATCCCTTTCCATGTCAACTACAAGCTCCTCATTTTCATCTAAACTTTCAATGAACGGAACAAGGTCTTCAATTTTCTCCATCTGGGAAACAAACTATGAAAAGCAAGGGTTTCGAGCTACCTGTGAAGTGACTTTGTTGACAAAGACAAGTTACATGTTTCCCACAGCTTCTTTTCCTCCAGGCATTAATCAACAAACAAATCTTTTCAAACTTCGAACAAACCTTTTATATAACATATGCTTAGGTGGTTTCGAAAATTGCGATGAGCGTTTTAACTTTTACCTCTTTTCATAGCGGACTCCACCAATGCTTGCCACATGGTAAGAGGTTTAATTTCCACTTCACCTTTCCAAGTTTAACCACCGTGCACTTTCTAGCACCGAAACCCCTTTCCACCGTCAATTTTCTTCTGGGTGGGTCTACATCATTATTTTGCCACGAGTTTACATGTTTTCAACTTTTGGTATGAATTGTTCAATTGTTTAGGACCTTTTCCATCTCCTCCCTTGGTCATTTGAAGCCCCTCTGTACATTTGAAGCCCCTACGTGCAATCATGAATCCCATGAAGTTGAATTTCAAAGAACACCATCGATCTCAGAGGAATCAAATCCAACGGATTACACGCATTTCCCTGGGTTAACATGCACGAATTTCAACCCAATAATGTGACCCGAAATCCACTTTTAATTGGGCTCATAGAATTTTCAAGTCCACCCTCGATCTTGGATGGGGCGATCCAATGGTAAATGACAATTTCGCTAGGTTAAGTTGTTCATAGTTTAAATCTCAGGATGTGATGTGAAATATTTATGAAATCTATCTAAGCGCATGTTGAAGTCCATCGTTGATGTGGATTGACGAATATCCAACGGAGATGAGCATGTCACCTGAACCATTTCTCTAATTCTAATATTAAAAAGGTCCCTATTAAAGTCTATCCATTGAGCTAATTTATGACGGTTTAAAAAAATTATCGAACGTCATAAATATGTTTAATAGAATTTTTTACTCATTCGGTTAAACAGTTTGTAAAATAAATTAACCATATTTGATGGGCAAAACGCCCCATGACATGCATTTTTCCCCTCAAATTCCAACCCTGGTCATCACTGATTAATTGTTCGTGACAAGACATAATGTCCACTAAAGCATGATGAGATTATTTTCTTCACACGAGTGATACAATCCATCATTTACCATTAGCGTCGTCAGGATCACCGTCATGCCAGCGTACAAACCATTTTCAAGGAATCGATTGGAGTGATACATGTACGATTACTTCTTCAAAATATGCAATTGCTACAGATGATATCTATGACCACCATCCCACCATACTATGATAATTATCATTCCCCATCCATACCATCCCAGTCAATCCATCAACTCACTGGCCACTCACTATATATAGGCTAACCATGCCCCATATCGCAGCAAACTGAAATCTTCGGGAAAGCCATGGCATTTTTCCCTACTGCCTCTATTCTCTGTCCTTTTTTTAATCATAAATTCTTGAGTCTTATGATCACTCCCCATTTATCCTCATGATATATGAGCATTTCGACATCGTCTCCCTAGAAAATCCTCACTACACCATGATATATGGACATTTCATGCACTCTCGAAGTCCCAATACATGGATTTGTCATTATGTTCCTTGGCACCAATCATGTTTCCGTCAATCTTCTTTCTGTCTCTCTTCTTTCAATAATTGATTGGTATGCAAGATGGAGAGGACATAGGAAGATTAGCATTCATGGAATATTTCTTCTCTAGGACAACATGCACTGCTGCGGTCGTCAACGTTAGGCTTGCAGTAGTCATCGAATGTTGTTTTAGTACCAGACGATGAAGTCAGGTTCTTCACCCTGCATGGACATGTTTTGAGACATGACGACCCATTTTTGGGCAAGGGAGTAGTTGGTACCAGCTCAGAATCATCAACTGTCTACACTTATTTACGAGAAAAACCATAGTGAAGTTCATATGTTCATCTAGAACCAGCTATTTTATGATTTCTTCAGGACGAAGAAAGGTCTTGTTCGCGGGGGAGATGTTGGAGGAGCCTAGGTCGACCACCTGACTAGGTCCTCTGTTCGACCACTTTAGAGAACATGTCGAACTATTGTTTCGATCACCACATGTTGAGTCAGTTAGTCACATCGGTTAGTGAACCAATGGGTCATTATGTAACCATTTGTAAACTATATATATATGTTGGAGAGCTAGATACAGGCATCACCGAGGCATTGTATTGTATTGTACTTGGTCATGCGTAATAGAATACTTGTTGACTCTGTTACCATTACTTATCTTTTGTTCCTATCTATATACTTGCTTGTTTTTTATATATCGTGTATCGCTGGTAACTACGCAATCCGCTTAACTACAACAAGGTGCTATAAAAATGTTTAAATTTAGATTTTTTTGTGCTTGAAGTATGAAACTTTTGGATATGCAATTATTTGATAGATAATTGTTGTTATAAGACTATGTAATCAATGAAATCCCTTTGAGGGGCATTAAAATATTCAAATTTTATGTGTTCTTTCTTTTCAAATAGTTCTTGGAATATTGATTGTTTGATCTAAGAGTTAAGAGTTAGCAAATTAATTCAGGATTCATTTACTTATAGAACCATAATGACTTTTTTATATAATTAGTACTGTGCTTTAAATTTGAATAGTCAAACAGACATATTATAGAATCAAATAACAGATAAATCACAACATTACAATTAACATAATTTAAAATAATATTGCACTACATTTAAGAAACCAAATCACAAGACCAACAAGTAGTTACTAGTATTATAGTCATTTGAATATTAAGAATTCTTAATGAAATATTTCAATAGAAGTATCCATTTGTTACAAATTGGATTTCAAAGAGGCTTTATTCTTGAACCAACATCTCATGTGCAAACTATGAAACTAGTCATGCTTTACTTCTTATCCTTTGTAGCAAAGTGAGAAGTGGAAGAAATAAGTAATCGTACAAATTACGACAAGGAAGAAGTTGGAAGAAGTTTAACCAAAGTGTTTTACTACTTATAGAAATAGATTTAATTTCCCAAGGAATATACACAAATCTTATATCCATTAATATATCTAGAATTTTTAGAAATAGATTTAAATTCCTGAGGAATATACACAAATATATATCCATTAATATATATAGAATTTTTAGGATAATATTTTGATAAAATATTCCTTTACTTCTAAAGTAGCTTTTCTTTATATGAGTAATTATATGCTACCATCTTATCTAAATCTATCTATGTCTTCGCATTTCTTTTAAAAAACAATTTTATGGTTAGAGAGAGGTAATGAAACCCTAAAATGTATTTTTTTTTATGGATTTTTAGGTATAACCTCAATAACATGCAATGTGTTAAGAATCAAACTTAGGTGTAGTTTGTGGTAAATTTTCAATAATTAACCACTATACCACAACCCAACCCACATATATTACTTAACACTCAATACTATGAATAATTCTAAATGAATATGATTTGTGCAATA
The DNA here is from genome assembly GCA_027924585.1 of Larix kaempferi. Taxonomy (NCBI): domain Eukaryota; kingdom Viridiplantae; phylum Streptophyta; class Pinopsida; order Pinales; family Pinaceae; genus Larix; species Larix kaempferi. The sequence goes on along the minus strand of BSBM01000370.1, from coordinate 26,170,388 downwards.
TGCTGGTACAGTTCCATGCAATATAATCTGTTAGTAAAGCGGTCTCAATCTTACATAATTTATTCCAAACTTGATCCCAAACATATGGTGTTATATGTGAATTCATTTTTTCAATAAACAAAAACCTCAAATTTCATATTCTTGCTGTAAAAATTTGTACAGACACGAGAGATGATTATATTTCCAGGAAGATATACATGAAATATTTGATACTGATATCGATTCAACAAAAAGGACCTTGGAAAATATTACTGAACATAATAGAAGGGCCTTGGAAAGTAAACCTAATAAGACAAGTAACCCTACTCATACAAGTAAACCTAATTAGACAAGTAAGCCTAATCATACAAGTAAATATCAAGAGACCGTGGTGGGTGGGCCGCGTGGTTCCCTCAGCCAATATCCATTGATTTTGGCCCTGAGGGAGGCTTGTCAGCTGGAGGAGATTGTACAGAACCTACCGAAGTCGCTGGGATCCTCTCGGCGTCACAAGTTTGGGTGGCTTTATGGTGTTCATCAAGGATCCTTCGCATTTGTTCGATCAGTTCGACATTGTTATCTGTGAACTTGCAGTCCACGGTATTCTCGATTGTCTTCTTCAATGAATCCAAGTCCTCTTTGTAACATTTCCCCTCCAGCTTAAAACAAATCTCTATTGTTTCCTTTTCTAACTTCTCCAGTATTTGATTGTATGCATCATTGATTCTATTCCTTCCAATAGGTCCATGATTGCTACCTTCCACCATTATATAACAAGGAGCTAGCCCTAAAGAACTGTTGTAACAAAGCTTTCCGTACGGGAGATCGCCACCACTAAGAAGAGCACTGGTCAGAATCCGGTGCCTGCCCTTTTCTGAAACTTCGACAACCAAACGATGAGGAGGGCTAGTGGAGGGAGAAATCGCCGAATACTGAGCTAAGTTAGACAACATTTTCGGCAAACAACAAGGAATAGGGGCATATCCGATTTAAAGGAGCAAAAATGAACAAAAAACCCTGAACACAGATCGGAAGAAATATCCAAAAGCATCGAAATTAAATATCAAAGTACTTGAAAGAGGGTTATATGACATTACAAGTGAGAGATTGTGGTGTCCCTCTAGCCCAATCCAACCATCGGGAGGGGACGCTAGCTAAACTGGGCTCGAAAATTATTCGCCCCAAATGCATAATTCATTTTTGTACAGTAACAGAATGTGTGCATAAATGAAATAACCATGTACAGCGGAAATAAAGATCCATCCACACACATATACCATTCAATTACACAATCACAACATACAGGCATGAAATAAAAATGCATCAGAACCAAATGCATAAGATTACTTATCTTTATCCAACACATATCCAAGCAACTGGCTGTGTAAGAGCGCTTTTCCACCCAACCATAGAAATTATCTAGATTGTACTATTTCATCTCCCAAGTTCACCCCCAAGATGGGCTATGAGTCCACCAGGGTGAAGAAAACACCTACGGGCTTCTATCTCTCATCCCACAACTCATTCTACTCTCTATGCTTAGTCAAATTCTCATACAGAGCTCTTCAGGGGTCTCACTCAACCCTTCCATCCTTAGATGGTGACTCCTCAAGCACCTATGAGCAGTAGAACTCTATGGGTAAGGTTCCTAGCTTTCCCAACCTATCTTCTCATGTACAACCAATGAGTTTTCCTTCCAAAAACGCAGCCCTGTCCTCTAATTCGAATTTCTGGGTTTAACATATAGTCCAACAATGGACACGAACAACAATAGCAACTCTACGTAGTGTGGCATCATGCCTTGAGAGAATGAAAATGGAATGGAATAATGAACAAAAGAGTGTTGACTCCAAGGATATAAGGTGAGGGTGAAAAGACAATTGACATAACTGTCACATTCTCCATGCTCAATAACTACATGAAGTGACTTTTCCCACCAACCTCACATGTGCAATAAATGATTGGAAAAATAGTCAAAGAAGGAGATGATTGGCTTATTCTCATCACATGGTAGAATTTAGGTGTGAGTTCTAAGGTTGACACATGGCAGCATAGGATTGGATTCCCCATAATCCCCCTTCCTCTTCCCCTCTGGTGGAATCATAGCCCCTTTGGTGCTCTTTACACAACCATTGTTGGACCGTTTTATCATTTATGCACATAATATTTACATATACTCTAAATTGGCATAAAATACAACCAAACAGTACAAACATCATGCATGTCTATCCATTCACTAGTCGGGCCTTGGCATTGAGCTCTGTTGAGCCCAGAATTGGCCCTTTTTAATCATATTTAATCATCTTTCCTGCCCCTGTCCTACACCACTTATCATGGCAATCAGACCTATTGTCCGTACCTTATTCCCCAAATTACCAAGGTATGACTGATCATTGTTTTATTTTATCAATGCTTATGATTGTGATAATTAAAGCTGTGTATCTCTCAATTGTGCTAACATGTTATGATTTATGAAGGTAGTTGAGATAAATGGACTGCAGGAAGACGGGGCTGAACAAGTCGTGAAGGAAGGGATGTTCGTTGCTTGAAAAGGGGTCCTTGGGGATCGAATCATCAATTAAGGCACAGCTGTGACAGGGCAGCTGTAACAGAATGCGCTATCTTGCTGCTCGAGTCTAGCTATGAGCTGGAAGGACCGCCACTCTTGGGTCAATTGATAACTTTCTCATATCTTGATGTTTCTGTTCTGCCACGTATTGTAACAGCTAGTTATTTAGGGCTCCTGAAGATCAGAGATCTTGATGGCTGCCCGATTATAGGATTGGATGTTATGTATGTATAAATATGGGGATTTGCCTCGACCCAGGGGGTTGAATAGCAGACAATTAATTCATTGTATTAGCAGCCAAGGAAAACTATGTAATCGTTCTTCTGTTAATATAAGGGGTTACTTCTGAGCTAAAGGAATTCATGTTGTTCAGCCAGCGTCTCTGTGTGAAGACTGGGCCCGTCTTCCACAGAGATTGCTGAGTTAAAATAAGATTTTGAATTCATTGTTGTGTGATGCTTTGTTCATGATATTTCCTTTTGTACGCAGCAACAACATTTATGGTGTGGATTTTCAGTACAATTAATATTAGAGTCCCTTGAATTTGGCAAGGAATACAGAGTGACAGTCGACTGAGTAGAGACTTTATGCAATTAGTGTGACAATTATACAAAGCCTTGTTCATCTTGAAGCTAAGTTGTGATCCCATGAGCCCTTGCAATTTATCTCTCCTGCTGTGTGTTGTTGATTTCCATTCTGCAATTCAATTTCTTAGAACAGTTGACTCAATCTTTTGCAATTGGATTTCTAGATTAATGTTCAGTTTATGCCTTATGATTTTCCAGAGTGATTAGATCAGACAGGTGATTGTTCTAGACTATGAATGAGATTTCTTTCCTGCAATTGTTGATTAGATCTGATACCATTTCTTATTGATGCATGATAGAGAGGAATTGAAGTGTAGCAGTTAGAAGGTAATTGGGATTGCATAGATTTTTGGGATGAACATGGATGATAGAAGATAAAAGTATTCAATTCTAATGGTTTGGTGTTTAAGCATAGATTGTGCACTTATCCTTTGAAATAAAAAGACTTTCTCGGGTTGACAATAAATCTCATACGCTCTGTGTGTATTGGTAACAATTTATCTGCATATAGAGTGCTTGACATTTTGGCGCCGTTGCTGGGGAAGGATAAAAATTAAACACTAGTCATTAGTTGCATCTGATAATTGTTTTTAGTCAGTCTCTTCTTTGCTGAAATGATCTGCTTCGCATGAATACGAGGAGGGTAAAATGCGATCACCTCCCAACTCCCAAAACCCCACAAAATACTAACAGCGCAGGTGGTTCGGGTCGTGGTTGAGGACCACCGTTGGGCAGAAGGACATTCATCGACGATCTTGTTGAAAGAACTGATTCAGCTACTAGGACTCGTCAACGGGAAACTCCTATCAGAAGAAGCCCTGTTGATCCTGGGGCGCCAACGTTAGGATCCACGGTGGAGAGTACAGGAGCAGCTGTGATTCACTCATATACCCCTGCTAAGGAAGGTACAGCTGACGCAGCTGTTACAACTGAAGAATACGTAGCTGTTACAACTGAAGAATACGCAGCTATTACAACTGAGGAAAAGAACGCGGGAACAAATGAAGAAGAGGATACAGAAGAAAATATGAGTAACAGACATGAGACCGAAGAGGAAGAGGCAGTGGTAGAATACCATCATGAAAATTACCCCCTGCCAGAAGGAACTACGGCTACATTACAATTTCCAATTCAGCAGCCAGAAGGGACAGCTCCTATGAAGAACATATCACCATCGGTGTTGCCTCGCTTACATGGCAGGGCGGCAGAAGATCCAGACGAATTCCTGTTTGAATTTGATATCCTCTGTCGCAGCTATGATTATGTCACAGATGCCCAAAAGCTGAAACTTTTTCCCGCCACCCTGAAGGACAATGCATTACGATGGTTCATGAGCCTTGGGGGAGGAACTGTTGCTAATTGGAATAAGATGAAGCAAGTATTCCTGGAGAAATATCAAGAATATTGCAACACCAGGGACAAAAGAGAGGAATTATTCAAGATGGTGCAGAAGGAGGATGAAAGCCTGGAGGATTTTGTAGAAAGGCTGCTGTACAATGTGCAAAGAGCCGGGAAGACGAACATGGGGCTGGATGTTCTCAAGATAATATTGCTTCGAGGGATCAGGGATGATTGTTTAGACATGTTAAATCTGTTAGGAAAGGGAGATATCTCCAAAGAGCCTTTTGAGACGATTGTGGAATTATGTAAGAGATACTCCAGGGGATCTTCCAGGAACAATAAGCGGGATAAACGGGATAAGCTGGAACGTGATGTCTTCGACAGAACTCATAAGTCATCCAATGGAGGAGCTACACATGCAGAGATAGGAAATATCCTTGAAAATTTTAAAACAGAAATGATGAGCTCCATCTCTTCGGAGATTGATGTCCTGAAGGCCAAACAAAGACAGGCAGTGGAGGATCTCACACTAGGTGTGTTCTGTCCCCGATGTAGAAAGAATCATCCACTGAAAGAATTCCCTCTTGACAAAATACAAGTATGTCAGCTGTGTGAGCTGAACCATGACATGAAGGAATGTCCCACACTTCCCCAAGTGAAGGCTGTTCTGCAGGCATCAACTCCAGAAGTGGAATCAGCCTATTTCATCGCACAGAAGAAACCTTGGCAGCCTCAAAATCAAGGTATGCCTCCAGACTCGTTTCCATTTTTGAATAATATGAACAATTGGAATAATAACATGCAAAATGTGAATACACAATTCCCTTCAAATTATGCTCAGTGGAATCCTTCTCAACCTGCAATGCAAAATTATAACTCATGGAGTCCTTGGACACAGTCGCCACATCAACCTACGTCATGGTCTCCTGGATGGAGGAACTTCCATCTTGGGAACCAGTTTCCTCAATCACCTCCACCTCAACAGTCACCATATTCTCCTCCATACCCTCAATTTCCTCAATTTCCTCAATATCCTCAATACCCACCTCAGCAGTCGCAGCTGCAGCTGCAGAATAATCAGGTTCCTAATATACCAATATGGCCTCAGCTTCCTGCCCAACCCAATCCTAACCCAAATAATAAAATAGTCCATCAATTGGAAACTATCAATATGTCGGCCTACTCTCTCTCCCCTGTACCTTGTAATGATATTCGTCTACGATCTGGGAAGATAATAGAACCTATAATTACAGAAGACATTCCACCTTCTGTACATGAAAAAGGAGAGAGTTCACAGCATCTATCCGATCCAGTTCCTATCACTGAAGGTGCTGAGCATCCCTTAGATGGGACGACTGAAACATTAAATGAGAAATCGGATAATACGCAGCCTACCCAGCTGGTAAGGAAACCACCATACCCTGAGAGACTAATGCTACCAAAAATAGGGGGCAACCTCAGTTCAACCTCCTAGGAGAGTTAAAGAATCTTTACGTTAAAATCCCCCTTCTGCAAGCCCTTCAAGATGTGCCCATTTATGCTAAAACCGTTCGGGACCTGTGCACTAAGAAACCAGGGAGGAAACCTAGAGACCCTGCCACTGTTCACGTCATAGGGAATTTATCTTCTTTAATAACAGGAAAAACCCCTGTGACCAAGTATGACGACCCTGGCAATCCTACTGTCACTGTACATATAGGACAAACGCAGATACCCAACGTGCTAGTTGACTTAGGAGCAGCGATCAATGTCATAACAATTGAGACTGTGAGGAAGCTTGGACTCACTAATTTTAGGCCAACCCCTACCATTTTAGAATTGGCAGACAGATCCACCATTAGACCCGAAGAGATTCTGGACGACCTGGTCATCTCAGTAGATTCATGGGAATACCCTGCTGAATTTTTGACATTGCAACCAAAATCACAGCTGGGGGGACATCCATTGATCCTGGGGAGGCCTTGGTTGGCCACAGCTGATGCTTGCATCAGCTGTCGATATGGGTCCATGACTATATCTGATGGTACAGAGATTAAAAACCTCACCCTGTATCCTCTAGCTCGGCCAAGTTTAGAGGCTGAAACTTCTCTCTGGATAGAGCAGGAAGAGGAGGAGGATGTTCAGCCACTATTAACAATAGGGAAGGCCTTAAATTTTAAAAATGAAACAGAAGATGATGCCATCAGTAATTTCATTAGCGAACCTACTTCAATGGATAAAGAAGTCTATCAAATCCTGAACATTACCCTTGGTAAGGAAGAACAAGAAAATCTTACGGAGGAAACACTAGTCGGTGACGCAAACATAATCCCAGTTTTGAAAAACTCGAGAAGTATTCCTATTGAGGTAGAACCTGGAAGAACTTTGAACATCAACCCTGATCTCTCCTCAGAAGAACAGATGCACCTAATCAGTCTCTTGAAGGAACGTAAGGGGGCATTTTCCTGGGAGTATACAGACATGAAGGGTATCCCTTCTAATCTGTGCACCCACCATATTTATATTAAAAATGATTCCCGGCCTGTTTGTCAACCCCAACGATGCATGAACCCCAATCTGAGGGATATAGTGAAGGAGGAAATCCAAAAACTTTTGGAAGCAGGATTTATATATCCGATTTCAGATAGTGAATGGGTTTCCCCACTCGTAATTGTGCCCAAGAAAAATGGTAAATGGAGAGTCTGTGTTGATTATAGGGAGCTGAACAAAGCTACGCAAAAGGATCATTTTCCTCTACCCTTTATTGAACAGGTAATTGATACCCTATCAGGGAAGAAGTTCTTCTCCTTCTTAGATGGGTTCAGCGGGTACAACCAAATTCAGATTGCTCCTGAGGACCAGGATAATACCACCTTCACTTGCCCCTGGGGAACGTTTTCCTACAGGGTGCTTCCCTTTGGTTTATGTAATGCACCAGCAACGTTCCAAAGAGCTGTAATTGGCATATTCTCTGAATTAGTTAATGATAGCATGGAAGTCTTTATGGACGATTTTACTCCCTATGGCAAGGACTTTGAGGAAGCACTGGAAAATTTAAAGAAGGTTTTAATTCGCTGTGAACAGTCTCGCCTTTCATTAAGCACTGAAAAATTCCATATGATGATGAGTGAGGGGGTGGTATTAGGACATTTCATCTCTACCGATGGGATTCAGGTGGATCCTTAAAAAATTAAGGTGATAAAAAATATACCTACTCCTTCAACGCAGAAAGAAGTGCGAAGTTTTCTGGGACATGCTGGATATTACATGAGGTTTATAGAAAACTTCTCCAAACTTGCTTCCCCTTTGTTTTCGTTGTTAATGAAGGATGCACAGTTTGTGTGGAGTGAAGTATGCCAGACAGCGTTTGATAAGCTTAAAGAGAAGCTGTCCACAGCCCCTATCCTAAGGGGACCTAATTGGACCATACCTTTCCACATTTCTTCAGATGCTTCTGATACCGCCATTGGAGCAGTATTAGGACAGCAGGATGGTCAAGTACCTTATGCTATCTATTATGTTAGTAAAAACTTAGCCCCTGCTGAACTAAATTATACTGTTACTGAAAAAGAATTCCTGGCTATTGTCTATTCTATTAATAAATTTCGGCATTACATTACTGGGTATCCTACATTTGTGCACACTGACCACTCTGCCATTAAGTATTTGATGAACAAACCTGTCACCAATGCCAGGGTAACCAGGTGGCTCTTGTTATTGCAGGAATTTGATATTACCATTATAGATAAACCTGGAAAAGAAAATGTCGTTGCTGATTTTTTATCACGTTTTACTAACAGTGATGACAGTTCGCCTGTTGAGGATTCTTTTCCAGATGAGCATCTATTCGCACTCTCAGCTCATTCCCCCTGGTATGCAGACGTTGCTAATTATTTGGTTGCAGGAAATCTCCCGCCACATATGTCTAAATGAGAGAAGAGAAAAATCATCCAGCAAAGTGCCAGGTATTGTTGGCTCAATGGTCATCTCTTTTACACAGGACTCGATCTAGAGATTAGGAGATGTGTAAGGGAAGATGAGATCTTTCATATACTGAAGGCCTGTCATGATGAACCTTGTGGAGGACACTTTGCAGACAAAAGAACAGGGCATAAAGCGCTGCGGATGGGCTACTATTGGCCGACACTGTTCAGGGATGCTAAAATATATGTTCAGTCCCGTGACAGCTACCAAAGGATGGACCAACCTAATAAAACAGATTAGATGCCTTTACAGCCCCAAGTGGTACTAGAACCGTTTGATAGATGGGCATTGGATTTTGTTGGCCCTATCAGCCCTCCTTCCAGACAGAAGGTTTACATTCTGGTGTGTACAGATTACATGACCAAGTGGGTAGAAGCTGTAGCTTTGGCTAAGGCTAATGACCAGGCGGTGATTGATTTTCTATACAGTGAAATCTTTACCCGCTTTGGGGTACCAAAGGAAGTAGTCACCGATGGGGGACCGCAATTCATCTCACACCAATTTGAGTCCTTGCTCCGGAAGTATCATGTGCAGCATAGGATAGCTTCACCTTACCACCCCCAGGACAATGGTCAGGTGGAAAGTACTAATAAAGTTATTGAAGCAATCCTTACTAAAAAAGTTAAAAGCCATTGAAAGGATTGGGCTGACAGGCTTCCAGAAGCACTGTGGGCATATCGCACAACTTGGCGCAACACCACAGGGTTTTCTCCCTATGATCTGGTGTATGGAAAGAGTGCCATTTTTCCAATTGAATTTGAGATCAAGACCCTGAAAACAGCCACCGAAATGAATCTGGATGTAACAGAAGCCCAGAAGAGAAGATTGAATCAATTAAATGAATTGGATGAGAAACGGTTAGCTGCAGTAAACCAGACTGTTCTGCTTCAGCAACAGAGATCCAATTGGCATGACCGATTCATCAAAAAGAAAATCTTCCGTGAAGGAGATTGGGCACTATTATACGACTCCAGATTCAAGAAGGATTTTAAAGGAAAATTACGTACAAGATGGCTGGGTCCATATTTGGTCGACAGGGTATTTGACAACGGCACTGTTCGCCTGGTGACCATTGATGAAAACCGTATATCATTACTTGCTAATGGCCATAGACTGCGACTGTATTGTAAGCCCATTTCGAAAGATGCATTCATTTCGCAAATTGCCGCCGATCCAGATTATCAGCTGGCACCAGAGCTGGAATTTCTCTCTGCCTTTGCCAATCCTTAAACTGAAAATCGTATTTTCTGTACATAAATAATTTCCTGCTGTAGCGTATAATTGTTGTTTTTTTTTCCTTGCATTTGATCTTTTTCGTTTGCTGTTATTTTTCAAAAAAAAAATTCAGGGAAGCGCCAAGAGAACAACCAGATTGGGCCCATCAAGCGAAATTCTCCCTGTGAAAAAAAAAAAAAAATCCGGCAGCTGTGACATATTTTCCGGCAGTTGCAACATCTTTTCCGGCAGCTGCATTATCTTTTCTGGCAACCGTGATATCGTTTCCCATCTACCGTAAAACATTTTCCCCGCGGCTGCAAATCCTCTTTCCCGGCAGCTACAACATTTTTTTTCTGGCAGCTGCAACATCGGCAGTTGCAACATCTTTTTCCGCAGCTGCAACACCATGTCCCGGCACTGCCATCTCATTCTCCAGTGGCTGACACCTCATTTCTCGGCAGCCGTAATATCCTTTTTCTCGCCTGTCGTCAATCTTTTCTGGCAGCTGCAACATCAACAGCTGCAACATCTTTTTCCGCGGCTGCCACCTCATTTCCCAGCGGCTGCCACCGCATTTCCTAGCAGCTGCCACATCGTTTCCCATCAGCTGCCACATCGTTTCCCAGCAGCCGTAAACCCTTTTTCTCGGTAGCTGCAACAACTCTTACCGACAGCTGCAACATCTTGTCACAGCGGCTGCAACATCATTTCCCAGCATCTGCATTATCGTTTTTCGTCGACCGTAAAATCATTTTCCCGGCAGCCGTTAATCCTTTTTTCCGGTGGCTGTGAATCATTCCCGGCATCTGCAACTTCTTTTCAGCAGCTGCAACATCATGTCACAGCAGCTGCAACATAATTTCCCAGCGGCTACGTTATCATTTCCCGTCGACCGGTAAAATATTTTTCCTGGCAGTTGTGAACTTTTTCCGACGGACGTGAACTATTTTCCGGTAGCCGCAACCATTTTCCCATAGCTGCAACATATTTCCCACCGTCGTAAAAATTTTCCCGCCAACTGTAATTTTTCCCGCCACCGTAAAACTTTTCCGTGACAGCCATAATTTTTTTTTTCTTCCCGATGCCGTAAATTCTTTTCCCGGCTGCCGTGAATTCTTTTCCGGTGGCTGCAACTTCTTCTCGGCGGCTGCAACATATTTTGCAACATCTTTTTCATCGGCCATGCTATCATTTTTTGGGCAACTTGCAGTGGTAACTCCTGTGTTAATAGAAGAATTGTTCCAAACCTGCTAAATCATGGTGCTGATTCACCTCAGTCATGCCGGCGAACTCATCATTCTGACCCCGAGGACGCGATGGTCTGTATATCACCGACGGAAGAAATTATTGCCTTATCCGAGTCATCATAATCACACGTCTGACTGTGCACGAGTTCGGCTCCGCGACGTCACCAACTGCATGCTCCACCATTTTCCGCAGCATTCCGACGCACAGTCTTATGAGGTATGGCTTTCATTTATCACGTGATTAAGCATTGATATCATTTAAACGATATTAGTCGTACCTTCACTCGTACCACCATTATACTTGATTAAACCTTTCCCTCGTACGACGTAAACACTAATAACTGCCACCTTCCCCAATTCGGCATGGAAATTTCAAACGCTTTTCTGTGCTCAACTTTCCAAATTTGCCCATTCTCTCAACGTCTCCGCTCAGCGATTCGTGCATCCTCTGTGCTGCAACTTCCATTCTGGGATCCTGTAATCTATGGAATATCAACTTCATCTTGCAGCCAAGACCATGGGGATTCTAGTTCGCCATGAACCTTTCAATACACGGGAACTCAGGCGAAATCTTCAAGTTCTTGCCATTTTTCAAGCTGCCGACTAGCTCGAATTCTTTGAGCGACTGGACGGATTCGATCGGGATGCAACCCTGCAATTTGCTTTGAATCTTACCAAAACTCACTCCATGGTGTGGGGGCTGCACATAGAAGTCTCCAAGACCATTATATCCGAGGTTACAGCCATCCCGATGGTGGGAAAACCATGGTTTAACCGACGAGTCCCTGCAACGATTGCATGAGATGGATTTTTACTCGCAGGGGAGCAAGTTGAAGCATCCAGAAGAGGGATTGCATTGAACTCACTCCCCCGGCCATGGGACCAGGTTGTTGTCTTCCTCAAGAAGTACATTACTTGTGAAGGTAGATATCAAACTATGTATAACTCTGAACTTCCTTTGCTTTCTCATCTCCGCCATGGCATTTTATTGAACATTCCATTTTATTTACTGCACGACTTGCGTCATATGGCGGCATTTGTTTAGTCTGCTAAGCACCCACTTTCCTCTCTCACCCACCATGGCCTTATCAAATTAATCATTGTAAGAACCCTTGCCCAACATCATATAACTTGGGAACAATTCATCACCCTACCTTAGCAACATGTTCCCTTGCGGGTCGTCCCATTACAGCAAATATAGGTTCTGCCACAACAGGAGGACCGGAGTTCCTCCATTGAAGTTGGGGGGAGGGATGAAATGGAAGAAGAACAGCAATCGGGGGCATAGGAAGGACCATCCGGGGTGGGTGAAACCACAGTAGAAGAATAGAAACCGGAGGCACAAGCTAGGCCATCTGGGGGGGATGAAATCACAGTAGAAGAACAACCAGGGGCACAATCAGAGCCATTGGGGGATGAAACTGCATTTGAATAAGAGCAATTGGAGGCACAAACAGAGCCATTGGGCGATGGTATAGATAAAACCTTTGTGGAAAACCCAGATAACAGGGCAGCTCCGACAACAGAAGGTGAAATTGGAGCAGCATCAAATGCTGCGACAATGGAACCTGAAGATGACAGAGCCAGGGCAATGGAAGAAGACATCGAGCTGGTAACAATTGAGTCTTCACCTGAGTGGGTAGGAGGAGGAGCTGTAATTGAAGAAGAACAGCATGAGGAACAAGAAAACATTCCTTCAACCTCATCTTTGGTTCCCTATGTCCCAGCTCCACAAAAGAAAACACCACAAAAGAAAAGAAAGAGAGCCACCAATGAATTTAACTTAATAGCACCAATCAGAAAGAAAAGAACTCGATCAGCTACAGCAGCAGAGGCAGCTAGGAAAAGATGGGAAACCTTAGAGGCACAGGTTGAGCCCCCAATCCTTGTACCAAGACCGATGGATGCTCCACAAAGGCCAGTGGAGGAAGAACCTGGAATTGAAGGACTTCTGGCTGAGAATGCAATGCTGAAAGAGGACCTCCAAGTACTTAGAAGGGAGTTGTAAATTTGGAAGGAAACCTGCAGAAAACAGGGTGAAAGAAAAATGTACACATTGATAGAGGCTGCAGAACAACTGGAGGGATCAGATTCTGCTGAAGCTGGGCAGGAGGATGAATGAATACTCTGTCCCACTTGTGGAGAAATCTTCAAGGAAGCCGGCCACAAAATTATACTTAGCACTTATTCAGCACAACAGCCCGCGGCCACAATAAAGGGAGCAGCAGAAAAAGAAGGTGCTGTCACACAAGAACCAGCATCTTTAAATATCCTTGCTGAAGCTGCCATTTCCCATGACACAGAGAACAGAGAACAGTTAGGAGAAGAACAAGGGATGGAGGACACCCTGGAGCTTAATAAGGACGATACTGTAACTCCAGAATGTTCCCATGATATAGAGATTATAGAACAGATGGGAGAAGAACCTGGAATGAAGGACACTCTAGAGGCCAATGAAGAATTCTATGCTGTAAGCCCAGAATGCTCCCAGGCCACAGAAATTCTAGAAGAAGAGACACAAAGGCAGGACAGTGATAAACTGGAACAGGATGTTGTAACACAAGAACCAGCAAACCTGAATATACTTGTCCAATCGGCCAAACAAATGGGAGAAGAACCCGGGACAGAGGACACTCTGGAATTCAATTTTGAACTCTGGGTTGTAACCCCAGAGGACTCCCATGACACAGAGCTCATAGGAGAAGAGTTGCAACAACAGGAGGATGAAGAGGCAAGCCAAGATGTTGCTACACAAGAACCAACATCCTTGGAAGCTGCAACAGCAACTCCTGAATTTCATTTAAAAATAAACTTGGAGTGGATTTCATTCCCGATACATAGTGGGGTGAAGATGAACAGGTACAGACACCATGCTCAGGTGACACCGAAATCTTGGAGGAGGAGCTGCACAATGAGAAAGAGATCCAATCTCAGCAGCAGAAGGACAAGGAAGACACTGCTACACAAGAACCAGTGTCTCTAAAAGCAATGATGGTAGCTGCTGAAGAGAGCCTAAAGGATGTTGCTACCACACAAGAACCAACAACTCTCTTATTAAACTTAGATGTGCTAGAATACACTGCCCCACAAGAACCAGTGCTTCTACCTCCTAGGAATGTTATTGATTTGGATTCAGATTAAGGATTGCCTTTTAAGCCCCCAGGCACAACATAATGAGATTGCAGGAAGATTCCCACTACACTAACTGCATTTCAGATACCAGCAATTAGCAGTGGAAGGAGAACAGTGATGAAGGAAGATGTTGGGTTACTCACAGAGGCTGTTCAAAAGATAGATAAGGTGCCTGGGTTTCCTACAATTCTTCCTCTCTCCATGGATAGAGCTCAGTACAGGACTCAAATTCTGAATAATGCAGGTTGTTGCATGAGGACATGCAACAGGGTAGTTGGGGGAAGATGTTGAGCCCAGAATTGGCCCTTTTTAATCATCTTTAATCATATTTCCTGCCCCTATCCTACACCACTTATCATGGCAATCAGACCTATTGTCCTTACCTTATTCCCCAAATTACCAAGGTATGACTGATCATTGTTTTATTTTATTAATGCTTATGATTGTGATAATTAAAACTGTGTATCTCTCAATTGTGCTAACATGTTATGATTTATGAAGGTAGTTGAGATAAATGGACTGCAGGAAGACGGGGCTGAACAAGTCGTGAAGGAAGGGATGTTCGTTGCTTGAAAAGGGGTCCTTGGGGCTCGAATAATCAATTAAGGCACAGCTGTGACAGGGCAGCTGTAACAGAATGCGCTATCTTGCTGCTTGAGTCTAGCTGTGAGCTGGAAGGACCGCCACTCTTGGGTCAATTGATAACTTTCTCATATCTTGAAGTTTCTGTTCTGCCACGTATTGTAACAGCTAGTTATTTAGGGCGCCTGAAGATCAGAGATCTTCATGGCTGCCCGATTATAGGATTGGATGTTATGTATGTATAAATATGGGGAGTTGCCTCGACCCAGGGGGTTGAACAACAGACAATTAATTCATTGTATTAGCAGCCAAGGCAAACTGTGTAATCGTTCTTCTGTTAATATAAGGGGTTATTTCTGAGCTAAAGGAATTCGTGTTGTTCAGCCAGCGTCTCTGTGTGAAGACTGGGCCCGTCTTCCACAGAGATTGCTGAGTTAAAATAGGATTTTGAATTCATTGTTGTGTGATGCTTTGTTCATGATATTTCCTTTTGTACGCAGCAGCAACATTTATCGTGTGGATTTTCAGTACAATTAATATTAGAGTCCCTTGAATTTGGCAAGTAATACAGAGTGACAGTCGACTGAGTAGAGACTTTATGCAATTAGTGTGACAATTATACACAGCCTTGTTCATCTTGCAGCTAAGTTGTGATCCCATGAGCCCTTGCAATTTATCTTTCCTGTTGTGTGTTGTTGATTTCCATTCTGCAATTCAATTTCTTAGAACAGTTGACTCAATCTTTTGCAATTGGATTTCTAGATTAATGTTCAGTTTATGCCTTATGATTTTCCAGAGTGATTAGATCAGACAGGTGATTGTTCTAGACTATGAATGAGATTTCTTTCCTGCAATTGTTGATTAGATCTGATACCATTTCTTATTGATGCATGATAGAGAGGAATTGAAGTGTAGTAGTTAGAAGGCAATTGGGATTGCATAGATTTTTGGGATGAACATGGATGATAGAAGATAAAAGTATTCAATTCTAATGGTTTGGTGTTTAAGCATAGATTGTGCACTTATCCTTTGAAATAAAAAGACTTTCTCGGGTTGACAATAAATCTCATACGCTCTGTGTGTATTGGTAACAATTTATCTGCATATAGAGTGCTTGACAAGCTCCGCAGTAGGAATTCACACCAACATATTTACATCATTTACATTTTAATGCAATGGGGTCGAAATCGGGATATTATAGAGACCTTATGAGAGACCTTACCCTAACTGACCTTTGAAGTGGCTGATGGGATAGATTGACTGCTAGGGTTCGCAAATATTAATAATATATATATATATAGTTATAATTGTTAATATATATATATATATATATATATTATCATAATTGTATATATATATATATATATTAATATGGTATAGAATATTGTATGTATAATATATATTAATATTTTATATACAATAGTAATATATATAAAATGATATATATTATATATAATCAAGGGTAGGGTCCCATTTCACTTTTAAGGGATATGAGATATTGAACCCTATGCTAAAATGTAAAAATAAATCATTCTTTTCATTTCAAAATGTAATAATACATCAAAATTTTGTTATAGCTTTTACAAATTTATAGTGACAATATTTTCATTTTTCCTCTCTATAAAATTTAATAAGCAATGTTATATTAATATGGCCTAGTTAAATAACCCAAGAATCCATATAGAATAAATTTAAAAAACATAAAGACAAAAAAGCTAACAATATGAAGAAATCACTTATTTGATCAACTATACCAATTCTAGACATTGTTTGTAGATGGGTTTGAAGAAGATCTAGTGTAACATGGGAAAAAGTCGATGAAGAAGAGGGAGAGATGACCATCAGAGATAAGAGAAGTCTACACAACAAGATCAATCGTCCAAGATGGCGTTGAGATGAAACATAATTAGGAAAAGAAGGAGAGATAACATACCGTAGGAATAACATCTAAGGTTGGTGTTAATTTTTTACATGACCCATTTCATATTATCTGCATAATTCTACCGTTCAAGGTTGGAAATTGTAAAAAATGGCAGTGAGGTTGTACGTTATGGGAAGTGTGATTTTTGTTGGTTCATTAGTGTGGGTCATTCAAGACTTTGCCTCCGTAGACTAATCGCATAATGCATTACAAATTTCAAACAATTTGGTTGTGGAAAGTTAAAACCCTATATCTAACTCTGTTCTCCACATACAAAATGCTACACATATTTGAAAATCCAATCCATAGTGCAAAATTATGCACATACCTGTAAATTCAAAGCAACCCAGTAATATAAGGAGCCCATTGGACAAATCACAAATGCAAATGTTGCAGAATATGTTTGTAAGGAGCCCATTGGACGAATCACAAATGCATAATGAAGAAAATGAAGTGGAAACGACAATGGGGATGAATTACCCAAGATAAACTATGCTTCAAGTTTCACCCCTGCATAGTTGGAGTATTGGGAATGGCTTCATCCAATTTCTAAAAAAAGCAACTAAATTTGCATCGTTCCACTCTATAGCTTTTAATAATGAATGTCTAACCCAAATCAACCAAGAACCCATATAGAGGAAATTTTATAAACATAAAAAATACCTGACAATATGAAAAAAAACATTTGAAAAATATTTATAACCTGGCATGGAGATTGAATTGACAAGTAATCAAACTTCTAATAGAAAAATCAAGGTTGTATGGAAATGAAATACAATCTATGCAATGTCCAATGAATATAGAGATCGATGAATACAAAAGAGGGAGTGAATCTAGAAAATATGCTCATGAATAGAAAAACTATTATCTTGAATCACTTCAATAACAAACTTCACTCGTTTGAAGCCCTTTGGCGACTTGAAAGTGGACGACAAAGTGAAAAGGTATTTGGAAAATGACTGCCACAAATTACCAATTGGGAATTGGTGGTCCCTTAAGTACTCTAATGTTATTTCAACATTATTAATATTCTCATAAGATATGGGATTTAATCTTTAAATTGATTGTGCTTTTAAGATTTATCCGTATCTCAAGTTGTCTACCAAATTTGCATCACTAATTACGATTCCTTCTAAATAATCAAACTATGCAACATCATCTATATTTTGAGTTAATAGATTGGATTTTCACTCATCCTTCTTATACATATCACCATTCCCATCCCATGGATGAGGTAAACCAAGACTAATTCAAGACTTCTCTTTATAAAGACCTTTGAATCTAATAATATCTTCAGCCAATTCTTTAGCTTTGTCTTGAGTTCTGGACATCAAGAGCTCCTTGGTAATCATTTGGTTAGCTATATTTATCATATTGAGTCCTATGATCAACCTACAAGTCCTCCAATTGCTTCTTAGTTATACTAGTATTCAAGAAATTTATTATTTCAGCATCCCTCTCAATCATTTCTCCAAGCTGGTTTTCAACATCTTTGATTTCCTTTTGACATGTTTCATACATCTCTAACTCATCTTGTATAAGATCAAACTAATTCCATCTATCTAGCAGTCCAACTGATATTTTGTCCCAAAGGGTCTTTGTAGTTCTTCTCAACAACTCTTCACCCTGGACATCTAGTTGCATCTTGATAATTTGACTTTTTAATTCATTTATCTCTGACTCTTGATCATCAGTACCTTTGCACTTTGTTGTTCACTTTCAAGTTCACGAGCAAGGGTCAAGAGTTACTGAACTTCTAAAGCTAAAGGATCTTAAAGGGTAACCATAAAATATTAAGCTAAATCACGTTCTTAGAGTAGTATAAATAGGAGAGGATAATTTTCATCTTCATCATCCAAAATCGAAGAGCTTAGATGCAAGAGTAGAGGGTCAAATTTAAGGGAAAGTTGAAGTGAAGAAGGTCGAAATTCTAGTGGAAGATGAAACCTTGCGATGATTTCTACTTGGTTTCTTTTGTTTTAGGTCATCTTGGAATTTTTAGTATATATTTGTTTCTGGGATTTTCAGACCTTGAAATGTTTATGGGATGGAGATAATATGTCAAGACTTGTGAGTGCCTATGGTAAATATTTCAGATGTTGATTTGCTATAGTTCCGAAGATACAAAAAGTTAGGGTTTTTGAATGACCTTCAAAAGTGTCAATTTGGAATTTTCCTTATAGATTTTTATCCAGAATGTTTCATATAGTGCCCTTTGAAGGAGATGAAAAAATATCTTTAAGAACATATGGTTAAAATTTCAGACGTTGGTTCTCTATATTTTTTGAAGATATGAGCTTGGGAAGACAGGGCTTTTAAATGACTCAAAAATCATCTTTACACAAGTTAGTTTGGAATTTTCACTATAACTTTTGATCCCATGATGTTCCAAAGACTGAACCTTAGAGGATATGTCGTAGAGATATTGAAGAATATGTGGTAAAAGTTTCATATATTTATTCATTACATGTTAAGAGTTATACTTGTTGAATGTTAGGGTTTGTGACAATGACAGAGACAATGAAAATTCAAGAGAAGAAGGTTGACAAAATCTTGCATAACTTTCTCATACAATATCAGAAGCACAAACTTGTTGGCACGTTGGATCAACATACTTAATGATGATCTTGGTAATTATCTTGGCACATTCTATGATGATCTTGGCATATATATTATTGGTGATTGTATTGAAATATTCCATGGTAATGTTATTGGCATGAGATCCCTCTAAGATTTTGGAATGTACTATGAGGTCTATGATGTAAGGGTTTGAAGGTGCAACTAGATGAAGTCTATTTGTGATTATTTCTAGGATTTGATTACACTCTTTGGAGGCATCTTTCTGGTCTTGCTATACATCTGAAGTATATCTTGGAAGAAGTTGTTGGCATTCTTGGAGGACAGATTTGAGGCATGTACACATTGTGACGGAGATAGTTTTTGTGTCATTGTGACAGAGAAAATGATTGTGTTATTGTGACGAACAAGGATTATGATAGTGAAAACAATACAATGATTGTGACAATGATAGATATAGGTACATGGACAATGATACAGGTATAGGTTGATGGAGACAATGATACAATGGCAGTGGAATATTGTTCTTCGTATTCATATCAAGTTGGCAGGATGGGGAAAGGATAGGAGATTGAAGTCTCCTTTAGGTTTGTTCTTGTGCTCTTAGCGATTTGGGGATTCCTTCCAGTTGGTGCTAGTAAAACTATTGAGTTGGAGTTTTTTTAGGATTGTATTCCTACCTATAGGTTGGAAATTATGAAAACCAAGGGGTTATAGCTTCCTTCTAGTTGGATATTGTAAGCTGAGAAGTTGGAGCTTCCTTCAGGTTGGAGCCTATAAATTAGGGGTTGGAGCCTCCTTCCAGTTGGTGCAGGTAAATCAAGGATTTGGAGCTTCCTTCAAGTTGGATCTTGTAAAATAGGGGGTTGGTGTCATGTCCCAAATTTTGCATTGGGTCACAATGTCCTAAACCAATTGGCCATATTCATGAGAGTTTGTCAAATTGATGTTAAGGGTCAAATAATTGCCAAGGAGGCAAATTACTAGTTTCCTAGGTTGGGGGTGGAAGCTTTGGGATTTGGGATAAGGGGGGTAATAAAAGATGTTTGAAAATTAGAATGGCGTAAATATTTAATAAAGGATCTAAATAAATAAATACAAGATAAATTCTAGGTGGAAATTGGTTTTAAAGACATATCAAGGATGTGGGACCCACACTAGCTTGATTTTTCAATGCCACATGGCATCTCTCTCTTGCCATTTCGAATTCATGAGAAGGAAAACATTCTTGGATGAGTTGGTAGGCTCATACACATGGCATTTAGCATCATAGGTAGAATTTGGAATGGTAACCTCCATGGAAGAGGAAGAGTCAAACTAGAGGTTTGTGGATACTTGGGCTAGATTCCCTAACTCCTATGACAACAATGATGAAGAATCTATGACACCTATGACACAAATCAGACCTAAAGGCTGAAATATGACATATATGACATGTCAGGGATAAAAATATCCTCCAAGAGGGCGCTCAAGTGAGTTAGCGCAGCCAAAGAGACACCATATCGAATTTGGAGAAGGAGGGAGCTAGAATTGGAAGGACAAGTGGCATACTTGGGAATCTCTTCCCAACTTGAGTTGGCGTGAAGCTCTTGGGAGGAATTCAACACATGGAGGACCTTAGAAGTTTATAAAATACAATAACAAAGAATAATGAGAGCTTTTGATCATTTTTAGAATTTGGAATTGCATTTGGGAGAGAGGAGCTAGTGGATGACTAGTTTATTGCCTTAGCCAATTTCGAGGGTGAAAGATTCCCATCCAAGTTGGTGTTTGGAGAGGCCATTAAGGTCTTTCATGGAGATTTAATGGAGTCTTTATTTGTAGTTGTAATCTACAGGGAAGCTCGTGGTTTCTTCCATTGCATCTCACTCACTCAACCATTTCCGGTTTTCATTGCATATTCTTGCTCCTTGAGGGAGGATGTTTTTGGTGAGCTATTGTACTCTTTGGGGGAGATTATAATGTTGGTTGTGGAGCTAGATCTTCCAGTCTCATAGATGATATTGTCTTAGCCATGCACCCAGAGGATTGTACACTCATTCCCCCACCTTGGGGTTCGGGGGAAACACCCTCGAGTTATGGGGGTGCAGGGGCGGAGCCCCCGAGAAATGGGGGTTTGGGGGCAACGGCCCCAAGAAACGTTTTGGGGCTGTTTCGCTAACAGTTTTCGGGCCCATGGTTTTGGGTATCCCATGGTATTTTTCCATTGTATTTCCCTTATAAAAGAAAGACATTATAATATGGCTAGGGTTGATGTATTAGGTATTATGCATTGTAAAGATCTTTGAGATCAGGAAGAGAGACTGTGAGATAGTGAAGAGGAAGTGTAGCAACTGTGCTGCAGGTTGTATCCCTTCACTTTGCTGGACGGAATAATAATAAGGACTGGCAACTTTAGTGTGGACGTAGCCCAAGTTGGGTGAACCACGATATATCTGTGTCTCTCTTGTAATGTGTTTGTGTGATTATATTTGCATTTCTGTTTATTGTTATTGCTCCGTGATCATGTTTTTCTAACAATTGGTATTAGAGCCAAAGGTCTATTTGGCAGATAAACCTGCATGAAGCTAGGGTTTCTGGTTCGAGTGGGAGCAATGGCATAAGAAGGAAAGTTTAAGGTCGAGAATTTTAACGGCCAAAACTTCCAGTTATGGAAGATGCAAATGGAGGACTATCTGTACCAGAAGGATCTATTCCTTCCGTTGGGAGGAACAACAAAGCATCTAGTGGTCATGAAGGATGAAGAATGGGAGGTTCTTGACAGAAAGGATCTAGGAAAAATACGGCTGAGCCTGGCTTCATTGGTGGCTTTCAATATCTCAAAAGAAATGACAATGGAGGGTTTGATGAGTGCACTGGGTAAGCTGTATGAAAAACCTTTAGCCTCCAACAAGGTATTTCTAATGAAGAGTTTATTTAATATGAAGATGTATGAAGGTGGATCTTTTATTGATCATTTAAATGAGTTTAATACGGTTACAAATCAACTAAGTTCTGTAAGTGTGAACTTTGATGATGAGGTTAGGGCTCTTCTAATCTTGTGTTCATTGCCAGAAAGCTGGAATAGCTTGGTCATGGTTGTAAGTAACTCTGTCTCTAGTTCAAACACCTTGAAATTTGATGATGTTATTGGTGTTATTCTTAGTGAGGAAATGCGAAGAAAAAGCACAGATGAGACATCAGGTAATGCATTGACCATCGAGAGCAGGGGAAGACAAAAGGAGAGAGGAAAGAGCCAAGGTAATCGTGGGAAGTCTAAAATGGGCAGATCCAAGTCCAGACTAAGAAAAATAGAGTGTTGGAACTATGGAAAGAAATGACATCTAAAGAAAGACTGCAGATCTCTAAAGAAGAAAGGAGATGCACAGCAGGAAACTACCCAGGAAGAAAATGTAGTAGGTGATGTGTTACAAGATGCTTTGATTCTTGCATTAGATAATAGTAAATTTGATTATTGGGTAGTAGATTCAGGGGCTTCATGTCATGTTACACCCCATAGGAAATACTTTTATGATTATGTTCCAAGCGATTTTGGACATGTTTTATTGGGTCATGATGAGCCATGTAAAATTGTTGGAATGGGTAAGGTATGGATAAAAGTTAAGAATGGAACTGATTGGCTATTGAAAGATGTAAGGCATATTCCTGCTATAAAAATAAATCTAATCTCAACAGGGTAGTTGGGAGATGGCGACTTTCTATCTACATTTGGAGAAAAGTGGTGGAATATCACTAAAGGATCAATGGTGATAGCAAAAGGAGACAGGGTAGGTACGTTGTATTTATGTCCTCATAATATTGACCATTCTATCTCGTTAGATTCCACAGGAATAGATACAACATTGTGGCATCATAGGCTTGGCCACATGAGTGAGAAGGGGATGCGGATTCTCCACTTAAGGAAGTTGTTGCCAGATTTGAAGCACGTAAGTTTGGAATTCTGTGAGAACTGTGTTTATGGAAAACAAAAGAGATTCATATTTCTCAAGGTTGGGAAACAAAAGAAGAATGAAAATTTAGAGCTAGTGCATACATATGTATGGGGACCAGCTTAGGTACAATCTCTTGGTGGCTCTAATTATTATGTTACATTTATTGATGATGCAACTAGGAAAACTTGGGTTTATTGCATTAGATAGAAATTTGATGTGTTTGCTACTTTTAAGAAGTGGAAAGCTTTGGTTGAGAATGAGACAAGAAAAATGTTGAAGTGTCTCAGATTTGATAATGGAGATGAGTACTGCGGTAATGAGTTTGATAGTTACGGTTCATACCATGGGATTCGTAGAGAGAAGATAGTCCCAGGAACACCACAAGAAAATGGTGTGTCCGAAAGGATGAACAGAACGATCATGGAGCGTGCAAGGTGTATGAGACTGCATGCATTACAGTTTTGGGAAGATGTTGTAAATACTGTTGTTTATTTAATAAACAGAGGACCTTCAAGTGCTTTGGATGGTGGTATTCCAAAGGAGGCATGGACAGGTAAAAAGGTAAACTACTCATTTCTGAGAACATTTGGTTGTGAAGCATTTGTCCATATTGATAAAGATAATAGAACAAAGCTTGAAGCTAAATCCAAGAAATGTACCTTTATTGGATATGGGGTTGATGATTTTGGTTATCGCTTATGGGATTATGAAAATAAAAAAATCATTAGGAGTAGAGATGTGATATTCAATGAAAAGGTCATGTATAAAGATCAGTTTCAGGGAAAGAAATAGGAAAAGGAAAACACAGAGTACACAGCACTTGATGAAATTAAAGAAAATGAAGTTCCAAAGGTGCCAGAAAATCAAGAACAGCAGCAAGTACCTGAAACTCCTGCAACTGCAAGAAGATCTATCAGGTTAAGTAGACTCCCTGACCGATACTCTCCTTCAATGTATTATTTATTGATGACTGATGCTACTGAACCAGAGTGTTATGAATAAGCAATGCAGGTGGAAACTAGAAAGAAGTGGGAACAAGGCATGAATGAGGAGATGGACTCATTGGTAGGAAACCAGACTTGGGATTTGGTTCATTTTCCTGCTGGTAAAAGAGCATTGCAGAACAAATGGATTTACAGGTTGAAGGAAGAAGAAGGAGGTAAGAAGCGGTACAAGGCGAGACTTGTTGTAAAGGGGTTTGCACAGAATAAAGGTATAGATTTTGATAAAATATTTTCTCCTGTTGTTAAGATGACTTCAATTAGGACTATCTTAAGTCTAGTGGTGGTAGAAGATTTGCATCTTGAACAGTTAGATGTAAAAACAACCTTTCTCCATGGGGATTTGGAGGAAGAGATATATATGCAGCACCCACAAGGGTATGAGGTCAAAGAGAAGGAGGATTTGGTATGCAGGTTGAAGAAGAGCTTGTATGGATTGAAGCAAGCTCCAAGGCAGTGGTATTTAAAATTTGACAGGTTTATGACAGAACAAGGTTATAGTAGATGTCATTCTGACCACTGCGTTTATTTCAAGAAGCTAGACAATGAAAGATATATCATCTTGTTATTGTATGTGGATGACATGCTTGTTGCAGGGTCTAACATGCAGGATATAAATGCACTCAAAAGGAAGCTAGCTAATTCATTTGTGATGAAGGATTTGGGTGCTGCAAAGCAAATCCTTGGTATGAGAATAACAAGAGACAGGAAAAGTCACAAATTGACATTGTCTCAAGGTAAGTACATACAAAAGGTGTTGGAGAGGTTCAGAATGCAGAATGCAAAACCAGATGTACACCTTTGGCCATTCATTTCAGTCTAAGTAAAAAAATGTGTCCCAAGACACAGGAAGAGACAGATTACATGTCCAAGATTCCCTATCAATCAGCAGTTGGCAGCTTGATGTATGCTATGGTGTGAACAAGACCAGATATTGCACAAGCAGTGGGAGTTGTGAGAAGATATATGAACAATCCAGGTAAAGAACATTGGAAGGCAGTATAGTGGATTCTCAGGTATTTGAGAGGTACTACCACTCAGGCATTATGTTTTGGAGGTTCAGAAACTGTTCTACAAGGATATGTTGATGCAGATATGGCAGTTGATAAGGATAGCAAGAGGAGCACCACAGGGTATGTGTTTACTGTAGGTGGAACATCAGTAAGTTGGATTTCGAAACTGCAGAAGTTTGTTGCACTTTCAACAACGGAACCAGAGTATGTTGTTGTTACAGAGGCTAGTAAAGAGCTGATTTGATTGCAGAGGTTTATGGAGGAAGTGGGTAAGAAGAAGAAGGATAGCAGGTTGTATAGCGACATCCAGAGTGCCATTCATCTTGCAAAGAACTCAGCATTCCATTCTAGGACTAAACATATACAACTCAAGTGCCATTTCATACGCTCTGTTCTGGAAGATGAACTGTTGAAGTTGGAAAAGATACATACTAGCCAAAATCCCGCAGACATGTTCACAAAGGTAGTGACCAGAGAGAAACTGAGTTCCTGCTCGGTTTCAGTTGGACTTCTAGCATGAAGGTGAAGATGAGAAAGTTTCCAAGTCCAAGGTCCAACAAGTACAACAACGGTGGAGTTGTTGTGATCAGTCTCCAAGTGGGAGATTGTTGGTTGTGGAGCCAGATCTTCCAGTCTCATAGATGATATTATCTAAGCCATGCGCCCAGATGACTGGACACTCATTCCCCCACCTTGGGGTTTGTGGGTGGAGCCCCTGACAAATGGGGGTTCGGGGGCAACGACCCCAAGAAAAAATTTTGGGGCTATTTTCGCCAACAGTTTTCGGGCCCATGGTTTTGGGTATCCTGTGGTATTTTTCCATTTTATTTCCCTTATAAAAGAAAGACATTGTAATATGACTAAGGTTGATATATTAGGTATTATGCATTGTAAAGATCTTTGAGATCAAGAAGAGAGACTGTGAGACAGTGAAGAGGAAGTGCAGCGGTTGTGTTGCAGGTTGTATCCCTTCACTTTGCTGGAAGGAATAATAATAAGTACTGGAAACTTTAGTTTGGACGTAGCCCAAGTTGGGTGAACCACGATATATCTGTGTCTCTCTTGTAATGTGTTTGTGTGATTATATTTTCATTTCTGCTTATTGTTATTGCTCTGCGATCCTGTTTTTCTAACATATAATGCCCCATTTATTTTTTAATATGAATTAAATACTATTTTATTCATCTTCAGAAAGTTTCACGTCGAAATTCCAAGTGGAAATGTATAAATTTGATTGTTAATGAAAGAATGGTGCCATTTCCCCACTACCTTGATGTATAGCAATGATGTATTGATGTATTCAAATGAAAGATCATTCCCTTGATGTATTTATGATTCACGGAATGTCATTTATGACCTGCACAAGTTTCATGTTCAGTACTGAAGCATTTGGAGTCATTTTGATCAATTTAATACCATTTGAAGAAGATTTAATGCCATTTCCCCCAAGGTTGAAACTAGTATTTTTGCATCTCATTTAAGGGAGTTATAGAAGACATTAAAAGTTGAATGGTGATGCAAATGAGTTAATTTTTATGTCCTTTATATTTCCTCTTATTCCATTCAGAAATTCGAGTTGGATTGAGTGCATTTGGAAAGTCATTTTCATCATTTACCCCTAGGGGATTTGAACCACAATTTACTAGTAAAAATCCCTATCTTGAACAGATTTGAAAGAGGAGTTGAAGAAGTCATATGAACACTCCAAAGAATCCATAAACATTATAAATATTTCTTAATATCATCCAATTACCTTATGTATCCATTTGGGAGAATTTGGAGTCATTTGGAGACCAATGGACCAATACTAGTCAAAGAGAAATTACTAGTCAAACTCCCTACTTTGGCCAGAATCTTAAATGGGTTTTGAAGAAGTCTTTTTTTGGTCCTATATCATACCTGAAAATAATAATAAATTTCTAATATCATTCATATACATTCTCATAATATTTGGGAGCATTTGGAGCAAATATGAGACCTAGACATCAAAACTAGTCAAAGGTCGAACTGGGGAACAAAGTGAAAATTTTGCCATTTTATTAAATTCATAAAAAGGGACATTACAGTGGTATCAGAGCCTGATGTGGTCTTATATTCATGAGGAAAATAATTCATGGACCACCATTAGATATTGAAACCAAAAGTTCTTTTGTTGAAGAGGAAAAAAGTAGGAAAATAAGAGCAGATTTTGTGAGGAAACTGCGACTAGGGATAAAAAGGGAACCTCAAATGATGTTGAAGAGATTAGGAAACTCATGAAACCAATTTTTGAAGACATTACAAGTGGTATCAGAGACATGAACAAACATATGATGAAATGATTCGAATTGATGGCTAGCCAACTTGGGATCAAAGGAGTAATAAGAGGTTGCAGTAGTTCTCATCATGAGGAAAAGAAGGTAATGGGTGAGCATATATTCTCAAGCACAAGACCCCATAATAGAGCTAATGAATTTAATAATGTATCAAGGCCTATCACACCTAAATTTATTGATTCCAAATCAAATATTAATACTCCAATTGATGTGCAAGAACTTCTAATCGAATGGAAAAATTTGAGTGAAGATTGCAGAAACATCCTACCATTTGATCAATACCTCATTGTCTCAAACAAGCTCAAGATGAAAGAAGGTAATAAGAATCCATTTCAAAATAGATATTCCAAATATATTGATCTTAAGGAAACCAAGGGGAAAGATGAATCAACTTGCTTGAAGGAGCAAAAAGAGGAGAGCCATGAACCACCTAGTTCTGAAATAGGTGAAGTAGAAGAAGCAGTACATGAAGAGGATCGAAAGTCACTCCCAAGTGACTCTGAAAAATATGAAGAGACATCACATGAGCATGAAGAAGGTTCTATTGAAAGTATTGAAGATCATTTTGAGACACATTCTACCTTGGAAAGGAAACAAAGCGCAATGTGCAACATCAAAGGTAATTTCATATCTTTGCCTTTTGATAGAAATAATTTGGTTGAGTTTAATGAATTGTTACATGATGCATACTTGAAAAATGATGAGGATATCCATAAACTCAAAATTTAAAATGAGCAACTTCTTGAAAGGTTGAAATATACTTGTTCTTCCTCCTATGTTTCAAATTTTCAGATGGTGGATTGCATGGAGGATTCTCATGACATGGTAGATCATGAGAAACATGGAAATTTGCATTTGCTTGATGTGTTTGAAGAGGAGATTAATGAGATCCAAGCACTTGATGTGGTGGGAGAGGAATTTGAGTTTCCTCTTGGAAATGGTGACACAATTTTTTAAGGAATGTATGATCCCACTACTTTGGAACCAACCGATGAGGAAATTTTTGCACTTTTGAGGGAGGTGCATGATCCTACCCTTATGAATAATTCACATGAGGGCACTTCTGCACTTTTTGATCATTTGGGTGAGTTAGTTCATTCTCCTACATCCTACAATTCCATGTTTTGCAGCATTAGTCTCAATGAAGTATGGGTAAAAGGGTACTTTTTGATGGTGCCACATGAGGAGTATGGAACTCCTAGATTTAATTTTTATGATGACATGGTTGGAGCACATTCTTATTCACATTTGCAGCATCATCCTTTGTTACTTTATGATGATGCACATCTACATGGATGCACCTATGATATGCATTTGAGTCACTTGGAGACTCATGGTTTCTCTTGCTCAACACTTGGTTCATTTGATGTTGGAGGAACTTCATCCAACACTGGGGTGAATAGATTTATGATTGGAGAAAATTTTTGTTGGAAGCCACATACTTTGTTATATGTTTATGATTCTCACATTCCTGGATGTATGGGTGAGACTTCTTTGAGTCATTTGAAGTCTCCTTGTTTTTCTTGCTCATTATTCAGTTCAGATTTTAGTGGAGATTCTTCATTCACTTCTTGGATGAAAGAGTACATGGATGAATATTTTGATGCATATCACATCCTTTTGGAGCAGCATGATAGGACATGTGATCCTCACCTATGTCATTGGAGCATATTTGATTGGTTACTTGATGCTTGTATGCACTTGGAAAATGGTGGTCTACTTGCTTGGAGGTATAAGCACTTTCGCTATTGTTTGATGAAGAATCTTCTTGATGATCATTTTCATTATGTTGTTATGTACTTTTATGATAGATATTTTGTACTCGTGATGTTGGGAAGAATGCATACAAGAAAATTGGATCTAGGAACTATGAATTGGAGAGCACTTCTAATTTTTGGAGTGCAATACAAGCGATGGGACCCTGGGATAATTCTTAGTCTCATTGGTTTCAATTTTTTGGGGAAACAAGAATTATGGGGAATGGATTACCCACTTAATAAAGTGAGTTTAATTAGAGTATTTCAGCAGCAAGCATGGTGGTTCCTCTCTAAAATATTCATGGAATCTCAAAGACTCAAGGTTGGGCAATTTAGTGGCAACTTCAAAGAATTATACAGGAAGCAGATTCTTCAACAACCATGTTTGAAATTGCTTGAGGACAAGAAATATTGGGAAGGGAGGATTTTTCATGTCCCAAATTTTGCATTGTGTCACAATTTCCTAAGGCAATTGGCCATATTCATGAGAGTTTGTCAAATTGATGTTAAGGGTCAAAGAATTGCCAAGGAGGAAAATTACTAGTTTCCTAGGTTGGGGGTGGAAGCTTTGGGATTTGAGATAAGGGGGATAATAAATGATGTTTGAAAATTAGAATGGAATAAATATTTAATAAAGGAGATAAATAAATAAATACAATAGAAATTCTAGGTGGCAATTGGTTTTGAAGACATATGAAGGATGTGGGACCCACACTAGCTTGATTTTTCAATGCCGACATCTCTCTCTTTCCATTTCGAATCCATGAGAAGGAAAACATTATTGTATGAGTTGGTATGCTCATACACATGTAATTTATCATCATAGGTCTAATTTGGATGGAATGGTAACCTCCATGGAAGAGGAAGAGTCAAACTGGAGGTTTCTGGACACTTGGGCTAGATTCCCTAACTCCTATCACAACAATGATGAAGAATCTATGACACCTATGACAAAAATCAGACCTGAAGGCTGACATATGAAATATATGACATGTCAAGGATAAAAATAGCCTCTAAGAGGGCGCTCAAGTGAGTTAGGGCAGCCAAAGAGATACCAAGTCGAATTTGGAGAAGGAGGGAGCTAGAATTGGAAGGACAATTGGCATACTTGTGAATCTCTTCCCAACTTGAGTTGGCATGAATCTCTTGGGAGTAATTTGAACCATGTAGGACCTTATAAGTTTATAAAATACAATAACAAATAATAATGGGAGCTTTTATTATTTTTATAATTTGCAATTGCATTTGGGAGAGAGGAGCTAGTGGATGACTAGTTTATTGCCTTAGCCAATTTCGAGGGTGAAAGATTCCCATCCAAGCTGGTGTTTGGAGAGGCCATTCAGGTTTTTCATGGATATTTAATGGAGTCTTTATTTTCAGGTGTAATCTATAGGGAAGCTCTTGGTTTCTTCTATTGCATCTCACTCACTCAACCATTTCCAGTTTTCATTGCATATTCTTGCTCCTTGAGGGGGGGAATTTTTGGTGAGATATTGTACTCTTTGGGGGAGCTTCTAATGCCCCGTTTATTTTTTAATATGAATTAAATACCCTGTTCTTCATCTTCAGAAAGTTTCAGGTCAAAATTCCAAGTGGAAATGTATAAATCTGATTGTTAATGGAAGAATGGTGCCATTTCCCCACTACCTTGATGTATAGCAATGATGTATTGATGTATTCGAATGAAAGATAATTCCCTTGATTTATTTATGATTCATGTACTGTAATTTATGAGATTCACAAGTTTCATGTTCATTACTTAAGCATTTGGAATCATTTTGATCAGTTTAATACCATTTGAAGAAGATTTAATGCCATTTCCCCCAAGGTTGAAACTAGTCTTTTTGCATCTGATTTAAGGGAGTTATAGTAGACATTAAAAGTTGAATGGTTATGCATTTGAGTTCATTTTTATGTCCTTTATATTTAACCTACTTCCATTCATAAATTAGAGTTGTATTGAGTGCATTTGGAAAGTCATTTTCATCATTTACCCCTAGGGGATTTGAACCACAATTTACTAGTAAAACTATCTATCTTGACCAGATTTGAAAGAGGAGTTGAAGAATTCATATGAAAAATACAGATAATCCATAAACATTATAAATATGTCTTAATATCATCCAAGTACCTTCTGTAGCCATTTGGGAGAATTTGGAGTCATTTGTAGACCAAGGGACCAATACTAGTCAAAGAGAAATTGCTAGTCAAACTCCCTACTTTGGCCAGAATCTTAAAGGGATTTTGCAGAAGTATTTTGTTGTTCATATATCATTCCTTAACATCATAATCAATTCCTAATATCATTCATATACCTTCTTAGAATATTTGGGAGCATTTGGAGCAAATTGGAGACCTAGACATTAAAACTAATCAAAGGTCGAACTAGGGAAAAAAAGTGAAAAAATTGCCATTTTATTAAATTCATAAAAAGGGACATTACAGTTGGTTCCTCCTTCCATTTTGTGTTGGGGTGCTTCCTATGAATGAAATCTTGTTATTTTTATCTAAGAAAATCATTATGTGGTTTTCCATTTTTTGGGTTTTCGGATCCACGTTAAATATATTCTGCATTGTGGATGATGTTATGTGTTGGTTTTATGTGATGGTGAATGACATTGTTAATGGTTAATTTTACATGTTATACTTAAGTTTAAAAGTGTTAAAAAGTTCTAAATACTAATTAACCCCCCCTCTTACTATAATTTTCCAACAGTCATTGGCAATAGAGTCAATTCCTTCAAGAGATTCTGATAATTAGAACGAATATCTCTAGAGCACATGGATGAACATGAATGCCTCTACTCTGTAGATGGGGTTCGACTGTTCTATGGATAAAATTTGATCATTGGATTATAAAAATGAGACTCCATTTACATGCACAAGGTTTTGATATCTGAAAATATGTTGTAAATGGTTACATCCCTCCAAAAAGACCACAAAAAACTGCAGCCATGAAGGAGCTAAGAAATAATAATGCAATGGAAATGGATATAATCTTGCATGGAATATATGATCAGCTGAAAGATAAAGTTGTAAATTTTTTATCAGCTAAAGATATCTGGGACAAGGTACAAAATCTCTGCACAAAGGGACCCCATTGTTAGCATTATTTTTGTCCCAAGTACTTAAGAAGATCGGGTAAATAGTTCATGAGGTTTGGAGTCCAAAGCAGGCTTAAAACTTATAAGGAAAGTAAGATTACCTTAGGGAGCCAAGAAATTTATGCCAATAGGCCCAAGTGCTTAAAATATTAAGCAGAGGCGCTAGAGCATCAACTACACAGGACCCTGGACGATAAATAGGGCGCTATGCGGCGGGTGTTGGTTTATCCAGCAATACTGAGAGGTGGGGGGACGAACCAGTACTACCTTTTTCAAATATTTAATAAACAATTAGTATTAAGCACAACCTAAATAATCATAAGTAACATGAATAAGACAATTAACAATTTGAAAACACCGATTTATCGTGGAAATCTTAAAGGTCAAACCATCAAAGATTTCTTATTAATAAGCTAATCTTATACAAAGTTGTTTTACAAGCACCAACTTGATGGAGAAATTAATCTCCGAGATTCTTCTGCCACTACAGAAAGGATGCACCTACACCCCTAGTTTTCTACCTGATCAATAGACAAGGATTCCCCAACACCCTAATTCTCCAGCCACGACTGGAAGGAGGAAACAATGCCCTTAGCATGCCTCAACCTACCCCAAGCACCACCCAACCACCCTCTAATTTATAATAGTTTTAACTTCAGTTTTTTAAAATCTTCAATGGAAGCTCGAGCTTTTGTAATGCTTCATCTATCTCATTGGCCTTTTTCTTGCTTCTGATATGCAATTACCAAAACTTCAGAGACACTTCTGGTCCTCTTCATACATTTGACTTGTATGGTTATATATATTTTCAAAGAACTTTATTATTTGAAACATTGTGTCTTTTTAGGAAAATTATACATCTTCATAAAAATTATTGTATCCTTTTAGTGGCATTGATTCATCATTGATATTCATAGTATTTCAATCTTGTTTTAATTAATAAGGAATTACTATTTTGCATAGTTAACCAATTTTGGCATTCTCCAAAGTTGGAAATTTGGCCAAATTGTTCTCCAAATATAAAATTGCCAAACCTCTGTTCAACAGAGTGGATGTCGAACCGACAACCAACTAATATTTACAAATATTTCGCGTCTGATCCTTTTAATTAACCCTCGAGCATCTCTGAACAACGAAATGATTCAAAATCGTTGGATCTTCATCAATCCACATCAATGGTGGACTTCAACATGCACTTAGCTAGATTTCATAAAGATTTCGCATCACATCCTGAGATTTAAACTCTGAACAACTTAACCCACCGAAATTGTCCTGTACCGTTAGATTGCCCCATCCAATATTAACTGTGGACTTGAAAATTTTATGAGCTCAATTAAAAGTGGATTTCGGGTCACATTCTTGGGTTGAACTTCGTGCATGTTAACCCAATGAAATGTGTGTGATTCGTCGGATTTTATTACTCTGAGATCAATGGTATTCTTTGCAATTCAACTTCATGGGATTCATATGTTATATAAAAGGTTTGTTCGAAGTTTGAAAGAATGCATTTGATGATTGTTTCCTGGAGGAAAAGAAGCCGCAGGAAACAGGTCATTCATCCTCATCAACAAGAACATAAGTCAACAAGCTCACTTCAATGGTAGCTCGAAACCCTCACTTTTCAAAGTTTGTTTCCCATATGGAGAAAATTGAAGACCTTGTTCCGTTCAATGAAAGTTTAGATGGAAACGAAGAGCTTTTAGTTGACAAGGAAAGGAATATTTTCGACCATGTTTTGTCTGTGTGTAGTATTTCGCAGTCTAAAAAGAAATCAATGGATTTTAAGTCATAGGGAAATGATGTATTTAATGTTTTTGGTTCATTTATGTCTTATTTTTGTTTCGAACAAACCCTACACTTCCCCGAATTTGTTGGTTGGTGTGCGACGAATTATTCGTAGGCTGAAAGGGTAATCATTAATTTAAATACAACCAAAATTCTATGCCAAGTCAATGCGCAACATGTCCATGAGGCTCTAGGTTTACCTAAAACATTTCCCAAAATCCCTGAGTCATTTAACAAAGAAAATTTGGTAAATTTTTATAGAAATTGCGGTCCAGAATAAAAAGACAAGTTTTTATTACAAGTCTTGAAAGATGGTCATTCGCATGAAAACCTATCGTTCCCTTTGAGTATTGATGTCTTTCAGTGAGATACCCAGTTAGTTTTGTACCTGTTAAGTCAAATTTTAGGTCTAGATAGTGATAAGTCAATCACAGAAGTTATGTTAGGTTTCTTGCTACAAGTCATTTCACCCGAGTCACAGTCGAGTCCAGTGTGTTTTTTTAATTTTGATGAATTCCTAGTTGAAGCGATTCATGTCCAATTGGTGAATTTCCACGAGTTGAAGCATTTCAAATATTAGTCATATCTCTTGAACATGTTCTTGTGTTCAGATATTTCCGAATTGAAGTTTCCTAGTACCTTCTTTTCTCATGACCTTCCTAAACACATCAATATGTTTGAGTTCACCAATACACTCACGGAAAAAGTTTACATAATTATTTTTAATATTGAATTGCCCCGAGTGTTAGAAGCAATGAAAGAAATGTTGTAGCCTACACCAGAAGGCCAAACAAGTGATTGGTTCTTGTATAAGGAACATACTATAATTAGAGTGTATGGTTTTACTGGAGCACCATATCTGTTGCCATCCTTTTTAACACCTAGGGTTTTTTCCTTGGAATTTATTAGACAAAGGTTGCATTTAGAAGAAGAACATTTCAGTGTTTTTAAAAAATCATCAAATGTGAAATTCCCTCTTAAAGTGGGTCCATTCATCATTAAGACTAAGGAATCCCTATCTACAGTAGAAAAATTATTGAAGATCATGGATTTCCAAGAGGCTGAAAGGATTAATTATGATCCTCATCAAATTATATCGCAAAGGAGACAGCAAAATAGAAACAAGGCTTTTGATCATTAAGAAGTTGAAGGATTAAAAGAAATGGAAAATTTATTCAAATTTGAACAAGATAAGAAAGAAGTGAATATGGAACAAACAAGCAATTTGGTAATGTTGGTTCAGACACCAGCTAAATCTAATATCACCAATAAGAGAACTATTTCAGAATTTGATAGTATGGAAGTCGATGAATAAGTTTCGAGCAAGAAATCAAAAGTGGAACAACAGAAGGAAATTATTAGTATGGAGAAACAAGGTTTATTTGTTCTAGAAAAAACTACTTTGATTTCGCAACCACCTGTAACTATGCAACAATATTATTTTTCAGAAATAAAGGAATCTGGAACTAACTCTCAGTATAAGTCCATATGTGATTTCCTTTCACAATATATAGAAAAGAGGAAGCAGTATTTGGAAGAATCTAAAAAATTGTTCCCTCAAGTAAGAAAGTTGGCAGAAAAAAAAGTTTCCCTTCTTACAGTTAAGGATCCAGAAAGAAACACTCTAAGGTTTGCAGTGGTGAACGATGAGAAAGTTTCTGAAATGTAAGTTAAGCTTGATGATATTAATATACCCGATAAGATTCGATTGCATAGACAAGTAGGAGATGTCTCGTACTCTGATTTATTACAATCCACTTTAAAATTTTCTAAATTGCAGTCTGTGATAGCAAAGCTGGAGAGTCAATTAAGGCAATAGAAGGAAGAAAACAGAGCAAATTTCATCTAGATTAAAAGACTACAAATGGACCTTGTAATTGTGGGATCCAAGCTAGGGAACACTTAGTGTACCAAAAGGCTCCTTGATGAAAAATAAAATACCATTCAAATGCTCAAGAAAAAATTGAAGGTGCCAAATAATCAACATGTGCAATCTCCATAGTTTTTTTTTTGTAAGCTAGTTGTGAAACCTTATATTAATCAAAAAAGAGTACATAGCAATACATATGCAAGCTAACGGCCTTTCCCCTAATACCTATGGCTAACATAAAAAGAATTTTCTGATCCCAATTGACAGAAACTTCCTTGTATGAAACATCCCAGACATTTAATACATCAAGATGGTCCATGAGGCACCCAGTGTGGATCCTTTTTCTTCCTTCAAACATCAATACACTCGAAAGAATTGTCGGGATCAGATGAGATCAAAATTACTATTAGTTGTTATGTTGAAGAATCTTCTATGTTCTGCAGAATGCTCAAATTTGCCTCCTTATCACCATCAGAGAAATCATATTCATGGGGTCATTTTTGGCCACCCATGCCCGAAGCTAGAATCATGTATCTATCATTACCATCGTCATCCTCGGGAGCAATGCTAGGGGCTCTCAGTGTCATGTCTAAATCCAGAGCCGAATGCAGCTGAGATAAATCAGTAGGGACAGGGTTGCTTTTGGAGCAACCAGTCTTCTACGAGGTCGGGGTCTTCTTGTTTTTTTCTCCTTCGTGCCAGCCATGTGGTTGTCTGTGGAAGGAAGAGACTGGTGCTGTAGGGAATGCATCCTGGAGATGCCCTAGTTTTTTACAGGAACGACATCTGAACGTTGTGTGTTCATAGTCTAAGACTTGCAGGTGGGGTTTGTCCCTGCCCCAGTCTATAAATATTTTGTCCGGCGGGCCTCTGCTGATATCTAGCTCCACACAAATCCGGGCATAAGATAGTATACCTTTTGACAATCAATTTATATCCATATTTAGGAATATGCCTAACGCATTCCCTACAGTGGTTAGAGAGCTCGACGACCAGAGATGAAGAGGGAGATTCGGTAGTTTTACCCAGATGGGCATGACCATAGAAGGGGGTGACAAAGGATCAAACCCGTGGAACCAATGTTCTACATATAACCATGATCCTCCCCAGAACCAAGGCCTACATTCTATTATGCTGTTGTAGTCCTTCTGTGTCTCGAACTGGGTTATAAAATACGCTTTGTAGTAGAATAAAATTTCCAAGTTCATTTTCCAGGATAGTTGTATCCATTCTTACAAACTTTCGGCAGAGGGCCAAAAGCCATTAAATATGCAAATGAGGGTTTTTTTTCAAAGTTCATAGCTTGTGATTAAGGCCTCCCCGCTCTCCAGATTCGATGTGGGTGTTTCCTATAAGTTTTATATAATGAAGGCTGAGCCTGATAACACCTTATGGGTTGAGCTCGTGCTCTCTCCTCTGGCTCTAGTGTTCTTCACTGCAGCTTTGAAGGTTTGGTATTTGGGAAGATGTTTTACAGAAGGATCGATGTCACCTCCGCAGAGGCTTTCCACTAAGGTAATGGTAGTATCCCATCCAATTCCGTAGTCTCTTAGCTAGGCGTCCTCCTCTAGGTAGCGGTTCTGGAACAAGAGCCTAAAATGAATCTTGGGGATCCTAGTCCAAAGTTGAACTTTGAGCAATAGTTTGGCAACCAGGTCTGCTACGTGCATGCATGTTCATCTTATTGTTCTGGAAAGCAGCTTCACAAAAACTAGGATGCCCTCCAACTCTTCTGACGATAGTATTTTCTTTTGTTTCTCTCGAAGAGTTTGGTTCCTGCTAAGAGGCGTATCAGTATCCGCAGTTGAGGGTTTCCAGATAGAAAGGGTGTCGGCCAAAACTCCTTCTGGCTCTTACAATAGGGCTTGCGGGTGAGGGTTTGGCTGCTCCAAGATTATGCAAGAGGTCAAAGGGCCTGCATCATTCTGTCTTTTGATTGAGCTTGGAATCTACACAGTCCTGCGCTTGTATCTTGATTTTCTCTTTAATATTTGGGCCCTTTCGGCTTCCCTTGACGGCACAATGCGGTGGCTAGTGTTCCTGTAGAGGCTGGCTTCCTCTGCATGCATTTGAGCATGGGAACAGGCAATTTTCCAGAGTGGGGGTAGCACAACATCTTCGCTGCACAATCGATGGAATGAGGAGAGGGAGGTGATGGCCATGGGTAGGGTTCCGTCCCTGATTGCATGTAGAATTCAACATATGTATCTTTCTTTGCAATCTCCATATTTGATAGCATTACAACAAGAAAAAGAATCCATATATCAAGAAATGATGGATCACAAAGGTAAAATGTTAAAGTTACAAGATGAAAAGCATGCTTGGGAAAAATAAAGGATTGAATTGTTGTCACAAATTTCAATGTTAAATACAAATCAGACTGAAACTGTGCAAGTTCCAGAGAAGCCAAGGGATCAAGCTCTATGTATGGATGAAGGAAAAATGGAAATTTCCTCCATAAAGGAATTGACCAGTGCCATGTCAAAAATTATTCTAAAATATGTAGCGATAGAATATTTGAAAGCGGAAAACCGGGAATTGAAACAAGAAGTAATTCAAAATTATGAAAAAAATAAAAATAAATAAATAAATAAACTTTGAGTTCTAGAAAAAAGTTACAAAAGAAAGTTGATGAATTAAAAGATAGAGTGACAGGTAGGCTTCCATTACAAGGATCTAAACACCTTATATGGGATGCGATATTAGTAGAAGTCACCAAATTCTGCTCACATTTGAATTCTATGGAAGCTAAAGATGCTATAGAAAACATAGCTCTCCAAAGGTGTAAAGTGGCAAACGAGACATTATGCAAAAGACCTTCAGAAACAACTCAAAATACAGTCATATTTTTAAACACTCTAACTCAATTAGTTATGCAGAGTTTTGGAATCAAATACAAACCATCAATCATCATTTCGGCAAGAAGAATTATTGGCAAGCATGATCGTGTTAGAGAAGTACAAGACAAAGCGCAATAGATGGTCCTTGAAGTTCAAAATGTTAAGGAATTATTTCTGGGGCTTTTTGAAACTGGTCTACCTTCTTTTTGGAGTGATGATGGAAAATTGATGCCTAAAGAAAATTATCACATTTTGATGTACATGCTCGTATGGATCACTCGAAATTTGAAGTTTTGTTCAAAGGATTAACTGGAAAGACAATAATTGATAAATTGACCGATGATTTTGAAATACTTGAAAAAATTCTAATGATTAAGAAGGATCTTCCAGCTATATGTTACACAACATGCATAGAATTGAAGGTGATGGTGAAATAAATGATGGATTATGAAATCCCAAATCAAGAGCAATGATGGATTATGAAATCCTAAATCAAATCCCAAATCAAGAGCAATGGAAAATTGTTGAAAATTTTGGGAAAACAAAATACAGTTTATATCAAGAATGAATAAACAAGTGTCTTAATTTGAAACGAAGTTGTGGTTACTTTTTTAACTGCCTGAGTGTTACATCAGCCCAAATCAAAACAACATTATACCAGCTTGGTCGAAAAAAAAACAAATGTTCCTGAAGTTTGGAGATTTCTTTGAAATTTCTTTTTTTAGCGAAGAATCAAGTAGGGTTTATTTAAAGAACATTTTGTATAAATTTTGATTTTACAAAGTAATCGGGGTTAGATCCGAGAGCAAAAAATACAGTGATGTAATATTTTTTGAAGACTTTAATGAAGAGCAGAAGTACAAGTCTATTGGAACAAACATTCATATGGTGTCACTTTCTTCAGTCTGTTAATTTATCTTTTGTGAATGTATTTCGTGTTACACCATATTATTGCTTTTCCTCATATTTGAATGTACTATGTGAGTTAGAATTCATTATATATGCATTGGTTCACACATTTAAATATTGGCAATGCTCTTTCTTCCAAATTAATGCATAATTCATCCTAGTTAGATGTTTTTCTTTTTCATTTTTCCCAAGGAAAAAGAGCCTCTTGCTATTCATATTATGAATCAAAGAAACTATACATATTCTTTTCCATAAAAGTCAATGATCATGATAATCATTTGTTACATGTGAAACATACTTGTCTCCCAAATGGACACTATTCCACATGTTACATGGGTTTTTATCTCTTAATAACCTTGTTTTTCATCTTCCATCCACATCAACATTTAGCATTCCATATCACAATCAGTAAACCATAAACTATTTATCTATGAAATTTAGCTAATATTCTACCGTATTATACAACTATTTTGAGTAATGTATCAAAATAATATTGTCCAAAAAATCCTTCCCTGCTTAATATGTATTTATGTCAATTTCTTCCAACACCTGTTGTTTGTGAAAAAAGAAGATATGAGCTCTTCCTTCCTCCATAATGAGACCACTTTTAGATAGCCTGCATGCCTATATGTTATGGATCCTGCTCAGATGTTTATAACATATAAATTCCAAAGTAAATACCCATCCTTTAAATACATTTGAGGATATGTTCTGTAAGAATACCCCAATGTTTTGTGCCTAGAATACAATCTCTGCCAACCACAATCTGGAAACCATTTCCAGTTTTCCAGGAAAGCCATCGCTGAAGAAAAGGAATGGCTTCCACTAATACAATCCAGATAACAGAGCTCTGATATTTTACCTTCTTCACCGATTGAAGCCAACAAACCACCCTATTTGGATAAATATATTTGTCCCGAGTGAGCTTTCCCAACTTCTGACTTCCGACAAGAAGGATCGGTCGCCCCTTCATTTAGTACATAATTGTGAACACCTATATCCAGCAATTCACCTGTATCCAGAATGGTGAACACAAGAAGGATCGATCGACCCTTCTTGCAGTCTAGAACTATTATGAACAGAATATTAGGCACAAGAAGGGTCGACTACCCCTTCATTTAAGAAGGAATTGTAAAAATATTCAACCTGCGAAGGCTAGGTCTTAAATTCATGTATATGCAGAATGGTGAACACTGGAAGAATAATGCGCACAAGAAGGCTCGACCGACCCTTCATTTATGAGAGATACATAAAAATATTTAATCTACGAAGGCTAGGTCGAAAATTCACGACTTCTGACATCCGACAAGAAGGATCGGTCGCCTGTTCGTTTAGTAGAGAATTGTGAATTCACCTGTATCCAGAATGGTGAGCACAAAAAGGATTAACCAATCCTTCTTGCAGTATAGAACTATTATGAACATAATACTAGGCACAAGAAGGGTCGGTTGCCAATTCATGTATGAGGGAATTGTAAAAATATTCAACCTCTGAAGGCTAGGATGTTAATTCATGTATATGCATAATGGTGAACACTGGAAGAATATTGAACACAAGAAGGGTCGGTTGACCCTTCATTCACGAGATAAATGTAGATACAATAAAACCCCTTTCACTGGTCCCTTCGGAATTACCTTGTAAACAGGTTGAAGTCTCACCCGGAGTGAATATGGGGGGTTACAGAATCAAGATTTTGTAATCATGGTGATGCGCAGATGTGATTAACAACCTCACTTAACGTTATATTTAACTTCTACTAATGGGATAGAATAACAGATGACTTCGCACTTCATAGCTATCGCAGTATACATAACTACGCTGAATCTCTACTATATTCACCAGTTAGTTATGCATTCATCATACTAAGTGTTTCTTCTTCACATTCACGCACTTGTATTCCACTTACTCAATGTGCAATTACCATTCACATTCATATGTAAGTAAATACATAAACGCACATAAAATCATATACAAAACATGTCATAAACTCATACACATAAACGCACTGATTTACGTGGTTCACCCCCAGGAGGGAGCTACGTCCACAAATGTTCTTTTATTATCTCGGAAGGGTAATAGTTCCAGTCTTCGCAATCATCTACAGACTCTTCTCTACAATCATATATCTATGCACTCAGCTGTAGAGTTTGTTCTCTCTTCATCACTATTCTCTTCTAAGGTCTATCTAACCATCAAAATCCCAACAACCCTCTAATACCTAACCCTTCCTCATACATTAAAATTACACTTATATAGATGTGCCTGAAGGTCACATATTACAATAACTATGGGCCAACCCCCATAGCACCCAAAACCCAAAAACCCCGTTGTTTTCTTGTAGACCATAATAAGCTTTAATTTCGCTATCCCTTTGGCATCGCTTCCTCTGAATCTGATGCTTTCTCTAACATCTATAGTGGCGTGTCCTTTACACCACTATGTGTCTTTACTTCTTGCTCTTGTAGCAGTCTGGTCATCGTTCGGCCCTTAATTGCGC
The DNA here is from genome assembly GCA_027924585.1 of Larix kaempferi. Classification (NCBI taxonomy): domain Eukaryota; kingdom Viridiplantae; phylum Streptophyta; class Pinopsida; order Pinales; family Pinaceae; genus Larix; species Larix kaempferi. Next base: position 26,128,249 of record BSBM01000370.1, on the reverse strand, counting down.
CAAACACCTCTAGATTTCCTTAGTACCTTGTCTTTATTAAGGAAACATGTCCTTTCTTCTCCACTTATCTTAGCTCCATACCTTCTGCCCTGGATTTGTGGAGTCACTTTTCTCCCAAAAATGGTCAATGCCAAGCCTCGCCTAATTGTACTCTCCTTCATAACTTCCTCTTCTTGGGCCGCACCCAACAGGCCCCTAACACTTAGTTGTGACTCGTCCCTGAGTCACTTGCACTAGGTTTTGTTAAATTCACGTTGCTATGGATATTCATATTTGCCGCAAAATCTTGATATGTTGCACTCAGCTTCGCAACAACCTCCTTAGTTTCCTGCTCGTATTCCTTCACTGTGTCAAGCAGCATTGCATATATCGGTTCCTGCATCCTGACTTTAACTGTGCTTTCTGTTGTGCGAAGCTCTTGCAGCTTCATCTCAATCTCTTCAGAAATCACCAATGCCTCTTCCTGCTATGGTTGCAACTTGCCCAAATTTTCTGCTTCCTTGTTCCTTAATGCCTTCATTTCTTTCCAAAGTTCCTTTGTTTCTACGAACTTCTGTATTCTTTGCCTCAGCAGCAAGTCCTTCATCGTCGTTTTCATTGAGTCAAGGTCCTTATGACTCCTTTGTACTTCACCATGAATCTTCTACAATTTTGGGTCTTCTTGAAGTGTGGCCCATAACTTGGTCACTTCTTCTAATAAATCTTGGCACCTCGCAACTTCTGCGGAGATGCTTTCTATCGAAGTTTTTAACTCTTCATATATTTTTGTATTTACTTCTGGAAGAGTACCAAGTTGCTTCCTAGTCTCCAAGTCTGCAATCTTCTCTTTGTATCCAATTTCCATTTCCTCCATCTTTGCTTTAATATTGTCGATTGAACTGTTGATCTTGACTATAGTCGCTTTAAATCTAGGTTCTTCGTCGAAGTCCAGGATCTTCGCACAAAATTTTGCGATGGCCTTCTTCATCTTCTTCTTCCTTTCTCGAGCGTATACCAGCTCATCCGTCTTTTTTCGGCATTCATTCCTCAATTAATTGTGGCTTTCTTCTAACTTCAATTTTTGTTTGTATGTTATTATGTCCCTATCTTTGATTTCTTCTACAACCTACAAGTGTAGATCATGCAGTCCCTCTATAGGAAAAATTCCCACATTAATGTCTAAGTGCGCGAGCTACTTCGCACCTTCAGTGACTTCATCGGATGGGAATATGACATTTGTTGGCTCTAGGCGCACTAGCCGAGATTGCATCGTTAGTGCGGGTGGTTTCCTTTTTCTTCGGATTACCTCCTTTGATCTATCTTCAGAGTCTAATTCTTTCATTATATTTCTTTCTACTTGCTCTACCCTTTCCATCATACTTCTAAACTCGGAAATACTTTGTGCCATGCTTGTGTGAAGCTGCTCTTGTTTTTGGTCTTTTTTTGCGAGTGTTTCTTTTATATGTTCATGAAATTTGGCTGCAATGCAGTCATAGTCATCGTCTTGTAACCTCGCATCAAACAAAGTCTTATTTTCTTTTCATTTCTTTCTTCTCGGCACCTCCGACACATCTGTGTCGGGGTTCTTTCTCTTTTCTCCTATTGGAGGATTTCCATCATGCTGCTATTGTTTCTCTTCTTGGTGAGATGATCATCTTCTCCTTCAACACCATTTTTCTCTTGTTGATCATTGTCATCAGTGATCTCATCATATGTCGTCAGAAGTGCTTTTGGCGCATCAACTTTCCATTCCGGAGACCAATCCTCAATAATGAGGTCAATATTCAGCGCATCCAGTTGATATTGACCCTCATACCATTCTGGATTTGATGGCTCTCTGGGTTGTATCAATATACAATGGAGACCAGCCTTGAATCTCATCTTCCTGATGTACACAATTGTTATATGCTTTGGGATATGCAAAGTGCGCAGAATCACCTCGCATAATTGCTTATAAAATGTATATAGTTGAACATTTTTCAACCTTTGTTTTTTCGTCCTTTTGTTTCTCCACATATTTGTGTATCGAGGTCCGCGACAGTGGCCAGGGAACACCGATACATTATGATGGTACTTTGGCTCTTTATAGCACAAAAATGTGATGAGGACTATCAACTAGTTGAAGTGAAACTAAGAACCATTTTCCTGTGCATCCGCTACATCATCCAAAAATTCATTCAATAGGTAGCCTTCCCAATTGAATGGTATCCCGTCCTTAGATTTGGCAACTAGGGAGATCGCAGCAGCCAGCACTTCTATCGGTCTACATGTTCTTAGTACTCTACCTGCGAGCAATTGCACTGTGAACCATGTGGAAACATCTTTAATTTGGTCTACTTGATAGCCTCGAGTTCCTTTAATCAACCCAAATTCTCTCTTCATCTGCTTGGTGAGTTATTTATCTTTGTTTATACCCACAAACTATGTTGCAGGGTCAACACCTCGTTTGCTTAGATGGGTGATCCTGTAGATCAAGTCAATATTTATATCTATCTTGCGCTCTAACCACAAGTATCCTTGGTGTGTGCACGACAGCAACGTACGCACAACATCTATTAGCTATGGAATTCACGCAAAGTGCGGAATACATAATAGGTTCAACAGTCCTAAAGACTATAATGGTGCAATCCATTCATGTGGTTGTATGGTCATCTACTTAGTGGATTCATCAAATTCTTTGCGGATGTAACTGTCTGGTTGAAACTGCGGATACTTGGTCGAATTCAGTAGATTGTAATCTGTGAACTTACACTATGGGATATTTCCTAGCAAGTTTTCCTTCTCCCGAACATGGCTTGACATCGGCGGCAGAGGGATGTCATACTGCGGGTTCTTCTTCAACACTACCACTAGGGAATCTTCTCTGTGTGGTGGAATGTATTCAGATACCATCAAAATCGACCTCTCGCAAGGTCACTCTGCCTGCTGTTCTTTTGGTGTTTCTGTATCCTGAGGCTTATGTTGTTCCTTGGCTTTCTTCTTATCCTTTTGCTTGGATTCTGATGCATCTCTAGAAGTCCCACCCTTCTCTTGAGTTGTTGTTTTCATGGGAGTATTCATAACTGCTTCTAGACTAGACTGTTGAATTTTTTTTAATGTCTCTTGTAGGTCTTCTTGCTCAGACATGTACTTTCGAAATGCTCTGTTCTTCCCTGGTAAACACTCAGAATTTACTCACGGTAAAACAAGTAACTATGCGCTTCTTTGTTTTTTATAGCCATAATGCACACTAAGGCGCACCCAAAAAAGGTTAATTTAACATTAAATGTTATGTACATTGTCCAAATCTATCTTATATATTGGTCCTTTCCTTACATTAAATGTTTCTTCAATGGACAAGTATGCCTTAAAGCGGAAAAATATGATTTCCCGAAAGTACTATATAACGGCTAGTTTTGAAACAAAAAATGTAACGGCTAGTTTTCTCTAGCTTCGCCGAAGGTTAGGTGAGTGGTGAATCTCACTACGCATTTCCATTCTCTTGATGGAACTTCACATCACTACCCCCTTCTTTACTTCATGACTTGATTTACTATGTGTACTTCGCAACACATCTTCAAATTTGCGAACTTCGTATAACGTGAAAACTGTTGTGTGCAGACTCTTCTCTTTGTTTAAGAGAGTCTCCCTTCATTTAAGAGAGAAATGTAAAAATATTCAACCTACGAAGGCTCAATCGTCATTTCATGTATATCTAGAATGGTGCACACTGGAAAAATACTGAGCAAAAGAAGGGTCGACCGACCTTTCATTTAAGAGAGAAATATAAACATATTAAATCTACGAAGGCTGGGACAACAATTCCCGAATCCCGACTTCCGCAGTAAATAGTAGAGGAAGGGACATTGGCTAAGTTATAACAAATAAAAAATATTTAAACCGACTTCCGTCTTCCGACAAGAAGGATCGGTCGCCCCTTCATTTAGTAGAGAATTGTGAACACCTATATCCAGCAATTGTATCCAGAATGGTGAACACAATAAGGATCAACCGACCCTTCTTGCAATCTAGAACTATTATGAACAGAATATTGGGAACAAGAAGGCTTGGTCGCCCCTTCATTTATGAGGGAATTGTAAAAATATTCAACCTATGAAGGCTAGGCCGTCAATTCATGTATATCCAGAATGGTGAACACTGGAAGAATAATGAGCACAAGAAGGGTCGATCGACCCTTCATTTACGATAGAAACGTAAAAGTATTTAATATACGAAGGTTGGGCCGACAATTCCCGACTTCCTACTTCCGCAGTAAATAGTAGGGATCGAGACATTGGCTAAGTTATAACATATAAACAATATTTATCCCGACTTCGAATGCCAATAAGAAGGATCGGCCACCCCTTCGTTTAGTAGAGAATTGTGAACACTTATATCCAGCAATTCACATGTATCCAGAATGGTGAACACAAGAAAGATCGAATGACCCTTCTTGCAGTCTAGAACTATTATGAATAGAATACTAGGCACAAGAAGGGTCGGTCGCCCCTTCATTTATGAGGGAATTGTAAAAATATTCAACCTACAAAGGTTAGGCCGTCAATTCATGTATATCCAGAATGGTGAAAACTAGAAGAATACTGAGCACAAGAAGGGTCAGCCAACCCTTCATTTACAAGAGAAATGTAAAAATATTTAATCTACGAAACCTGGGCCTACAATTCCCGACTTCTGAATTCCGCAGTAAATAGTAGGGATCAGGACATTGGATATGTTATAACATATAAACAATATTTATCCTGAATTCCGACTTCCGACTATCAACAAGAAGGATCAGACGCCCATTCGTTTAGTAGATAATTGTGAACACCAATATCCAGCAATTCACCTGTATACAAAATGGTGAACACAAGAAGGATCAACCAACCCTTCTTGCAGTCTATACCTATTATGAAAATAATACTAGGCAGAAGAAGGGTCGTCCGCCCCTTCATTTCTGAGGGAATTGTAAATATATTCAACCTATGAAGGCTCTACCGTCAATTCATGTATATCTAGAATGGTGAACACTGGAAAAATACTGAGCAAAAGAAGGGTCGGTCGACCTTTCATTTAAGAGAGAAATTTAAACATATTTAATCTATGAAGGCTGGGACGACAATTTCCGACTCCCGACTTCTGCAGTAAATAGTAGGGATCAAAACATTGGCTAAGTTATAACATATAAAAAATATTTATCCCGACTTCCGTCTTCCGACAAGAAGTATTGGCCGCCCCTTCGTTTAGTAGAGAATTTCCAACACCTATATCCAACAATTCACATGTATCCAGAATGGTGAACACAAGAAGGATCAGCCGACCCTTCTTGCAATCTAGAACTATTATGAACATAATATTGGGCACAAGAAGGGTTGGAAGCCCCTTCATTTATGAGGGAATTGTAAAAATATTCAACCTATTAAGGCTAGGCCGTCAATTCATGTATATCCAGAATGGTGAATGATGCAAAAATACTGAGCATAAGAAGGGTCGGTCGACCCTTCATTTGCGAGATAAATGTAAAAATATTTAATCTACGAAGGTTGGGCCAAAAATTCTCGACTTTTTACTTCCACAATAAATATTAGGGATTGGGACATTAGCTAAGTTATAACATAGAAACAATATTTATCCCGACTTCCGACAAGAAGGATCGATCGCCCCTTCTATGATTATCGCTCCTTCTATGATCGATTCAATCTCAAATGACTATATAAAATGTGCATTCGATCTCTCATGGATAATGCTAGCAGATTTGTTCTTAATCAAGCAATTGATTTTGAAAATGAGCAGTCGTTCCTTCTCCATCGATCATTATCCTAGAAATTTGCAAGTATACATCTAATATTAAAACACTAGTTGATAATTATAAACATTGTATGCATTCTTATATTAACTAGATAATATTTATTTATTTTGCAGATAAAACACGTCTGCGTTGTTGAGCCTTAGTCAATACCAGGAAATCATGTTCCTTGATTTGTTAAAAGATCATAATTTTGGTTTATTCAAGCATGACTGGTATGTTGAGATGGATTAACTAGATAATTTGTACCCGGATTTATATCTATTATGATTGGATGAGGAAGGAGATCCAACTCGAGTTGGATTATTGACATCTACAGATTCCATTACTGACGATTTATTGCGTGTTCAAGTTGAAGTGGTTGAGAGAGACCAGTGTTAACTTCTACAGGTTGATCTTATGGTTTTTAATTTTAGACCATATCTAATGAAGAGTGGTCCCGATTCAGATCCAGTTTCCTGTGTGAAGCAAGGGTGGTTTTTTCCCTCGTATGATGCTTCTAATCGGTATGGAATTAATACCGCATCATCTTTGAAGAAATGAATTTTTTCAGTATGGAAGAAAAGAATCTTGACTGCGAAAACTTCCTCTGTATTGCATCACATGAATATTGAAAAGAAGTTGACAAATGTAGGCCATGAAAATATTCTTATCTACCTTAGAAGAACATTTATCAATCATATTGAAAAAGAAGTGACCAAATCTTGCTTCAAAACACTCAAATTAAGTCCTTATATTGCAATGACGCAGAAAGAGACTAAGAGCTTCGAAAGTTCAACAAGAACAGATCAAATACTTTTTGTTCAATGAGGAAAAAAATTCTATTGACGTAACAAGATGTGTTGTTGCACCTCCGCATTTGCAATATCAAAAAGTTGATGAGGAGGCTGTGGCAAAGATGGTTTTATATCTTCTCTCAATTTTTACAACAACATTGAGAGATGATATTCTATTGCCTTTCAATAAGGAGACCACGTTGGGATTTCTTCTTGGAAATGAAGACGAAATTAATTTTCCTTCAGTAAATTTTTATATATTGAATGGGAATCATATTATTTCTGCGCAAAATAAAAAATCATTCAAATTCATAAATATCAATCGGACCATTCAAGGTATTGGCATCGAACAACTCGTCTTCTACATAAAGATGTTCCTCAACACAAAATCATTCAAATTCATAAATATCAATCGGACCATTCAAGGTATTGGCATCGAACAACTCGTCTTCTACATAAAGATGTTCCTCAACACATTATCAACAAATTATGCAAACAAAAAAATTTATCAAACAAGGAATTTGCAGACACTCCATTCATTTCTCAAGTTGTAAAAGCAAGGGAGAAATGGATATCCTATGGTAGGCCATCCCGCCCAGGAAAGGGAAACACTTCCAGTGATGATTGGAAGGTATAGAGTTTTTCTTCTTATCAATCAAAGTCTTTAGATTGCTTCCTGTGTTATGAAATTAGCAAATTAAATATTATCTTTAATTTGATATGTTTCCAGTCTTTCCAAGGTGAATATATGGATATCTTTGTTGTTCAAACAAAGGAGAGCCTTAAAGACAAGATAAATCTTGATTTGACATCGGATCCACTGTGGAGTAAATGGATGTCTGTATTCGAGCTTTACAAAATTGGTCCCTTTCCATGCTCACCCAAGAGCATCACTCAAATTGATTTTGTTCAAAATAAAATAAAGAATAATGGATCTAATTTTTTTAGACCATTCTGTGATCTTGATGAAGATGAATTGATCATTGTGGCAGACAATATAATCAATGGATCGGTTTGGTTGAGCACATTAGTCGACAAAAATGTTTGCGCGGAGACTTTATATCAATATTGCAAGCAAATCAAGGACGAGAGGTCAACCAGGGATTCGATCTTTGAATATTTCAGAGTTCATGATGTTTAAACTTTTTTATCACAGATTATCGTTGTCGATAATGTCATTGAAATCTATAAAACTGCACCAAATCATCTCCAACAACTGTGCAATATTTTATGCTTCGAAAAAAAAGCAAAATCTCTGGGTAAGAAGAGAAAGAAATAATCTGAAGAGGATAATGGTACCAAATAACCAAATGATGCTAAGAAAATATTGAACATATATATCAATAAAGAGGGGATGGGTATGTCCATTGACGTCGTCAAAGATAGTTCCCAGTTTGCTTGTCAATGTTGTTATCCTGCATCTTTGGTCAACACACTAAGATCCATTGCATTTTTTGATGCGACAATCAATTGTGAATTTGTTGTTCTTGATATGTGTAATTGTGATAGTCCTTGGACAAAAGAATATATGCTTGCGTTGTTGTACTACTGAGAATCAAATGAAGTGGTATGTACTTGTATTTTTTTAGCTGATATGGAAAACTCTTGTATGATTTCTAAAGCTTTCACAATTTTCAGCAAGAAAAGGTAATGCATAATCCTACCAACGGAGTTTATAAAGATATATCCAAGGACTTATTTATAGGATTCTCTATTATACAGTGTTGGAGAATTGGAATGGATGAGGATAATTTGTCTACTTTAAAATGGATATGGATTGGAATGATGAGGGCCTACCAATGATTGATTTACCTTTGCCCCAGGTTAACAATGATAGTTCAAGAATCCATGTTTTTGCAAAAGAAAGGACACAGAAATTTTGGTAACACATAGTTTCCAGACTGGTCTCTTCTCAAGGTACAGTTATTTTGTTGTACGCAGGAGGTAGAGTTCTTCGTTCGTTGATCAGGTCGCCAAATAGAATAGTTATTTCTATTGTGGAGACAATACAACAGGATTTGTTTATGAACAATTTCTATCATGAATTGGGTATAAACCAAGGTATTTATATTAACATTTTCAGATGTCTTATTTCATTGTATTTTACTTTTCTCGGTCGGTTATGTTCAATAACATATTCAAATTCATATTCTATACAAATTCAAATAAATAGCACACTTAGGTATCATCCAATAAAATTATACTATCTGATGACGACCCTAAATGTGATAGATGACGACCTTGAATGTGATAGAGAATCCACAAAGAACTAAAAAACTGGAGAACAATATGGACAATATGGACAAGAAGGTTAAAAATTATTTATCAAAGATCCTGGTTGAATTAACTAAATTATGAACAAGGATAGTGACCTTGAATACTTGCAAAAATTTATATAAAATGTATACCTGCAAATTTCCAGGTCAAGATGGATTGCTATTCAACATGTGGATCATCCACAACTAGAGTTGGTATCGACGATGTCCATGGATATTAGCCAACAAATCACATTGGATAATAATGAACCAGGCGATAGCTTGGATAATAATGAACCAGGAAAGGGCTTGGTGTCAAAACGCGGTATCTCCAGCAATGTTACTCACCACTCAAATGTTGGCCTGGCATTGACAGGTAAAAGACAAAGAATATTTTCTACTTAAATTGATAAAACAAATGTATTCCGAAATATATAATGACAAGCAATATTTCTGTGCATCTCCCCATACAAAAATTTTATTGATATTAGAAATGGAAGGTTTTCTATTTCGCAAGAAAGTCAAAGAAAATGACTCCAAAAGAGAAAAAAAGGGAAATAAAAAAAATAATGTTGGAGGGAAAAAAGTAAAAAAGGGGGAAGAAAGTGTTGTTGGTTAATTTGAATTTAAACACAAAGAAACTTCATATGAGTCACAAACATGTGCCATGCAATTTTTGAGATTATGTATTTCCAAATTCGATGTTGGTTTTTCGTCATCTAAATGTGGGGTCAATGAGGGGAAGCCATTGTTTACAAAAAAATTGACGGCAGGTAGTGCAAAAAACTCATATGGGGAACAAATTTTATTTTTATGGTTTCGAGAGAGATGTACCAACGATAGAATGAAATACACAAAAAAATATGGAGAGTGTGTGGAAGGAGTTCCCAATGAAATATTCACAAAGAAATACATCAAGGATTGTTTTGGAGGGTGATGATGTGAAAGCACATCCATGTCAAAAATGTATTTTGAGTAAGTCCTTTATTGCATTGCTTGCTAGGAAAAATAGTGAATTGGTAGATCGACTTTGGCATGTTCTTGGTAAAATGCATGAATCAACTGATATCAGACCCTTCACTTCCTTCTTCTAGTTAAGCGACAACCATCAAATGTAACCTATCATTTCCTCTTTCAAGTGCGGGAAACACTAGATTTAACCTATGGATATTTTAAATCATTCAATGTGTTTTCTGTTTTTGTATGCAGTCTGGATCTTGTTAGGATATTCCTATACTCCATCCTAGTCCTTCTAGCATTTCTGTCATTTTCATTTTCAGTCATGCATGCAAAATTAGGTTTTGCATGCAATTAGGGTTTGCATGCATCCTAGTCATCAGTACCAGCACCTAGCCCTCACCAAACTAGCCCCCGAAGCTTCCTTCAGATCAGTTTAGATCTCCTAGAGCTTAGTGCACCCTCCTTTTACCTACTGCATGAGAAGGGTGACTTTCACCTACCAGTCCAGTTTAGTTCAGTTAACTGAGTTCTCTCCCTAATTTTAGGCTTAACTCACTCTTAACTGATCTTATCACTCCGATGGACCTCCAGTGTGACTAGATAACCTCTTCTGACTCTAGTTAGCTCCATCTGCACCCTCCACTGAGCCTCCTTCACTACATTAGTGCTTCCATGTGCCAGTTACACCAACCACACTCAGTTAGACTTAGTTTCACTCCCGGTTGACCATTACTTGTGCATTGATGACTTCACTGATGAGAAGGTGGACTCCTAGTTATTCTTTGATGACTCTCCACTGATTATGGATCTGTGCATGAATGCTAATTCGAATTACACCTAGTGAATTCGAATCCTCAGCATTGAATATTTACTAGTTTACTATTCAGATTAATGTAACATGTGTAATTATTCTGCCTCTATCAAAGCTCCTTTGGATCTATGTTCTATTGATTCTCTCTTCTTCTATTATTCCTAAATTCTTTCATTGTGAGGTTTACATCATCTCTTTGGATCTTATATGGGCATTTTCACATGGTATCAGAGCCATTTGAGAGTATATTCTACCTCCATTCTTGAGAGTTTTTTGTAGGTATTTCGAAGTTCCAGCAGTTACAGCAGCAAATTCAATAGTTTCTATTTGCACTTGTTCCAGCACTCAAGATGAGCAATTCGAATGCTTCTTCTTCTTTTGCTCCTATGATCCTCACTCCCTTCAATTACTTTGAATGGAAGGGTGAGATGAAAATTCACTTGATGCATAAAGGGCTTCAAAGATTGGTTTATGAAAGAGATGCAATACCACATGCAGCTGTAGAGAGAGTCAAGCATCTAAAAAAATTGGATGAAGCTTTTGGATTCATATGTCCAAAGATCTATTGTTCCATGTTGAAGGATTGAAGTCTCCAAATGAGTTATGGACTAAATTGGAGAGTCTTTTTGGAAAACAAGATGGGCTAAGAGGCCATATTTTTGAAAATGAATTGGTTTCCCTACAACCTAGCAATTTTGAGAGCATTCAAGCATTCTTCTCAAAATTTAAAAATTTGGTTTTACAATGCAAGCATTGTGGCATCACTAAAAGTGATGAGCAATTGGTGCTCTCCATTTTGAGAAAACTTGGATCTCAATTTTCTGTCTTTGTATCTACTTTCCATTCTGGGTGAATGTCAATCCCTGGATGGAAGTTTCCTACCTTAGAAGTCTTCATTCAAGCCCTCATTCAAGAAGAGGACAAATTGTTTCAAATGGGTGCCATAAACACCTCCAAAGATCTAGCTCTTCTAGCTGGTGAAGCAAGTGGAGCGAATGCAAAAGGGAGGCAAAAAGACAAGGACAAGAAGCCATCAAAATCCAAGAATGACAAACAAAAGAGACCAAATTGTTCCTACTGCAAGAGAGGAAACCATCTTGAGAAAGCTTGCATGCACAAGAAAATTGATCTTCTAACCAAGCTTCTTGAACAAAACAAAATTGTTGTTCCAAAAGAAGCAAATGTGTCTGATTCTGGAAGTGGATCTGATGATTGCCATGCATTGGTGGTTGGTTTTTCAAAGTCGAAATCCCTCCTCATAGATTCTGGATCCTCCAACCACATGGTTTCCTCTGAAGAATCCTTTTCCTCTTTGGATCTCCAAGATGGGCCTACCATTCACATGGGAGACAACTCTCAGATTTCTGCCAAAGGATTGGGTACAGTTCATATGGAGCATGGTAAGTTCAAAAATGTTTTATTTGTTCCTTCTCTAACAATTAATTTGTTGTCAGTATATCAAATGACTCATACAGGATCACCAAAGCAAGTAATTTTTGGTCCAAACACAATAGATATTACAAAAATATCCACTAGAAAGGTTATAGCGAATGGGATTGCTAATCATGCCTCAAAGGCATATGAGTTCTCACACTTCATGCCTTTCTCTTCGACTATTACTTCAGATTCTGATGAAGATCACAGTGACTCCTCTTCTGATGAAGAAGAAGATCAAGATTTTGATGTTGAGATCATAGTTCAAGAAGATTCAGATCCAGAACCAACACTTATTATCAGTCTAGATTCGAGGTCAATATGGGCTCACACAGTCCTTGCTACTAATGAGAACACAATTGATGATTTATCTGTTCACAGAACTACTAGACTTCAACATCATGCCAACCTTACATTATGCCATCCACCTCTCCATGAGAGATGCAGCATGATGATGGGGTTCTCTCTTCCATCTCTTGGGAAGACTCCTCATGTTCCATTCGCTCCAGTTACAAAAAGAGTTCCTGAAAGACTTGCTTCGTCCAACACATTCTCCACATAGTGGGAGGCATATCAAGAGACTAGATCCAGATCTAGCTCCTACTTTGGCTTCCTACAGGGGATCAGCTTGCCAAGTCTTTTGCAAAAGTTTTCATTGATGAAATCTTCTTTCTTTTTTGCATAGTATGATGGTTCTTTAAGTTATTTACTATTATTTTGAGGGGGGTATTTTTCCCATGAGGTTTTCCCCATTTCTTCGGTTTATGGACAGTTCTTTATTTTTCTATCATTTCTTTGATTGTATGGGTGATATTTTGTCCTAGTTACTAGGGCCCAGGATGGATTAAGCGGGGGTGTTAGGATATTCCTATACTCCATCCTAGTCCTTCTAGCATTTCTGTCATTTTCATTTTCATTCATGCATGCAAAATTAGGGTTTGCATGCATCCTAGTCATCAGTACCAACACCTAGCCCTCACCAAACTAGCCCCTGGAGCTTCCTCCAGATCAGTTTTATCTCTCCTAGAGCTTAGTGCGCCCTCCTTTCACCTACTGCATGAGAAGGGCACCTTTCTTCACCTACCAGTCCAGTTTAGTTCAGTTAACTGAGTTCTCTCCCTGATTTTAGGCTTAACTCACTCTTAACTGATCTTATCACTCCGATGGACCTCCAGTGTGACTAGATAACCTCTTCTGACTCCAGTTAGCTCCATCTACGCCCTCCACTAAGCCTCCTTCACTACATTAGTGCTTCCATGTGCCAGTTACACCAACCACACTTAGTTAGACTCAGTTTGACTCTCGGTTGACCATTACTTGTGCATTGATGACTTCACTGATGAGAAGGTGGACTCCTAGTTATGCTTTGATGACTCTCCACTAATTATGGATCTGTGCATGAAGGCTAATTCGAATTACACCTAGTGCATTCGAATCCTCAACATTGTATATTTACCAGTTTACTATTCAAATTAATGTAACATGTGTAATTATTCTGCCTCTATCAGAGCTCCTTTGGATCTATGTTCTATTGCTTCTCTCTTCTTATATTATTCCTAAATTATTTCATTGTGAGGTTTACATCATCTCTTTGGATCTTATGTGGGCATTTTCACAGATATCACCGCAAAAGAAACTATTGGTTCTGGGAGTAGAAGGATTTCTCTTTGGAGTTCGGATGTTATCAAACATTGAATATTTTTCCAAACAACCTCATTTTGTCCATAATTTCTATCATTATTATGCACAGATGTTCAACCCCGATATTATCATTGTTGACAGAGAACATTTTGACGTTTCTCTGTGGTTTTCCACACTCGACAACATGCAAATTATAAAATTACTTGGTAAATTTGTATGGTTGAAGAATGAAGACTTTGTATTTATTTGGGGTCGAGAGCAATGTAAACATAGTACTATTTGTAATGTTGGTGAAGTACTACACATATAGAAAAATTCGTTCAAGAATGTACTTGTCCAATATGGATATATATATATATAAAATAGACATGTTGTTTATAGATGAAGGGAAATATCATTCAGCAGATAATAGCAAGGAAAACTGCTTGAAAATGCCAACTAGTTGGACATTTGATGATTCACAAGATAGAGAAATAACTATAAAAACAATGATGTGTTCTCCGTTGAATTATCTCGGGCCTCGTTAAAAAATGGGGCGTTGGTTAAAGACATTCAACTTCAAATGACTGCCATTTATACAAACAACAATTCATTTAGTGATTTGTATATTTTTTACAACTTCTACATTTAATTGATGCAAACTTTATTAGACAATTCTCATATTATTTATGAACATCGTATCATGTATCTGGTGATGTGTTTCAAAACGTGTAGAACATGAAAGCAATATACTTAGAAACATTGAAACATAATATTTTATTGACTGGGTTGTGTGTGTGTTTTTTTTGTTTGCATATACTAGAAGATTGGTTACTAGTAAACAATTGATTATTTTTTATTTCAATGGAGTTTTGCTACACACAGTACATAAAAAAAAAAATCTGGATTGCCATGAACACCAAATATTGAATCAACCACAAAGTATTATTTTATACATCCAGGATTTAGGGAATTTTTTGAAAAATGCTTTAGTATATTTGAAGTTGGGGTATGGACATCTGCACAACAAAAAATTGTTGACGATTTTTTGCCAACATTATTACAAAGAACATGATTGCAAAGGGAACAATTTAGAGTAATTTTAACAAAAGAATATTGTTCTTGCATAGCCAGAGAGGGTTATTAGGGTGATGGAAATCCTTATGTATTTCTCAAGCCTTTAAACAAAGTTTGGGACATTTTGATCCATGGTTGGGATGCTACAAATACAGTGATTGTAGATGAATCGGAAGAAAAACATGTTTTTAACGAGGAAGGGAACTGTATTATAAGAAAAACATATACTTGCCAAGATGTCAATGACACATTCTTGTTAGATTGATTGTGGCCTTGCTTGCTGCACCTGAATGGCGTGAGTGATGTCAGACCAATTGTGAATAAAATGAAAATGAAAGTATTTTGTTAAATAATAAACTTATGTTTGTTTGTACTATTATGTTCAATTTCACTGTGATTATAATACTTGTAAAGTGTCGAGTTTGGTTTTCGAAAATGAAAAATCGGAGCCTGAAAGTGCCTAAATCAGCTTTCAAAATTGAAAATTTAATTATTGGAAGTGTCAAAAGTAGCCTTCCAAAAGGGAAAATTCAGGTTCTAAAAGTGCCATTATCATATTTATCATGTCGGAAAAGCGCAAAAAACAATTTCAAAAGGGGGGATATCAAAAGCAAAAGTATGCTTTTGGAACCTGGATTTGGCACTTTTGGAACCGGATTTGGCACTTTTGGAACCGGATTTGGCAATTTTGGAACTTGGATTTGGCAATTTTGGAACCGGATTTGGCACTTTTGGAATCGGATTTGGCACTTTTGGAACCAGATTTTGCACTTTAGAAACCTTGATTTTGGGGTTTAGAAAGGTTTTTTTTTAACCCATCTTCAAAGTGACTTGGACTAGAATATGTCCAATTTTAATGAAATTGGTTTTTATCATGTTTTTGGTTATAAGTGAGGACTAAATATCCCTCCGTAAAGATACGAGGTTTCACTGATTTGTCGTACTGGGCCTTGATGCACTTCTTATGAGATTCATTAGCCAAAGTTGCATCACGCCAGTTTCGTCAAGTTTTTCCAAGTATAGAAATTGTTCTTTCTCAGGAGTGATGTTTGGTAAAAGTTCAACAGCGAGTTTCAGTGACAGAATCTCGCACACTATAGGTAATATTGCCTCTAGTCTGTACACCAATTGAAAGGGTTTAAAACCAGTGGTAGTTTTGACGGAAGTATTATATACCCATAGGGCTGAAAAAAGCATGGTATGTCAGTTGGACTTGTGTGTCCCTACCATACGTTGAATCATGGTTTTCAAGACCTTGTTAATGGCCTATACTTGTATGTTTGACTAAGGGTAGTAGGGATTTGAGTTGTCATGTCGAAAACCCATCCTGGCGCTTAGTTAATCCACCATCTTGTTTTGGAAATGTGATCCATGGTAAGTGATGATGGCATGAGGGAATCCGAATCACGCAATGATATGATTGCACATAAAGAGTGCAACAGTTTCGTCGTCGTCTTTGTACGTAGGCATAACCTCGGCACACTTGGTGAAGTAGTCTACTGCGACAATAACATAACCATACCCCCCGACGGAGGTAGGCTTACAGTGCATGAAATCGATGCCCCATTTGGAGAAGGGACCGACGGCGATAATTGGATGTAATGGGGTGGGATGTGAGCGCTTTTTATGATGAAAAAAATGGCAAGGAGGACACTTCTTGACGGCTTCAATATAATCTTTAAAAATGGAAGGCCAATAGTATCCAACACGTAGGATTTTCTAGGTTGTATCCATCCCAGAAAGATGACTGCCACATGCCCCCGAGTGACAATCATTCAGTACATCTTCGGCCTCCTCATGAGTTAAGCAGCGTTGGAGAATAGAATTGACACCATGACGATACAATGTGTCACTAATGATGAGGTAATACTTTGCATGGTGATGCACACGACGGAATTCGTCATGTGATAGTTGAGGACCGAAGCGTTGGGTCCAGAGATACAATGTGATGTCTCCATACCAAGGGTTATAAGTATTGATAAGAAACAAGGAATCGTTGGGGAGAGAGTCCATGGGCTCTGTTTCCTGATCAGTACGGGGAAGATCGCAAATGAGCTCGGTGAAAACCAAAGACTTATTTGATTTGGCCTTCTCAGACTGGAGGTCGAATTCCTGAAGAATTACAATCCAGCGTGAATATGTTCCCCCTAGTACCTCACGCGTAAGAACGTGTTACATGGGGTTAGATTCGACGTTGATGGTGGTAATGCAGAGGAGGATTTAGTGACGAAAATTCTGTATAGTAATGACTGCTGCGAGGGCTAGCTTATCGACATGTGAATATCGAGTTTAAGATTTGATGAGACCCTTACTAAGGTAGTATATCACATGTTCATGGGCGTGACTATCTTCATGTACCAAAACCATAGCAATAGTGGAAGTGGAAGCAACAAGATAAAGGATATAATACTTGGTGGAATTTGGTGGTTGTAACACAGGTGCATGAGTGATATATTCATGTTTCAGGTTGTCGAAGGATTGTTGAGCATAATCATCCAAAATGAATGGGACGTCCTTCTTAAGCAACCGCATGTATCCCTGTGTTTTTTCTGCGAAATTGCACACGAAACGCCTCAAGTAGTTTGCCTTCCCCTACAAACTTTGAAGTTATGGAATATCTGTGGACGGTGGTAGAGAAACAATGGCTTCCAACTTGAGGGGATCGATGTGGATCCCATCCTTTGAAATGATGAATCCTAAAAGGCGTCCGGACTCGACACAAATTATGTACTTATGATTATTTAGACATATATTATACCGTCGACACCTGAGGAATACAACTGTCAGATGATCGATGTGGAAGTCTCGACGATTCGAATGAGCAGGGAGATTGTCTAAATAAGGTTCCACAAAATCCTTTACGTTGTGGAAAGCGTACGACATAGCCCGCTAGAATGTAGCACCGACATTTTTAAGGCCAAAAGGGATTTTGTGATACACGAACGTACCCCATGGGAAAATGAAAGTCATCTTATGTTGATCGGAAAGATGGATCTTTATTTGATTTTAGATGGTAAATCCATCCATGAATGAGATCATGACGCTTTCGGCACAGTTGTTGATTATTTGGTCAATGAACGGGGTAGGGTAATTATCCTTGGGACAAGCCTTATTAAAATCCATGTAATCGACACAAACCCTTATGGTGCCCTATTTTTTAGTAACAGGGATGACATTAGAGACCCAATCTATTAAGGGAACAAGATAAATGAACTCGGCCTCCAATAGCTTTTCTATCTTTTCCTTAATAGTTGTAGTTTTCCTAGGGTGCACAGGGTGGATTTTTTACCGGACAGGTTTTGCGTCGGGATATGTTTGAATCTCGTGCATAACAATAGCAGAATCAATCACGGGCATTTCCTCATAGCTCCATGCAAAGATGTTGCGTAATTTTTTAAGCAAGGCCATGAAAGTGGTGACTTCTTCCGAAGAACAAGTTTGGCCTAGGTGAAGTTGTTCCACGAATCTTGGTTTTACCGAGATGTCGATCGGAAAGGTAGGCATGATGTTAGCCAGGTTTCCCTCTATTACCTTATCGACTGTCACGATAGGATATTGAGGGTAAGGAAAGACATCTGGTGAAACAATTGTTTTAATGGCGTTCTCTACCGAATCTAGTGGCAGAAGGAAAGATGATCTATGGTGAAGGTCTTCCCATGGGGATTCATCCACGCTCATAATCTCCGTGATTGACTCGTTAGAATGAAAAGTATGGAGTAGAGGATCAGGTAAGGATGAGGTCCGTTGTAATGGCAGAGAACATGAGGTAGATGCCAAGACAGAGTGGACATCTGGTAAATCAGGAGTTGATTGGATGTCCTCGTAAGTAGCTTCTGCGGGGATGAGAGGCATCATGTCTCCAATCGAATCGAAATTATCTGGATCGAGCACAATCCATTGGTTTGTCGAGTAATGAGAGGAATAAATCATGTTCACCATGGCAACATGGGAAGGGGGATCTGATGTTGGAAAGACTCCCATCAGGGATGAATCTTTAAGGAGTCCTACCCCCACACTCTCATATATCTACATAGAGTGTCCTAAAAGAGGGACAGTGTCCACGGGATGAGTAGTGGCGTCAGGTGTACATAAATATAATTGGTTGATAGTGACAATATTCCATTGGTGGGTGTTACGGCGTAATTTTCCACCTTGTGAGCATCAGCACTCATTGACCTTCAGTATTCATTTTATTGACTCAGATCCACATTTTATCCTCCAGGAACCCATTGTTCCCTATTTTTGTTCCACTATACCTAGCATATACGCAGGCTGCACCAATATAGCCCGCGTACATCGAGTTAAATGGTAAGAAACAATAGAAATTCACTTTTCACTCCAAAAAGCGGTCTTAGGGTGACCTTTGGCCCTCCATATACCCCAGAAACAACTTGATTCAACCTTTCACCTACCTTTGGAGGGTTATATATTGAGCTCTTATGCTGCATGGAAGGGGGAGGAAAGAGAGAGCATAGAAACTCTATTGGATTTTTTCCACGACTTGAGATTACATCCATTAATCCTTGTTGTTGTGAACTTCTTATGTTCACCTACCAAAATACTTCATAGTTTGAGTTTGTCATTGCATGGGGGATTGAAGTGGTGGAGGCATAAGTGGAGGGACCTAGTTCTTGGTTCAGATGAGTTTCCGGCAAGAGGTTGTATCATGTACTTCTTGTTTTCATTAATGGAAATACTCATTTTCTTTTCTAATTGATATTGTAAATGTTTGTTTAATTAAATTGGGTTACATTTACTTGTTATATCATGGACCATGTTATTATGCTAATATATTTCACATATTATATGCACTTGCTTGTATTTGTTGTTGAGACTAAGCTGCAGGTTCAAGTGTAGAGATTTGAAAGCTCAACGGGGATCTACTTCGAACATCCAATTGAAGGTTGGTTATTTACTCCACATTTTAGCATTTACATTTATAATAGCATTGCATTGGGAATTGAGTTGATTTTTGGTAGTCATCTGTATGTTTTGGTCTGCCCCGAACCATAGGAAGTTTTATCCGTAATAGAAATGGTGACTCCGCTAGGGATGAACCTCCATTTTGGGGATTTTTAGGCATTTTTCCTTATTTTGAGTTTCTATTTGTCGATATTTTCTGTCATTGATTGGTCGTTGGGATCTGGATTAGAGATCTTTCTTTTTCTAAGTTGTTTGATTCATTTTTGGTCCACTTGTTTTTCCATGTATGCGGGTCAGCTTAGGTTAGTCCGCGTCTACCCACTACTGTTAGTATAGTATCCAGCGTACAGACGCTACTGTTCTATGAACAGTCACGTACAACTCCAGGATTGTCTTGTTTATGATCTTTGGTTGTTGCTGGGTTGATTCTGAGTGTTCCTGAGTCTTAGTAGGCCCATTTCCTTACTGTTCCATGCTCTTTTATTAACCAAAAACTCCTCTTTCTTTAGTTTTTGAGCTTTTGGTTTCAAACCATTTTTCATTTTTATAGCTCACTAGATTGGCTGAATCTTACTATTTGGGATTTGTTGGGTTATTTGCTTGATATGCTCTGTATTTTTACTGAATAGTTCTGATTTCGCTTGCATTTTTTCATTCATTATATTGAAAAAATACAAAAACATTTGCATTTTCATTTCATTTATACTTGAAAATACAAAAACATTTTGCCTTATGTTATTGAATTTTGCATTAGAGTGCTTGTGCTTTCACTAGGATTTGCTTGAGCATGAAAATATTAAGAGATTGCATTGTATTTTTTAATCATTCATTTGACTGTCATATAGTGGCATACCTTTTTTATGGATAGATGAGTCTAGTATTTTTCGGGTGTGCATGTCATTGAGTCTTTACACATCATTAGTTTCATGACCATATCCTTTGAGTAATCACAACCATTTAAAATTAATGCTTAATCTAAAATTGATTAGAAACGATTTTCTCTTTTATAGGGTGCACCAACTAGTATAGGTTTAGAGTATTGGAATAGATCATTGTGAGTTAACAATACAAGAGTATTGAACCAAACATTATGTGTCTGACCAGGGAGTGGTGAAACCCATGGTAAAAATCAGTGTTCTCATGAAGCTCTACTAAAACCACAGTTAATCACAAGGTCACAGGAGGTTGGTTGCAGAGATAGCCCTACAATACTAGCTGGATGTGGGAGGTACTTTCGGTATTTGTTCATGTACAGGGGCTCTTGCGGGATTTGACCCTCTTGAGTTTCAAGCTTAGTTACCCTGCCCATACAACGGATCCCTCCTGCAACTATCCGTCTGAGCATTGGTTATACGTGGTGGCCTTAGTTGCTTTATCCAGGTCTCACATAGGGTGCTTGCAGTGGTTATACTGTGAGTATCCTAAGTCAGATAGTGGTCAAACAACACAGTTGTTATATGTATAGGGATTTGAACCAGTGCATGCAGTAAAGTCTGAGGGCCCTTATAACTGATTATGTTACCTCCGGTTATAGTTTGGGAGTCTCAAACATCTCCTAGGAGAGACATACCGGCTCTAGTGTCGGGAGGTCCCTTGATCCAGTCTTGTTTGTGTGCATTTGGTTGTAGGTTTCTTTTAGGTGTATGCTCTGTGACGATCTAGTAGGCCTTTAGGAGATGATTATTGGTTGACTTTTTGGAGTCATCGTGGATCGAGATCTGCCTCTCTGTCGATCTCGTAGGTTAGTTAGTGTACCGGCTAGCGATTTGTCGCAACCTTTGGTCGGGAAGCATCGGAGGACTGCCGCTGGTCCTATAAACACATTTCATGAGCTTCAAGGAGCTTCTATTATGAGTTCTACACCTGGAACGTCTAGAGTCCCAGTGAATCCATCCATTATCACATCGAGAAACTCCCCTCTGGTCACTCCTAGGGGTGAATGGGGAGGAGGTTCTCGACACACTATTCCTCATGGTTTTGGGATGTCCCCACTTACGAGCACGAACCCATTCGATGATACACAACCATCTAGTTTTTGATATGGGATTCCAGGTTATGGTACTTCATCTATCCCTTTGACCTCAAGTCCTTTTACATATGGTATTCCCAGTTATACACCGACTATTACGTCCACCATGTTTAGTAGTCACGCTAGCTCTAGTGTTGGAGTTTGGGGCACTATACCTTCCTTCATATCCTATCAGTTTCGGAGTAGCTACATCCCTCCATCTAATCCGACTGTTGGCAGAGAACCACCTCCTTCGTCATCCCTTAGCGTTAGTGTGAACCCATTTTCGAGTGGAGGTTCCATGTTAGGTATTGGATCCAAGACTTTCATTCTGTCTGTTCATCCACATGTCACTATGCATGTACCTTCAAACGCTTTTGTGATTCCAAAAAACCATCCTATTGATAGCTCTTCAGTTCCATGGAGTGCTCACATACCATTTTCATATAGATCTCACTCGTTTGGTATTCCTTCCTCGAGTGGGTATATGGGACCCCATTATCATGGAGGTCATTCTCATGGATTTTCAGTTGGTCCTACTTATTATCCCAATCCTTCACATGGAATCCCTTCTATGCATGTACCTGTGTATTCCGATGCGGGTCATTTTGGAGGAGGTTACTATCCTTATAGTCACGGTCATGGTTATTACCAGAGTTCATCGACACCACAGGTGTCAACTTCAATGTATACAGTCCTACCTTACAGTTCACAGAACCAGTCTCTTTCGGGAGCTCATATTCCAGCTTCACAGCCTTAGCTCCCTTTTCTTGCTAGATTGAATCTACCAAATCTTTTGAAGCACACGAATGATCTGGTGTGTCACGATCCTACATGGCCTTTAGTCCCCACCAAGATTCCTTCTGACATTCCGAAGTTTGATGGGAAGAAGGGTGAGGATCCAGGTGATCACGTTACTACTTTTCACCTATGGTGCTCATCAAATTCCTTAAGCCATGACTCTATCTGTTTGAGGCTATTTCAATGCACCCTCACGAGGGCAGCGGCGAAATGGTATGTTGAGCTTCATAGGGGCACATATAGAGGTTTCAACGATTTAGCTTTGGTTTTCTTAGACCACTTTCAGTTGCCGTTCCATTATGATACTGGCACCGAAATGTTTTCCACCTTCCATTAGGACAAAGCCACGCACATCTTTGACCATATTCAGGAGTGGTGCCGGCAGAAGAGGCTAGTGAAAGCCAACATTCCTCCATAGTTTTTGTTGGAGTGGTTCCTTAAGTCTTTACTCCTTACATTTCAAAAGACATTTCATTTTCCAGTATTATGACTAAGGAAAAAGCTATCTTCAAATCCCAACAGCTAGACCTAGTCTATGCTCAGTCTAGCATATTATACGATATTATACCTGATGCACCATGGTCACGACATGAGCCCAAGCCTGCTCGTGGACCACATGTCGATGGTATTATTGATCCACAAGTACTCATCCTGTAGATTTGGTTACGAACTATATTCACAATATGTCCATTAGCCAATCTACCCCCGGACAGGCTCACGCCTCATCCGGTCCCACCTAATCGTCAGATGTTCACTCTATACAATCGGTGAACTCATCAGGTAACCAGCAACCTAGTGGGAAGAAAAAGGGGAAGAATAATCGTAGGGCTGGGAATAATAGGAATAACAACAATGCTGGTGGGGACCAAAAACCTAGATGTAAAGTGAAATTCCCTTGTAATCTTTGCATGGACTGTCACCTTACACATTTGTGTCCTCATCTTGAAGAAGCTGCGAAGCACATAGCACAGGGCCCAGCTGTGTTGAAGGATCCCCTTCCTAACCACCAAAATATGCCTTTGGGTGCTTCGATCGTCGGTAGTGGAACTTATGAAACTTCAATGTCTTCTACCCCTGCTGGCGGTTATGGATGCATTAATATGGTCAAAACGGAAGTTAGTGTTGCTACTCGCTCTCGTGATTATGGAGCTCCACAACCTCCATTAGGGAATGATCCCCCTCCTCTTGATACTCCATTGCATATCGAGAAGCCGAACTCTATGCCGCGGATACCAAAATGTGTTCTTAAGTGCTCGACGCACAATCCCAATGCTCGAGCCGCCCATAACTACTCCATTGTAGAATATTTGGGCCAGACTCCGTGCGCCATGTCAGCTCTCGAGGTTCTCCAAGCTTGTCCTTCTCAGAAGACTACCCTTTTATGTGCTTTCGGTGTCTAGGATTAGTGTATCCTGAACATTATCAAGTTCGACACTACCGATGTCCAACCTCGGTTTCCCTATCACGTGGATTTTCAAGTCCACGTTAGGTGCCTAGAGAAAATCAT
Organism: Larix kaempferi; assembly: GCA_027924585.1. Classification (NCBI taxonomy): domain Eukaryota; kingdom Viridiplantae; phylum Streptophyta; class Pinopsida; order Pinales; family Pinaceae; genus Larix; species Larix kaempferi. Next base: position 26,104,313 of record BSBM01000370.1, on the reverse strand, counting down.
TAAACATACCATGGTTGATGAAGGTGCTTCTACGTCAGTTATGTCATTAGCTTGCTGTAAGGCTATGGGTTCACCCCCTTTTTCGAAGTCTATAACCATGTTGAATTCATTTGATGGTCGTTCTTTCCGGATGCATGGTATTATACCCTCCCTTGAAGTCCACTTGGGTGGGAAGACCGTGTCAATTGAAGTTGAGGTGCTTAATGCACCCATCAACTCCAACCTTTTGCTAGGTAGGAATTGGATCTACGCTATGCGAGCGATCGTGTCCTCTCTGTTTAGAGTTATTTGCTTTCCACATGAAGGAAATATTGTGACAGTCGATCAGATCGATTACACGAGTTCCAATACTATTGCATCACCAAGAATGGAATTTCCTCAGATAAAAAATTATGAGCCGACAACTAGGAATATTGGTGTAGGATTGTATTCCTCTTTGATGGGACATTTTGACTTTGTTGCACCAATCTCCTTTATAGGAACCGTTTCCGATAGTGCCCCTTCCTCATTAAATAATGTACCATTCCAGACATCATATTTTAGTGATCCATGGAGTGTACCCTCCTCGAGTTCCTCATCTTGAAACATTTCGCACGTCGGGATGGATATGCCCTTGTCTACAGCTGAGCTTTCTTATCACGATATTCAGCAAGCCACTGTGGAGCTTGATCTCTCCTCTTCATGGATAGAAGAAGAAGATCCCATTATGTTTCCTGCGTGAGCAGTTGACTCATCTTGCTCACATGATTTCCTTGACGGTACTTTACCTTCGGATGAAGCTATTGTTGAGGCCATGATTGGCAATGACAAGCCTTGGGGGGATCTCCATCATAGATTTCATTTCCTTCCCACCCTTGATCTTCTCGAACAATATGAGTCTATAGTATAGTCTTCCATCTGTTTGGATTTTGATCCAGTTGCAGTTGGGTCTAGCCCCGGTTTGACATTAGAGTCTGATCTTCCTAATGTTGAGTTTTTGGACTCTCCTATAGATCCACAAATCAGTGTTCCTACTGAGTTTGATTCTAGAGATTTCAACTCCCGTGATGATGAATTTGTTTTTTCATATTCTTCCACGTCCTTCAACTTTGGTCTTCATCCTAATGTTGATCATTTTGATTGTAATCCCTCAGGATTTGGTACTATAGAGTCTTCATTGGTGAGCTCTGCCTGCATTATACTTGGGGTTGATAATAGTGAAGTTGAAAGTATTTCTCCCATAGTGACTTGTATCAGATCTGTCTTTACATACATTTTAGATATGATGTTGGTACTAATGTTTCTTGGAGACAGGATTGTTAGCTGGACTTATACTTGTTTACCAGTCCTTTTCAACATTTGGTTCAGTCATGGCAGGCATATTCAGAACCTTGCATATAGGTTTAGGCCTCCCCATCGTTATGATTCATTTGAACATTTTTCCATCTGAATTCGCAGAAACCCCCTAAGTGCCATTATCTTGCTCATGTTCCTTGCAGTATCCATAGCTTTGTTCCATGCGCTTGGAACTAGTCTCGCATGTCCCTGACACTCGTCTACTCCCATTACAAGCATTCTTCCACCTTTACTTTGAGCTCGTTAAAAACAGTAAGGAGGTTACAAGCATTCTTCCATCTCTCCTTTGAGCTCGTTAAAAACAGTAAGGAGGTCACGAGTTTAATTTTTCGGGCTCGTTAAACCTTTGCGGAAAATATTTTTATAAAGTCTTTTTTAAGCCCTTGTTAGACTTTTCAAATCAAACAAGATTGCCGAGTATACTTGTCATTTCAAACTCGTTAAAGGATTTGAAGCGACATCCACTTAGGTATAAGTTTACCCCTTTTTCGGACCTTTGTGGATTAATTATTAAAAAGGTATACTCTATTCATACGTGACTAGAAGAGTTCTTCTCTCATTGTTTTACACTTTTTTGGGTGAGGAGACTAACGTTACAAAAAAGGACTCCCCCATTTATGTCAAGTTGTGATTGCATTGCATCATCCTGCTTGCTGCTTGAGCCTTGTGTCGGCTCCTGCTTACTCAATTATTAGCCATGTGCCTGAGCACTTTCCCTTTCGAGCCAAGTAGAGCTTTTATTTACCTTTCGCAACTTTTGATGACCCTTTACCGTGAGGGAACACCCCCCCCGGAGTGTCTACATCTTGCACATGCTTCCTTGCATTGATCATAGGTATGTTCCACTGCTTGGGACTAGTTTGCTTTCCATTTGACACTCGTTTCCTCACCTGTTGTACTATAAGAAATTTCATTCTTTTTCAAGCTTTCAAAATATGAAAAAGACCAAAAAGTCAAATAACTGAAAAAGCCGGACGGGGAAATATTTACTACTTCTTGTTGGCAGCTGTCGTGTCGCCTTTGAACAGAGAATTCACTCCACTCTATCCATCATGAGTCAGGACTATAGTCAGACCTTAGGAGCTGTACTCATTTCTCATATTTTACTCCATTGGCTGGTTAAGCTTCCAATCATTATGGAGCCCTTTGTCGATAAATCATGTGTCGCAAAGTTTCATTGTTATCTAGTACTTGAGTCTATGCTTCCTGAGTCTATCCATATTCTCATGTTATTGTTCAAAGGAAGTCCTGAAACCAGAGTCGGCCACTCCTCATCTCTCTTGACTATTGCATGTCGGCCATCCTTTTTGAGTCAGTCCAATCTGTTCGTCCGAGTTCTTCCAAATATTTCAGCGTAGCTGGTTACCTCGTGTTGGTTGATGAGGGATGCATTAATTCCATCCTTCCAGCGAGTTTCGTTTGGTCGAATTCAACCCATTTATTCTGGAATTCAGACTTAGAGTCGGTTGAGTACCTTGAGGCTTGCAGTCATTAGTGGTAGGTTCTCTCACCATCGACAGTTGGGGATTCATCAATGCCTCCTGATCGATGGATTCATCATAGTGTTCAACCTCAACACCTTTATTCACACTTTGATGAATGTACTCTGTGCCTTGATGCCCATTTTCCTTATTGGTGGGTTATCTCGCGTCTGTTAATGGTATACATCAATGACCGGTAATCAAACGATGCCACATCAGGTTTGAAATCAGCACTTTTATTCGCTTGATAGGGCATGCACTGTTGGTGTTTTGTGTAGAAGACCCCAGACTTCAGTGGCATTCAGTATGCTACTCATGATCGTGATTGTACTTATGAGATTTCATTCTCATACATCAACAGTTTTTACCTTCACTTTGCACCAAGGGTTTCCTTTTCAGCAGGAGACCATATCTTACTGTATATGGGTCATGGCTATGATCGCCTAGGATATGTATTCACTATATATTGCCTATTCATGGCCATTGTATCATATTTTTGTATTGAACCGGCATGTATTCAGAGATATCATTGTATTATGATGAGTAGGCTACTCCTTCCATTTGTGTCTCCATCACTCCACTTCTAAGATTTATAATTTATTTCGGTCATCATAGTACCTTCTCCGACCTCACACATTAGGGGGCATCTGTTACAGTGTAATTTTTCACCTTGTGAGCATCAGCACTCATTGACCTTCAGTATTCATTTTATTGACTCAAATCCACATTTTATCCTCCAGGAACCCATTGTTCCCTATTTTTGTTCTTGTATGCTAGTTGTTCCACTATACCTAGTGTATACGCAGGCTGCACCAATATAGCCCGCGTACATCGAGTTAAATGGTAAGAAACAATAGAAATTCACTTTTCACTCCAAAAAGAGGTCTTAGGGTGACCTTTGGCCCTCCATGTACCCTAGAAACGAATTGATTCAACCTTTCACCTACCTTTGGAGGGTTATATATTGAGCTCTTATGCTGCATGGAAGGGGGAGGAAAGAGAGAGCATAGAAACTATATTGGATTTTTTCCACGACTTGAGTCTACATCCATTAATCCTTGTTGTTGTGAACTTCTTATGTTCACCTACCAAACTCCTTCATAGTTTGAGTTTTCCATTGCATGGGGGATTGAAGTGGTGGAGGCACAAGTGGAGGGACCTAGTTCTTGGTTTAGATGACTTTCCGGCAAGAGGTTGTATCATGTACTTCTTGTTTTCATTAATGGAAATACCCATTTTCTCGTGCAATTGATCTTGTAAATGTTTCTTTAATTACATTGGGTTACATTTGCTTATTATATCATGGACCATGCTGTTGTTTATGCTAATCTCTTTCACATATTATATGCACTTGCTTGTATTTGTTGTTGAGACTAAGTTGCAGGTTCAAGTGTAGAGATTTGAAAGATCAATGGGGATCTACTTCCAACATATGGTTGAAGGTTGGTTATTTAATCCACATCTTAGCATTTACATTTATAATAGCAATTCATTGGGAATTGAGTTGATTTCTGGTAGTCATCTGTCTATTGTGGTCTGCCCCGAGCCATAGGAAATTTTATCTGTAATAGTGGGGATATTACACAATGCGGAAGACGAATGATGAAATAGCGGTCATGGCATAGAATCAATTTTGAGCAAGTAATATCTTGTAATCCAATGGGATAGCAACGACTTCCATGTTAATGGAAACGCTTTTTCCACCCAAATCGACGGTCAAAGATTGTAACAGCTCGTGAGGTTGAAAACCACGTCCATCAAAGGATTTCAATGTGGTGGAGGAACTGTTCAACTTGGGAGAGAAAATGGATTTCCAACAGGATAACGACATAATTGAGGTAGAGGCTCCTTCGTCTAAGATAGTACGATGGACAATTTTCGCAGAAACGTTAGTAATGATTTGAAATGCAAATTGGTGGGAAAGCCTCGGCTTGAAATAATCTATCTTGAACATGATGGTGTTGGAGGAATCTGGATCTACAGCTCCAATTGCGGATAACAGGGTCTTACGCTGAATGGGATAGTTTTGTTCTAGCATCGACATAGCACAAGGATCTTGCGCTAAATCCTCTACTATATTATAGTTTTGAGCAGCTCGAGCATTTGGATTGAAAATGGATTTTCAAATCATGCTCTTGGGTGGACGCAATACTGAATCCAGTAAAGGTTTCTATATGACGACGGGACCATGAGGTGAAGGAATGCTAGATGTAGACGTGGGGTATTTTTCAGGATTACCTCTGTTAGATTCCTTTGTAGAAGGAGAGTCATATGATCATGATCGAGTATTTAAGTTGATTGTTTCGATCTGCATCATGAGAACATGAGCGGTGGTGGACGGTTCTCCTTGAGAAGGAGATGGTTGTTGCACAATCATTTGTTGTTGTTGTGTGGGGAAGGGATCAGTTAAGACTGCAGGTGTGGGTTTCCCTTTAAGTAAATTTTGCACTTCCTCTCGATGTGGGCATTCTTTGGTGAAGTGATCATCACCGCACAATAAAAAATGATATTTTACCTTCCGCTTTTGTTTATTGTGATTGTGTCTTGGCTCCTTCTGGTTAGAAAAAATTTTAGATTTACCTTTGTTCTTCTTTTTACCATTGGATTTTTGAGTTGAAGCAGATTGAACTGAATTCACTTCCTTAGTGGAAATAGGGTTGGGTGATTGTTTGGTGTTATTTCTAGCCTATATTGCTGGTGGGGTCAAGCTATGATGACTTTGTGATCCACCGGATTATGTAGAAGGTTGGGTATGAACGGAACCAATGATGCCATCGGCATGAGGTCCTGTAGGTGGTTTTGTTGGATCATATGTAGGGTGGGGGGGATCAAGAATGATATCATATAAGGTTCCATATTGGGCATAAATAAAGTATAAAAGCTTAACACAAGATATATCTTGTTCTTCCGTAACAACCCCACCCATAGCTACGTCTTAATTAGCTATGATAGGCAACAGTGACTTCGTGAACCAATATGCAAGGAGTTGATACGGAATGGGGGCTTTAATAAGACGTCGTCTCCTCCACTCATGAATATGATCATAAATGAGAGTGTATGTACTTTGATGGAGAGAAGTTAAAATATCTGTGTCAGCTTCATAGCAGATCGGTAGCTGAAAGTGAGTAAAAAATGACATAGCCAAAGATCAAAAGTTAGGAAAGGAATGTGGTGGCAACTCAATGTACCACTTTGCGAAAGTAACAGTGAGGGTTCTTTGAAATAACCTTAAACAGATGGAATCATCCATTAAGGAATTGGATGAACACCACAAATGATAAGTCATAACGTGGTTCTTAGGGTCCTCATCAGGTTTTCCGTCAAACTTCGGAATATCTGATGGTAACTTCACAAGAATCATAGTCTAATTTATTCCATGATGAATGGGATCATTAGTTAAACGTGATAGATCTGGAAGATCAAGTGTAGCAAGAAATGGTAATTGTTGGTTTGGTTGTGGATACTAGTAATATTGATAAGGAATCGGTAAACCAGTAGGACCGTGGATGGATTGATCGTAGGATATTCCCATAGGAAATTGGCCATATGGGGGTGGGCCTACTGGATTGGGAGGTGGACCTGAAGGGGTTCGTCCTCCTCCAGAATAAGGTGTTACTCCACTAGAAGGTGGGGGTCCTCCTCCTCCATAATAAGGTGGTCCTCCACTAGAAGGTGGGGGTCCTCCTCTTCCAAAATAAGGTGGTCCTCCACCAGAAGGTGGAGTTCCTCCTCCTCCATAATAAGGTGGTACTCCGCCATAAGGTGGGGGTCCTCCTCCTCCAAAATAAGGTGGTCCTCCACTAAAAAGTGGGGGTCCTCCTCCTCCAAAATAAGGTGTTCCTTCGCCAAAAGTTGGGGTCCTCTGCCAGAATGCGGGGGTCCTCCTCCTCTAGAATAAGGTGGTGGTGGTGGACTGGATGGTGGGGGAGGTGGCGGGATAGCTGGTGGAGGTGGTGGGGGTGGTCCATCGGTTGGGTTCCATGCGGTGGAACATTATGGTTCCCCCATGGGGTGTTCATGTTTCCAGGATAGGGTAATCTAGGAAATAGGTTTCTTGGGTAATTTTGTCCTATAAAAGTATTATGATGGCCCGAATAGATATGCCCCCATGGGGGTTGAGTCCAAATAGATGCCCCCCCCGTGTGATGTGTCCATGTAGGTTGTCCCATGGTTGGGAGAGAAAAGCCAACCATACTATAGTTCAAATGTGAAGCATTTCCTCCACTCACGTTCTATCCACTAACTGGGTGATACCCCCAGTTAGATTTGGTCCACTAGCTAGGGGTTTCCCCCCAGATGAGGATTTTCCACTTGTAGGAGTGTGTCCAGTAACCAAATGTTGATCATTAATCATAGGTTGACCCGTAACTAATTATTGACTACTAACTAAAGGATGATCTCCACTTGACTGTAGACTAACAGGTAGTTGATAATCTCCCCTCGAATTTTGAGGTGGGGGTGGTGGAGGTAATGTTCTAGTAACATGGTTAATAGTAGTTGAAGGTTTCCCTCCAGTAGTTGGGGTCAGATGAGGTGTTGAACCAGTCGCCTGACTCTGAGGTGTACTTGTCAGGAACGATGGTTGACCTTGTTCATAAGTGGTCAAGGTAGGTGTAGATGTTCTTGGTGAAGAAAAAGATAGAGAATAGATAGGGGAATGTTTTTCAATAGCTAACACTTCCGAATTAGGCCTAGGTGGGAAACTCTGTCGTCTAATTTCATTACAGAACGTTCCTAAATGATCGATAGTCTCATAAATAGGTGCAAGAAAGACGTCATTGGGAATCCACGGAGGAAGCCTATGAAATTGAGTTTCCACCATCATAAGTGACTCAAAATCGGAAACATGATGCCCTAAAGAAGTGTCCCAAAATGATGTAGTTGGACCAAAAGTTATTGATACCAGGTCATCCTGGGGTCAACTAAAAATCCAATTTGTGACTCTAGGATGTCCTTCCATCGAATGATGAAAATATGTGTCGTGTGAAGCAAGTTGTTCCACAATCAACGGACCCATAGGATCAGTGATAGGTGGATTTGTGGGAGGTGAATAGTTCATTCTCGACTCCATGGTAGAAGTATCTTCTTCATGTAACACAGATGTGTTAGGTTGATCCATAGTTGCTCCTGATTTCTCCTCCTAATTAAGGGGATATTCAGGTGGTAAGTTTAAAATCCTACGGGATCTTCTTAAAGGTTGATCAACCATAATGACTGAACCAAAATTTCTCCTAAGGGTTTTATATACAAAAAGAAAAAAAAATATAGTCCAAAATCTACACAAGCTAAAGACGGAAGCAAACTTATGTGGTAGGTGTGTATTCAATGGTCTGGAACCTCACGGGATTATCAAGGAGTCGCAACTCGTGATATACCACAAGGTCCAACAGTTATACTTGGCCCAATCTCTCAGAGCACTAACCTTGGAGGATTAGGACTGTATAATCCGACTACCTAATAGCACATGCATAGTAGCTCCCTGAGTGTTGTTCTCGGTGTATTGCAATGCCAAGACGGCCAATAGGTTAACTCGAATGGTTATAGGAATCCTAGTAGGGTATCCTGATAATAAAAAAAGGTACACGGGAGCTCAAATCCGTAGTGATGATGTCTAATGCACAACCGCACAATAGGATCCTTCTGATATGCTATCGAGTACGTGAAGTACCTTTCTATATACCCGAAGGAACGTGAAAGTTCGTTCGATATACAGTGCAAAAAAATACTGACAGCTGCCAAGCTTAAAGACGTTGGAACATGTCTGTAAATTAACACACAATTTTCTATACAGTTTTAACCTAATGCTACCATTAAATTTTATTTTGACGGTTAAGTGAATGCATGACGTGTAGACTGGAATTTAAAAAGATGCAAATCTTAACTACATGCAAATGCAAATATTTTATTTTTCTTTTCGATGAAAACTAGCTAAGGTAAGGAGAAATCTTCTTTGTTTCTGATAATGAAAAGAACAAGTACCTCTATTCTTTCAAAATCAACCAAAAAGAATCGAAAGTAGGCTTTCATTAATACAACAAAAATGAATAATACACCAAATCCAAATGTTTCTTCTTTTTTCTCTTTTCAAGTTAAATGAATCTACGAAAAAATGAAAAGAAGAATTTCCTTTTGAATGCAATAACTCCTATTTCCCAAAATAATGATCAAAAAGTGGGAAGAAAATAAAAAAATGCGAGAATTTTCACTATCTTTTGGAATGCTTTGCAAAAGTTCAAATGTACTTAGAATTTTCAAGGAAATGATGAATAAATTTTTCACAACCAAGAAAATGCAAGCCAATAATAATATTCTAAACTTTTCAAAGAATTTTTAACACTTGTTCCAAAGCATGAAAGTTCTCTACAACAATTCCAAGAAACAAGCTTGAAATGAATATAATGAACAACTTTGATTTTCTAATCAAATGCACTCAATAGATGTGATAATGATGCCACTTTCCAAACTTGTATTCAGAAAATCAGATAATATCCTACTACAAAACTTGATTGATTGGAAACTCTCAAAGAAAAATAGTCACCCAAAATCTAAAAAACACACAAAATTGAGCAAAATGACAACAATCAAATGTCAGAGGGCTTAGAAGTCATATCGAATGGATCAGATGGACTGATAAGGAGTCACAATACTGAGTGTGGTCGTGGGGAATTGAAATTTCCCACAACGAGGGATGCACCCGCTTGACTAGCTAGGACTCAAATCAATACTCAAACTTCAAAAACAAGCCAAGGATGACGTATGTTGGGTCTAGGAGGTTCTGTAACAGTGAATGAAAACACGCATAACTCAAAAACTAAGCCAAAAACCAACTTTGATAATTTTTAACACTGGGTGCAAAGTAATGAAGGGCAACGCACCCTACAAGGGTGCACCAAAAAGTTGGGAGACCCAATGATGCACTCTGCACACTGGGTAATCAAGTCAGTGACGCAGATTGCAAACTGACAAAGAGTGTTAGTGACACAATCTATAAACAGGCTAAGTGCATCAGAATTACAGTGATGCGGGTGATGAAATGCCCAGGTGCGTTGGGAAGGATCTAAGCAAAAAAAAAAAAAAATTATCTAAGAATTAAAAAGGTAGAAGGCCCAATAAAGATCCCAAATAGAGTCTGGATAGCCCAGAGACTCTTTGATAGTCAGATCCATAAAGAAAAAGCAACTTCGAGGCTAGAGGATAACTGGAAAGAAATCAAAGAAACCAAAATGTAATGAAATAAAAAACATGGACTACTATCCCCAGTATGGTCGCCAAATTTGTTTACAAACAATCTGTATGAGAGGACTCAAATAGATCTCCCTAGTCTAAATGGTTTAGATCTAGAACAAATGAGTACATAACACAAATATCTTTCCTATATCAATTGAAATGCAAAACATATAAAAGAGATGGCTTACCTCAAGTGTGCAGTTCCTTTCTCCTTGTTGCTCCAAGCTCCAAGTCTCGATCTTCATATCTTTAGCTGCAAAACGAGACAAGACATGTGGAAACAAACAAGTAATAAAAGCTCATGGATGTGAATTGATCTAGATTAACAGTCAACAAAGTAAATCCTAAACATCATTAACACAATAAATTTTATGGAAAGAAATTGTATTAAATGTAATAGTAAGAAGTACAAAGGGAGATATGTTACGACTGATGCTTTGACGTCATAACCTCCTTCCAACAATACTAGCCTCCAAGATCAAATGCTTAGCCTCCTAGTGGATGAAGAGGATCACCTAGAGAAATTCCACCAGCATAAAGATACTCTATCCTTCCTCCTTTAACAATGGAGAGGGGGTTCATATATATAGATCTAAAGGGATAAGAGAGGTTGAGGATTTAGGGAGAGGCTTAAGGGATCATCCCACTAGGTAAGGGGATCGAATGCCACCTTTCCAGGTAAGTAGGGATAAGTCTCCACACCATCCAAGCTTCGAGAAGTCGCTCGAAGCTTCTCTTTTTCCATTTTAACCAAGTGTGACGCACCTTACAAAAGGTAAACACGTGCCAGGGAGTGATCAACGCACCTTGTACAAGATCACATTGTGTCACCAAAGAATTCTGCTAAGTTGCAGAGAGCGTCACCTTGAATCTAATGCACCTTGTTGTACAGTAGAGCGCGTCGGAGTAACAACAAAATGTAAAAGGGAAATACAACAACTTCTCTTTCAATGCTTTAGCTCATGGACTTTAGGGATCAGGGAATGCAGATGACACATGACTCATGATGACGACATTTTTTTGTAACAATGGTTGTTAAGAACTATCACATCACACACACACACACACACACACACACATATTTTAAGCACACCTAGAGGAAAAATAATGGTGTTGTTCATAAGTAGTAGGGAAATGAAAATGTTTCTCTTAGTAATAGAACATTAATGATAAAAACTTGTTTAGAGGGTGCAATTCTAATTCTATCTTTCAAACAAATATTTCAATAACATGGATTGAAGTGAGTGGGTAATACAATTTTGGTCAAACATTTTTCTAGAGGATAGGTAGACTTCTCTTGAATTATTGATGGAAAATTATGGGATTGGTTCCAAATGGACTCTATGTAAAATAATGCCTGTCAAAATGGACAAATGTAAGGTTAATCATTTTGTTGCAACCTCTATCAAGTGGGTAGTGTGTTAAATTTTGTGCAAATATGATGAGCTTTGAACTTTAAAACTTTAAGTGCGGAAATAGTGAATACTTGAATCAATGAACCATCCAATCACATGAAACATTCAACCATAACACAAGATGTACCCTAGGGAAAACCCTCAAATAAATGAGGATGAAAATCCCCATAAAATATTCATAGTATATTGATAGATAGCAGAGAATTTCTTTTACACCAAGCACCTCCAGTGCAATTATAGAGCAAGAGAAAGATTAAGTAGAGTGACTCTGAATAATATCCTGCACAAAGAGAAGCGACTTTCCTTCAAGGGAGAAGAGAATTCGCTTCACATTTAATTCATCAATCCTATATAACATATTTATACATTTTTCACATGCATCGACTTATATTTTTATCTTCTGACTTCATGATGAACTCGCCCTCCATATGGATCTTTCGATCTTGCATGAAGAAGAGCACCCACTTCTCATGCAGTGCATTAACTCACTGAACTAAGTCTTAGGATGAACTTTCCCCTTAAATGAAAGCTTGCCCACTTAGTTAGGTGGCTAACTTAAGTTTCATCATGCAAGTGTCGCAACTCAAGTGTCGTTTTTTAGTTTAACATAAGTGTCGTCTTTTAGTTTAACATAAGTGTTCTCATGCAATAGGAATTAGTTACCTAGATCTTCTTTGTTATCACTTAGTTAAATCTCTTTAACTGGTTCTTTCTTGTTAACATCAATGTAGTGATCAATTCGAGTTCTCATTTAATTTACTGAAGTTTAACAATTTGAATTCTCTCTTAATTAATTATTTTATGTGCAATTCAAATTCTCTCATATCTTATAACATCTGATCTTTATCTCTTTTCTTATCTACATGGTCAATATGTGTTAACTTTAATTATCTATCATATCATATTATACTCAGAAGATTTGTTAGATTTTGTGATCAGATTATATTATTCTCGGACCATTGTTACACCCAAAATCTACCCATCATGAGATTCAGTGTATACACCCCTGAAGATATCTTGATTGAGTAATTAAACTGGGAGGATTTGTACCCAGTTGTACCATATTTTGAGAGTTCCTCGCAGGTTGCAATCATGCAACATGCGACGTCGCAGCTTGCTTCATTGCAGGGTGCGACGAAGTCAGTTAATGGGAAAAAATAGCTTCTTCGAGGTTGTTCTCGAAACTTGTTGACTTGGGGCCTTGTCCCTAACCTCTAGGGGAGTTGGTACTCGATTCCTAACACCTTGGGAGGATTCCCTATCTCTCTCCTACCATATCTCAGCCTATCCTATCCATACCCTATCCACTTAGTCCTATATAAGAGAATCTCTACCCCTCTCCAAAGGGAGGAAGTCTATGGTGTCTACATGCTGGTGAAATCACTCTTGAGAGATCTCTACTCATCCTTGAGAGACTCAAGCTTCCTTAGGAGGAAATGGAAAATGGATTTGTTAGAGAAGGGCTGCAGAGTTAAGCCTCGGTTGTAGTTCTATATCTCTGCTATGTACTTCCCTATTTTTATAGTAATACAAATGCTTTCCACCAATATTGTTCATATGTGTAATGATATTGAGTAGTTTACCTGCTTAACTGTTCACTTAGATCTCTTATTGTATAGATTTCCTTTACTTGTTTCTCTTTTTTCTTTTCTTGACAGGTCTTGCAACTTGGATCTGACGACCATGAGACATGGAGCAACATTCAGGAGAAAGGATAGCGAAGTGAAAGGTAAGACATCTAGTACTCGATCCTTAAGTAGATCCAGGAAATGCATTCGTAGCCTGTCTTATTTTTTCTAGACTCACAATGAGCTAGGGAGATCCTGCTCGTGTCTGCTCGAGTGTATTGTCCGATAAACAAATCTGGAGGCCATACTGGGGAATTATGCATGTCTGATTCTGTAATTGCCTGAGAGTCATTTTTAGTTGATTGCTTGAAACAAGCCTTCCATTTGTCATTTGCTTCGTAAGTTGATTTCACTATCAGATCTTAATCTTGAAGACTCTGATCTGCTTCCTCTGAGTTTATACTACTCATTTCCAAACCATTCCATACTTCATTGCTTGGAGATCTAATTCATTTTTGGACTTAGATCTCGCTCGTCGCACCTGGTTAGTAGAAACAAAGCGACACTGTGTCATTTCTGGCCTATGTTCTTTACATGTTAGTCACTCGTCGCACCATTTTCATTGGTATACTGCGACGTTGTTGCACTTCCCACATTGGTAAACTGCGACGTCGCACTGTGTACAAGCACAGAGTGCACCGATTTGTCAAAATTTGGCATGCATGCATCCCCTCTCCATTTGTCAGTCTGAACTTTGGATTGCTGTATGAAATCCCTCTGTACTGCAAGATCCAGCCAGAGATCCCATTCCTTGATTCATGTATTGAGTGTTTGGTTTTTTTTTGGATTGATTTTGGGTTCCATTTTGGACAAGTCTGAGGACCGGTAGTGGTGGGTACTCTTGTCTCCTCCACCTTCATCCGCTCACCATTGCATTCCCTTACTTCCATTCCTAATCTGATCATTACATTAGATCAGCTTCCAGACCTCGTTTACATTATCTTTTGAGCTTTTCTTGCTTGGTTTGCTTGCTACTACTTGATTTTGGGTTAAGTGTATCTTTCAGCTTGATTGAGTGCTTGTCTTTTCTTGAGTTTTCTGAGTGCACCGAGTGTTGCGAGTAGTGTTTTATTTTAGTTCATTTAGATATGAAAGCTCAATTGTTATCAAGTTTATTCTTTGATGCATCTTTCGAAAAGTTAAAAAGTGCTACTTTCCCATCATTTCTTGAGTGTTTTTGAACGAAAAATGTTCTTGCATTGGAATGTTTCGTTTACCAATCTTTTGGAAAATTGAATGAATGTATGATCATTTGTGTTTTTCTTGAAATATGAATCACTCATCTTCTTGAAAGACTCAAGCTACACTTCCAATTTTGTGAAAGTATTTCCATGCTGGGGAAAGATAGGTGCATTTTTTATTTTTCATTGCTTTTAGGCCATTGAAAGTGAAACTGAAAAACTTGCATATTCCGTCTCAGAATCCTCTCTTTTCATTACCTAGTGTCATTTTGCTTTGAAAAGAAAAAGAAAAGGAAAAATGTTGTGATTTGGTGAGTAGTGTTGTGATTTTTTTTGTTTCGTTGAAAAAGGAAAAGAACACTTTTATAGTCAAGTTTGTTTGAATTGGGAACTGTTGCATTGTGTTGTTTTGGCAATCTCGTCGGAGAGAAAAAGATTTCTCCTTCCCATAGCTAGAATTCATTGAAATAAAATATATTTCATGCATGTAGCTAGGACTTGCATTATGCTTCCGATTATGTACTCACCTCATGCATTCACCTAACCGTCCAAGATAAAATTAACGGTAGAACTAGGTAAAATTTTTAGCAACTTGTGTGTAAGTTAGAGACGTGTTTCGGCGTCGTTAAGCGTGGCAGCTGTCGTTATTTTCCAGCACTGTATCTCGAGGGTATTATAGTCTTCCATGTACTTATCGATATATCGAGTCCTTCACGTACCCACCAAGTACCATAATCCGTACTTGGTGTATATCGAAGGGTGTATCACGTACTCGGTAGTATATCGGAAGGTCTCTTGCCGAACGGTTGTGCATTAGATAGGACCACTATGGATTTGAGCTCCCACGTACCTTGCATATATCGAGAGACACCATAGGATTCCTGAAACCAACTGAGTTAACCATTTGGCCGTCTTGGCAAAGAAATACACCGAGAACAGCACTCAGGGAGATTAGCACGCATGTATTATCCAAGTAATCGGGTATGCACGCAAGGGTACGGTCCCAATCCTCCTTGTCGCGTCATATTGTTGGACCCCACAGTATATCATGGTTTGCAATGCCTTGATAATCCCATGAGGTTCCATACTTTTGAATCCACTCCGTCACATAATTCTGCTTGTTCCCTTAGTTTGAGTAGGTTTTTCTGGACTGCTTTTCTTTTCAGCTTACCCTTAGGAGAAACACTGTTTCAACCACTCTAGCTGAATTTCCTGACGCTCTGGAGGATTTTTCCTGGAGAAGATCCCATAGGATCTTAAACTTATCACCCGAATATCCCCTTAATTCGGAGGTTATTTCGAGGGTAAGAATGGATCAGCATAACATGGTCGTAGTCACTGAAGTGGAAAACCCCACTCTAAACGTTGGAGGACTTTTGTTTCCATAAACTCCTCCGGATTCACCTACCTCTCATCCCCCACAGGATGAAGGAGCAAAAATCCCCACTTCGTAATACCTTTCTCCCGTCATCCCGGGAAAACCTGGATCGTTGGAATGGATAAACCAACCCCAGGATGACCCTACAGCAATTGTTGGTCCTTTAGCAGCTTACTGGACATCTTCTACTGGTCATCCAGTGGCTCATTTTTCCATCTCATCACCACCCAACTGGACTATTCCAGAGCTCTCTAGACCCTTCTATAGGCTCGACCCCGCTGAAGTCTTTGCACCTATTCAAGAACGCTTGGATCAGTTACGTATTAAGGGTAATGAACTTCGAAGACAAAGTCTCGAGCAAAGACCTGGATATAGAGATACCTCAATTCATCCGATACCTTTTGGATCACCGAAACGATCTTCCCACCACGCGACCATTAATGAGACTGGTCAACCCTCACAAGAGTCCAATCCTGCACATCAAGTGAACCAACCGGTGGAAGGACAACATTCCAACACACCTGTTACTACCACAGTTACTTTATCGGCTCCTCCCCCACCTCAAAATTCAAGGGGAGGATATTCCATTCCCACCAATTATCTCATTGGTAACGTTATTACTACGGTAGCTAATAAACAACCTACATTGGTTCAACCTTTGAATAGTGGTCATCCTGTTGTGGCTGGGGGTCAACCCCCATTTCCTAACCAAAACGTAGGTGGTGGAATCCCCAACGGACCTTCCGTTGGAACTTCTCAACCCGCTAGACCATCCACCATGGGATTATCTCATGTTGGGGGGCCATCCAATGTAAACCTACCCTCATGGAGTCAAGCGTACCCAGGTCATGTTAACCCTGTGTCGGGCCAATCTAATCCCAGAAACACACCATACGGGATACCTTATCCCAGGAATCCATACACTCTATGGAGGCAACAACCTGTGTTGCAACGCGGACCCCAACCAACTATCCCTCAAGCACCACCACCCCCGATCGGTCCTCCCCCACCTCCTGCTGGAGGCGGCGGGCCCCCACCTAATTTTGGTGGAGACCCACCTCATTTTACCAACAGTGTCCCTCACCCTTCCGGCAGTGGTGGGAATGGTCCACCACCCCCTCCAAGCAGAGGCAATGGGGGACCACCCTATTATGGTGGAGGAGGACATTTCCCTTCGGGTGGTGGAGGTGGTCCACCACCCCCTCCAAGCGGAGGCGGTGGAGGACCTAATTACTATGGTGGTGGTGGTGGTGGTGGAGACCCTCATCCTTCCAATGGTGGAGGTGGTGGGGGCCCCCATCCTTCTAGCGACGGAGGTGGTCCACCACCCCCTCCAGGCGGAGGTAGTGGTGGGTCACCTTATTACGGTTATGGACCCCCACCTCCTCCCGTTGGTGGCGGCGGACCTCCTCCTCCTCCTAGTGGTGGAGGTAGACCAATACCTTATTGGAATGGACCACCTTATGGTGGTGGACAACTGTTAAATTTTCTGAATTTACTTCAATATGATCTAGGATCTTAACTGAGAGAACAACATGTACAGCATATCTACAACATATCAATCATGGAGACAATAATGCAAGCACACAAGAGACACAAAGATTTACTTGGGGAAAACCATAAAGGTGAAAAACCCCAATAACTTCCTCAGAGATAGATAGAGCAATGATACAACCAACCAATAGAGATAGCCATAACCTAGCAGCAATCCTCCTCCTCCATAAGTGCGCCTCTCCTCCTTGAGAGCATGTGTGAGAAGTGAGTGAACAAATAGAGTGCCTCCCGCACTCTATTTATACTTGACTTGACTTGCCTTTTTACCTAACTCATGTAGGCTCGAACTTAACCACATAATATAATGCTGACTGGGCCGACCCCCAATAGGGTGGTCTAATAACCCTTCGACCCACATGGCCGACCCCCAATAGGGTGGTCTAATAACCCTTCGACCCACATGGCCGACCCCCAATAGGGTGGTCTAATAACCCTTTGACCCACATGACTTATACAAGGCCGACCCCAACAAGGTGGTCTAATAACCCATCAAGTATAAGTTACGACACTTACAATATAAATGATGACACTTCCGTATAGAGGAATAAAACCATCTCTATAGGAGTACATACAACATATATGAAATACATTCCGAAGTTACA
This sequence comes from Larix kaempferi, assembly GCA_027924585.1. Taxonomy (NCBI): domain Eukaryota; kingdom Viridiplantae; phylum Streptophyta; class Pinopsida; order Pinales; family Pinaceae; genus Larix; species Larix kaempferi. The sequence goes on along the minus strand of BSBM01000370.1, from coordinate 26,086,512 downwards.
TATACATCAACACTCCCTCTTAACTAGGAAGGTATTTCTCAGCACAGTTCTTCTAGCACAAGTCATCTTCTCTAGATCATCGTCACTGGATAATCATCATCGAGTCATCATCATCGTCACTGCTGCTGCTATCTCAATCAATCTCTGAATCTACTCGTCATAGGAAGTTCTACAGAGCCAGTCCTTTTTCATACTGGATGTAGGCCCACCACCTACAGGTCTTCATCATCACTGGCCATACTGTGGAATCCTCAGGACTTATTACGTGCGTCACAAAACCTGGCTGCAGCATCCTAGGCTATTACGAGCACACAGCTCTACCTGTAGGATCTCCCAGGAGCACATTACATGTGACCCATCACAAAACCTGGCTGAAGCATCCCAGGCTATTACGAGCACACGGCTCTACCTGTCGGATCTCCCAGGAGCACATTACATGTGATCTCACCACAAAACCTGGCTGAAGCATCCCAGGCTGTTACGAGCACACAGCTCTACCTGTCGGATCTCCCAGGAGCACATTACATGTGGCCCACCACAAAACCTGGCTGAAGCATCTGAGGCCTTTTTCATCCTGTCCAGATCTCCCAGGAGAAAATTACATGTGGTCATGGCAAAACCTGGTTGAAGCATCTGAGGCCTTTTTCATCCTGTCCAGATCTCCCAGGAGCAAATTACATGCCATAGGACAAAACCTCGCAAGAGCATCTGCCAGATATCCCAGGGCACCGAATTACATGCCATAGGAAAAACCTCGAAAGACTATCTGCAGATCTCCTAGGGCACAAATTACATGTCCTCCCAAGCAAAACCTCGCAAGAGCATTTTACAGATGTCCCAGGGCACCGAATTACATGCCATAGGCAAAACCTCGAAAGACCATCTGCAAATCTCCCAGGGCACAAATTACATGCTTTCCTGCACAACCTGATCCACGGCCACAAAGTATCATCTGATACTCATCATCATCACTGCAACATCCTGCTGCATGTCATCTGGAGAAGCTCGTCATCCACGATCATCCTGATCATACAATGCATCCATCTGATGCACACATAGATACATGATCCACACAATGTATCCATCAATCATACATGATCTACCTGATCATACAAAGATACATGATCCACACAATGTACCCATCAACATACATGATCTACCTGATCATACAAGGATACATGATCCACACAATGTACCCATCAACATACATGATCTACCTGATCATACAAAGATACATGATCCACACAATGTATCCATCAGCATCCATGATCTACCTGATCATTCAAAGATACATGATCCAACCGATCATATCCAGCATCCAGCATGATGCATACATACATAAATGATCCAACTGATCATATCCAGCATCCAACATGATGCATACATACATAAATGATCCAACTGATCATATCCAGCATCCAACATGATGCGTACATACATAAATGATCCAATTGATCATATCCAGCATCCAACATGATGCGTACATACATAAATGATCCAACTGATCATATCCAAGCAGAAACCAGAACATCATCCTGATGCCCATTATCCAGCGCTTACATCCACAGCCATGTGAAGGATCCTCCTTCCAACATGCTTGGAATGGCTTCAGCAAATGTGTCCATCACTTCTTCCTCGAAGTGTCCTCGATCTGAAGAACGCCAAGCCTCTCTCTGAAGTACTCGAACTTCACTCTGGCTAGCGGCTTCGTCAGCACATCTGTAATCTGCTCGTCTGTCGCAACATATAGGAGCTTCACAGCTCCTCTCTGCACCATATCCCTGATATAGTGATATTTGATCTCTATGTGTTTCGACCTGTCATGAAACACTGGGTTCTCGGACAGCTTCACACAACTCTGGTTATCACAGAAGATACCAGTAGCCTCCAATGGGAGATCAAATAACCCAGACAGTAGCTTCCGTAGCCATACTGTCTCACAACTAGCTGAACAGGCTGCAACATACTCTGCCTCAGCTGTACTCAGTGCTACGCAGGACTGCTTCCTGCTAAACCAAGAGATCACACCTGATCCCATACTGAAGCAACACCCAGATGTGCTCTTCCTGTCTGCAGCACTGCCAGCCCAATCTGAATCAACATAACCCTGCAGGTTAAACTTTTGATTCTCCTCATACCTGAGCCCATAATCCACTGTACCCTTCAGGTACCTCAGAACATGCTTTACAGCAACCAGGTGAACACTCCTCGGATCCGTCAGGAACTGGCTCAATGTGTTCACAGCAAAGCAAATGTCTGGCCTCGTGTTCGTCAGGTACATCAATGACCCAATCATCTGACGATACATAGAGACATCAACCAGCTCAGATGAAGCATCACATAGAAGCTTCAGATTCGATGCCATAGGTGTGGCCATGGCCTTGAAATCCATCATCCTGAACCTCTTCAGGATCTCTACTGCATACTTCCCTTTTCCAAGGAAGATTCCATCACTCTGCCACACCTCCATGCCAAAAACAAATAGTGCATCATCCCCAAGTTCTTCATCTCGAACTCGGTAGTAAGCTTCCGCTGCGTGTCGGCAATCAATCTATCTTCACCATACCAAGTTCTGCACATATATGATTTCCTATCATGTGTCTCAGAACCAAGTGGCTGCTCCACATACACTTCTTCTTCAACTACACCATTCAAGGAAGTTGTCTTGAATCCATCTGGTGTATCTTCTATTTCATCACTTTTATATTTCTCTATGCTGCCATCTGCAACATGCTTGATCTGATAGTTCCATTTGGAAGTCACAACAGACTTCCCTTCAGCTCTTGGGACCGCATCCCAAACATTGTTCTTCATGATCGACGGATCATGGCATTCTTCCCGTATCCTGGGAACTTCAATATCTTCAATAGATAATTTTTGTTGCTGAACAAATGTTGTAGTTCTTCTTTTGTAGGTGATGGCATATGATCTTTCCTACACAACAAGTTAAATTGCATGATTAGAAAACATCTCATAGTTTTCAGAACAAATTCTTACACATAAATAAATATGTCATACAGTCATGCAATTATCTTAGCCAATGCTTCAATACAACATTTATCCATATCCCGTAACTTTCTAGATGCCTTCCAATCTCTACCAGAACATTGTTAAGAGTGTGCACAACTCCCAACATGTCAGCAAAGAGGTTTCATTCTAGATAAGTAGCAATGGAATGTTGTACAATGCCATAGGCCACTTACCCATGTATATTAGTAGTATACTGTTCATCTATGCAACTATTCTAATATGCACAATACATATCCTAAGTCTAGGAACATGAGCATATACAATTTTATTTAAACAAACACATATGCAAGAAATGATAATTAAAATACTTATCTTTGTTTGTTCGTTGGGTGGACTCCCTCTGAGTCTTTGCTTCCTTACAGGAGTTGCTGGAGTCCTAATCTGAAGTAGCTTCTTCTACACCTTTCTGTTGTGGAATGTAGAGAGATGGACAACTCCCTCTGAATATCTGCATCCTTGAAGAAACTACTGAAGTGTGCTCCTTTTCTTTCTTGCAGGAACAACTAGAGTGTGCGCCTTTGCTTTCTTGCAGGAGCAAATGGAGTGTGCTCCCTCTTGATCTTTGCTTCCTGAATTACCTGTTCTTGAACTCATATTCATCCTTGGTCCCTATGCATGCTTATTAGTATCATGATTGAGTTATCCTTGTGATCTCATATAAAATCATACATTCATTAGTATACTATTAAAACACAATAATCTCAAGCATGTATAATCATGATCATTTCAAACAGAAAATAATAAGCATTAGCATTCAAGGTTTATGTAGTATTCTTATGGTTAGTCAAATCATAAGAAGCATAACATGTCTAAACCTATAATTACTCAAATCTATGAATCTTCAGGTTAGTTGAATCATCAAACAAGATAAGAGATATAATATGCATAAAACCTGTGATTACTCAAAGCTATACCTTCATGATTCTTCTGGTTAGTCATATCATCAATTATGATAAGAAACATAATATGCATACAACCATGATTATTCAAACCTATGACTTCATGAATAATCATTATCAACAATAGTATAAGATTCTATCCCAAGGTAGGATTCTATCTTGATATAGGAAAAACATACCTGGATTAGCATGCTAGCTATTTATGTCTAACATACCCGTATAATGTCTTCTGGTTCTCTTTAGTGACTTGTGCTAGTAACCTGCATGTCTCATAAGTTAACCATTATAAAACCAAGTTATACATACCTCGAGAATGGATCTCTTATGAGATCCATGGCAATGGATGAATCTTTGTCCTTATGTCATCATGATCATATGTTCTTGAACCAGAACATGATTTGTCTTCTTGGTGTACCTTTCATGTTAGTAGACAACATAAAACTCATACAACATCACAATGTGTTAGTACAAACATAAGTTTCATACTCCTAATAAATGAATGACTTCTATCATGCATTCATAATTTTATTAAGGTGATATGATAAGTCTAAAATCAAGATTGTACTAACCGTGATAACATGAAGACAAACATACCATAAACTTAATTATGAACAAATCTCAAAACATACCTCGATGAGTCATACCTGTCGAGATCACTTGTAATCTTCTTATGTAAGGCCTTAGCCTCATCTCCCTCTGAAACAGGAACTTCTTCACTTATGCAAGTGACCAATCCATCTTCTTCTAGGATCAACCCAATCCACTTGATTTGCAAGAACTGGACCTGGAGCTAGATATGGGTTTGTCAGAGAGACCCCAAAAATTCAAACTTTGAATTTCAAACTTCCGAAAGGATAGGAATATGCGCCTTGATGAACTGATCAAACTGGTATATTCAGAATTTGAAGACTACAAAGTTTCACTCCTCAATTTTGCCTTTGAAACTTCCAGATTCACTGGACGTGACCCTGAACTGGGGTTTGATGAAGCCCACTCTTCTACCCAATCAAAATGTTTGATCCAAAGCTCTAAGCTTCTATTTTTCTGAGGAGCTTCCAGCCGTGGTCAGAGATTTCAAAAATTCCCATTTTTACAGAAGCCCTAATTTTCCACTTTTCTGATCAAAGTCCCGAACTAGGGTCTAATCAAGCCCGGCCTTCTGCCCAACCAAAAATTCTGATCTTGGTCTCTAAATTTCTATTTTGATGAGTAGCATCCAGCCGTGGTCTCCGATTACAAAAGTTCCAACTTTCTCCAAAGCCCTAAATTTCGGAAGCCATGAATGAAGGTACCAAAAAATATTTCTATTTTGACAGAAATATGTACCTGATTGTTTCTGGTGTAACTCTGAAATTTTTGATCCACAGGGTCTGAAAAAGTTTTCTGAGATAGCCTGACCTGTTAGCTTTCCATCCTGACAGGTCTGACCTCAATTGGATGTTCTGAGAGAGAGTTATTCCAAATGTCGCAACGTGACCTGTTTTGGGAAAATACAGGAGAGCGAACTTGTATGGCGTGCCACGTGTCACTGTTTGACCTTCGGCCTCTGAAAACGTTTTCTGAGATAGCTCGGCCTGTTATCTTTCCATCCTGATAGGTTTGACCTCAATTGGATTCTCTGAGAGAGAGATATGCCAAGTGTCGCAACGTGACCTGTTTATGGGATAATACAGGAGAGCGAACTTGTACGGCGTGCCACGTGTCACTGTTTGACCTTCGGCCTCTGAAAAAGTTTTCTGAGATAGCTAGGCCTGTGTAATACCTGTCACTTTTCACTAAATTTCATTTGGAGCTTCCTAGCCCAAGTTATGACCTTTTTCCCAAGGTCACTTGATTTTGACTCAGATCTGGAAGAGGCAGAAACCCTATATTGTACAGATCATAAATCACAAAGTACAACGAATTAGAGGTTGTCCTTTGGACACAAGGTACCTGGAGATTTAATATTCGTCCTGTAACAATTTCAGATCCGAAAACTTCGCCAAAACGGATTTATAGCGAAAGTGCTACGATGACTGGTTTTTGCTATATCAAGCCCTAGCATCGTAAGTGCAACAAGTGTCATACATGCCATATCATGCCTTCTTTCAGGCTAGCTCTGATACCATGTTAAATTTTCTGAATTTACTTCAATATGATCTAGGATCTTAACTGAGAGAACAACATGTACAGCATATCTACAGCATATCAATCATGGAGACAATAATGCAAGCACACAAGAGACACAAAGATTTACTTGGGGAAAACCATAAAGGTGAAAAACCCCAATAACTTCCTCAGATATAGATAGAGAAATGATACAACCAACCAATAGAGATAGCCATAACCTAGCAGCAATCCTCCTCCTCCATAAGTGCGCCTCTCCTCCTTGAGAGCATGTGTGAGAAGTGAGTGAACAAATAGAGTGCCTCCCGCACTCTATTTATACTTGACTTGACTTGCCTTTTTACCTAACTCATGTAGGCTCGAACTTAACCACATAATATAATGCTGACTGGGCCGACCCCCAATAGGGTGGTCTAATAACCCTTCGACCCACATGGACGACCCCCAATAGGGTGGTCTAATAACCCTTTGACCCACATGACTTATACAAGGCCGACCCCAACAAGGTGGTCTAATAACCCATCAAGTATAAGTTACGACACTTACAATATAAATGATGACACTTCCGTATAGAGGAATAAAACCATCTCTATAGGAGTACATACAACATATATGAAATACATTCCGAAGTTACATATACATCAACAACAACCTTACAATCCGGGCGGCACAGCCCCTACAGCCAGTTTCCTCCTGGTACGCCTTACAATCATACTGGTCCTTACACGCCTTATCCGTATTATCAATACGCACAGCCTAGTCCACAGCTGCCCTTTTTGGCTACCTTGGACCTACCTGACCTATCTCGTTTAACCAACGACCCCATTTACCACGGAACTAATTGGCCACCTATTCTAGTGAAACTTTCGTCGGATATCCCAAAATTTGACGGCAAGCTAGGTGAAGATCCTAAAAACCACGTGATGACTTACCATTTATGGTGTTCATCTAATTCCTTAATGGACAACTCGATTCGTCTTAGATTATTTCAAAGGACACTCACTGGTTCGGCTTCCAAGTGGTACATTGAGTTGCCACCCCACTCTTTTCTTGATTTTGGCTCTCTTGCCATGAACTTTTTGACTCATTTCCAGCTGCCTATATGGTATGAAACTCGTACCAAGCTATTAACCTCGCTCCATCTAAATACCGCCACTCATATTTCTGATCATATCCATGAGTGGCGAAGGAGGCATCGTCTCATCAAAGATCCCATTCCGGATCAACTCCTAGCAGACTGGTTTATGAAGTCACTCATCCCTGTCATAGCAAGAGATGTTTCCATGCGAGGTGTTGTCACTGAAGAACAATCTATCGCGAGTGCCCGTGTACTAGACCTAGTCTACACTCAATCTGGCACTTTGTTTGATATTATTCCTAACGCACCCCGTGACACTAACAATCCTGCGAAATCACTTAAGGGACCCCAAGCCGATGGCATCATCAGGTCCCTTCACATCCAGCCTCCTCATCAAATTGTTGGTTCTTCGAACCCCCAGGGTTCATCCCCATTACCAACACAGGATGGTCTCAGCACCACCAAGTCATCTGCTCCTGCTGCTACTGAAGAAGTGAATTCTGTCTCATCAGCTTCACCTCAAAAGTCTAGCAGTAAGAAGAAAAACAAGGGAAAACCTAATAAATCTTCTGCCTAGCAAGAACAAAAGAGAACTCCTAATGACGCCAAATAGAAACGGAAGCTAAAATATCCTTGTTTACTATGTAGAGATGATCACTTCTCTAAAGAGTGTCCCCATAGAGATGGTGTCCAAAAGTTTATTAGGGGTAAACCCACTCCTGCAGTCCTCAACAAACCGTTTCCCGCTCAAAACTAGCAGATGATTGCTCAACCTCCCCCATCCCAGGGAGAATCATCCAATACCGCGCATGTTCTCATGGTGTGAAATGAGATGTTCAATTTGAACACTCGCTCACAATCATACGACACGATCCCTTCGAAGGAACCTGTTGGGAGTAATGCCAAAAAAGATTCCAACTCCTTACTTGATGTCACTGTACCATCAACTTCTCTCACCATTGAGAATCCATCCTTCAATTCGATATTGCGACCGCCCAAGGGCATGATTAGAAAAGTTGTTTTTAATCCTAATGCTCGGGCGGCGCAGAATTACAATATCATAGAAGACTTGGCACAAGCCCCTTACACCATGTCCACGCTGGAAGTTTTGCAGAATTGTCCCAATCAATGTAAAACTCTCCTCGCAGAAATCGGTGCAGTTGACCCTGATTCTTCGAATACCATCATGTTCTGACTTGACCATTTCAAGTCGAGGCTTTCCCATCATCTCACATTTCAAGTAGCTACAAACCTCGCTAGGAAAATTATCCATTGTACCCTTCTGGGTGAAGGTGCGTCTACTTCTGTCATGTCGATCGCTTGTTGGAGAGCCATCGGCTCTCCCGAATTGAACCACTCTCCCACCACGTTGAAATCATTCGACGGGCGTGGCTTTAAACCTCATGGGCTCTTACAAGCTCCCGCAGTCGAGCTAGGAGGAAAGACTGTAACCATCAATGTGGAAGTGGTCTCCACCCCAATAGACTATAATCTCTTGCTTGGTCATAATTGGTTTTACGCCATGCAGGCGGTAGCTTCTTCAATCTTCCGCATGGTGCAATTCCCCCAGCCAGGATGAATTGTTACCGTCGACCAATTAGATTTTTGCGCACCGAACACTACTACTAATCCTGGTGATCATGTTCCTTGCATTGGACAAATGTCAAAACAGTATGAGAGTATAGGGGTTGTCCTTTTGAAAGATTCATCTCTCATGTGCATTTTTCCCATTTCGGACCCCCCTAATCATGTTGCCTCGGTGAACATGATCTCCGCGGAGATTTCATCTCGCTCTACTGATACTTGGCTTGTACCAGACGAAGCCACAACACACCTGATTGGAGATGCAATGCCTCTTTCACCCGCTGAACGTATTTACGAGGCTATCCAATCATCACTGGAGGACCACCTAACCATGGCCTCCCTATCTTGTTCTCTACAATGGGCATCATCCCTACCTGACCTCTTACTTCGTACTTTTCATTCAGATGAGTCCATCATGGAAGTTATGAATGTTGATGATGGCCCATGGGATGACCTTCACCATAGGTCCTCTTTTCTTCCACCGTTGGAATACATAGAGAACAACATTCACACCATCTTTTTCCTGGATATCTATCTGTTCCCTCATTCTCCCATACTTACATGTCTTTCAGACACTAAGGGTAACTTATCCAAAACTGAGCCTACCACCCCGGTAGACATCTCGGTAAAACCTGGTGTAGTGGAACACATTCGCATAGGCCAGAAGTGTTCCCCTGAAGAAATAGCTATGGGAATGGCCTTATTCAAGCGATTTCGAGACGTATTCACTTGGTCCTATGAGGATATGCTTGGGATAGACCCTGCGATTGTTTCTCATGAAATAAAAACCTATCTCGACATCAAACATGTACGTCAAAAGTTGCGACCGGTACACCCCCGGAAGACTGCAGTAATCAAGGCAGAGATTGAAAAACTCTTAAAGGCTGGTTTCATTTATCCTGTCACGTTGATGGATTGGGTCTCAAACGTCGTCCCCATGAACAAAAAGCAGGGCACCATTCACGTCTATGTCGATTATTGGGACATTAACAAGGCTTTTCCAAGGGACAATTACCCAACCCCATTCATTGACTAGATTATCGACAATTTTTCCGGAAGCGTCATCTTTTCATTCATGGATGGATTTTCTGGTTACAACCAGATTGAGATCAACTGAGCTGATCAACATAAGACTGCTTTCATCTTCCCTTGGGGGAAGTTTGCATACCGCAAACTCCCATTTGGCCTTAAAAACGCTGCGCCACGTTCCGGCAAGCCATGTCGTATGCCTTCCATGATATTAAGGACTTTGTGGAACCTTACTTGGACAATATCCCTGCTCATTCAAAGCAACATGAGTTCCACATGGATCATCTGACAGCCATTTTCCTCAAACGTAGATGATACAACATCCATCTGAATCCTCACAAGTGTATCTTTTGTGTTGAATCCGGACACCTCTTAGGATTTATAGTCTCGAAGGATGGGATCCGCATTGATCCCTTAAAGATGGAGGCCATTGTCAACCTCCCACCTCCCACCACTGTGATAGAACTTCAAAGTCTCCAAGGGAAGGCAACTTATTTAAGACGTTTTGTTTGTAATTTCGGGGAAAATACTAAGGGGTACATGAGGTTGCTTAAGAAGGACGTCCCGTTCATTTGGGATGATCAAGATCAAAAATTCTTCGACAGCATCAAACATGCCATCACGCATGCCCCCGTAATCCAACCGCCAAATTATTTCCGAGATTACATATTATATCTTGTTGCTTCTGCTACCACTATCGCCATGGTTTTGGTACAGGAATATCAAAACACCCAGGAACATGTAATATACTATGCAAGTAAGGGTCTCACTGACACTGAAACTAGATATTCACATGTCGAAAAAATCGCTTTCGCGGCGGTCATCGCCGTCCAAAAGTTCCAACACTACATCCTACTCTGCACCACCACCATCATTGCAGACTCGAACCCCGTGTACCACGTACTGACACGTTAGGTGCTTGGGGGCAAGTATTCACACTGGATCGTGATACTGCAAGAATTCGATCTTCTTTTCGAGAAAGCCAAGTCCAAAAAGTCCTTGGTGTTTGTTGAGCTGATTTGTGAATTTCCCTGTGCTGATGTAGAAGTTGAGCACAGTGACTCCTTTCCAGATGAGTCATTGTTTCTCATCAGTACAACTGATCCATGGTATGGAGATATTTCTTTATATCTTCAAACCCAACGCTTCAACCCCCAACTCTCTCGCAATGACCATTGTCGAATTTGTCACCATGTAAAGTATTATCTGATCATCAGTGATACTTTGTACCGTTGTGGCATCGATTCCATTCTTCGACGTTATCTAACTCACAATGAGGCTGAACACGTTCTGAATGACTGTCATGCTGGGGTGTGTGGCGGTCACCTCTCTGTGATGGCTTGTTACACCAAAATGTCGTCACCCTTGTGCAAGTGTCGCAAGTGTTGCAAGTGTCGTCATCCTGACCTAGTGTTGTCACCGTGACCATTGCTAGTATCGTCATTATGACCAAGTTGTTGATGTATATGTAACTTTGGAATGTATTTCATCTATGTATTTCATATATATTTATTGTACCCTTATTATAGATGTGTTATTCCTCTATAAGGAAATGTCGTCATGTGGATTGACAAGTGTCGCAAGTGTGTGTACTTGCCGATGGTTTATTAGACCACCATGTGTGGGGTCGGCCCTGAAACATATATTATATTGTGAATGTACCTAGCTAGACAAGTCGGCCCCATAAGGTCACTAGGAAAACAAGTTAGTATAAATAGAGATCAGGATATCTCTATTTAGATCATTCGGAAAGTCATCTCTCTCTCACTCAGAAAGTGGCACACTAGTGAGGAGGAGGATCATCTGCTTCTAGGAGACTATCTCAAGTATATTTTGGTTGTACTTTGGTTGAGCCATTGCTCTCTCTATCTCTGAGGAAGTTGTGGGGTTTTTCACCTTAGGGTTTTCCCCACGAAAACTCTGTGTCTCTTGTCTCTCATGCTTTTGATTCTTGTGATGCTTTTCATGCTTTTTGTGATTGGTATGCATTGATATACTGTATATGTTATTCTCTCAGTAAAGATCCTAGAGTATTGTGAATTAATGCTCAAAATTTAACACAAGTGTCGTCATCATGACCGTTGTGATAATGTCGTCATCTTGACCATTGTGTAAACTCTTTGCTATTTTACCTAAACCCATTTTAGAGTAAAAACACATCCCTGAAGTTTCCCATGACTGGAGGGCTTAACTGACCTACTTTTCAAGGTCGTCACAGTCTGCCCTTGTGCAACATGCGACGTCGCAGGTTGTCCTAATGCAACCTGCGACGATGTCAGTTATTTGGTAAAAGAGTATCTTCGAGCCCATTCTCAAAGATGAGTGATGTGGAGGCCTATCCCTAGTCTCTAGGTGAGGTGGAATTTCGGTTCTTAACCTTATGGGAAGATCCCTTAACCATCTCCCCCTGATCCTCAACCTACCCTATCTCTTTATCCCTATATAAACACCCACTCTCTCCATGGGAGAGGGAAAGGTCTATGGTACCCTTGTGCTGGTAGAACCCATATTGGTGATTGGGAAGCTTGTACCATCTTGGAGGTTTGGCTTGGACATGTTGGATGGAGGATGCAACGTTGAGGCTTTGGTTGCAGCTTCATCATGTCTATATATTCCCACCTTTTATACAGTTAATATAATCTCTTTCCATAAATGTTGTCTCATTGATGATGTTTAGAACTTTCTTCCTCAATTGTTAGTTTAGATCAGTTATTGTTTAGATATCTTGTACTGCTTGTATTGTTTCCATATTGTCTTGACAGGTCTTGCAGTTGGACATCTAACGACCGCGAGACTTGGAGCAACAACAAGGAGAAGGATTTGCGATCTGAAAGGTATGATATCTAAGTACTCGATGTGTAACTAGATCTAGGAAATGAGTTTTGTATTATGTACTATTTGTTCTAGATTCACTTGAACTAGGGAGATCCGGCTCACGTCCACTCAAGTGGATTGTCCATTAACAAATTTGGTGACTCCACTGGAGAAGAACATTGTTGTTTTCAATCTGAATGTCAGTTTCAGTTCATTTCTTTTCCAAGCCATCTCTTTGGCCATTTGCTTCTTAATCCCTTTCACCATCAGATCTTCGCTTTGAAGAGTCTGATTGCCTTCTTTTGAGTTTGTACTTCTCATTTGTAGACTTTTTTATGCTCATTATCTATAGAATTGGTTCATTTTGGGACTTAGATCTCGCCTGTCGTACCTGGTTAGTGTACCCAGAGCGACACTGTGTTGTTTTTTATCTATGTTCTTCGCCTGTTAGTCTATCGTCGCATCCCTTCCATTGGTATACTGCGAGTCGTCGCACTTCCCGCACTAGTGAACTGCGATGTCGCACTGTGCATAAGCACAGAGTGTGTCGATCTACCATTTTTTTCCATACAGGTACCTTTTCTCCATTTTTTATTTGAGTTTTGGTTTATGTACAGACTCCTCTGCACTGTACCTTCCAGGCAGAGCCCCTTTTGTCCAGCACTGTTTTGTTTGGCTTGTTTGTATTGGTTTTTGGGTCTTTTGAGTTTTGGATTCATGTTTGGCCCTTTGAGTCAAAACTAGTGTTTTGTTTGTGTTTTAAAGCGAAATGGGTTCTGACCCATCTCAAGGTTTTGAGATCATTTTTGGTTTGGCGTGATTGGCTTGTTTAAAGACTTGAAGAGTGTGGGATATCCATGTCTTTTTGAGCCTCTCTTTCTTGGGTTATGCATCTTGTTTCCCTTACATGCTGAGCTATTCAATCATTTTTGGGGAACATTGATACTTTGTCTCCACTTTAGTTCAAAGAAAAGTTTTATTTTGTCACTCTTTTGCTATATTCATGAATTTGGAAAACATAAATATTCTTCTTACTTTATTTTGATCATTTGATATTCTTGGTCTTATCATCATAAGAAGAAGAAAGGCTTGTTTCAGATTTGTGTGCATTTGAGTTAGATAAGATTGTTAAGTGCTTATCTTTGTCTTGCATTTGATTGGAAACGTTTGTGGAATCCTTCTTTCCATAGCTTAGATGTGTCTTTTTCAAGTGTAAAAAGATAGGAAATGAGTTATAAGTATTGCATTTGGTAGATTTTGAGCCTCTCTTGAGTGCCTTTGAGTTGTTTGGGTGGTTGCCATTTTTCTTTGGGAATTTTTGAAAGATTAGAGTGTTGTAGATATCCTCTCACTTCCTGTATATAAATATGAAAAGCGTTTAGTTATCAAGTTCCATTTTTGATACATGCGTTTGAAAATTGAAATTGCTTCATCATTTTGTCTTATACATTGTTAAGATTAGCTGCATCTTTCATTTTCTTTACGCTTTTTGGCTGATTATTGCAGAAAGTTAGAATTATTGCACTCTAGGAAGGAATTCTTCTTTTCGCTATTACTTAAGTACTTTTGGTTTGAAAGAAAGAAAAATATCTCCCTACCTTAAGTAGTTTTCATTGAAAAGGAAAGGAAAATGTGCATTATCATATAGTTGAGGATTGCATTATGTTTACATTTATGTACTCACCTCATGCATCCACCTAACCGTACAAGATAAAATTAACGCTATCTTAGGTTAAAATCATTTAGCAACTTGTGTGTAAGTTAGAGACATGTTCCAGCGTCGTTAAGCATGGCAGTTGTCGTTATTTTTCAGCACTATAGTCCAGGGGTATTGTAGTCTTCCACATACATCAGTATATCGAGCTCCCTCACGTACCCACCAAGTACCATAATTCGTACTTGGCGTATATCGAAGGGTGTATCACGTACTCGACACGTATATCGGAAGGTCTCGTGCCAACGGCTGTGCATTAGACAACACCACTACGGATTTGATCTCCCACGTACCTAGCGTATATCGGGAGACACCATTAGGAATCCTAAAACCAACCGAGTTAACCATTTGGCCGTCTTGGCAAAGCAATACACCGAGAACAGTACTCGGGGAGATTAGCACGCACGTACTATCTAGGTATTCGGGTATGCAGGCAAAGGTACCGTCCCAATCCTCCTTGTTGCGTCATATTGTTGGACCCTGCAATATATAGCGGTTTGCGATGCCTTGATAATCCCGTGAGGTTCCAGACTTTGAATCCACTCCTATTCACGCAGTTTGCTTGTTGCTTTTAGACTTGAGTAGTGTTTGATTTGTGTGGTACTTTAGAGACTCTTAGGAAGCTTAGATGTCATGTCCCAAATTTGGCATTGGGTCACAATGGCCTAATCACATTAGACCTATTCATTAGAGTTTGTCAAATTGATGCTAAAGGTCAAATAATTGCCAAGGAGGAAAATTACTAGTTTCCTAGGTTTGGGGTGGAAGCTTTGGGATTTGGAATAATGGGGATAATAAATGATGTTTGAACATTAGAATGGAACAAATATTTAATAAAGGAGCTAAATAAATATATACAAGTGAAAATCAAAGTGGCATTTCATGATGAAGACACATGGAGGAAGTGGGACGCACATATGGCTAGATTTCCCCACTACATTTGGCATCATTCTCTCACCAATTCGAATTCAAGGTGAATGGTAACATACTTGGGGGAGTCCAAAAGGTATTATTCATTGCATGACTCATCCAAGGTCGAAATATAGAGGAAGAGTAACTCCCATGGAAGAGGAAGAGGCAATTTGGAGCTAGTGAGACACTTGGGCTAGATTCCCTAGCTCTATGACAACAATGATGAAGATGCTATGACACCTATGACACAAATCAGACCTGAAGGCTGACATATGACATATATGACATGTCAGGGCTAAAAATAGACTCCAAGAGGGCGCTCAAGGGTGTTAGGGCAGCTAAGATGCTTCCACATGTGATTTGGTGGAAGTGGGAGACTAGGAATTGTTGTACAAGTGGCGTTCTTTGGAATCTCTTCCCAACTTGAGTTGGCATGAGTCTCTTGGAAGGAATTCGACCCATGGAGGACATTAGAAGTTTATAAATGTCAATAACAAAGAAGGAAACCAGCTTTTGATCATTTGTAGAATTTGCAATTGCATTTGTGAAGAGGGAGAGCTAGTGGATGACTAGTTTCTTGCCTTAGCCAATTTCGAGGGTGAAAGATTCCCATCCAAGTTGGCAATTGGAAAGGCCATTCAGACCTTTCATTTGGAGCTTTAATGGAGTCTTTATTTGCAGGTGTAAGCTACAGGGAAGCTCATGGTTTCTTCTATTGCAGCTCGCTCCTTCAACCATTTCCAGTTTTGATGGCATATTCTTGATCCTTGAGGGAGGGCGTTTTTGGTGAGCTATTGTACTCTTTGGGGGAGCTTCTAATGCCCCATTTATTTTGTAATATGAATTAAATACTCTGTTCTTCATCTCCAGAAAGTTTCAGGTCGAAATTCCAAGTAGAAATGTATAAATCTCATTTTTAATGGAAGAACAATGCCATTTCTCCACTACCTTGTTGTGAACCAATGTATTGATGATGATTTCGAATGAATGGATGATTATATGATATATTTGTGATAAATATACTGCCATGGATGTCTTCTACAAGTTTCATGTACTGTACTTGAGCATTTGAAGCATTTTTACTCAGTTTAGTTGTATTGGGAGGTGAAATAGTGCCATTTCCCCAAGGGTCGAATTGGGGATTTTTGCAGTTGAATGGGAGAGGGTGAGAACAGTTGTAATAAACCATTAATGGTGCATATGAGACCTTAATAACATACTTAACACATTACATACCTCTTTTCATAAATTTGAGTGGGTTTGGAGGCATTTGGGAAGCCATTTTCAGTACTTACCCCAGGGGGATTTGAACCCCAAATTACTAGTAAAATTGCATACTTGGTCCAGAATCTTAAGAGAGTTTGCAGAGGTATTTTGGTGGCCATATGTTATCCCTGAACATCATATTCAATTCCTAATATCATTCATAAACCTTCCTTGAATATTTGAAGGCATTTGGAGTCAATTTGAGACCTAGAGACCAATACTAGTCAAAGGGAAATCACTAGTAAAGTTACCTACATTGACCAGAATTGAAAGAGTATTTGCATAAGTGTTTTAAAGGTACAAAGGCATCCCTGAAACACATATTTATGTTCTAATATCATTCATATACCTTCTCAGAATATTTGGGATCATTTGGGGCAAATTTGGGACCTAGAGATCGAAACTAGTCCAAGGTCGAACCAAGGAAAAAAGTGGAAAATTGCAATTTTAATAAAATTCCTAACAAGGGACATTACATTAGATATGGAAGACTCTTCCAGGACTACCAACCAAGAGGCCCCTTTCCAAGGTATGCCATTTGTTATTCCCCCTTGTGGAACTGTTGGTCCTCCCTTTATGGCTACATTGAGTCTTCCTGGATTTACGATGGGATTACCGGTATGGTTATTCTCCAATCCAGTTACGCCAAGTGCACCAATCGTGTCGGACCTAGGTCCTTCACCACATGAGAATCAATCTCATGATGACCCTTCTCCTTCTCCGTCGAAAGTTGAATCGGCTTCCATCTCTTCCTCTTCTCCTACTGAAAACTCTGATGTTAGTAAGAAGGCTGGTGTGAAGAAGAAGAAAGGGAAGATTAAAAAGGAGAAGGTTAAGAAAGAGACCATGCGTCAACCATCTGCCTCTGATGGAACTCATTCTATGAGAACGCCTCATAAGCCAAATTTCCCTTGCAAAATTTGCAAGGGTGATCACCTTCTCAAGAATTGTCCCGGTCTTCCCCGTGTGTCAGAAGTGTGGTCTAAAAACCCCAAACCGCTTGTATCGTCAACCTCTGACCATCATGTTGATGACACTCCCTCGACCAGTGACCCTTTGGTGAAGTGTCAGAAGGGTAAAGCTGCAGACCCTTGCTGGATATGTAAGGGAATGCATCGTACTTACCTTTGTCCGAGCATGGATGAAGCTTCACGGTGGTTGGAAGATATTACTAGTTCTCAACAGGTGCTTCCAACAAGTGATAGCAATTTTCCCCTCGACCCCCTGCTAGTTGATCAAGTGATCAATTCAGTTTCATCTGTAATTGATCCCACTCTTCCTTCCAAGAGTGAAGTGATCGAGTCGTTGTCATCTCCACTCGATCCCTCTCTTTCATTGGAGAAAGTCCATACTGAAGCAATCACCATGACACAATCTTCGTCTCATTCTTATCTTCCAAGTGAGAGTGAATTGGAAACCACCAATGTTTTCCTAGTCAGTTCAGAATGTCCTAGGCAAGGGGAAACCCTGTCCATTTATATAGGACCCCCTCCAAGTATTAAGGTTATTTCCTTTGATTGGAATGGTCTAACAGAATCTCGTCTTCCTTCGAGTATTCCTTTTCAAATATCTGTAGGAGTTTCTTATAAATAAATCTTTCGCATGATAGTTGATGAGGGAGCTTCTATTAGTATTTTATCCTCAATTGCTTGGCAAGCCATAGGTTCGCCTCAGCTTGTGCCAGTCACTGACCATATTTTGGCTTTTAATAGAAGGCCTACCAAACCTTTAGGGATTCTCCAGCAGTTACCTGTCACGTTGAGAGGTAAAACGGTTTATGTTGATTTCATGGTTGTCCAAGGTCCTTTAGATTTCAATATGCTCCTTGGACGTGATTATGTCTATGCTATGAAATTTGTAGTGTCCACGCTCTTTCGAGTGATGTATTTTCCTCATCATGGGAATATTGTGACCATTGATCAACTTTCCTTTGTGACACCCACTCATCGTATAACTCCTAGTCATCAAACTTCCCTGAATGTTCCACATGTTTTAGTGGTTTCTTCCCCCTGAGGATGGGGGGTATGAGCATAGTTTATGTTCTGTTTCAAGCTCGTTAAAAAATGAAACCAACCTTCAATCAAAGTTTCTCTTTGATTTCAAGCTTGCATAAAAATGAAACCATTTCACATGAGCATAGTTCCCGTTCTATGTCAAGCTTGTTAAAAAATGAAATAGGTTCCTACAAGCACAGTTTATGTTATGTTTCAAGCTTGTTAAAAAATGAAACCAACCACCCTAGCAATAGTTTCCCTTTGGTTTCAAGCTTGCATAAAAATGAAACCAATCCATTGGAGCATAGTTTTATTCTATTTCAAGCTCGTTAAAAAATGAGATAGACCCCTCTAAGCATAGTTTATCTTTGGTTTCAAGCTTGCATAAAAATGAAACCATCCCTTGGAGCATAGTTTTATTCTATTTCAAGCTCGCTAAAAAATGAGATAGACCCCTCTAAGCATAGTTTACCTTTGGTTTCAAGCTTGCATAAAAATGAAACCATCCACTCGAGCATAATTTATTCCATTTCAAGCTCGTTAAAAAATAAGATGGGCCCCCTCGAGCATAGTTTTATTCCATTTCAAGCTCGTTAAAAAATAAGATGGGCCCCCTCAAGCATAGTTATTGTCTATTTCAAGCTTGTGTAAAAATGAAATAGATCTCCCTCCCATTGGTTCGAGTCTCTCCCTAGAGTTAGAATTTGAACCTTCATTTCATTTGATTCTCGTTTCCCCCCCCTTGGTGAACATTTTCATATTAGTAGCTAGGTTGGTAGTTGGGTTAGCAAGCATCATTTTCAGACGAAATGAAGCTTGGGGGGCATGTCACATGTCGTACCGTCAACGATCATGTTGAAGGAACACTACCATGTTAAGCCGCTAGCAATCACGCTGGGGGAATTTACCAACCTTTGGGCATCATGTTGGGAAGGAACCCATCAATGGGCCTTAACCTATTAGCATAGTTCCCTTTCTATGTCAAGATCGTTAAAAAATGAAATAGGTTCCCGTGAGCAGAGTTCTAATCTTGTGTCAATCTTGTTAAAAAATGAAACATATCCTTTCCCTTTGAGTCAAGTCTCCTTGTAGAATTAGTACCTAGACCTTCTTTTCACTCGCCTATGCCTTAGGCGAATGAAATGAAGCTTGGGGGCATGTCTTCAACCTCTAGAAGTTACATTGAAGTCAACTCGATCGCCTCTCCACACCACGTTGGAGCTAAGTCACTTACTTCCAGTAATCATGCTGGGGGCACACATCAACCTCTGGATGCCATGTTGGGGAAAAGTTCACCATTGGGAACATTTTCGAGCATACTTTCCTTTTTTAGGTTTCAAGCTCATTAAACCATGAAAATTATCTCGAGCATAGTTCATTTTCTATTACAAGCTCGTTAAAAAAATGAACCAGACATCATGAGCATTCTTCCAACCTATCCTCGAGCTCATTAAAAACAGTCAGATAGCATTTGAGCTTACTTTTCACCTTTTTCATACTCTGGTTGAAACATGAAAAGTGGTTTGAGCTTAGTTTTTACTTTTTCGTGCTCTAGTTCAAACATGAAAAAGATTCCGAGTGCTTTTGATACCATTCTTGTGCTCGTTAAAAATTTGAGTAAAAAGGTGTGTCTAACGAGTATAGGTTTATCACTTTATCTAGCCTCGCTAGACTATTTACGGAAAAGGAACTGTGCCAATTTTACTTTTTCCTTTGTCGTAATCGGTTATCAACCATGACAAAGTTGTTCATGGAGTCCTTTTAAGCTCTTTTCAGACTCCCTAAATAGGAAAGATTGCCAAGCAAACTTGATGCTTTCACGCTTGTAAAAGCATTTGAATGATCGTCTTTCTGGTGATAGTTTACCCCTTTTTCGAACCAGGAAGCACTATTTACGAAAAAGGAATACTCCAACCAACCATGGCTGGAAGAGTCCTCTCCCGCGTTGTTTTACCCTTTTTCGGGCGATGAGGCTAACTTTACGAAAAAGGACCGTTGGAGTCTCCTTTAGTTATTTTCAAACTCTCTAAACATGAAATGACGCCGAGTTTTCCTTCTCTGGACTCGTTAAATAAACATTGAAGGGCCCATTATGGGACGAACCCCTCCTTTCCTAGGTTCGTAAAACGTTTGGGATTGGACTCATCTATGAGATGAGCTATACCGAGCATCTGGTTACCCTAATCAAGCTCGTCAAAAAACACATGAGGCACTCATCAATCATGATGGGGAAAAAAGGAAGATTTTGTGTTACATCTTAATTACGCTAATACATAGTCACTCTTGAACATGGAAATCCTTTGCATTTCCATTTAGTACTTGGATAATCTGTTTGTCCTCGAGTCTTGTCAATTCCATGAGTCATGTCGCTCCTTTGGTACAGCCAAAGAATGATTTCACCATTAGTTGCATTAGGGATTGGTATCAGTCTCGTCATGTCAATACTGCCAAGTCATGCCATGCCCATGTTCAAGAGACATTCATTACTCAATCATCTACAGTCAGTATACCTTCAATCATGTCGGTCTACCTTGAGTCAGTCTTGCACATTACTCTACCGTCCGGTCTACACCAAACATCTATTATCGAGTTTCATTTTGATGATGGGGGATTCATCATGGCCCTCCTTCGACGGGTTCATCTTCGTCGACTTCAAATCATCATCCGAGGATTGAACTTAGAAACCAACCAAGTACCTTGGCCCTGCATGCATCAATGGCAGGTTACCTCGCTTTCAACATGAGTTTACATCATTGACTCTTGATTGAAAGATTTCATCTCGCGTTCGACTTCAACTCATTTATTCACGCCTAATGATATGTACTGTGATACCTTGGGGATCATTGACATTAATGGTGATTCCCCTCGCACTTGTTAATGGTATACATTAATGACCGGTAATCAAGTGGTTTCTACCATGTTCGACTCCAAAACATTGTAATCACATGGATAGATTTGTATCATTGCGAGTTCAGCTTGAAGACCCTGGGGAAGTTATTTTCTACCCAGGTAGCGATGGAGATTGTTTGGGACACACAGATCCACTTTTGTATTGGTCATGGCTGTGTTGTTAGTTCAGAGTTACACAGATCCACTTTTGTATTGGTCGTGGCTGTGTTATCATCTTATCATGGATCTATGATTGTGTCTAGTAGCCATGATTATGTTCAGTCGATCTTTACTATCATGGATCTACAATGTATTGGTCGGCAGCCATGTTTTTTGTTGTATGAGACTTGTGGATCTCAAGTCATTTATGCAGCAACTCCTTCCAACTAGCAAGTCCTTGCCATTTTTCTTACTACAAAGCATTTCACCTGTCTCATTCTGTCAGCTTCATGCTTTGGGGGGCATTCTGTTACACCAAAATGTCGTCACCCTTTTGCAAGTGTCGCAAGTGTTGCAAGTGTTATCATCCTGACCTAGTGTTGTCACCATGACCATTGCTAGTATCGTCATTATGACCAAGTGTTGTCATCATGATCGTTGTGATAATGTCGTCATCTTGACCATTGTGTAAACTCTTTGCTATTTTACCTAAACCCATTTTAGAGTAAAAACACATCCCTGAAGTTTCCCATGACTGGAGGGCTTAACTGACCTACTTTTCAAGGTCATCGCAGTCTACCCTTGTGAAACATGCGACGTCGCAGGTTGTCCTAATGCAACCTGCGACGATGTCAGGTATTTGGTAAAAGAGTATCTTTGAGCCCATTCTCGAAGATGAGTGATGTGGAGGCCTATCCCTAGGATCTAGGTGAGGTGGCATTTCGGTTCCTAACCTTATGGGAAGATCCCTTAACCATCTCCCCCTAATCCTCAACCTACCCTATCTCTTTAGCCCTATATAAACACCCACTCTCTCCATGGGGGAGGGAAAGGTCTATGGTACCCTTATGCTAGTAGAACCCATATTGGTGATTGGGAAGCTTGTACCATCTTGGAGGTTTGGCATGGACATGTTGGATGGAGGATGCAACGTTGAGGCTTTGGTTGTAGCTTCATCCTTTCTATGTATTCCCACTTGTTATACAGTTAATATAATCTCTTTCCATAAATGTTGTCTCGTTTATGATCTTTAGAACTTTCTTCCTCAACTGTTAGTTTAGATCAGTTATTGTTTATATATCTTGTATTGCTTGTATTGTTTCCATATTGTCTTGACAGGTCTTGCAGCTGGACATCTGACGACCGCGAGACTTGGAGCAACAACAAGGAGAAGGATCTACGATCTGAAAGGTATGATATCTAAGTACTCGATCTGTAACTAGATCTAGGAAATGAGTTTTGTATTTTGTACTATTTGTTCTAGATTCACTTGAACTAGGGATATCTGGCTCGCGTCCGCTTGAGTGGATTGTTCGTTAACATGGCTACAACCCAGAAGATTTTGCGCGCAGGATATTATTGTCCTACTATCTTCAAATATTGTATTGAGGCCGTGAAAATATGTCCTCCATTCCAACACTTCCATTCGAAGAAGCGCACCCATCCCACCCTGTTACACCCGGTTATTGCCTTGGGCCCCTTTGCAAAATGGGGCATCGATTTTATGCATTGTAAGCCTACCTTGGCCAGGGGGCATAGTTACATCATTGTAGCTATGGATTACTTCACAAAGTGGGCCGAGGAAATGCCTACATATCAAAACGACGGCATAACTGCCGCACTCTTCATGTTCAATCATGTAATAGCACGGTTTGGAGTTCCTCAAGCTATAGTTACTGATCACGATTCTCACTTTCAGAACCATATGGTACTTGATGAACTGAGCGATAGATTGGGTTTTCAACATGAAATCTCAACACCTTACTACCCGCAATCCAACTGACAGGTCGAGGCCATTAACAAGGTCTTGAAAACTATGGTCCAATGGAGGGTAGGTACGCATAAGTCCAATTGGCATAATATGCTATTTTCAGCATTATGGGCCTACAGAACCTTCATTAAAATCGCCATAGGTTTCACTCCTTTCCAACTGGTGTATGGATTGGAAGCTATCCTGCCTATAAAGTGCGAAATTCCGTCTCTACAACTCGTTGTCGAACTTCTTCCTAACACTACTGCCCAGGAAGAACGTTTCCTGTACTTAGCAAAACTTGACGAGTCTCGCCGAGATGCTACTCTTGCTAATGAAGCACACAAGAAACACATCAAATCTCAATATGACAAGTCAGTTGAACCTCGTATATTCAACGAGGGTGACCTGGTCCTCACATACGACTAGAAGCATGACAAACTAGGAGCAGGAAAGTTCGAGTCCATGTGGCACGGACCTTACATCGTCAAACGTGTTTTGGAAAAGGGAGCTTACGAGCTTGAAGATTACAACAGAATATATTTGGGTGAACCCCATAATGGGCTTTACCTGAAGAGGTACTATGCCTAACCCGCTCATGCATAGATTTTCATGTATATATTGTACATGGCGTGTTTGTGTGTTTTTGTGTGGTGTGATGCACTTTTTTTTGTGTGTCTTTAGATCTTGTTTTCGCTTCTCATACCATGTTCTCTCTGCGTGTGCAGATGGCAACGTGCTATGGATTCACTAACGGCGCCAGCTAGCATACCCGTAACCTTTCCTCGGTAGCCTGGGTACTGTATTCCCCAATAGGTGAACTCATCAGCTCAGGAGGAAGTTGCCTTGGATTCGCAACCAATAATGCTGCAGAGTATCTATCGGTAGTTGGAACCTTAACCGATGCAATTTCCTTGGGTATGAACCACATTGTCATCCACATGGATTCTCAACTGGTGGTTTCCCATCTTAACCGGGTTTACGCTATCGGTGATCCTACCCTACTCCGTTTCTTTAGGCGAGTTCGTTTCTTGGAAAGGTCATTTGAAACCATTCAATACCTGCACATTCCACGAGAGTTAAACACAGTTGATGACTCGATGGCCAACTTCATTCTAGATTGGTACATCGCACACACATGATACTCATAACATGTAAAAGCATTCACAACATGTAAATAATGCATTGTATAGAAGCAAGCATATAAACAAGATCACATCATTATTTTTTGAAACACATAATGTATAAATCGATGGACTATCTGTATATATATATATATATAATTTCAAAAAGGTAGTGTTGATACAAAAATCTGAAGCCCGATAGCTTTTAGTAAGTCTCTACAAAAATCTGAAGCTCCATAGCTTTCAGTAGTACAAAATCTGAGGCCTCTAAGCTCTCAATACACACACAATGACAACATGTGGCCTATCGCCTGGCCCGTACAACCCTAGGTGGTCTAGCATCCCTAGCTGACTGAGTCTGGAAATAGTTCACTGCTCTCGCAACCTTGTGAAGCAGTGCGTTGAAGTGCGCAGTCGCTCCAACCGTGTGCACCTGCATGGTCCATGGAACCTCATCCACCGTCAGCTCAGGAAGGGCCTGTGTCAACCCACTCAGGTTGGCGTAGACTCTGTCCATCTCCACGATGGCAGCATGCACAGCTAGATCCACCATCGCTCCCTCTCCTCTCTCTCTCCTAGCCAAAAGAGAGGTCCCCACTGGTCGTATAGGCCCCACATCTGCACACACATGTTGTTCACCTGTTAGCACTATATCAAAAAAATCATAAATGCACAAAACTTAAAAAGTTCAAGATTCGTTTGTTCTTATCGAGGTCTCCCCATGCTGCTCCCTCAGGCAGCAACAAGTCTGGGTCATCTGTGAAGTCAGTGCCACTATATGGAAAGTCCTCCACCATCAGTAACTGGCCTGCTAGCCAAGTGAAGAACTCAGGAGGGAATCCAATGATAGGACCCCCACCATGCCGAGCCATCACATCGGTCCACCCAGCCATGTGTGGATCTCTGAGGTCTCTATCCTCTAGTGATACCTGAGGACGCAAAAGGGGAACCCGTTCTAGCAAGAACGAGATCACTATAGAACCATAGTTGAACTGTTTGAGCTCTCCCCTCCGACACTTTTTCAGTTGAGCTCACACATTTGCGAGGAATCCCTCGCACTAGTTGAAGATCTTTGGAGACAAACAGTCCTCCGCATAAAGCATCTGTGCTCTAGTGGCTAGGTGAGGAGCTTGACTCCCGGCCATCCTCATAATGGTGAATAAAATGGCCTGCAATGGGCTCTCCCATACATCTTTAATGCAAATATTCCCGCTAGATGCACGGGCATTGGGACCACAATGTTGTCGGATCAAATCTTCCACGATTCGATCACTCCCATGTGATCCAGTGAGTGTCACATTGTTCCCCCTTCGGGACAAACCAGTCAGAAAATAGATGTCCTCGACATCAATGTGAAGGTCATGCTCACCATTCAGGAAGTACTACTGGGCTGCATCCCAACATTGGAGCATAGGGTTCAATAGTGGAAGTTGGGATCTCATCCCCTGAATGCGGAAGAACTTGAGAATCCCACAGTTTCTCAAAGCTTCCACACAATGTGGATCATTTGCAACTTGTTCATCATCTAGCTCATGTTCCCTTTCTCGCCATTCCAAAACCATTTTGGATGCTTGGAACCTGTCAACGGGAATTTTTTAACAATGTTAGGACTTGCTTCACCCATTGGAAGTCCTTCTTTTGAGTTTTGTTTGAGTTTGGGGATGGATGTCGCCATCGTCACACTCCGTTTTTGCAAACAGGGCAACGTCGTCGCAGTCTATGTATATTCCATTTGCGACGACTCGGTCTAGTCGCAGTTCCCAAAAGGGCCAACTGCGACGAGCCGAGGGCACAATGGCCCTTCCCAAATCAAGCCAAAACCCAAAAAAATGATTGAAAATCAAAATTGTAAACTAATACGATTTTGCTAGCTGAAGTTTGGGGTTACCTGTTCCTGACGGTAGGTGAAATGGTTGGTCGTAGCTCCCAGAATCGACAAGTGAAGATCTGGAAGCAAATGGCACTATTCCTCCCAAATTTGGCAAATAGAACAATGGTGACTATATTTGGTTTTTATTTCTATTTATAAAACAAAGTGGAATATTCCTTTTTCAAATATTTGATGTCGTTATGCTATTTGCTATAGTTTGGACCAGTTTTATTGTATTTTCGGTTGACTATTTGACCTAGTTTCCGAGTGTGTAGGAGTTGTGAAGTGCCTTTCTATTCCATTTTCATATTGGAATGGTCATCTCAGGTATGAACACCCCTTGTGAGTTTTTGTCGTTTACCCATTTTTTCATAGATTGCAATTAATGAGCTTACTCTTTGTTCTTTCTCGTGCTCTTGAAACTATGAAAATACGTTAACAAGTTACGATTTATCAGTTTTTTGGGCTCGTTAAACTCCTACGGGAAAGGAACCCCCCGGAGTCTATCTTTAAGCTGTTTTCAGGCTCTCAAAATACGAAAATATTTCCAAGCGAACTTGTCGCGTTCACGCTTGTAAAAGAATTTGAATGGTCGTCCTCCCGGTGATAGTTTACCCCTTTTTCGGACCAGGGGGCACTAGTTACGAAAAAGGTATACTCCAGCCAATCATAACTGGAAGAGTCATCTCCCGCGTTGTTTTACCCTTTTTGGGCGATGAGGCTAACTTTACGAAAAAGGACCGTTGGAGTTTTCTTTAGTTCTTTTCAGACTCTCTAAACATGAAATGACGACCGAGTTTACCTTCTAAGGACTCGTTAAACTCTTACATTGAAGGGCCCACCATGGGACGAACCCCTCCTATCCCAGGTTCAAAAAGTATTTGGGATTGGACTCATCTATGAGATGAGCTATACCGAGCATCTGGTTACCCCCATCAAGGTCGTAAAAAACACATGAGGAACTCATCGTTCATGATGGGGAAAAAGGAAAGCTTTTTTGTTACATACCTTGTTAGTGGCAGTATGTAGTCATTCTTGAACATGGTACTCATCTGCATTTGCATACAACACTTGGATCATCCATTTGTCCTCGAGTTCCACTTATTTCCTGAGTCTTGTTACTCCTTTGAATCATTCAAAGAAAGCTTCCATCATCAATCGCGTTAGGAATTTGTGTCGCACTCATCATATCAATACTGCCAAGTCATGCCATGCCCATGTTTAAGAATATGTCCATCATTTATCATCTGCAGTCAGTACACCCGCCATCATGTCGGTCTCCTCTGAGTCAGTCTTGCATGTTATTGTACCATCCGATCCACTCTATACATTTTTGTCATGTTTCGTGTCGATTGATGGGGGATTCATCATGGCCCTCCTTCGACAGATTCATCCTTGTCGACTTCAACTCATCATCCGAGGAATGAATCTAGAAACCAATCAAGTAACTTGGCCCTACATGCCTCAATGGTAGGTTACCTCGCTTTCAACATGAGTTTACATCATTGACTCTTAATTGAAAGATTTCGTCTTGTATTCAACTTCAACTCATTTACTCACACTTGATGATATGTACTGTGATACCTTGGGAATCATTGACATCAATGGTGAGCTCCCTCGCGCTTGTTAATGGTTTACATCAATGGTCGGTAATCAAGTGGTTTCTACCATGTTCGACATCAAGACATTTGTAATCACATGGATAGATTCGTATCATTGCGGGTTTAGCTTGAAGACCCTGGGAAGTCATGTTTTACCCAGGTTGCGATAGAGTTTGTATTGAGTTATATCACACGGATCCACATTTGTATTGGTCATGGCTGTGTTATCATCTCATCATGGATCTACACTTGTGTCTAGTAGCCATGATTGTGTTCAGTCGGTCATTACTACCATGGATCTGCATTGTATTGGTCGGCAGCCATGTTGTACTTCATATGAGATTGTCAGTTCAGAGTCAGTTGTACTGCAGCAGTGTCCTTCATCCGACAAGTCTATTTCCATTTCTTCTATAAAAGCACTTCACCTATCTATATTCAACATCTTCATGCTTTGGGGGGCATTCTGTTACACCCAAAATCCACCCATCATGAGATCTAGTGTATACACCCCTGAAGATATCTTGACTAAGTAATTAACTTGGGAGGATTTGTACCCAGTTGTACCATGTTTTGAGAGGTCGTCGCAGGTTGCACTCATGCAACATACGACATCGCAGCTTGCTTCATTGTAGGGTGCAACGAAGTCAGTTAATGGGAAAAAATAACTTCTTCGAGGTTGTTCTCGAAACTTGCTGACTTGGGGCCTTATGCCTGACCTCTAGGGGAGTTGGTACTCTATTCCTAACACCTTGGGAGTATCTCCTATCTCTCTCCTACCATATCTCAACCTATCCTATCCATACCCTATCCACTTAGTCCCATATAAGAGAATCTCTACCCCTCTCCAAAGGGAGGAAGACTATGGTGTCTACATGCTGGTGAAATCACTCTTGAGAGATCTCTACTCATCCTTGAGAGACTTAAGCTTCCTTATGAGGAAATGGAAAATGGCTTTGTTGGAGAAGGGCTGCAGCGTTAAGCCTCGGTTGTATTTCTATATCTCTGCTATGTACTTTCCTATTTTTACAGTAATACAAATGCTTTCCACCAATATTGTTCATGTGTGTAATGATATTGAGTAGTTTACCTGCTTAATTGTTCACTTAGATCTCTTATTGTATAGATGCCCTTTACTTGTTTCTCTTGTTTCTTGTCTTGACAAGTCTTGCAACTTGGATCTGATGACCATGAGACGTGGAGCAACATTCAGGAGAAAGGATAGCGAAGTGAAAGGTAATACATCTAGTACTTGATCCTTAAGTAGATCTAGGAATTGCATTCGTAGCCTGTCTTATTTGTTCTAGACTCACATTGAGCTAGGGAGATCCGGCTCGCGTCCGCTCGAGTGGATTGTCCAATAAACACCAAGTGATCAGATTATATTATTCTCGGACCAAATGATCATATGCTAAATTAATTCACTCTAGAGGTGGTGAGTCTCTAAAGGAGACTTAATAGTAGTTGGTGACCATGGTTAGTATTACATACACAACATTAATGATTCAACATGCAAAGCATCTACCTCTATAACTGGAGGTCCACCCCATGGGTACCTACTATAACTAGAGGTCCACATGAGAATCTAACTTGACACACAAATCCTGATCCTTGTCCAACAAGACTTTACAACTACCTCGCTTTGATACATTAAAGCATTCACCTCAGCACATGAGGAATAACTTTTTACAACTGAAGTCTTAGTCATTCTTGAGTCCACAAGTTCGTGAGTCCAACTCAAACACCCTACCTCAACACATGAGGCCCAATCTTGGGTGCACAAGGTTGGCTTGGAGAATGACTCGTGATGATATTTTCCAATACAAAGCACAAATTGTATAATTTTGTTTTTCATAGTATAAATTTTTTAAAAACATGTATTGTTTCCACCCCAAAAAAATTAACATACACAAAATAATGTCTCAAAATAGTAAGGAAAAATGCCAAACTAAATTCTTCGAAATTTTTCCAATTGGTCTATAGAGTTGTCTATTAAATCCTCGTCACCCTCATACTTTCCCTCATCCTCCTTCTCGTCACTACCTCCGGTACTATAATCATAGCCAAAAATATACAAAACGATATTTTCCTTAGAACCTCACTCTTTAACTATAAGGTAATTGCATTCATACTTCCTAATAATATACATTAACTAGAGAAAGTTGTGTTGTAGCATATCTCTGCCAAAAGGACGTTGGAGCAAAAAAGGATAAGCATCAGACGCTATGAAACTAACATCCACCTTTCCAATAGATGAACATCAAAGCAAAAAAAGATAAGTGGTGGGCACTATGAAACTAACGTCCATGGAGGCATGGAATTTATATCATAAACATAGTCCCAACACCCCAATGATTCAAGGATAGAGCTTTTCTCACACAGAGAAGGGAACATCAAATTCTAGTTCGCTTTCTGAAGGCTTAGAAAACTTGTTGTTATTAGAACTCTAACTGCTCACCAAGCTCACAAGCAAGCGAATCAGGAGGATTAACCAGTTCGGTAAGCAGTTGCTCGCTAGACACAGCTGCAAGCAATTCCTTTGAAAATTGATCAACCAGGATCAACTGAACTTGGTTAAACTATGCGAAGGTTCATTAGCCTCCATTAGAGTGTTTCTTTTCTTCTAAACAAAAATTACTTGCAAAGGAAATCAATATTGATCATAAGTTCCTTTGTTCCTTTCGTGAATGGTTCGAGGGTTTGTTGGGATCTTTCTCTACTGTGCCATGTTTTAAATCCGTTAATAGTGCATTCTCTTCCTTCATTTCATATTATAATTCATCGAATATAAAAGTTAAAAGTGCATATTTGCATGGTTTCTTTTAGTTTCAACATTTTTAAGTCTCTTAACATCATATGATCTCTCAATATCTTATAGATCTATAGGAGTTCACTGAAAATATCGAATGTGTTTAGTTTCGGCATTGTCACCCTTGAGGTGGCCTATGGAATGCTTCTAAGATCACCAGGAAGAGAAGTCGTGTCAGATTTAGTTGATTGGGTGTGGGAACTGTACTGCGCGAACAAGATTTTGGAAGTTGTCGAAAGTCACCTGGCGATACCTGGAAACGCCAACGTTAACAATGACAACATCAAACTTTTGCTGGTGTTGGGACTAGCATACTCTAATTCGAATACTGGAACCATCACTGCATCGGAACCAGTGTCAGAATTTGGTTTTCATTGTACCTATCAAAGTTTTTTTTTACGTTTTGGGTGTATATATTACCGGTAGTGAAAGGTTTTGTTTAAATTTTTACCCTTCAACAATGAAGTCTTGCTAAAAAAATTACCGTTCAATAATTAAATTTTGTTAATTTGTTTTTAAAAAAAAATTATTTTCTTGACATTTTTACATTAAAATTAAAATGATAATTATTAATATCTATCATGGTCCATTAACTTGATTTCTATTCATTTTATATATCATTTATGTACTAATTTTTAAATTAATATTATATAAAAATATAGCTTAAACTGAAAAAAGTATGAATACACATCATAATAAAGCATAAATAAACATAATAATGTACATATTTAATTTCACACAATTGTGCATATCAAAAGAAAATAAATATCACATAATTATTTTTTTTGCAAAATTGATGTCATAAAACTGAACCTCCTCATCCAGACGTGACCAAACAGGTACTGCTTCCATTGGGAAAACTGAAGAGGGATATTACCACTGTTTTTTACTGTAAAAGAAACTATTGGAACAACAATTGTGTATATGGCGGAGACTGTAATGGGCAGGAAAACAGAGGAGTGTGTAGGGTAAAAGTGGTGCAGAGGAAGCCTTGTGTGTCGTTCACACAAACACTATAAATAAATTGTTGTATCGGCGCCTCTAAAAATATAAAACTAATTAAATAACTGATGGCGGATAGAAAAACACAGTGATGCTGTGCGCATGAAAGATAATATTATCTTCCAACTCGGCAACATAAAAGAGTGTCATTTGGATTCTAAGATATCTACCTTTGTGATAAACCTGAGCAACATCTATGTAAATGTATTATTGTATTCAGTCAAATAGCCTCTAAAACAGTTGGGTTTCCCAGTTCCAGTTCATGTATCTTGCTCCCTCGACTTTTCGAATCGGTAGTCTTAACACAGAAGTTTTCCAAAAAATAAACCTTATATTACAAAAAGAATGTATAAAAAAGAATATACATGGAGTTGTTCAGGTTTATTGTTAATATCAAAAGAAAACGTGTCTTCCATTTCAATTTCAACATCTAAATCTATATACATTACTCAAATCATGAGATAAACCGTAAATGCCAAAAGATCGCGCAAGAATTACCTGTGAATCGTGATAATGCTTTCGAAAGTCATGTCTCCAAGACTTTAGGCATAATCAATGATCATTGATTCATTGAGCACTGCAATTTGTAGTATGTAGATGCTCATTGTAATAATGGAAAAATAAAAAAAGTAATGGAAACATCATTGAGTTAAATGAGTTTTTCTTTTTCTATGAAAAATCAATGCAACTTGCAATGGAAAGGAATAGAAATAATACTAATTTAATATATTTTTCTATTTATTAAGTGAAAGTATGGTTGGAAATTCTAATTTGGAAAATATAGTTTTATATAAGATCAAAGATATTAATAATACTATTAATATCATATTATTAAAATAATGACATTTTAGAAATTTTATTACCCTTCAAAAATAGGTTTAAATGATAAATTTACCCTTCACAAAAGACGGTTAACGAAAATTTTTAACCGTATTTGACAATCAAAATGCTTCATGACGGTCATTTTGCCCATCAAATTCCAACACTGATCGGAACCATCACAACTTTCTGGCTTATTGAACCCTGTGATACGTACAAGGAAATTGATTAGCAAACACTCCACGCCATAAATTTACCGTGTATTACTATGGACATGTGGTGATTGTGGAAAGTTTAATTTTATAAATTAATTTTATTTAAATTTATATTCTAACAATTAAATTTTCTCCTCGGGGGATTTAGGTCCCATCGGAGATGCCCTAAGCCAATCAAAAAATTGAAATATTGCATTTCCAAAATTGTTTAAATTATTTTAATTTTTCAAAATATTAAGTTTATTATGAAAATGATGTAAACTTTTAGAAAACTTTGTGAAACCTTATAGATTAAAAACAAACTAATGCAAGTCAACAAAGGTTGACTTCTCAAAGAAAGCATATCCTGCCTTGGCAGGGATAATAATAACAATTTGGTAAGGAAATTGCATAAAATATTAATTTTGTAATAATAATAGTAACTATATATATATATATTTTGCATTATAAACAACTAAAAAGATCAGCTTCAAAAGATACATTGTAGTAGTTCAAAATATATCTAACAGAGTTTGCAATAGAGATGTTTATGACATAAATAGTAATCCAACATCTAGCAATTGTTGTACTACTATAAGTTTTAACAAACTGTCCCAACAAGTTTTTGCAAAAATTAAACAACAAGAGGTTAAATGGAACTACTTCCATTTCACATGACCTATTTTGATGAACCTTCTTCTTCACGCCCATCTGAACTGGAAACATTCCCATCTCCTTCAAAATTTTCAACAACATGTTCACTTGAGCTTGAAATATTTACATAAACTCGAATGGGTTGAAAAATTGAGTGCCCATCAACATTTTTGCTTATCGAATTCTCATCTAGCCTAGAATTTTTTCCTACAATAAGAGCTCCATGTTTTTCCAAGGTTTTTGAAATGTCTTCCACTTGTGCATCACAGGCACGAACAATACCTTCAACATCATCTAAATGGCCATCAAGCCCAGTAGTAAAATTGGAAATTTGATGGGTTGTTTTCTCTATATCATCAAGACGAGCATCCAGAATAGGCACATGAGCAGTTATTTGTTGAACATTAGCAATCAGACCTTCCATTTGGGAATTCAACCATCTTAATTGGCTACGCATGTCACGAATTTCAGCTTGGGAATCTCGAACTCTCTCTGAAAGATCCTCAATCTTTTTTTCAATGTCCATAATTGCAACACAATCCCAAATCACCTCTAAAACAACTAATCTTATATCAACACAATTGGATTTAAATACAAAAGACACCCCTGGCATGCAAGCCACAACCAGTAAACAAAAAATACTGACTATGCTCAACCCAATCCTCCCCAGAACTCTGAACCTCCAAATCCTATGGTGACCCCGTATCCCAAACCTTCCAAACAAACGAGAGAGCATAATCCAAATGTAAATAGAATGTTACCTAAGAGTGCAGCTCCACCCATCTAAAACTGATAAAATATGAGAGCCAATATCCCAATACATAGGAGAAGGCATCAAAATACTCCACGGTCTGCACCACCATTCTAGAATTAACCCTCAGACTAGACTGGCTTCCTCCAACAATGCTCGCAGAATGACAAAGTTGAAACAGAGTATCCCATAAACAATAAAAGTTGAGCTTCTTGACAGGACCTATGTATGACCATAATGACATCCCATATGAATGAACCATGAAACAATGATAAGGCATATTGTCCCGAGCACTATGACACCTCCACCTAGTGGAGTGCAATAATGTGTCATTTAATCCATGTTCTTGTCGATTAAAAGAGTTAATGCATGAAAAGACTACTTCTTTATATTGGAAAAGACTTAGATTTATAAAACCACTAAGGAATCCAGCAATGTGATATAGAACCCCCATTTTTTTTATGCCCCCTCGAGGTATACTCAAAGCTTGATTAGCCAATTTATCTATTGTAGCATTATGCTCACGCCAAGCATGAAATAATTGTGCATTCAAACTTTGATGAAGAAGGCCAATAATACATTTATGGAATCGACCAACTATTTGATCCTCAATTTCTTGTCGATGCTTAGTTTGAGAGATGACGAGAAGAGAATCTCCTATCACCACTAGCAATCTAATTCCATGAAAATTTGATTCTTTCAATCCCAGATATAGCACATAGTGTTTCGCTTGATTATTCGTGTTTTTCCCTAGACCACAAGCAAAGGTTGAAACTACATTTCTACCATGGTAAAAAATTACCCCCCCCCCCACCTGCCTCCCTGAACAACACTAAAGCATTTAGTGGACATACAAATTTATTAATAAAAAATGCCTTCACAAAAATGGAAATGAAATTTATAAGACTGTATGTGAAAGAGATATGAATATATTTATGACTAAGTTTATACAATGACAAAAGTATGCCTACTTTCTACCAAATATCTCATGATGTCAAAGAAGTACATTTGAATTTATAATACAACCATGTAGATATGAATTTGTATAGAAACATGTGGATCATATTCTACTTGGGATTGAATACAGAAGAAGAAAGGGTCTACAAGGTTCTAGAAGCTTCATTGTTGACTTGGCATTGTGCATGTAAATAGAATGATTTCAATTAGAACACACATGGTCTGAGGAACCATTCAGTTGGAGTACATTCAGACAGATGAGCGGGTGGTAGACATATTCACCAAGGCACTTTGCAGGCACAAGTTTGTGAAGTTCAGATACAAGTTGGGGTTGCTACCAAATCCCTTCCTCGTTGAGAGGGAGTGTTAGAAAGTGGCAACAAGGAAGGTCTTCTATCATTTGCATGTGTCCTTGCATGATGGAAGACATAAAACAGGAATCCAAATATATTAATGCCTTTATCCAAAGTTTAGACTTAGGAAAAGTGCATTATGTGATCCAATTATTAATTGACTTAATGGAGTTACTTTTTATAAAGTTAAAGTGAAAATAATTTAAGTGATGGCTAATCTAATCTTGGCCATTGATCTCACCGGAGGATCCCATCCATTGATCCATAGTGAGGAGTTAGGGTTTTCGCTTGGCCATTGAGTTAAAAGGAAGATCGATTTGGTGGAGAGGACACACACACAGTTGTTTTGAGATACACATTGTCAGAGAGAGATTTCTTACTCATAGCTTTCAGCCGGAGAGTGAGAAAGAGAGTTTACAGAAGAATTTTGCAGAGGGTGAGATTGAAGAACTTCTATCCAGAGATTGATAGGGCGACATAGGCAAATCGAAGAGGTCATACAGGTGACGTAGAGCCGACCATACAAGCTGATGTCGAGCGGCCGTACGAGTGACACAGGAAGTCGGGCAGCCGTACGAGTGACGCAGGCAACCGTACAGGTGGCAAAGAGGCTGTACAGGTGATGTCGGAGGTTGTACGCTAACGAAGGAGATCGTAAACTGACGCAGGGGCCATACATGCTGACGCATGGGGGTCGTACGATCTTGTTGGGGTTTCTTTTTGAATTTCAGTTGTACGATTTTTCCAGGTGGGTAAAATCAATTTCTGGATTGTATTGTTCTATATCTTGCTAATAAAAATATCTTCTCAGACTGCTACACTGATTTTCCCATCTTGAGTTTTTCCGGGGGTTTTCATACCCAAAAATATTGGTGTCTCTATTGATGTGATTGTTCTATTTCTCTCAGTATTTATTTTCCGCTACAATATTTGTGAAGAAATCCATTTTTGGTTAACAGTAATTTGGGGTTAAATAATAAAAAATATATATATACTATGACTCAAGAGTGGATTTTAAGGAAATTTACAAAACAACATTCATCAAGGAAAGGTCATGAGCATCAATGAACTTACTATGGACCATCATGGAACTATAAGGGCACCCTGTATGGAGGCACATGGAGAAATAAAAGCAATGCATGGAGACACCAAAATAGTAGAGCAACATCATGGAACCAAAGGAACCAAAATCAAGATCGGCAAAGTGGCAAGCAAGCATGTAGACCGTGTATCCACATTTCACTTGGATGGATGGATGCTCATGCTTGTTACCATTTGACTACTATTCTCAGTAGATCTTATTATTTGAATTCCATTCATGTTTCAAGGATAAAACATATTTCAAGGTGGATGGAATGTAATATACCTAGGGGAAGATAGTATGAGGTACCTAAGGAAATACCCAAGGGAAATATATCATGTACTGTGCATCTAAGAGAGAATAATTAATGTGATGTGGCCACAAATAATGGAATAGGCCCACTAGGTGGTTTTAAGGAAATATTATAATAATGGGGGGTTATTTGGCATAAGCCCCTAGGAATATTCATAAAAAAATATAAATGCACATGAGTATCATTGTACTGAAGTATGTGTGATTAATTGTATTGTAGCAAGCATGGCTTGTGAAGTGATTCCTTCCTTAAGGAGTATTTAATGGTGTTACCCTACCTTAAGGGTTTCTCTATATCTTGGTGTTATTCGTATGGTGAATATCATTTGGTTATTTCTAAAGTATAAACGTTAGAAAACAAACCTTAGTTAGGGTTAGACAATAAACCTTAGCTCCTCCAAGTGCAAGAATCCCTCCAACATTATCTCCAAGGCAAGACATCCTTCTCTTCTTCTTCTTCCCCAAATACATCCAAGGGTTTTGAAACCCTAATATATAGCCTATAAGGGATTAAACCCTAGCCCTAGAATCCAAGATGCCCCAAGAGACCAAGGAACCATAGCATCCAAGAGAGAGATCAAATATATAAATAATAATTTCAAGAGAGAGAAATCATCCACCTCCTCCCAATATGCTCCATTATGGTTTCCTCATGAACCCTAGTGCATGATCAACTTAATCGTTACAAGCAAGAATAATAAATATAAATAAGCCACACATAAGTGAAGCACTCCACTCTTAAAGTACAAATGTCAAGCTTCGATTACGATTTTGTGCACAATAGTGACCTAAGGTGATGTAGCTATGTAAGGCAACTCCACACCACTCCAGCATGATCCTCCACAAACTCCATCCATCCTTTAAAGCCAATTACTCCACTGGGACAACTACCCCTCTACAAGAACACCATCAAAGCCCTAGGAATCCCAAGCCATCTCCAATCCTACAAACAAAAAATGAATCTACCACATTCCATCTAGGGCTTGTAGCCCTCCTCCACAATGTACAATGCTCCTCATCATATCATGTAGGGCATTCTTCCACCAAGTGAATCCTCCATGTGGCTATCATGTAGGGTGTCCACCATCCAAACAAGAGATCTCAAACATCCAAGCAAAGAACACTAAGACAATGATTATCTAAGATCTAGCATCCTCTGAACAAGCTATCATTAATGTGCATATCCATCACGGACCATCTCCCATTTTACAATCCATCTTAGACCATTCAGGAGTTGATCATACACCATCTATTCAAAATGTCATGAAGCACTCCAAACATGATATAAACACTTTCAAAGTAGCCTAAAAGTCTAACATGATCAAGTAAATTACAAAGAACCTTTTAAAGCTTTATTCAATATAGTTACATAAAGTATAGAATATTTTAAAGACTTATTTATCTAATTATTCACCCTTTGTAATGCATTAGTTGTGGTTTTAATATCTATGCATGAAACTATTTTTTATATGATATTTGTTACAATGGCATATCAACATAAGCATATCAAATATGATATTTGTGGTTTTATTAAATATAGTCATTGATTCTTGAAAAAATATATTATTAATTTGGAATAAGATCTTACTCATATATCTTTGTGTTGTTATTTGTATAACATAAATATATATATATATATATATATATATATATATATATATATATATATTAGTTTTACCATAATTACGAGGATCACAATATGTGAAAAGATATATCAATTTTATCACAATTCAGAAAATTAATTTTAATTTAGTAAACCCTTGAATGAGTTTGAAGTCGGCATATCCATAAATTGTGATAAATAAAGTGTGAGAGTCACATAGAGGTCCTTATCCTTCATCACACATGCAATCATTTATCATTGTCATTGTCATTGTTATTGTTTACATTGATTTTATTTGTTTTTTATTTAAAATTAATAACTTTTAATCAAACAATTTTTTTTGGAAAGTCCATTTCTATTAATTTTTTTCATTATCAATTTTTTTCTAAATTAATTTTTTCAGCAGAAAAAGGCGTATTATTGTTATTCAAACTAGAATCAAATATTGTTCCAGTTCTTCAAAGAGAAACTCATAGGCTTCGAAAAGCTACAAAATAATATTACAGCCTAATCATTATAACAAAAAAGATGGTCTCAACTATCCATTAACTTGACATATGCTACTGCCCCAAAAAAATTATCAAAAAATGAACATTATTTAGAAAACAAGCCTCGTCATAAAATAGATAACACCCATATCGTGGATGCTAGCAATCTGCCACTCTTCCCAGATTAAGAATCCCTCCTCTCCATCCAGAGCTTGTTTTGAAAGCTTGTCTGCCAATGAATTGTGTTCCCTGTAGATATGTTCAAAAGTAATGCTCATGTTCAAACTGATTTCCTCTCTTGCATGTTTACACCAATGAGGAAGTGCAGTAACATTCAGATTGAAGTCACCTGAAGCCCATTTAATGGTAACATGGGAATCTCCATAAACTTTAAGATCCACTAAACCAAAGATATTAGCCAACCGCAGAACGCACCAAAGTGCCATCAATTCAGCCTTCATATTAGTCCCATAACCACAGTTTAAACGCAAGGTAAAGAAATGCGCAGCATTCAAATAAATACCCCACCAACTACACACATACCATTTTGGACAACACTATCAAAATACAAAACTGGTTGTTCTACAGAAAAGAAAAAAGAACTGATTCTAGCTGTAGAAAGAGATTCCTTTTCATCTTTGTATATGTTAGATACATTTTCAAAGCCATCATACCACTTGCCCTTACATCTCTGGGACTTTGTCTCGAAACAAGACACAATTTCTTTCATACCAAACAGTCTAGGCAACAAAAATGGGTAATGTAACATGAGATTTGCAAATTCTATACCAATTGAGTAAACAGCTGTCAAAATCACCTACCTCCCACTTCAAGTTAATATTCAATTCCAAACAACAAAAATCCCATAATTATTATTAACCTGCAAAATCCTAAAATAAAAATAAGAACAAACCCCATATAAATATAAATAAATAAATAGTAGTTCAACCTTAATAATACTAAAATCACAAAAATCACATAAATAAGAAAGAGAGATTCTTTGTGTATATAAAACAAACATAATCTTTCAGCGAAAAAAAGCGTAACAAACATAATCTTTCAGCGAAAAAAAGCGTAACAAACATAATCTTTGTATGTATAGAAGATTATTTATTTTCGGGTAGAACGTTTTGGAAAATCCTTCGATATTTCTATTATTTTCGATGATAGTGAAGGTAAACCCATTTCCTCAATTATCTGCAAAGGCAATCTCAGCCAAACCGACAGTTGAAGATGACATCTCATTACAGCTACATTGCAAGTTTCCTACATTGGAAGTTTGCAATGTCAATGCCAAGGGGTTAAAATCCCAAGAAATGAAATCTTTCCCTTTGGAAGTGCTAATTTCTTATTTCATGTACATTTGCAGCCACATGAAAAACACTGGTCATTTTTCTTGCCTTCCAGTTTCTGCACCTTGCTTAGTAAGGGTGGATTCTGTCATTCATGGATGAGTATTTGTCCTCTGAATGAGAAACATGTTTACAGAATACAAGAAGGTACAATTTGGAAGGAATATTTGGGTTGAGAAGCAAATGGATGGAATTCTGTCTAAATATAGAGGGCACTTGGATTTTATCTTCAAAGAGATCTCTGTTTCAAAAGAATTCCCATTGTAGAATCCTTTTAGCGCAAATAAGCACTCTAATCTTTCAGAGAATTTCCTTGGAGCGCCTTGAAGCTGCTCAGAAAATACAGACTGATGAAATCTGGGTGAACAAAAATGATCTTCTGGGCACTGAATAGTGCATTATTTTCTAGAAGTCTCTTCTCGATGGCTGGTTTGACAACCGGTGTGACCAGTGCACTCTGAAACTTTGCAATAGCAGGCATCATCCTCTTAGCTGAACGCTGCAGTCCAGTCTAAACATATTAACAATAAACAATAAGAGAATAAAACAGTTAGCAACACATTTCAGTTCACAGAAATAAAAGCTGTGTTAAATAAATAAATATGTTTGCATATAGTCTTACCATTTCAGCTGAGGTAAAAGCATCTGATGACGAAAATAATTGCAGCCCCATCTATTCATGTCTTGCAGGCCCATCTCAGTAGGCGGCGTTTCACCTCATTAGGCAGCATTTCAGTTGGTTCTTTGCATCTTTTGGAAATGGAAGATTTTCAACACCACGTTCTAGTGATACTAATGGAGCTTTGATTTTCATATTTTGGCCATCTTTGACATGAGATGGCTTCTCAGCACGGACTGGACCAATAATTTTGAGATGTCTCTTCTTTTTAGCCGGTTCAACAATAGGTGTGGCCAATGACCTATGAGGTACTGTGAAAGCTGTCGTTATCCTTGTAGCTAAAGGCTGTAGTTCAGTGTGAACATATCAACATAGGAGATTAAAATTGTTAGTATCCTATTCCAGTCAACAGAATTAAAGGTTGTCTGGAACAATGAGATAAATATGTTTGCAACATTGCATGAAGTCTTACCATTTCAGGCAAGGTACAGTCATTTGTTGACAACAATGGTTGCATCCCAGTTAATTCATATCTTGCATGTTCGTTTTCAATAGCTAGTGCTTTAGTTGGTTCTTTGGTTTTTTTGGAAACTGAAAAATTTCTAGCTACAAATTCTGGGGATACCCATGGATCTGCTTTGATTTTCCTATTTCTGTCATCTTTAACTTTAGATGGCTTTCGAGCACTGGCTACCACTTGTCCATTATTTTCAAGACGTCTCTTCTTGTTAGCTGGTTCAAGAGTGGGTGTGACGAATGAGCTATGAGGCACTTTGGAACCCGGCATTGTCATTATAGCTGAAGGCTGTAGTCTCGTCTGATCATATCAAAATAAGAGAATAAAACAGTTAGGATCGCATTCCAGTCAACATAATTAAAGGTTGTATTAAACAATTAGATAAATATATTTGCTTAAATTTTACCATTTCAGGCGCAGTGAAGTCATCTGTTGACGACAATAATTGCATCCCAGTCAATTCATGTTTTGCAGGCTTGTCTGCAATAACCAGCCCTTTAATTGGTTCTTTGGGTCTTTTGGAAGTGGAAATGATTTGAGCTCTGAATTCCGTGGATGCCAATGCGTCTGCTTTGATCTTCTCATTTCGGCTGTCTATAACAGCAGGCGTCACCAATGAACTATGAGGCACTTTGAAAACCGAGGGCTGTAGTCCAGTTTGAACATATCAACATAAGAGAATTAAAACAGTTAGCATCTCATTCTGGTAAAATAAAATTAAAGGTTGTGTGAAACAATTAGATCAATATGTTTGCATGAAGTCTTACCATTTCCGGTAAGGTACGGTCATATGTTGATGAAAATGTCTGCATCCCAGTCAATTCATGTCTTCTAGACTTGTCTTCAATAGCCATCGCTTCAGCTGGTTCTTTGGGTTTTTTGGAAATGGTAATGCTTTTAGCACAGTATTCTGGGAATATCAATAGATCTGTTTTGATTTTCTTTTTTTTGCCATCTTTAACTTTAGATGGTTTCTGAGCACTGACTAGCCCATTATTGTCAAGATCTCTCTTCGTGTTAGATTGTGTAAGAGCAGGTGTAACAGATGAACTATGATGCACTGTGAAAGCTGGCGTTATCCTCATAGGTGAAAACTGTAGTCCAGTAGGAACGTATCAACACAAGAATAGAACAGTTAGCATCACATTCCAGTGAACAGAATAAAGGATGTTTTAAATAATTACATAAAATATGTTTGCATGATGTCTTACCATTTCAGGGGAGGTATGGTGATCTGTTGACATCAACGGTTGTAGACCAGCCAATTCACATCTTATAGGCTCGTCTTCAATAGCCGACAATTTAGTTGGTTCGTTGGGTTTTCTGTAAATTGAAGGAACTTTAGCACCAGACTCCGAGAATACTGATAGATTGACAGGCTCCTCGCAATTCTTTTCTGTAAACATTTGGTATTTGCCACGCAAAAATCTGGAAATCCAGCATCATTTATCGTTTGATTAGAACACATTTGAAAACCCTTACATCAAATGTCAAAAGCAACATCCGTGAAAGAAAACTG
Source organism: Larix kaempferi (assembly GCA_027924585.1). Lineage (NCBI taxonomy): Eukaryota > Viridiplantae > Streptophyta > Pinopsida > Pinales > Pinaceae > Larix > Larix kaempferi. The sequence goes on along the minus strand of BSBM01000370.1, from coordinate 26,043,666 downwards.
AAGAGACTTTTTGCACATCAATCCACCACTACAAGCTTACCCATGTTTTTGCATATAACGATTTCAATGACTGGGGCACTCTTTAAATCACTTTTTACTGAAAGATCCACCACAATTACTCAAACAAAAGGGGTTGGCAGGGAGGGGAATGATGAAATCCTATTAGTCGATTTCTGTTTAAAAGCCCTATACTTACAGGGTGAGAAAACTGAAGAGACTTTTTGCACATCAATCCACCACTACAAGCTTGCCCATGTTTTTGCATATAACGATTTCAATGACCTAGGCACTCTTTAAATCACTTTTTACTGAAAGATCCACCACAATTACTCAAACAAAAGGGGTTGGCAGGGAGGGGAATGATGAAATCCTATTAGTCCATTTATGTTTGAAAGCCCTAAACTTACAGGGTGAGAAAACTGCAGATACTTTTTGCACATTAATCCACCACTACAAGCTTGCCCATGTTTTTGCATATAATGATAAATGACCTAGGCACTCTTTAAATCACTTTTTACTGAAAGATCCACCACAATTACTCAAACAAAAGGGGTTGGCAGGGAGGGTAATGATAAAAACCTATTAGTCCATTTCTGTTTGAAAGCCCTATACTTACAGGGTGAGGATAAAACCTAATAGACTAAACAATAAGACCTCCGTACTCCAAAGCCTAATGCTTAATTTTTTTTGTTGCAAAATTCAGTCTGCATTCAACACCTTCCCTTCACTAGAACACCATGATACTAAAGAAAACCATAATTCCCAAAACTAAAGCACAAACCATTTCAGTAACAACAGAGTTTCTTGATATTTTTAGTCACAGCAACAAACAAACTACCCACAATTAAATTCTTGGAACCCCAGATCCATTGATGTCCTGCACTATATCAACAGATGCCCTGACCCTTTTTAACAACATAGAACACATAAAAAAATACCATCCAAAGAAAAAACCCACTTACCTGACTTCTGCCCGCAACCTCTTCATCTTATCGTTGTTTCTGCCCGCTCTTTTTCTCAATGCCCTGGTATGCTGAAAGACATCGAAAGGACCAAAAAATACAAATAAATAAATCAACAAAACAATATAGAGAACAAAACAGAAATCACATATTGCTGGTCTGGCTCTGCGAAATTTGGATTGCAGTGCAGACACAATTGTCCAAACCCAAAACATACATACCCGCTGGAGCTCCACGTAATCCTCTTTTAGAGAAGCGTACTTCGTTTCCATTCTCTTGACCTCTTCTTCGCCTGACATGCCCTCATCGCAGAGCCTCTTCCTCCTAGCCATATGAGAACAATAATAACAACACCCAATTGACAATTTGACACTCTATGGAAACAGAGAGAGCCCTATATTTTATTGCTGCTGCCGTCCGAGGGCACTGGGTTCGCAGGCTATGCCGGACCAGAGTATAAGAAAGCACAGGTAATAAACGGTGCGATAGTCGAAAAGCAGTTATGGGACTCCTTCAATTATAGAATTCTATCATCCCGTGGGGGTGTTTTATATCTGCGGCAATTGGCATTAGGTGCAGTCGGCCGAGGAAACCACAAAATTTGAATATGGGTGGTCTCACCTTAATGAGTATTCGATTATGTGTAATTTCGGTTATGTAAGGAAGCAGCCGAAGGATTGCAAGAAGCCATGTGCCTCGGCAGGGATTAATTGCTCGGGCGGGGATGGATTTGGGGATTTGCACCATGAATGCCCTAGGCAACTGGTTGGCGTGGGGATGCATCGGATGGCTTCCGCGAGGAATAAAGGGGGTGGCCATTGTCCCTTTGAACACGAACTTTCCGCGAGGAATAAGTTGGGTGGCCATTGTCCCTTTGAACACGAACTTACATGGATTAGAGAAGAAAAATATGAGCAACAAAGCAATTCAACGCCAACTAGGCCATAATTAGAGCCCTTGCAGCATTTTTGGGGCTTGGTGTGGAGACCAGCTTTGAGCATTGCTGGTATGTGCAGGAAGGATACCATTACTACAGATACCGTCAGTTAAATGAAGGGTCAGGATGATTTAGTTCAGATAATCGAAGGGTCGGGATAAGCCATGGAGATCATTGATTCCAGTATACGATCGTACTTTTTACAAACTGAAAAAACCGAAAAATGGGTAATAGTTACTAGTTAGTAATAGTAATAGTTACTTTTTACAAACTCAAAAAACTGAAATAATTTGTTTTTATCATAATAATTATTATTATTCATAATTATTATTATTCATAATTACAAAAATTTCTACCATCTCAAATATATACAAGTTTATCATCATTTCTATTACACCTAACACAATAGCAAATTAATTTAGTAAACTAATAATAATAATATAATGCAAATTAATTTAGTAAACTAATAATAATAATATAGTGTATAGTTTTTTATTAAGTTGCTAAAACTTCTTTACGCTTGTAGGCTTTCAGTGTTTGTTACATGTTTTGAGAAGAATGTACTGATGAGAAGAATGTACTGATGTAGTTTGTTTAAGTATGATCTAGTGATTAGATTGGCTCTAAATGATTTAGATCTTGAGTCTAGACTTTCATTGTACTATTTGATTCTCTTTGAATATCAATAGTAGATTTTTTTGCTGAAAAAAAAATAATATAGTGTATAGTGTCTTGTGAAAATTATAATTAAAAGTTTAGATTTTTCAAAACTATGTTAATTGAGATAACAAACTATTTTTTTTTCTATAAGCTTTTTTTATATATTATATAATCAAAAGGAACATTGATTGTCTTTCATTTTCAAAGAAAGAACCAAAAAGATAACTGATCAGATCCTGATATACAAAAAGTCCCCCTACCGACTTTAACTTGTACAATATATGCTTATCAAGTCGTATACAAATAGAGGTGACAAAAAACACTATATGTCTCTAGTACCATAGCAATTCTAGACACACCTAAATACCACCCCAACCATAGTGAGGACAAGCCACTACAAACAGACTTACGAGACCTAAGGGAGAGGAGAAGCCGAACCTGGAGCCTGTTGAAGCTGCGGTTGCAAAGCAGAGTTGGTTGCACATCCATTCTCCATGTAAATCCCCCCATTTGAAGGCGTACCATCCACAGCCCGTTGCTTCGAACAGGGGAGGAAAGAGATCCCCATTTTGCAAGCCATTACATCAATTTTACGATGCATCAATCTACAGTCGGCATTATAGTCCTTCCAAGCATGCATTGGTTTTGTATCCCCTGCCTCCTTATTAGCTTTTTCCATCGGAATATGGGCCATGAGCCCCTTCATGACCCAGTACGTAGCTATGATCCGGTGATACGCCTCCAACCTCCCATGAGTCGATCTTGGGTCATGGACCCAGTAAGCCAGGTCATCAAATTCTTCATCCAACTTCATCTCCCTTACTTGATCCCACAACTCCTACTCAATACCTTATATCTCCTCACGAATCTCCACAGGAATTATGTGCTTAAAGAAGTGGGTCGCTTGACCAACGCTTCTCTGCTCCCTAGTGACCTTCGGGACAACCGACTTTCCTTTCCCTTTGACCCCCTTCCCTGCGCGCTTCCCTCTCAGATCCATATCCCTAACACTCACAAACCTCCCCACGTGAATGAGTACACTCCTCTCAATCTTCCGCATGCACCAAAATAAGGCAAATTGTCACAGGGCCCTCCTCTAGCACCCTTGCATAATAAAACCCCATCATCCCAACCCAACTTATAACTGCAACCATCATATTTCCGCTAGTCTCTATGCACTCTGTATCCACATCCAATCTTCCTTGAATCGTCATTATCCTTCCACCGTACTGTGTAGGTGTGTGAACATAGTACATGTATGCTCTCCTCCTTAGGCATCCACCTCTCCCGCGTTATTATAGTAGATGGGTGGTTCCAAGAGGGGATTAATTACTCTGGTTGGAACCTTCGTCCTCCAACACGTGAATAAGTCACTCGGCCACATGGGTAGGAAAAGTGTAATCGTCACCCGCATCACGGAGAGACAACAGACTATTTTACCTTGATCCACGACAGTCTTTTAATTCCTCAAGAACGCTCTTTTGTACCTATCATCATTTTTGTCCCTATCATCATTGCCTTTTCTTCTTCAGTTAGTATTGAAGGTCTCATCTCCACAACGTGTTCTAAAATATTTGTTGGGTTAAATTTTAAAAATAAATTTGTGGAACAACTAAATATTACAGATAATTGAAGGTTATGTGCATAAAAACCTGGGTGTTCACACATAATAGAGTTATGGAAGCAAATAGGAAATTCTGATAATATTTTTCTTCGAAAGCAAAATGTTGGTCCATGGCTATAAAGTGTGTCCAAAATTGGCATCTGGATGTTGTATGTCTAAGGTTTTGGTGGGTGGGAGGTGGTTTCTACAAAATGACAGGGTCTAGCTAAAGGTTGATGAAGTGAATAGGTTGTCCTTAAAGAGATAGGTTGAAATGGCAGATCAATGGTCTCATTTGAGCGATGAGGTGGAACAGCTTTTAGACCCGCGTGATGATGAGTTATGGGCCCAGGAGGGCCTATTCCAGATTGATACAAGGTACATGTAACAAACCTAAAATATATAAATATTAAATAATAATATTAATAATAGTAATTAACAATAATTATTCAAGGGACATAACCCTTGTGAACAACCATTAAAGGGGCCCTTTAGAATTGTATTTATACAAGGTCTCTTATTACATTGTAATCATCTTCTCAATTTATCAATATCTTATTTACCATCGAAATGTGGGCCTCGGATTATTTGTGGGCATTTTAGAGTATTTACTGCAATTAAGAAGCTTTTATGCTTCATGGTTAAGAAGCTTTTACGCTTCAGTGGTATCAGAGCCAAATCTGATCCAGCGGATAGCCATCATCTCAAAGTTTCTTTGAACCTTGCAATTTTTCCATTAACTCTAGGGTTTCCCTAAATCCCCACACCCTTCATTATATGCGCACCTTACCTACCCACGCTACCTCCCACAGTATCCTTATAGCTGCGCACTCCCTCTCCCTCTTCTCCCCACGCTCCATGTTTTCCCCGTGGCCACATCGCTTCATCTCTGCTCTCCTCCCTCCGCTGTCGTTCCCCTCTCGGATCTCCTCCCATGCACACAGCTCCCTCTTCCTCTCCCTGTCACACTCTCCTCCCTCTGCCTGCTGCTACCACCCATCACCGTGCATCCTTCCGCTGCCTCTCCACATCCCCCGTGGCTCCTCGCCCACACCAGCCTCCCGCTCCACCATTTTCGCACTCTCCCTTATCCACCAACGCCTGCGCCCTCCATTCCTCCACTACGCGGCCCCTCCCATCCCTCTTCCTTCCACCTGCACTCCACCCACACACCTCTGCCTCCTCCCTGGCCACGCCCACCAATGCCTCCTCCGATGCACCAACCTCCGCACATCCAATCCCCATACCAGTCTCTCGTCGCCCCTCCCCTCCCCTCCCCTCCCCTCCCCTCCGCTGCAACCACAGCCTCCCTCCGCTCACATTCACCCCCTCTCATCCATTATCCACGCCACCTCCACGCACTCCCGCGCATCCTGCTCCTATTCCTGCGCGCTCATCCCTAGCCCCCGCTCCATTGACCTACACGTACCCTTCCTCCATTCATCCCTAGCTCCTTCCATGTCGATCCTCCAATTTGTTGACCATTCAAACAAAAATATATGATAATAAATATATTATTATATATATTTTAAAACCTTAATTTGAATTAATTCCAAAATATATATATATTATTGTAATAGTAATAATTATATATATTATTTAATAATTTTATTATTGCAATTAGTAATTAAAAAAGAAGAAGGGTTATTTAACTTAGTGAGAAGAAGATTTTTCTTTTCCCAAGGAATAGATTGAACTAGAAGACAAAGCTAAAGAAGAAATCAAAGTAAACAAGAAGAATCGAAGACCATTGTCGATATCCAATCCTTAAAATTTCATAATAATATTATTATTATAAATAATAATTATTATTATTCATAATAGTATTATTACACATAATAATGAATTATTAGTAATTAATAATTATAATCCATTATAATTATTAGTTTATACTACAAAAAAAAAGAGTCAAAGGAAGGAAAAATTACTGTAGAAGAAGTTAAAGATCGGTTATCATTGAAGAACAATATCAAGTTATAAGAAGACCCTCATTGTAAAAAAAAATCAAAGTCAAAGGAACATTCGTCAAAGAAAACGGCAGCCACCTATCATCCATCATTGAAGAAGTCAAAGGAAGACTTGTCAAGGAAGTCAAAGAACCTCTATCATCGAAAAAGTCAAAGACTATCTATCGCCAACGAAATCAAAGTCAAAAGAATACCAAGTCAAAAAACAAATCAAGTCAAGAAGACCAAGTTATCGTCCAAAGCCAGGAATTACGACGAATTCAAAATAAAAAATGAATTCACAGTTACAAGCAGCATTGGATGAGTTAAAGCAATATAAGGCGATCAATAAACGTCTACAAGTTGAGGTTGAGACGCAGAAGTTGTTGAAAGAGTGGAGAGACAATGAGAATCATCGCTTATGGAAGCAAAATCGACAGCTAGAACTAACCATAAGAGATAACAAGAAAATGTTATCTGATCATGATAAAGAAATCTCATGTTTGAAAATTCACAATCAAAACCTAGAAGACTAGATCAGAAAGTCAGAAAATGATGACAAATCACCATATGGAAGCGATAATGATTTAGAAGAACAAATTAAGCATCTAAACAAGTTCATCATGGACAAAGATGTTGAATAGGCGCAAGTCCTGAGAAAATTAGAAAATCAAGAAGCTGAGTTATGTCAATATCGACAACAAAAGGAAAAACTCTAGCAACAGTATGACGACGTCAGAAAGACGCATAAACTGGAGATTACAGTTGCCAAGAGCAATTTATCAAATAATAGTGAAGAAATACATCGGTTAAGAAACCATAACAAAACATTAATTGGAAAAATCAGGAAGTTGAAAAGTACCAAAAAGATAGAATAATCAAACGAAGATATTGAAGGGAAACTACTGGATAAAGAGGAAGAAAACCAACGCCTAATAAATCTTAATCGAGAACTAGAAGAACAAATCGAGAAGTTCAAAGAGGACAAAAAGTCGCAAGACAAAAGGTTCAAGAAGATCCAGAGTAATAACAATCTACTAGAGAACAAAGTAGCGCAAATCCAGAAGGAAGCATCCAGGCTTTCCGAAAAAAAAAAATCAAGTTGAGGAAGAAGAAATAAATTCAAATTCAGTCTTCATCACAGTTCAAAAAGAATTCAAACCAGCAGAAAAAAGAAATAACAAGAACCCCTTATCATCACCCCAATTATAAACATCATTTTGACCAACGACAGGGTCAAAATGAACATACACCGAGGAATTACGATGTCAGACAAGCAAGAACATCAAATCAACATACTAAGCAAAAAACGAAAAAGACCCATCCCACAAAGCAATCAAATAGCTCCGACAAAAATAGATCTCGGATGGACCACATCAAAAACGATGCGACAGTTCTTATGTGGAATTCATAACTTGTATCGCCTCATTTCCTCAAGTGCCGCAAATACTAAAAGAAAGGATGTAGAGATGACAGTTCAAAAAAAATCAGACATAACCTTTGTCTTCAATAAAGCTTTGGGGACAAAGCTTCCCTTAAGGGGAAGGAAATGTAACAAACCTAAAATATATAAATATTAAATAATAATAGTAATAATAGTAATTAACAATAATTATCCAAGGGACATAACCCTTGTGAACAACCATTAAAGGTGCCCTTTGGAATTGTATTCGTACGGGGCCTCTCATTACATTGTAATCATCTTATCAATTTATCAATATCTTATTTACCATCGAAATGCAGGCCTCGGATTATTTGTGGGAATTTTAGAGTATTTACTGCGGTTAAGAAGCTTTTACGCTTCATGGTTAAGAATCTTTTACGCTTTAGTACAAGTATCTACTTCATTGGGCTTGTATTTCTCATGTTGAGGACATTTGTCAAGTGGAATTGAGGGAACTTGTCAGTGTTGAGCCATGTGGAAGCTCAGTCGGGAGTTTTGGTGGGTCTGCATAGTTGATTGATGAGACATTTCAGCTGGAGACAAATGATGGTAATCCCCCAAGTGTGCAGGTAGTAAATGCGAGGGAAGATTCCAAGGATGAGTGTGAAGGGATCCATCCTAATCATTCAATCTTTTATCAAGAGGAAAATAAGATGAAGGAATCACAGGGTGCCTCAAACCCTAATCCTACGAGAAACACACTCGAGTCTTATGTTCGAGCGAAAGGGTGGAAACAAGTCGGAAACCAACAAAACAGGGCTTGGAAGGCATGACCTAGGAGACATAAGATGGTCCTGGGTAGAGACGTGGGCTTGGTGGAAGTTGCCAATTTTTATTTAACGGATTTGGTAGGGAAGTTTGGATATCAATCCATGAGCATAAAATACATAGGTGGATGGGAAGCAGAACATTGGATACTATTTTTGGGATATAGTCCCATGATCTCAGTTTTTCTTAAGGACTGGTATTACTTTAGCTTCAAAGACGAGAGAGATGTGTTAAATACATTAAATGGAATTTGTATTTGTGGGAAAGGTAGCCTTATGTTGAAGAGACAGAGCCATACCTTTGACTTGATAAAAGAGAGTTTACACTTTAGGCACATTTGGGTCCTCCTTCCCGGTTTTCCCCTTGAATTCTGGAATCGGGATGCTTTTGTTGTAGTAGGGAACGAGCTTGGTTGATTTCTTCATATCGAGAATGATATGCTTAACAGGAAAGATAAGCGTCTTGGTCATATTATGGTCGAGATAGATATCTGTTGGGGGTTATTTGAAGAAATTGAAATAGATTGGAGGGGAAAGACATATGTCCAAAACTTGGACTACTGGGGTGTTCAATTTAGATGTATATTGTGCAAAAGGGTGGGCCATTTACACAAAAACCATCCTGGAACGATGATTCGAGGTTCGATCTGGACCGTATGGTTAAAACCTCCATTGGGGGTTTTATGGAATCAAACAAAGTGTTGGAGGAAAGTAGTAGAGATTTGTGTGTGTGTATTGAGCATCATCATGTCTAGACATCTCATCCTCTGGAGCCAAGCGAATCACTACTGGTTAAGTTAAGATTAATTCCCCCCTCTACGTATAATTCCTTGAATGAATTGGAATTGTGTTTTTTTAACAAATTAGAACTTATTGGCTCGAGAAGACTATTGTTGTTGGGCTCAAGAAAAAATTTCATAGCCTTGAAATAGTTAAGGTTAATGAGCCAATTTTGGAGATGCATGTTATTGCTAAAAACCCCTTATTATGATGAATACCTAGGTCATGTTGAACTCTCCTTAGACGAAGTTTCTGTTTCAATGCCAAATAACTTAGGTCTAGATGAGTCGAGCGAGTAGGCTATCAATATAACATTCTTCTCATATTTTTGATGGTGTATGGTTCTCAAACTCTGTAGGTGATGGTTCTATGGATATTGAACCCTTTGGTGATAAGTTGTTGGGTGGGAATGTTCCCATCAGGGAAGGGGTTTCAACTTCTGAGTTATTTGAGAAGAATAATTTTTTCTCTACTCATGATTCCGTGCAATTGGATGTTGAGGTACTTATCACTCTAGTCCCTTCCTCTAAGGATGTGCTAAAGAAAACTCCTCTTCCGGTCTTCTCAGGGATTTTTCCAAAAAATGATGTTGATGGGAAGAAAAAAAGTACTGATGATGGAATATTATTCACAATATTTCGAAGGATGGCACTGGAGTGTTAAAAAAATTAGGGATTTCTAAGCAAAAAGGAGCGGTGAAATGGGGATTGGCTATTAATTTCTCGCTAGTGGAGACTAGAAGTTCTAGAAAAATGGAGGATGTCTCTTTCAAGGATCAATTTGATGGAAATATTTATGGCAGTCTTGGGGAACTTAGAAACAAGAAAGACTTAATATGGGAAAAGAAATGATAGTATTGTCCTTGAACGTTAGGGGAGTTGGGGGGAATCCCAAACTATAATAGTTGGCACTGAGACAAACCTTAGAAATGATGCCCAATATTTGTTTCCTGGCTAGTACTTAGATCAATTGTCCCCTCCCCCAGTTAGTAAGGACTTGCTTTATATGTGGACTAATTCTACCTTCAACTAAGCAGACTTCCATTGAAGTTGGTCCAAAATGAACCATTTGGATTGCACAATGTATCGACCCTACCTTTTCTATACTAAATAACATAATTACCTTATTGGGTATGTTCTTAGTTCAATGCTCCAAGTGTTTAGATCCATTTGTAAGTGTGTTGCAATTTGGATCAATATCTTTCGGCTACTCATGTTGCTTAATAGATTGTTGTAGCAAAGGGTAGATTGGGCATAACAAATCAATGTTAAACACTAAATGTAAACCCAAGTAGTGTAGTATGTCCAAAGCAAATACATTGTTTCCAACTTGAGGATGGTAGAAGGTCCATATCAAAAGGTTCTATGCTTATTATGAATGTCTTTAAACCTCTATTGTATGCGATACTAGATTCTACTGTTAATATGAGTTGTAAGAAACACAATGTTTGTCCTACTTAAGCTTATGCTTTGCATTAATTTGCTTAGATGCCTTGAACTTTATGATTAATGAGTTGAATCTATTCTAGGAATTTGATTGCCTTGTTTGTTTCTTTTTTATGACAAAATTGAACTAAACAACTAGCAATAATGAATATGAGGTGAGTTATTTATATTAAAATCATGGTGTGATTAATACTATGTAAACCTCAAATGAGTTGCACCTAGAATAATTGTATTGGGATTTGTTGAAACAATATTGAATGTATTGGAGTGAGGCATCTCCTTTGCACTAAGGAAGATGATTATACATACACAAAAGATGCACACTTATCTAGTTAACTACCTTTGACTATCGATCAATCTAGGGATAGAATGTTATAGACATGTCTATTTTGGTAATAATCACTTTCTAAATAAATCTTGGAAGTGTGTTGAGGAACACATAATCTTAGACGTAGAGTAAATGTGTCGTAGGGAGTCCAAATAGAACTCATGCATGTCCAAAAATCAAATGAGCAATGTCTAGTGATATGCTTGTCTCATAACATCGTGCTAACATAGTCATCTCATAAAATTGATCCATTACTACAAAAACATTATCATGTTGGCATTTAATAGCGGGAAATTGTATGAAGAAGTCCATAGAAACTAACTCCCAAGTCTTATCAGAAATCAGTGAGGGTGTCTACAAACCCCATTTCATGTTAAGAGCTTTAGCAAGGGCACATATAACAGATGAACAAATGTGGTGCTCCACATTTTGTTTCATTTTTGGCTAGAAAATAAAATTATTTATATAGCACCACATAAGTCTTATTGACACCAAAATATGCACCCCAAATATGTTTTTGTTATTTTTCAACTTGTTAAACACAATGGTTAGTAAGCTAAACAATGGAAACAATGGAAAAAAATGGAAAATATACGCATCTTGATAACATTGATTAGTAAGCTAAACAATGGAAAAAAAATTAGTACAAGGTACTTAAAAACAAATTCTATAATAACTACTCTATAGAGCCACTGTAACCAAATAAGTTGCTTTACAACGCCAACTCTTATTAAATAATTATCCATTTTTTGCTTTCCTTTCAAAATCTACTCAATATTCTTTTGACAAGATGTAGGTAGCTAAAATTGAACCTTGTTCTCCTCTTCATCATTTGAGAGATTATTTTCTTCACAACAAGCAACTTATTACATTTAGTAAACCTCATCGAAGCTTCCAAAGTTGTTGCAACAATCATTAGTGGTGAGCATCTCCACATTTTCCGTGGGAATGCCCCTACTATATCTTTTTATTAAACCTTGACATGTACACAATAACCCCACAATAATGTTAGGTGAAGCATTGTGGTAATACTTAGTTTCTAATCCTCTGCATAGCTCCAAATGTTGGAAACCCTCTATTAGGCAGTTGGGTTATGCATCAGGACCATATTAACCTCTATCCACGAGCTCACAATTTATCCTCTTGTTAGTCATTTAAAAGACTTACCAAGTGCTTTATAATACTAATTAAAATTATGTTGTGAGCACAAAATATTGAGAGTTCTTCCCTTGTATATCCAAATAAAAAATGGAATTTAATTACATATTTTAATTCTTATCACACTTAACATTTATCATTCATTAAATTTAATTTTCCAATAGTATTAACATAAAAAACAAATGAACGTTGTTAAAATAGATACCAATGCTTATGACTTTCATAGTGAAAATGGTTACTCAACTATCCAAAACAATACATTAAGATGGGTGAATTTGCCGCAAATTTTTGAAACAAAGGAGGTAGATGATCACTTCATGATGGACATCATTTCCTTTTAACATACCCCATCCTTCACTATATGACACATAATAGATTCATAACTTAAATACTCTTCACGACCTCTTTCTCACCAACACCATAATAACATTTTCTTTCATTTCCATGATGTTCAAATATAGAAATAAAATTCTAAAAAATATTTTATATGTTTAAATCTCATTAGTATTAAAGGATCGTTATTTCTTATCATCATTAAATGGATGTGGCGTTGCCCCCACAAGGATGAACCTATTCCATTTTTGGAAGGTATCTCTTGCCTTGAATGCATTGTTACACACAACCCTTAGGGGTGAAATTTTCAAGGTTTGGAAGATTTGTATCTTAGTGTATGTAATGACAACATTGTTCTTGTGGTTAGTATAATCATAACAATATGCAAAAAGATTTATATTTTATTTGGAGCAATAACAACACCTAGTTGGTATGATTATATGGAGATGTGCTCACCCTTTCAGTCCATTACTTTTTATAAAGTTTGTATTTTAATAGGGAAATAACAAAACCACAATGGTGTGTTCCTCGAATATAAATTTTTTGGAATATTTGAATTTTAATGGGAAATATAACAACAAATTGATGTTAAAATGAATAAACCAAAAAGGCTGAACCCACCATTTTTTTGAAGAGGAAATGTGGATCGATTACTTGTTTAGAAAAAATGAAATTTAATGGAGATTACAATAGTTGTTATGAGGGGTAGAACCATCACTTATTTTGAATATTTAACTTGTTTTGGGGAGAATAACAACACAACAATGAACTGGCCCTCGAGGACAGTGAATCCCTCACCTTTTTAAAGACTCAAATTTTGATAGAGACAATAATAGTGCCCTTTTTGCACAGACATGGAGATGATAATAATAGTAATCTAATTCCAAGTTCATGACCTAGTTAGACACCAAATTGGTGTATGAGACACCCTTGTTTGTGGGGAAACAGACCTCGTTCATGCCATGATTTGATTGCTAAAATCTATGGAGGTGTATATACTCTACCCCCCTCTGGATTCAAACCTATCACATCCTTGGAGTAAAAACGTGTTCTTAATCATTAGACCCACTTAATTTGTAATAATAACAATGCTTTACTTTCAGAGACCTACTCATATTAATAAACATCGTAACAACACCCACCTTTTATTAACTTGGAGATGATAAAAACACCCTCCTTTCATGGACTTGGCCATTGGCATAAACCTCTATTTACATGTTTAGTATTGAAGCATAAATATTTCTTTGAACCCCACAACTCAAGCATCATTGAATTCTCAACACGTGGAGGGAAAGATAAGAGGTTTCTTGAGTCAAGAAAAAAGTGAGGATTTTTCAAGATTGCATTTCTCTACATTATGTGAATGATTTTGATGCCAGGTAGGAGTAAACAGGTTTAGTTAGCACGGGTTCCCTGTCCCGATTGGCCTAAAATTGTTTCCGAGTTTTCCTCCATGCTGTCCGACGGATTTATTTTGCTGCTTTCCACAACGTTAACGCCCTTGCTTGTCAAATCGGTGAAATCCTTGAGGACTGTCAGATCTGTGTCCCCACCAAATCAACGACGGACTCCAAAAGTGATGAAGCGAAATTCATAGAAACTTCGCGTACATCTTCCCGTGTTAACTTCTTGTCACTTCACCCAACGAGATGTCTTTATCGTCGTCGATCTGCTCCTAGATCTATCTCAATCATCGATCATAAAGACGATTCACACGTTCTTTAAACTCTCTGTAACTTCGCTGAATTGATCAGTGAAACGATCAATTCCTTCTGCAATTCGAAGCTTACTGTCTCAGATCTACGAAGTTGGAGTTTGTCTATCAAAGCACGATTATACACACACACAGAGTGAATTCACACTTTGCATAGAGCTATATGGAGATATGAAGACAATTTAAATGCATGTACAGATTCATAATATCTGTTCTTTATTCAATTGATTAGAATTACAATTGCTTCACACTCTCTTCACTCCTCACTCCATAATCTCTATCCAGTCCTTCTACACCTATATCTCTCTGTTACAATTTAGTTCTTTTTATAACACTCTGCAAACCTGTCAGATCCAAGTAAATTGGATCTGAATGCTTAATAAAAGAAATCATATCATCAAAGATCTATCCTTGAAGAATTCCTCACAGGGTTCAAGGAGAATAATGCCAGATTTCCACTTCTTACAAAATAAAACTAATCCTATCTATTTAACAACGAACCAATCCTTATAGATGTGATTACATGGAATATTGAATCATCAACCAAATAAATCTGAGTTGGATGCTCCTGCATTATACTCCTAGGGAAGAAAAGAATTCTTCAATAAGTCTTCAGGGTGCACATTATATTTGGAAATTTCTTATTCTGTCATCCAGGATACATCTTCAGTAGGTTGATTCTTCCATTTGACCAAGTACTGAAAGAAGTCTTTGTTCCTAGTCTTCGTTAGAATTCTTTTGTCAAGGATGGCTTCAATCTGAGGTTGTTCCTTCTTTGGAAGTTTTCCTTGCCAATATATAGATGAATCGTCTCCATCTGAAGTTATACCATCTGTTTGGATACTTGCATCTCTAAAAGGATACAAATCTGAAACATTAAAAATTGGTGAAATCTAAAGGTCAGAAGAAAGTTCAATCTCATAAGCATTTGCAGAAAACTTCCTCAAAACTTTACAAGGTCCAATCTTTTTAAGCTTCAATTTATTATAAGTTCCTTTAGGGAGCCTTTCCTTTCTAAGATAGGCCATCACTAAATCTCCAACCTGAAAATTTACTTCTCTTCTCTTCAAGTCTGCTCTATGTTTATACTTTTTTGCACTTTCCCGTAATATCTTCTTGATATTCTCCTGCAACTCATGCATGCTAATTGCAAAGTCTTCACCTTCTGCACTTTTATTTTCCTGTTTTCCCAAATCTCTAAGTTCATACACACCTCTTGGATGCATCACATATACAATTTGAAAAGGACTCATGCCTGTACTTCGGTTGGGTGAATCATTGTATGCAAACTCATCCTGAGCAAGAGTCGAGTCCCATTGCTTTAGATGTTCATACACATGACTTCTCAATATGTTCCCCAAGCTCCTATTTACCACTTCAGTATAACCATCAGTCTGAGGGTGATAAGCAGAACTAAAACTAAGATTAGTCCCCAATTTCTTCCATAGAGTCCTCCAAAAATTACCAATAAACTTTGTATCTCTGTCAGACACAATACTTAAAGGCAACCCATGCAACTTTACAATTTCTGAAAAGAATAGGTTAGCAATATTGGTTGCATCATTAGTCTTCTTACATGCAATAAAATGAGTCATTTTGGAAAATCTATCTACCACAACATAAATTGAATCATGACCTCTTTGAGTTCTAGGTAAACCCAAAACAAAATCCATGCTTATGGAATCCCAAGGCCTAGCTGGAATAGTCAAGGGTTGATACAATCCTGTGTTCTGACTTCTCCCTTTTGCATGTTGACAGATTCTGCATCTTTCAACAAATTTCTTCACATCACACTACATCTTTGGCCAAAAATAAAAATTACTCACCAGAGCAAAAGTCTTGTCTTGTCCAAAATGTCCCGATAGACCTCCACTATGTTTTTCCTGAATCAAATTCTCTCTCATTGAACATCTTGGAATACACAATTTACTATCCTTGAACAGCAATCCTTCCTGCAACATATAATCCAACCACTGGCTTCTATTATGGGTAACTGGATTTTCGCAGGCTGCATAGATATCCTTGAAATCTAAATCTTCTTTATACATATCAACCAAATTCTCAAATCCCAAAGTATTGACCTTAATTTCTTGTAAGACCAAATTTATCCTACTCAAAGCATCAACAACTTTATTAGACTTACCACTTGTGTGTTTGATAAAAAAGGTAAAGTTCTGCAAAAATTCTACCCATTTAGGATGTCTCTAGTTTAGTTTAGGCTGACTATTTATGAACTGCAAAACATGATTGTCAGAATACAACACAAATTCCTTAGGCATCAAATAATGTCTCCACTTCTTAAGTGCCTGCACAACAACATATAATTTTTTTATCATATGAAGAGTATTTTAATTTTGCTTCATTCAACTTTTCACTGAAGTATGCCACTGGTCTCTACTCTTGACTCAAAACTGCTCCCACTGTTGTTCCACTAGCATCTGTCTCGACTTGAAACACCTTGTCAAAACTAGGCAAAGCCAGAATAGGCTTCTCAGTTACCTTTTTCTTCAACAACTTAAAATTTATGTCAGCTGCTTCTGTCCATTTGAAAGGATGTCTATTTCCTCTGAAAGTATCTATTAAAGGTGCACAAATCTAACTAAAATTCTTAATGAACTTCCTATAGAAACAAGAAAGTCCATGGAAACTCCTTACCTCACAAGCATTCCTTAGAACTGGCCAATTTAGAATTGCTTGTACCTTGTCAGAATCCATCTTTAATCCCTCTTTTGAAACTATAAATCCAAAGTAAACTAACTCTTTCTTCATGAAGCTACGTTTCTTCAGATTTATCAGCAGCTTCTCTTTCTGCAAAGTCCTCAATACCAACTTAAGGTGTCTTAAATGTTCCTCTCTATTCTGACTGAAAATCAGAATGTCAACTAGATACACTATCACAAAATTCCCAGTAAATTCTTTTAAAACCTCATTTATCAACCTCATGAAGGTACTAGGTGCATTAGTAAGCCAAAATGGCATTACCAACCACTCATACATCCCATCATTAGTTTTAAATGTTGTCTTCCATTCATCCCCTTCCCTTATCCTAATCTGATGATATCCACTCTTTAAATCTATTTTTGAAAAATATTTTGAACCACTTAAACAGTCCATCAGATCATCAATTCTGGGTAAAGGGAATATGTACCTGATAGTGATCTTGTTGATTTCCCTGGAGTCAGTGCACATCCTCCACCCGCCATCTTTCTTCAGACTTAGTACAGTGGGTACTGTACAAGGACTCAAGCTTTCTTTTACCAATCCTTTCTCCAACAGCTCTTGTACCTGTTGTTTGATCTCTTCATTTTCTTGAGGAATTAATTTGTATGCTGCTTTATAAGGAAAACTTGCACCAAGTATTAAGTCACTGTGATGACTAATACTTCTTACAGGGGGTAAAGCACTTTGCAACTCGTCCACAATAATATCAGCATACTCATCAAGTAAAGTTTTAACTTCAACAGGAAAATCATCTAAGTTCGTAGAAGTTAAAATTACCTTTGGTTTACCAACAAGGGAAAAATGTAGATCCTCCTCTTTCTAAACTTCTTGTAATAGTTCCTTCCCTGTCATCAGCAAAATATTTGGACTTGAACCTTCTTGAACTATTTCATCCTCTAAGGGTGACAAAGTGTGTCTCTTCCCATCTTTCTCCAGAGAATAAGTATTTTTCCTCCCATCATGAACAACTTTCATGTCATACTGCCAAGGCCTCCCTAAGAGTATATGACACACATCCATAGGCATTATGTCACGCAATATTTCATCTTTGTAAGTATCAATATGGAATTCCACATTACATTGCTCATTCACCAAGAGCTGATGTCCTTTCTGCAACCAGGACACTTTGTAGGGAGTGGGATGCTTCATCCTCTTCAATCCCAACTTCTCTACCATCTCAGTGGAAACCAAATTATCTATACTACCACTGTCAATAACCATTTTACAACACTTACCTTGTGACTTACACCTTGTTCTGAACAAAATTTTCCTTTGAGCTGGTTCATGTACTTGTTTCTCTATTTTTAATAAGACTCTCTTCAACATAAGAGATTCCCCTTATTCTAGAGGATTATTCATCTCTGCTCCTTCTTTTGACTCTTCTTGAGCCTCTACAGCATTCACATTTCTCTGACCTACAGACTAATTCCTTGGACAGTTCCAAGACATATGTCCAATCTCTCCACAAGCATAACACTTTATCTCTCTATACCTGCCTCTTCCTCTGCCTCCTCTGAATTATCCTCTCTGGAATGGCTGACTGCTAGAACCTTTAGCTTCATCTTTAGAATTCCTACCTCCTCTGGTTGGAGGTCCTCTTCCTCTTACCATATCCGTTCCTCTATTTCTCTAATTCTGTTTTCTTAACAGTTTCTCTTCTACCTTTGAAGCTACCTAATATGCATCTTCTACAGTTTTCAGATTTAATAAACTAATTTCATCATGGATATCATATCTTAATCCATTGACATACCTAGCTACCCTTTCCATATCTCCCTGTGTTTGTCCTTCTCTAATGCTCAGTTTAAAAAACTCTTATGTGTATTCTTTTACAGTCATGGTCTTATGTCTAAGGTTCTGTAATTGTCTAATAAGAGTCAATTGATAGTCCTTAGGCATAAACTGACTCGTAATATTATGTAGCATCTTATCCCAAGAGGTTATGTTTGACTTACTTCTTCTTTCTCGATGGATTTGTAGTTCATCCCACCAGATGGCTGCATGTCCCTTCATTCTGGTAGCTGCATATCTTACTTTCTTCTTGTCGTCAATTTCTTCAAAATCAAAATATTTATCCATAGCATTAATCCAATCCATGAGTTCTTCAACATTAACTTACCTTCAAACATAGGTACCTCCACTCTGGGTCTGCTATTGGCCTTCATCAACATCCTTAAAACCTTGGCTTCTTCAGGAACTTCTTCTTCATCATCAGAGGATTCTTCTTTTTCATCACTATTATCCGAATTGTCTGCGTAGTTTTTTCTTTACATAGCTTCTAACCTTGCTTCCAATATTCTCATTTCTCTCTTCATATTTGTTTCTACAGTTTTTCTTCCACGTCCTCGTCCCAAGTGGTCTCCACATGCTCTCCCTTGTCTTGGTGGCATCTTTAACCTGCTTTGATACCAAATCTGATGCCAGGTAGGAGTAAACATGTTTAGTCAGCACGGGTTCCCTGTCCTGATTGGCCTAAAACTGTTGCCGAGATATCCTCCATGCTATCTGACGGATTTATTTTGCTGCTTGCCACAACGTTAACACCCTTGCTTTTCAAATCGGTGAAATCCTTGAGGACCGTCAGATCTGTGTCCCCACCAAATCAATGATGGACTCCAAAAGTGATGAAGTGAATTTCATAGAAACTTTGCGTACATCTTCCCGTGTTAACTTCTTGTCACTTCACCCAGTGAGATGTCTTTATCGCCATCGATCTGCTCCTAGATCTATATCAGTCATCGATCATAAAGACGATTCACACGTTCTTTAAACTCTCTGTAACTTCACTGAATTGATCAATGACACGATCAATTCCTTCTGCAATTTGAAGTTTACTGTCTCAGATCTACGAAGTTGGAGTTTGTCTATCAAAGCACGATTATACACACACACAAAGTGAATTCACACTTTACACAGAGCTATATGGAGATATGAAGACAATTTAAATGCATGTACAGATTCTGAATCTCTGTTCTTTATTCAATTGATCAGAATTACAATTGCTTCACACTCTCTTCACTCCTCACTCCATACTCTCTATCCACTCCTTCTACACCTATATCTCTCCGTTACAATTTAGTTCTTTTTATAACACTCTGCAAACCTGTTAGATCCGAGTAAATTGGATCTGAATGCTTAATAAAAGAAATCGTATCAACAAAGATCTATCCTTGAGGAATTCCTCGCAGGGTTCAAGGAGAATAATGGCAGATTGCCACTTATTACAAAATAAAACTAATCCTATCTATTTAACAACGAACCAATCCTTCTAGAAGTGATTACATGGAAAATTGAATCATCAACCAAATAAATCTGAGTTGGATGCTCCTGCATCAGATTTCATGGAGGGATATGGGATACACAAACCTTAAGATGTCCACACATACACCAGAATATGAGGAATTCACTAAGGTTCAAACTAAAAAAAAAATTGGTTGAAATTATTTGAGATCTCAATTTTCTTGTTGTAAGGTAGAGTTTACTTCTAAAAATCCTACATGCAAGCCAATTCAACTATTGTAATTTTTACATTGAATAGATCGATGCTTTAAATCCAACCTTTCATTTGAATGATGATAATTAATAGGACACACATAAATTTGAAGGGGTTATCAAACATTGAATGGCATTTGAACGAATGGTCTAAATATTCTACAAACCACATTGTGTTCAATAATGGCTTGTTGGGTTGGTGAAAGTGTGGGTCCACCAATGTTCAAGTCTCTTCAGTGTCCTCCTCGTTCTTTAATATTTGCATACACATACTTGCAATAATTGTTGCAATTATTTTGATGGAATAGAATCAACCTATTACTAAGGCTTGTCCCAATGATTCCAATTTGAAATAGTAATTTTTATATAATAATAACACCAAGTATTATGAGATGGACTTTCACACATTTAATTGATATTTAAACAAAATTTTATCAAGCAATGGTTGAAATGTGCTATAGAGAGGATATCCCTATCCCTAGTCTCAAAATCTCACATATTCATAAGAAAGATGATTTATTTGCCTTAGTTCTCCAATTTAACCATTTTGGATTAAGGCACCTAATTAATAATTAATGGAAAAAAATTGGATGCCATATACATTTTTTGAGTAAGCCTAATGGTTAAGAATATGTGTTACCTCCTTGGGATTCAACAAACATTGAAATCGTTGTTAGTGATTCAAAATTGATTTCTTAAAACTTTGATTCAAGTTAAATTTGGATGTGGAAAGCATTTCCACCTCAAATATAGTAAGGATGATTTCTCAAGGTAATGTGTGGGGTATATTATGTAATGACATCAAGGGTGATAGTATTACCCTTGGTCAATTATGGTGCCATGCAAACCCCCCACACATATACATATATATTAGTTTTATTCTTTACATGAAAAGGTGCACTTGTATTGGTTGTTAAGCATATATATTCAATTATTGTCTGTGTGACCCAAGGAGAAGGAATTAAATGGAATGGGTTTTTTCCCCTCTAGGTGATTCAGTGGTGTAGGAAATGGATAGGTATCATGAATGTGTTGGCTATAATGAGGATCTTCTAGAGGAGAATATGTTTTCATCTCTTTGGATGTTAGAAAGGTTCGATCAGGTTTTGTGGATATAAAGGAGGTCTCTTTCTCCTTCTTAGCATACATTTTTTCACTTCAACCAAGTCCAAAACTTCAGAAAGGAGTGCTTTGGACTCTATTCAAAATGTGGTTTGGCTAGTGGAATTATTCCATCTATGAGATCCTTACAGGAATAGTAATATGCCTTGTTATGTTGAAGTTGAGGTGGATAAGCCTTTTTTGGTTCATATATAATGGGGGAATTATGATGGTATGGGAAATTGAGTTTCGATGATTTTCTCTTTGGGTGAATTTACTTTGAAACAATGTGAAGTAAATAGTTGCATCAATGCATCTCAAGAGATATGCCAAGATATTTGAACAAGCCATTTTCAATGTTTGGACAAGCATGAGAAGGGATTAGTGGTTAGAAGCTCAATCTTGGTGGATAATAGTAAGGATCTCCTAGTTGCAAGTTAGGATTCAGTCAAGGTGCCAAAATTCTATTGTTAAGTTGAATTAGTCCTATTGGGAATTGTGCAAGCAAAGCCCTGGGATATTAGATCAAATACTAATGTTGTTCCCCGTCAATGTATCATAGATACATAGAACCTGACATTTCCTTGTCCTTAGGACCTTACAAAACCTAGCCTCTATTACACAGGCCCAAAATTCCCACATAATTTTGAATATCAAGAATTTGGGAATTTTGTCACTACAATATTAATCAATCAAGAGTAATACTCCCATAGGAGTAGTTCTAAGAAATAAATAAAGGAAAAAATTAATTATAGGATACATATCTCAAAATATGCATTATTTTGTGCTAATCACAGTGGTACCACTAATAGCATTTATTTTGTGGACCTAACTATATCATTATGGATGACCTACTTCACCAAACTCCTTGCGAGATGTTGATCACAATGGTCTCACTCCCTAGTACACATTTTTTGGCGGCATCCATAGACACCATGACAACTTGCTCTAACAACATGTTGGATAAGAGACTTGATTCCCTAGATGATAAATTCTCAAATATTATAGAAAAACTCAATGCCATTGTTGATCAACAATATAAAAAAATTGCCACACTTAAGGAATTAGTTGAAAACTTGCAAAATATAGTGGCTCCTTTAGGGAGTATGCACTTAGCACTACCAAATCAATCATCTAGCAACTCACTTCCTACCAATCGATAACCCATGGAATGAACCACACATAGAGGTCCCTAGTGAGGAATATTCAAAAGAAGGATATTTTCACCATAAACAACCTTGTTCGGGTCCTCATATCCATAAACTACCCTTCACTGAGAACAACATGTGGAACCACTTTCATAAAGTAGATATGAGCATTTTTTATGGTTTTGACCCCTCTAGTTGGGTCACCTAGATGGAACACTACTTTTCCCTCCATGGCTCATGAAACTTAGATTGTGGGTGTTGTACTTGGATCCAGAATGATGACAATGGTGAGAATGGCATTAAAAAATCCTATGGTGGATACATGGCATGGTGTCAGTTTGTTAAATCCATCTATGCTCATTTCAAGTGAGATACTCGTTATTTGGGGTGGTTGACCAAGTTGTGCCAAATAGGCTAAATAGTATAATTTTTCATAACCTTTGAGAAATTAGTAACCTTCATAGAGGACTTAGATGATTATTTTTTATAAAGAATGCTTCATTAGTGGCCTTGATCAAGAGGATATTATAGCACAAGTTAGAATGAATAAAATTCCTAACTGGTTGGAAGCCTCTGAGCAAGCTCAAGAAACGAAGACAATAGTCAATGCACAAGCCAAAAGACCCTCTTTCATGCCTTGCACTCACCCTTTACAAGTCAATATCCTAAACACCTCGCATTCTCAACCCCTGAAATTCCAGTTGTTTTCTCCAATAGAAATGGTAGACTGTCAATGACATGGACTTTGTTATAATTGTCATGAGAAGTATGTATCAGGTCATAAATGTAAACAATACAAATTATTTCAAATTGATGTCACCTATCCCACCTAATAAGAAGAAATCATTGTGGAAGATACCCTTACATTAAGCATCATCGCCATAGACCCAAGCATGTAGATAGACGTGGAGCCCAAAGTTCATTAGGAAGAACTCATAATATCCCTCCATGTTTTATCTTTGATTTTCTCTCCTCAAACCCTGAAACGTATTGGCTACATCAAGCACATAAAGTGATTGTCTTGGTTGAAAAAAAAGCACCCAAAATTTTATTCACGGGCATATGGCTAAAGAATCAAATTGCTCTGACCACACTGTGCAAAAATTTCAAATTGTGATGGCCAATGGATGTATGATGAAATGTGGAGGCAGTTGTGAAAATGCGAGACTGCAACTAGGGGACTATCAACTCAAAACTCATATGTTCATGATAGATATGGGTGGCTATGATATTTTTTGGGGGTGGAATGATTATGTACCTTGGGTCCTGTTATTATCTAAGTTGCACTTAGATGATTTCAAGTGAGCCTATGGAGATAGAACAAGTTTACTTGTTCATAATCAGAAGATCAGAAGTCCTAGCAGGCCACCTTGGCCCATTTCTTTTAATAAAATCACATGTCCATGCCCTACGGGGAAATTGTAAAAAATGTCATTGAATGATGGTTTTGTAATGGACTTGGATTTCCTAAGAATTAAATATCAATCCGACTAGCCCAAAGTGTTTTTTCCCTTGTCAATTATGTGTTGTTGAATAAACGACTTATAATTTTCGAGTTTTTCACTCATACCTCCAAAGTTGGGGTGGCTGGCATGATTTCACGGCCTTAGGAGGTTATTAGAGCCCAAGTGTCAATGTATATTACCATGCTAGATATTAAAATTGAGTCGTATGGGCATGTGTTATGCCCCCCTAAGGTTTTTTTAATTTCCAAGAAAAATTATTTTTCCGTAAACTTAGGCCATTTTTTAATGGTTTAATTGGAAAATTTCAAATTGTAATAAAAGTGTGTTTTGGAGGCAGTTTTTGGCATGGGGATGTTCGTTTTCACACTCAGAGTGTCCTCTTTACCAAGGACCCACTTTCCCCATGCTTCAGGTGACTACGTCGTCTCTGGGAGCATTATTCCTTAAAGATGCAACAAAATGGCAAATAAAAGCTAAAAAAATACAAATTGACCCAAAGCAAAAAATAAAAAAAATATAATAAAGGGTGATTTGGCATGTGCCAAATAAGTTGGCGTGTCATCCCATGTGACTAAGGCGGGTCTTCTAAAAATATTTAGTCACATGTTGGGGTTCGATTTAATATAATAATGTCATACTAAAGTGAAGGATGCGAGCATTCTTTCTTATATGGGTGCATATCTCATAAGCTGGAAACTTGAA
The DNA here is from genome assembly GCA_027924585.1 of Larix kaempferi. Taxonomy (NCBI): domain Eukaryota; kingdom Viridiplantae; phylum Streptophyta; class Pinopsida; order Pinales; family Pinaceae; genus Larix; species Larix kaempferi. Next base: position 26,018,959 of record BSBM01000370.1, on the reverse strand, counting down.
TGAGGTGGATATCTCTCATTGGGAGGTGGCAGTTACAAGGAAAGACCCTCAAGGTTGGAATGTGCATCCTTCTCACTTGGGCGATCTCTTGCATGTAGAAACCAAATATCATGGAGTTATTGCACCATCCCTCCCAATATTCACATGATTGTTATGTGGGCATCATTCATTGGATGGGTGATCATTCCAAAGAGAGGGGGAGAAATTCCCTTTGAGGTGGCACCCACCTCATCAATCACATCCCAATCCAATCCCTTGATTTATGTTAAGAACTCACCCTTCTCTCAATCAATCCTATGATGCGCCCTCCTCTCTTTTGGAGCTAATGCACCCTCCTTCTCTCATTTTTTCTATAAAGAAAGGTTCATTCTCTCTTTGGAGGGATGTGTGGAACCTCCCCTCTCTTATGTAATATCTTTCTTGAAGTATTCTTGTGAATAAAAAGGCTTTGGAGGTCTAGTTTGGTGTCTCTTGCAAATGGTGGATGATCATTGTCTTTCATATGTGTTGAGGTAATCTGTAGAAGTTCTTGATTTCACTTGCTTGCTTTGTCAATACTAGATTAAGGAATGATTAGTATTAATTGGTAAGAATGAATATAGAAGTCTATTTTATTCATTTAAATCATTCTTAGGTCAAGATCTAGAATTTGCATGCTTATTCGTTTATATGTATGCTCTTCTTCTCTTTAGCTTAGACGTTTTACTAGATTTGACAAATTGTGTGGCAAGTGTGAAGGGTTTCTTTTACAGGTTCCTTCTTTGGATTGTTAGATGATCTAGCTTGCTTCCACTACCCTCCAACAAAGTTTGTGCTTAAAGAAGACATAGTCCTCTTGAGAATCCATCAGAATAGTTCCATTTCCCAAAGTTCCAAGGGATTTCTTTCCACTCTTCTTCTTCTTTCTAAACTCAACTTTTCATTGGTTACTTGGGCTTGTTTCTTAGATCTGATTTCAAATAAGTTCATATGATTTTTTCAGATCTGATTTATAATTTTTACATGCTTAGATCTAGATTTTTTTAAAGAAAGATTAATCATTTACTTTACTGGATCTAGCTTCAAGAGGGTTTTTCTTTTACAAGTCACTTATTAGTAAATCTAAAGTCTTGTTAGATTAGCTTTCTTTTGGGTATCATAAGTTCATATTTAGCGGTTTAAAAGTGTTTTCATTGGCTGTCTCAAAAAGAAATCCAAGATCCACAAGAAAGTTTGCTTTCTTGTGTTTATTTTTTGCATTTTATACTTAGAAAAAAATTCACAATTTTATTTTAGTAATTTTTTTGGTTGTCCAAAAACACTCTCAAAGTGTTTTGGGGCACTTTAGGAACTAATAAATTGCTGGTTTTTTAGCAGGTTGAAAGAAAAAGTGAGAGAAACTCTGGAAAAATTTCAAATTTTTGACCATCCAGGGCACCTCGGGACCTCTCTTGTTCATAAAACTTGTTTTTCTAAAGCATTGTAAGCTTAGTGATCCCATTTTACAAGGGATCACAAGAATTTCTATATTGTAATAAGAGATAAAAAATAAGAGCAAGTGGGATACCCAACACCCACACCCCATCCCCCTCTGGGGGATTCACATTTTTTTTTATGGCATGATTTTTTCTAACAAGTTTTATTTTTTGTTTAAACACAATCACACACGCACAACATGTAGTTACGTTAAATTTAAATAGAGCATAAATATTGTCTTTAGTCATTTCAGTTTTGCTTCATTTTCTTAAAGTAACGAATTTGGCATTTCTCTCCTAAAGTATGCTCTTGTCGTCACATAAAGGGCTTTGCCTAAGTACGTGATTGGATGATAAAAAAATAGACTCTTTGCTTGTAGTAATTAATATAACACTTTACTTTATTTATTTACTTTTTGCAATCAAACAGAACATACATTTAGTTTCCAACTCAAATTATTATCTTTCCCCTTGCGAGCATTTGCTTGGGCCTGTGGGAAATCAGAAAGAGTTGCAACTACTCCTTAATTTTTCATATCTAATAAAAAATCATACTAATAAAACCAACAACCCTAAACATAGTGAAAATCTGTCACTCAGACATTAGTTATTGTGTGGGTAAATTTCTTAGGAGAAGTGGGAACCACTAGGAGGCAACCTCAAGGCACAGTTAAGCTACACCCTTGTTGGTGTAGTGTTGAACCACCCTTGAGACTCCATTCCAGCCCACACATCTTCTTGAGGAGCCACATTTAGTTAATTTATAGACATTACTCCTTGTACCTCATCGTAGATCTAGAGCTCCCCTTTTCCCATAATCAAATCTCATCTCATAATAAATCAAAATTGACCAAGAAGCACTCGCAAAACATTTACAATACAACAACACGTAATTTCGACTTCATTTTGGCATTGATCTTGTTTACAATATTTCAATATTTTATCAAATCTTATATTTATTATAACTATCTTATGTTGTTGATCTTAATTTCTATTTGCAAGTGAATTTTGCTTTCAGTCAATCTGTTTCAAAAATCCTAAACAACTTACCAATTCAAAAATAAATCGCTTAAATAGCCTTAGTAACTCATAGGGACTGCCCCCCTTGGATTCGTTAAGATTTATGCCTAAACGGAGGAGTCAAGATCAAGTGACAGTACTTGACTTGAGACTTGCCGCCCAAGAACGCACCTAAGCAGCTTGAAGATTTATGTTGCGATAACCCCTGGGTGTGTGTTCTGGCGGCAACATTTTTTAGCACCGTTGTCGGGGATAAATATTTTTATTCCTGGGTATGACATTAACCTTTTCGTTTTTACCTTATTTTGATGCATTTAGTTTAATCAATAAAATTTTACTTAATCCATCCGGCGACTCCACTAAAATTAAACTCAACAAGGTATTCTACGAGAAGGACAAACGAAGGTTTGGCCAGTTTCATTCCCGAACCTGAAAGGGTTTACAAAAGGATACAAGCTAGACTTGCTTCTTGGAGGATCCTTGAAAACTTAGGATCTGAATCTGTTGAAGATACCCATAACTTATTTGAAAACAATAACCTTAGTAATAATTTCTTAGATCCAATGGAAAAAAAATTCAAACCCCTTAATTTTACTTAGATAGCAGGTTATCCACACGACTTACCTCACAAGGATATCAAGAAATTGCCAACATTCCAAGGGAATAACGCCATTATTGCCACAACTCACCTCACCAAATTTGCAAGAAACCTAGTATGGTGCCAAACAACCGCTCAAAAGCAAGAAGATGTTTACATGAGGCTCTTCGCTCTATCTTTAGAAGAAGATGCTTATGATTGGTTTGTAGGCCTAGATGCCAATAGTTATTCAACATATGATGATTTCACAAAAGGATTCTTTGAAATATGGGGTGAAAAGAAAGAGCCTCGTTATCAACTAAATTCCCTCCATTCAATTAAGAGAAATGAGAATGAATCCATGGAGGAGTTCAACAAAAATTTCAGAATTATAGTTTCCAACATTCATGCTGACTTCAAACCCCCAAACAAGTCCATCCTTTTTTATTACATGGAAGCTTTAAGTGGTGAACTGAAATTCATGTTAAGAGACAAAGATCACGAGAATCTAAAAGCTACCCAAGATCTACCTGTTAAAATTGATGAAAACATGCAATCATCAAGGAAATCTAATTTACCTGGATTTACAAGAGGAATCCATGTTGTTCCCAAACATCGGGATAAAGGAAAAGCTATTGAAACTGAGGCTAAGGGTTCCTCAAAAGATGCAGTGAAAGAGATGACTAATGCTATTAAAACCTTAGTAGCAAACCACCCTGCTCAAATGACTGCCATGCAAAATAGGTTTGTTACTATGGAAAAGCACCATGCCTCTCAGCTTTCCCAAAAGTAAAGGTTTCCCTCTAAAGGAATCCAAGATAGATGGTAGAGGAAGGATCCTCCTTATGAGCATAGGCCACCCAACTAGTTAGATTCAACCAACATGGTTGAAGAAGTAACTCCTTTTTGCAGACCTTGTAAATATTTCCACAAGGAATCTACTTGCTATAGTGACTGTCACATCATGGAACATTTTTACCAGAAACTAGTAGCCAAGAAGCACCTTCAAGAGAGCCTGAGTACATCAACATTGTAGGCCATACCTACCCTTTTTCAGATCAGCATTGGCAGCAAGTTGTAGCATATAGTCAAAAAAAGGATTTCATCACTCAAAATTATTGAGAAAATCCTACACCAGATTAGGTCCAGGACATGTTTAATTCCAAATTCAAGGGAGAAACTTATCAAAGAAGAGACAATCCTGCCCCAACCAAATCAAAGCAGTACATTCCAAAGGTAACAAACCCTCATAGAATAAATAAATTGATCTTTGGTATGGATGATTGGTTAACGCATGCTAAAGTAAATGTACCCATGACTAATATGCTTAAGATTCCAGAGAAGAAAGATAAGTTCTTGAAAGCCTTAGATAATCCTCAAGATAATATTTATGATACTCATCCTAAAACTAAATCTCCACCTAAAATGAGATTCTAGATAAACCTAAGGGAAGAGTTGTGGATGAAATAAGCACTTTTGGGGATGATATGGTTATCTTGAATAGTATGGATCCAATAAGGGAAGATCATCCACCCTTCTATGTTTCATTATTGGTAAATGACTTCTACCTTCACAACTACATGTTAGACTCAAGAGCATCCTCCAATATTATCACCTTGAAGGTTATGGATTAGTTAGGTTTGAAAATCATAAGGCCATACCACAATTTTTGTGCCATGGATGCTAGAGAAAACAAACTTGTTGGAATAATCACAAATCATGAAGTGATATTAGCATAGTATCTAGAAATCTATTTAGATATGGATGTGTTAGTCATTATGTACTAGATACATGCAGTATGCTTTTGTCGAGAAAGTGGGATGCAACTTTAGGAGGACACATCCAAATGGATTGGACTTATGCAACGGTACCTGCATCAGAGAACATTTAGGTTAAGCTACATAGAAAAGTTGAAAGAAAGTACCATGTTGAAAACCCTAAGAATATACATAATGAATTTGTTGCAAAATCAGACAGTGTCGGAAACTATGCTATCCTATTTAACTTCATGGATCCTATTAAAGAAAAGATGAAAGATGAAAAGTTAGATAAAATATGGAAGTTATACTTTGATGGAGCGTATTCCAAATATGGAAAAGGAGCAGGAATGGTAATCATTTCCCCATCTAAGAAAACCTTCAACTTTTCTTTCAAATTAGAGTTTGATGCATCTAACAATGTAGCAGAGTATGAATCACTCTCACTTAGCTTAGAAGCTATTAAAAATATGGGTGTCAAAATGTTAAGTATCAAGGTTGATTCTGACATGGTTATTTCACAGCTAAAGAATAAGTTTGCATGTAAATGTCAAAGACTAAAGAAATATAGGAATGCTATTTGGGACACTATGGAGTGGTTTGATGCATTAAACCTTGAAGCAATTCCTAGGTAACATAATAGCTTGGACGATAAGTTAGCAGTAGCAACATCCACCCTTCATCCTATAGATTAAATGATAAATGGTGATGGCAAGCTTGAAATCAAATTTAGAGTCTATGTTCCTGATAATGTGGATCATTGGCAGGTGTTTGATAATGATGAACATGTCTTAAGATTTATCCATAATGTTGAGGAATTTTCAGATTGTAAGTTCAATTTTAAAGAGGAAGGCAAAGTGTATCCAGAAGAGGAAGAAAATGGCGGTAATCAAATCCCTAGGGGTCTTTTTTATTTAGAGAACATCTTTGACAAGCATGAAAGACATAGAAATAAAAAGGAATCAATAAAGCTAGGGGAATATATTGAAATAAACATTAGAACGGATAAAGAGCCAAAAATTATAAAAATTGGCAAAGGAACCTCGGAAAATGAAATGAAAGATTTAATTGATCTTGTTAGGGAGTATAGTGTGCTTGCTTTTACTTATGATGAATTACAAGCTTATCGAGATGATGTATTTCAGCACACTATGCCCCTGAAACAAGAAATGAAGGAAGTAAAACCTTTCCGGCAAAATTTGAGATAGATAAACCCCAAAGCAGCACCAATTGTAAAAAAGGAATTAGAAAAGCTGTTGGCTATTGGAATCATTATGCCAACAAGTCGACATTCAACTTGGTGTTCTATTTTGGTGGTTGTGAGGAAGAAGAATGGTTCGATTATAATATGCATTGATTTCTGAAACCTCAATACGACATGCCTAAAAGACAATTATCCTTTGTCGAATATGGAAACCCTTCTCCAAAGGGTAACAGGTTCACAAATGATGTCCATGTTGGACGGTTTCTACGGATACAACCAAGTGTTGATCAACAAAGAGGATCAACATAAGACCCTTTCACCACTCCTTGGGGTACTTTTGAGTACTCAAGAATTCCATTTGGCTTATTGAATGCATGAGCTACTTTTCAGAGGACTATGGATTACGCTTGTAAGGAAATAATTCATAAAATCATTGAAGTCTATCAGGATGATTTAACAGTTTTTCTAAAGAAATATCTGACCATGTTAATAATCTAAAGCCGGTTTTTGAAAGATGTCGTAAGTATGGCATATCATTAAATCCATCCAAGTTAGTCTTGGGAGTGGATGAAGGAAAGTTGTCGGGACACATCATATCCAGAGACAGTGTGTAGATAGACCCTGAAAGAGTTGAAGCCATAAAGAAAGTGCTCATTTCCCATAATGTCAAAACCCTCTAGTCATTCAATGGTCAAATAAACTTTATTAGGAGGTTCATTCCAAATTTAGCATAATTAATGAATCCATTACAAGAATTACTAAAGAAAGATGCTAAGTTTCAATGGAAAAATGAAAGGAATGAAGCTTTCAAAAAGTATCAAAGGGAATATTGCCAGATCCCATGTACTTATAAGTCCCGACTACTCAAAGGAGTTGAATATTTTCTCATTTGGGTCAGAACATACAAATGCAGGAGTCTTACTCTAGAAGAATGATGAAGGTCATTAGCAGCCAATAGATTTTATGAGTAGAGCATTACAAAATTATGAGTTAAAGTACATTTCTATGAAGAAGCAGGCTTATGCTCTTGTAAAATCCCTAAAGCATTTTAAGATGTATATTAGTTACTCAAGAATAATTGGCTATGTCCCCCATTCTACAGTTAAGGATATCTTGGCTCAACAAGATTGCCTTGCTATAAGAGGAAAGTGGGTCTCTAAAATCCAAGAATATGACTTAGAAATACGACCCACAAAGTTAATAAAGGGATAGGGATTAGCCAAAATGATAACTCAAAGTAACGAAGAATCCCTAGGGATGGTGTGTCAAACTAGTGTATCAGAACCAGCCACGTCAGAAGGCTGTCAACGTTTAATTCAACAACAGTGGTAGGTAGATATAATCCATATTCTACGTAACTTTGATTGCCCTGAACATCTAGTAGGACATAATAGAAAAGCATTAAGATTGAAATCTACTAGATATTACATCTCCCAGGATGGATTTGGATGAGGAATCCAAATGGCTTAATGCTCATATGTGTAAATGAGTCGGATTCCATAAATATCCTAACAAAGTTTCATTCAGGATTTTGTGGAGGGCATTATGCAGCAGATACAACAACCCATAAAATCCTTAGAGCAAGTTACTACTGGCCTACTCTATTTGGTGACGTACATAAGTTTGTCATAGATTGCCTCTAGTGTCAAATGTTCACTGGGAAGCAAAAGTTGTCAGCCTTACCTTAGAATCCAGTGGTTGTTCAATAACCTTTTCAACAATGGGGTCTTGATTTCATCGGCCAGTTCAAAGAAAACTCAAGCAATGGTCACTCCTGGATCCTTACTACTACCGACTATTTCATCAAGTGGGTGGAAGCCATCCCCACCAAAGATGAAATTGATAAAGTAGTTATGAAATTCCTAGAAGATCAAATCATAACTAGATTCGGTGTCCCAGCTAAGATAACAACTGACAATGGCCCAGCATTCAACTCAACAGATTTTTCATCTTTATGTTTCAAGTATGGCATTATCTGATCTCACTCTTCCAACTATTATCCACAAGGGAATGGATTAACTGAGTCAAGCAACAAAATATTAATGAACATTTTAAATAAAATAGTTGGAAAACAAAACAACAAAATATTGGGATAGCCAAATCAATTTTGAAGTCTGGGTTGACGAAATAACACAGAAGCATTCAATAAGAAAGACTCATTTCCAACTAGTCTATGGTTTAAAAGTATCAGTGCCCATCTACATACAGTTTCCAGTGTATCAATTACTTCATGATTATGATCCATATGATGATGCCATGAATATAGAGTTGAGCAGATAATGAAGTTAGATGAGACTAGGAGAAGAGATTTAGACCAAGGCATTAGAAACCAGGACAAGGTGAAGAAGACTTTTGACAAATATGTGAGACCGAGATATTTTCAACGCGGTGATAAAGTTTTGTTGTGGGATAAAAGAAAGGAGAAGTTGAGAAATCATGGAAATTTTGACAGCATCTGGATGGGACCATACATCATATTTGAGCCAGACGGGTTCAACTCATTCTTTCTTTTCACAATGGACGGGGAAAGACTAGTTCTTCCGGTCAATGGCTGATGTCTCAAGTTATTATTCAGAAATAACAACTAGTGCCCATGTGGGCATTCTTGTAGCAGGGCCATTTCTAAACCTTTGCCCTGCATTGTTTCAAATTATTTCTTTTGTACAATAGTTTTTTATATTATGCTCTATGTGTATTATTTATGTATGATGGTTTCACTTATGTACATTAGTTTTCTTTTTTTGTACATTAGCTATGCAACTTATATTTCATTTGGTAAAAATGTGTGGATACTGATTTAATCTAGTTTTTGTGCAGGAACCAGAGATTCTCAGGGTCTCACACACTCTCTTTGATTGACAGAATCAAGAGCGAGTGCACGTCTCATACTTAAGTCCAGATGTTATTAGCTAAGTTGCACTTAAATGATTTCAAGTGAGCTTGTGAATATACAACAAGTTTACTTGTTCATAACCAGAAAATCAGAAGTCACAGCAGGCCCCCTTGGCCCATTTTTTTTTAATAAAATCACATGTCCATGCCTTGCGAGGAAACTGTAAAAAATGTCATAGCATGATGGTTTTGTAAAGGAATCGAATTTCCTAAGACTTAGATATCAGCCTGACTAGCCCAGATTGTTTTTTCCCTTGTCAATTATATGTTGTTGAATAAACGACTTATAATTTTCGATTTTTTCACTCATACCTCAAAAGTTGGGGTGGTCAACATGATTTCATGGCCTTAAGAGGTTATTAGATTCCATGTGTCAATGTATATTACCATGCTAGATATTAAAATTGATTCGTATGGAGATGTGCTAGGTCCCCCTAATTGTTTTTTAATTTTCGAGAAAAATAATTTTTATGTAAACTTAGGTAATTTTTTAATGGTTTAATTGGAAAATTTAAAATTGTAATAAAGTGTGGTTTGGAGGCGGTTTTTAGTGTGGGGGTGCTTTTTTTCACACTCTGGGTGTCCTATTTACCCCAGGACCCACTTTCCCCATGTTTCGGGTGACTACGCCGTCTCTGGGAGCATTATTCCTTTAAGATGCGACAAATTGGCAAATAAATGCTAAAAAAATACAAATTGACCCAAAGCTAAAAATAAAAAATATAATAAAGGGTGATTTGGCATGTGATAAATGAGTTGGCGTGTCATCCTATGTGACTAAGGCGAGTCTTGTAAAAATATTTAGTCACATGTTGGGGTTCAATTTAATATAATAACACTATACTAAGTGAAGGATGCGAGCATTCCCTCTCATATCTCATAAACTGGCAACTTGAGTGAGGTGGATCTCCCTCATTGGGAGGTGACAATTACAAGAAAAGAAAAATCTCAAGGTTGGAATGCGCATCCTTCTCATGTGGGCGATCTCTTGTATGTGGCAACCGAATATCATGGAGTTATTGCGCCATCCCTCCCAATATTCACGTTATTGTTATGTGGGCATCGCTCATTGGATGTGTGATCATTCCAAGGACAGGGGGCGCACCTCCCATTGAGGTGGCACCCACCTCATCAATCACATCCCAATGCAATCCCTTTATTTATGTTAAGAACTTACCCTTCTCTCAATCAATCCCATGACGTGCCCTCCTCTCTATTGGAGCTAATGCACCCTCCTCTCATTTTTGCTATAAAGAAAGGTTCATTCTCTCTTTGGAGGGATGTGTGGAACCTATGATCTCTTATGTAATATATTTTTTGAAGTATTCTTGTGAACAAAAAGGCTTTGGAGGTCTAGTTTGGTGTCTCTTGCAAATGGTGGATGATCATTGTGTTTCATATGTGTTGAGGTAATTTGTAGAAGTTCTTGCTTTCACTTGCTTGTTTTGTCAATACTAGTTCAAGGAAGGATTAGTATTAATTGGTAAGAATGAATATAGAAATCTCTTTTATTCGTTTAAATCATGCTTAGCTCAAGATCTAGAATTTGCGTGCTTATTCATTTATGTGTATGCTCTTCTTCTCTTTATCTTAGACGTTTTACTAGATTTGAAAAATTGTGTGACAAGTGTGAAGGGTTTCTTTTACAGGTTCCTTATTTGGATTGGTAGATGATATAGCTTGATTCTACTACCCTCCAACACAGTTTTTGCTTAAAGAAGACATATTCCTCCTGAGAATCAATTGGAAGAGCTCCATTGCCCAAAGTTCCAAGGTATTTCTTTCCACTCTCCTTCTTCTTTCTAAACTCAACTTTTCATTGGTTACTTGGGCTTATTTCTTAGATCTGATTTCAAATAAGTTCATGTCATTTTTTCAGATCTGATTTATAAGTCTAGATCTAGATTATTTTAAAGAAAGATTAATCATTTAGTTTACTAGATCTAGCTTCAAGAAGGTTTTTCTTTTACAAGTCACTTATTAGTAAATCTAAAGCCTTGTTAGATTAGATTTATTTTGAGTATCATAAGTTCATATTTAGCAATTTAAAAGTGCTTTCATTGGCCGTCCCAAAAGGCAAGCCAAGATCCACAAGAAAGTTTGCTTTCTTGTGTTTATTTTTTGCATTTTATACTTAGAAACAATTTCATAATTAATTTTTAGTAATTTTTTTGGTTGTCCAAAAACACCCTCAAAGTGTTTTTGGGCACTTTAGGAACTAATAACTTGCTGGTTTTTTATCAGGTTGAAAGAAAAAGGGAGAGAAACTTTGGCAAAATTTCAAAGTTTTGGCCATCTAGGGCACCCCGAGACCTCTCTTGTTCATAAAACTTGTTTTTCGAAAGCATTGTAAGCTTAGTGATCCCATTTTACAAGGAATCAAAATAATTTCTATATTGTAATAATCGATAAAAAAGAAGAGCAAGTGGGCTACCCAACACCCACACCCCATCCCCCTTGGGGGATTCACATTTTTTTTATGGCGTGATTTTTTCCAACAAGTTTTATTTATGTTTAAACACAATCACACACACACAAAAGGCAGTATACTTTCAATTTAAATAGAGCATAAATATTGTCTTTAGTCATTTCAATTTTGCTTCATTTTCTTAAAGTAACAAATTTGGCATTGCTCTCCTGAAGTATGCTCTCGCCGTCACATAAAGGGATTTTCCTGAGTACGTGATCGAATGATCAGAAAACATACTACTTTCATGTAGTAATTAATATAACAATTTACTTTAGTTATTTACTTTTTGCAATCAAATGGAACATACATTTAGTTTCCAACTCAAAGTATGTTATTTCCCCTTGCGGGCATTTTTCTGGGCCTGTGGGAAATCAAAAAGAGTTGCAACTACTCCTTAATTTTTCACATCTAATAAAAAATCATACTAATAAAACCAACAACCCTAAACATAGTGAAAATCCGGCACTCAGACATTAGTTATTGTGTGGGAAAATTTCTCAGGAGAAGCAGGAACCACTGGGAGGCGACCTCAGGGCACAGTTAGGCTACACCCTTGTTTGTGTAGTGTTGAACACCGCCCTCGAGACCCCATTCCATCCCACACAACTTCGAGAGGAGCAACCTTTAGTTAATTTTTGGACATTACTCCTTGTACCTCACGGTATATCTGGAGCTCCCCTTTTCCCGTAATCAAATCTCATCTCATAATAAATCAAAATTGACCAAGAAGCACTCGCAAAACATTTACAATACAACAGAACGCAATTTCAACTCCATTTTGGAACTGATCTTGTTTACAATATTTCAATATTTTATCAGACCTTATATTGCTTATAACTATCTTATGTCATTGATCTTAATTTATAATTGTAAGTGAATTTTGCTTTCAGTCAATCTGTTTCAAAACTCCTAAACAACTTACCCATTAAAAACTAAATCACTTAAATAGACTTAGTAACTCATAGGGACTACCCCCCTTGGCTTCATTAGGATTTATGCCTAAATGGAAGAATCAAGATCAAGTGACAATACTTGACTCGAGACATTCCACCCAAGAATGCACCTAAGCAGCTTGAATATTTATGTTGTGATAACCCTCGGGTGTGTGTTCCGGCGGCAACAGGGTAAATCACCATGGATTTCAAAGAATTATACATGAGAATTACTAAAGAGGCTCATATACACACCCTCAAAGGGATCCAATCAAACTCCTATGAGATCATAATCTGTCACCATATGGAGAAGTTATTAAAGAAAGCATGGAACTCTTGAATTATTTCCCAATTCAATGTCATAGAAGTTATGGATAGTCCCGCACAAAAACACCATGACTTGCAAAAGGTTTTGAGGAAACATCATCAAGCATTTGAGACACCCATTGGTTTATCTCGTTCATGAGAAGAGCATGATCAAGGCATTCCCCTAATACTAGGCAATCAACCACCAAATATGCATCCTTATAAAAACCATTTTGCACAAAATAATGAAATTGAAAATAGTATTCATGAACTATTGGAGGAAAATGTCATATGTCCCAATACTAGCCCTTATTCATCACCAATGGTCATGGTTATGAAAAATAAAGGTATGGTACACATGTGCCTAGACTTTTGTGCTCTTAACAAGATGAAATTTAAAGGCAAATTCCAAATTTTAGTGATTGATGGCTTTCTGGATGTGATTCATGGTGCCACATTCTTCACCAAACTCAACCTTCGCTCTAGATACCACCAAATCATAATGAAGGAAGTTGACATCCCCAAATATAGTTTCCACACACATAAACGCTATTATGAGTGCTCGGTGATGCCCTTTGTATTTTTCAATGTTCCATCCACCTTCCAAAGTCTCATGAACAAGATTTTTAGACCCTTCCTATGCCACTTTGTGATGGTAAATCCGCAGGAACATGTGAAACGTGTTGATAAAGTACTACAACTGTACTACAACTACTCAACAACAATCAATTATTTCTCAAGCATTCTAAATGCGCTTTCGGGGATTCCAAGGTCAAATATTTGGGTCACATTGTTAATTAACAAAAAGTGTGAATGCATTCCAAGAAAATTGAAGCTATAAAGGATTGAACCCAAACCAAAACATTGAAACTCTTACGTTGCTTCCTAGGGCTCACAAGTTACTACATAAAGTTTGTGAAGAATTATGGGAAGATCGCTACCCCATTAACCATCTTGCTAAAAAAAATGTGTTTGTCTAGACTAGGATTAAAAAGCAGGCATTTTCAACTTTAAAAGAAGCTATGTGTACCATGCATTGGTCTTAGCAATACTCGATTTCACAAAGACTTGTGTATTAGAACGTGACATGCTAGGCCACGGTTTGGGAGCAGTACTCAAGCAAGAAGGGCACTGCATGGCCTTCACTAGTAAACAATTGTGCCATTGGAATTTAGGTAAATCCACTTATAATAAAGAGATGATGTCCATCCTTCATGCGATTGAGACTTGGAACCCCTAGCTCATTGGAAGACATTTTTAGGTCAAGCCAAATCATCATAATTTGGATTGTTTTTTGGAACACATTTTTTGTCCTCGGAGCAGCACAAGTGGGTCACTAAGATGCTAGGGTATTATTAGTAGATCATCTATAAAAAGGTAAAAGACTTATGCCGTGGAAAATATGTTGTTTAGAAAATATGAGGAAGGTAGGTCTCTATGTGTTTTATCCTCATCAATACTAGAATGGTTAGAAAAAACATGACAAGAGTGGTTGACCAATGATGTTGTGTCTCAACTCATCAAATGAATTCAGGAGGAACACAATCCTCCCAAAGGATACACCCAGAAGCAAGAAACATTACAACATTAACGTCGCCTACCAAATGCAACTTTAAAACAAAAGATACTAGAAGAATTGCATTCATCTCCTATAATAAGTCAATTATGATTTCATAAAACCTATGAATGCATTGGGTGATCTTTCTTTTGGGAAGGAATAAAAAGGGATATCCATACTTTTGTGACTAAATGTGACACATGGCAGTGGAATATGGGTGAGATAGTGAATACTCAATGAAGAAGGCTCCATTTAGCTCCATCTTGAAGCAGTTTTAGCCACCCAAGAGCATCACCTACACTAGCACACTATCAAATAAGTTATAATCCTATGGAAGGACATGCAGCTAGAAGATGCTACTTGGGAACTATTGTCCATTTTGTAGTAGTTTCCCCATCTCCAACCTTGAGGAAAACACTTCTTTCAAAGGGGGAGGGAATATTATGGTCCTATACTAAGCCCCCTGCTTTGAGGATACTAAGGAGTAATTTCTTGATATATAAGGACATCTTCTTTGAATAAGTCCTATTAGATAGTTAGTGTATAGTTAATGCAAAATGGTCATCTTCATCAATTAATACCCACTAGGTGGTCAACCCTCTTTAATAATGGAACCATAGGTAGTTAGGGTTTTTGATATATATATAGTGCAATGTGATCAAGTATTGTTATTGTATTTGGATCTATGCTCATAGGAAGTTTCCCCCTAGAAGAATCAAGTGAACATTGCTTTATCTTTTGGAGATCATTAATACAAGGGTAAGCTTTTCAGGTTTTATCTATTTCTCTCATGTGTTTTTTGGTTCAAAACTGGTATTTTTATTGAATGATGTTATTTGCTCTATAATTATGGGATATGTTGAAATTTCATTTCCACCAAGCAATTAATGCAAATCTGAAAATTCACCTTCTTTCGAGAAGGTTCCTCAAATCTTAACCCTATAATCTTTATCTTTTAGGACTACTATAAATGAATATGTAAAAAAACAATGGAATGATCACAATAATTCACTTCAAGTAGCCCCAAAATTCATGGAAATTCAAGGAGAAAATATACCAATTATTCCAATGAGTTTCCTTCCCTCTAGGGATACTTCACATGCATAAACCATATCTAAAAAATATTCTTATACAACAAATATAGAAACAAACAAAACAAAAATAGATGGTTGTACTATTACCTTCAATCTTAGTGTTACTTCCTTTAACATTTTTCTCTTAAGTGTGTCAAATAAACAAGACAATGTAGAGCTGGAAATAACCATCCCAAGATAAAATGCTCAAATCAAATATGTAATATACACAATATGTGGATAGTTGGAAATCCTATATGTATGTTTAATGAATGAAGTGCATACCTACCACAGCCTCCTCTTGAGGTTAAGAAAAAATCCAACCACCCAAGATGCCTAGCTAGGGTTAGTCAATAGACCCAAGCTCCTCCAAGTGTAAGAATACCTCCAACAGTATCTCCAAGTAATGAAATCCATCTAACATTATCTCCAAGTAAGGACATCCTCCTCCTCTTCTTCCCCAAGTACATCCAAGTGTTTCCAAACCCTAATCTCTAGCCTCCAAGGGACAAAACCTTGACCCTAGTATCCAAGATGCTCTAAGAGACCAAGTAACCATAGTTCCCGAGAGACATAGAGATCAATTGTACAAAGAAGAATCTCAAGAGAGATAAATTGCCCACCTCCTCCTCATATGCTCCATCGGGGCTATTATCTAATGAACCCTAGCGCATCACTAAGAGAGAACTCCAAAGAAAAGATACAAATGAATGTGTAATGTGATGTGTTGTTTGGAAAGACTCTTTCCTTCCTCTATTTATATGAGAGGTAAGAGAGGCCAACAATGTAACATAGGTCATCCTAAGGCTTACAAGCAATCCTACTAAACATACGTAAGCCACACACAAGTGAACTTGTCCACTCCTAGAGTACAAATGTCAAGCTCCAATGATGATGTCATGCACAATAGTGACCCAAGATGGCATAGTTATGCAAGGCATGTCCATACGACTCCATCCTGAGCCTCCATAGACTTCATAAATCCTCCAAATCCAAGTACTCTACCGGAGTATCTACCCCCTACAAGAATCATCAAATCCCCAGGTGTCCTAGAGCCATCTCCAATGCTCCAAACATGAAACCAAGGTTCCACATGCCATCTAGGGTTTGTATCCCTCCTCCACAATACACAATGCGCCTATTGCCAAGTGTTACACACATGGACTATGTATGTTGCTGTGTTTTTTTCATGGTAATATATCTTGGTGGAATCTGCTTGGGCACTTTCCCTCATTCCAAGGATGTCACCCATGATAAACCTTATATTTTGTAGGATGTATGTTGCCATGTTACACACATGGACTATGTACGGATTTGTGTGCTACCATGCCTCGCTTAGTAATACATTGATTGGAATTTCATAACCTTCACATAATGCATTGGTGTATTTTCAATGGTTTGTGTCTCAACCTATGGTGGATCAAAAGCACATGTGTAGTAGTATCTTGTGCATGGAACTGATGCTTTTGCGGGTTAAGACACTAAATATTTGTGTGTATCTAGAGGGGTGGTGTACATGTTTGTGATTTCTTTGGTACTATCAGTGTTGAGTTCGAAATTAGTTATTGAACTAGATGTTGTGTAGTACTTAAGAGTTGCATAGGGGTTATAATTGTGCCAAAAGGGTATGTGCATTTTGTATTATATCTTGTATTAATAAGTTTCACTTTGTGAGTATAAAAGTGTGATGTGGCTATCCTTGTTGCAAATTGCTTAAATATAATGTCAATGCAAGTATCATTGATAATATTGAATATGCGTGGTTATAATATAAGTAATTGATCATAGCTCCAAGGTGAAGAAACTCACTTTGTGCCCATTTGGTAACATTTCCAATCTAACCATTATCTCACAAATTATTACATGCACAACAAATCGATGTAACACCTTGGAAACCTTTGTGTTTGACAATTTGAAAAATGACAAAAGATTATGTTTTATATACATTTTAGTGTCCAAAAGACTCGTGTGATGTTATATAAATATTTTCTTTTGGCCAAACCTGAAACATGATGTAAAGCACCACATTTTTTCATGTGCTGTATATGCCATTGCTAAACCCCCTAGCCTGAACTATAGAGTGTACACACCCTCACTCATTTCTAATAGTATTTGGTACTCAGTGGACTTCCTCAAAGAACTTCTTTCTACTAAGAGATGATGCAATAACATTTTTATAGTAGTGGATCAACTTTCTGAGATGACTATCTTAGCACCATGTTGTGAGATACATATATCACTAGACATTGCTCATTTGATTTTTCACATGTATGAGTACACTTTGGACTCCCCACGCATATAATATATGATTGAGACTATGTTGCTCACCACACTTTCTTTAGAGTGTGATGAATACAAAGTAGACATGTCTATAGCATTTATCCCTATATTGATCAATGACCAAAGGTAGTCAACTAGACAACTGTGAATCTTTTGTGCATGTATAATAATCTTCATTAGTGCACGCGAGATGTCTCACTCCCATACATTCAACATTATTTCAACAAATCCCAACATGGTTCTTCTAGCTTCAACTCATTTGAGGTTTACATGGCATTAATCGAGCTGTCGATTCTAACATATGTAGCTCACCTTATATTGGAGCAAACAAATTACACACTTAAGTAGGACAAACATTGTGTTCCTTACAACACTTGTATTGATAGTAGAGTCTAAGATTGCATGAGGTTCAAAGACCTTCACAATAATCTTAGACCCTTTTGATATGGACCTCACACCATCCTCAACTAACTTGGAAATAATGCATTAGCTAAGGACATATTGCGTTACTTAGGTTTACATCTAGTGTTTAGCATAGAATTGTTATGCCCAAACTACCCTTTGCTACAACAATTTATTAAGCAACATGAGTAATGAAAATATATTGTTCTAAATTGCAACACACTTATAAATCAAGGTAAAACCTTGGAGCATCGTGTTGTGTTAATCTCGACTTTGTCATAGAGCACGTTAACCGACTTTGGTCATTGCTGTAATAGACTCATGGTATTGGTAGGTCTGCCCAGGTATTGGGAGGCCTACCCATGATATTCATGTGATTGTAAGCCTATAACAGGTTGATCGAACTCCATTGTAAGAACGAGCGCATATACATTGATGGTCATGGGTCCTCGCGGCCGGTAGAGCCACAGTCGACCATGCCTTGGCTGCAATTAGCCAAGAGGCATAATGAAATAATCTTCTACTGGTTTTTCCCCTAATTGAGGGGTTTCCAAAATAAATCACGATGTCTATGATGTATATATTGTTATTGTTTACTTTATTGTTATATGTTTTGTGTCGTGTTAATTATATTTGTTGCGTCTATGAAATATCAACAAAACAAACTAAACCCATACACAATAAAATGATTCCATTATTTATTATAGATAAGGAAAAACAACAAGTTAGGTTCACGTTAGAGTAAATTTCTTTATTCAAATATATTATTTCATCATTGTGTATTTCTTTATAATGCGAACACTCAAGTGATTTTGCACATAATCTTCAGTTATCTATTGTTGTTCAAAAAATTTATTTTTGGGATCTAAATTTTAAAAATCTTTTTAGAACCATATTTATTAAGAAGTAGGAGACAATAAATACAAGAAATATTTTTGATGAATTAAAATGTCTTAAAGTAGGTTTTTTTATGAAGATAAAATAGTTTGTTGTCTAACTCATCTATCTTGGTGCTTGAATAGATCCGGATTTAAAATGGATCCAATAAGGTGTAAATTTTCTTATCTTAATTTTTTATATGTCCAAACAAAATTTACACTTCAAGAAATTTGATCTCTCATACTTGATAGATCCAAATTTAAAATGGATCTATGCTCTTAAATTTTTTATATGTCTGGACAAAATTTACACCTCAAGAAATTTGATCTCTCGGTACTTGATAAATCCAAATTTAGCATGAATCTATGCTGGTTTTAATTTTTTTCTTTTATGAACATACACGAATTTTTTTAATTATTTTTATTTGATTTTAATTTTTAATTTTATGAATTGACATAAAAATTACTTTTTTTATTTTTTGTAAACAACATCTCCCACAAACTCTGATCTCACCCAAAACAATGATTTCCTATTTTAGAAGATACTATATCATTAGTTTATTATTTTGTTAAATACAATAGGAACTAAGCCTAAACTTCAAACTACACATCTTTGTAATTATCACAATATATTACTCAATTAATTTACAATATTAAAAAATTAAAAAATTAAATTACATATCTTCATAATTATTTTTTTTTTCCTCGGAAAATGTCCGTAATTTTATTTCAAAAAGATGATTAAAATTACATATTGCAGATATAGTGGAATCAACAAGGATCCCTACATTTTCACATATTTGTGTCCCATATAAGCAAAAACAACAGCTTATTAAGAGCTGAGCCAAAAAAGAGAAACCCAAAGTAAAACTTTGCCACAATAAGATGAAAATCTTGAACAGCAAGAAAGACTTGTACAGCAAGAACAACAAGAAGAGCTTGTAATGTGCCTCTACCCCCACCGTCCACCAAGAACCCTTGACAATTAGCAAGATGTCTTCAGCTCCCATTAGAACCGAAACCCTCAACAGAAGAAATAGTAGATCCAAGTCTGTGGACGAGCAGCAGACTCTATAGATCTCCCAAACCGGCGAACTCAGCCAGCATCTTCTGTTGAAGAAAAAACGGCCAGACAGAACCAGATTGCCTTGAGCGTTTGCATGAAGAGTCGATTGGTACAAAAATCAAGAAATCTTCGATTCGGCTCGGCCTCCGCTCGGCTCTGTCCCCTCTCGGCTCTGCCCCGCTCGGCTCCGCTCTCCTCTGCCCGGCTCGGCTCCATTGTGTGCATTTGACGTTCTCGAGGCCCAGCAGGAGATCCAGGTTGAAGCCCGACGTCTGCATCAATGGCTACCACTTTGAATTCCAGCCTCGCGAGGGCTAACCCTTTTGCCGATCGAGGTCTAGCCAACGCCTCCCTTGCCCGATACGATTCTGGGGGTATCGTCGGCTAACTGGGGTCCATTGCAGCATGCTCCGAGCCGCCCATCTTTGCCTGCCGGATCTTTGGGTTGAGGTTCTTTGTTTTCTCGGGAATGCCCTCAACCTGCGATTCAAGCACGGCGACGGCCTTCTTGGTCTGCGACGACGGAGCGCCCGGGCTGCAGGCGCGTGCCCGCGGGATCTTGTAGCCCATCCGGTTAAAAGACCCTGGGAGATCGACCTCGCGTCCTCTTCCGATTCAGATCCAAGAGAACGCCGCCACCACAACCGCCATCGAAGGTTAGCCGCCATCTAATAGTAGCCGCCGAAGAAGAAGCAGGAGCCTGTAACCCCATGACAGGAACCCCGTGAAGCCTCCACCGGGAGAAAGGACGCCGCCCTTCAAAAAGCCTGCAAGAAGAAAAAAACACAGCTATGCACAGAGGAGGGGGGGCGGCTGGGTCAAACCCTGGCCGCCCAAGCTTAAAACAAGAAATCGACTCTCAAAATTGCAGAGCTCCTTTCTTCCTCCGTAACTTTGATCCCCATATCTTCGTAATTATTATAATAGATTACTCAATTAATTTACAATATTAAAAAATAATATTTTTGGGTAAAGATTTTAGATTGTTATTTTATTAACTATAATAAAATTAAGTTAAACTTTCATTACACATTTTTGTAATTATTGTAATAAATCGTTTAATTAATTTATTATATGAAAAAAGAGTATATAAATATTCTAGGTTTTTTATCTTTTCCGTTCTATGGTTTTTTGGTGTTTTTATTTAGTTTCAGGTTCAAAATCTTTAAGAAAAATAGTTATATATATTTTAAAAGAAACTATCAATTTTTATTGCTATTTAGTTTTCAGGTCAAAAAAATGTGTAATCTAAATATTCTAAGTTTTCAATTTATTTATGAATTAAAAAAATGCAATTTAAACATTTTCAAAATTAAATTTAACTCAAAATAAAAATTACCGATTTCCAATCAAAACTTAATGTAAAATCCAAAACACAAAATAAATAAACTTTGAAAAATACTATATTTAATAATAATAATAATAATAAAAAATCATTAAGACATAGCATTACTGTATTAATAATCTAAGTTCAAATTTTGATCAAAATGGAGCCCACGATTATAAATTGACCGAGTTTGACGGAATTATATACAATATAAATTAAACTTTTAAATGAATATTACCGTACAGTACGATTTTCTGTTTTTTCAGTTTGTAAAACAGTTGGAATATTTTAGTTATCAAAGTACAATACTGTCCCTATCCAATTATGGAATTGAAGAAAAAATTTAATGCATGGTTTGTAGTAAAATACCTGACCAAATTCTCAATGCGTTATGATTTGTTTTTTTTTAATGGAAACGAGTTATTTTTTGAAATTTTTATAAGAATTTAGTTTTTTTAATCAGTAATTTTGAATACATCAGTATAGATTAAAGTAATTAAAAAGATCTTTTAATTTTAATTTTGAATACATCAGTATAGATTAAAGTAATTAAAAAGATCTTTTAATTTTAAGGGTTAATTTAAGTTACAAGTTCAAGCCTTGAGTCCTAAGGATTAGACCAACCGTTATTGATTGTTGTTGGTCACCGTTTACCATCTTACTATCTATAAAATATAGAGAAATATTGGTAGATTTCCCATACACAATCTTAACTGGAATTTTTTTTTAAATCTTCTCGATTTTATCAAAACCCTACCTAAAAATACTGAAAAAACAAACGAAGTCGTTGCCCGTTTAGACTACTCACCTATCTGATTGTTTTCCATAAAATGGAATCAGACATGTACTTATTTGTAATACTAAAAAACCTTAACTAATCCTGACCCTTCAATTATCTGATTGTTTTCCACAATAATGGAATCATTTGTAATATGAAAAAACTTAACTCATCCTGACCCTTCAACTCTCTGAACTAAATCATCCTGGCCCTTCATTTCCTTCAACTCTCTGAACTAAATTATCCTGACCCTTCATTTCTATCAATATTGTTGATGTCTCCCAAAAAAAATTACCAGATTGCAATGCAGGAGGCCTAATTATGGCCTAGTTGGCGTTGATTCCCTTTGTTGGTCCCTTAGATTTTTGGTCTGTATTGAATGCAAGCTCCTGTTCAAAAGTCCAATTCCAATGACCACCTGCATGGCGTCAACAATGGCCATCACCCTTATTCCTCGACGAAGCCAACCCATGCATCCCCACGCCGAACAGCTGCCAAGACCATTCAAGGTGCGAATCCCCAAGTCGATCCCCGCGCGCGCAATTAATCTCTACCGAAGCACATGGGTTCTTGCAATCCTTCGCCTCCTTCCTTCCATCATTGAAATTACACATAATCCAATACTCATTAAAGTGAGACCACTCATCTTCAAATTCCCTGGTTTCCTTGGCCGACTGAATCTAATGCCAATTGGGGCACATATAAAACCCCCCCATGGGACGCTAGAATTCCATAATTGAAGGCGTCCTATAACTGCTTTTCTGGTATAGCACCGGTTTATCCAAGGCTGTGCTTTCTTATACTCTGGTTTGGCATAGCCTGCGAGCCCGGTGCTCTCAGATGGCAGCACTCTGAGACTCTCTCTGCCAATTGGGTGTTATTATTATTCTAACATGTCTAGGAAGAGGCTCAGGGATGAGAGCATGTCAGGGGAAGAAGAGGCCAAGAGAATGGAAAAGAAGTACGCTGCTCTGGAAGAGGATTACGAGGAGCTCCGGCGGGTATGCATGTTTTGTGTTTGGGCAATTGTGTCTGCATTGAAAATCCAAATTTCACAGAGCTAGACCAGCAATATGTGATTTCCGTTTTGTTTCAGTACATGGTTTTGTCATTGATTGATTTATATGTATTTTTTTGTCTTTTCAATGTGTTTCAGCATTCCAGGGCATTGAAACAAAAAATGAGGAGAAACAAGGATAAGGTGAAACGGTTGCAGGCAGAAGTAAGGTTAGTGGGTCTTTTCCTTTGACTGTATTTTTCATGTGTTCTCTACTGTTGTGAAGTGGCAGTGCATCTATTGATATAGTGCAGAACATCAATGGATATGAGGTTCAAAGCATTTTTGGGGGGTGGTTTCTCTGTTGGTGTGACTGAAGATGTCAAGAAACAGTATGTTGTTACTGGAAATTGTTTGTGCTTTAGTTTTAGGAATTATGGTTTTCTTTAACATCATGGTGTTTTACTGAAAGGAAAGTATTGAATGCAGACTGAATTTTGCATTTTATTTTAGGAGCATTAGGCTTTGGAGTTAGGTCTTTAGTCTTTTAAATTTACCCTCACCACGTAAGCAGAAATGGCCTAATGGATTTTTATCATTGCCTTCCCTGCCAACACCCTTTTCTTTCAGTAATAGTAACTGTGGTGGATCTGTCAGTACAGGGTGATTTAAAGAGTGTCCCTGGTCATTGAAATCAGTATATGCAAAAGCATAGGCATGCATGCAGTGGTGGATTGATGGGCAAAAAGTCTTTCAGTTTTCTTTCATGGATGTTTCTTGTGACAATTGATTTAAGGTGTTTTAAATGTTTCTCAATCAAATGATAAATAATGCTGGAATTTCAGATTTTTGCAGAAGAAATACCAAATGTTTATAGAAAAGGATCACGAGAAGAATGCTGCATACAAGACTGCAAGATGTGAATTGACTGGGCTGCAACCATTGATGTCAACAACTCACCATACCTCCCCTGAAATGGTTGTCACACCTGCTTTTGAACAAGCTAACAAGAAGAGAGATCTTAAAAATAATGGGTTGGTCAGTGCTCAGAAGCCATCTAAAGTTAAAGATGGCCGAAAAAAGAAAATCAAAGCAGATCTATTGGTATCCCCAGAATACGGTGATAAAAGCATTACCATTTCCAAAATACCCAATGAACCAGCTGAAGCGCTGGCTATTGAAGACCAGTCTGGAAGACATGAATTGCCTGTGATGCACACATTTTCGTCAATGTATGACCGTTCCTTACATGAAATGGTGAGAGTTCACGGAAAAATATACATCTAATTGTTTAACACAACCTTTAACTTTGTTGACGAGAATGCGATGCTAACTGTTTTAATTCTCTTATGTTGATATGTTCAGACTGCAGTTACGGGGATGGTGTCAAATTTCAAAGTGCCTCATAGTTCATCGGTCACACCAGCTGTTATAGATGGCCGAAATGAGAAAATCAAAGCATATCCATTGGTGTCCCGAGAATTCATTGCCAACATTTCTAGAAGACCCAAAGAACCAACTGTAGGGCTGGGTATTGAAGATGAGCCTGCAAGACATGAATTGATGGGGATGCAACCATTGGCGTCAACAGATGATCGCACTGTGCCTGAAATGGTAAGAGTTCAAGCAAAACATATTTATTTAATTGTTCAACACAACCTTTGATTCTGTTGACTGGAATACGATCCTAACTGTATATTCTCGTATTTTGATATGATAGACTGAACTACAACCTTCAACAATAAGCATAATGTCTGATTTCAAAGTGCCTCATGGTTCATTGGTCACACCCACCGTTAAACCAGCTAACAGGAAGAGACGTCTTGAAAATAATGCACTAACTAGTGTGCAGAAGCCATCTAATGTTAAAGACGGCAGAAATAGGAAAATCAAAGCAGATCCATTGGTATCCCCAGAATTTGTTGCAAGAAATATTTCCATTTCTGGAAGACCCAGAGAACCAACAGAAGCACTGGCTATTGAAGGGGAAACTTCAAGATATGAATTAATTGGGATGCAGCCTTTGCTGCCAACAGATGACTGTATAGTAAGACTTCATGCAATGTTGCAAACATATTTATCTAATTCTTCAAGACAGTCTTTATATCTGTTGATTGAAATAAGATGCTAACTGTTTTAGTCTCTTATGTTCATATGTTCAGACTATACTACAGCCTTCAGATGTGGGGATACTGACAGCTCTCCCAGTGCCTCGTAGGTCATTGGCCACACCTAATGTTGAAGATACGGGGATACTGACAGCTCTCCCAGTGCCTCGTAGGTCATTGGCCACACCTAATGTTGAAGATATGGGGATACTGACAGCTCTCCGGGTGCCTCATAGGTCATTGGCCACACCTAATGTTGAAAATATGGGGATACTGACAGCTGTCCCAGTGCCTCATGGGTCATTGGCCACACCTAATGTTGAAGATCGGCCTGTAAGACGTGAATTGTTGCAGCTATTTCCGTCATCATCAGATGCTTGTAGCTCAGCTGAAATGGTTTGACTACATGAAAATTTATTTTCTATTTAATTAACACAACTTTTATTTCTGTTGACTAAAATGTGATGCTAACTGTTTTATTCTCTTATGTTGATATGTTCAGACTAGACGACAGCGTTCAGATACAAGGACGATGTCTGCTATTACACAACCTGCAAGACATGAATCGAGAGAATTGCAGCTATTTCCACCATCAGATGCCTGTACATCAACTGAAATAGTAAGACT
Source organism: Larix kaempferi (assembly GCA_027924585.1). Taxonomy (NCBI): domain Eukaryota; kingdom Viridiplantae; phylum Streptophyta; class Pinopsida; order Pinales; family Pinaceae; genus Larix; species Larix kaempferi. The sequence goes on along the minus strand of BSBM01000370.1, from coordinate 25,993,253 downwards.
ACATGCAAACATATTTATCTATTTAATTAACACAGCTTTTATTTCTGTTGACTGAAATGTGATGCTAACTAGTTTATTCTCTTAATATGTCCAGACTGGACTACAGCGTTCAGCTACAAGGACGATGCCTGCTATTGCAAATCTTCATAGTTCAATGGTCACAGCTGTTGTCAAACCAGCCACCAGTGACCAGAAGCCATCTAAAGTTAAAGGCAGGCAAATGAAGAAAACCAAAGACAATTCACAAAAGCCCATCTCACTTTCAAAGGAAAGGGGAGTGGAAAGTTTTTGGGACAATTAATAGTACAAGCGATGCATTTTCTATCAACCCTGATTCCATCAATCTGTTTTTTTCGAGCAGCTTCAAGGCTCTCCAAGGGAATTCTTTGGGAGATTATGGAGTTATGGAGAATCCTGTTTAACATCAGTAATCTTTTATTCAGTTCTCAGAGCTGTACATAATTCATCCATATTGTTCTGCTTATTTGTGCTTGCTTATTTGTGCTGAAAGAACTGTATAATGAGAATTCTTTTGAAAACAAAGATCTCTTTGAGCTAAAATCTAAGTGCCTTTGTATTCTTCTACCCTTCAAACTAGATTGTATTTTAATTTCATCATTCTGTTTCTCTACTCTAGCAGGGCATTCCAAATTGTACCTTATTGTTTTTGTATACATGTTTCTCATTCAAATTAGCAGCAGAGGACATAAATAATCATCAATAAATGGCAGAATCTATCCCTAATAAGTAAGTTACAGAAACTGGAAGGCTAGAAAAATTGACCAGTGTTTTTCCTGTGACTGCAAATGTACATGAAATTGGGAATTAGCACTTCCAAAGGGAAAGAAGTATTTATTTATAGATTCCATTTTTTTGGATCGATAACCAATGTTCTGTAACCCCCCCCATGGACATTGTATTGTGATTTTCCAACGTTGAGTAGATGTAATGAGATGCCTTCTTCAACTGTAGGTTTGGCCCAGTTTGCCTTACAGGTATTGTTAGGGTTAGGTTCCATATTTGTCTAAGAGTTTAACTGTTACTCTAATGAACTTGTTGTTTTGCAGAACTTTATCACATAAAGGAAATCAACTGTTACTGTAATGAACTTGTTGTTTTGCAGAACTTTATCACATAAAGGAAATCAACTGTTACTGTAATGAACTTGTTTTGCATAACTTGATTACATAAAGGAATTTTTTTAATTAAGCGAAGAATTTGTTAGTGGGACGATCATTTTCTTTTGGAAACACAGTGCACGTTTTGAAAACCTGAGATATTTGGTGTAATGTATTCACTGAATGCTCAAACGAATCAGTATACTCTAAACTAGTCGTCTTATCAGCCCCTGTAATTAGCTTAGTTCCTATCAGAGATTTATTTGTGTAATAAAAATGTTTTAAGATTTATAATTTTTACTTTATTCAATTGAATCACAAACACATAATAACTCTAAGGGTAAGATGCCATGGCAAATTAACAATAAGGTTTTTCAAGGACTGTTATAAGAGGGAGACGGAGAAAGGACTGTTATAAGAGGGAGATGGAGTATTAAGGTGAAATAAAATTTAATTATGATGATTTGACATTGTAAAAGATATTATATAAAAAATAATTGCAAATATAATATTAAACATTTAAACCATAGTTAATGCTTTAGACAGGATAGATATTATATAAAGAACAATTGCAAATATAATACTAATAAACATTAAAATCATAACTAAGGTTGAATCCGTAGAAAAATAAGTCCTTAAAATGTCATATTAAATTATGTCACATACTTTGAGCAAGGCAGGCTATAATGTTTTAAAGCCCCAAGGGTTAATTAGGAATTATTGAGAAGTACTGGGAGGGAAGAAGTAGTAAAAGGGTTTGGGGTTAGGCTTTTTAATATTTAATTAGGAATTGTTTTGAAGTATTAGGAATGAATTATGGAGAACTACTAGAGGAATCATGAAGTACTAGGAATGAATCATGGAGAAGTACTAAGTGGGGAAAAGTACCAGGAAGGTTTCCAAAGAAGTACTAGGAAGGTTTTCGGTATAAAAATGAATCATGTATATGTTTTTAAATACCAAGCAAATGGATTCAAGTTTTAAAAAGCACATCACTTACTATTTTTTTTGTAAGGCTTGTACTCGCGAAGTTTTTAACTAGTGACCTTACATAAGGAGTGCCTTAACAATACACCCATTCACCGTCTATTCTATGGCCCATGGGCACATCTCTTACTATTTTAATATAAAGATGATAAAATATTTAACTATCATGTGTAACCCCTTGAATAAATAAAATGAATTCAACATCCTTGAATATCATCATTTGAAATTTACAATTTCATCAATCCAAAAATGATTCTCCATAGATTTTAGGGTAAAAAATATTGTTTTTTTGTTGAAAAACGATCCCATTCATAAAATATTTTTTCAACACCATAAGAGAGTAGACACTGAAAAGGTGCATTCAACACTTTCCCTTTCCATAACCTTTTCCATGTAGTGGGTTTTAGGGTTTCTTAAGGTCATGGTTGTTATAGGTCAAACCTGCAGCTCTCCGTCCGTGATCACCTTCAGCTGTTGATCACACAAAAGGACAACTTGGATGGAGGAGCATGTTGACCTTAGATGGGACCTTGACTTACTCCACCTCCTTGCAAACTGGCAAAACCCTAAAAAATGTCATTTTGAGACATGAGCGCTACTCTACTTCAATAGACTAGCACATGTACCCTACTCTAGTGTGCAATAGTAGCGCTCAAGGCTCATGGGCGATACTCCTCTTCAATAGAGTAGCGTTCAACATTTAAAAAGTGTTGAGCGCTAGTTTAAAAACACTATAGTAGCGCCCTAGGCGCTACTACACTGAGAAATAGTAGTGTACAACTCAAAAGATGATTAAAAAATAATTAATTTCACGAAGAGGATTAGTTGTAGTTGGTTTCCCAACTTCCCCAACTTCCTCCATAACCATCTCTCGACCTGAACTGCTTCCCTTGTCTTATAAATACAAGGAGGAATGAAGAGAGGGGTTAGACATGAACGCTATTGAGAGACTTTTAAAGAGAAGCTTGCATTGGAGGAGGTTATGCTGGAAGATTTCCAAGCCAGAGAAGAGCAGGAGCCCAGGATCAGGTTGCGGGAGCATGCTGCAAAGTCAGGTATACTTTGTATCATCAATTTGCATTTGACAATAAAAGGTTGAAGCATTTTTCTTGTTGCAAACTAAGTGTTCCTTGAGTTATGTACTTGTTTGGATATGTTTTGGTTAATATTTTATGTTTAAATTGCTTTGTCCATTTCATCATTATATATTATCCAAGATACGCTGAGAAAGGTACTTGTATTGCAGGTTTATCGAACGGGAGGTTGACTTGAGGATCGAGCGCAAGATTGAATAAGAGCTAGGATCGAAATTTATTCGAAAGGTATGTTCTCAAGACCTATAACCTATTTCCATTCATAAACATCTTTGTAACACAGTTAGTATGCTTACTTGTCATCCCCTTTCAGTTGATAGTATATGTTTCCTTACTATAGGGTAGTTTTTCCCGCCAACAGACTGGCGACTCCGCTAGGGAAAGTTGTTTTTCTGCTCTAGGAAACCTTTATTGTTTGTCTTCCCAAAACCATTTTAACTCCTTTAATTTGCTGAGAGACCCTGTAGGTATCCCCTGCTTGCTTCTCTCTGCTTCACTCAGTCTTTTTGCATCCTTTCAAAGTCAGTTTTTTAAATTCTTTAAGACCTGAGCGCTACTCTGTTATACTTACAGTAGTGCCCATATGCTACTCTGCTATACATACAGTAGCGCCCATCTCTCCAAGAGCGCTAGTTTCCCTACTGCATAGTAGGGTACATTCCTGTAGCCTTATGTTGGTTGTTTGGTTGAGTTTTCTGCCTTTTTGGGTGGTCTTGTGACTTTGTTTTAGGTCTCCTTGACTGGTACTTGAGGTTTGTAACTTTTCTTTGAGACTTAGAACCTTTCTTTGAGTCTTTTTGCCATCTTTAGATCGCTTGCTTACTTGTGGAATGTTTGGTCCATTTATAACTCTTTTTTGAAGACTAGGCTTTGTTCCTTAGTGAACACTCCTGCTTATTTTTGCCCTGACTGTCTATTGCTGACCTACAAATCTGTATGCTTTGCATTGGCTGTTTGTGGCAACCTTTGTTTGCTCTTTACCCATCTTATCCTTTGTTTTAGGGTTTGGTTTGTTTTGGAGCCTTTGGGGTGTCTTCCAAACTTGTTGAGTTCCAACTTTCCTTGACTTTTTGTTTTTCCGGTATCAAGTGTGTTTAGAGTGCTTTAGTTTGCTTCATTTCTCAGTACTTGTGTTAGTACGGTGGTTGTTAGCTTGCTTGCCTACTGTTTGCTTGGCATAGTGGTCTTATTAGGGTTTGATACTTTGGGTCAGTCCTTTTGTGTTTGATTCTCAGTTTTGAGCATCCTTCTCCTTTGTTTTCTCTTCACTTTGCTTCCGAGTGTGAAGGCTTTTTCGTTCGCAAAAAACCTGTAGGAAAAGTCTTTGTTGAGCTAGTGTTTTGACAGCTGTAAGCTTAGGAGCCATTTTTAGCCATACTTACACATTGTACATAAGTCTTATTTGCTTTCCATGTTTATAGTTCTTTTTCGTTTATAATAACAGAAAAGGCAAAAATTTGGTAGCTTAGGGTTAGTAAGGCTTATATTTTTTACAAGATAGCATAGGTTATTTTGTTTACAATTTCAAAAGAAAACAAAAAAGAAATTTGATTAGATTTGCTCAGTTTTCAGTTTGGAAAGAACATTAAATGAAAAAATAAAAAGTTTTGTTGTCGAAAGTTATAATTTATGCACTTTGCTTTTCTGTTGCAACCACACCACACAAACACACTACCTTTTGAGTAATAACAGCCCTAAAAATATTTAATAAAATTAAATAGCAACAATTTTTCTTTTTAGGGATACACTACACCAACTAGTCTTGGTTAGGATCTTGGGTTTAAATCACCTTAAACCACCCAAGGTCACACATTACGCAAAAATCATAGTTCGACTATCACAGGTAAACCCACTTCATTCAAAGCTTGCCTGGGATCTATGCAGTAGGTCTTGTGAGATCAGATTGTTGGGAATACTCCTCCTACTTCCTGTTTTGAGCATATACTAGGATTGGATCGCGTTTGGGGACTCTTTTGAGTTTCGGGCTCAGTTACCCTATCCATGCCTTCTAATTCAACCAGAGACTGTTCCCCCAAGTGTTTTCGGTGTTGTGGTATCCTTAGTATCTGACCATAGGTTCATACACATGTGACAACGGAGGGTATATCTGTTGTACCTATGACAGACGTGGGAGGAAATCCCTTGCAGGTCTTTGGGAGGGTGGTTGGGTGATTCCAGCGCTTGCACCCTTAGTCATTGTATTGTGGACCCCGGGTAACTGTTCTTCATCCTTCGTTGATCTGTTCTGGGCCCTCATCATCCCAGAATCTTGTTTGCTTAGTTTGCATACTTAGGACTTTTTAGTGGTGTGCTGTTTTCCCCCTGGTCTTAGTGGCCACTAGGTTTTCTAGTTTTTATTTTTATATATAATCATGGAAAACCAAGAACTTTGTAGGTCGAGAAGGTTGCAAAACCTTCCTCCACTTAGAACAGAACCACTACCGCTAGCTAGACGACAACGGGTAGACCCCAGTGTTCCGTTGGAAACCACTGGTGAAATAGAACTTCCTGAGGAACTTTTTACAACAGAAAATCCTAAAATAGAAATTCCTGAGGAACTACCACCTGAAATAGAATTTCCTTAAGAACTACAAACTACAATAGAAAACCTTGAAATAGAGGTTCCTGAGGAACCACAACCGGGGACTCCAGATCAGCGACATTTTAGTTCAGTTGAGATTGAAGATCTCACTTCTGCGGAGTACAGTACTCCCTTTAATCCTCCTCTGACTAATCTTAGAAATCCGCTTTTGTTACCTGTTGGTTTCCAGTAGCCCGATTACAGTGCATATAATTTCCCACCTGAGCATTTTATGACTAATCCGGGAAGCGAACTGGGAGTTCCACAGACTCCCACCATAGGTATGAACACTAATACTGTAAATCCTCCTCCTACTGCTACACTAAGTTTGACACAGACAACCTCTGTGTCCACTCCGTCTTTCATCTTTAATACTGGTACATTAGGCATGCCGAGTTCAACAACAATGGCATCTGCCTCTACACCTACTTTTGGACCTAGCAGTACAGCCAATTTAGTTCCACCTCTTGTGACTCAACCGTCATATCACATACCCAGTACTTGGATTTACACACCCGCTATAGGGCCAAGTGCTTCTGCAACTGTGCATGTCATGAGTACCATGACCGCACTGTCTACGTCAGCTACTACTGGTTTTAATACCTTTGCAGGTCCTAACATGAATCAAGGTAATATACCTGCAGAAAATGTCCCTTTTTCCTTATTTTCAGGAGGAGGGGGTAACATTTGTAACAAGCAATATGGCGGGGCTAACACCCAGCCACAGTGGACGAACCCACAAAGCACTAACCCACTTTCATATGGGTGGGGGAATTTCAATAATACTTTCGCGCAACAATAGATGACAGGGGGAAACCCCTACCAGCAAGTGACTGGGGGCAAACCCTACCAGCAGATGGCAGGGGGCAACCCGTACCAGCAGATGGCCGGGGGCAACCCCTACCAGCAGATGGCTGGGGGAAACCCCTACCAGCAAATGACTAGGGGAAACCCCTACCAGCAAACGGATGGGGGCAACCCCTACCAGCAGTTCATGGGTCAAACTATGGGTGGTTCCCCCTTTGCGACCCCAGCTTATCAAGTACCGTCTTGCAGGCCTTGTTTACCATTTCTAGAAACTTTAAATTTTCCAGATCTTTCCAAGTTGACCAACGATACAGTGTATCATAACGCTACATGGCCACCAGTTCCTACCAAGTTACCTTCGGACATTCCAAAGTTCGAAGGCAAAACGGGCGAGGACCCTGGTGACTATGTCACTACTTTCCATTTATGGTGCTCCTCGAACTCACTAAATGAAGATTCCATTAGGTTGAGACTGTTCCAAAGGACCTTAACTAGTGCTACAGCCAAATGGTACATTGAGTTACTTGTAGCTACATTCTTTAATTTTGGAGATCTCGCGACTATCTTTTTGAATCACTTCCAGCTTCTTGTTCGGTATGATGCCGGAACAGACCTTTTGTCTACATTTAGGCAAAATAAAGCCACTCACTTATCTGATCACATTCAGGAGTGGCGAAGACGGAAGAGGCTCATTAAAGCCAACATACCTCTAGAATTCCTTCTTGAGTGGTATTTGAAATCACTCATTCCTTACATTTCTAAGGAAGTAGCTACTTTTGGAGTGTCTAACGAGGAAGAAGCCATCCTATGGACCCAGCAATTAGATCTTGTTTACACACAATCTGGGTTACTGTATGAGATCATACCTGATGCACCGCGATCGAATACTGATCTGAGTAGACCTAAACCTGGACCACATGCTGACGGCATAGTGGGTTCAGTTGATTCTGCAGCTTTCAAAGCTTTGACTAAACAGGTTCATGCCCTATCTGTTAAACAGTCGACTGCAGAAGTTACTTCCGTCACAACCTCTCCTTCTACTTCTGAATCTGTTAATCAAGTTCAGAACAATCAAAAGGGCCCTTGGCAGCCCAATAACAAAAAGAAGGGTAAGAAAGGAGAGGGGAACCATCAAAAGCCCAAAAAAGAGAATGTCGAGGAGGGTAACAAAGAGAAAAAGAAGGTTAAGTTCCCTTGTAAACTTTGCAAGTGAGACCACCTTACTCACCAATGCCCTCTGCTTGAAGAAGCCCAGAAGCTATTACAAGAAAAGAAGCCTGCCGTACTAAAAGATCCATTCCCTAAGGGGCAGAGCTCAGCTTCTGGCACCTCCAATACTAGGGGCACTACACATGCTTCGGTTGATCAAAATTTTATTAACATGGTTAATTCGGATGCACTATTACAAACGAGAGCCAGGAATTATACCCTGAACGCACAGAAAAAGGATAAAGAGATTCCAGAATCCTCCACTCCACTCCACATACCTGTGGACCCAATGGCCAAGATCCCGAAAGGTGTCTTGAAATGGGCATCGCACAACCCAAACACTCGGGCCACCTCCAACTACAATGTGGTTGAAGATCTATCCCAGACCCCTTGTGCCATGTCTACCTTAGAAGTCTTGCAAAGTTGTCCTTTACAACGAAATGCACTTCTGGCAGCTATTGGAAGTATGGAATCCTCTAACATGTTTGCGCGATTTGATATGGATGATATCAAATACTGGTTGCCGTACCACATTGCTCTTTAGATTGAAGTCATCCATGTCCCAATGACCATTAGATGAGTTGTCGTAGATGAGGGCACGTCGACGTGCGTAATGTCAATTTCCTGTTGGAAAGCTTTGGGTTCTCCCGAGTTAGCCCCTTCTAACACACTACTTACTGCATTTGATGGCAGGACTTTCCGTCCACACGGGGTTTTGCCATCATTTGATGTCACATTGGTCGGTAATACAGTTGTTATAGAAGTAGAAGTGCTGGACGCTCCGCTTGATTACAACATGTTATTAGGCAGGAGCTGGACGTATGCCATGCGAGCTATTGCATCAGCAGTTTTTCGAGTTGTTATGTTCCCATTTGAAGGTAAGGTCATTACAGTTGATCAACTTTCTTTCACTCAGAGAAACAATCAGACTTCTTCAGAGACCACAATTCCCTTAGTTGATCAAACTGCCCCGGTTAGTGAGAGTTTAGGAGCAGGGATTTACGGGTCGTTAATAGGAACTTTTGACCTTCCCTCCCCTTTTCTTTTATGCGTTCTGAGGTGGGTACTTCTACTGAAACTTTCACGGTTGGTTTAAGAACTGATCCGTGGATCCTTCCCACTACATCGGAACCTTCAGTGCCTCTATCCGTTGCAGAAGTAGCCTATATGGAAGCACAACATGCTGCAATGGAACATATCGTGACTCCGCCAGTCTCTGCTGAGTCAGATATGGACTATGCTCCGGCATGGTCACTGATTTCCACCCACTCGTTCGATTGTTTAGACACGGTTTTTCCATCTAATGAAGCCATCTTGGAAGCCATGATGGGCCTGGACCAACCATGGGAACATATGCATCACAGGTCCTACCTGCTTCCAGATCTAGACAAGATTGAGAGACGGGAATTCCTTATGAGACCAGGTGGATTTGTTGATTTGTCATCTTTTCCTTCTACTTCAAGAGCCGTTTATGCTGAAGGGAATATGGATAATATATTGAGAACAATTTCGATTAACATTTCCACCAAACCCGGGGTCGTGGAAAACATTTATATTGGAGCAGACTATTCTCCAGAAGAGATAGCTTTGTATACCAAGCTCTTTAAAGAATTTCGCGACATATTTGCTTGGTCATATGAGGAGATGTTAGGCATCGACCCAGCCATCGTGGAACATGTCATCACGACATACCCTAACGCAAAACCTGTGAGACAAAAGCTCTGTCCTGTGAACCCTAGAAAAGCGGCCGCCATCAAGACGGAGGTTGAAAAGTTGCTTAAAGCCGGTTTCATCTATCTGATTGACATGATGGAATGGGTTCTAAATCCTGTTCCGGTTGATAAGAAGCAAGGTACCATTAGAGTCTGTACTAAATTTCGGGACTTGAACAAAGCTTGTCCGAAAGATAACTATCCTACACTGTTTATCGATCAAATCATAGACGCTTGTGTGGGACATGCGATGTTCTCTTTCATGGATGGATTTTCGGGATACAATCAAATACAAATCAAACCTGAAGATCAGCATAAAACAACTTTCATTTTCCCGTGGGGGACTTTCGCTTACCGGAAGATGCCATTTGGCTTGAAGAATGCTAGAGATACTTTCTAGCGAGCGATGAATTTCGCTTTTCATGATATCAAACACATAGTAGAACCTTACTTGGATGACCTCCCAACGCGATCTCGAAAGAGACGGGATCACCCAGCCCATCTCAGATTGGTGTTTGAAAGATGCAGACAATATAAGATTCGTTTGAATCCTAACAAGTGTGTGTTCTACGTCGAATCGGGACGTCTAATAGGCTTCATTGTCTCCAGTCGTGGCATAATGGTCGACCCACTGAAAGTAGAGGCGATTGTAAATCTGCCTCCTCCTCGCACCTTGCGACAACTCCATGGTCTGTAGGGCATGTCTAATTTCTTACAGCGATTCATCATAAACTATGCTAAGATTACCAAAGGTTTTATGAGACTACTCAAGCAAGACTCCTACTTTGTGTGGGACGAGGCTACTCAAGCATCCTTTGAGGCCTTGAAAAAGGCACTTCTTTCAGCACCTTTGTTGAGCTCGCCAGACTACGCAAAAGAATTTCTTTTATATCTGGAAACGTCTCTTAATACAATTGGCATAGTATTAGTTTAGGAGGACGATACGCTCTAAGAGCATGTTGTCTACTATCTTTCTCGCGCATTGATAGCCCCTAAGGTTAAATATTCGCATGTTGAGAAGTTAGCACTTGCCGCGGTCTATGCGGTACAGAGGCTTCGTCACTATATACTTTTACGAACAACTATTGTGATAGCAGAAGTCAATCCTTTTTAGTACGTTCTCACCCGACGAATCATCGGTGGGAAATACAATAAATGGATTGTAATCCTACAGGAGTTCGATTTGGTCTTTCAATCGGCCAAGTCGAAGAAATCACTAGTGTTCGTTGAGTTAATCTCAGAGTTTTCGAGTGACCTAGAGTATGTCGAGGAAGAATCATCATTCCCGGATGAACATATCTTCCTCATTGCTTCCTCTAACCCATGGTACGGGGATATCTTAGTATATCTCTAGACCTTGAGGTGTCCTACTACTTTTTCTCAAGAAGAGCGACGCAAGTTGAAAAGCCATGTGAAGAACTATCTCATCATCTCAAATACTTTGTATCGACGTGGGGTAGATTCCATCTTATGACGTTGCTTAACTCTAGAAGAAGCCGAAGCAGTATTAAATGATGCCCACAGTGGAGCTTGTGGGGAACATCTTTCCGGGTTGGAAACAACTCAGAAGATACTGCGTGTTGGATATTTTTGGCCCACGATCTTTAAAGATTGTGTGGAAGCCGTGAAATGCTATTGTCCGTGTCAGTTTTTCACTAAGAAAATGAGGGCACACCCAGCTCCTCTTCATCCTGTGATTACAGCAGGTCCCTTCACAAAATGGGGGGTTGATTACATGACTTGCAATCCAGTTTCGGATGGAGGACATCATTACATCATTGTTGCCGTTGACTACTTTACCAAGTGGGCGGAGGCAATGCCTACTGTCAAGGCGGACGGAGAAACTGCCGCTTATTTCGTGTTTAATCAGATTATTGCACGGTTCAGCATACCTAAAGAGATAGTGACTGATCATGGAAGTCATTTCCAGAATAGCATGATGACCAAGTTGTATACAATGCATGGTTTTCGACAAGAACATTCGTCTTCATACTATCCACAGGCGAATGGACAAGTCGAAGCAGTGAATAAAACTTTAAAGGTTATACTGCAAAGAACTGTTAATGCAAGTCGAAATAACTGGCACATCATGCTGTACCCGACTCTTTGGGCTTACCGAGCTAACGTTAAGACTGCTTCCGGATTCTCTCCCTTTGAACTTGTACATGGGATAGAAGCAGTCGTATCAATTGAATGCGAGATTCCTTCGTTGAAACTAGCCGTTTAGTTACTACCGGATACTTCAATACTAGAAGAACGTTTGTTACACTTGGAACATCTAGATGAGCAGCGCCGCAATGTGCTCACAACAAACGAGGTCCACAAAAAATGAGTCAAAGGACAGTATGACAAGTCCGTCAGACCTAGGGTTTTACTTGAAGGAGATTTGGTCCTACTTTGGGATCAAGACAAAGAACCCCTAGGACCTGGCAAGTTCAAGTCCATGTGGCTCGGGCCTTATATAATTTCCAAAGTACTGAAGAAGGGTGCCTATGAGCTGGTAGATTACGAAGGTAATAAGCTGGCTGAGCCTAGAAATGGGCTCTACCTGAAGAAGTACTACGCTTAGGCTGTCGTGATTTTTCTTGTAACATAGCTGTATATTTTTTGTAGAGCTAGTTTTCATTTATGCTTGTTAGTTAATCTTATGTGTGTTTTAGTTTCGTGTACCAGATGTCGACCAAACACTTCTTAGGATTTGCTGATGGTGCCAGTTGCCACACTTGTCAGTTGGTTTCAGCAGCTTGGGTCATTTACTCACCCACTGGCCAACTTGTCTCTTCGGGGGGGGTTTGTTTGGGTCTCACTACGAATAATGTGGCTGAGTACAGTGCAGTTATAGAACTTCTCCGAGATGCTCTCAGTCATGGCATTTCACATTTGGAGGTAAGACTTGACTCACAACTAATTGTATTTCAGTTAACGGGTGTCTACCAGATTAGAGATCTTGGATTGCTACATCAGTTTCTACGAGTTAGACTATTGGAAAGACAGTTTAATTCTATTATATATGAACACATTCCAAGAAATTTAAACGCATTAACTGATTCATTTGCAAACTATGTTCTAGATTGGCATTTGTATCATACACTTTCATAAACAACATTGCACACATAAAATTCAAACACATACACATGTAAATAACCGATACTGTATATAGCCGATACTGTATCAAAAAAGTATATGAGTTTTGGATCATAAGTCTTATACAAGTCATATCATAATAGTACAAAATTGGGCTTTGTAGCCTCAAAAATATACATATAATGTATCCATCTCCTATGGAGAAGGAGGGACCTCGTCATCATCGGCATTCCGATAATATATGACTAGCCTAGCTACCTTCCGTAGCACTCTAAGCCATGCTGGGGGCACCCCAACTACATATTCCTGCATATCTATAGGTATCTGATCCATACGACATGTAGGAACATCATGAGTCGACCGACTCACTTTTCTCTCTATGGTCCCCAGCATAGCATCTGCTGCAACCACATCATCTAGCCTCATGAAGATGGTAGGATGTCCCTCAGGATGGACAGGCCCAATGTCTGCATATGACACTTGTTTAGCACTTCAAAATTCATTCATAAAAATCAAATACTTGAAAAATTTGAAAATATTAAATAATTCTCAAAATTAAACATACCAATAGCTCCCCAGGCTCCACCTGGAGGAAGCGCCAGCTCTGGATCATGGCGGAAATCCAATCCAACATATGGAAACTGCTCTAAGGCGGGCACTTGCCTCTCCCACCACCCCCAGAAATCATTAGTATGATAACAGTAGTGACTTTCCCCACCACCCCGGCGGAGGAATATGTCACCCCAACGGCCTAGTCTGGGCTCACGGGGGTTAACCTGAGGTAGAGACATCCCCAAGCTAATAGCAGGCATCCTCTCGAAGATGAAAGTACACAAAATGATACCATACCCAAAATTCTTCTTTTTTCCAGATTTGCAACCCGTCAGTTGAGCTTTCATGCTTGCTAGTAAACTAGTACACCAGTCGTACACATGACCCTGTAATCATCGTACACCAACATACATAGAGTTCCTGGAAGCTAGGTGTAGTGAAGCACTACCGAACACTCGGTTAATCATACTCACAATCACCTTCAGAGGGAGGCCTTCAATGGTAGAAATCAAGATTTGGCTTCCTAATTTCTCAGCTCCAGCCACACAATATGTATTCAAGTACTCTTGCACCAACCCTATGCCCACACGAGAAGACCCCTTCAAATTTATTACATCTCCCCTCCGTGAGAGACCAGTAATGAAGTAAATGTCATCAACTGTAAGCTCCAAAGTTTTCCCTCGGATGACAAAGGTATTGGCATCCACATCACAGTACTGAATAAGTCTTCGAAATAACCTGTTTAGGGCCCTCATATTTACGGTTCGGTAAAACTTCAACAAACTGCATCTTCTGAGAGCATGGAGAGTGGCTAGGTCTTGCATGGCCAACCTATCCATGTCCTCGTGTTCCCTCTCCCTCCAAAGAAGAACCATCCTGCACAGAAATGGCAATTTTTTCAGTCCTCGGCGCTTGTTTCTTCACCTTCAGGCTTGAGCGCTACTATATATACTACATAGTAGCGTTTGGGCGCTACTCTATGTGAACATAGTAGCGCCCATCTCGTTCATACGCTACTGCTCTTGTCACACAGTAGATCCCGCGCATAAAACAATGTGAGCATTGCATTGCAAGCATTTTTTGGCTCAAAATTGAAAACTAAACCATAGAAATGCAAGATGGGAAGATTCTAACTTACTTGGCGGAAGAATAATGTTGATTGGGTGCTCGAATTGATCACCACGGAGATTTGAAAATGCAAGGTTTTCCCCAAATTCTTGTCCTACAAAAACAAATTGGAATTCGAGTTTTAAAATGAAATTACATATATAAAAATCAATTTTAATTTTTACCCACCATTGTTAAATTCCCTATAGTTTCATTTTTTACTAAAATGACCTAATTAATCAATTAATACATACACATGGTGCATAGTAATTTCACTCATCCGTTTCAAATTCATATATAATTCGAGATTTTTGTCGCGGTTACTAATATTTTGTTGAAGACCTAGTTTTGGCAGATTATGAAGCTATGATCCCAGAAGCTGACCTTTAAGTCATTTTAAGCTCTTGTTTGGACTATTTAAACCTAAACGAGATTGCCGAGCAGACTTGTCCTCTTCAAGCTCGTTAAATTATTTGAAGGCTCATCCACTCAGGTATAGAATTACCCCTTTTTCCGGGCCTAGGTGGATTAACTACGGAAAAGGTATACCCTACGTATACTTCTGTATGCGCTAGAAGAGTTCTTCTTCCATTGTTTTATACTTTTTTCGGGGGAGGAGACTAACTGCACGAAAAAGGACCTTTTTGGAGCCTTTCTTTAGGGTTTTCAGGCTCTCTAAACATGAAAACACCAAGCAAGCATTCACCTACTCGGGCTCGATGCGAAATCCATGAGAGGGTAAGTAGAGGACTGTTTAAGTTTTTCAACTCTAGAAACAAGAAAACACCGCCGAGCACAGACCAATCTGGGCTCGATATAAAATCCACGGATAGGTGTAAAGAGGATTGTTTAAGTTTTTCAGACTCTATAAACAGGAAAACACCAGCGAGCATTAATCTGCTTGGGCTTGATACTAAAAACCACGAGCAGATATATGGAGTTATTGTTTAAGTTTTTCAGACTCCTTAAAATTGAAAACACCGGCGAGCAAGAACAGATCTTGGCTCGATATTAAAATCCAGAGATCAATAATATAGAGTAATCTTCTATCTCTTCTTCGAACTCTGTAAACAATGAAGAAGGTCCTGAGTCTTCCTCCCATGGGCTCATTAAAATTTTTACATGGTTGGATCTATTGAGTTTTCATTCTTTCTTGGACTCATTAAAACAACAAGAAAGGTAATCTTTTATCTAAAAAGAATAAGGGATGGGAAAGATGTGTCATATCTTCAATGTAAAAGGCAGTTCAGTCAGCTCTATCCTTGAACACAGCACCTACTTGAGTTTATCATGTCGGTTGGGTAGTTTTTGACCTCAGGGTGAACCTGATCTCCAAGTTGTTTACTCCCCCGGTTGGTTATTCTTCCAACCATATGGAGGGTCTGGTAATGTCTCCTACATTTCAGGCTTATCATTTACCTTATTATGTCAGAAACTGCCTGAGTCACTTTGTGTCGTGCTCACTGTTCAAGGATATACCCTGTGTCGGCCATTCTGCAGTTTACCTTGACCTCATATGTCAGCCATCCTAGTGTCAGTCTTGTTACATATTACTCCATATCAGCTCATACCAGTTGAGTGTTCCTCGCATTGGATGATGGAGGATGCCTTAAGGCCTCCCTTCCAACGGACTTCTTCCCATCGACATCAACTCATTTTACTCTGGGAATGAAGTTTAGAGTTTCGGTTAGTACCTTGGAGATTGCAGTGACTAGTGGCAATTTTCCTCGCTGTTGAATGTCGAGTATACATCAATGTATCTTCTTCGACAGGATCCCCAAGTGTTCAACTCCAAGTCCATCTATTCACACTTGTCGGATCGTACTTGGTACCTTGGGCCCCATCATCATTATCAGTGGAATCCCTCGCGTTTGTTAATGGTATACATCAATGACCGGTAATCAAACAATTCCCCCCCATGTTCGACTATCAGCTCATCTATTCACATGGCTAGGGTTTGTACCTTGGGTTGTTTTGGATGAAGACCTTGGGATTTTGGATGACATTACCTCATTATGTTATCACCCAAGTTGCGCAAGACTGAGCCTCACTTATATTTGGCTCTCCGTGAGACATAGATCCAGTTTGTTGTTATGGCTATGCTCTCAGTTTGACATGGATCCACGCTTGTATTCTAAGTGGCCATGCTATATATACATCTCCTTGTTATGTATCGGAGATCATGTTATATCACACTGCACATCTATATGATGTCAAGAATGTAATTGCTCGCTGACCTTGATCTTTGTTTCAGGTGTTCTTGTGACGTGTTTCCATGGTTCCTTGCTCCTCCTCTGGCTTTGGATTATAATGTATTTTGGCCATCGTTTTCCTCTGACCTCACACATTAGGGGGCATCTGTTATAGGTCAAACTTGCACCTCTCCGTCTGTGATCACCTTGAGCTGTTGATCACGCAAAAGGACAACTTGGATGGAGGAGCATGTTGACCTTAGATGGGACCTTGACTTACTCCACCTCCTTGCAAACTGGCAAAACCCTAAAAAATGTCATTTTGAGACATGAGCGCTACTCTACTTCAATAGACTAGCGCATGTACCCTACTCTAGTGTGCAATAGTAGTGCTCAAGCCTCATGGGCGCTACTTCTCTTCAATAGAGTAGCGTTCAACATTTAAAAAGTGTTGAGTGCTAGTTTAAAAACACTATAGTAGCGCCCTGGGCGCTACTCCACTAAGAAATAGTAGCGTACACCTCAAAATATGATTAAAAAAAATTAATTTCATGAAGAGGATTAGTTGCAGTTGGTTTCCCAACTTCCCCAACTTCCTCCATAACCATCTCTCGACCTGAACTACTTCCCTTGTCTTATAAATACAAGGAGGAATGAAGAGAGGGGTTAGACATGAATGCTATTGAGATATTTTTAAAGAGAAGCTTGCATTGGAGGAGGTTATGCTGGAAGATTTCCAAGCCAGAGAAGAGCAGGAGCCCAGGATCAGGTTGCATGACCATGCTGCAAAGTTAGGTAAACTTTGTAACATCAATTTGCATTTGACAATAAAAGGTTGAAGCATTTTTCTTGTCCCAAACTAAGCGTTCATTGATTTATGTACTTGTTTGGATCTGTTTTGGTTAATATTTGATGTTTAAATTGCTTTTTCCATTTCATCATTATATATCATCCAAGATACGCTGAGAAAGGTACTTGTATTGCAGGTTTATCGAACGGGAGGTTGAATTGAGGATCGAGCGCAAGATTGAATAAGAGCTAGGATCGAACTTCATTCGAAAGGTATGTTCTAAAGACCTATAATCTATTTCCATTCATAAACATCTCTGTAACACAGTTAGTATGCTTACATGTCATCCCCTTTTAGTTGATAGTATATGTTTCCTTACTATAGGGTAGTTTTTCGCGCCAACAATGGTGTTGGACATCGTGTTGTCATTGATGTCAAACTAGCTTATGTTGAGGTCATCATTGTGGGCCAGTTTGAGGGTAGTTGTTGAGGATGTGTGAGGAAGTTTAGATCAGATTTGAAGGTCGTTAGAAGCAGCCCAAGACCCCATGTACACCCAAGGAATGGGTAGGTGTGCCCATATTGTGGTTTAGAGCATACTTAATTCAAGGAGCATATCACTATGATGGAAAGGCACTTTGTCTAATATACACCTTGTGTTGGGATAATCATTAACATTTCTAAGACACCTTGTAGCCCCAATGCTTGTACTGCAAGCCCTTACATTGATAGAATCAATGGAACGATGAAAAGATCCCTTGAAGATGCCTTGATGAAGCATTGAAGAGCCCTTTGAAGATCCCTCGAACTTACCTTGAAGAAGCCCTTAAACAAATTAGTTATGTCGGCCCATGCAAAATTCATAATGCAGATTAATAGGTCAGGCCCAAATAAATGTGAATTAAAAAGTACATGTTGGCCCAATTAGGGAGCAAATGAAAGGTATAATTTTAAGGCCAAACGCCCTCATTTGGGTTGAATGGATGGAGTGGAGATCTATGAGGAATAGGAATAGTGAAGGAACAAGAGAAGAGGACCAATGAAGGAACAAAGAATGAATGCATTTTAATGTGGAGAATCTATGGTAGTCTAAGGCAGACCAGTTTGCAGGTCCTGAGCTAAGGATGTAAGGTTTCTGTCAAGTATTGTGTGGATAAGTTCTAGGATTGTTTAAGGGAAGTGAAGGGATGTTAGTTGGTATTTATGTTAATCCACTGAAGTTTGCAATGACTGGGTATTAGCTTAATGAGAAGGTTTATAAATATGATTGTTTTGGGATGAGGACTACGTAAGAAGAGCTGAGATATGACAGTCCTAAGACTATCTAATTGATGATTAATTTCTTATTGGAATGTGCACTAAGTTTGGACTAATAAAGAACATATGTTGATAACATTCGTAAGTCAACATGGAATTGATGAGTAAACTTTATTGATGAACTGTAATAAGTTTTGTTGAATACTTATGAATTGTTAAGAGCATATTTGACGTAGC
The DNA here is from genome assembly GCA_027924585.1 of Larix kaempferi. Classification (NCBI taxonomy): domain Eukaryota; kingdom Viridiplantae; phylum Streptophyta; class Pinopsida; order Pinales; family Pinaceae; genus Larix; species Larix kaempferi. The sequence continues at coordinate 25,974,526 of BSBM01000370.1, read as the reverse complement.
TTGGTTGGATAACGAGTTAAGAAGGATTGCAGATAAAAGAATGGTATTGTTTGAGCAGACTTGGGACAGAAAGAGAGGATCAAATTGTGTCTATCAGATAGTGACCAGCCTTGTAGAAAACCTCTTGATCAGCCTGTGTGAAGAAGATTGAAGAGTGTTGGGACAACAGTATTGGAGCAGACTTGGACCATCCTACTTAGCAACAGATCACACACAAGATGGAGCTTGTGTCCATGGGATTGTAGCCCCCTTCCTATTACATCAGGAGAAAAAAGGAAGTTGGATCTTCCTGTCAGTTGGTGCTAACAAACCCAGGGGGTTGCTACCTCCGTTGAGTTGTAACTCATAAACCTTTGAGATTGTTGTTTCAACAAGTTTATGTTATCATACTATAGTTTTATCAAAATATATTATTGAGTTCCCATATACATCTTGTGCACTATTGTTTGATGAGCACTTATTGATGATATCTCTTGTACATGTTTATTGATGGATGCATGACTACATATGTGGATGAACAAATAATTGGTTAACATATTGAGAAATAAATATAAATTGATTAACTAGGCATAACACTAATTCAACTCCCGCCCCCCTCTCAATGTCATTATGTGTTCAACAATTGATATCAGAGTCAGCTGCCTTCAGGAATAGTCTAACCATGGGAAGGAAGATCGTTGTAGAACACATAGATTACTCGGCAAATGGAGCACCTCTATTTAACGAGAAAAATTACACAAGATGGAGTATAATGATGAAGTTCTATTTGCAAGCATTAGGATGCGGTGTTTGGGATTCAATCATTTATGGTTATATTCATTCGAAAGGAACACCAAAAACTGCTACTAAAAAGGAGCTGAAAAAAGGAACCATAAGATAACAGTGTAGACCATACTTGTTGGAGTGTTAGATTCCGTTAAAGGAAAACTAGGACAATGCACATTAGCAAAAGAGCTATGGAACAAACTAGATGATTTCTACTCAACTGAGAAGATGACATTATTCAATTCCATTGAAAAACTGGTGCAAGAGTTCAACAACCCTAAAGGTAAGAATCCTCATGAAAACTCGGTTTGCAATAGGTTAGAAAATGATGCTAGTTATTCTTATGAGAATGAAGAAGATGAAGAAGGTATCGTGGACCTTGAGACTGAACTTATAGCAACACTAGAAGAGATTGATGATCTAAGACAGATTAACAAGAATCAAACCGAAGAAATCAATGAAAAGAGCTCAGTTAGAAGGAAGAGAATATGAGATTAGAAAACTAAAAGAAGAAGTTGCCTTCCTTACCAAAAAAAATTGAAGGATGTATTACTCAAGTAAACTTGGAAATCTAGGTAGTAAGTGCTCTTGATAGAGTCAAGGAACTTCGAGCAGAAATTGATTTAATGGAACAATTCCTGGAATAATCTAAAAGAGAAAAACTTGAAACTCATAAAGAAGCTGAAAGGACCATTGTTGATCTAAGAATTCAGGAAGAAGAAGCAAGGAAAAATGATGAATATTTGACAAGACAACTCAAGGAGAAAGAAGAAATGTGCCAAGAATATAAGGTTGAGATTTTGTCCTTAGAAAGTGAATTAGGTAATACAACTGCAATAAACCATAAGCAATTGAAAGAAATTAATGTGATCAAGGGTTAGCTAGAAGAGTACTCTAACATAAATCAAGAGATAATTGTTGGTTCAAAAATTCAAGAAGAAAAGACAAAAGAATACTTACAAGAAAAGGAAAAAGGTTTCCAAAAGAAAGAACTTGAGATTCTTTCATTGAAAGAAGAATTGGAAAACGTAACCAAAACCAAATTGAAATTCAAAAAGAGAACTGAATCCTTGGATGAGATTTTAATTTATCAAAGATCATCATCTGACAAGTCTGGTCTTCTTTATGTCATTGATATTGTCTCAACTCCCCTACAACAAAAAATCAAGGAAAGAATCATATTCACTTTGAGAACAACAAAAGAGCAAGCTAGAATATGTCCCAAAGTTCAAGGTATTCATTGCTAGACAAAGTCAAGGAGAGTACAACATCAAGCTAGAATCAAGAATTCGGGTATGAAGCTCCATTTAATGGTTTATTGATTTTTATGCAATAATTTTGGTCATAAAGCCTTGAATTGTAAGCTCTACACAAGAAGAAATTATGGAAATGACAAGAGCATGATAATATGTTGGAGATGCAATTCTATTGGACACACTCCAAGATTTTGTTACACGGGAAGATTCTACGGCTGTAATGCTTTTAGTCATAAGGCTCAAGCTTGTAGAAGGTCAAGAATTCCATTAATAATAAATAGTACCTCATTTAATGACAAGAAAGTGTCTAACAAGGTTTGGAAGAGAAAAGATGGTGAAAAAGTATGTCAGCTAGCTCGATGTAGTCAAGAGAGTGTTGTTATCAAACAATGGAAGTAAGGGTATGCAAAAGTACATAGAAGAAAATATGAAGTACAAAGACATGAGGATCAGATTGCTCAAGGCAGTGATCCAGGTGGATATTGGTGGCCACCCACCTTTCCAACTGGCTCAAAACAGTTTTATGGCAATTTTGGTATTGTACTATTTTTAGCAGTTTTTCGGGTCCTGAACTTCCGGGGCCATTTTGAGGCCCTAAACGACCTTTTTTGGCAATTTGGGGGGCCAAATGGTTGCCTTCAGCATACATTTAATACTAGTAGAAAGTTGTAAATCTCGGATAGACCTTTCCAACGGGCTACTGAGCGCCCCAAACGGAGATCGTATGCAAAAGTTACGACCTCGGGAAGTTGATGTACTAACTTACCCAAACGGGGCCCACATGACTTTTGGTGCTTCATCTCCTAAAGTTAGGGTTTTGGATGTCTAGGGTTTTTTACATTCCTATTTATTGTAAAAGGCCTTGAGAGCCTCATTGTAACCATCTTCTTGCGAAATGAGCGCAGCCGTCACATCTCTTCTCAGAGATAAGCCGCCACCATTCCAGCAAGCTTGTTTTCCGCTGCATTTTACAGTTCTAGCTTATTTCCTTATTGAATAGAAAACCAGTTTTACTGTATCTCTGTTATTTTGTGTTAAGCATCTGATAATAATCTGTATTCATTTCGTTCTGCTCATAAAATCCAGATCAGTGGTATAAGAGCGGTCTGCTCCTTGTCGTCTTAATGCATGTCCCCAACGAGGTCAGGGTACAAAGAATTGGGTCTCGAGCTTGTTTCTCTTGAGGACAAAAGCTCTCGCACGCCCAAGCGACTTCTCATGGCAGGAGAAAAGAAAGATGACGCGACAGGAGATCCTATCAAAATGTTGCTTGAGGAAGCCCTCACGCAGCAGAGGAACGAGATGATGGATAATTTCGCGCAAATTCTTCGGCGACTACCAACAAGCGACGCATCTTCCTCGAGCGGAGACACCACCCCCTTCAAGGTACAAATCAACTTCGATATTCCTATATTTGAAGGACAGATAGACGCAGATGCTGTAGATAAGTGGTTGAATCTACTAGAAGGGTATTTTTCTGTCCATAACTTTTCGAATAAAGAAAAGATTACTTTTGCGCTCCTCAAAGCCGTTCCCCATGTCAAAGATTGGTGGGAAACATTCTGCGAGCAAAAGGACACAGAAGAAGCCTCATTATTTTCAATCACGACCACCTAGGAATCCTTCAGGGATGCTATTAAGGAACAATACTACCCTATTGGAAGTTATGATGACTTGTATACCAAATGGACCACACTGCGACAAGAAAGAGACCAAGCAGTGCCAGAGTTCACAAATATCTTCCATACCTTGCGCACCAAGCTGGGTATCAAAGATTCAGAGCGACATCTGGTGCTCAAGTATCGTGGTGGTTTGCATAGATACATCTAGACCGAAATGGAATTTCTGAACGTCTCTTCCTTGGGCGCGGCCTACCGATATGCCGTCAAAATTGAGCAGAAGCTCAAACAAAAGACGCGGCAATTTGGGCCAGGGAACCCTTCACAGCCAAAGACAGGAAAGGGTGGCCCCAACCCATAGAATAAAGGACAGAGCAAAGATGGACAGTATCAGGACAACTAGTCCAAGCCGCAAGCAAAGAAGGACACCGGAAAAACAAAGAAAGATACCAGGAAGTGGTGCGACTTCCATAAGAGCCCTTGGCATAACACTGTTGATTGCTGCTCAAAGCAGTCGCTGGTGGCCGAAGTGAAAGCATCTGAATCAGATGCGGGTTCTGACTCTGAGTCCGAACCAGAAAGGGGAAGACAGATCATTGACGCGGAACCCAGTGCCACCATTGTTGCCACCAAGCTCCATCCTGATGAACCAAACGAGCCAGAAGAAGGAGAACGCCTCTTCCATTCACAGATGTGGGTAAAAGGCACCCCGCTGCACTTCATCGTTGATAGCGGTAGCCAGAAGAATCTCATCTCAATAGAGGTCGTCAAGCACCTGGCCCTGCCGACAACGCCGCACCCACACCCCTACACCATTGGATGGCTCCGCAAAGGAAGCGATCTCCGCATCAGTCAACAGTGCCGACTGCCATACGGCATCAAGCCCTTCAAGGACGAGGTATTGTGTGATGTCGCTCCTCTCGAAGTTTCAGATGTTCTTTTGGGCCAACCTTATTTATGGAAACGTCATGCTGTATATGAGTCTAGGCCTCGTAGTGTTATTATTTCTTTGAATAGGAAATTGTACAGGATACCCGAGGTAGTCCCTCCAAGTGCTATTTCCTTGATCTCTGCCAAGCACTGCAAGAAGGTCATCTCTCAGACCGGGAAATTTGTCTTCTTCGTGATTCGCTCTCAGAGTGAAAGAAAGATCGCAGCCACATCCCAGGCCTCCACGACCGATCTATCCACACAACATAAGCAAGTGGATAAGGTGGTGGAAGGATACTCATATATCTTCTCCTCTCCGACCGGGGTACCTCTACACTGCCAGGTCAAGCATCCCATCGATCTAACCCCAAGCGCACCGCTACCCAATGGGCCATTCTATTGTCGCTCTCTGTTGGAAAATGAGGAGATCAAGAGGTAGATCCAAGAATTGCTCCACAAGGGGCACATCCGTCCCAGTTCATCACCTTGTGGGAGCCCAATCATGCTGGTGCAGAAGAAAGATAGGACCTGGCGACTCTGCATTGATTACCGGGCCCTGAATAAAATCACAGTCCGTAACCGGTACCCGATTCCCCGAATCGACAACCTCCTTGATTAGCTCACGGGGGCCAAATAATTCAGTAAGATTGATCTGAAGTCTGGCTACCACCAAGTCCCAATAGAACAGACAGATGTATGGAAGACTACCTTCAAGTCAAAAGAAGGTCTTTTTGAATGGTTGGTCATGCCTTTTGGTTTGACAAATGCTCTAGAAACTTTTATGAGGATGATGGACGATATCCCATGACCTTTCACCAACAATTTTGTAGTGGTGTATCTGGATGACATCCTCATCTACAACAAGACTTGGGAGGAACACTTGCAGCATATTCAGCAGGTTCTGCACACCCTGCGGAAGCACAAACTATATGCAAACTTGGAAAAATGCTCCTTCAGCATGGACAGGGTCCATTACTTAGGCTACATCGCTGATCGACATGGTGTGCATGTGGATCCAGCCAAGATCCAGGTCATCCGTGACTGGCCAGCCCCAACCACACTCACTAAACTTCGGAGCTTCTTGTGCCTCGCCAATTTCTATTGCCGGTTCGTGCTGGGATTCTCTCATATCGCATGGGCCCTCAGCCAAGTGACCAGGGGTGGTGGTAAGGAAAAATTTGTGTGGGGCCTGTCCCAACAACAAGCCTTCGATGACTTGAAGAAGCATTTGTGCTCATTGCCGGTACTCTCATTACCGAACTTGCAACATCCCTTTGAGATCGAGACAGATGCTTCAAATTATGCTGTGGGCGCCGTTCTCACTCAACACGGCCACCCCGTGGCATATCATAGTGAGACACTATCAGATGCTGTCCGCAAGTACCCTACCTACGACAAAGAAATGTACTCCATTGTACAAGCCTGCCGCTAGTGGAGACATTACATTCTTGGGAAGGAGACAGTCATCCACACTGATCACAAGCCACTACAGTTCATGCAGACCCAAGGAAAGTTGCAGAATGACCGCCATCAGAAGTGGTCAACATATTTACAGCAGTTCCACCTCAACATCAAATATAAAACAGGGAGTACCAACCGAGTTGCAGACTGCCTCAGTTGACCTCCAGTTGTGGCACTTACCACGGTGCTAGACTCTTGTGGCCACGAGACCTCTAGATGGCCCCACCTCTACGAGACAGACCCTGACTTCTCCGCCACCTATCAAATGTTGGGCACCAACTCAATGGTTGCTAATTTCCATATTCAGGAAGGGTTGTTGTGTCGTCTGGGCCATTTCTGCGTTCCATCAAGTGAGCGCGCGAAGTTGATTTGGGAAGCTCACTACAGTCGGGTGGCAGGACACTTTGGCGTCGAAAAGACAATGGCAGTGTTGCAGAAACATTTCTACTGGCCGAAACTTCGATAGGATGTCGGCAAGGATATCAGGTCCTGCACCGCTTACGCTATTGCCAAACCGACCACTAAGAAACAGGGCCTATACACCCCTCTGCCTACTCTTGACAGGCCGTGGGAATCCATCTCAATGGACTACATGTCGGGCCTCCCGTCCACCAAGAGAGGAAACGACTGTGTTTTCGTGGTTGTTGATCGCTTTTCCAAGATGGCGATTCTAGCCGCTTGCAAGAAGAACATCACAGCAGAAGCCACTACCAAGCTCTTCTTTGAACGAGTATGGGTACATTTTGGGATCCCACAGACTATTATCTCAGACCGTGACAGTTGGTTCCTCATATCATTCTGGTCAAGCCTCTGGTCACTGTTGGATACCAAGCTCACCAAATCCACTGCCTTCCACCCCCAGACCGATGGGAAAACAGAGGTCGTCAACCGGATGGTCGTACATATCCTGCTCATGTACAATTCAACACACCCCTGCATATGGGATGAGAGTCTCCCCTATGTCCAACATAGCTACAACCGATCCCTGCATAGCTCAACTGGCCACAGCCCCTTTCAGGTAGGGTTGGGATTCCAACCATTGGGCCCCATGGATGTTGCACTTCCCCTTGAGACCACCTCGGCCGACTCGTCCCCAGAAGCTGACAAAGCCGCCCGGTTCATTGAATGAATCCAACATATCCGCCAATAGGTTCAAGATATTCTACAGAAGTCTAATGCCAAGTACAAGCAGCGCCATGATCAACATCGGGTGCCACATAAGTTTCAGGTGGGCGACAAAGTTTGGTTGCATTTGCAGAAAGAACGCCTTACAGGGCCCCATCGAAAGCTTCACCCACTCCGTTATGGGCCATACACCATCACCAAGGTGGTGGGTGGCAATGCTTTTGAGCTCGACGTTCCCCCCTTCCTTGGTCTGCATCCAGTCTTCAACGTGGCTCTCCTTCGGCCATATTTCCCACCACTATTAGACACCTCAGAGATAACATAGAAGTTGACATCAACAGGGCTCAACCCTAACTGCCTACAACAAGCATCCAGTGATCATATTGCAGACACACAGATCAAGGGCACTCGACATCAAAGGATCCAGCTTTATCGAGTTGTCAAAGCAGGGCAGCACCTGCACCAAGGCAAGTGGCTCACCCGAGGCCAAATTCAGCAGAAATTTCCTCATTTGATGGGGGAACTCAATGCAATGGAGACCATTGCTTCCTAAGGAGGGAGGATTGATCCAGTTGGATATTGGTGGCCACCCACCTTTCCAACTGGCTCAAAACAGTTTTATGGCAATTTTGGTATTGTACTATTTTTAGCAGTTTTTCGGGTCCTGAACTTTCGGGGCCATTTTGAGGCCCTAAATGACCTTTTTTGGCAATTTGGGGGGCCAAATGCATGTCGAAGGCATGCATTTGGCCCTAGTTGAAAGTTGTAAATCTCGAATAGACCTTTCCAACAGGCTACCGAGCGCCCCAAACGGAGATCATATGCAAAAATTACAACCCTGGGAAATTGATGTACTAACTTACCCAAACGAGGCCCACATGACTTTTGGCGCTTCATCTCCTAGGGTTAGGGTTTTGGATGTCTAGGGTTTTTGACATTCCTGTTTATTGTAAAAGGCCTTGAGAGCCTCATTGTAAGCATCTTCTTGCGAAATGAGTGCAGCCGTCACATCTCTTCTCAGAGATAAGCCGCCACCATTCCAACAAGCTTGTTTTCCGCTGCATTTTACAGTTCTAGCTTATTTCCTTATTGAATAGAAAACCAGTTTTACTGTATCTCTGTTATTTTGTGTTAAGCATCTGATAATAATCTGTATTCATTTCGTTCTGCTCATAAAATCTGGATCAGGCAGTGAGAGAAAAATACTAGAAGAATCATCTAAGAAGGATTGTGATGATAAATATCTTGCTTATGAAGTTGATCAGGTGAATGTAAGAGCTCCTACTGCAACAACTGAAGAAGAATATTCTATCGTTCAAAATATTGATAATGAAGTTAATGTTGACAATGACCTGCTAATAAGAAGGAAGGATGAAGGTATTTAATCATAAATTGGTGAAGTGCAAGGAAGAGTCTTAGAATATGTGGACGATGGAATAAGAGAAGATCAGTTGGATCGAGATGTTTTCATACCTAGATACTTGAAAACTTCACTTCAAGATGATGAAGATCCATTAGGAAGTGTACCGATATTCTCTTGAAGAGTATACAAACTCTAGAATTGCAAGCTTAAGAACAAGTGGGAGAAGAACTCAAGGACAGAGCCAAGAGAGATAGACAAGGGACAAGTCACAAGACACTTGTATATAAACAAATTGAACATTGGTTGTTGATGAAGACACTTGATTCCTTTTTAAGGTGCTGGGTTGAAGAGTAAACAATAGTTTTGAAGTCTGGAGTTGACTATTTCCAATCCAATCACCTGTTGTTACTAATTGTATCACTCAATTGAAGGTGGAACATGATGTTTTAAATGTTTCTGGAGAAAATCTAATGCATGATCAACAATAACTTCTTTAGTTCAAATAGTGAGAATGAAATTCATTCCAAGCCTATTATTGAGGAGTAGAAGAATGAAGTGTTCAGGCCAAGGAAAAATATGGAGCAGACTTTGTGATGAACATACGATTGTGCATAAAAATATGGATGAAGTCACCTTGAAGAATTTTCCTAGGGTGTGTTGAAAATTTGAAGCATTAATTGATTGATAGTCAAGGTTGATCAAATATTGTTGTCTACAACTGTTGCTCCTTATTGTAAATTTGGTTGGATGTAAAGTCTCCTTGTAATCTGCTGATACATTTTATTGAGGAAGATATTTTGAAGTGATTTGAGAGCTTGATATCTTGTTAAATAATATTTGAATCATGTGTGGTTAAAGGACTATTATGGACCTCTAGTAGTGCATATTGAAGGGTTAAACAAAGAGACAAGGACTATACAAAAATGTATGTGATAAAGGTTATATGGGTGAGAGCAACTTGTAGCAGCCTAGAAGAATTTTCTTTTTGGTGTATGGCACAATGTCGATACTTCTATCAATCAGATCCAATTATCTTGAGATGGTTAATAGGGGAGATACCAATTGAATGAGAATCTTCATAACATATCAGTAATTCCCATATTAGCAATTACTAAGCCTAAACTCAAGGGGAGTAAACCCATATAGTCTACTTGCAGCAGTAACATTGACTCAAAACTTATAGACAGACCATAATATCTCTTGGTGAGGAAAGATGCATATGATACCTTGAACCATATTGAAAGAATACTTGCATATGGGTGTACTTGATATGGGGATTTGATCGCAAGTTTAGATTCTGACAAATGGATCCATGTTAAACTCAGATTGGCAGCACATGATGTTTGAATCCTACAAACCTCAAGAAGTGAAGAAGCATAGCCAGAAGTGAAGATGTATGGAAGCAACTCTATATCCATTCCTTGATGATAATGAGAAGAAAACACATGTTCGAGCCCAGCAGTTCATGATATCTAAATTAATGAATGTTGTAGCATCCCAGAGATATGGATGTAGTAAATAATAAATGGTACTCCAATGAAGTGGATCTGACCATCTTGAGACACTTGACAAAGAGAACAACAAAGATGAAGCAAGAGGTTGAAGTTTAAGAGAATGTAAAATCTCATATCAGTTCAGTGATGCATTATGACAATGTCCTAAACTCAAGCAAATCCAATCATATTGAGGCAAATGACTGAAGACGAAGACAAATGGAGTGTACCAGAAGCAAGAATGAAGTCACGATGGAATAAAATACCTGATACATAGTGACTATGTTCTTATCAAGGAAGAACCAAATAGGTGGTAGGGGGAACATCCAAGAGACTCCTACATCAAGAAATAAGTAAAGTTCTCTAGAAATCCTAACCAGGACAGAGAAAAGATAATTAGCATCCAAAATGATGATGATCTCTCCAAGCAGCATACAGTGAAGAATTGTCCTATGACAATTGGAGTCTTTGCCATTGATTTCAAAGAGGGAGAAGAAGCTAGTAAAACAAGGTGAGATCAAAATTCAAGGGGGACATATGTGATGGTTCAAATCTAATGGCATAAAATTAGTCCAATGATGGCATGCCCTGTGTTTTACTAATATGATGCTATCAATGACAAAGAGGGAGATTTTTAGACATTGTGTTGCCATTGATGTCAAACTGGCTTATGTTGAGATCATCATTGTGGGATAGTTTGAGGGTGTGTGAGAAAGTTTAGATCAGGGTGTGTGAGAAAGTTTAGATCAGATTTGTAGGTCATTAGAAGTAGCCCGACACCCTATGTAGACCCAAGGAATTGGTAGGTGTGCTCATATTGTGGCTTAGAGCAGACTTATAAATTCAAGGAGAAGATCACTAAGGATGGAAAGGCACTTTGTGTAATATACACATTATGTTGGGACAACCACCTTGTGTTGGGACAATAATTAACAATATTAAGACACCATGTATCCCCAACACTTGGAGTGGAAGCCCTTGCATTGATAGAATCAATGGAATGATGAAAAGATCCCTTAAAGATGCATTGAAGAAGCATTGAAGAATCCTTTGAAGAGCCCTTAAAGAGACCTCAAAGTTACCTTGAAGAATCCCTTAAAAAATTTGTTATGTCGCCCATGCAAAATTCATAATGCAGATTGACAGGTTGGCCCCAAATAAATGTGAATTAAAAGGTACATGTCAGCCCAATTAGGGAGCAAATGAAAGGTATAAATATAAGGTCAGCCACCCTCATTTGGGTTGAATGGATGGAGTGGAGATGTCTGAGGAATAGGACCAATGAAGGAACGAGAGCAGAGGACTAGCAAAGGAACAAAGAAAGAATGCATTTTGATGTGGATAATATGAGGTAGTTTGACGCATACCAAGTTGCAGGTCTGAAGCCAAGGATGTAAGGCTTCTATTAAGTATTGCATGGATGAGTTCTAGGTTTGTTTAAGAGAAACAAAGGGTTGTTAGTTGGAATTTATGTTAATCCATTGAATTTTGCAATGAATGGGTATTAGCTTTATGAGAAGGTGTATTTGTGTGCCTTGCACTATGGGAAGGGCATGAAAATATATCTAATGTGGGCTTGGTGAAGTGGCATTCAACCCCCAAGTGGTGGATTTTCCTCCAAGTATGACTAAGGAGGGAACCAACAAGGTGAAAGAGGGTCTCAATACTCTTAGGAGGTATGAACATCATGTTCTTCATGGTCATATGGAATGAAGGCTCTCAATGGTGTACAAAGTGACAATTTGAGGTATAAAAGATGACCCCTAAAGTGTGAGGTCGGAAGGAATCTAATGGCCGAAACACTTTACCAACAAGTCTATAGAGATAGTTGTAAGGGAATTAGAGAAGAGCTACAAGGAAACATCAACAATATATCTAAGAACCTAGAGGCGGGCATACCCATGCTCGGGACAATGAACTCAAAGCATGGTTTCCGATCTATACATTGCAGATCCATGACAGAACATACTAAACATATGAATGGAATCATGGCTACTAGACTACAAGTGTAGATCCATGATATAATAATGACATGGCCATGACCAATTCAAGAGTGGATCTATGTGACAGTACATCAATGAGGTGACCCACATAATGCCCACATGGGAACCTACTCAAAATAAATCACCAACACAACATGGACATGTGAAATAGACTTCAAAAGTATTCAGGGTACTCTACCCAATCCCAAAGCGATATGAATCTAACCATGTGATTACAAAGTGTTGAAGTCGAAGGAGGGCCATAGCGAATCCCACATCATCGAAATGAAACCGACATAGGAAGTGATGTGAAGTAGTGAATCGGATGAGTATGGACTGACACAAGGATTTTAAGGATGACAATATTGCAGAAGGATGACTCAGGTTAACACTGATCCTTTGAACATATAATGGCATGATACATGGCTTGGAAGCAGGGATTGACAAAGGTAACAACTAAAAGGTGAGATGACACAAGTTGGGAGACTCATTAGACTATGCTCACATGAAAGCTGACTCACAATTGTAGTTATGACCCGGATACATACGGAATACCCAAAAAATAAGACAAGACACGGACGAATGCCATCTTCAAAGGTAATGATGCACAAGCTTCCAAAAAGGTAGACTCGGCTTATTCCCCCCATTTTCCCCATCATGTTTGATGAGTATCGCTTTGTTTTTTAATGAGATTGAGGAGGATAACATATGCTCGATATAGCTCATCGTTAGATGAGTCCAACCTTGCACATTTTACGAACTCAAGGAAGGAGAGGTTCAGTTCCATAAGGATCCTTCAATGTTTCATTTTACGAGTCCAAGGAAGGAAAACACGATGATTTTTAATGTTTAGAGAGTCTGAAATAATCTAAAGAAGACTCCAAGTTTTGAATTTTTCATAAAAGTTAGTCCCCATACCCAAAAAAGTGAAATGATATATGGAGGAACTCTCCTAGTCAAAGGTTGTTTAAGGTGTACCTTTCTCGTAAATAGTCTAAACGGTCTGAAAACGACCTTTCAAATAATTTTACAAGTGTGAAAGAGACAAGTGCATTTGGCAATATTTTCTTATTTTAAGAGTCTGAAAAGAGCTTAAAGAAAAATCCAAAGAGTTCTTTTTTTCGTGAGATAATCCCCCTAGTCCGAAAAGAGATAAAATAATACTAGGTTGATACTTTCCTCATCGGTTTACAAGCATGAGTAAAGCAGACTGAGCTCGACAATTTTTCTTAGGTTTAAAAAGCATGATCAAGTGTGAAAAGTGCTTGGAATCTCTTTCATATTTCAGATCTAGAGCACGAAAGAGAGAAATTAAGCTTAATAAAGGTCAAATAGACGACTCCACCAGTATGAACAACTTGAAGGAACCTGTCGAAACCTGGTCAAGAACCCTAGAAAATAACATTAAAAGATAATAGATGTGAAAAAAAGGCTTTAGACAAAGGTCATTAATGCGAAAGTAGGTAAAAAATAACTAGTTTCATTATAAAAAGAAGGTGAAATGTAAAACTATTCATTGTTACTTGGTCATTTTTACCTCAAGGAGAGTTTTACCTTTGTGGGGAGCCAAATTTCAACTGAAGAAATTGAGATATCCAGGGCACCATTCGAGCCACTATTCCAAGCAGGTTAGTCATCTTACTCTGTGCTTTCATTCAATGTCTTAATTTTTCAATTTCATGCTAATTTGGGGGATTGCAAGCACCCTAGGGGAAACAATAATGTGCCCATGAATTTCCGTGCCCTCACTATATCGCGAAGCGCGAAAATCCCAAAATTTCCGTGTTGTGGTTCATGGTAGGGGTGCGAAAATTATCAATTTTCGTGTTCTATACAATTGTCGGGGCGCAAAAATCCGCAATGTGAAATTTTAAGGAGCTTGCCCCCATCTCATTTAGAAAAAAATGGATTCAATGCTCTAATCAGAGGATCCCTTGATGATTTTCAGGAGTTTCCAAGAGAGAAGAGCGAGAATGATTGAGTGGAAATAAAGAGAACATGAAGGGGAGGACCTAGACACTCTCAATGATGATAACACTTTGTCTGCACTGAGAGAGTGTGGATTGTTGAAATTATTTAAGACAAGAGGGATCTGAAAACAAGGGAAGTTACTGAATCACCGTTAATAGAAATGTGGGATGCAGATCTACAAGCTTTTTGTATAGGGGAGCACATCCTTGAGATAGAGCTTGAGGATATATATTTTTTGACTAGCCTCTCCAAGATAGGGGCATGAGTCAACTTGGCAGGGAATCATATCACTGAAGAGACTACAGAGGATTATATATCCCAATACTTCAGACAGGGATCACGCAAGAAAAGCGAGAAAGTGATTATAGCCAATGCGATAGATCTTCCTTTGAGGATGATCTTGTACACTCTTGCTCAAGTGGCGGGAAGTGTGGGGGATCATCATGCTACCAAGTCCCAATTGATTTACGCATTGGAATGTCTTGAGCCAAAGTTGTTCAACTGGTGTAAAGGGGTTTTGGTCAACATCAAGGATCGAGTGACCAAATGTAGTAACGGAAGTATCAAGCAATTCGGATATGGGAGTATCATGGTTACCTTCTTCTTAGAGAGGGTCCCATTATTACGCCCACAGATAGAGAGACCTCGCCGTCCTCCATCTGAACCACGGATGGGGAGATGGAGTGAATATGTTGGGCGGATTGGTGGGCCACAAGTCCTAGCATTTCGTGAGAACTTATTTTCCTGGCTTGAAGAGCAGATCATGATGATTGAGGATTATCCCTATGCTGGGGTGGATTTCCGGGGTGACATTGACTTGGATTTTCCAGAAGATGATGACTGGGATGAGTCAGGTATGTGACCCTTAAACATGTTTTTTTTTTTTGAATTTTTTAAGTTATGCATATATATATATTGTTTTGTTGCACAAAATATTTAATATGTGAATGTGTAATGTTGCAGATCATGGACCTGTGAGGCCAGCAAGATCTTCACCACTGTGGCGACAAGGAGAAGAGTACCAAGCAGAGGAAGATGAGGCAGGGGGGATCTATGATGTAGAGTGGATTCTCGAGGGATTGACCATGGGAATTCCTTCGATGAGGATGTCGTAGATCCCCTATCATCTTCAGAGGCATACCGTGGGTGTGTAGGAGCATATCGGCTGATTTCTTTGCCATGTTGCTAGGGCAGTAGTGTGCTATCACGAGCATCATGCTCCTCGTGATTAGATCTTAGCAGTAGATTTTATTTAGTGTTAGCAGCATTTACATGATATGTAGGCGATATTGCCAGTTTTTGTACAAGCTATGATCCCGATTTTTGTACTTTTGACACATTTTGATACTATATGTGACATGATTAAAAAAAATTTACATGGTATATACATGGACCTATCTCTACTATTTACCTATAATGATTTGTACGTATTTTTACATTTTTTTCATGATGTCATTGATTATGTATGGGCTATGTTTGTGTCAGAAATTGTTACTAAGGCTAGGGTAACAAGCCAACACAATCTCAAGAGTAAACTCAATAAATAAAACAAAGTTTTTAGGGTTTTTGAATATGATTTGAATGGTTGTAAGCTCTGGGCACAGTCAGGGAATACATCCAATAGAAAAGTAACAACTAAATCATAAGCATAAACTGATAAAGATGCATAACATATCACAAAGATCCCACAAAAAGAATGTACTGAGGTTCATACATAAAAGATAAGCATCACCAGAAAATATACATCAACTAGCAATGAAATTACCATTTAAGAAGCTAAACAAGCTTAACAACAAAGCCAGTCACAAATAAAAATGAAGGAGAAAAAGTCATATGTTTCATTATTTCATCAGCTAAAGCTCATAAGAGTCACAGTACTTATCTTTTGAACAAGTCTGAAGTTACAATACAATCTGTAGACCTCCTGCTGCCCCAAAAAATCAGAACCCCCTCAATGACCCTTTGTCCCTCTTTTATAATTACAAAGAAGTGGTTCTATTTCCCCTTCATTAGGTCGAAATTGAAACCACTGAGCAGTTACATTAACTAACTAACTCAACTAATTAACTAAAAATAGTAAATCGGATTCCTGGCAAATATGGCGAATTTCTGGAAAATAGGTGTCAAAGAAGCTTCCATATCTCTCAATTGGTGACACCTGTGTAAAAACTGAGAGAGGTTTTTGTAAATGGGTCCGTGATGGACAAAAACCTCTCTTGGTTTTTAAAAATTCATCTCCAGTCAATCAGAATCTTCCCCGCAAGATGAACACTAAAACAGGAAAATATTAAATCTTTAAAATCCCTGGAAAATAGGCTGCAAAGATTAAACTGAATCTTTCAATCCTTGATAGCTGTTGCAAAACTGAGAGAGGTTTTTGTAGATGGGTATCTTAGGAACAAAAACCTCCTTTAGTTTTCAAAAATTCCTCTCCATCAGCTCGCGGTCTGCATTTGACTTCAATCACTCAAAACAGGAAAAACGTGATATTCTTGTAGCGCGCCCTTTGTTAAAATTTTGTCTAGCGCTACAGGAAAGTCTCAACACTGTTTTGTGGCTTTTAAACTACTTTTTATCAATTTGTATGGGATTTTGAGGCTATCAGGGTTATGATTGTACCTGTTCTCACTTAGATTAGGATTTTATGAGTTTTGTAATTGATATAATGAACTTTGAAAACCCCTCATCATCAACAAATATAAAGCATTTAAAATCTAAAAACACCAAAAACAAGTCCAAAATATTATAAAATCCTAAGGGAAACTTACTAAAGAGGAAGAAATCAAAATTTAAAGAAAATAAATGACTTAAAATAAAGTGCAATAAAACCAAAAAGGACAAATCAAACCAAAATTGAAGAAACACAATACTGACTTAACATCTGGCTCCAGCTGCGGGATGAAGTCCTCCCTGTGAGGCTTCAAGAACCTGTAGACTAGTGCCTTCTGTCTTCAATCTAACTACCTGCAAACTTCCATTGGGCTATGGAGTCTTTATTCAATCTCACTCACACCGGCATGTACAATGAAAATCAACTCTCTTTCTCTGAGGAACCTTCCATCTACTGAATCAACTCGAAACCCCATTTCCAATGTAACCAAGAAAGAATTTGATCAACCCACCAAAACTGGTTTCCAACTCCAAATATATATATAATCAGAAATATTGGAAAACATGAAGAGCACAGATTTAACAACTTATATCCACTTTCATCAAATAGTGTCTCTGAAATAACAGATTTATAACCTGGTATTGACTCTAAATAATCTGCTACTGGATCATAAAAATTTCCATGAGTTACCTCTTCCCGCTCTATGAAAAAGACAGGCTGTCCATAAGAATATTTTGTTCCATGAATATCAATCAGGCATTGGCGATAAAAGACATCTGGATCAGCCTGAATTTGCTCTGGATCTTTTTGGATAGTATCATTAATAATGTTAATAAGCTGAACCTCCTTTTCCACACTGTCTTCAAATGAATGACTATTAGGCATTGGCTTTTGCTGTTCAAGGATAATAGACTGAATGCATTCTTGAATCTGCTGATCAGATTGTAACAGATCACACTCCTCACAGATTTCTGGGTCTTTCTTTTCAATTTCATCATCATATTTATTAAAAATTAGACCATCTTCAAAATGATTTTGAACAGCAGATTTATCATAACCATGAATGTAAGCAACTTCTGAAAATTTTTGAACAGCCTGGCCTTCATCAAATTTAATATCAAAACCAAAAGGGATAGAGTCTAATTCATCACAGAATTCTTGTCTTGGAACCCTAATATCTTCATCATAGCAAGGAGTATTCTGAGAAATTTTGAATGATAATGCTAAAGGTTCATCTTTTCCTTCATCCTGATCAATCTAAGCATTTGCAAACTCATCTGTTAGCTCAAGAAATTTCTTGATTTCAATGTCATCTTCGAAGACCCTCCAATGCTTAACATTATCAGGTACACAAGGCCTGTACCTCACTTCTATAGGATACCCTAACTGAGTAGTCTTAGGAATTCTGAAATATGAGGCTACTAGAGCCAATGAATCAGCTGTTTCATTATGATTCCTTGGAATATGAGTAATATTAAATGCTATGAAGTAATTTTCCAGCATATCCCATACCTTATTTCTGTAAATTTTCAGCAAACCCTGCTTTACTTGATAGTTGTTCTTCACCTGTTGAACAACCAACTCGGAGTCGCCATATGCAGCAATTTGCTGAATGCCTAAGTCTTTTGCAGCTTTCAATCCCAGTAAAAGTGCTTCATACTCAGCAGTGTTGTTAGTAGTGACAAATTCCAGCTTATACATGAGTTTGACTGTCTCACATCCAGGAGAAATGAGCAGAACTCCAGCTCCAGCACCTTCTTTGCACGAGGATCCATCAAAGTACAACTGCCACAATACATCTTCGTCTTCTCTGCTGCGTTTTACATGCTGTTCTTTTTGTACTTGTAACAGACCAGCAGAATTCTCCTCTTCACTAAACCGTAATATGCATGAACCAAGGTCTTTGTCAACAGAAAACAAAGGATGATTAGTGGGGTTCTTATCATCTGTGACAATGTATGCAAACTGAAGTTCTCTGTAGAGTCTCCTATTCTCTCCACCAAAAACAGGAATAGTGGCATATGAAAGGTCCATCTGTAAGGTTCCTCCAACCTTCTTTGCCCAGGATCTTGAAAGAAGCAAGCCAAACTTTGGGGTGATATCAGCCACTACAACATCCATTATGACACTCTTCATTGGCAACTGAGCAAGGCTGACAACTATATCTTTAATCACTCCTAGAAACTTTACAGCCCGGGAGTCAAAGGCATATAAATCATGGTAAGGCTTGGTGACATTAAGGCCCGGGGCTTCCATCACAGCTTTTGGCATCAAGTTATGGGATGCTCCTGAATCTAGCAGGCAATTATGAATCATCTGCTCGTGTACAGTCAAGGTAATATAGAAGGGAGGAGAAGCACCAGCTTCGTTTTCAGTCTTTTCAGCCAAAGCTGATCCAATAAAAATTCTAGGACTTTCTTCCTGCAGATTCACTGTATCTGAAACTGGCTGATTATTAGGCATATTCATCACTTTCAAAACTGTATTCTTGTATGATGGATTTTTGATAAGCTCAGAAAATGGTACAGGAATTTTTAGTTTACCTAACTCATTTTCCAAACTAAAATTTTGACCTGATTTGTTTACCTCTTCAATTTCTGTATTCTTCTTGGACTTTTCTGCAGGTTGCTTCTTTTCTGCTACAGGAACAGCAACTAGTTTATCAGGAATAACTGGAGCAGGAACAGCAGCTTTCTTCTTAGGAGCTTGTACTACTTGTTTCGGGCCAGATCTGAGATTAAGAGTCTTTTTAATTCCATTTTGATTAGCAGCAGCATTTATAGCAGTTTTATCAAACTCCAATTCATCTTCAACTTCATACAAATCTGCATCATAATATTCAGCATTTAGAAAATCTTCTTCTGTTACAAAACTTCCAGATAAGCCATCTCCAAAATGATTCATATCCTGATCTGTCTCAGTTTCTTCAAACAATAACTGCTGATCAATTTCTTCTTCATCCACCAAATTATTTTGAAAAGGTGGGGGTACTTTTTGATCCTCATTCTCCCTTCTTTCTCGCTGAATATCATTATTTCTGCGCTCTCTTGGCAAGAATCTAGGAGCAAATTGTCTTCTAAACTGATTTTGGTTATTTGGATTCCGATCAGCTTCAGGGGCAGGTTTAGCAGAGTTCTTTTCAAATTCTAATTTATTCAGCTTGGCAGTGAGAATCTTTACAAGCTTAGCCATTTCATCTATTTTAGCTTCAGCAGACTGAGGGGCAGCACTTGTAGAAACAACTTCCTTCTTTCCCTTTCTTTCATACTGCTGCTGAGGTGTTTCTTTCTTGAGCCTATTAGAAGCCAACAGATTTGACTCTACTTCTAATGCTGCCTCTTGCATGTTCATCAAGGTGATAGGTCTTCTCTCTCTAAGTAATAAAGAGAATTCATGATCGAAAGCGTTTGCATAGGTCAACTTGGCTGATGTTTCAGTAGGTTTGATTTCTGCAGGAATCCTAGTATACATCTTATTAAATCTTTTGGAAAAGTCAGAAATAGTCTCATCCTTCTTTCTTCTCAAAGCTCCAAACTCAGTTATGTAATAAGTGTGATCCTTGGTGTCTCCCCACTGTCTCAGAAAAACATCTTTTAGTTCTTCAATTATGGTAATGGAATTAGCAGGCAGTCCTCTGAACCATTTTCTCACATCCCCATCAAGACTTTGTACAAATACCCTCATCCATACATCTTTAATTTCAATGTTCTGATTATCTGCATAACTCTCAAAAGCTTCCCAATGTTCTTTTGCAGTTATTTCACCTTGTCCATTGAATCGAGGCATATATTTTTGGTAATCATGTGTAGGCAAGGCATGTAAAGGCTGAGGTAGTACTAATGGTGCATACCTAGCTGCTACCATTCTGTCCATCATATCCATAGGTGGATTTTGGGCTGCCATTGTGGACTGAGGTTTAGACTGAGATTTTGAGGAGGAAGATATTTGACTAAAACTTTTTTGAAAAGGATTTCTTCCTACCTTCAACTGAAAGATTGGTATTTTATCAGGGGAAGAGGTTTTAGCTTTCAAAAAACTTTGAGGATTGGTGAAAACCTGAAAAGTGTTCTCAGAAAGGATAGGTTTTATACAGGGTGAAATTTCAGCTGGGTCTAATGATTCACCCAACTGGTGAGAGTCACAGGAAGCTGGAAAAGATCGAGATTTTCTGAGTTTGTTTGTTGTTTTCAAAATCTGCTCAGGGTCTGTCACACCCAGTTTTAATGGAGAAACAGGCTTATTCCTGGTCCCAATCCCTTTAGAAGCCAGTGTGACTTATTTTTGGTGAAAATAGCCTTCAAAAACTGCTGGTTCAAGTCCACCTCTTAAACCAGAAAAATGATGAATATCCCAGGGAAGATATGCTTCAGCTTCGTCCCCGGCAACGACGCCAAATATGTTTGTGTCAGAAATTGTTACTAAGGCTAGGGTAACAAGCCAACACAATCTCAAGAGTAAACTCAATAAATAAAACAAAGTTTTTAGGGTTTTTGAATATGATTTGAATGGTTGTAAGCTCTGGGCACAGTCAGGGAATACATCCAATAGAAAAGTAACAACTAAATCATAAGCATAAACTGATAAAGATGCATAACATATCACAAAGATCCCACAAAAAGAATGTACTGAGGTTCATACATAAAAGATAAGCATCACCAGAAAATATACATCAACTAGCAATGAAATTACCATTTAAGAAGCTAAACAAGCTTAACAACAAAGCCAGTCACAAATAAAAATGAAGGAGAAAAAGTCATATGTTTCATTATTTCATCAGCTAAAGCTCATAAGAGTCACAGTACTTATCTTTTGAACAAGTCTGAAGTTACAATACAATCTGCAGACCTCCTGCTGCCCCAAAAAATCAGAACCCCCTCAATGACCCTTTGTCCCTCTTTTATAATTACAAAGAAGTGGTTCTATTTCCCCTTCATTAGGTCGAAATTGAAACCACTGAGCAGTTACATTAACTAACTAACTCAACTAATTAACTAAAAATAGTAAATCGGATTCCTGGCAAATATGGCGAATTTCTGGAAAATAGGTGTCAAAGAAGCTTCCATATCTCTCAATTGGTGACACCTGTGTAAAAAATGAGAGAGGTTTTTGTAAATGGGTCCGTGATGGACAAAAACCTCTCTTGGTTTTTAAAAATTCATCTCCAGTCAATCAGAATCTTCCCCGCAAGATGAACACTAAAACAGGAAAATATTAAATCTTTAAAATCCCTGGAAAATAGGCTGCAAAGATTAAACTGAATCTTTCAATCCTTGATAGCTGTTGCAAAACTGAGAGAGGTTTTTGTAGATGGGTATCTTAGGAACAAAAACCTCCTTCAGTTTTCAAAAATTCCTCTCCATCAGCTCGCGGTCTGCATTTGACTTCAATCACTCAAAACAGGAAAAACGTGATATTCTTGTAGCGCGCCCTTTGTTAAAATTTTGTCTAGCGCTACAGGAAAGTCTCAACACTGTTTTGTGGCTTTTAAACCACTTTTTATCAATTTGTATGGGATTTTGAGGCTATCAGGGCTATGATTGTACCTGTTCTCACTTAGATTAGGATTTTATGAGTTTTGTAATTGATATAATGAACTTTGAAAACCCCTCATCATCAACAAATATAAAGCATTTAAAATCTAAAAACACCAAAAACAAGTCCAAAATATTATAAAATCCTAAGGGAAACTTACTAAAGAGGAAGAAATCAAAATTTAAAGAAAATAAATGACTTAAAATAAAGTGCAATAAAACCAAAAAGGACAAATCAAACCAAAATTGAAGAAACACAATACTGACTTAACAGGCTAGATGCCAATTCAACATGTAGTTAGCTAACGAATCAGCTACCATGTTCAATTTCCTTGGTATATGTTGATATAGAATGTAATCAAATGATCTTTCAAGGAGGCATATCCTTCCATATAAGCGAAGTAATATGGGATCGTGAACGGCATAAATGTGGTTCAGTTGAGATACCACGAGTTGAGAGTCTAGGTAGACTACAAGATGGTGAATTCCAAGAGAAGATACTTCAGTTAGAAGTCCAACAACTGCATGATACTCTGCTATGTTATTTGTTGCGGGACCTAAGCAGATTCCACCCGAGGATGTCAACGTGCAAGTAGGGGAATACAATACCCATGCTGGAGAAGCGATATTTTGGGTATATCGACTAGCACCATCTTCAAATCTGAAGTACACCGACATTTGCGCATAAAATAACAAGTCAAGATAAATAATTGTGGACGAGAGAGGATCCTTGTTATACCTAAATCTCGTCATCATGATTCCCATGTTAACTCAATGCTTAATTCCCTAAAGTTCCTATGACCAAGAAAGTCATGTTAGAGCAAGTTGATGTCCTTTGTCCTCACTTCTAGTTGGGCTAGCGCACATTGTCCTTGAGCAAGAAGTGCCCAACTAGGGCCAGCACAGAATGTAAATTGCCAGCCTGCACTGGTGGCGCAGAGTATCCTTGTACCACCTGTGCTTCCCCTCCCTGATGTTGGTTGTCTTCATGCAACTTGTGCTGGATTTGGTTAATTGGGATAAAGGTAGCTTTTGAGGGATTTCTAGAAGTTGGATGAGGTGGATCCCTATCCCTAATTCCTAGGTGAGATGTCCTACGGTTCCCTAACCTCAAGGGAGGATCCCTTAGCCCTCTCCCCATGATCCTCAACCTACTCTATCCACTTGGTCCTATAAATACAAGTCCTATCTCCATTCCAAGGGGAGGAAGTCTATAGCACTTACATCCTGGTGAGATTAGCTTAGGAGATCCCTACTCATCTTTTGGGGGACTCATACTTCCTTTCGAGGCATTGGCTTGGCTTGTTGGAGGAGGATTGCAGCATTAAGGCTTGGGTTGTGATAATCTCTCTACTTTGTATTTCGCTTTTTATACAATAATATAAACTCTTTCCGCAAATGTTATCGTGTTGATATTATTTGTAGTTTACTTCCTTAACCGTTTACTTAGATCAGTTATTGTTTAGACATATTTTACTACTTGTATTGTTTCCATATATCTTGGCAGGTCTTGCAGCTACAGATATGACGACCACGGGATTTGGAGCAACAAGAAGAAGAAGAATATCTACGATCTAAAAGCAAGACGTCTATTACTTGATCTTTTAACTAGATCTAGGAAAGCAGTTCTATATTCTGTCTTATTTGTTCTAGATTCACATTGAACTAGGGAGATCTGGCTCGCGTCCGCTCGAGTAGATTGTCCAATAATGATCCTGACACGCAAAAAGAAATCAAAATCACACCATAAATACACTATATACACAGTGTTTTACGCATGTGTTGTGGCTACAACAACCTCCCTACTTTTCTATTTCAATAAATGGAAAAGCAAGGCCCCCCTAAACTAAATTTTTGGCATCATGAGTAAGTCGAGTGAAATATTCTTGTCGAATTGTTTGTTGTTGCCTTCTCAATTCGTTATCAATTGTCATCATCTTTCTTGAACAATCCACCCGAACTATACATCTAATTGCTTTACCCTCTACCCGCAACATGCTTGATGTGACTGGTCGAAAATTTGTTTTCATGATCCTATACTATGCACATGAGCCTCCCATTTGCAATCCTTATCCATTGTTACCTAATCTTTGCTTACAATCTCACCCATCAAAAATGCATGGAAATAATCAATATGGGACTAGCCGCTCTATGCCATGATCTGTCAGTTTCCCTCTTGGATCAATTACCTCTATGGAAATGATGTTTTATCAGTCACTGAGACCTTGCTTGAGAAAATCAATGCACGATTTAACCTCATTCGAGTTGTGATTGGAAGTCCCCATGAACCTTAGGCTATATCCTTGTAGCTTGGTCGTAGATGGATTTTCCTAAGAGTAAAAGTATATGTCATCTCGGATATTCTTTATGCAATATTTATTGATCAACAGTGGACTTAGATCCCTTTCCCATAGCAACTTGATCTTTCAACTGCAGTCAAGCATGTGGTGCACAAAGTGACTGATTGACCTACTTTGAGTGTTAAAATATTTTAATCGATGATGGTTGGTGTCACTCTTTGATAATAGATGGAAAGGCTATATAACATAGACAGTGGGAGAGCTGACAAAATTAATTCTAGGCAAGTTGTTTGCAAGTTTGAAGCCTCAACTTTCATTTAAAATTCCTTTTGTGCATATTTAAGCGTTCTGTGAAAATGAAAATTGGACGAAGAACCTGGCCGTCTTCGATGATCTCATCATTACGATTCCAATACAACTCGCAGAATTCAATTCCGAGCCCCAAAAGTGCCAAAATGTCTTCAGTACTGATGCCCGAACAAACGCAAAAAAACCCTGAAATTGTTCGACGAACTCAAGATAAACCTCCGATACATCGGCCCAAACTCACAGGTTTTCTCCAAAGTGCCTGCACTTCAAAAAAATAAAAATAAAAAAATGAAATGCATATATATATAAATTCAATTGAAAACCCTTTTAATAATAAACTCAAACCAACTTGAACCATGTGCAAAGTTTCTTTTGTTTTGGCCAACAAAGAATTAGCTAGCCGATGTATGTCGGTAAACTTAGAATATGTCGGCGAGCTGGGAGAAACACGTCGAAACTGTCGGCAAGACTCAACCAATTCCGCCGATAGTATCAACCAACTCGTTCAATTATTCCGATGTTGGCAAACTTAGAATTCTGCTCCGAAATGGTATTGGGCCAACTTAGGATAATATGCCGAAATCGTTGTCCAAACCTAGCTATAACCACCGTTACACCGGCACACTCAGAACAAACCTCCAAAACAACGGCTTGAACTCATTAATTTCCACCAAAACAACCACCAGTTGTGAGAAGCTTACGGCCAGAGAATCCAGATTTGAGATGCATGCTACTATTTAATCCAATGAAGTTGGAGTCACAGAGTTTGGATGCTAAAATTTGGCTTTTTTTTGTGTGGGCTAAGCGAGCTTTCTAAATAGAGGAATAACATTTGGTTATTAACATATGCAATTCAACAATTTTCACAGCATGACTAGAAGTTTCCAATTCCTAAGATTTATTGTGCAGTATCCATTTTGAGACAAACGATCGCTGCAAGCACCGTCGTGATCTACTGAGGCAAACTCCTACGAAAAATGATATTAGATGATATTCAAATCCCATTGATATAAGACATCTCTTCCCACCGTTAAATCCTCTTCTTATGAAAGTTTAAACGTTCCAAAATTCAATCGAGTCATGTGTAAGAGAGAGGTTTTGCAAATAAGACAAGGAATGTCCACATGGTGTCCATGTGCCTTATACTTTAATAAATATAAAAGGATGTGTTTCATGCAGATGCAAAGGGATAATAAGAAAGTAAAGGGGGTTAGACCGAGCTCTAGCAGAGCTTTTGGCACTTTGGGGGCTGTTTTTTTTTGTCGAGCATCTGGGTTTAAGGGCCCTGTATGTGGTTGGTGATGCAAAGATCATTGTAGATTGGGCCAGTGGAGCTGTGTCCATATCTTCGTTATCGCTAGGCCATTGGCTTCCCCGAACACGTTCCCTGATCTTGGATTTTCATTCTTTATCTTTCCAGCATGTTTTCCGGGAATTCAATTCCTCGGTTGATGGCCTGTCTAAGCTAGCTATTGGACAGATGGAAGGATTCATCTGTTTCGAGGAGTATCATTCGGTGTGCGAGTGATGTCAGGCATGCTATATTTTTTGTAGGGGTTGCTTGCTGTTTAACTGTGACTGCTATATGCAGTTAGTAGACCTATGATATTGTTGTCGATTGGTGAGCTTGAAGTTATATGACCTTTCTGGATGATGTAGATGGACTAAAGATCTATGTTTTGGTTATTTTTTTTTTGTATTTAGGTCCTTTGTGACCAGTGATCACGTGACACTCGTTTTATGAGGTGGACAACCGACATTTCGGATACTAGGTGTATATTTTTACACAATTTTCTCTTAATAAAAAGTTGTTTTTTCCGTGTGAAAAAAAAAGTAAAGGGGGTTAGATAGGGTTATATTTAGTTTTTATCCTAAACATTTTTTTGTTTTATTAGTTTTAAAATTAATATAGCCTAAAGAATGTAGATTAATAGGGTATGTAGGTTTGTTAAGAACTAGTTAGGATGATATGTTGTTTTGGTTAATTTAATTTTTATTTAATTTTATTTTATTAATATCTAGTAGTTAGGGAATAATTCCAGATTAAGTTTAGTTTTGTTTTTTTTTTTTTGTATTTTGTAGGTTGGCATTTAGGATTAAATTATAGGAAGATATTATATTATATTGTACTTTAGGTTTCCTTTTGTTTTTGTTTAGTTAATTTTAGTTTTGACAAAG
Organism: Larix kaempferi; assembly: GCA_027924585.1. Classification (NCBI taxonomy): domain Eukaryota; kingdom Viridiplantae; phylum Streptophyta; class Pinopsida; order Pinales; family Pinaceae; genus Larix; species Larix kaempferi. The sequence goes on along the minus strand of BSBM01000370.1, from coordinate 25,947,632 downwards.
GTTAGGCCTATTTGTAGGTAAATTCGGGACTAAAGGAGCGAGTGAGGAATCTTTAAAGACCATCTCGGAAGGAAAATAGGCTCAAATCACGCAACATAAAGCACATTGAAGACGAAGATGAAGATGGGATGACCAATATCAATTTTCAAAATCAAGCACTATAATCCTCAACAAGTGGGGGTCATGCTCAATCAAATAATATCAAGCCACCGTGTTATGAATACTTTAATGGACAAGTTCCCTATAGCAAGAAGACAAAAGTCACCATGACACATAGGTGACAAAGCTATGTAAGGACAAATTAGTAGAATTTCATCAGTCACCTAAGGGTGAATTAAATCAATGTTGTAATTAAATTGTTAAAATAATTCCAAGACGTCCCAAGAGGAGATGGAAGGACAAAAGGCACCAAGCCTTGGCTTATATATTGTAATCACAATTGATGGGAGGGGAATTTTTCTAGCATAATAGAAGCTGGACACATTTTGTAAGAGAACTATTTTTCTGCTAATGAGAAGGACCTGTTTGCTGGGAAAATCTTGCACATAAATGTTTTGCGTGGAATGACAAATTTGGAACTATTTCATCTTTCATTCGTAACTCATACCGTGATATTGTTCTATCTTTATTGAACTACTTCAAATGGTGATGAATGATTTCTTTATCTATGCAAATGTTTATGTGTTGACAGAGTAATGAATTGTTTAAATTACATCAAAGCTATCTTTGGTATTTTTCTGTTGTGAATGTGCATTCCTTATCTAAACAACTATCTGTTGGGTTTGTATGAGCATTTTCAGATTATTACTCTTACTTAATACTCGCTCCTTCCAAGGATAGGTTAGTTAGTTTAGAATAGAATTAGTGAATTGATTAGGTAGAAGTGATAAGACGGAGGGAAGAACCTTCGCATCACTTGTTGAGGCTTCTACCTATCAGTTCTGGGTTAAATGCATTAGTTAGATCAAAAGAACTTGCATACTCATACTTTAAAACTTAAAACTACATAAATGGTGGGTCAGGCCACAACTGGTAAAAAACCAAACAAACACACCTACGGTAGTCAGATCGTTAACCGGAGGGATTCCCCATACCAAAAAACGAGTGATCTAATTAGGGTCATTCATTAGGGAGAATCCCTACTGTCGATGCTAGGATTTTCTAGGCATCAACAGTTTTGGCGCTAGGAGGGATGGATGACAAGACAACCTATGTGAAGTAATTTTCTCTTAATTTGATAGAATTTTAATGGCCTCTCCCCATATCCCTGTATTGGAATGTACTTTCAACTCAGTGAGACCATCGAGAAGCATTTCCAAGAAAACAGTTAATCTCTCGTCACAATATAAATTTGATGGTGAAAGAAACACCTCTGCGTTTAGGCATATTGTTCATTTTGATGTCACTCGTCGAAATCTCAAAATCGAGCAAGATGCTGAAATATGCAGGTTGTTTACCCTCAGTTTCGAAGGACGAATTAGGTCTTGGCTCAAAACGGTACCACCTAAGTCTATTCACAGTTGGAAACAGTTCATGGAAATTTTTATCGCTACCCATGAATACTATGAATATGAGAAATTATGTGACGAGCTTGAAGAGATTCGAAGAAATAAAGGTGAGTCAAATGACGATTTCATTTTGAGAATGGCTCAGATTTATCATAGGTTTCATGAAGAAGACAAGCCCAATGATAAAGATTTAATTGACTGGGTTTTGCACCTCCTCGCTTTTACTAAAGATGATGAAGTTTCACTTGATGATTGCTTGAATGATACTAACTTGGGACCTTTGGACCAAGGGATGTCAAATTCTAGTGGAAAGAAAAATATAGAAGAGATTGATTTCCAAACAACCTTCTTAAAAAGTCTGATATACAGAATGAGTGTCCATTTTTTGTTGTAGGTGCACATGAAAGAATTTCTACTCCATCAGAAAGTGAGTTGGATGGAAACTTTTGTGAGGAATCTTTGGGACATGTGGATAAACTAGGTTATTTGAATTTATTGGATGATGATTTGGAAGTACCATTTCCTCAAATCCCATGTGAACTAATAGAAGAAAATGTTGATGATGAACCTCCATCTAGAAAGATGGATGTCCCATATTTTCAAATAACACCTATGTCTGAAATTGTAAAAGAAGACAAATCAATGTTTGCTAAGAAAATAGATGATCCAATTGTTGCAAATATGCTTGATGGTAATGACCATTTTGTTGCTAAAACACGACAGAATCATGTTGATTTGATTGATAATTTGTTAACTTACGATTCTCCGGAACATACAAGTGTTGAAGGAAAAAAATTTAATCCTGAGGAAACAATTATGGATTCACATTCTGAAGATTTTTACTCTATGTATTCAGACTTGTTTGTTGAAATTGGAAAAGAAGATGAATCAATATTTGATCAGAGAATGGATTATGCAATTGTTGAAAATATGATTGTTGATGATTGTTTGGTTGTTGGTGATTGATGATTTCTTTGAATGTGCAAAAGTTAAAAGAATATTTTTCGACCCGGACATATTTATAGAATGTACATTTGAAATAGAAGCCAAAAATCTGCCTGGATTGAATAATCTTGAGACTGAATTTTGCATGTCAGGGAATATTGACAATGGTGAATATGCAGAGATTTATGATGTTCACTTTGAAGGCTGTAATGAAGTACAAAATGTTTTCGATTAAACTCAAGCTAATAGTGATCATACTGATGATGTGGAACAACACGAGGTTATCTATGATACTCCATTGTATCCTAATGAAGATGACATGTTTGATATTTAAGAGTTTCAAGGTAAGGAAGAATGCATTGATGAGAATGATAAGGCACTTAATCGTCCGGTGATGGTTATGTCAAGTACTCACATCATTAATACACACTTGGAATCCAATAACGAGACGATATCTATGAAAAATAAATTTGGATTTTCATCGCATGGTCCATGAATATACATTATTCATATTCAACTTTTTCACACAAATAACATAACTTATATTATGATTTTCATGATTATGTTGATATATGGTTGGAATTGTCATTTTATGAAAAGTTCCCACAATGCAACATGTACTAGATTTTGTCTGTGGTGAATGGATTTAGGACTGGTGTTACTTTTCTGACCTTGGCTTGCATAATGCATTAGTCCTACAGACCTATGCATGACATTCATTTCCCTATGGGACTGAAATTACTTCAATGGCTACACTGGCTCTATGATTTTACTTAAATCTATTGAACTAGTGTAGTTAGGTTAGGAGTCGCATAGCTTTTCTTTTTCTAAGCTTGCAGAATAAGAGTTTCACTCACATAGTTTTCTTTGTATAGGCTAGCTACGAGTTAGTCGTTAGGTTTTGTTTGATAGCTTAGCTTTCCCTCTCTACTATCATTTTGTCCCTTTGGAGATTTGGAAATGAAAATTATACCCAGTTGTGATGTGTACTATTGACTGAACTAAGAATTCATGAGGCATGTGCAAGAGATATCTCAACTGGATGCATTCAATGTTTTATGAGAATGTGTATGAACACCACATTCAAAATTTGTCGAAGTTGAAGAAAGTTTAGATATGCATAACTATTGGTTTGAGAAAAACATTCTATGATTTTGACTAAATGGAAGATCATCGAAAATACAATTAGTGTTGATACCATTGATGATATAAGTAACAGTGGAAGAAGAAAACATTTTTTCTATTAAAGGTTAAATCATCAATGAGCAATCACTGAGGCATAGATTGAAGAATCAAAACACTTTCATGAAGAATTTTGAAAAGTTGATGACACAAGGATGTTTTCATTAGAATTTATATTCATCACAACATGGTGACTTAACATCGTCAATACAAATGGTTTAAATTGGTTATGAGATCTGATACCCCATAGACCACTAGTTGAAAAGTTTGATCGTACAGAAAGTCATGAAGCAAAGTTGAGTTGTGAAGAAGGAAGATAGTTTTTCATTGACTGAACAATAACTCATAAGCTGATATTCGAGGTAAAGGAATTTAACCTTTTGAAGCCTTGGAGTTACTAGTTGGTAAAGGGTACTTGGTTAGAGTTGAAGCATTCCTATGAGTACAATTGTTTTCTCAACTCAACCATAAGATATGGGTAATATTACATTAGACAGACTCTAACAAGATTTATCATATTTTTAGGGGATTAGGGAGCAAGGTCTCCATTCTATCTTGTTGATATCTCTTATTGCCCCATAAATGTGAATGACACCTCCAAAATTTTACCATTTGAAATGGATTCTGAAATTGAACTGATAAATCTGGTTTGGAATGTTTCATAGTTGACATGGTAATTTTGCATCATAATTAATTATCAATGATCATCAGTAAAAGGTATTTGCTATAAGGGAGTGTACCAGCTGATTGAAAGTGAAGAAATACCTCTCTCGGATTCACTAGGAAGTACTTTGTCACTTAGAAAATGAGCCCTAACAATCTATTTTCAATTACATTACTTTTTGAGTGATTTTGAAACTACGTGATTGTTTTTTTTTATGAATTAAATCAATCTGATCATGCAATGGAACTAGTGGCATTATAATGAAAATTTTAGACACACTTGACCTCATGTGTTGAATCTTAAAATATGCTCTGAAATCCGTGGTGTTAAGACCCCTCTAATCCCCTGCCAATACATTGGATTGTTCTATCCTTCATTCACCCTAACAGTTGGCCCAATCATAACCCCACTAAGTGATCTTAGTTTCCTTCCTGCTGACTCAACTCTCTGACTAGAGTTATCCAAATTCTGTTTGGGAAGTAAGTGATGGCACACTTGAGAGACTTGGAGAATAAACTGTATGTTGGATGGCTTGAAGCAATATCAAGGGTCTAGGTGGAAAGTGAATTTGGGAACAAGATTGAAATCATGAAATAATTTTGGGCAATAAAATGTTGGACTACGTGATGCTTGTAATCTGGCTTGGCTTATTTCCTGATCGTTTTCCTTGACGTTGTGTTTCTACTTGTCTTCAACTTTACACATTGTTTAAGGTTGGACTTGTTGATATGATCTTTGGCCTCGCTTGCAGCCCTTCAATGGTGTCTCTTGTTTTGAAAGTAAATCTTAAAAAGAATCGGTTTTACTCAAATTTAATTTGAAATTTTGGTTCGATTTTGATTTTGATAATTTACAACCAATTACTTATGTTGGTTTCTAATTATCTACCTTTCTATGTGGTCAGCCATGATGGATTGTTTTGATTATACACTTTTCTATCCCTTGCTTCATGTTTTGTTTTTCCTTTGTTGTTGAAACCCATAAGTCAAAAAAATCTGGTGCCAATTAACCTGAAGGGTCATTCAAACTCATGACTTAATTTGTAGGGGTTTCAAGGGTAAAGGTATGCACAATGGTATTAACCGAACGACGTATATCGTATTTTATTGGCACTAGAGCATTTTGTCCGGGCATTCTTACAAGTTAATCAGAAGTGTATAACAAAATCCTTATCATGGTGGAACAGTGATAGATTTGAAAAAGCTTACACGAGAACAAAGTTAGTAAGACCCTAGGTGTATTCCAGTTATTCTCTAGTGAGCTCCGTCCACTACACACACTTAATTGGTTGAATCCTATGATGTTTTCAAGTGGTAAACCCATGAGTGGGATCAAAGGAGTGACAATGCACAACAAATCAAAATGACTCCTATACCTCATATAGTTCCTTTAAAGGCCTATTAGAACCAACTTTTCCCACTCAAGCATTCCAAAAGTAGAAAAGAAGGAATATCAAATAAATCTAATGAAGGTGCAATTCACTGCACAGTAAAACAAGTGGGATGAAATAATTCAGATAAAGAAGTTCAAGAGGTGATTTCGCTTCAGCACAAGGATGGCACTTCTCCGTCCGTGAGCATGCTTTCATAACGACACTTTAAAATGTCATTCATCACTCACACAAAAGGACACTATGGATGGAAGAGCCTGAATTCAAGCCTCTTATGTACGATGGTGAGCATCAAAGACATTTTTAAGCATCAAATAAATGCTTATGGTATAGGATATGAGGACCAAAATTTAAGCACTTGTCTGACTTATGATTTATACTATGTGGTGTTATGCCTGACGTAAAGCATATTTCGGCTAAGCTTGGTAAATGAAACCCATACTTTGGTTCCTAGAGAATAGTCGTAAGATGACCTTAAGTTTGCTTTCATTGATTCATATCTTATTGAAAAAAAAAAATTATGTCAAAGTGGGACCCATGAATACAGGAAATATTATAACCTTCCAAAGATCTTATCGTTAACACTCAGAGGAATGTAAGTATTGAGTGATCTAAGCATAGATAACCGGTTCTTCCAATGGTGGGATGACCAATATCAAATTTTGAAATCAAGCACTATAATCGTCAACAAGTGGGGGTCATGCTCAACCAGATAATATCAAGCCATCGTGTTATGAAGACTTTAACGGACAAGTTCCCTATAGAAAGAAGACAAAAGTCACCATGACACATAGGTGACAAAGCTATGTAAGGAAAAATTAGTAGAATTTCATCAAGCACCGAAGGGTGAATTAAATCAATGTTGTAATTAAATTGTTAAAATAATTCCAAGAAGTCCCAAGAGGAGATGGAAGGCCAAAAGGCACCAAGCCTTGGCTTATATATTGTAATTTCAATTGATGGGAGGGGAATTTTTCTAGCATAATAGAAGCTGGACACATTTTGTAAGCCTGAACTATTTTTCTGCTAATGAGAAGGACCTATTTCTTGGGAAAATCTTGCACATAAATGTTTTGCGTGGAATGTGTGGAATGACAAATTTGGAACTATTTCCTCTTTTATTCGTAACTCATATTGTGATATTGTTCTAATTTTATTGAAGTACTTCAAATGGTGATGAATGATTTCTTTATCTTTGCAAATGTTTATGTGTTGACAGAGTAATGAATTGTTTAAATTACATCAAAGCTATCTTTGGTATTTTTCCGCTGTGAATGTGCATTCTTTATCTGAACAACTATATGTTGGGTTTGTGTGAGCATTTTCAGATTATTAATATTACTTAATACTCGCTCCTTGCAAGCATAGGTTATTTAGTTTAGAATAGAATTAGCGAATTGATTAGGTAGAAGTGATCAGACGGAGGGAAGAAGCTTTGCATCACTTGTTGAGGATTCTACCTGTCATTTCTAGGTTAAATGCATTAGTTAGATCAAAAGAACTTGCATACTCATACATTAAAACTTAAAAATACATAAACGGTGGGCCGGGCCGCAACCGGTAAAAAACCAAACAAACAAACCTAAGGTAGCCGGACCGTTAACCGAATGGATTCCCCATACCAAACAGTGAATGATGTAATTGGGGTCCTTCATTGGGGAGAATCCCTACTGTCGATGCTAGGATTTTATGGGCATCAATAGCAGGATGACCCTACGCATAAAATCTCTTCAGGTAAATCCCATTACGAGGCTCTCCCAAAGGTATGCCATCGCAATCAACTAGATCATAATCTCCCTTCTCTAACACTCGTTTGACAACGTAGGGACCGTACCACATGTATTCTAATTTGCTTTTACCTAGTTTATCATGCATTTGATCGTAGGTTAAGACTAGGTTTCCTTCATTAAAAACGTGGAGTTGGATGGACTTATCATATTGAACCTTAATGCGCTTTTTATGATCCTTGTTGGCGATTGCAGCATCGCGACGAGTTTCATCAATCTTAGTTAGGTATAGAAACCGTTCTTCCTCGGCAGTAGTGTTAGGAAAGAGTGCAATGGCCAATTTGAGGGATGGGATTTCACATTCAATCGGAAGGATTGCTTCCAGGCCATAGACCAATTGAAATGGTGTGAACCCTGTCACATTTTTTACTGAAGTCATGTAGGCCCAAAGAGCCGAAAATAGTGTTAAGTGCCAATTTGATTTTTGGGTTCCCACCATACGTTGGATCACTTTTTTCAAGAATTTATTGATTTCCTCTATTTGTCCATTTTCCTGGGGGTAATAATGAGATGAGTTATCATGATGAAAACCCAATTTGGAACTTAGTTCAGCCTTCATGTGATTCCTGAAATGGGAACCGTGGTCAATTACAATGGCGTAAGGGACTCCAAACCTTGCAATGATATGATTGAATATGAAAAGTGTTGTTGTTTTGTTGTCTTCTGCATATGTAGGCATAGCTTCAACCCATTTGGTAAAATAGTCAACAGCTACGATGACATAACTATGCCCCCCGACTGAAGTAGGCTTACAATGCATGAAATCAATAACCCATTTTTCAAAGGGGCCAACAGCAATAACGAGATGGAGTGGAGCTGGATGGCAGCGCTTCTTAAACGGAAAAAATTCACAGTGAGGGCACTTCTTGACCGCTTTAATGCAAACTTTGAAGTTGGAAGGCCTGAAGTAGCCCGCCTGTAGAATTTTCTGGGTTGTAGCCATCCCATAAAGGTGACCGCCACAAGCTCCAGAGTGGTAGTCATTGAGTACGTGTTCGGATTCCTCGATAGTTAAGCATAGAAGCAAGATGGAGTCGATACCATGATGGTATAAAGTATCACTAATGATAAGATAATATATTTCGTGGTGTCGGATGCGACGTCGCTCATCACGATTGAGATCGAGCTGAAAGTGTTGGGTCTGGACATATAAAACAATGTCTCCATACCAGGGGTCAATCGTGCCAATGAGGAAAAATGACTCGTCGGGAAGAGAGTCAATGGGCTCAGATTGGTCATTGGCATGGGGCAGTGCACAGATGATCTCAGCAAAGACCAAATATTTTTTGGATTTCACTTTTGCAAACTCTAAATCGAATTCTTGGAGGACAACAATCCAACGGGAATACTTGCCCCATATCACTTGACATGTTAGGATATAAAACATTAGATTAAATTTGTCAATAAAAATGGTCTTGTGGAGCAAGATATAGTGTCGAAATATCTGGACAGCAAAAACAGTTTCCAAATCAAGATTCTCCACATGTGAGTAACATGTTTAAGAGTTAATGGGACTCTTACTGAGATAGTAAGCCACATGTTCATGGCCACTATTGTCTTCCTGTACTAGCACCATTCCAATAGTGGAAGTAGAGGCGCCGAGATATAAAATGTAATCCCGTGTATAATTGGGGGGTTGTAACACAGGAGCATTAGTCAGATCCTTTTTTAGATTATCAAAAGACTATTCAACTTCATTATCCCAAATGAAGGGTACATCCTTTCTAAGAATTTTCATATAGCCCCAAGTAATCTTGGCAAAGTTACAGACAAAGTGGCGTAAAAATTTTGTGTGTCCTTGCAAGCTTTGGAGTTCTGGGATATTAGTGGGTGAATGTAAGGCTAGAATAGCCACAACCTTCAATGGATCGAGGTGAATTCCATCCTTGTAGATATGGTCTTCTCACAAGGGAGAATGAGCGGGTAAGTCATCCAGATATGGTTCTACAATGTGCTTGATATCATGAAATGCATAAGACATGGCTCGTTGAAAAGTGGCCCCAGCATTCTTGAGACCAAAAGGTAACTTCCAATATGCAAAGGTTCCCCATGGGCAGATGAAAGTTGTCTTATGTTGGTAAGAAAGGAGTACCTTAATCTGATTATAGCCAGAGAAACCATCCATGAACAAAAATATGACACTCCCAGCATAGTTATCGATAATTTGGTCGATGAAGGGAGTTGGATAGTTGTCCTTAGGACAAGCTTTGTTCAGGTCCCTATAATCAATGCAAAATCTAATAATGCCCTGTTCCTTATCTACGGGAACGATGTTAGACACCCAAGCTGTCAATGGGATGGGATAGATAAAACCAGGACGAAGGAGATTTTCAATTTCTACCTTAATGGCTGCAGTTTTTCTGGGGTGAACGGATCGAATTTTTTTCCGAACAAGTCGTGCACCAGGATAAACCTTGATTTCATGGACCACAATAGATGGGCCAATTCCCGACATTTCATCATAACTCCATGCGAAAACATTGCAGAACTCTTTAAACAAGACTGTATAAAATTCCACCTCAGTGGTTGTACAATTTTTTCCTAGATGGATGTGTTCCATGATACCATGCTTCACTAATATGTCAATAGGAAAATTTTCCGTAATATTAGCTAGATTTCCTTTAGAAAACACATTGTGAGCAAGAAGGGGAATCTGAGGTGTTTAGACAATATCATGTGAAACATTGGATTTGGTATTGGGATCTTTCATGTGGATCATAGGAAATGATGATCGATGATGATGATCTTTCCATGGAGGTTTGTCAATGCTCATGATTTCCATGATAGACCCGTCAGAGGGAAAAGTCTGTAAAAGGGAATCAAAAGAGGGAAAAGATTAATCAATTCAAGACGGGAGAGGTGCCACTGGATGGTGGTCAATAGAATCGATACGATCAGAGGTGGATTGAATCGCATGATAGGTTGCTTGATTTAAGTTCAAAGGCATGCAGTCACCGATGGTTTCAAACTTAGAGGGACTCAGTACAACCCAATAATCATGGGGTTCATGGGATCGAATGTTGCTGGAATAAATCGTATTGATTGAATAGACTGGGGGTGGAAGTTATGGGAAGACTCTAATGATAGAAGAGTCTTTCAAAAGGCCAACACCAATGTATTCATAGTGATGTTGACATTGTGTCAAAAGTGGGACATTGTTGGTGGTGTTGGAGTGAATATCCGGCGTGCAAAAATCCAATTAATCAATGGTGACAATTTTGCCTTGATGAGGAAATTGTACCAAGCGAAAAACTGATGATGCTACCGTGGTCATGGCGTAAAACCAGTTAAGACCGAGTAGGATATTGTAATCGAATGGAGCATCTACAATTTCTATGTGGATGGATATGGTTTTCCCCCTAGTTCTACAACAAGTGATGCTATAAGTCCATAAGGTTGGAGACCACGACCGTCAAAAGTTTTCAAAGTAGTGGGAGATTGAGTTACCTCCGGAGATTCAATATCTCCTCAGCAAGACAAAGACATGATATAAGTGGAGCAACCTTCATCCAAAATGGTACCATGGATGTTGTTTCCACAATTCTTGGTATGAATCTGAAAATCCAACTGGTGAGAAATCCTTGGCTTAAAATATTCCAAATTAAACATAATTGTGTTGGAAGTGTCTGGGTCAACGGCTCCAAGTGCTGACAACAAGGTTCTACGTTGACTAGGGAAATGTTGTAGAAATCCGAGAGTAGACATTACACAAGGTGCTTGAGCTAAATCCTCAACAATATTGTAATTTTGGGCAGCTTGCGCGCTTGGATTGAATGTCGCTTTTCAAATTGTGGCCTTTGGTGGGCGCAACACAGTGTCAGTAATAGGCCTTTCGATGTGCAGAGGTCCAGTAGAGGGAGGAGTGGAGGGAGACTCTTCCATAGGATATTTATCTTTTGAATTCCCATTTTTGTTTGAATTTAGAATAGAGTCATATGTCTTTGTCCTAGTGGATAAATGCACAGTCTCGTTACTCACCATGAGGATGTCATGGTTTGCGGATGTCTCTAGTTGAGTTGGGTCGTTTGGAGTGGGCCCTTGCACAGGGGTGTGTGTGTTCATTTTTTGTTGTTGGGATGGGAAAGGGTCAGTTAGGACTTCCAAGAGGGAAGAACCTTTCACAAATTTGTTGACTTCCTCACAATAAGGACAGTCTTTTGTATAGTGGTATTCCTGAAAAATAAGGTAGGGGAACTTAGCTTTCATTTTGGGTTTATTATCAGTGTTGGTTTGTTGGGGTTTTGGATTTTCCTGCTCAGAAGGAATATTTTTTGGATTTCCATTTATTGTTCTTCTACGCCCCCCCCCGGATCGTTGTGATAAGGATTGAACTGCATTCACCTTGGAGGTATGAGCAGGAGAAGTATCGTTTGTAGATGCAACCTAATTTTGAGGTGGAGCAGAAGTATTATGTTGTCCACTAGATCTTGATGCAGGATGGGCCTTCATAGAACCAACTACTCCATCAATAGGAGGTTCAGTAGCGAGCCTAGATGGATCATCGGTGGGGAGAGGAGCGTGGGGGATCAGTTCATATAAATTTCTAGATTGGGAGTAAACCAAGTCCAAACACTGATCATGGTTGATCGCTTTCTCTTCTGTAACAGCCCCACCCATTGCAACATCCCTAGAAATAGGTGGAAGTAATGATTTTGTAAACCAATTGGCTAATAATTGATCAAGGATAGGATCCTTAATCAACCTCTGGTGCCTCCTCCACTCATGAATATGATCTGATATGTGAGGAGAGGTGGATTGTCACAACAAAGTTAATAGGTTCGTGCCATTTCGTGCCGAATGGGGAGCTAAAAATGCATCAAAAATTGCATGGCAAGGAAGTTGAAATCTCAGAAAGAGTGTTGTGGAAGCTAAACATACCATTTAGCTTCCATCCCAATGAGTGTACATTGGAAGAGCCATAATCATATGGAATCATCCATCAATGAGTTCGAAGAACACCGGAGATGAAATGTCATAACGTGATTTTTTGGGTCTTCCCCTAGTTTGGCATCGAATTTTGGGATATCCGATAATAATTTGGCGGGAATAGGTGGCCAATGTGGTTCATGCCAAATGGGATCGTTTATCAATCTTGACAAATCAAGCAGGTCCAATGTTGCTAGAAAGGGAAGTTGTTTATTGGGTTGCGGGTAAGAATAATATTGATGGGGTGCTAGGACTCTAGTAGGGCCATGCACTGCAAATTGTGGCATATTATTCCCATATGTGTTTCCCGTCGGGTACTGTTGGAATTTCTGTGTGTTAGGGACCATGGGGTTAACCTGTTTTTGGTTGGGAATCATAGGATATACCAAATGATTCGGAATCGTATTATACACCGGTTGCTGGAAGTTATGCATTGTGGGGTTAAATGGTGTAGATACATTGGGTGGTGGGACCCGTGTATTGTTCACAAATACTTGATTGGGTGGATTAACTGTGCCTTGAGTAGGGGGAGGCATCTGGGAAGGTGGATCCCATGGATTGTTTGTTCCTCCTTGATTAAGGGGTGGGGTTTGGGTAGGTGGGGTCCATTGACTGTTTGAGACGCTTGGGTAAGGTAGCCCAAGATATAGATTAGGGTTGGGGGGGTAAAAGGGTTGATATTGGTTTGCTTGCTCCCCAGAAGGATTATGGTTACCTACTGTATGTTTCCCCCCAATGAGTGGTATTTGTGGTCCCCATGAAGCAGGTGGTCCTAGCGGAGGAGGTTGGTCATTGCTTCCACTAGGGTATGTCCTCCATAGATAGAGTAAATCATGGTTGAATATTGACTTTCAATCACAACCGACGTACCAACAATGGGAATAGACGATCGTCCAATGGAAACATGAGAAGAGGTTGCTCGTGCAAGTTGGGTGGCTGCACTAGTGGTGCCAACTTGTGAAGATGAATGAACACTAGTTCCAGATGATATAGGTAACCGAGGGATGTAATTGTTTGTCCCCTGACTAGGAATGTCCCCTAAGGAATGACCAAGAATTTAACTTGGTAAAATGAGTGGGAAAGGTCGAGGGGGAGTTTCTGGGGTTAACTGCATAGGTACTGGAAGAGTACGGAAATCATTGAGGGCTTGGCCCAAAGTCGTGTTTTGCAATGATGAAGATGGATCAAAAATATTTGGTGTTCCCAAATCAATTGATGGGGGTTTGGAATAGATCCAATCTACGGGTACAGATCGACCTACCAACGAAATGCTATAGGACGAATTAGTGGATTGGGAGGTTCTCGAATCATGAGGGTTTACCACTTCATATGTGGACGGAAATGAAAATTTTGAGTTCTGATCCATCATTTGTGCGGCTTCATGTTTGAATCTATCTGTTGCCATGTGTTCGTTAGCTAAACTAACGAGTTTTCCTCATATGGATGCCATAATTTCAGGGCCCGAAGGAAGGTCAGGTGTTGGCATTCTAAATGTTCTAATACTAGAAGATTCAGTTTGGTAACTAGGCCTAACCAGGGTATTAGGAATAACAATTGGTGTAACCAACTGTACTAATGGTTGGTTAAGGTTTGCAGCTAATTGAATCGTCGTATAAGGGAAAGGGTCAGATTCCTCAATAATCTCAGTGTATCATTTAGGAAGATCATTTTGTGATGGTGTCTCTGGGGCTATGCTAGTTTCTAGAGTAATAATAACCTTCGACCCAATGTCATCTTGTGGTGGGAAGTTATTGTCAGGTGCAACGCTAATATCAGGTGCTACATGGGGTTCTGATGTTGCACTAACTTCTAGTGATACCCTAATTTCTGGTGGGGTAGGAGTTTGTGATACCGTAGCAACTGGTGGTGTTTCACTAGTCGATCCTGGGACAGTCTCCCTACCAACTGGTCTGCTAGTAGGGGGAGTGGGAATGTGTGAAGGTGATGGTCTACTGACTCTAGGCACAAATAGTTCGAGACTCGTCCCTTGTTCTCTTCGTGATTTCCTTGGATCCACCATGGAACAGGACTAGGTGATGTGGGCGAAGTCTCGTTAAAAAAGAAGTAAAAAACCCTCAGGAAACTGAGCGTGCAAAAGGGGAGCTAGAAGAAAAAGAGGCACACAGGCCAAAAAATCAAGCTCAAAAAATTTACTATGACCAATGCCACAACAATCGAGTGATAAAAAAGAGGCTAGAAAGCCAACAAGCAGCACTAAAAAATAAAAAGACCCTCTACAATGTATAAGAGCAAGCAATCCTCCTATCTAATATCCGAAGACCTCAGCAAATCATATCCTCCGCAAGGTGATGAAATCCAAGTCAGACAATACGAAGTGAGAGACCAATATAGATGAAGGGATATCCCTCTACCGAAAGGGATCCCAGGTAAAATCTCCCTAGAAGGATGACCACTAGGATACCACATTCATGACACGTTTGGGAAGGTTTATTGGAGATTCTTCCTTTTGACCCTTGCACAACCAGTATGGAGGCCAAAAAATACAAGGAAGACAATGGATTTATGTCCTTAGGCGCTAAGTGGATTGCAGTATTCTACAAATTTTGTTCGGAACCAGTCCTCGCTGATTATCCCCATGGAGCGGGAGGCCCCCCAACAAATTGGTGTATAACCATGTAAACAAATACAAGAGGATTTTAGCACCCTAAGAGAAAACAACTATGTATCAGATGTAAAATGAAAAGGGGGAATTATTTGGACTCCTATCCCAGATGTCCTACCTAACTACACAATTCTTTTTATGTCTTCAAATGAGGTTAATGTGTGTTTAGTTAAGGTGTTAATTTTAAAGGCTTGTTGTTTTACTCAAGGGAAGTGGAAGTGAAACTTGGTGGTGTGTAGACCTGACTATTAAACATAAATCTCGCCATCATGAGACCCATGTCCACTCAGTGCCTTGATCCCTGAAGTCCTCCTGATCAAGTAGTCAATTAGAGCAAGTTGTTGGCCTTTGTCCACAATTTCTAGTTGGGTCAGTGTAGATTTCCTTCTAGCAAGGAGCGCCCAACTAGGTTAGGCACAAATTTCCTTCTTTCATACTGTGCCAGTGGCTTAGGTTTCCTTTGTGCATCCCGCACCTTCCCTCCTAGGTGCAAGTTTCCCTCATACAACATGCGCCGTTGTTTGTTAAATTGGATAAAGGTGGCTTTCGAGTGAATTCTAGAAATTGGATGAGGTGTATCTCTATCCCTAACTTGTAGGTGAGTTGTCCTATGGTTCCCTAACCTCAAGGAAGGATCCCTTAGTCCTCTCCACATAATCCTCAACCTACTTGTTAGCAGGGGATAGATCCGCAGTAAGTGTGGAAGCCGACAGGCGCGAAAGGGTCATTCCGCAAAAAAAGGACCTTTCGCCACTATTTGCGGAAGCATAACAATTGTTAGATTAGTCGAGTCGGTCATGTGGACTAGTTTGTAATAAGATGAAAGCATATAAATAAAGTAAGATGGTAAGCCTAAGGGCATCGAAGTTTTGGGGATAAAATCTATCTTTTGGGTTCAGTTGCATTCGCGATATGATGACCTAACTGTTTCTGCGAGGTTTGTTCCGCAGGTCTTGATGAATGAATGAAGATGTTTGGTTATGATATGAATTCTGTGTTGTGCAATGATGCGATGATAAATGATGGGATATGAGAATGCTTTCTGTTGATTAATGTGAATATGTGTTAGTGCAAATATGTTAATGAATATGATCTGAATGTATGTATTATGAATAAGATGTGAATGATTGGTTAATGAACTGTTATGAATGTTGTAATCTCTAGTTAATGTGCACATATCCTCTTCACAACTGCGGAAGCTTGGTTCTAGCTGCCCTCTTATCCACCTCAGGTGAGACTGCACTTGCTTTGCAAGTGTTGCTGGAAAGGGTTACACCTAATTTCTGGGCCGGTGTATAAGGGAGTTAGGTTGATAGTTTGTTGGCGACAGTGTGGAGTGAACCCCTGTCGATAGATTCTACGTCAACACTACTCCACCCACTTGGTCTTATAAATACAAAGCTCCTCTCCATTCGAAAGGGAGGAAGTCTATAGCACTTGC
Source organism: Larix kaempferi (assembly GCA_027924585.1). Taxonomy (NCBI): domain Eukaryota; kingdom Viridiplantae; phylum Streptophyta; class Pinopsida; order Pinales; family Pinaceae; genus Larix; species Larix kaempferi. Next base: position 25,931,166 of record BSBM01000370.1, on the reverse strand, counting down.
ATGCTGGTGGAATTAACCTAGGTGATCCCTAAACATCTCTTGGGAGGCATACATTTCCTTTGGAGGCATTGGCTTGGCTTGTTGGAGGAAGATTGCAACGTTAAGGCTTGGGTTGTAATCATCACTCTTCTATGTATTTCTCACTCATTTACAGTAATATAATATCTTTCCATAAATGTCTTTGTGTTAATGATGTTTAGAGTTCACTTCCTTAACTTTTTACTTAGATCAGTTAGTGTTTAGATATTCTTTTACTGCTCATTTGTCTCTATGTGCTTTGACAGGTTTTGCAGCTACGGATCTGATGAGCACGAAGCTGGGAGAAACAAAGAGGAGAAGGATCTACGAATCTGAAGGCAAGGCATCTAATTACCTTGATCTCTAATTGATCTAGGAAAGTAGTTTTATATTCTGTCTCTATTTGTTCTAGATCCGCTTGGACTAGGGAGATCATGCTCGCGTCCGCTCAAGTAGATTGTCCGAAAACAAATATGGCGACCATACTGGGGAGTACTTTGTTTTTATTTTAATTTGAATGTGTTGTTTGTTGATTTCTTAGTGAGCCATTTCTTTGCCTACTGATCCTCTTTTCACCATCATATTTTCTTCTTGAAGAGTCTGCTGACCTTCTCTGAGTTTGTTTGAATCATTATCAGTCCATTTATTTATTCATTGTTTGGATATTTTTCACTTCTTGCATTGGGTTGTTCGCCCAGCCCACCTGGGTAGTGTATCCAGTGCGCCCTTCCATCTCAAGCACTTTTTACCTTCGAGCATCTTGCACCTTTGGCGCTTTTTGCTGTTTGACATCTTACGCCGTCGACGCTTTACCTCTGTATACTGTTTGCGCTGGGCGCTCTAAGCCTAACCACAGACTGCGCCGACCCTTTAAGCTTGGTGCTTGGTCTACCCCTCTCCAAATTTTGATTTTTTGGCTTGATCCACAGACTTCTCTATGCTGTACCTTCTAGTCAGAGACCTCTTTATTTAGCACTGTTTGTGTTTGATTTTCTTGTGTTGATCTTTGGGTTCCATTTGGTCAAGTGAAATATCCGGTGGTGGTGGGAAATTTCAATCCCCCACAATCATCCACTCGATCTTGCATTCCCTTGTCACCTTATCAGGTCTATTCAACAAGCTAGATCTGACTTCCAAACCCTTCTTGTGCTTAGCCATTTAGTTTTGTTTGTGTTTGATTGATTTTGAGTGACTTGAGTGTCTTTGGTTCATTTGAGTGCTTGTTATTTTTCTTTGAGAATTTATGAGTTACTAGGGTGTCGCGATTAGTCTCTTGTTTTCTTCTATTTACATCTGAAAATTATACTTATTATCAGATCTTGTTTTGATATACACATTGGAAAAATCGAAAGTGTCTCATTCTTTTGTTTTCGAAGTCATTTGGAAATTGTTGTAAGATTGTTTCATGCATTGGAATTCGTTGCTTACCAATCTTTGAGAAGTTTGACAAAGAAATCGATTGATTGTATTTTTCTTAAATTATGAGTTATTCATATTTTTGAAAAATCAAGTGAATTCAAGCTTTTGCAAAGTGGTTCCAAGTTTGAAGCATTCTATGCACTTTTGATCTTTTATGCTTTTTAGTTTATTATTGCAAAAATTAAGAGTTAGTGCATGCTAGATAGAAGTTACCCTTTTTCATCATACTTAGTTAATTCTAGTTGGAAAAGACAAAAAGAAAAAGTTTTGATTTGGTGTGTTATTATTTTGTGTTTTGTTCGAAAAATGAAAAGAGTGCGTTAATCATCTTTGGTAGATTTTGAACTTTTGGGATTTTTTGTCTTGTTGAGATCATTGGAAAAATAATTTATCCTTCCCTTACATACGTTTCATCAAAAGGAAAAGTGAATTTTCATGTCGTTAGGGTTGCATTATGTTTAAATTTCCATCTTCACCTCATACATTCACCTAACCGTCTAGATAAAATTTACCAGTAGATCTAGGTTAAAATTTACTAGTAACTTGTGTGTTAAGTTAGTGACATGTTTCGACGTCGTAAAACGTGGAAGCTGTCGTTATTTTCCTACACTACATCCCGAGGGAACTGTAGTTCTTCCACGTACCAACCGGTATGTCGAAGGCTCTTTCACGTACCTTAGGGTATATCAAAAGGCACTTCATGTACTCGGTAGTATATCGGAAGGCTCTTGTCATACGGTTGTGCATTAGACAGCACCACTACGGATTTGAGCTCACATATACCTTGAGTATATCAGGAGACACTCCTAGGATTCCTGAAACCAACCAAGCTAACCATTTGGTCGTCTTGGCAGAGTAATACACTGAGAACAACACTCGGGGAGCTACTACACATGTACTATCAGGTAGTCGGGTTATATGGTCAGGGGTACGGTCCTAATCCTACCTGGTTAGTGCTCTGAAATATTGGGCCGAGTATAAATGTTGGACCCTGGAGTATATCGCGAGTTGCAAATCCTTGACAATCCTATGAGGTTCCAGACTTTGAATCCACACCTATCACATAAGTGTGCTTGCGGCCTTAGTTTGTGTGTATTTTTCTGGATTGATTTTTCTTTTGTATAGAATACACTTAGGATAAATTTTGGTTCGGTCATTCTAGTTGAACAACCTTTGAGAAGGTCCCATAGAATTTTAAACTTGCCACCCGAATATCCCCTTAACCCGGAGGTACTTTCAAGGGAAAGCATGGATCCACAAGTTACTGTCATGTCATCTGAAGAAGAAGACTCCACCATGGAGTCAGGAATGAACTTTTCACTTCCTTCGAGTCCACTAATCACTAATCCTCCAAGGTCTGTGACCATGGAACCATCTACTTCATGAGACACATCCACCATTCGATGGAAGGAGAACCTTGTTGATGTATATGTAACTTCAGAATGTATTTCATCTGTGTATTTTATATATATTTATTGTACCCTTATAAGAGATGTGTTATTCCTCTATAAGGGTGTGTCGTCATGTGGATTGACAAGTGTCGCAAGTGTGTGTACTTGCCGATGGGTTATTAGACCACCTTGTGGGGTCGGCCCTGAATTATATATAATATAATGTGGATGTACCTAGCTAGACAAGTCGGCCCCATAAGGTCACTGGGCAAAAAGGTTAGTATAAATAGGGATCGGAGATCTCTATTTTACACACTCGGAAAAGTAACTCACTCTCACTCAGAAAGTGGCGCACTAGTGAGGAGGAGGATCATCTTCTACTAGGAGACTATCTCAGTGTTATTTGGTTGTACTTTGGTTGAGCCATTGCTCTCTCTATCTCTGAGGAAGTTGTGGGGTTTTTCACCTTAGGGTTTTCCCCACGGAAACTCTGTGTCTCTTGTCTCTTATGCTTTTGATTCTTGTGATGCTTGTCATATTATGATTGTCATGCATTGATATACTGTATATTTTATTCTCTCAGCAAAGATCCTAGAGTATTGTAAATTAATGCTCAAAATTTAACATGGTATCAAAGCTAACCTGAGAAGAAGACATTTTGCAGTGACGAAAGCTTGAGTTTCTTGTTTATTGGGTTTCTCTCCACAGATTTTTGAAAATCAGTATAGTAGATTGACTCTACTCATCAAGGCGCATCTATTTGTCCAATCAGAATTCAATTCCGAGCATTTTCAGATTTGGCCCTAAAAATTAGGGTTTCCACAAAAATAGGAATTTCTGGAATCTGAAGGCACAGCTGGAACCTCCTTGCAAAAATCGAAGTTTAGAGCTTTGGATCCAGATTTTTGGCTGGATAGATCTCCGGGAAACTCAAACCCTAATTCAGGTCTCTCCCTAGTGAACCCGGGAGGACAAAAAGGCAATTCTGAAGGGCAAAACTTTGCTGATCTCAAATTCTGAATACACCAGGCTGATCAGCTCATCAAGGCGCATCTTTCTATCCTTTCATAAATTTGAAATTCACATTTTGAATTTTTAGGGTTTTTTCGACAAACCCTAATCCGGGACCAGATCCAGTTTTCAGCATCTCAAGTGGTAAGATCTAAATATTTTCTATTTCCATTTGAATTACTCTTTAAGATGTCTCTCCACACCAAGATTGAGGATAAGCTTGAAGGGGTTGATAACTTCCGAGCCTAGAAGTATAGGATTGGGTTAATCTTGGAAGAGAATGAGTTGGACTCATATGTGAAAGAAGACATCCCTATCCCAGAGGATGAAGAGGCCAAGGTATTGCATAAGAAGAACTTGGTCAAGGCAAAGAGAATCATTGCTGATTCCATCAAAGACCATCTCATTCCCCACGTGTCTTCTCTTAAGACACCCAAGGAGATGTTTGAATCTTTGACCAAGCTATTTGAAGGAAAGAACATAAATCGGAAGATGACCCTGCGGAACCAATTGAAAGGAGTAAAGTTTCAGAATGGAGAAACCATTCAATCTTATTTTTCAAGGGTCTACTAGATCAAGGAACAACTAGAAGCAGTGGATGAAATGGTGGAGAATGGTGAAGTGGTGATGACCACTCTAAATGGCCTACCCAGGTCATGGGATTCCTTCATTCAAGAAATTTGTGCAAGGAAGAAGTTGATATCCTTCAACCGATTGCGGGAAGAATGCTCTCAAGAAGAAGCTAGACTTATAGCTCGAGAGGAAAAGATGGGAGGTGAAGATCAAGCTCTTGCAGCTCACACCAAAAGAAGCAAAACCAAGAAGGAACACCCTCGCCACAATAGATCCTATCAAAAGAGTAAGAAGGACCTAAGATGCTTCACATGCAATGAGAAGGGTCACTTTGCCTCAGATTGTCCCAAGAACAAAAGGGAGAATAACAACAATAAGAAGAGGAAGGGCAGCAAAAGAAGGTTTCATGCTCATGCTGCCGAAGATGATGAACCCCCAAAGAAGAAGGCTAGGGCAGAAACTGATAGTGATAATGACTCATCAAGTGAAGAAGAGTATGTTCTAATCTCTGCTCTTACAGGTACTATCTCTCATGGTTGTAATGATTGGTTAGTTGACAGTGGGGCTTCTAAACACATGACTGGGTTTAAGGAATCTTTTGTGAACCTATCTGAACATGAATCACCCCATAAGGTGAAACTTGGGGATGATTATCAATACCCAATCAAAGGAAGTGGTGAAGCCTCCTACAACCTAGATTCTGGAAAATCCTTGAAGATGAAGGAAGTCCTTTATGTACCTGGGCTCAAGAAGAACTTACTCTCCATCTTTGCATTGGATGCAAAAGGTATGAGGGTTGCATTTGTGGATGGACAAGTCCTAATGTGGCCAAAGGGAAATAACATAGATGATGCAGTAGTGATTGGAGAGCAAGAGGGAGGTTTGTATAAATTGAAGGGACAACCTGAACATGCCATGGTGCATGAATCCATGGAGCCAAGTGAACTTTGGCATAGAAGACTTGCTCATATGCACTATAGAGCACTTCCAATTGCAAACAAGGCAGTAGAGGGTCTTCCTGAAATCAAGACCAAACATGAAGGTGTTTGCAAAGGTTGTACAAAAGGTAAGAACATTAAGAAGGCTTTCCCAAGCAGTGAAAGCAAGGCAAAAGATATCCTGGAAATCATCCACTCAGATGTATGTGGTCCTATGTCATCCAGTTCTCTTAGTGGGTATGTTTACTATGTCTCATTTATTGATGACTTCTCCAGGAAGACTTGGGTATACTTCTTGAAGAACAAAGATGAGGTGTTTGATAAGTTCAAGGAATTCAAAACCTTGATGGAGAATCAAACTGATAAGAAGATCAAAACATTCAGATCCGACAATGGTGGAGAATTCACCTCAGGTGACTTCAAGAAGCTTTGCAATGATTCAGGGATTAAGAGGGAGTTGAATGCTCCTTATAATCCTCAACAGAATGGAGTTGCAGAAAGGAAGAACATAACAATCATGGAAGCAGCAAGGGAAATGCTGCATGACCAGGATCTACCTATGCATCTATGGGCAAAAGCAGCTAGAACAGTTGTATATGTGCAGAACAGAACACCCCACAAGATATTGGACAACAAGACACCAGAAGAGGTCTTTTCTGGTAAGAAACCTGAAGTCAGCCATCTCAGAATATTTGGTTGTCCAGTATACACTCATGTCCCAAGACAAAAGAGGACTAAACTAGATCCTTCAGGAAAGAAGCGTATATTTATGGGTTATAGTGAAAGCTCGAAGGCTTACAGAATATACTTTCCAGGGTTCAAGAAGATTGATGTCAGTAGGGATGTAACATTTGATGAAAACTCAGCATTCATCAAATCAAGGAAGGCACCTATCAAAGTTTATGAAGAACCTAAGGAAACTAGATTTCAAGACACTACCATGACTGAAGCAGTTCCAGAAGTTGTTCGTGAGTTTGAAGATCCACAAGAACCTGTAGATCCACCCCATGAGGATAACTCTCACAAGAGGAGACCTGCATGGGCTAGAGAGCTCATTCAAGATGTAGAAAGATTTGGCATTCCAGAAGTAGAACACAGAGCAAAGAAGAGAACCAGATCACATACCAGCTATGTTGCTTTACTCTGTGACATTATGAACAAAGAGCCTTCCAGTTATGAAGAAGCAGCAGAAAAGAAAGAATGGAAGGATGCCATGGTTGAGGAATACCAATAATAATGAAGAATGATGTTTGGGATGTTGTCCCAAGACCTAAAAAGAAGTCTGTTGTGACTTCCAAATGGATCTACAAAATCAAGCATGCTGCAGATGGCAGTGTAGATAAATACAAGGCAAGATTCATAGCTCGTGGCTTCTCTCAGAAAGAGGGAATAGATTATGAAGAAACTTTTGCACCTGTAGCCAGGTATACTTCCATCAGAACAGTACTTGCCTTGGCTACAACAATGAAATGGAAAATACACGAGATGGATGTCAAGACTGCTTTCTTGAATGGTGTATTTGAAGAGGAAGTATATGTGGAGCAGCCACTAGGCTTTGAAATACATGACAGGGAGTCATATGTATGCAGATTGAAGAAAGCCTTGTATGGCCTGAAACAAGCCCCCAGAACTTGGTATGGTAGGATGGACAGTTTCCTATCTAGTTTGGGCTTTACCAAGAGTAAAGCAGATTCCAACCTTTACTACAAGGTTGAGGAAGGGAATCCTGTGATTCTACTCCTGTATGTGGATGACTTATTTGTAACAGGAGATGACAGACTGATTGCAGATACTAGGAGGAAGCTTGCTGCTGAATTCGATATGAAAGATTTGGGAATGATGCACTATTTCCTAGGTATGGAGGTGTGGCAGAGTGCAGGTGGGATCTTCCTTGGTCAAGGGAAGTACACAGTAGATATCCTGAAGAGATTTGGGATGATGGATTGCAAGGCCATGGCCACACCTATGGCATCGAATCTGAAGCTTCTATGTGATGCTTCATCTGAGTCGGTTGATGTCTCTATGTATCGTCAGATGATTGAGTCCTTGATGTACCTGACGAACACGAGACCAGACATTTGCTTTGCTGTGAACACATTGAGTCAGTTCCTGACAGATCCGAGGAATGTTCACCTGGTTGCTGTAAAGCATGTTCTGAGGTACCTGAAGGGTACAGTGGACTATGGGCTCAAGTATGAAGCGAATCAAAAGTTTAACCTACAGGGTTATGTTGATTCAGATTGGGTTGGCAGTGCTGCAGATAGGAAGAGCACATCTGGATGCTGCTTCAGTATGGGATCAGGTGTGATCTCTTGGTTTAGCAGGAAGCAGTCCTGCGTAGCAATGAGTACAGCTGAGGCAGAGTATGTTGCAGCCTATTCAGCTAGTTGTGAGGCAATATGGCTACGGAAGCTACTGTCTGAGTTATTTGATCTCCCGTTGGATGCTACTGGTATCTTCTGTGATAACCAGAGTTGTGTGAAGCTATCCGAGAACCCAGTGTTTCATGATAGGTCGAAACACATAGAGATAAAATATCACTATATCAGGGATATGGTGCAAAGAGGAGCTGTGAAGCTCCTGTATGTTGCGACGGACGAGCAGATTGCAGATGTGTTGACGAAGCCACTAGCCAGGGTGAAGTTTGAATACTTCAGAGAGAGGCTTGGCGTTCTTCAGATCGAGGACACTTTGAGGAAGAAGTGATGGACACATTTGCTGAAGCCATTTCAAGCATGTTGGAAGGAGGATCCTTCACATGGCTGTGGATGTAAGCGCTGGATGATGCTCTGGTTTCTACTGGATATGATTAGTTGGATCATTTTTATGTATGTATGTATGCATCATGTTGGATGCTGGATATGATCAGTTGGATCATTTATATGTATGTACGCATCATGTTGGATGCTGGATATGATCAGTTGGATCATTTATATGTATGTACGCATCATGTTGGATGCTGGATATAATCGGATGGATCATGTGTATGTATTTTTGTATATGCATCATGTTGGATGCTTGGACCATGTATCTGTATATGTATCAAGTGGATACATTGTATGATCAGGAGGATCATGTATAGTGATATGTATCATGTATTTCTATTTGTATCAGGTGGATACATTGTATGATCAGGTGGATCATGTATTATGATATGTATCAGGTAGATACTTGGTTTGCATCAAGTAGATGCATTGTATGATCAGGTTGATCATGGACGACGAGCTTCAAGATGTTGCTCCAGATGACATGCAACAGGATGTTGCAGTGATGATGATCAGGATGATCATGTGTACATCAGGATGATGTATGGTGAGTATCAGGTTGATACTCTATGGCCGTGGATCAGGTTGTGTAGATGAGCATGTAATTCGGTGCCCTGGGAGATTTGAAGATAGTCTTTCGAGGTTTTGCCTATGGCATGTAATTCGGTGCCCTGGGATATCTGGAAAATGCTCTTTCGAGGTTTTGCTCTGGAAGGACATATAATTCGGTGCCCTGGGAGATCTGCAGATAGTCTTTCGAGGTTTTGCCTATGGCATGTAATTCGGTGCCCTGGGATATCTGGCAGATGCTCTTTCGAGGTTTTGTCCTATGGCATATAATTCGGTTCCCTGGGAGATCCGATAGGTTGGGCTGTGTGCCCGTAATTAGTCCTGGGATGCTCTTGCGAGGTTTTTCCATGACCACATGTAATTCGTGCCCTAGGAGATCCTATAGGTAGAGCTGCATGCTCGTAACAGCCTAGGATGCTCTTGCGAGGTTTTTTGGTGGGGTCACATGTAATAAGTCCTGGAGATCTGGACAGGATGAAAAAGGCCTCAGATGCTCTTTAGAGTTCTTGCTAGTCAAGAGACTCTTTTAAGTTTTTGTGACGCACGTAATAAGTCCTGAAGATTCCACAGTATGGCCAGTGATGATGAAGACCCTCAGGTGGTGGGCCTACATCCAGTATGAAAAAGGACTAGCTCTGTAGAACTTCCTATGACGAGTAGAGTCAGAGATTGGTTGAGATAGCAGCAGCAGTGACGATGATGATGACGATGCATCGATGACGATGATCCCGAGAAGAAGACTTGTCTAGAAGATCTGTGTCGAGAAATACCTTCCTAGTTAAGAGGGAGTGTTGATGTATATGTAACTTCGGAATGTATTTCATCTGTGTATTTTATATATATTTATTGTACCCTTATAAGAGATGTGTTATTCCTCTATAAGGGTGTGTCGTCATGTGGATTGGCAAGTGTCGCAAGTGTGTGTACTTGCCGATGGGTTATTAGAACACCATGTGGGGTCGGCCTTGAATTATATATAATATAATGTGGATGTACCTAGCTAGACAAGTCGGCCCCATAAGGTCATTGGGCAAAAAGGTTAGTATAAATAGAGATCGGAGATCTCAATTTTACACACTTGGAAAAGTAACTCACTCTCACTCAGAAAGTGGCGCACTAGTGAGGAGGAGGATCATCTGCTACTAGGAGACTATCTCAGTGTTATTTGGTTGTACTTTGGTTGAGCCATTTCTCTCTCTATCTCTGAGGAAGTTGTGGGGTTTTTCACCTTAGGGTTTTCCCCACAGAAACTCTGTGTCTCTTGTCTCTTATGCTTTTGATTCTTGTGATGCTTGTCATATTATGATTGTCATGCATTGATATACTGTATATGTTATTCTCTCAGCAAAGATCCTAGAGTATTGTAAATTAATGCTCAAAATTTAACAAACCTAGGGCTATATATTGGTTAAATCCATCCCCGGATGACCCTGTATCCACAGCATTTGGTCCATATGCATCCTTTTGGGACACCTCTCTAGGGAAACAATGGTCCCACCTAGCATTACATCCAGAGGTAGAATCTTCCCCTCTTCGTTGGGATCCCCATGCTTAACGCTTGGCTCCAGTCTATGAACTCATGGACCAATTAGACCAACGTGGAAAAGAAATTCAACGCCAAAGTCTCTCACAGAGAAGAGACACCTCAAAAATTCCCATATTTCAACATACCCCAATTCGTTTATTATCTATTGCTTCACCGGAAACACCCATACATAATGTGACCACTTACGAACCTGGTCAACCCCCATTTCCCGCGAGTACACCTCTTAATCAGGAGACCAGTTCCATACCCCAAGTGACTCAAACCATTGAAGGACAATTTTCCAACACCCTAGTTACTACTTCTAGAACACTACCTCCTCCCCCGCCCAAAAATTCGAGGGTAGGATACTCTTTACCTCCTAATTTCATCATAAGTAATGTTCCTCCGCTAGTAAGTCTGCATCAACTCATTGCGAGTCAACCATCCACAAGCAGTCAAAACATTGTTACTTGGGGGAAACCCCTATTCTCTAGCCATAATATGAGTGGAGGACTTCCAATCGGTCATTCCGTTGGCATCTCCTTATCTGTTGTGGGATCCACCCTGGGATTACATCATGGTGGAGTTCCATCCAACTCAACTCAACCACTATGGAGTCATGCGTATCCAGGTTATTTTAACCCTGTGTCAGGACAATTCAATCCTAGAAACATACTCCACGAGATATCGTATCCCGTAAACCCATACACTCCATGGGGACATTATAACGTTGCACCAATTGGACCCCCACCAACTTTTCCTCATGTCCCACCACTCTCACCACCGTTTGGTCCACCTCCACCTCCTTCCGGAGGTGGTGGACCCCCACCTCATTCCGGAGGGGGTGGACCTCCACCTTCTAGCGAAGGTGGAGGCCCAACCCATTTTGGCAATGGAGGCCCACCATACTCCAGTGGCGGAGGCGGAGGACCCCACCTTTTGGCAGCGACGAACACCCACCTTTTGGAGGAGGACCACCTTATTTTGGAGGTGGAGGAATACCACATTCTGGCAGCGGCGGACCCCCACATTTTGGAGGAGGCCCTCCTTATTCTGGAGGTGGTGGCCCACCCTATTCCGGCGGTGGACCCCCTTATTCCGGCGGTGGAGGAGGACCTCCACCTTCCGATGGGGCCCACCTTATTCTGACAGTGGAGGACCCCCACCTTCTGGCGACGGACCACCCTATTATGGCGGACGATCACCATCTGGCCCACCACCCAATCCAGGCATCCCACCCTCTTATGGACAATTCCCTAAGGGAGGACCTTATAATCAATTGATTCAAGGTCAAACTGGTACACAAATGCCATATCAATACTACCTGTATCCGCAACCGAACCAACATCTCCCTTTTCTGGCTACTCTGGGTCTACCAGATCTGTCTCGGTTGACAAACGATCCCATCTTACATGGTTATAACTGACCACCCATTCTGGTCAAATTTCCCTCTGATATTCCAAAGTTTGACGACAAGCTCGGTGAGGACCCAAAGAACAATGTGATAACTTACCATCTATGGTTTTCATCTAATTCCTTGATGGATGATTCAATCCGTCTAAGGTTATTTCAACAAACCCTCACCGGTACAGCTGCCAAGTGGTATATTGAATTACCACCGCATTCATTTCCTAATTTCCACTCTCTTGCTATGTCCTTCCTGACTCATTTACAGTTACCCATATGCTACGAGACTGGTACGGACTTACTGAATTCGCTCCGCCAAACCACCGCAACTCATATATCCGACCATATCCATGAGTGGCAGAGGATATGACGTCTCATTAAGGCCCCCATTCTAGAACAATTATTAGTGGACTGGTTCACAAAGTCTCTTTTACCCACCGTAGCTCAATCTGTGGCGATGGGTGGGGCCGTCACAGAGGAACAAGCTATTGCTCGTGCCTAGTACTTAGACCTTGTCTATGCTCAATCTAGCACATTGTATGACATTGTTCTGGACGCCCCCCACCCTACATACGATCCTGCAAAACCACCTAAGGTACCTCAGGCTAACGACATCATCGATTCCCTTAACTCCCAGCCTTCTACTCAAACCGGTGGATCGTCGAACCACCATGGTTCTTCCCCACCCTCATCACAAGCTGGAAGCAACACCACCAAGTCACCCAACCCTGCTCCCACTGAGGAGGTGAATTCTATTCAGCCAGCTTCACCTCAGAAATACGGTGGCAAGAATAAGACCAAAGGTAAACCCAAGAAGTCTTCCAACTAGTAGGAACATAAGAACCCACCTAAGGACACAAAACAGAAATGGAAGGTCAAGTATCCTTGTTTACTATAAGGCGGTGACCATTTCTCCAAAGAGTTCCCACATAGAGACGAAGTGCAAAAGTTTCTTAAAGGACACTCCATAACGCAGTTCTCAACGATCCCTTCCCCACCCAGAATAAACAAATGATAACCCAACCCTCTCCTTCTCAAGGAGAAACATCCTCCACCGCGCATGTTCTCATGATGCGTAGTGAAACGGTTAACCTGAATACATGATCATGATCATACAACTCGATCCCTCCTAAGGAACCCGCCAGAAGTAATACTAAAAAAGAGTCCACCTCTATTCTAGATATTTCCGTGCCGCAAGGTCCTCTCACCATTGAGAAAACTTCATTAGAGTCAGTGTTGCGTCCGCCTAAGAGCACGATTCGAAAAGCAGTTTTCAATCCTAATGCTCGGGAAGCTCAGAACAACAACATCGTAGAGGACTTGGTGCAAGCTCCTTGTGCCATGTCGACGCTAGAGGTCTTGCAGAATTTCCCCAATCAACGCAATACTCTTCTCGCTGCCATCGGCGCGGTAGACCCGGATTCCTCGAATACAATCATGTTTAGACTTGAGTACTTTAAATCGAGGCTTTCCCACCAGCTGGCTTTCCAATTTTCCATGAAGGTTGCTGGGAAGACAATCCATCGTACTGTACCAGACGAAGGTGCTTCTACCTCAGTCATGTCATTATCTTGTTGGAGAGCCATTGGTTCTCCTAAGTTAAACCGTTCTCCTACTACCCTGAAAGCATTCGATGGTTGTGGATTCCAACCTCACGGACTCTTACAAGCCTTAGCAGTAGAGTTGGGGGGAAATACTGTAACCATTAGCGTGGAATTGGTCACTTCCCCTTTGGATTATAATCTCTTACTTGGTCGTAATTGGTTTTATGCCATGATTGCGGTCACGTCATCCATCTTCCGCATTGTGCAATTCCCCCATCAAGGCCGAATTGTCACCGTTGACCAATTGGACGTATGTACACCGGACATCGCTACTCATCCCGATGATAACATCCCTTTATTAGGGAAATATTCACAGTTATATGAGAGCGTGGGGTTCAACCTCATAAAAGATTCATCTCTTATGGGTGTCTTTCCAACCCCGGATCCCCCTAACCATGTTGCCACGGTGAACATGATCTCCTCCATGATTCCATCATCTTCCAACTCTCCAGATTGATGGCTCGTACCCGATGAGGCCACCATGCATTTGATTGGAGACACCATGCCTCTCTCACCAGCTAAAGCTATTAATGAGGCTATCTAGTCAGCCCCTGAGGACCACTTGGTTGTGGCCTCTACATCTTGTTCTCTACAGTGGATGTCATCCTTACTAGATCCTCTTCTCTGAACTTTTCATTCTGACGAGTCCATTATGGAAATTATGAGCACAGATGACCCCTCGTGGGAAGACCTTCACCATCGATCGTCTTTCCTACCCCAATTAGACTTTGTGGAGAACAGCATCACAACCATTTTCACACCAGATGTCTATCCTTTCCCACAGTCACTGATCCTCACTTGCGATATGGTGACTGAGGGAAACTTGGTGAACATTGATCCCACCATTCTGATTCACATCTCGGTTACCCCTGGTGTCGTGGAACATATTCATTTAGGCCAGAACTGTTCTCCCGAAGAGATCAACATGTACACGGCCTTATTCAAACAATTTCGCGACGTGTTCGCTTGGACCTATGAGGAAATGCCCGAGATAGATCTTTCCATTGTTTCGCATGAGATCAAAACCTATCTCGACGCAAAACTTGTCCGCCAAAAGTTACGACTAGTGCACCCTCGAAAAAATGTGGCAATTAAAGCTGAAATTGAAAATCTCTTGAAGGTCGGCTTTATTTACCATGTTCCTTTAACAGAATGGGTCTCCAATGTCGTCCTTATGGCCAAGAAACAGGGAACTATCCGCGTTTGTGTCGATTATAGGGATCTGAACAAGGCTTGTCCTAAGGATAACTACCCCACTCCCTTCATCGATCATATCATTGACAATTGTGCCGAGAGTGTCATCTTCTCATTTATGGATGGATTTTTTGGTTACAACCAAATTGAGACCCACCCAACTGACCAACATAAGACTGCTTTCATCTGCCCCTCGGGTACATTTGCTTATCGTAAACTCCCTTTTGGCCTCAAAAATTCTGGTGCTACATTCCAGCGGGCCATGTCATACGCTTTTCATGATGTGAAGGACTTTGTGGAGCCTTATCTCGACAATCTCCCTGCTCATTCACAGCATCGCGAGTTCCACATCGACCATCTGACGATAGTATTCCTCAGATGCAGGCAGTATAACATCCGTATGAATCCCCACAAGTGCATATTTTGCATCGAATCAGGATGCCTCCTAGGATTCATCATTTCTAAAGATGGGATCCACATTGATCCCTTGAAGGTGGAAGCCATTGTTGCTCTCCCAGCTCCCACTGACACCCCAGAACTACAAAGTTTGCAAGGGAAGGAAAACTACTTACAGCGTTTTATTTGTAATTTCGCTTAAAATACACAGGGCTATATGCGATTACTGAAGAAGGACGTCCCCTTCATTAGGGACGACCAAGCACAACAATCCTTCGACAGTTTGAAACATGCCATTACCCACGCCCCTGTGCTCCAACCGACCAATTACAATAAGGATTATATCCTTTACCTTGTCGCTTCCGCCACCACAATTGCCATGGTCTTGGTCCAGGAAGATGATAATGCCCAGGAACATGTGATCTATTACTTAAGTAAGGGTCTTATTGAATCTGAAACCCGTTATTTGCATGTCGAGAAACTCGCTCTCGCGACAATTATTGTCGTCCAAAATTTCTGGCACTACATGCTGCTTCGCACCACTACCATTATTGCCGACTCAAACCCCATGTACCACATCCTTACACGTTAGGTGCTCGGGGGCAAGTATTCACGTTGGACCGTGATACTTCAGGAATTTGATCTCCTATTCGATAAGGCCAAGTCAAATAAATCTCTAGTCTTTTCGGATCTCATTTGTGATCTTCCCCGTGTTGATTCAAGAACTGAGCCCAACAATTCTCTCCCAAATCAGTCGTTGTTTCTCATCAACACGTCAGACCCATGGTATGCAGATATCACCTTATATCTTCAAACCCAACGGTTCAACCCCCAAATGTCTCATGACGACCGTCGTCATATATGCCACCATGCCAAATATTACTTAATTATTGGCGATACCCTATACCGCCGTGGTGTTGATTCCATTCTTCGACGTTGTCTGACACACAAGGAGGCCGAACACATACTGAATTACTGTCACACTAGGGCTTGTGGCAATCATCTCTCTAGGATGGATACGACCCAGAAGATAATACGCATGTGATATTACTTTCCTTCAATCTTAAAAGATTGCATTGATCCCTTTAAGAAGTGTCCCCCATGCCAGCACTTTCAATCTAAAAAGCGCTCCCATCCATCCCCTTTACACCCGGTTATTGTCGTCAGTCCCTTTGCTAAATGGGGCATATATTTCATGCACTGTAAGCCTACCTTGGTCGGGGGGAATGGTTACGTCATTTAGCTGTGGATTATTTTAATAAATGGGCCGAGGCAATTCATACATATAACGAAGATGGCAAAACCACTGCACTCTTCATGTTTAATCATGTCATTGCACATTTTGGAGTTCCACAAGCCATAGTCACCGATCATGGATCTCACTTTCAAAACTACATGGTAGATGAATTGAGCACCAGAGTGGGTTTTCGCCATGAAAACTCAACCCCTTACTACCCACAGTCCAATGGACAAGTAGAGGCCATTAATAAGGTCTTGAAAACCATGATTCAACGCATGGTGGGTACACACAAATCAAACTGGCATAACATGCTTTTTTTGCACTATGGGCATACCGGACCTCCGTCAAGACTGCCACCGGATTCACACCATTCCAATTAGTATATGGATTGGAGGAAGTCCTACCACTAGGGTGCGAGATTTCGTCACTGAAACACGCAGTTGAACTTCTCCCGAACACCACTGCCCCAGAAGAACACTTCCTTCACCTAGCAAAACTCGATGAGACCCGTCGCAATGCTGCTCTGGCCAACGAGGCACATAAGAAACGCATCAAAGCTCAGTATGATAATTCAGTTAAACCTCATGTCTTCAACGAGGGTGATTTGGTCCTCACATATGACCAAAAGCACGATAAGTTGGGGGCAGGTAAGTTTGAGTCCATGTGGCATGGGCCATAAATCGTAAAATGTGTCTTGGAGAAGGGAGCATACGAGCTAGAAGATTATGATGGAATATCTCTAGGGGAGCCTCGCAATGGGCTCTACCTAAATAGAACTTATGCTTGAGTCTTTCACGCATTAGTACCTTGTATATCCTGTACATGATGTGTGTTTTGTGTGGTGTGATCCTTTGCTTTAAGTGTGTTAGGATCTTGGTTTTTTACGCTTATGTCATGTCCTTCCTATGTGTGCAAATGACAACCTGCTTTGAATTCGCGGATGGCGCCAGCCGGCATACCCGCAACCTCGCCTCGGCAACTTGGGTACTTTATTCCCCTACCGGTGAGCTCATTAGTTCAGGAGGGAGTTGTCTAGGCTATGCAACCAACAGCGTCGCTGAGTATCACGTGGTGATTGGAGTCTTAAACAACGCCCTTTCCCTAGGTATGGACCACATTGTCGTTCACCTTGAATCACAATTAGTGGTCTCCCATCTCAACCGAGTCTATGCCATCCATGATCCCACATTACTCCGTCTTTTTAGACGAGTACATCTCTTAGAGAGGTCCTTCGAATCCATTCAGTACCTACACAAGAGACATAAACACAGCTGCGGAATCCATGGCCAATTTCATTTTGGATTGGTACATTGCACACACATAAAATAATCGTGAATCATAAAAATGTCATGACATGTATATAATGCATAAAAACAAACACATATATAAGATCCCACATTCATCTATAAGAACACAATATGTATAAATCCGTCAATAGAGTCTGTATATATCAAGTCGGTAAAAAATACAAAATGTAGTGTTGAATACAAAATCTGAAGCATGAAAGCTTTCAATAGATATCATCCGGTACAAAATATGAAGCTCATGTCTTTTAGTACATATACATATACATGAGTGTAGCCTCCACGACACTCGTGGTAGCAGATCACCGCCCTCGCTACTTTTCTAATCAGCAAGCCAAAATGCTCAAACACACCAACTGTATGTCACTGATAGTTGTGGGGGAGGGAATGGACTGTTGGCTCCTCGATATCTAATGTCAGCCTCCGAAGTTTCTCCTCCACCTCCTTCATCTCCTCAATGACATCCCGTGTCGCGGGGCCTATCTCCGGCACAGCCCCTCTCCTTGCAATAGGAGAGACTCCGACCGGCCGTACTGGGCCCACATCTACATAAAAAATGTAACGATTATCAGTACTAATCCAAAAAAATCTAATATATATAAAATGAAAAACACAGTCAAGTTGTTGTTCTTACTGATATCACCCCACTGCGCTCCCTCAGGAAGCACTAGGTCAATATCGCCTCTGAAGTCGGTCCCATCATAGGGGAAATCCTCGACCATGAGGAGTTGGACCCTCAACCAACCAAAGAAATCTATACTGAAACCAATAATGGGATCCCCGTCACTATGATGGGCCATCACCTATTCCCATCAAATCATGTGAGGGTCCCATGCATCCCGATCATCGACCTCAACCTGTGGACGTAGGTGTGGTACTCGTTCCATAAAGAATGAGACTACCACGGAACCATAAACAAATTGCTTCAACGCCCAGCGCTGGCATTTGGTCAACTGATCTCGTAAACTGGTGAGAAGTCCCTCACACCAATTGAACACTGTCGGGTCCATACACTCCTTGGAATACATCATTAGGGATTTACTCGCCAGATGAGGAGATCTGCTGCCAGTGACTCTCACAATGGTGAACAGGATGGTCCAAAGTGGTCGATCTCTCACCTCCTTGATGGGAATTTTCCTACCTGCCATCTGTGTACCGGCATGGCACCACTGATCTATGAGACCCTCCATAGTGAAACCACCTCCTCGTGATCTAGATAGTGCTACGGGATTTCCCCATCGGGATAGCCCCATCAAGAAATAGATTCCCTCGACATCTATCATTAGAGTGTGCACGTCGATCTGAATATTTTGTTGCACCGGATCCCAGCATTGGATCAGGTACTCCAACAGTGTAGCTTGGGCCCTCATGCCCGGAACCTAGAAGTACTTCAGTAGTCCGCAATTCCTCAATGCAGCCATGCATTGAGGGTCATTCTCCACTTGGGCATCATCGAGCTCATGCTCCCTTTCATGCCACTCAATCATTTTTATCACTCCAACCCTGTCAAATAGCCCATAAAAACGCTATTAGAGTCTTTCCAACTCATCAAAAACACTTTTCTTTGGTTGGATTTTGAACATGCCATACGGAATTTCGTCGGCGCAGCCCCTCCTTGCGGATAGGGCACCTCCGGCATAAGACATTAGTTCAGGATTTGCGCCGGTGTAGGCTTGGCGTAGTTCCCGAAAGGGGAGACTGCACCGGCCCGCGAATGCAATATCCCCCACCAAGCAAGCTCAAAACCCAAGAAAATAAAAAATGTAATCTACTGGAAAGAAAGAAGGCTAAGTTAAGGGTTACCTTTCACTGACGGCGCCGCAAATGGTCTATCGTAGCTCACGAAATCATAACTGGAAAAAAAACTCCAAATGGTACTCCTCACCTCTCCAACTTGGCAAAAACAAATAGTAATTGATTTTTACTATTTACCCCTTTTTATATTCAAAAAGAGCATATTCTTTTTTTAATTTTATTCTATGGTGGGTTATTTTTCTATAGTTGAGATTATTTCTATATTTGAATACCCGGTTAATCATTTTGACCTAGTTTCGAAGCTTGCAGGTGAAGTTAAGTACCTTATTAATACTGTTTTTTTGCAATTGTGGTCATCTCTCACATGCTATCAGGTATGAACAACTCGTTGAGCGTTTTTATGTCATTATTTCGCTCGTTAAATTCAATTATTAATGACACCGAGCTAACTTTTTGTTCTTTCTCGTGCTCGTAAAATGATGAGAATAAGTCACCGAGCTATAGTTTATCACTTTTTTGGGCTTGTTAAACTTCCATGAAAAAGGAACCCCTCGGAGTCTTTCTTTAAGCTCTTTTCAGGCTCTCGAAATACAAAAAGATTTCCAAGCGAACTTGATGCGTTCACGCTTGTAAAAATATTTGAACGGTCGTCTTTCTGGTGATAGTTTACCCCTTTTTTGGACCAGGAGGCACTATTTACGAAAAAGAAATAGTCCATCCAATCATGACTGGAAGAGTCCTCTCTCGCGTTGTTTTACCCTTTTTCGGGTGAAAAAGCTAACTTTACGAAAAAGGACCTTTGGAGTCTTCTTTAGTTCTTTTCAGACTCTCTAAATATGAAATTACACCGAGTTTACATTCTATGAACTCGTTAAAATTCAACATTGAAGGTCCCGTCATGGGATGAACCCCTTCTATCCTAGTTTCATAAAACGTTTGGGATTGGAATCGTCCATGGGATGAGCTATACCGAGCATCTGTTTACCCTCCTCAAGCTCGTTAAAAACAAATGAGGCACTCATCATTCATGATGGGGAAAAGGAAATATTTTGTGTTACACTGTAGTTTATGGAAGTACATAGTCGCTCTTGAACATGGCACTCATTTGGGTTTCCATTCAGTACTTGGGTAATATGTTTGTCTTTGATTCCTACTAATTTCACGAGTCTTATCACTCCTTTGGGTCATCCAAAGAATTCTTCCATCATCAGTTTCATTGGGGGTTGTTATTTTTCTCGTCATGTCAATACTGCCAATTCATGCCATGCCCGTGTTCAAGAGATGTTCATTACTCATCATCTACATTTAGTACACCTTCCATCATGTTGGTCTACCCTGAGTCAGTCTTGCATATTACTCTACCGTCTAATCTACTTCAAACATATGTTATCGAGTTTCATGGAGATGATGGGGGATTCATCATGGCCCTCCTTCGACAGATTCATCCTTGCCGACTTCAACACATCATCCAAGTATTGAATCTAGAAACCCATCGAGTACCTTGGGCATGCATGCCTTAATGGAAGGTTACCTCGCTTTCAACATGAGTTTACATCATTGACTCTTGATTGAAATATTTCATCGAGCGTTCGACCTTAACTCATTGATTCACGCTCGTTGATGTGTACTATGATACCTTGGGGATCATTGACATCAATGGTGATTTTCATCACGCTTGTTAACGGTATACATCAATGACCAGTAATCAAGTGGTTTCTACAATGTTTGACTCCAAGACATTGTAATCACATGGATAGATTCGTATCATTGCAGGTTCGGATGAAGACCCTGAGGTAAATCATATCTTTCCTAGGTTGCGTTGGAGATTGTTTGAGTCATATTACACGGATCCACTTTGTTATATTGGTCGTGGTTGTGTTATCATCTCATCATGGATCTACGATTGTGTTTAATATCCGTGATTGTGTTCAGTCAGTCCCTACTACCATGGATCTGCATTGTATTGGTCGAAAACCATGTTGAGAGTCATGTGAGACTTGGATCTCAGAGTCAATTGTACTGCAGCAACATCTTCCAACTGACAAGTCCTTGACATCCATATTTCAAAGCATTTCACCTATCTTGTTTTACCAGCTTCATGCTTTGGGGGGCATTCTGTTACACATAAATCTCGTCATCATGAGACCCATGTCCACTTAGTGCCTTGATCCTTGAAGTCCTCCTGATCAAGCAGTCAATTAAAGCAAGTTGTTGACCTTTTTCCACAATTTCTAGTTGTGCCGGCACAGATTGCCTTCTAACAAGGAGCGCCCAACTAGGTCAGGCGCAAATTGACTTCTGTCAGACTGCGTCGGTGGCTCAGGTTTCCTTTGTGCATCCTATGCCTTCCCTCTCAAGTGCAAGTTGCCCTCATACAACATGCGCTGGTGTTGGTTAAATTGGATAAAAGTGGATTTCGAGCGAATTCTAGAAAGTGGATGAGGTGTATATCTATCCCTAACTTGTAGGTGAGTTGTCCTACAGTTCCCTAACCTCAAGGAAGGATCCCTTAGTCCTCTCCCCATAATCCTCAACCTACTCTACCCACTTGGTCTTATAAATACAAATCTCCTCTCCATTCCAAAGGGAGGAAGTCTATAGCACTTACATGCTGGTGGAATTAACCTAGGTGATCCCTATCCATCTCTTAGGAGGCATACATTTCCTTTGGAGGCATTGGCTTGGCTTGTTGGAGGAAGATTGCAACGTTAAGGCTTGGGTTGTAATCATCACTCTTCTATGTATTTATCACTCATTTACAGTAATATAATCTATTTCCATAAATTTCTTTGTGTTAATGAGGTTAATGATGTTTAGAGTTCAATTCCTTAACTGTTTACGTAGATCAGTTAGTGTTTAGATATACTTTTACTACTCATTTGTCTCTATGTGCTTTGACAGGTTTTACAGCTATGAATTTGACGACCATGAAGATGGGAGCAACAAAGAGGAGAAGGATCTATGAATCTAAAGGTAAGGTATCTAATTACCTTGATCTCTAATTGATATAGGAAAGTAGTTTTATATTCTGTCTCTATTTATTCTAGATCCGCTTGGACTAGGGAGATCATGCTCGCGTCCGCTCGAGTAGATTGTCTGAAAACACTGACTCAAAGCATGCAAATATGGATGAATCTATGCAAGTATTTTCCTTTCGATGAACTTCTAGCTATGGAAGGGAGAGTTCTTTTTCATTCCCAAAAGTAAGAGACACAAATCCAACTTTTTTGAAAAAGAAAATACCCACTTTTTGTTTTTTCTTTTCAATTTATGTGCCAAATCAAAGTATGAATCACTCTTTCACACCAAATACATCCAAAAATGAATTGAAAAACAAATTTTGTGTTTCCTTTTTTGCTTCAAATGAGCCTAAAAATGACAAGTAAAAGAAAGGAAGCTTCTTGGATTGCAAAAATGTTTCACATCAAGTGAAGAAGAAAAAAGGGTTTTGAAAAGTTTCCAAGCAAATTTCAAGAAATCAAAAAATGCATAGATTCTTTCACAAAGCAATCAATTTCCAATGATTTTCTCCAAGTATGCAAAATAAATATGTAAAATGTAAGAAATCAAATCACTTTTGCAATATTGAAGTAAAGGAGCCAAGTAGATAATCTACTCCTTGTCACTTTCACTCAAAAAAAATCCAAATCATATAAATGAAAAAATCAAACAAACCAAGCAAGCTTTTAGACCTTCATATCAGGGGTAGAGGAGCTTGTAAATTATTAGACCAAATGCAGGGGTTAAAGAAGGTGATAAGAGGATAGGGATGGCTATGACAGTCTTCCAATCTTCAACACACTTGCAACATTTGCATATTTACTCTTCAAACCAAATGAGGTCTAAAAGAAAACCAAAATGTGGAAATCATGATGGAATCCAACAAAGTTGATCAAGATCAAATGACAGAAAACAAATGAAAAACGAAAACCAAACTCCAATCAGATGAAAAAATTGAGCTTCAATGTGAGTTACAAGGAATTTTCTCTCCCTATAAAACCACACATGCCTGAAAATATGATATTTTTGCGTTATGGGCTATTGTGGGGGCGCGGAAATTTAAGGATTTTCATTTTGTAATGCATAGGAGGGGCGCAAAAATATGTTGTAGAGAGGAAAGGGAGAATATATGAGATAGAGATCATCAATATCTGAAGTTTTTAAGACTCAGAGAGCCCAACAATGAAGACCAGGATGGAAATAAAGATCAAAACTAAGTAATTTGCAGAGGTAGGAGATAAAATATTAAAGATTCAATGGAAAATTTAACATGGGAAAGTCCCCAGCGGATTCACCAATTTCTATGTTAGAGAATTCGTCCTACGGATAGTTAAACCCTCTCATAGACTAAACTAAATTTCTAAATGTTTAATCTATGAAAGAAACAAAACAAATGGTAATCTTATTCTCCAAGATCTATCACTATGGATAAACTATTGGACATGGAAGAGGAAAGGAAGAAGTGAAACTTACCTCCAACCTAAAGGCTACCCTAGCTCCAGTTCCAAGTTTGATCTCCAAAGCTTGAACCTATTGAACAAGAATAAGAACCAAGACTTCCAAGCAAGTAGATGTATTGATCTATATCCAATTTAAAACATATCATGCATAAATATGATGAGAAACAGAATATGGGAGAATGAGCCAAGTTATCATTAACAAAGCTCTCCTTCCAAGATGATAGCGTCTCCTTCCAAGCTCTCCTTTTCTACCTCTGCAAGAATGCTAAGATCATAGGTTTGATGCCTCCAAAAGTTCTCCCCGTAGCTCATGGATGGCCTCCTTCTTATAGGATTTGGGAGACCAACCACTAGGAGAAAATGATGGATCTAGGTGAGTAAAAGATGGATCAAGGAGCTGAATCATACCAAGGAAGGAGGGTGAGATGAGATTCGAAGGGAATCCCTGTCCCATACAAATATCTTTGAGATTCAAGATCCAAAGACCAAGGAAAGTGGTTCTTGAGGGATTTCCGCACCTCTAGAACTAAGCAGGGCGTGAAAATGTTGAAATTTTCGCACCCACAAAGATGTGCAGAGTGCGAAAATGTTGTATTTTCTTGCCTTGCACTTTGGGAAGGGCACAAAAATATCTCTAATGTGGGATTGGTGAAGTGGAATTCGACCCCCAGGTGGTGGATTTGCCTCCAAGTATGACTAAGGAAGGGACCAGTAAGGTGAAAGAGGTTCTCAATACTCTTAGGACGTATGAACATCATGTTCGTCATGGCCATATGGCATGAAGGATCTCAATGGTGTACAGAGTTACAATTTGAGGTATAATAGTATTGTTTGAGAAGACTTGGGACATAAAGAGAGGATTAGATTGTGTCTATCAGATCATTTTAGCATGCCTCTTGATCAGCCTGTGTGAAGAATATTGAATATTGTTGGGACAACATTATTGGAGCAAACTTGGACCATCCTACCTAGCAGTAGATCATGCACAAGTTGGAGCTTATGTCCAGGGGGGTTGTAGCCTCCCTCATGTTGCAACAGGAGAACAAAAAAGTTCAAGCTTCATGTCAATTGGTGCTAACAAACCCAGGAGGGTCGGTACCTCCATTGAGTTGTAACTCATAAACCTTGGAGATTGGTGTCTCCACAAGTTCATGTTATCAAACTATAGTTTGATCAAAATCTATTATTGAGTTCCCATATACATCTTGTGTACTATTGTTTGATGAGGACTTATTGATGATATATCTTGTACATGATTATTGATGGATGCATGACTATATATGTGGATGAACGAATAATTGGTTAATGTATTGAGAAAATAAATATAAATTGGATAACTATGCATGACATTGATTCACCGCGCCCCCTCTCAATGTCATTGTGTGTTCAACACATAGGTCAAGGTTTCTTAAGGTCATGGGTCAATTGAAACTTCAAAACTCATGTGATGATGGAACCATGACAATTTGTATTATAATTTTTAGCCACCATAAGAGGATAGACATTGAAACTTGATCAACCACAAACAAAATGCACCTTTTCAATGTAGTGATTTTTAGGTTTTCTTAAGGTCATGGGTTAATTGAAACTCTTCAAAACTCCTAGGCATGATGGAACCATGAATAGTAAAGAGTTTTGCAATGGAATGAAAGTGGTGGAGCCATGACTCATCATTGCAAAATTAAGTTTGAGCAAGAAATTTATAGCTTAAAAAAATAAACATTTTCTTTATCATTATGTCCCTAAGATATACTCACCGTTTGGGTTGCATTAGTTCGTCCATACAATGTTGATATTTTTGCAATTGCAATGTTAATGGTAAGTTTGAATTTTTGGTATTAAATTGAATTTTAAAAAAAATATGATTTGTGGATTGTGCATCGACGTCAATCTCGATTCCTGGAGTGGGGGTGTGTCGATAGTGTTTCATCACCCTCCATCCTTAGAATGTAATCCCCACTTTCACCTCTGCATTTAAGCTTCCCTTTGTTTACCTGGGAGCCAGGGGTTGGTGTGGTGAGGTGTACCTTAGGTTGTTACATTGCATGTACTATGTTATGTGGTATTTTTCCAGGTGTACCTTGTGTTTTTGCTCAACATTCATTCTAGTGTGGTGGCCCTAGGATTTAACCTCGACTATTTGGCATGTGTTGTATCCTTAGCATTCATTCTGGTTTAGCACTAGTAACCTCTTAGGACTTAACCTAGACTGCTCGGCATGTGTTGTATCCTCGGCATTCAATATGGCATGGTGGCATTTAAGATCTGTTGCAATCTTGGGATTTAACCTAGATTGTTTGGCATTTGCATTTATCTCAAAGCTAGGAGGTGGGTTTGCGAGGGTTGTATCCTCGTCATTTAATCTAGCGTGGTGGCTTGTAACCTTAGCATTTTACATGGTTGTTTACATTTAGTTTGGTTTTTGTTGTGGCGTTGGGAAATTATAATATGTATATGTTTTTCCATTCATTCTATAGTTCTGGAAAGATTTGTCCATGATAGCTATGGATATTTAGTACACTGTGGTGGAAACTTTGTTCTTGAATCCGTTGTTGTAGGTATTTTATTCGGGTCTTTTTTGTTGAAACGGAAGAAAAAAAGGAATGGTGTGCTATCAATCGAGTAAATTGAAATAATTCAACAATCGAGTATATTGTTTATTTAAATGCATATTTCTATGCAGACGCATAATGAGCAGTGTATGTTTTCCCTCGTTCACCAATTTAGATTCAGGCTAGTGAATAGGGGAGTCCTTGTGATGCAAGCTATTGAACCTATGATGAGAGTTACTGTTGCCCCAATGTGGTCTGTGGATAGGGGGTTAGTGGATGCCTAGATATGGGCCCTTAGTTTTCTTCTACTTAGCCCAGATTAATATGGTCGGATCCTAGCTTTTATGTTACTTAGCCTAGCTAAACATGGTAAGTAGACACCTAGGTTTGAGTTATCACAATTAAAATAAGGCCATGGCTTCTCATCCACACCTTTTGGTGACAGAGTAAGTGCAAGATGGTCTGGAGAAAATAAATTCGAGTCATTATTCGCTATAATTTAGAAGGGAAGGGGAGAGCTGTATGGAGGGAAAGGGTCTCTCATTGATAGAAAAATAGGTGGTAGTAACAAGGTAACCGTACGGGAACCTGCTACTGGATCAAATCCCATTTTTTCTTAGATAAGGTGTTACATTGGCAGCCTTCAACATATAAATATTTATAAGAATAATTACATATATTATATAATGAATACGGGATCATCGGTCGACTCTACCTCAATTCACCATGTTAACCCTATACAAAAGGTCGATTTTCTGTACCAGCTTCTTCTACCCATACCGCAATTGAAGCACCTAAAGGAGAATGTGAATGTAAGTCCCTTTAGATTTGAACCACTTTGTTGGGCCTATTGTAAGATGGAACATGTGATCCCATATCGCCGGTATGTAACTTCCTATGCCATATGTTCTGAGGTTCCTTGGGAGACTTGGTCAAAGTCTGCTAAAAACAGTAAGTTATTAAGCTATATAGACCTTGGTTGAATTGAATCCCCCGTGGAGTGTTTTAATTAGGATTTCTTAGTAGATATAAATGGGGACCACCCTCATCGTGCATGAGAGAGAGGATCTTTCTTATCTCTAGCATTCGTTAACCCACGACATGGTGAAGACATTGTTGGCTGATCCGCTAGCCTGAAGTTTTCTTTAATCCCAATGAATGGTGAAACACTTTGCTCCCATCCTTCCTCTAGAAGGTATATATTGATCCTTTCAGTCCCTTCTCTTTCCATAGCTTTATAGCAAGGATATATTTTCCTTCCTCCAAAGATAATGCCAAGTTCGCATAGTCGAATTTACCATCCGGGTGAAGTCCTATCACCCTGACCTACCTATATTTATTTCCTTCAAATGGAGGGTTACTTAGCGGGTTGAGGGTATGTCTATCGGTATCCATTCCTATAAATCAACTATAAGTTCAATAATACCCCATGGTAAAGCTACGCATGTAAACCCCCATGCCACAATGGTTGTTGGGTTGAGCATAGTCCAAAGGGTGGGGCTCTTAAAGAACGATTTGAGGTCTCTTTCAGATAGGCCCGACAACCTTACATAGATTTATGATATGTATTTGACTTATAGGTTTCCTAACGCTTTATCTACGACTGAGCCATGCAATCTACATAATGACAATTCACCTTCGTATTATCACAATTCTAGTTCTTGTGAGCCTGCTTTCAAGCCTTCAGATTCACCTTCCCATTATTTTAAGCCTTTTTTTTACCTGCTTTTCAGTCCACTGGTCCATACTCTTATCTCCCTTCCCTTTTTAGTGAAACCTATAAGACCTCCTAATAGCCTTTGAACCCTTACGATGAGCCTTTGAATGAGCCTAAGAGTGACTCTTTGCATCCTGCCAAGAGTAACCCTTTTTCAATGTAGTCTAAGTGGCACTATTTTATTTTTATGATCAATAGTCAACGAGGTAGATCTAGTTTCCTACTTTTTCTAATTCCCCTTCAAATTGTTATACATATATGTATGCTTTAGAGAGTCTCTCCCTCTTATCATACTGCTTTTTAAACTTGCGATACTTACGCTTTGTATACACCTTCTACTTCAGCTTTTAATTTGTAACCTGAGACACGCACCTTATTTGCATCCCACTTAATCTACTTTTCATCCTTGTGATTCCTTTCCCATCTTTGCAACCTTCAGACGAGACCTATGAGACTCACACTTCTGACCCCCTTTCGGTTAAATTGATTAGTAGTATAGACTTGCAAGTTGTAACACAAGTAGTACCCACAACACAGAGAAGCCTTATGCATCATATATGTGGTCTAGGTCATCAACATAGAATAGTTATTGGGCTTCGGAGTCGCACTAGTAGTAGTAGTAGTGAAAGTAAGAGGGACACACAGTGAAGGCTCAGGGTTGTTGAAAGCTAAAAGATACACGAAGTATTTTACCATGGGCTCGAATAACGACTCTATGAAGGGATCGAATAAGGCATTTCAAGGGGTGTACCTTATAAGGTCAACACGAATGAGTACCTGGATTTGTCAAAGACTGGCTACCCAAAGGACACATCGTCGATGAATAGTTACTGCAAGTCTTATCCGACCTACCATCCATAAGACAATAAGGGGGTTACAATTCTTATCTAGCTCCTCTAACGGGAGATAAGAAGTGGCTCAAGTCGTTCTACTTCGAGATATCAATCTCATTGTGTGTGTTATATAGTAATGTGGCTAACGTGGGACATAGGACCACAGGGTATAACAATATACGGTTGTGACACATACAGATATCTGGCTATACGAATAATCGCTAGTCGAATGTAGCTCATTCGGACACTTGTAAACATCCAAAAAGTGTCGCACCTACCAGTTGGTATTGTTATCGTAAGTAAAGAGAGAAGCAGAATCAAAATAATCGTAAGCAAAAGAATAGGGTTACATATCATTATTTTACTAGTTAGTTGTATAGTAAGTATCTGAAGGGTAAGTCTCTGGCTTTCCCTAATCCTTCGAGACCTTTGGCTCAGAAACTTGGGAACCTTCAGGATTCTGAGAATGGACTCACTTTTGTAAGCCAATAATGCAAGTTCAAGAAAAAGCTTTCTAGGGTTTTGTTGTTTTTTTGCATATCTTCATCGTTTTAGTGATATGGAGAATTATACATGTGTTTGGTTGCTTGTTACTAAGGTTTCAGTAGATTGTTTGCGATATTGCTATGCAAACCCACAATGAGTAGTGTATGTTTGGAAATACATGGTGCTATCCCCTTTTGAATGAGATGATATACACAGTGGAGATGATGGCTTTGTTGAATTCTCTTGGTTGTGGTGCCAAAGTTTCAATGGTTGGGTACCCACGCCCTTGTTGAACAATTTAGATGCAATCTAGCGATTGTAGGAGTCCTTGCAATGCAAGCTATCGAACTTGTGGTGAGAGTTATTGAGGCCCCGATGTCGTTTGTGAGCGGGGGTAAGTGGATGCATAAAAATGGGTCATTTTTTTTCCATTTGGTTGAGTTAAATATGGTTGGAGCCTAGGTTTTCTGCCACTTAGCCCAGCGAAACATGGTAAGTAGACTCCTAGGTTTGAGATAGTGCAAATAAAATAAGGCCATATCCCCTCAGGCTGAGAATGGATTCACTTTTGATATCTTAGTTGAACATCACTTGCAAAATTTTCATCCCATACCAGTCTGAAATCACTACTATGAAACACTCTTAATTTTTTTTTCTATATGCGAAGAGAAATCACTAAGCTGTAATTCTTTCTGCTATATGTGAAAAGAAATCACTAAGCCGTAAATCACAAAGATTTTTTCTAGAATTTTGTTTGAGTTTATTTTTTCTTTCCATAGAAAATAAAGTTTATTATATTACTTTTCAGAGAAAATTTAGAATAAATTTTCATATGGATGCTCTTGGCATAATATTAGAAGCCTAACTTAAGTATGCAAAATGACAAAATTGATAGTAATTGGCCCCATGAGCTGTGAAAATGTTCCTAGTAGGAATTTAGAAATCCATTAGAAACCTAACTCAATGTTAATCTTCCAAAAAGAGTTATTAACCCCAAAAACAAAAATGTCATTTGTGTTTTACTTCTAAACAAGTGCCTTAATTGTTTTCAACATATATCCATTGCTGTCCTTGTTTAGTAGATACCCATTTAGGTAATTTGTTAGGTGAAGCTTGATGCATTACACTTATAGTTATTTATGAATGGTCCTATGATAAACACTCATCCAAATCACTCAACTTAGATAACCCATATGCAAGTTGATCTCCTTCATATGATTTTTTTCTTATGGGTGTTTGAAGGCCATGGCATCTAGACAAAATTTACACCTCAAGAAATTTGATCCCTCTTGGTTCACACCTCAAGAAATTTGATCCCTCTTAGTTCTTGATAGAAATGGACCTATGTTGGATTTCAATTTCTTTGGACCTATGCTGATTTAAATTTTAGACATGGATTTTTTTAATTATTTTTTATTTGGTTTTAATTTTTAATTTTATGAGCCCACATGATTTTTTTAATTTATTTTTGGTAAACAACACCTCCACCACACTCATGTATAGAGGCTACTCTCTGTGCAATGATTTTCTATTATTTGGAAAAAGTTATGTTTAGCTTACTCAATTAATTTGTTATTTTGTTATTGTAATTATTACAACAAATCATTGCAACGACAGTAGCGATGTGCTCTAGAGGTGTTGAGTATGAGGGAGATGTTGACATTAGGCAGGTGCTATAGAGGTGTTGAGTATGAGGGAGATGTTGTCACATTAAGTTAAGTATAACGTTGCCAAAAATAAAAAGTAATTAAAAAAGTTCATGTCAACCCATAACTTATAAAAATAAAATTTAATTAAAAAAATCCATGCGTGCTCATTAAAAAAAATAAAACCAACATACATCCATCTTACCGAGATGGATCCAATTTATTGACGTGTAAACTTTTTTATCTTAAATTTTATACACGTCAAGAAAAAATTTACACATAAAAAAAATTGGACCCCTGTCCATACTTTTTTTCAGCAGAAAAAAAACTCTATTGATATTCATATAAGAATCAAATAGTACAAAGATCGTCTTGGTTCTTATGCAAGAAACCATATGCTTAGACAGTTCTAGCCATGATAGCCTTGACAAGCAGAGACAAGCTGCTCAAAACATTCTTAAAAAGAACTTACAACACTTTATGTTCAGATATATAAGGCAAATTTGGTTCATTCCCCAGGAGTCTTCACCAAAAAACTTCTTCAAAAAACAGCAGCTAAAAAAGACTTGCAGAAAAGGAAACTTAATCAAAAAAATAGGTGACACCCATATCTAGGATATCACTGTTTAACCATTCCTCCCAGATAAGATCTCCTTCAATGCCATCAAGAGCTTGTTTAGAAAGCTTATCAGCCTACGAGTTGTGTTCTCTATATATATGTTCAAAGGATATGCTCTGAGCCTTTAAGATTTCCTTTCTTGTGCAAATGCACCAGTGCCGAAGATTGGTGACATTAAGGTTGTAATCACCTGTTGCCCATTTGATAGTGACTCGTGAGTCTCCATAGACTTTGATGTCAACTAATCCAAAAATGTTTGCCAATTTTACCACACACCAGAGAGCTAAAAGCTCTGCCTTCATATTGCTTCCAGGCCCACAATTTAAACGAACTGAAAAATAATGATCATCATTGAGAAAAATCACTCCTCCAACCCCACAAACACCATGTTGAGCCGCTCCATCAATGAAAAGAACAGGCTGTGTTACCTTAAAAGAAAAGGAACTGATTCTATCAACCTGTAGCTTGGGATAGTCCTCTTTATATGAATGATACATATTTAAGGCAACCAAACTGCAGACCACTACCTCTGGTTTTTTATCTTTAAAAAGAGCACAGTTCCGAGAATACCATATTTCCCAAGCAATGCAGATAGCTAATGTAAATACTGGCTTGCAATATCTATACCAATTTAATAAACAACAGTTTAAGTCACCCACATCCCAATGGCGAACAATGTTCAATTTCGAGGCACAGAATTCCCAAACTTTGATAGTAAAGCAACATTCCACAAATAAATGATGTGTAGTTTCTGCTTGTTTCATACAAAGACTACATCTACTTGGACCTGAACAACCTCTTTTCAACAAATTCTCCCAAGTCTTAAGCTTATCCTGTAAACCTAGCCATAAGAAACATTTCAATTTCAAGGGGACTTTCCACTTCCATAACCTCTTATACCACCATTGCTGAGGGAATATGTATTTTTCCGGAGAAATTCTGATATAGGCTATCTTAGCAGTCACTAGTCCTGAATTGGGATTCCCGACCCATACTAGAAGATCCCTTTCTGAATTTATCTTGATTCATGCAGCATTAAGAGCCCTAATATAAATATCCCATTCCTGAGCAAGGGATCCAACAAGCCCAAGATATTTAGAGTTCATCCAAACAACATTTGAAAATTTTCTTTGACTCTAAACTATAATTTTATTTAGGGTGGGCCGGCCCAGAGCCTTCAGATATTGCGCCAATCTATCAGAAAGACGAAAGGAGTCCTCCAAACCAAGGATAGGATCCAATCCAACAAGGACATTCCTGCCTGATCCGACCTACCAACAAATGTCTTTTGAGATCCATCTGAAAACTTTCATGAAACCCCTCCAAACTAGAGAGAAATTCCAACCAACCAGCTTAGGATTTCTAATCCAGTCGTGCACATCAGATTTAATATACTTGGATTGTAAAACACTAGACCAAAGGGTGTTCCCAAAGATACCTCTCCACAAGTTTTTTAATCTCAGAGCAAAATTGAAAACACCCAAATCTTTGATTCCCCAACCTCCAAATTTTCCAAGCCTAGAGAGCAATTCCCAGCCAACCATAGTAAGTTTAGACTGTCCCGAATTACCAGTCCATAGATAATTGAAAAAACATTTCCTTAAAGCATTGATTATGGAGGCGGGCACTTCAAGTAGAGAGAACCAATATATCGGAATGCTTGAGAGGACACATTTGACCAATATCAATTTTCCTCCAATGGAGAGAAGTCTAAAAGACCAATGTGAAATACGTTTCTCAACCTTTCTGAGTAACCAAAACCAATCATTGACATGATAATTATTCGGCTTCAGGAAAAATCCCAAATACTTGAAACCATCTTCCATACTAAAACACTTATAAGGCAGAATATCAAAAATTTCTTTCAATTTTTTATCATTCACACCAAATTGAAACAAACTGGATTTTGTACTGCTGACCTTTATTCCAGAAACATTGCAAAAAGTCTTAATAATTTCACTATACCGATTCCATTCATCTGCTAAGTCCATACCTGCAACCAAAACATCATCCGCGAACAGAGTGTGTGTAATCACACAATCCTTTTCCAACTTGATACCTTTGATTAAATTTATGTCCTTTGCTTGGTTGATAATCCTGCTGAAGGCATCCATTATTAGAATGAAAAGGAGCGGGGAAAGTGGACATCCCTGACGAATTCCTCAGGTACAATTGAAAAAGGAAGAGGGGGCGCCATTCACCAAAACAACAATGTTTGTAGTGATTATACAAACCATTATCCAATTAATCATCAAAGGAGGGACACCAATTTGTATAAGTACCAGCCTTAGAAAGGACCAATTCATCCGGTCATATGGTTTTTCTAAATCCATCTTGAGTAAAAAAGCCTTCCTCTTCCAAGTTTTAATAGTATGCAGAAGCTCTTGTGAGATCCCAATAGCATCATGGATCTGTCGACCAGACAAAAATCCAAATTGCTCCACTGAAATGTGTTTCGAAAAGGTAGCCTTCAACCTTCGAGCTATGATTTTTGAGATCAATTTGTAAGCAAGATTACATAGTGCAATCGGGCGAAACTCACCAAAGGAAAGAGGTTTGTTAATTTTAGGAATAAGAGTCACAAAAGTATAATTAAGGGCTCCAGAGATGTAACAATTGAGTCTAGAATAATTTACCATCCTTTTTAAGTCCTCCCCCATCACATAAAAAAAGTGAAGATAAATCTCCACTGACCAGCCATCTGGCCCTGGACTCTTTTCCTTCGCAAAGAGTTTCAGAGTGTCTTGTATTTCATTCAGCTTTACTTCCCTTCCCAAATCCATAGCCTCCTTATCATTGAAGAACCTAGGGAAGAGTCTAGCAACTTTAATTTGTTCCAATAAACAACTTTCCCCAGGGCCTTTATAAAAATTACCAAAGAAATTTACAGCTTCCCTCTTTCAAGGCTCCAAACCTGTGATGACCAAACCCATCGAGTCTTGGACTTCCCAAATATTATTTAAATTTCTTCTAGTAGAAGCATAAGAATGGAAAAATTTAGAGTTTTTATCTCCATGAGATAACCATAAATCTCTGCTTTTGAGTCGCCATTCTTTTTCCTCATTCTGCAGAATTTCTTCTTTTTTCAGTTCATAGTTCTTCAAAGACATGAAGGAATCATGATCCAATGAACTACTGAAATTCTCGTCGAAGGACATTTGAAAGTCTTTTCCAACTGTGTTAACTCCAAGCAATCAACATCTTTTTTGTTCTTTATCCAAATGGTGACAGCTTCTTTTAGACCTCTCATCTTTTGACAGAATAAATCCATAGGATTTGCATTATCCATCGATACCTGCTTCCAATAAGATCTGACCATGGCACAAAAATCATCATTTGATAACCAAGAACTATTGAATTTAAAAGGATAGAAAGCCTTCTGCCCATAGTCATCTAATTGGAGCACAATGGGCCAATGATCGGAGAATTTGATTTCATGAACCCAAGCTCTATGTTTCTGAAAACTATCAAGAAAATCTACTTTCACAGGAAAACGATCGAGCCTCTTGTGAATACCATCTTTTCCAAACCTCCCATTAGTCCAGGTGGGTTTTAATTTAACAGGCCTAACATCCACAAAATCGTAGTCATTTATGAAATTTGTGAAAACCTTAGCCATCCCATCCAATCTGGTTGAATCCCCCCAAACTTCATCAGTTGATATGGTGAAATTCAAATCCCCAACAATGATCATATGATCCAAACTCAACAAATACGAGGACATGAGAGACTCCCAAAACTTTTGTCTATCTCTGTAAGGAGCATATGTATTTAAAATATTTAAATTCAGATTCGTCCCCACATAAAATCCTTTCAACAAGATGCCCCAAGGCGAATGAAAGACCTTAGAGGAGAATAAAACAGGGTTCCAGGCCACAGCTAAACCTCCTGAAAGACCACAAGAACTAACCGCTGCAATCTCCCACCGAGGGAGAATACCACCAAGTTTAGAAACAGTAGAAGGAACATCACACATTGTTTCTTGAAGAAGTACAATACCAGGGCTAGTAACTTAAAAGAGTTTGAGTAAGGCCTGAGCCCTAGATACCTTACCCAACCCACGCACGTTAAGTAAGAGAAAGGACATTAAGAACCAGCATTGGAGGGGAACGCCACTCTAAGGCCCTCAACAGGAACAATACAAATCGAATCAGCCTCTTCTAATCTTTTAGAAATAGGATAGTAAGCCTCAACAACATGCAAACCAGGAGTGACCGAGTCCTTCTTCTTTTTACCCCTTCGTATAGTAACATTTTGGAATTTTAGGGAATTTAAAGGGATGGCATCAGAATTTATGTTAGGATTTTTGGAAAAGGAAGGTAAAGGGGTAAGTTCTGCAACCTTATCATAAACTTCATAACCACATCGGTCAAGAATAGAAATGTATTTTGCAGAGAAATTGACAGAAGGATTGATGGAGGGATTAGTAATTAAGGCAGCATCAATAATAGGATTCTCAAGTGAAATTATCTGGAGAGTCGTCTGCAGAAATAATAACAGGGTTTGCAGGATTGAAACCCTTATCCAAGGGAGACAATTTCAGAAAGACTTCAGACAGACGAGCTTCCAGGGAAACCGAGCCTAAATCTATGTTCAAATTACGACCAACAAGAAGAGATTGTGAACCCCTCCCCGAAATATCAGCAATTCGACCCTCAGATAATCCATGACATAGGATTACTTCTCCCTTAGAAATATGCCTGGATAGGTATTTTTCAGAATTTTCAATAAATTCTAATTCTTCCTTTGAAACGTCAGAAAAAAGAGCAGTAGGTCGAGAAACACACTTACCCGGTTCTGATATCAAATGTTTTGCCACATTTTGCTTGGGGGTTGCGAAATCAGAACCTTCCATGGAGGTTTTCCTAAAACCCAGAATTCGTGGACACTTTGCCTAGACATGACCTGTTTCTCTACAAGCAAAGCATCAGAAAGGGATTTTGAAGAAATCGAGTTTCTACCACCAAGATCTACTCCCCTAGACCGTATCAACTTCAGCAGGCAGACCAAGGCCCATATCCAGTGCAACCATCACTTTGGCATATCTTTAATCCATCCCATGAAAATTATGCTTGTCTATCCGAACAAATTTTCCAACTGTATGTGCCAAACCAACATGATTACTTCTGACCACAACTCAATTGGTAGGCCTGGTATTATCATCAACAAATGACGTATGCCTTGAATCTCTTTCTGAGGATCGAAGTCAACATGCCATCGCTTCAGAAACAGAGAGCCCTTCTTGAACGCCCAGAAGTTTGCTAAAATCTGTTCTAACACCTCTGAGTCAAGAAAAACAAAAAGGATCCATCTATTCATTAGCAAACTAACTCTCGGAGCCATCTTAGTGATAGGAACCCAATCTGCTATTTTGGCCTTTGATCCAGAGGCAAACTCCAATCTACCGACTAGGGCACGACTTGCCAACATCTCAATCCTGTCTAGGTTAAAGTCCACATTAATTTCATAGCGATCTGTGTAGTCACGAGCTTTAACAGTATTCGATAACCTTTTCTGTTTGGCCCTAAATCCAAACAATTTCTTAAATTTTCACACCCCTTCCTCAGCGGGAGACGGTGAGAAAAATTCCTGCACAGGGTTTGACAGTGCAATAGAGTCCCGAGAATGAGAAAAGGGGCCCATATTAAGGGATGACTGGGGCAAAAAGCAGAAACCGAAAGCTGCCAAAACACAGAAACCCTAGCCCCAAACTCTGCCACCTATGCACAAAGCCAAAAAGGGAAAAGGGGGGTCGAGAATCGGACAAGCGTACTTCAGAAAAATAACCCCACCAAGGAAACCAAACACGGAGAAAAAGAACACACAAACCACCTAAACTTTGCACAAGAGAAACTGAAAACTATAGTTAAGGGACGAGAAAGGACAACAACGTAGGCGAGAAATTCCCACTTTTTTTATACTTGGCTGGTATTGGGCTAATCCCGAAGAATTAGCTTGACTCCAAGGCATCGCATGCCCTAAAACGCATCTTCAACCTTCATTTTCAGCCAAATCCTGCAACAAAAAAGAAAAAAAAACAAAACCCTTACCAAGGGAACCCCACGAAACCCCTTTTCTATTATCATGGATTGATTTTTCTTCCGCGAAGAAAGGAAAAATTGACATTTTAACTTAAAATAAGGTTCTATTTTCCTTCACTTACATAATAGATGCCGATCAATTTATGATGGTTTATTAATTCAGTATATAAAAAGCAAATGGAAAAACATTTCATATTTAAAAATTTATATAAAAAAAACTATAATTTTTACTATTATGTATTTATTATGCATTTTTTAAGGTTATAAATTGTTATATTTAAAAATAATAATAATTATAATAAAAAACTCATTAAGACGGAGCATTACTGTATGAATATTCTTAAGTTCAAATTTTGATGAAAATGGAGCCCACGATTATAAATTAACCCAGTTTGACAGAATTATATTCAATATAAATTAAAAATTTAAATGAATATTACAATACAATACGACTTTCTATTTTTCAGTTTGTAAAACAGTTGGAATATTTTAGTTTTCAAAGTACAATCATGTCCCTATCTAATTAGGGAATTAAGACAAATTTAACGCATGGCTTGTTCTGGTAGAAAAAATGGAATATACATATACTTATTTGTAATATTAAAAATGGAATATACATGTATCACTATCTATTTGTAATGTATAAAAATGGAATATACATGTACTTATTTGTAATAATAAAAAAGTTTAATTAATCCTTAATTGGAATATGAGATAGATGGCTTCACCTCCTGATTTCTGTAACTCAACCATTTTCTTGTTCAGTTTCACGATGAGTGCCCCCAATTTCTCCACTGTCCCCTCACTGAATAGGTTATCCCAAGAACTAGTTGTCAAGAAATTTGCATAGTTGGCCCTACTATCTTTGAAGGCTTCACACTTTAAAATAAAATGTTTTTTTTTTTTTTTAAACTTACTAGGAAGTGAAAAATATACACACCCTTTTTCCCAAGCCTCCTTTGGTCTTTTCCAGTGCCCAGTTTCACAATTGAGTTGATGAGAATTGGTTCTTAATTGAATAATAAGGAATATTGATATAATGATTTTCCACCATAGTAGAATGATTTGTAATATTTAAAAACTTAACTCATCATGACCTTCAACTCTCTGAACTAAATCATCCACACTCTTCATTTCTATCAATATTGTTTATGTCTCCACTCCAAGCGCAAAAATAATTGCCAGATTGCAATGCAGGAGGCCTACTTATGGCCTAGTTGGCGTTGATTCCCCTTGTTGGTCCCTTCAATTTTTCTTTTGTATTGGATGCAAGCTCCTCTTCAAAAGACCAATTCCCATGACCACTTGCATGGCGTCAACAATGGCCATCCCCCATATTCCTCGACGAAGTGAACCCATGCTTTCCCACGCCGAACAACTGCCCAAACCATTCAAGGCACGAATCCCCAAGTCGATCCCCGCGCGCGCAATTAATCTCTACCGAAGCACATGGGTTCTTGAAATCCTTCGGCTCCTTCCTTCCATAATTGAAATTACACATAATCCAATACTCATTAAAGTGAGACCACTCATCTTCAAATTCCCTGGTTTCCTTGGCCAACTGAATCTAATGCCAATTGGGGCACATATAAAACCCCCCATGGGACGCTAGAATTTCATACTCGAAGGTGTCCTATAACTGCTTTTCTGGTATCGCACGGTTTTAGGCCCCCTGTTTATCCAAGGATGTGTTTTCTTATACTCTGGTTTGGCATAGCCTGCGACCCTGGTGCTCTGGGAAGGCAGCTCTCTGAGACACTCTCTGCCTTCATAGAGTGCCCAATTGCCAATTGGGTATTGTTATTATTACTCTAATATGTCTAGGAAGAGGCTCATGGATGAGAGCATGTCATGGGAAGAAGCGGTCAAGAGAAAGGAAATGGAGTACGCTTCTCTGAAAGAGGATTACAAGGAGGTCCAACGGGTATGCATGTTTTGTGTATGGGCAATTAAGTCTGCATTGCAATCCAAATTTCACAGAGCTAGACCAACAATATGTGATTTCTATTTTGTTTCAGTACATGGTATTCTGATTGATTGATTTATATGTATTTTTTTGTCTTTTCAATGTGTTTCAGCGTTACAGGGCATTGAAACAAAAAAGGGGGAGAAGCAAGGATAAAAAGAAATGGTTGCATGTACAAGTCAGGTTAGTGGGTCTTTTGCTTTGATTGTATTTTTCATGTGTTCTCTACTATTGTGAAGTGGTAGGGCATCTATTGATATAGTGCAGAAGATCAATGAATATGAGTTTCAAAGCATTTTTTTGGGTGGTTTCTCTGTAGCTCAAGCAACAGTATGTTGTTACTGAAAATTGTTTGTGCTTTAGTTTTAGAAATTATGGTTTTCTTTAACATCATGGTGTTTTAGTGAAGGGAAAGTATTGAATGCAGACTGAATTTTGCATTTTATTTTTGGAGCATTAGGCTTTGGAGTTAGGTCTTCAGTCTTTTAAATTTACCCTCACCATGTAAGTAGAAATGGACTAATGGATTTTTATCATTTCCCTTCCTGCCAATACCCTTTTCTTTCAGTAACGGTGGTGGATCTGTCAGTTGAGGGTGATTTAAAGAGTGTCCATGGTCATTGAAATCATTACATGCAAAATCATAGGCATGCATGCATGCAGTGGTGGATTGATGGGCAAAAATTCTTTCAGTTTTCTTTCATGGATGTATTTTTGACAAACGATTTAAGGTTTTTTAAATGTTTCTCAATCAAATGATAAATAATGCTGGAATTTCATATTTTTGTAGCGCAAATACCAAATGTTTACAAAAAAGGATCACGAGAAGCATGCTGCAGACAAGCCTGCAAGACATGAATTGACTGGGTTGCAACCATTGATGTCAACAACTCACCATTTCCAAAATACCCAATGAACCAGCTGAAGCGCTGGCTATTGAAGACAAGTCTGGAAGACATGAATTGAATGGGATGCAGACATTTTTGTCAACATATGACCGTCCCTTACCTGAAATGGTGAGAGTTCACGGAAAAATATACATCTAATTATTTGACACAACATTTAACTTTGTTGACGAGAATGCGATGCTAACTGTTTTAGTTCTCTTATGTTGATATGTTCAGACTGCAGTTATGAGGATGATGTCAAATTTCAAAGTGCCTCATAGTTCATCGACCACACCAGCCGTTATAGATGGCCGAAATGAGAAAATCAAAGCATATCCATTGGTGTCCCTAGAATCCATTGCCAACATTTCTAGAAGACCCAAAGAACCAACTGTAGGGTTGGGTATTGAAGATGAGCCTGCAAGACATGAATTGATGGGGATGCAACCATTGTCGTCAACAGATGATCGCACTATGCCTGAAATGGTAAGACTTCAAGCAAAACATATTTATTTAATTGTTCAACACAACCTTTGATTCTGTTGATTGGAATACGATCCTAACTGTTTATTCTCGTATTTTGATATGATAGACTGAACTACAACCTTCAACAATAAGCATAATGATTGATTTCAAAGTGCCTCGTGGTTCATTGGTCACACCCACTGTTAAACCAGCTAACTAGAAGAGACTTCTTGAAAATAATGCACTAACTAGAGTGCAGAAGCCATCTAATGTTAAAGACGGCAGAAATAAGAAGATCAAAGCAGATCCATTGGTATCCCCAGAATTTGTTGCAAGAAATATTTCCATTTATGGAAGACCCAAAGAACCAACAAAAGCACTGGCTATTGAAGGGGAAACTTCAAGATATGAATTAATTGGGATGTAACCTTTGCTGCCAACAGATGACTGTATAGTAATACTTCATGCAATGTTGCAAACCTATTTATCTAATTCTTCAAGACAATCTTTATATATGTTGATTGGAATAAGATGCTAACTTTTTTAGTCTCTTATGTTCTATGTTTAGACTCTATACCACAGCCTTCAGATGTGGGGATACTGATAGCTCTCCCAGTGCCTCATGGGTCATTGGCCACACCTAATGTTGAAGATATGGGGATATTGACAGCTCTCCAAGTGCCTCACAGGTCACTGGCCACACCTAATGTTGAAGATATTGGGATACTGGCAGCTCTCCCGGTGCTTCATAGGTCATTGGCCACACCTAATGTTGAAAATATGGGGATACTGACAGCTGTCCCAGTGCCTCATAGGTCATTGGCTACACCTAATGTTGAAGATGGGCCTACAAGGCGTGAATCGTTGCAGCTATTTCCGTCATCAGATGCTTGTAGCTCGGCTGAAATGGTTTGACTACATGAAAATTTATTTTCTATTTAATTAACACAACTTTTATTTCTGTTGACTGAAATGTGATGCTAACTGTTTATTCTCTTATGTTGATATGTTCAGACTAGACCATAGCGTTCAAATACAAGGACAATGTCTACTATTACAAAACTTCAGAGTTTATTGGCCACAAAAACTGCAAGACATGAATCGACAGAATTGCAGCTATTTCCGCCATCAGATGCCTGTACATCAACTGAAATAGTAAGACTGCATGCAAACATATTTATCTATTTAATTAACACAGCTTTTATTTATGTTGACTAAAATGTGATGCTAACTATTTTATTCTCTTAATATGTTCAGACTGGACTACAGCGTTCAGCTACATGGACGATGCCTGCTATTGCAAATCTTCAGAGTTCAATGGTCACACCTGTTGTCAAACCAGCCATCAGTGACCAAACCAGCCATCAGGGACCAGAAGCCATCTAAATTTTAAGGTAGCCAAAGGAAGAAAATCAAAGACAATTCACAAAATCCCATCTCACTTTCACGGGAAAGGGGCGTGGAAAGTTTTTGGGACAATTAATAGTACAAGCGATGCTATTTTTATCAACCTTAATTCCATCAATCTGTTTTTTTCAAGCAGCTTCAAGGCTCTCCAAGGGAATTCTTTGGGATATTATGGAGTTATGGAGAATCCTGTTTAACATCAGTAATCTTTTATTCAGTTCTCAGAGTTGTACATAATTCATCCATATTGTTCTGCTTATTTGTGCTGAAAGAACTGTATAATGAGAATTCTTTTGAAAACAAAGATCTCCTTGAGCTAAAATCTAAGTTCCTTTGTATTCTTCTACCCTTCAAACTAGATTGTATTTTAATTTCATCAATCTGCTCCTCTACTCTAGCAGGTCATTCTAAATTGTACCATATTGTTTTTGTATACATGTTTCTCATTCAAATTAGCAGCAGAGGAAATAAATAGTCATTAATGAATGGCATAATCTATCCTTAATAAGTAAGTTACATAAACAGGAAGGCTAGAAAAATTGACTAGTGTTTTTCCTATGACTGCAAATGTACATGAAATAGGGAATTAGCGCTTCCAAAGGGAAAGAAGTATTTATTTATAGATTCCATTTTTTTGGATCGATAACCTATGTTCTGTAACCCCCCACCATGGACATCGTATTGTGATCTTCCAAAGTTGAGTAGATGTAATGAGATGCCTTCTTCAACTGTAGGTTTGGCCCAGTTTTCCTTACAGGTATTGTTAGGGTTAGGTTCCATATTTGTCTAGGAGTTCAATTGTTACTCTAATGAACTTGTTGTTTTGCAGAACTTGATCACATAAAGGAAATCAACTGTTACTATAATGAACTTGTTGTTTTGCATAACTTGATCACATAAAGGAAATCAGCTGTTACTGTAATGAACTTGTTGTTTTGCAGAAGTTGATCACATAAAGGAATCTTTTTAATTAAGTGAAGAATTTGTTAGTGGGACGATCATTTTCTTTTGGAAACACAGTGCACGTTTTGAAAACATGAGATATTTGTGAAAATCCTCACAGCAAATCTAAGAGACGATGTATACCTCACAAGAAAGTAATTGATTAAGCAAGAAAATATAAGAAGAGTGGTCAATGCAGTATAATGAGCAACAGAATAATAATACAGTAGAACTCGGATAGAAGCAAAAATACTTCACACACCCTAATTAATTAATCACAATATGGACAAATAAATAGTACAATGCATGAGGATTCGAATGCCTAAGGTGGAAATTCGAATTAGCATTCATGGAGTGATCAAAGGATCACTGGAGTGTCATCAAAGCACAACTAGTAGTCTATATCATCATCAGTGGAGTCATCAATGCTCAAGTAACTGTCAACCATCAGTCAAACTGAGTCTAACTGAGTGTGGTAGGTGTAATTGGGTGTAACTGGAACTAACTGAATGAAGGAGGCTTAGTGGAGGGCGCATGAGGAGCTAACTGGAGTCAGAATGGGTAGTCTAGTCTCACTGAATATCCATCGGATTGATACAGTCAGTTGTGAGTCAATCTAGCCTTAAATCAAGGAAAGAACTGATGATAAATCAATTAACTGAAGTGCAACTGAGTGGTAGGTGAGAGAGGGCGCATGAGATGCATGTAATTGCATGAAGGGGCACACTAAGCACTAGGAGGGCTAAAACTGATCTGAGAGAAGCTCCCGGGGGCTGGCTAACTGAGGGCTAGGTGCTGGACCGATGACTGGGATGCATGCAAATGCATTCAAACCCTAAATAATGCATGCAAACCCTAAAAGTGCATGCATGACTGAAAATGCAAATAATGAAAATGCTGCTAGGACTAGGATGGAGTATAGGAATATCCTAACACCCCCCCTTAATCCATCCTGGGCCCTGGTAACTAAGACCAAAGGTCACCCGATACAATGAATAATAACAGTCAATAAACCGAGGAAATGGAGAAAACCTCATGGGAAAAATACCCCCCCTCAAAACAGACTGTAAGGCACACACAAAAATAAATGCTCCAAACTCAAGCAGGTGTGATGCTTGGTCATATGTCTGGAGGTATCTTCTTCTTGGGAAGAAGTGGATCATGTTCAAAAGGCATGTGCTTGTACTTGCTCTTCAGATCGAATGTGATGAGAACAAATCCAAAAGTATGAGGATGATCCTTGAACCTGTGATTCGAATCAGCTGAGGTAGGATCAAATCTATGAATGTGCAGATAGTCTTTTGTCTTCTCCTTCGAACCATCATGGGTGAGATTATGCTCAAAAGAACCATCAAATAATTGCTTGAAATCCAAATCGGATTTAAGACTTGAAGAATAGTTTCTTGAGATCTCTTTTGAACTAGCAGGGGTGAGATCAAAACTATCATATGCATGAGAAATTATCCCAAGTAGTAATTGCTTAGAATCCAAATTAGATCCAAGACTTGAATCATGGTTTCTTGAGATATCCTTTGAACCATGAGAGGTGAGATCAAAACCAATAAATGCATGAGAAATTATCCCAAGCGAATGGCCATGGTTTCTTGAGATCTCCTTTGAACCAGCAGGGATGAGATCAAAACCATGATATGCATGAGAAATTATCCCAAGCAAATGGAAATAGCCATAATCTTCAATAACCTTCTGAAAGCATGAAATAATGATCATATAGTAGTAAATAAGAGGTGATTGCTTGAGGAGAGCGAATGCATTACCTCCAATAGCTTTTTTTACCTCCGAAATATTCATGTGATCATGATGCAAACCAACAAACTCTGGTGCAAGAGAGAATTTAG
Organism: Larix kaempferi; assembly: GCA_027924585.1. Lineage (NCBI taxonomy): Eukaryota > Viridiplantae > Streptophyta > Pinopsida > Pinales > Pinaceae > Larix > Larix kaempferi. Next base: position 25,886,179 of record BSBM01000370.1, on the reverse strand, counting down.
GACCTTCTGCAATATCTAGAGTGTGAGTTGGCACAGAAATAGAAGAATTTGGAGCATGAGTGTAGAATCTGCAAGTTCTTCTTCTTTTTGGACAACTTCAATATGTGATGTGTTTGATACTGGTTCATGATCAATGAGATCATCAAGGAGGGTGAATGCATCACTTTGCTTGCTCTCGAAAGGGTTTGGACCAATTCCTTCATTATGTCTGTCAAATATTACATCCAGGTGAGCCCATAGCTCTTTTGGTGATTAAAAATAAGGGAGGTCATATAACATCCATTCAGGCATAGCAAACATCATGGCTGCAATAGCTCTTCCACCTTCATCTAACCAGTCATTCTCTTCTTCAGAGGATTCGAACTCTCTTTCAAAACAATGATCAAAGAGATCAATTTTCTTCAAATGTGCTATCATCGGTGGTTTCTATTCACCATAGTTGAGTGGAGAAATAAGATCATAGTTGAATGGAGAAAGAGGATAGATTTCTTCTGAATACATTGAAGCTGTAGAAGACCTGCAAAAACAATAGAGAATATCTGCAACTGCTACTGCTGCAAAAATGCAGAAACTGCTACACTCGAAATCTTGATAATAACCTGCAAAAAACTCTCAGAAATGGAGATAAACAATACTCTCAACATGCTTTGATACCATGTGAAAATCCTCACATCAGATCTAAGAGATGATGTATACCTCACAAGAAAGTAATTGATTAAGCAAGAAAATAGAAGAAGAGTGGTCAATGCAATATAATGAGCAACAGAATAATAATACAGTAGAACTCGGATAGAAGCAAAAATACTTCACACACCCTAATTAATTAATCATAATATGGACAAATAAATAGTACAATGCATGAGGATTCGAATGCCTAAGGTGGCAATTCGAATTAGCCTTCATGGAGTGATCAAAGGATCACTGGAGTGTCATCAAAGCACAACTAGTAGTCTATCTCATCATCAGTGGAGTCATCAATGCTCAAGTAACTATCAACCATCAGTCAAACTGAGTCTAATTGAGTGTGGTAGGTGTAACTGAGTGTAACTGGAACTAACTGAATGAAGGAGGCTCAGTGGAGGGTGCATGAGGAGCTAACTGGAGTCAAAATGGGCAGTCTAGTCTCACTGGAGATCCATCGGAGTGATACAGTCAGTTTAGCCTTAAATCAAGGAAAGAACTGATGATAACTCAATTAACTGAAGTGCAACTGAGTGGTAGGTGAGACAGGGCGCATGAGATGCATGTAATTGCATGAAGGGGTGCACTAAGCACTAGGAGGGATAAAACTGATCTGAGAGAAGCTCCCGGGGGCTAGATAACTGAGGGCTAGGTGCTGGACTGATGACTGGGATGCATGCAAACCCTAAATAATGCATGCAAACCCTAAAAGTGCATGCATGACTGAAAATGTTGCTAGGACTAGGATGGAGTATAGGAATATCCTAACAATATTTGGTGTAATGTATTCACTGAATGCTCAAACGAATCAGTATCCTCTAAACTAATTGTCTTATCAACCCCTATAATTAGCTTTGTTCCTATCGGAGACTTATGAGATTTATTTGTGTAATAAAAATGTTTTAAGATTTATAATGTTTACTTTATTCAATTGAATCACAGACACATAATAACTCTAAGGGTAAGATGCCATGGCAAATTAACAATAAGGTATATAATATTAATCAAAATTAAAATCATAACTAATCCCTTAGAAAGGGTAGGAAGGGTGAATAAGTAGAAAAATGAGTTTTTAAAATGTTATATTAAACTAGGTCAAATACTTTGAGCAAGGCTTTAAGGTTATAAAGCCCTGAGGGTTAGTTTAAGTTAAGGTTCAACTCTCTTGATCCTTTTGGGGTTAGGTTCCGTAATTAGGAATTATGGAGAAGTACTAAGAATGAATCATGGAAAAGTACTAGGAGGGGAGAAGTAGTAAAAGGGTTTGGGCCCTGGGGTTAGGCCCTATAATTAGGAATCATCGTGAAGTACTAGGAATGAATTATGGAGAACTACTAGAGGAATCATGAAGTACTAGGAATGAATCATGGAGAAGTACTAAGTAGTAAAAGGGTTTGGGCCCTGGGGTTAGGCCCTGTAATTAGGAATCATCGTGAAGTACTAGGAATGAATTATGGAGAACTACTAGAGGAATCATGAAGTACTAGGAATGAATCATGGAGAAGTACTAAGTGGGGGAAAGTACTAGGAATGAATCATGGAGAAGTACTAAGTGGGGAAAAGTACTAGGAAGGATTTCGGTGAGATTATCCTTTGAAAAAAGGTTCATTTTCTTATTTAAAACTTATTCATTTTCTTATTTAAAACCTTTTAAGGGGATGGATAATTCATTTAGAATTAATTTATAGTCAAAAGATTTATGGAAGTTATTAAACCATTGTAAAAAGTAAAATAAAAATATATTTTAAGATTTTAGAAATCACATCTTTTGTGATTTTAATATCATTAGAATGAAAAATGTATATGTTTTTAAATACCCACAAAATGGATTCAAATTTTAAAAAGCACATCACTTACTATTTTTTTTTTAATGCTCGCACCCAAGGAGTTTTGAACCGGTGACCTTACGCAAGGAGTGCCTTAACAGTACAACCATTCACCATCTATTCTATGCCTCGTGGGCACATCTCTTACTATTTTAATATAAAGATGACAAAATATTTAACTATCATGTGTAACCCCTTGAATACATAAAATGAATTCAACATCCTTGAATATCATCATTTGAAATTTACAATTTCATCAATTGAAAAATTATTCTCCCTAGATTTTAGGGTAAAAAAGATTGATGTTTTGTCGAAAAATGATCTCATTCATAAAATATTTTTTCAACACCATAAGAGGATAGACACTGAAAAGGTGCATTCAACACTTTCCCTTTCCATAACCTTTTCCATGTAGTGGGTTTTAGGGTTTCTTAAGGTCATGGTGTTGGACATCGTGTTGTCATTGATGTCAAACTAGCTTACGTTGAGGTCATCATTCATGTCATGTTCCCAAATTTTCCTATGGTCCATGGGGATGATTTTAGCCTAAGTCACCTAGGAATTAATTAAATAATTAATGTATGGATGAAGTAAGATTCCGAAGGGTGAATTTGAGGAATTAAATGGATAAGGAGGGCCCCCCATGAAGTTATTAACCCCCAATTCAAGTGCTAAAGTGATCTATTAATTAATTGAGAAATTAATTAATTGGGGAAATTTTGAGGCATTACACCTTATTAATTAATTAATTACTGGATAATTAATTAATTGCTAAGTTAAGTTATTTCTGAGTGGTATTATTTTCATTTAAATAATTATTGCTAATAAATGTGCCAAGTGGTTGATGACTTGGCCAGGAAATTCGAATTGGCAAGTGAGCCAAACTTGCCTAAGTGATGAAACTCAGAAAATCAAGGAATTACTTGGAGTAGAAGTCAAGTAAGCACTAGAGTCCAAAAATGTTGCCAAAATGAGAAAAGAGGAATATTTCAGGAAAAGCAGCATAAATCCATAAAGCAAGAAAGTATGAAAAGCAGGAAACTTCAGAAAAGAAGGAAAGACAGAAAAAGAGGAAAAAAGAAGGAAAGCCAAAGCAAAGCAATGAAAGTATGTCCACTCATGGGTGACCAATTCTCATGGGTCACCAAGCTAAGTAACTTGCTCAACAGGTCAATAGGAATTCTATTTAAGAAGGTTTCCAACTTCATTCAAGAACTTTTGTCATTTGCAATTTTTGTTTGAGAGCTCTGAGCCTCTCTAGTTGAGTGATGTGCCTCAACAAGTTTGCTTGGGAGATGTGCCCCAAGGCCATGTGAGTTTCTTATGAGTGTTATGCAGGTCCAGAACATGATGCTACAGCCAATAACATTCAGATCAGTTCATCAATGAAGTCATACAGTCAGTTCCAAGAGAAGATCTCTCATTCAGTGAAATTCTAGCTAGTTTTGGTGAAGTTTTTCAAGTTGAAGATGAATGCTACAGTGAATGCGCCCAAGAACTGATGGAGAGTTGGTTCAGACTTATTTTCAGCCAACAATGATGTCCAGTATCAGAAATCATTCTCAGAACTGATCCATTCTCTTCTTCTCCTTCATTCTCACAACCACGGCTAGATTTGGATGTGTTTTTCCCATAATGAAGAGAAGATCTGGGGATAGCTCTCCATACTCTTCCATAGAATCAATGTGCAGCCATATCCTCTGTTTCAGACCTATTGAATATCATATTACACCTTCATAACAGATATTGGGTCATTACTTCTCTTCTTCCAGTCATTCTATGGCTCTACGTGGGGGTTTCCTAGCCCATAATTCATTGTATTAAGAAGGAGTTATTAAATGAGTGCAAACTCAGTTCAGTGAGTAACATTTCGACCTTCTGCTGCTAATTAAATTATGTCAGAGCACTCTAATCTTTCATAACAGAGTTTTACATTTAAATAAAGTCAGTACTTAATTCAGAATAGAAGACTAGCTCATTGGGCATTGTTTAATGACTAGTTTCACTAAAATGACTGTCAAATTTGTTCTGAATGTCATATTTACTTTCTATAAGTTGTAGGAGGTAAATAACACATCATATTAGCTATATCAGTCCATATTTAAAGGATTTGGGAGGATCCAACCCCTGTTTGTAAAGATTGCATTTTGACTAGCTCTGTCATCCAGGTAGGGCCTAAAACTTCCAAACCACTCCTACTCTTCCCAAATCATTTTGAATGCTGCTCATTGTTTCCATTGAAACTATTTTACTATCATAACTTATTTTGTACCCACCCGGTCTAGTAAGCATATGCCGGTGCGCCCAGGAAGCTTTGCGGTAGGCTTCAGCGGTAGCTGTTGTCCGAAACATAAATGGCCCCAGTGCTTTGTGCTTAGGACTCTCTCTCTGATATTAATATTTTCTGCTGCACATTTCCCCATACAAATTCCAGAACTGAAATTTCATCTCACCATCCTTAGATTCGGTCTCCATCCCCCTCACTAACATCCTGCTCGATTTGAAAAGATTGTTAAAAAATTATCCAGTAAATTTTATTAAAATTTCTGAAGTTGAGTTAATATCTTGGTTAAATATTTCCAAGGATATTACAGTGGTATCAGAGCACTTTCCTTGGCTCAGCCTGTGGAAAGTAACTCTCAGTGGAAAGGTACCTCAGCACTATCTTCAAGTTGCAGTTGTGGAATTAGTTCCATTCATGGAAGATTTAGAGTTTGAGTTGCATGAAGAAGAAGATTATTTTTATGAAGAGCATGAAGATTATGATGAGCAATATGAAGAATATTGCATATAGTATGAGGAAGATAATTTCCAAGAAGAGACTATGGTTATTCTGATAGCCATATTCAGGAAAAAGTTGCATGTTCCACAGTCAAAGGTCAACCTTCTATGGAAGAGATAATAAAAGATATGAAAGCTTTATTGGATGCATGTGACTTCACAAGAATTTTTGGATCCTCTTCAAGAAGATCCTCCAAGAATCTTCATCCTAAGACAACCAAGGAGAAACAGGACCCAAAACCCAATCATGAGATTGATGACAAAATGGAAGAAGAAACTACTACAAGATTCTATGATGAGGATTTCAAGATCATCTTGGATGAGATTGGTACTGTTAGGGGTGTTGAACCATATTTCGGATCAGATCTAAAAGTAGCATATAAATCAGATCCAAAGACACCACATAAGGTTCACAAGGAAGTAGAAACTGACCACACATCAATTAGATGTGAACTAGTAGAATCAATGGTAGAACAAGGCACCATAACCCCACCCATCAAAGAGAGAAGCATGATGCAAAGGAATGGACCAATTTCAGATTTTTGTACTAAATTGTGTCATGATGATGTTGCAGCCACACCAAAAGACAATTACTACATAAGAGATTCCCTGGATGTTGAGTTCCATATCTTGGGTGATAAGGGTGAATGTAGTGACCAAGTTGAATCACTAGAAGGGTGTTTGCAAGATGCCTACATGGACGGAAGAAATTCTACTAAGGAATGTTTTAAGTGTGAAGAAGCATCTAAATATGTGTACTCTCACATATATGTGGGGGACATGGAGATTCCCATTGATGAAGGTGTTGTGGGCGCAATATCCATGGGGAAAGAAGAAGTTCTGGAAACAACAGAAACTAAAAATGAGAAATTGATGGAAGGCCAAACCACCAACACTCCACCTCATAAGGAGGATAACATGACACCTGGTGAGTTATTAAATTCTGATTTTTATGTGTCATTATTTCAATCTGATATGGCAGCCACTTCTAGTAAAAAGTTCAGAGTGGTTGAGTTCCCTAGTGATGAGGTTCAGAATTATGATGTCAAAAAGAAATGCAATGAGAAGGCTTGAACTTTGAGAGAAGAGCTTTCCTGTATACCCAGGAGGAATGAGCTATTAATTTGCAGCCCAAATTATGTTGTTGAGGACCTAAGAGATGAATATATTGCAGCAGCAATATATGGATCAGATTTCCAAACTTCGAGTGCATTGCATAAAATCAACCCAGTGATGGAAAATGAAGGGGAGGAACATCTGCAAGAACCCTATCTTCTTGCAAGGTCATTGAAGATGGATGAACAGAAGATCCAATAGGCCCTTAAAATTCTCCATGACACTCATTCTTCAGTGTCGAGGTTTTGTTGGGAAGCTACTTTAAGGGAAGATCAATATCTCTTCGCAGCCATGGAGAATATCCAGAAAGCAATGTCCACAATCAAAGGTAATTTCTCACAGTTGCTTTCATATAAAGATTACATGTTTGAGCCTGTTGAATTGTTGCGGGATGCATCATGGCATAATGAAGAAAGCATTTGCAAATATGAAAAAGAGAACTATAAGCTCAATAATGAATTGATGGCCACCCAAGATTCTTTGAGAAGCACTCAAAGTGCCCTCCAAGAATCCAAGACAAAGATGTTGCTGCTTCATGAAAAGTTGCAAAGATCCTCCCTACCCTCCTACACACAATTCAGTCAATTTCATTGGGGTGAAAGCATTCATGATCATAAGGAGGAACCTCATGAGATTGTGGATCATGAGGATCATTTATCTTTACATGTGCTTGAGGAGTGTGCAGAACAGTTTGATGAAAACCAAGCACCTGATCATTTCCTAAGGGAAATTGAGCTATCCCTTGGAAACAGCCACTCTCCCATGGAAAAGTGGGATGAGAGCACCCAATTTGGGCCAGCCAATAATGATGAAGTTGCAGCCATAATTCTGATTACTAAAGGTTGCAGACATACAAAGAAGGTTCACAGTCCTTCCCCTCATGTCATGGATTCAACAATAGAAATGGGGAATGAACAGTGGGTGAAGAAGTTTTTCTTGTTGATGCCACATGTACCACAGGTGGATCATGATCTGCTCCTATGGGATATAGATCTTATTGCAGCAGAGATGGCTGATTTCAGCTCATGTGAATCAGCAAGCAGGATCTATGATTCACCCACCAAATGGATGGATAGAGGTATCACTAGAAAAGAAAATCTGGAAGGTAAAAAGTTCACTTGTTTCTGCAATAAATTTCTTATTATAACTGACATTGTCTTGAATTGTGAGAAGCAACAAAAGTATATTTTGCAGCCATTTGAGGTCACTCATCCACATATGGATTGGGTGAAAGATTACCAGACAAGCATGAAACTTCCTTGCAAATTTTTGTATGCTTATGGTCAAGGGAAGGCAGCTAAGCAGGCAAGTTGCCAAGTTAAATTAACAGAACATTTTACTTGCAGAGGTTGGCCAATGTGGAGGGAATCCACATGCTGGGAAGGATGCTTGAAATTTTTCTCCAATGGCAGAGATTTGAGCCATTGGATGTTTTCACTGGAAGAGACATTCTGCTCCCCACTTGGTTTGGTTGGAAGCAATGCCCTAGCAGTTATTCCCCGGATGAAAAGGCACATGTTTGATGACATATTCTTTAAAATTATTCTTATGATGGGGAAAATGGAGTTGATACTTTGGGATCTTGGCATACACTTGACTGATAGATTTCCAAAGATGATAGGAGAATTCTGCTCCTTGCAGGAGAAACAATGGGACCCAAGAATTCTACTCAGTTATCCTAATGGGGTTAAAATTCTATTCATTTGTTGGCTAATGGCAGATATAAATTACAGGACAGTTTGTTTTACATAGACATTTTTCCTGAAGGCCCAAGTAATTTACAGATTGTTCAATGGATGGGGGACAATGATAATCAGAGTTGGTGCAGCAGAAGCTTGGTCGAATCTCGACATTGCTTGAGGACAAGCAATCTTGGGAAGGGAGGATTGTCATGTTCCCAAATTTTCCTATGGTCCATCGGGATGATTTTAGCCTAAGTCACCTAGGAATTAATTAAATAATTAATGTATGGATGAAGTAAGATTCCTAAGGGTGAATTTGAGGAATTAAATGGATAAGGAGGGCCCCCCATGAAGTTATTAACCCCAATTCAAGTGCTAAGGTGATTTATTAATTAATTGGGGAAATTTTGAGGCATTACACCTTATTAATTAATTAATTACTGGATTAATTAATTGCTAAGTTAAGTTATTTCTGAGTGGCATTATTTTCATTTAAATAATTATTGCTAATAAATGTGCCAAGTGGTTGATGACTTGGCCAGGAAATTCGAATTTGCAAGTGAGCCAAACTTGCCTAAGTGATGAAACTCAGAAAATCAAGGAATTACTTGGAGTAGAAGTCAAGTAAGCACTAGAGTCCAAAAATGTTGCCAAAAATGAGAAAGAGGAATATTTCAGGAAAAGCAGCATAAATCCATAAAGCAGGAAAGTATGAAAAGCAGGAAACTTCAGAAAAGAAGGAAAGTCAGAAAAAGAGGAAAAAAGAAGGAAAGCCAAAGCAAAGCAAGGAAAGTATATCCACTCATGGGTGACATATTCTCACAGGTCACCAAGCTAAGTAACTTGCTCAACAGGTCAACAGGAATTCTATTAAAGAAGGTTTCCAACTTCATTCAAGAACTTTTGTCATTTGCAATTTTTGTTTGAGAGCTTTGAGCCTCTCTAGTTGAGTGATGTGCCTCAACAAGTTTGCTTGGGAGATGTGCCCCAAGGCCATGTGAGTTTCTTATGAGTGTTATACAGGTCCAGAACATGATTCTACAGCCAATAACATTCAGATCAGTTCATCAATGAAGTCATACAGTCAGTTCCAAGAGAAGATCTCTCATTCAGTGAAATTCTAGCTAGTTTTGGTGAAGTTTTTCAAGTTGAAGATGAATGCTCCAGTGAATGCACCCAAGAACTGATGGAGGTTTGGTTCAGCCTTATGTTCAGCCAACAGTGATGTCCAGTATCAGAAATCATTCTCAGAACTGATCCATTCTCTTCTTCTCCTTCATTCTCACAACCACAGCTAGATTTGGAGGTGTTTTTCCCATAATGAAGAGAAGATCTGGGGATAGCTCTCCATACTCTTCCAGAGAATCAGTGTGCAGCCAAATCCTCTATTTCAAACCTGTTGAAGATCATATTACACCTTCATAACAGATATTGGGTCATTACTTCTCTTCTTCCAGTCATTCTATGTCTCTATGAGGGGGTTTCCTAGCCCATAATTCATTGTATTAAGAAGGAGCTATTAAATGAGTGCAAACTCAGTTCAGTGAGTAAAATTTCAACCTGATGCTGCTAATTAAATTATATCATAGCACTGTAATCTTTTAGAATAGAGTTTTACATTTAAATAAAGTCAGTACTTAATTCAGAATAGAAGACTAGCTCATTGGGCATTGTTTAATGACTAGTTTCACTAAAATGACTGTCAAATTTGTTCTGAATGTCAGATTTACTTTATGTAAGTTGTAGGAGGTAAATAACACATCATATTAGCTATATCAGTCCATATTTAAAGGATTTGGGAGGATCCAACCCCTGTTTGTAAAGATTGCATTTTGACTAGCTCTGTCATCCAAGCAGGGCATAAAACTTCCAAACCACTCCTACTCTTCCAAAATCATTTTGAATGCTTCTCATTGTATCCATTGAACCTCTATTACTTTCATAACTTATTTTTTACCCACCCGGTCTAGTACGCATATGTTGGTGCGCCCAGGAAGCTTTGCGGTAGGCTTCAGCGGTAGCTGTTGTCCGAAACATAAATGGCCCCAGTGCTTTGTGCTTAGGAATCTCCCTCTGATATTAATATTTTCTGTTGCACATTTCCCCATACAAATTCCAGAACTGAAATTTCATCCCACCATCCTCAGATTCAGTCTCCATCCCCCTCACTAACATCCTGCTCGGTTTGAAAAGATTGTTAAGAAATTATCCAGTAAATTTTATTAAAATTTCTGAAGTTGAGTTAATATCTTGGTTAAATATTTCCAAGGATATTACAATTCATGCCGAAACAGTCCAAGCATCTTCCCTCCTCATCAGTTGGGATTGGTTGTCCTGTTGACAGTTCGGATTAAAAGCACGTGCATGATTATGGACAAACCCCATTCAATGTAATAATGGCTGTAACTGTTTTTGTTTCATTTTGGCAGCCTGAAGATCGTAGATCTTCATGGCTGCCCGAAATTAGTGGATCTAAACTATCTCATCTTTGTATAAGTATAGAAAGGCCAATCGAGCTAGGGGGTTAGCATTTTTAGAGAAAGATTGTAGCAGAAGGATACTGTAACACTATATTTTTATCATTTTAATGAAAGGAGCAGAAATTCTCAATATTTCTATGTATTAGATTTTATTAGCCTTTAACGGCATCTATGTTAGAAGGCCAGGGCCCACCTTCTCACAGAGACTGCCAAATTAAGTAGATGTTTTAGTTTTAATTTATTTTGGTTTGGTGTGGAATTATAGTAGGTAGTATTCTCGGATTGCTGCAACAATAGTTCTTGGATAATTGCATAATTATAATTTACCTTTGGTTTGTTGCAACAGTGTGGTGTGAACAATCGACTGTGTAGAGTATTTTTCTTTCTTATGCAAGTGTGCTAATTAGTATTGTTGTCATAGCCAAGCTCAGCTCCTGTTTATTATTATATTTATCTTTCTTAGAATTTGTTGAATTAGATAGGTCATGGTTTGAATTACTTTTAATCTGATATTTTAGGATTTAACTTCTTGCAAAAGCAGTTCTAGTTAATTCATTCTTAGATCAGTTGTTGTAGGATTGATGTTGTGAGAAAGTAGGAATCCTTTGAGTTCTTAGATCGATAATTGAAGATTGGTTTTCATAGTGAGTTGAGTTTGGCTTAGTAGTTAAGTAGGATGAATGGTCTTTATTTATTTAGTCAGCTACTCAAGTGTTTATGCATATACTTTGCTTAGTTACCTTTGAAACAACCAGACTTTCCTGGGTTGACAATTTATATTGAGCACTCTATTTGTTAACTGTAATTGGTGAGCATATAGAGTGACCAACATTTTGGCGTTGCTGTCGGGGAGGGTAATTGGTAGACATAGATGGTAGTTGATTAATTTGATTTCATTAGTTATGAATGATTTGAAGCTTGAATGAATACGAGAAGAAAAGGTTGGGAACCCCCCAGAAACACTAATTCTGCAGGTGGAAGAGGTCATGGCAGTAACCAGGGTTTAGGAAGAGCGACATTTATTGATGAGTTGATCGCTAAAGATGACTCCGTTACCAGAATGTCGCGGACATCTTCAGGAAGAGGAAGCTCCATTCTCCCTAACCTTGAAACGTTAGCATCAATCATGGAGAACACAACTGGACCTTCAACTCCCATTCCAGAGAAGAGACCTCCTGAATATAAGGGAAGTGTTGCGGGTGCAAGGATTCCAGAAGATATTTATTGAATCAACGGACATAGATTAACTAAGGAGGAGTGGTTAGATTATCGTCAAGAACTGGAGGAAGAAAGAAGAAGAAAAGAGGAAGAAAGAAGGAAAGAAGAACAAAAGAACCAGGAAAACATGTATAATACAGATCATGGAGAGCATCAAGAACGCCCCAATGACCATGAAGAGGAAATAGGGGATAATCAGCATGGATACAATGTTGTCACACTTGAATTTCCTATTCGAAAAACACCCAGGGAATCTCCCATGAAGAATATTTCACCTTCGGTTTTACCGAATTTCCATGGTAAGTCCACTGAAGATCCAGATGAATTTCTTTTCGAATTTGATATCCTCTATCAGAGCTATGATTATACCTCTAGTGCACAGAAGTTGAAACTATTTCCTGCCACCCTGAAGGGAAATGCCCTACGTTGGTTCATGAGTTTGGGCCGTGAGACTATTACCACCCGGCAGCAAATGAAACAAATATTCCTTTCTAAATATCAACACTATTGAAGAAATAGGGATAGGAGGGAAGAATTTTTTAAGATGGTCCAAAAAGAAGAGGAGAGTTTGGAGGACTTTGTTGAAATACTTTTATACAATTTGCAGAGATCCAGTCACACTGATATTGGGAAGGATGTCCTCAAAATTATTCTACTACGTGGAATCAAAGAAGACTTTCTGGACATGCTTAACTTACTGGGAAAAGGGGATATATCAAAAGAAACTTTTGAACATATCATCGACCTATATCGAAGATACTCTAGGGGATCCTCTAGAACCAACACCCGAGATCGAGATGTCCTCATGAGGGCACAGAAGTCATCCAGTGGAGGGGCTACTCGGGAAGAGATAGGTAACCTTCTTGAAAAATTTAAAACTAACATGATGAGTTCCATTTCCTCCCAGTTGGATATTTTGAGAGCAAAGCAGAGGAAAGCAGAAGAAGATCTGGCACTAGGTGTATTTTGTGCTAAATGTAGGATGAAGCACCCATTGAGGGAGTGCCCCCTTGATAAGGTGGAAGTATGTGGCCTGTGCGATTTGGAGCATAATACTACAGAATTCCCTTCACTCCCAAAATTCAAGGCATTCCTTTAGGCATCCACCTTAGATGTGGAGCAAGCTTACTTCATCTCTCAAAAGAAGCCTTGGAAACCTCGTGCTCCAGGTATGAATCCAAATCCCTCATATTGCAATTCTTGGAATAATATGAATAGTCAATTTCCTTCACACTATTCCTATCCTAATACTCAATTACATTGACATAATCAACCTACAATTCAATATCCTACTCCTTGGACACCATGGGAACAACACTCAAACCAACAAGCTCCTTGGTCTCCCGGTTGGAGAAATCCTTATCCAGGAAATCAGTTTCCTCACAATCAAACTCCTCATCCACGGTATCAACAGCCACAACTGCAACTCCAAAATAACGCCACACCGATGAATACACCACTACGACCTCAGCTTCCTGCTCAACCTAACCCAAATCCTAATAATAAAGCAATACAACAATTCGAAACTGCCAACATGCCAACTTATTCCATTTCCCCTATCCCTTACAATGAATTACACTTACAATCAGGGAGGGTAGTGGAACCCATTTTCATTGAGGATGTTCCATCCCTAGTGACTGAAGAGAGAATGAATCAACGATTTGAGAATCCATTTAGTACATCAATCCCCATCATTGAGGATGTTGAAACACCTATTGAGACACCTGTTGAAACACTTGCAGAAACACATACCGAGACTCAACCTACACAATTTTCGAGAGAATCGTCGTATCCTGAACCTTTGGCCTTAGAGAAGATAGTGGAACAACCTCATTTCAATCTCCTAGGAGAATTGAATAACCTTTATGTTAATATTCCACTATTGCGATCCCTACACGATGTACCTATCTATGCCAAAATGGTTAGGGATCTGTGTGTGAAAAAGCCAAGAAGGAAGCCCAAGGATCCTCCTACAGTTCATGTAGTGGGGAAGTTGTATGAACTAATGCTAGGAAAGGCTCCATTGGACAAATATGATGACCTAGGAAATCCCACTGTCACAGTATATATTGGGCATACCCAGATCCCCAACATTTTGGTGCATTTAGGTGCAGTGATAAACGTTATGACCATTGAGACTATAAAGAAGTTAGGACTCACTAATCTCAAGCCTACCCCTACCATACTAGAACTGGATGATAGATCTACGATCACACTTGAAGGAATCTTGGATGACTTTGTAGTCTTTGTTGACTCTTGGGAATACCCTACAGGATTCCTTGTTTTGCAGCCTAAATCGCAACTGGGGGGGACACCCATTAATCTTAGGGAGACCATGGTTAGCCACAGCAGATGCGTCTATCAGCTGTAGATCAGGATCCATGATGATTTCCGGTGGAACTGATATCAAAATCTTGACCTTACATCCTCCATCCCGACCAAGCTCAAATGTTGAAATTCCATTATGGATGGATTTGGAGGAAGAGGAAGACACTCAGCCACTGCTAACAATTGGGAGAGCCCTGACTTTCAAAAATGAAACTGAAGATGACACTATCAGCAGTTTTATTAGTGAGCTAATGTATGTCACCAAAAATGCATATCAAATCTTGGATAGTACCTTATGTGAACTGGAACAAGAAGAACTCATTGAAGAGACCCTAGCTAGTAATGCCGAAACAGTCCCAGTAATTGAGAACTTAAAAAGCACTCCAATAGAAATCGAGCCTGGAAAAACCTTGAATATTAATCTTAATCTTGCGCCCGATGAACTAGAACGTCTGGTTACATTGTTGAAAAAACATAAGGGGCCTTTGTGTGGGAGTATACCAACATGAGAGGTATTCCCTCAGGACTGTGTACTCACCACATTTATATCAAAAATGATTCCAGGCCAATATGCCAACCACAACGCAGAATGAACCCAAACTTAAGATATATTGTGAAAGAAGAGATTCTGAAACTCTTGGAGGCGGGATTCATCTATCCTATTTTAGACAGCGAGAGGGTTTCCCCACTGGTGATCGTACCTAAGAAAAATGGGAAGTGGCAAATTTCTGTAGACTATAGAGAATTGAACAAGGCAACACAAAAAGACCATCTCCCTCTACCATTTATCGATCAGGTTTTGGATACCTTGTCTGGAAAAATATTATTTTCCTTTCTAGATGGTTTTAGCGGATATAATCAGATCCAGATCGTCCTCGAAGATCAAGATAAAACCACTTTCACTTGTCCTTGGGGCACATTTGCATATAGGGTGCTTCCTTTTGGGTTATGTAATGCACCAACTACATTTCAGCGAGTTGTAATCGGAATCTTTTCCGAAATGGTTAATGATTGCATGGAGATCTTTATGGATGATTTTACTTTGTATGGTAGTAGTTTTGACGAAGCCTTAAGAAATTTGGATAGAGTATTAGAACGCTGTGAACAGACCCAAATATCCCTGAGTACTGAAACATGTCACATGATGATGAGTGAGGGTATAGTTCTTGGGAATTTTATCTCTATCATAGGAATCCAGGTAGACCCAGCTAAAATAAAGGTAATTGTAAACATTCCTACTCCTGGAACGCAGAAAGAGGTACATAATTTTCTTGGAGATGCTGGATACTATAGACGATTCATAGAAAATATTTCTAAATTAACATCTCCTTTATGACTTCGTTAATGAAGGATGCACAATTTAATTGGAAAGATGCATGCCAGACTGTGTTTGCAAAACTAAAGAGAAGGTTGTCCACAACACCTATTTTAAGAGGGCCTAATTGGGCCTTGCCTTTTCACATTTCTTCTGATGCTTCGTATATTGCTATTGGAGCAGTGTTGGGACAGCAAGAAGTCCATAGTCCATATGCTATCTATTATGTTAGTAAAAATTTGGCCCCTGCTGAACTAAACTACACAGTGACAGAAAAAAGAATTCCTTGCTATTGTTTATGCCATTAATAAGTTCAGACATTATATCGCGGGGTATTCTACTTCCGTCCATACTGATCACTCAGCCATTAAATATTTAATGAATAAACCTATTACTAATGCTCGAGTGACTAGATGGTTGTTGTTGTTACAAGAATTTGATATTACTATTGTAGATAGACCAGGAAAAGAAAATGTTGTTGTTGTTTTTCTTTCTCGACTAACTAACAATGATGATAATTCACTAGTCGAGGATTCTTTTCCTGATGAGAATTTGTTTGCAGTCTCATCACACTCCCCCTGATATGCAGATATCGCTAATTATTTGGCTGTAGGTAAGCTTCCAGTGCACTTATCAAAAAGAGAAAGAAGAAGAATCATACAACAGAGTGCTAGATATTGTTGGATAGAAGGACATCTCTTTTACACAGGACCAGATTTGGATATCAGACGATGTGTGAGAGAAGATGAGATTCACAGTATCCTGAAAGCATGCCATGATGAGCCCTGTGGGGGGCATTTTTTCGATAAGAGAACTGGTCATAAGGTAATGAGAATGGGATATTTTTGGCCAACCGTGTTTCAGGATGCAAATAAATATGTTCAAGATTGCGACAGCTGCCAAAGGATGGGTCGGC
Source organism: Larix kaempferi (assembly GCA_027924585.1). NCBI lineage: Eukaryota > Viridiplantae > Streptophyta > Pinopsida > Pinales > Pinaceae > Larix > Larix kaempferi. The sequence goes on along the minus strand of BSBM01000370.1, from coordinate 25,869,836 downwards.
CGAACAAATTGGAGGAAATGTCGCTTCAGCCACAGTTAGTGGTTGAACCTTTTGATAGATGGGCTTTGGATTTTGTAGGGCCTATCAACCCTCCTTCAAAACAAAAAGTTTATATCATGGTTTTCACAGACTATATGACCAAGTGGGTGGAGGCTGTGGCTCTGGTAAGAGCCAATGATCAAGCTGTGATAGATTTCTTATATGAGGAGAGCTTCACCTGCTTTGGGATACCCAAAGAAATAGTAATAGATGGAGGACTGCAGTTTTTGTCCCATAAGATTGAATCCCTATTACAGAAATATCATATGCAGCATCGGATAACTTCACTATATCATCCGCAAGCCAATGGCCAGGTGGAAAGTACGAATAAGGTAATTGAGGCTATCCTTACAAAAATAGTGAAGAGTCACTACAAAGATTGGGCTGAAAGAATTCCAGAAGCATTATGGGCATAATGTACTACATGGTGCAACACTACAGGTTTCTCTCCATATGAACTAGTATATGGGAAGAACGGTCTTTCCTATTGAATTTGAGATCAAAACTCTCAAGACGGCTATAGAAGCAAATCTGGACTTAACGGAGGCTCAGAGGAACCAGTTGAATCAGTTAAATGAATTAGATGTGAAGCGCACAGCTGCTATACATCGGACGCTCCAAATGGAATCACAGGCTCATAAAAAGGAAAGTATTTTGCGAAGGAGACTAGGCATTACTATATGATTCACGGTTCAAGAGGGGTTTTAAGGGAAATTTGCATACAAGATGGTTGGGACCCTACAGAATAAACAAGGTATTCGACAACGGAACCGTCCGCTTGACCACCATTGATGAAAATCGGACACCCTTATTTGCTAATGGTCATCGACTATGGCTTTATCATAAACATATTTCAAAGAATGCGTTTATCTCTCGTATTGCAGCTGATCCAAATTATCAACTGATACAGGAATAGGGGTTTCCCCCCGTTTTTTAGAATCCCTAAAATCTAATGCAATTCCGCACAAAAAATTATATATAAATAAATTGTTGATTTATTGTTTTTTTAGCTTTGATTGGTTATTTTTTTTAGAATTATGTATAGGAATACGTGCAAAGGTTCAGTCGGAGGAAAGCAGTCATGTTGGGCCAAGCGATTGTGGGAATTTTGGATGACTCCTTGTAAGGAAAAGTGAACAGAATTGCAGAATTCTGTCAAACATCCATCAATCTCCCCATATTTTCACCAAAATTACATCTGATTTTTCCGCTGAAACTCCGCCAACTTTCCACTTCTTTTCGCTGCAACTCCGATAATTTTCCGCTGAAACTCCACCAAAATTTCTATTTTTCCGTTGAAACCCCGCCAAATTGCTTGTTTCTTTCCATTGAAACTTCGCTAATTTTTCGTTGAAACTCCGCCAAATTGCCCGTTTCTTTCCCCTGCAACTCCGCTAATTTTTTGGTTGAAACTCTGCCAACATTTCGCCCAAGCCTTTCCACTTATTGACAAAATTCTGATGAAATTCCACCACCTTGCTACAGTTCCCAAGAGGAACACCAAAGAGTCCATCTATCATCCACACATCCTTGCAAATTATGCCAGCGTGGGCGTATTTAATCTACTCATTGGACGAGGGCCAATCTCTTTTATGAAGGCACGCACGTAATTATGATCCTATCAATTGATTTGACAATGAAGGGAAGCCACCTTAGACAGATGATGGTTCAGCACGACAATGAAAAGGTACAAGTTCTGACTATAGGCATGATTAGGCATGAATTGATATAGCAATAATGATTATACCTTGTCTTTTAGTTCTCGTCAGCATCCTGTAACCAATTAACATGTAAGAGCAACATGTCGAATACCTCACCCATAGTTATTTAATGACCATCATTCCATCCAATCCGTGCGATAACCCGTTAAAATATACTTTTCCATAACTGCGCCAGCTTTCTAAAAATACCCAAACGAACCCCGACTATCCATCAATTTTTCTTGCATGTTGTGACTCCAACGTTTGAAGCTGGTAGCTGTTGCATTTTCCATTAGAGCTCGCAGAAGGGAGGCATTATGGGTTTTCCAGTAAGACATGAGCCCGAAAACATAGACGCTCTGTCTAGACAGAGAGAAGATTTCGTTATATTCGAGGAAGCCAGATGGATAGAATATTTTTAGAGATTAAATGGCTTCCATGAAGAGACGACACTTCAATTTTCTATGAACTTGACCGAAACCCATTCAGAAATTAGAGGGTTGAGGATAGACATCTCAGAGGCAGCTTTGGCAAAGGTTACAGGGTTACCCAGAAATGGAAGGAGATGGTTTGGCTGAAAGAGGCACAATGCAACTGCAATAGAGGAATTTCTTGTATCAGGAGAGAATGTGCAGCCGAGGTCCATAGGAACAACATTGGAAACACTGCCAAGGCCTTGGGACTAGGTCGCAATCTTCTTAAAGAAATGCATCACCTGTGAGGGAAGGTACCGAGTTGTTTACACTTTTGACTTTTTTCTACTTTCTCATTTGCGCCATGGTAGACTACTTAATATGCCATATTATCTTTTAATAACCTTACAAAACATAGCCCATTATGTGAGAACGTCTTGACATCCATCATCCTCTGTTACAAACCATGGACTTATCAAATTGTTATTTATAAGAGCCTTAGCACATGAGAATCAAACATGGGAACAATTCATTGCTGGGGCTGGGGTAAACCAAGGACCTGCAGTGGAAATAAGAGGTATTGAGGAAGGAAATGACGAGCGGCGCTCCTCGGAATAAGAGTTGGAAAGTGTTCAGGATAAAGGTTTAGGGGAAGATGCAACAATAGCAAACCCTGTGGAAGAGGTGGCTATAGTGGTATATGTGGCAGAAGAAATGGTAATATTAGCAGCTGCAGCAGCAGAAGCTGAAACTGGAGTAGTTGTAGAAGCTATGACAGTGTAATTTGTAGCCACGGAAGTTGCAATAGGAGAAGAAGCTACAATGGCAGAAGAATTTCAGGGATTAAACCCTCAGGAGCTGACCGAGAGCCCAGTGCATCAAATAGAATATCATACAAGGGCCATGGTGGAAGGAAATGTGGAAGTTTTGAACAATGAATCTTCTCCTAAAATAAGGGGAACTATAATTCAAGAAGAGGAATTTCGGCCAGAATCTTCTACCCCTTTTGTGTCACGGAGAAGGAGGAGGAGAGCAAGTATTAAAGATCAGTCATCTAGTCCCGCAAAAAGAAGGAATACCAGAGCTGCTACTGCATCAGAGGCGGTACATACAATCGAGGAAAACCCTGAAACTCTTATTCTAAAACCTTGATTACCCTCTGTAACACAAGAACCAGAGGGTAATGTAATTTTAGAACCCACCAACCCACAAGAACCTGCTACAGATCAACCTCAAATTGAAAATTTTATTTTTGAGAATGAGTTGTTGAAAGAAGAAGTACAAACACTTAGAGAAGAATTGTAGAGGTTAAAAGAAGCATTTAAAAAATAGACAGTGCAAAGCTTGAACACATTGGTTGAAGCTGCTGACCAATTGAAAAATTCACTTTCTGTTTCAGAGATTGGGGAACATGATGAACTGTTATGCCAAAAATGTGAAGATTTATTTAAACTTGCAGGTTATAAAGTCACAATGGTGGAATTGTTAGCATGGAAACTTGCACAATCAAGGCAAGGTAGAAGTGAAATACCAGCAGCAGAATCAATGGAGGAAAGGGAGCCAAAGTTGAATATAACCCCTGATCAGGAGTTACAAGAACATGAAGAAATACAATTCCAGCAGTCAGAGGATACTGAATTACTCCCAAACTAGTCTCAACAATCAGGAGATACTGAAATGCTCCAAGAACAATCTCAACAATCAAGAGATACTGAATTGTGTTAATGTAATTGTAACTTCGGAAGATATTCACTTGTATATTTTATATTGTATTTGTATTTTTTCTTTGTACCTCTGATGGAGATGTTTATTCCTCTGGTCGGGAGAGTCATTATTGTATTTGGGTCATGTAAAGTCATTGAGGTTAACCCTCCATTGTATGTCGGGGCATTAGACCCCAAAGTTAAGTTATAGATGGGTTATTAGACTCTCCTAAAGAAGTCGGCCCAGTCTAATTAGGGTAAAGGTCAAGTGAAAGATAAAGTATAAATAGAGAGGGCGCTCCTCTCTATTTTCTCATTCACTCACTCATCAAGTTCGCATAAGTGAGTAGGAGGACCAGTTTGCACAAGTGAAGAAGAGAGAAGCTACTGGAGACCATTTCTATTTTTGGGGTTTATTGTATTGTTGCTCATTCTATCTATGAGGAAGTTGTAGGGTTTTCTCCTTTATGGTTTCCCCGATGAAATTCTTTGTGTCTCTTGTCTCGTGTGTTTGAATTGTTGTGCATGTTATTCTCTCAGATAAGATCCTAGATAATCTTGAATTAAATTGTGAAAATCTAACATGGCATCAGAGCTAACCTGAGAAGAAGACAATGTGCAGCTGCGGAAGCTAGGGCTTCTTAATTTTTGGGTTTCTATCCACATATCATCAGCAAAAGGAGGCTAGGCTAACTCACCTAAGGAAGGCGCATCTTTCTGTCGAAACAGAAATTAATTTTTGGCCTGTCACTGCTGCAGGAAATTAGGGCTTTTCACAGAAGTGGAATTTTGGAGTGCTCTCAGCACAAGATTGTTCTCCTCATCAAAATAGAAATTTAGAGATCAAGATCAAAAATTTTGAGTGGGTGGAACCACGGGAAAATTCAAACCCTAATTTGACTTTGGACCAGAAAAACCAAAAAACCAGAAAAATCCAGAAACTGCAGATCCGAAATTCACAAGTCAATTTTCAAGGGTGAATATTTTGAATCTTCAGAAACCAAGTGCACCAGCATACTCGCCTCATCTAGGAGAATATTCCTGTGAAAGCAGAATTCAATTCCGATAATTTTCATTTTTCGGCCCGTCACTATTGCCAGAGGAAAACTAGGGCATCAGATATTTTGGGTTTCTGCTCACTAATTTATGGAAGTGAGTGTTGGGCCCAGGTTGAGACAAAGTTTTGGAAACACTTTTTTGTGACAAGCAGGGAAAGTTGAGCTGAGCACAGCTCAAAAATACAATTTTGTCTAAGTATTGAGGACGTTGCCAAGATGTGCGCAGCACCCAAGTTTTGATCGGGTTGCGAAGCTGTGCGCAGCATCTGAATTTTGGGAAGCACCGCGAAGACCAGTGTTGCGAGGAAGCATTGCTGCGAAGAAATCAGGACATGTGGAACCAGAAAAGTAGAGTGCTGGACATGAATCAAGTGCAGATATCGAATGGACCAGTAATGGTCTATTTTTGGAAAGATGCTCCAGAAGTGCCAAGCGGCGGGCATGAGCAAATCAGGCAGGCGGCCAATGCATGAGATTGTTGAAGAAAGCGACGTCTTGGCACGCTTGGTGGGCGAAACCGTTAGAGGTGAATGGTTTAGAGGAAGAAACCTATTGGCACGCATGTGACAGGAAGGCTGATAGCGACGGATTGAAGACGTGGCAAACCGCCACGATGCGACAGACGCTACCAGATGCCAGCAAGCCGGTTTAGGGAAACCGGCGCAGTTTGTAAACCCTAAGGGTTTTTGGGTTTAGATCTTCGACTTTGTAAAGACATGACCTTAGAGGCATGATCTATAAAAGAAGACAATTTTGTATGGGATGGGGTTAGTTAGTTGCTAGAGTTAATCTTTGAATGACTTTTGTATTGTAAAATCTCTTGAGTCGAGAAGATTGTAAAGGATCTGCAGCTGTGTGCGCAGAGGCCTATTTTTGAGAGGCAGAATAGTCTGCAGCTGAGTGCGCAGACTAAGAACAGTTGTCCCCATCCCTTTCTAAAGAAATATATTACCAACCGTTCTTGTGGACGTAGCTTCCCACTCGGGGGAGTGAACCACATTAAATCTCTTGTTGTGTGATTGTGCTTATGAATGAATGCCTACTTGTATTTTCTGCCAATGAATGTCTAATTGTTTCCTCACATACTGTTATGAGAGAGTTTTTATATGCATTTACCATTAAGAGAAATATGGAAATGATATGTTAAGCTTCGCATGAATGGTTGAACGGTGAACATTTATTCTGGTGTATGAAGGCAGTAAATCAGTCATTTTGTTAAGTATTTTCTTACGCGTAGCAAAGGAATGTATAACAGTGGATTAGATCAATCGGTTATGTTTGAATCTTGATATCCTTGGTTAATGAATGAAGGTTAGAAGGCTAGACAGTTAAGCGTCTAAATGAATGGATGAGTGATATTCATTTCAGTATCTTAAGCCCCGTCGTAGAAGAACACAGTGGTGCGGACCGCAGTGTTGCCAAACCCTGCATAGTCCCACCTCGCAGCACATACCATCTGTCATGCTGCACAGTACATCCGTCCAAGCAGCTCATCACTTACTGTGGAAATCTGATTCCGCAGTACCCCATAGATACACCTTGGGTGAGACCTCAGCCTGCTTGCAGGTTGTTGCCGAAAGGGCCGGTGCGAAGGGGTTTTGTTGGTCAAAGGGGAAACCGCAAAGAACCTGGGTCTTATAGAAAACCTTTGGGTCAGTTATAGCCAACAGTGATTACATTGGAAAACTCCCCTTGAGGAGGCATATCTATCTGTCCAACCATAAGTTCCAAATTCCAACTTTGGAAAAATAGGGTTTCTCTGACAAACCCTATGCCAACCAGCTCCAGATCTAGCCCAAGCATCTCAAATGGGTAAGATCTAAATCTTTTGTATTTCCATTCGAGGTTCTCATTAAAGATGTCTCACCACACCAAGCTTGAGGATAAGCTTGAAGGGGCTAATAAATTCTGAGCATGGAAGTATAGGATTACACTAATCCTTGAAGAGAATGAACTAGACACGTTTGTAAATGAAGAGGTTCCAGTTCCAGAGGGAGATGAGGCTAAAGCCTTACATAAGAAGAACCTGGTTAAGGATAAGAGAATCATTGCAGATTCTATCAAGGACCATCTCATACCCCATGTGTCATCTCTGAAGACACCTAAAGAGATGTTTGATGCCTTGACCACCCTATTTAAAGGGAGGAATATAAATAGGAAGATGACATTGAGAAACCAATTGAAGAATGTCAAAATAAAAAATGCAGAGACCATGCAGTCTTACTTTACAAGGGTCTCTCAGATAAAATAACAACTTGAAGCTGTGGGAGAAGACACAGAGAATGGATAAATAGTGATGACCACCTTGAATGGTCTTCCTAGGTCATGGGATTCCTTTATTCAAGGAATCTGTGCAAGAAGAAAGTTGATCACCTTCAGTAAACTATGGGAAGAGTGCTCACAGGAAGAAGCTCGAATAACAAGAGGGAGCATCCTCATCACACACCATGAAGAACAATAACAAGAGGGAGCATCCTCATCACAGCACACACCATGAAGAACAATAACAAGAGGGAGCATCCTCATCACAAGAAGGGTAAACACCACCACCAGAATCGGAGGGAGAACCTTGGAGGATCCAGGAGAGATATTTCTCACATTCGATGTTATACTTGTGATGAGAAGGGACACTATTCCATAGATTTTCCCAGGAACAAAAGCATCTCCCACAAGAAAAGACATCATGCTCACACTGCAGAGGATGATGAAACTGCAAGAGAGAGAAATAGAGAAGAAAGTGAAGAATATTCAAGTGATTAAGAATATGTATTGTAACCAGTTATATGGGTTCATTCAAAAGGTTCCACCTCATAAGGTGAAACTAGAGATGACTTTCGGTATTACATGAAAGGAGTAGAAGAAGCTACTGCAGATTTGGACTCTAGAAGACAAATAAAGATCAATAATCTATGGAAGAATATCTCAACCATTTTCAGCATTGGTTAAGGAAGCAAAAGATCAAGAGGGAGCACACTCCAATAGTTCTGCAAGGAAGAAAAGATCAAGAGGGAGCACACTCCAGTAGTTCCTGTAAGGAAGCAAATATTGAGAGGGATTCCACCCAACAACCAAACAAAGATAAGTATTTGAATTGTCATTTCTTGTATACCGCGGCAGAGGAAGAAATGCTGGCCCGACGCGGGGAAGAGGCCGCGGCGAGGTCATTTGCTATAATTGTGTCCAGCCAGGTCACATATCCAAAGATTGTGTTAACCCCTGCAGTACGTGTAACTATTGTAAATCATTTGACCATGTTATTGAAGATTTCCCAGTGCTAGAGGTGGAAATGCAGAAAAGAAGACGGACGGATGCACCAAACACGAACGTCCAATGGATCGCAGTAGAGAAAAGACAAGCATACCCGAGCCTCAATGTGGTCACGTGCAGTGGCGCTCAGATAGGCCGCGACAGGGGAGCAGAAGCTTCCACGTCAGGAGAGGCTCACACAAAGCAGCCTCCTCTTGAGATAGAATGGATAAGGAAAGCTCCGGGAAAGATACCCGCTCTCGACCTACAAAAGAACAAGGAAGTCTTTATTGACGCGCGGGATAGCTTCAGAGAGCCAGCAATAGAAACATAGAGGATCCCGTTGCGCAGTCAAGCACCGCATGTTGAAGACATGCCAGCGGCCTATGACAAAACAAGCACCGCAACGGATGTTAGCACCTCCATTGCGCAGTTCTTGCGAAGCTGCATGAAGTTACTGATAAGTGAAAATGCCATAGTAGAGCTGTAGAAGCTCATAAACCAGTATGAGCCACATACCGAAATAGAGGCTTCTGATAGCGCAGTACATCATATAAGGAAGCATAAAAGAATGGGCCGAGAAATGAGACTTACCGCGCAGATTGAAGATTTTGAAATGGATGAATGCATCCTTGATCTAGGCTCTGAAGTAAATGTCTTAACTAAGCAGACATGGCAGCAGATGGGTTGACCAAAGTTGTCATGGTCACCTATCCAGTTGAGAATGGATAACCAAGAGAAAGTCATACCTTTTGGCCGCTTAGCTGACGTGATAGTCTACATTGATGGAGTCCAAAGTAATACAGACTTTGAATTTATCGAGATTGTGGATGATAGTCAGCCTTTTCCTGCACTGCTAGGAATTGACTGGGCTATGGATAACTTGGCTATCATAGACTTAAAATCAAAAAAGATGATATTTGAAGGAAAACATCTTAGGGTCATCGCACCGTTGGATCCTGCAGATGGTGACAGCTACAGCGAGCCAATTCAGGAGGAATCCAAGGCTCAAGACTTAGACAAACTATACCAGCTCACAGCGAACCAGGAAGATTACAATAATCCTACCGCAAATGGCACACTCAGTTGGAGATGTGACAGCTCTTGCATCTCTGATTTGAAGGCAGAGTTGGAAAATTGGCAAAGCCAAATGCATGAAGTATCAGCAAGAAGGTGCGCGCAGGTTACGAAATCACTACGCTGGATCAGGAAGGAGGTAAGTCCTATTCCCACATATAATGGTTTTGTTAATGTTTATACTTGTATCCAAGAATACACTGTAGCTATTGCAGACAAGCACAGACTACCAGCATTGGATATGGCACTACACGACATGCCCACCAGATGGTTGAATGCGCACAAGCAGACACTGACCACTTGGCATCAATGCAGAATTAAGATGCAGATTCAGTTTGCTGAAAAGGTTACCTTACCTTTTGAGAAGTTTAATGGACAAACAGACCCTAGTCAACACATTGAAGTCTGCTCGCAGGCATGGCTAGGAAGGCCACATGAAGAATGGGTGCAACTGTTCATGCATACCCTGGAGGATGACATTCCAAAGAAATGGTACCTAGACCTGGAGCTGCGCAGAGAAACCACTGATTGGGATACGTTGACTGCGAACTTCCAGAGGGACTTCAGCTTCGAGGACGAGAACCCACTGATCCATGAGGCATTGCAACTAATTAAGGAACGCATATTCTGGGAAGACTGTCCTCACAAAATATGATGTTGGAGGAATTTTTCGGGGCAGATCATGTTCCCGCGCACCTCCACTCGGAATGGAAGGAACATGAAGAACACCTTATCGAGTGTTACAACCTAGCTGAATAGATTGATGATGCAAATGAAGAAGATGATGACGATCCGCGCAATATAAACATACCAAAGTCGGAGGGTGCGCATAACATAGAAGGACCTCTGTTAGAAATCCTAGATATGAGCGGCCCAGTAAAGACACAGAAGGTGAATATTGGCACAAAAGAAGAATCGAAGTTCGCAGCAATTGGAGACTATTAGGACGATCACACTGTCTCAGAGATCGCAGACACCCTGCGTGAGTATCAGGAGTTGTTTCCCACAAAATTCATAGAAATGAAAGGAATCCTAGGAGATCTAGGAGTTATGAAAATACCTTTGAAGCCAGGTGCGAAACCTGTCAAGCAGAGACCATGCAGACTAAACCCACGCTACAAAGAAAGAGTACGTGCAGAGCTAGTTAAGATGCTTGAAGCAGGAATCATTGAACCTGTTGAGGGATCAAAATGGATTAGTCCCATGGTCGTTCAAGATAAGAAAGCAAAGGGTGAGATCAGGATTTGTGTTGATCTCAGAAAACTGAATGATGCTTCCATACATGACCCATTCCCCACCCCTTTCACAGATGAAGTGCTTGATAATGTTGGAGGGAATGAGGCCTATTCTTTTACTGATGGTTTTTTCGGGTATCATCAGATCAGGATTGATCCCACAGATAGGCATAAGACGACATTTGCTACAGAATGGGGGTCGTTCCAATACACAGTAATGCCCTTTGGCCTGAAGAACGCACCTACCATATTTTCCAGAGTGGTCGTCGCAGCATTTAAAGAATTTATGCATAAGTTTCTGGAAGCCTATTTTGATGATTGGACTGTGTTTAGTCTATTAAAGAACCATTGTACGAAGCTCAGAATGATGCTTGAAAAGTGTCAACAGCATCAAATCTCTTTAAATCTAAAGAAGTGTATTTTTTGTGTCCCTCATGGCATCCTACTTAGACACATTGTTTGTAAACAAAGACCGATGGTGGACCCTGCAAAGATTGCCATTATTGTGAACTTAACAACACCAAATTCAGTCAAAATGTTGCGCTCTACCTTAGGCCATACTGGATACTATAGGAAATTCATAAAGGGTTATGCACAGATAACCGCACCAATGGAGAAGTTGCTAAAGAAAGACACACCATTCATCTGGAACGCGGAATGCAAACAAGGGTTTGATACATTAAAAGAAAAGATGGTGACCGCGCCGATTCTAGTGTTTCCAGATTGGACGAAGCCATTTCATGTCCATGTTGACGCATCATGCATTGCATTGGGAATTGTATTAGCTCAACCGGGGGAAGGAAGTATTGACCACCCCATTGCATTTTCGAGCAGGAAGCTCTCCACAGTAGAGAAGAACTACACCACTACTGAGAGGGAAGGCCTTGCAATGGTATATGCCCTACAGAAATTTAGGCATTACTTGCTTGGTGCGCACTTCCTGATGTTCACTGTCCATTCTGCATTAAAGTACCTGGTCAATAACCCAGTGTTAGGGGGGCGCATATGCAGATGGTTGTTGCTATTCCAGGAGTATGATTTTGAGATTGTTGTTAAGCCAGGTAGACTGAACTTGGGACCTGATCACCTGTCAAGGATTGAGTCAAGAGAAGAGCCGACGAATATTGAAGACAATCTGCCTGATGTGCAATTATTTAGTATGCAGGTTGTTGATGACTACTATAAGGATATCATTATTTTTTTAACAACAGGGCTGGCACCGCGGGAACTATCTGTCCAACAGAAGAAGCAGCTAGTGGTGCACGCCACAGACTTCACTATAATTGCAGGCCAGTTATACAAACTCGGGCCGGATGAAGTCTTGCGAAGGTGCGTACTAGATCATGAGAAACCATTGATTCTAGCAGATGCACATTCAAGGGTCGCGGGAGGTCACTATGCAGGAAGATCCACTGCGTAGAATATATTGCGTGTAGAGCTATGGTGGCCCACGATCCACAGAGATTCCAAAGAATACTGTCGGAACTATGATGTCTTTCAAAGGACAGGAAGACCTTCACGAAGAGATGAGATGCCATTAAATCCACAGTTGACCTTGCAGGCATTTGAGAAATGGGAAATTGATTTTGTGGGTCCTATAAACCCACCAGGGAAGAGAACTCGTGCAAGGTATATTATCACTGCTACTGATTACCTCACCAGATGGGCAGAAGCAAAACCAGTCAAGGACTGCAGCGCTAGTACTGTTGCGCAGTTAATCTTTGAAGAAATATTGTCAAGATTTGGCTACCCCAAGATTTTGATGAGTGACCAAGGTACTCATTTTTTGAACAAAACTATTGAGGCACTTACAGAAGAATTCAAGATTCGTCATCAGTGCAGTACTCCTTATCACCCACAGGAAAACGACACTGTAGAGGCTTTCAATAAAATTCTGGAGAACGCACTGACTAAGGTTTGCAATGTGAATAGAGATGATTGGGATCTGTGCGTCTCTTCTGTATTATGCGCATATAGGACGACCTGCAAGAAATTGACACGACATACACCGTTCCAGTTGGCTTATGGGAAGGAAGCTATAATGACAATGGAGTACATTGTCCCTAGTTTGAGGATTGTTGCGTTCACAGGGATGGCAGACCGCGCAGCACTAGAAGAAAGGTTGCTACACCTTGTTGGATTGGAGGAATATCGTTTCATTGCTGGCTTCCACCAGCAAGCTCAAAAAGACCAAGAGAAATCTTGGCATGATCGCCATATAAAGAGCAAGTACTTTCAGGTAGGTGACCTAGTCCTCCTGTACGACAACAAATTCATGAAGTTTCCTGGTAAATTTAGGATGCATTGGCTTGGTACATATACTATAATACATGTTACTAACACTGGTGCAGTCCAGTTAGCCAATTTAGTTGGGGATACTTTACCCACTTTGATAAATGGAAGCAGGCTAAATCTGTATCATGACAGCCCTGCTTCGCAGCATCCTGAAGGATAAGAAGAGAAAGAGATTTCCAAGTGTCAGGTACAGTTGAAATTGGACACTGGAAATGTCAAATATTATGTACATATATGTTAAATAGAGCAATGTGTGTGTCGCGCAGCACTGCTGAAGCTACGCGGGGGGGGAAAAAAAAAAACCTAGAAAAGTTGGACGTAGAGCTCAAGGCTCTGCCACCTAGGGAGAGGCTGGCCAAGTATAAGGAAGTATCATGCTTGAAGAAGCAAGTCCAAGCATTAAGAGAGAAGGAGAGTGAGATGGACAATCAGTCACAGCAACTCCTGGAGGACGCTAAAGCAGTGTCGCAGCAGATAGAGGACAAGCTAAATGAACTGCGTGAAAACTAGGAGCAGGTACAGGGACAGATTGGAGAAGAGATAACTTCAGCGTTGCTTGAAACAGTTCAGCAAGTTGAGCAGGATACCAAACAAGTAGTGGAGAAGTTGCTCAGTGTATACAATGAGTTCGCGGCAAAACTAGTTCCACTGATCATGGAGCAGAGTGAGACAACCGAAGTAGCAAGTGGCTCGGGGACGAGCCACATGTAAGTGTTAGGGGCATGTTGGGCCCAGGTTGAGATAAAGTTTTGGAAACACCTTTTTGTGAAAAGCAAGGAAAGCTGAGCTGAGCGCAACTCAGAAATACAATTTTGTCTAAGTATTGAGGATGTTGTGAAGATGTGTGCAGCACCCAAGTTTTGATCGGGCTGCGAAGCTGTGCGCAGCATCTGAATTTTGGGAAGCACCGCGAAGACCAGTGCTGCGAGGAAGCAGTGCTGCGAAGCAATCAGGACACGTGGAACAAGCAAAGCAGAGTGCTGGACATGAATTAGGTGCAGATATCGGATGGACCGGTAATGGTCTATTTTTGGAAAGATGCTCCAGAAGTGCCAAGCGGTGAGCATGAGCAAATAAGGCAAGCGGCCAATGCACGAGATTGTTGAAGAAAGCGACATCTTGGCACACTTCGTGGGACAAACCGTTCGAGGCGAACAGTTTAGAGGAGGTGACCTGTTGGCACGCGTTCGACAGGAAGGCTAATAGCGACGGTTTGAAGATGTGGCAAACCACCACGATGCAACAGATGCTACCAGATGCCAGCAAGCCAGTTTAGGGAAACTGGTGCAGTTTGTAAACCCTAAGGGTTTTTGGGTTTAGGTCTTAGACTTTGTAAGGGCATGACCTTAGAGGCATGATCTATAAAAGAAGACAATTTTGTATGGGATGGGGCTAGTTAGTTGCTAGAGTTAATCTTTGTATTACTTTTGTATTGTAAAATCTCTTGAGTCGAGAAGATTGTAAAGGATCTACAGTTGTGTGCATAGAGGCCTATTTTTGAGAGGAAGGATAGTCTGCAGTTGAGTGCGCAGACTAAGAACGGTTGTCCCCATCCCTTTCTAAAGAAATATATTACCAACCATTCTTGTGGACGTAGCTTCCCACCCAGGGGTGTGAACCACGTTAAATCTCTTGTTGTGTGATTGTGCTTACCATTAAGAGAGTTTTTATATGCATTTACCATTAAGAGAAATATGGAAATGATATGTTAAGCTTCGCATGAATGGTTGAATGGTGAACATTTATTCTAGTTTATGAAGGCAGTAAATCAGTCAATTTGTTAAGTATTTTCTTACGCGCAGCAAAGGAATGTATAACAGTGGATTAGATCAATCGGTTATGTTTGAATCTTGATATCCTGGGTTAATGAATGAAGGTTAGAAGGCTAGACAGTTAAGCGTCTGAATGAATGGATGAGTGATATTCATTTCAGTACCTTAAGCACTTTCAAGATAATCCCAGTATAGGATTAAGTTGGATCGTTCACAGCTTCGGTAGAAGCCCCGCCATAGAAGAACACAGTGGTGCAGACCACAGCGTTTCCCAACCCTACGCAGTCCCACCTCGCAGCACATACCATCTGTCGTGCTGTGCAGTACGTCCGTCCAAGCAGCTCATCACTTACTCTGGAAATCTGATTCCGCAGTACCCCATAGATACACCTCAGGTGAGACCTCAGCCTGCTTGCAAGTTGTTGCCGAAAGGGCCGGTGCGAAGGGGTTTTGTTGGTCAAAGGGGAAACCGCAAAGAACCTGGTTCTTATAGAAAACCTCTGGGTCAGTTATAGCCAACAGTGAGTACATTGGAAAACTCCCCTTGAGGAGGCATATCTATTTGTCCAACCATAAGTTCCAAATTCCAACTTTGGAAAAATAGGGTCTCTCTGACAAACCCTAGGCCAACCAGCTCCAGATCCAGCCCAAGCATCTCAAATGGGTAAGATCTAAATATTTTGTATTTCCATTCGAGGTTCTCATTAAAGATGTCTCACCACACCAAGCTTGAGGATAAGCTTGAAGGGGCTAATGACTTCTGAGCATGGAAGTATAGGATTACACTAATCCTTGAAGAGAATGAACTAGACACGTTTGTAAATGAAGAGGTTCCAGTTCCAGAGGGAGATGAGGCTAAAGCCTTACATAAGAAGAACCTGGTTAAGGCTAAGAGAATCATTGCAGATTCTATCAAGGACGATCTCATACCTCATGTGTCATATCTGAAGACACCTAAAGAGATGTTTGATGCCTTAACCACCCTATTTAAAGGCAGTAATATAAATAGGAAGATGACATTGAGAAACCAATTGAAGAATGTCAAAATAAAAAATGCAGAGACCATGCAGTCTTACTTTACAAGGGTCTCTCAGATAAAATAACAACTTGAAGCTGTGGGAGAAGACATAGAGAATGGATAAATAGTGATGACCACCTTGAATGGTCTTTCTAGGTTGTAATGTCCCCTTCTCCTTAGAACATGCAAGGAAGGAAACATTACCCAATATTTTTGCTCATAAAATACATAAGAATTAAAACTTCTATGTGCAGATTCGAACTTCAATAAAACACAGCGGAATTTAAACATATCAACACACATAAGCATAACCATAAGATGATTCCATATGCAGGGATTCAATCCCCTTTTTATACTATGCACAGACTTCATTACTTCATTACAATATCAATCTCATGAATAAATAACATTCAGATTTAGCACATTGCAGAACACAGATATATATATAAATTAAATTCTCAAAGAGCACTTATCTTGTAACGCGATGTCCAACGACTGGCTACGGGAGAGCAACATTCCACCCAACCATAGATCTCTGTCCAGCCTGTATTCTTTCAGCTGAGAGATCACCCCCGAGTTGGGCTGTGTATCCACTAAGGAGGAACTAGATGGCTCACTCACCGTCAGGATTTCACTCAGACAACCATGCTAAGCCAACACACAGTTGGGTTTTTCAATCATGCAATGGGAAATGGAGAGGGATGCTAGTCCACTGAGCTCAATCCCAGAGCTAGGTACACATCAAGCTAGACTCAAACGATCCCAGCCTCCATTCGAACATCCACACTTGGATTTCTCACAACTTTGTTCAGCAAATAACCCAAATCCGTCACTGATTTTCTGGGCAGTTAAAATTGGGTTTTCCCATGGATTTTGGGGTAGCTATTGCTCCCAAATTCGCCCCAAGGCTCTTACCAACGAATCCCCCATTGGATTTCACTGTCCAATACCCATTTTGGGCGTTTTTGGCTTCCCAAAATGTGGGTTCTCCCACAGTCGCGATTTTCTGGTTTCCTCACTGCTGGCACTCGTTTTTGGATGGGGAATAATGCTAGGGTCCTCTACCATGGAATGGGGAGGATAATGAAGCAAATCCCAAGAGGTAGAGTGACTTGTGGGACAAGTCAACAGAGCCCATACCTACCCATACGAATTTCAGGGCTGTCCATACTCCATCAAAGTCATTGACTTAATTCTTCAACCATTTTCTTACAACAGGAATAAATGTCCTCTAGGGAAGTCAAAGGGTTCTCATAATGACATATGGCAACCTATGGTTCACTCCCATAGCCCCCTCACCACTCCCTAGTGGATACACGTGGCCCCTTCTCATTCGTTGCCTCCATAGCCAGCCTTGGAATTTTATATTGTCTGATGTTTATTTACATCCTATTACAATTTCCATGGCTTAAGAGCACATGGTATCAAAATATCAATACTTTCCCTTTAAATATAATTCGGCTTTCACTAGCGGGGCCTTGGCCTTGAGCTCCACGCTAGGGAAACATACATCACATGTACACATTATTTACATTAAAGGCTAATATATCCTAAGGGTCGAATTGGGGGTATTACATTCCCCTCCCCCTTAGAACAACACCGTCCTCGGTGTTTCAAGACTTAGGCATACATATACAATTTACACATGTCCAAAAATTCAAAAACGTTGCAGATCTGCCCTGCATTCCATCCTTTACTTTGAACTTTCAGGACCAAGTCCTTTGATTTTCACGAGCTTCTCCTGCTGATTCGGATCTTCCAGCTCATCCACAAGTCTGAAAGCTTTATGTCTGCTACCCTCTTGAGGTTCTCTTGTTGGGCAGTTGCGGAGGCAATGATCCCCTCCACATTTCCAACACTTCACTGGTTGCTTCATCTTTACCTGCTCGATTTCCTTTGAGTCTTCCCACGTGGAGCGTCTCTTAATCGAATGATTGGATGATTGCTTCTTCATTGATCCACTTTTCTTCCCCTTGTTGATTGCTTTCATAATGCTTTTTACCTCTTTCTGCAGACGCAGAGTGTCTTGCAAGACCTTGTGGTTCATCTCGTTCTGCTGCTTTTGCATCTTGAGCATCTCTCCAAGATTTTCTTGGGTCTTGGAAATTGTTTGAAGAAGACTTCCAGCCAACTCTAATAGCCCTTGGTCTGCCCCCATGGTCAATGGAAACAACTGACCACACTTTTCTCACTAGCAACACTTGCCTGCACCGGCTGCAACCAATTGATTCAATTTCCACCTGTGAAATTCATCATTACAATTCTCGTTAGGCCAAGCATAACCCAAACATTTAAAAATCCGTCAATGGTTTTTCCCCCAGTTGACATGGATAGTCCCTGCTTTACTCATGAGACTTCCACACCTTTTTATGCTTGCCCAACATACACATGAATTCCTTCATGTTCACCCATTCACAATTCATTAATTAGCATTCACAATTCACTTTAATTAAATAAACACACTTTTACTTTCAATCATGCATGCATTCAACAATTTTCTAATTCTATAAATGCATCAATAAAAAGGAAAGAGAGAGAGAGAGAGAGCAGTAAGAGTTTCTCCTCTTAGTTTTGTTCCATCTTGGAACCCACACCACCACTATGGTTTTCATGCTCCTGTCCTCTTTCACTTTATGTGAATGCTCGACTTGCCCTTCTTGGCTATGACACGTAGTGTCTATGGTCTATTCCAGACCTCTCAACCATGGAGTTCTTCCACTTGGTTGGTCTAACTCTTGGCTGCTAGGAGTCACACAGTTCCACTAGCCTCATCTTTCATTACCGCTCATGCTGAGCTCTTTAGGGTGGTTACATGTCCACTCGCATCCTTGAGATGCCTTCATAGTCATTGCTTCCAGCAATACTTGCACTAGATGTCTTCACTTTATTCCATAGGGTCCTTCTTTGCTTTACAAGACTTGGAATCGCTTATGGATTTGGGTGTTTAGCGAGCGCGTAGGCTGCCCCTCAACATCAAATATTCTTGTATGTTTGGACAGCACGTAGGCTGCTCCAAATCCTCAACAATCTCGCATGTTTGGCCAGCACGCAGGCTGCTCCAAATCATCAATAATCTCGCATGTTTGGCCAGCACGCAGGCTGCTCCACAACATCAATAATCTTGCATGTTTGGCCAGCACGCAAGCTGCTCCAAATCAGCAATAATTCTTACCCAACCAGCCACTCTCTGGATTTACCAAGCAATTTATAGTTCTTTCAGGGTCCTTGCTTCCTGTATGACCAGGGTTTCCAACAAACAAACAATAGTGCATCAGCTTAACTATTACAAGACTTATACTTGTAATCTTCATTATTCCAAACAAGAAATAAATGAAATTGAATACTTATCTGTATTGTGCATTTCCTCTCTGGTCCACAGAGTCCTTCTTTTACTTTATAAGCCTTGGGATCCTCCTGCGAACTAAGATGTTTGGCCAGCATGCAGGCTGTTCCAAATCATCAAATAATTAATGCCCTACCAGTACACCTTCACGCCGACTGGGTTTACCGACTGGGTTTACCAAGCATTTGGTGGTGCCCAACTAGTCCCATACCTGGTTGGCCCTCTCCATTGCCGAGCCAGCACATACTTCTGGGTCATCGACCAATGGAAGGTAACTGCGCCACCGACCATTACAGGTCAAGGCTCCACTACTCTACCTTAGGCTTGCATCAGCCTTTCACGGTATCACAATCCCTCAATGCGCATAACAATTCTTCACCCACACAAGGGTGGCACTTCTTCTCTTATGTAAGCCGGCGGTCCCATTAAGGAATTCTTTAGGTGACTTTCTTAACTGCAGGCTATCATGGCCCCATGATACCCACTCACCCTACACGAGGGTTACCACTGCTCATACAGTCCTCTTAAGTATCATTTTCTTTACTTTTCCCTTTAATGTGCAGCACTGAATTTCATATGTATACTCTGTCAACACAAAATGGATAGTAAGCTCATTAGTATCGCTGCTCTAGAATTGTAAACATATTTCATAACATTCACTATCCAACCTTGAAACACCAGGAATGCGTCCATTCCCTTAAGGCGTAGTCAATATTGGCATCCCTGACATAACTCATCACCAGAAAGGCGTGCACTCCTTACTGATGTGAACTATGAAGGTCCTAATCATACTTCAAGCAGTCTGCTATAATGGAAATGAAATCAAGACATGCTCTGCATATTAACTCTAATAATTAGACATGCATGTATGTATATATATATATCATTCAGGGTTTAGGGAACACTTATCCATTTTGTAGATGTTATTTCTCTTCTTTAATGAGGAATGGAGGCTCCTTCTCTGAGTTGACAGTCCCTCGGTTTGCCATCCCAATTCCTTTTGATGTTACATAACCTTCATATGTCTTACTGACATAATCTTCACCATCCCACTCATATTGTTTACCAATCATGTAGTGCATATGAGACATTAATAATGTCTTATGGCATTTCACCTGAAACCCATTTTCAATCATGGAATCTCTTCCCATGAAGTTTGGCTTCTGCAGGCCCACTCTCATGGTCTTACTGCAATATGTCTCCCTGGCACACTTATTGAACAGCCAAACAGTCCTCAACATTTAACAATACAATTCAAATCCGATTGTTCCATAACCAATCCATGGCACTATTAATCAAATTCAGTATGAATCTGCAACTCTGTCTACTACAGAAATTGGTTTTCTTATTCATGAGGCTATCCTCATATTATTTGGCTCCTGTAAGTGACACCACTCTGCCCGTTATGGTCTTATGCCTGCTGCCATACATGAGCATCCACTTACAGCATGTCCTCCTGACACATTTTCATATAAGCCAAACAGTCATTAGCAATTATTAGTAAAATTTCAAATCCGAAACATTTACAAATCTGATATTTACAACTGTTCTTACTAACAGAACTTAGATCTCTCAACCATGAGAACCTTCTCATAACCTTTGGCTTTTGCATATGGTAGGTCCCAGTCTCTACTATGGAATTATCCTCATTGCCATATGTAAGACCTTCCTACCGGAAATTGAAACTTCAATCAGCCAAACACTTCGTAAGTATCTATGCATATAATCATTTCGTTGCCACAACAGTCACTGAAGTGATCTCCGAATTATAACACTAAATCATTCAAACATCTTCAGCTATTTAACATTTGAAATGCAACGAAATATATATATACACTTCATTATCACAATAGAATTTCGAGACATAGTCACACTATCCATGCAACTTAAATAACTCGTAAATACTCATTATATCACAGTCATATCATTCATACAACTCTGTCCTTTCACAGAGCATTCTAGTAACCCATCGATCATGATTGGGCTCTTCATGCACTTACTATTCTGCATTTGTAACAGCCCATGGAATGATCCTAGAATTATCATCGATTCATCATATCATTCATTATTTATTTTGCAATAACATATGCATCATTCCTATGCATTCATACAATGCATCACAAGATTTATAAAATCTCTTAATGCACATCTACTCAATGCTACCTTGCATTGTTTCATGAGTACTATGCATTCAAGCATATTATGATCGAAACATGACTATCTCATATAACTTGCATTATCATAATCAGGACCACTAGTCCTCACTTGCTTTGGTTATTAAGCACATAACCAACATACACATGGCATGATATAACCTCATATGAATGCATTGAGATTTCTAAACAGTCATAGGGTGTAAGGATCATTTCCTTCACTTACCCACACCTCACCAGGCTTGGTAGGTTAATAGTCCCAATCGGTATTCAATATCACATGCAAACTTACTCAACATAGCTCAAACATAGTTGAAGAGATCTTACCAAATCCTCTTTCAACATTCATGCAATTTGGCACCAATAATCATTACCTGCATGGTTACCATTAACATCGTCTGATGTTACCTGATTAGTTGGCCTCTTACCAAGGCTGCTCAGTCCTTTTGCCAACTTTATGATCATAGATTTGTTGCACCATCCTTTCTGCATAAGGTTGTTGGCTTCATGCAACAACATCCTTAGCACATTTTATACAGTTGCATTTTGGTCCAGAATGCCAACTTTAGCCACCTGTGGAAGAGAATCTATGAGGAATCACAAAAACTTATCTATCGGGCGAAGTTAGTCCCTATAACAAGGAACACTCAGCAATTCACGGATTTCAATTCCGATGCACCATTCATCTTTTATGAATTTCTGGGTTTCACTACTTCTCACTTTTCACATTTTCCCAAAATTCCAAATTTTGGGCCAAAAACGGCTATCTCCCAAACGGTGCATTTCTGGGAAATCTTCGTCTAACGGAAACTGTCCGTCTTAATGAGAATATGAAATGTCTAGTTCAGTAAAATTTCTTATTTCCATATCTAGGGTCACTTTTACTGCCCACAAGCTTTTCAAAGTCCCGAAAAAGTGGCCCGGAACAGTGCTTTTTGGCCTTCTTGCTCATCCCGACTTCACATCCTTTGGAGTTTGGCTCCAAGATTCTGAACTTAACATCGTGTCTGCTTCATGACTGCCTCATATCAATTTCAGCTCAAACCGACCTTCTGTCAAGCCTCGGGACTCTGTCCTTCAAAAGTCACTATTATCCAATTTCTGTCAAATCGGAGTGTAATGGGCTAGGGGTCTTCACTGGTTCTTTCATGACCTTCGTCAATGGCCTCCGAGCCCCACAAGAATCATTCCATTCTGAGTTCGGATGCTCCTGCTATCCAAAAATCAAGTTTTAGTCACTTTACTCTCTTTTTTTTTCTTTTTTTTTCAGGGATCTCTCCGCACTGCGGGCCGATTCAGCGAACGCTCCCGCAACTGCGGGCCGATTCAACGAATGCTCCCGCAACTGCGGGGCAGTTCACCGAATGCTCCCGCAATTGCGGAGCCATTCGGCGAATGCTTCCGCAATTGCGGAGCCATTCGGCGAAGGCTTCCGTTGTGGAGCCATTCGACGAAGGCTTCCGCCGTTTCGGAAGACTTTCCCGAATTCTTCCGCGATTTCGGAGCCGTTCGCGGAATCCTTCTGCAGTTTCGGGGAGGTTCGCAGAAGCCTTCCGCAATTGTGGAACGATTCGCCGAAGTCTTCTGCAGTTGCGGAACGACTCGGAGAAGTCTTCCGCAGTTGCGGAATGACTTGCGGAATCCTTCCGAAATTTCGGAAGAGAATTCCTTCCGCAATTTCGGAAGAGAAATCCTTCCGAAAATTCCTTTCGACACCGACACTTAGAAAATTTTCTGCTTTTTCGGAGCATTTCGCCGAATTTTTCCGCGTTGCGGGACAACTCGCAAAATCCTTCCGCAAATTTCAAAAGAGAATTCCTTCCGCAATTTCGGAAGGAAATTCCTTCCGCAAATTTCGGGGCGACTTCCCGAACTCTTCCGCGTTGCGGCAAAACTCGCGGAATGCTTCCGCAGTTTCGGGGCAATTCGCCGAATGCTTCCGTAGTTGCGGAATTCATTCGGGAATTCTTCCCGAAACAGTCTTAAACGCATTTTCGAAAACACTTAGGAACATCTGCAAACTTTCTTTCATCTCACATTCAACAATCCAACCAATGGATTCATAATTAATCTCTGTACACACAAAATTCAAAAATACAAAATGCATGTACACACAAAATGCATTTCAGTTCCAATACAAAATGCATGAACACACAATGATTTGTATCTCTGTGAAGGGCCCAACAGCCGTAGTGTTGAACCTAGATCTCTGATACCACTCTGTAATGTCCCCTTCTCCTTAGAACATGCAAGGAAGGAAACATCACCCAATATTTTTGCTCATAAAATACATAAGAATTAAAACTTCTATGTGCATATTTGAACTTCAATAAAACACAACGGAATTTAAACATATCAACACACATAAGCATAACCATAAGATGATTCCATATGCAGGGATTCAATCCCCTTTTTATACTATGCACAGACTTCATTACTTCATTACAATATCAATCTCATGAATAAATAACATTCAAATTTAACACATTGCAGAACACAGATATATATATAAATTAAATTCTCAAAGAGCACTTATCTTGTAACGCGATGTCCAACGACTGGCTACGGGAGAGCAACGTTCCACCCAACCATAGATTTATGTCCAGCCTGTATTCTTTCAGCTGAGAGATCACCCCCGAGTTGGGTTGTGTATTTACTAAGGAGGAACTAGATGGCTCACTCATCGTCAGGATTTCACTCAGACAACCATGCTAAGCCAACACACAGTTGGGTTTTTCAAGCATGCAATGGGAAATGGAGAGGGATGCTAGTCCACTGAGCTCAATCCCAGAGCTAGGTACACATCAAGCTAGACTCAAATGATCCCAGCCTCCAATCGAACATCCACACTTGGATTTCTCACAGCTTTGTTCAGCAAGTAACCCAAATCCGTCACTGATTTTCTGGGCAGTTAAAACTGGGTTTTCCCATGGATTTTGGGGTAGCTATTGCTCCCAAATTCACCCGAAGGCTCTTACCAACGGATCCCCCATTGGATTTCACTGTCCAATACCCATTTTGGGCGTTTTTGGCTTCCCAAAACGTGGGTTCTCCCACAGTCGCGATTTTCTGGTTTCCTCACTGCTGGCACTCGTTTTTGGATGGGGAATAATGCTAGGGTCCTCTACCATGGAATGGGGAGGATAATGAAGCAAATCCCAAGAGGTAGAGTGACTTGTGGGACAAGTCAACAGAGCCCATACCTACCCATACGAATTTCAGGGCTGCCCATACTCCATCAAAGTCATTGACTTAATTCTTCAACCATTTTCTTACAACAGGAATAAATGTCCTCTAGGGAATTCAAAGGGTTCTCATAATGACATATGGCAACCTATGGTTCACTCCCATAGCCCCCTCACCACTCCCTAGTGGATACATGTGGCCCCTTCTCATTCGTTGCCTCCATAGCCAGTCTTGGAATTTTATATTGTCTGATGTTTATTTACATCCTATTACAATTTCCATGGCTTAAGAGCACATGGTATCAAAATATCAATACTTTCCCTTTAAATAAAATTCGGCTTTCACTAGCGGGGCCTTGGCCTTGAGCTCCACGCTAGGGAAACATACATCACATGTACACATTATTTACATTAAAGGCTAATATATCCTAAGGGTCGAATTGGGGGTATTACATAGGTCATGGGATTCCTTTATTCAAGGAATCTGTGCAAGAAGAAAGTTGATCACCTTCAATAAACTATGGGAAGAGTGCTCACAAGAAGAAGCTCGAATTGTAGCTCGAGAAGAAAAGATGGGTAATGAAGACCAGGCTCTTACAGCACACACCATGAAGAACAATAACAAGAGGGAGAATCCTCATCACAAGAAGGGTAAACACCACCACTAGAATCGGAGGGAGAACCTTGGAGGATCCAGGAGAGATATTTCTCACATTCGATGTTATACTTGTGATGAAAAGGGACACTATTCCAGAGATTTTCCCAAGAACAAAAGCATCTCCCACAAGAAAAGACATCATGCTCACACTGCAGAGGATGATGAAACTGCAAGAGAGAGAACCAGAGAAGAAAGTGAAGAATATTCAAGTGATTAAGAATATGTATTGTAACCAGTTACATGGGTTCATTCAAAAGGTTCCACCTCATAAGGTGAAACTAGAGATGACTTTCGGTATTACATGAAAGGAGTAGAAGAAGCTACTGCAGATTTGGACTCTGGAAGACAAATAAAGATCAATAATCTATGGAAGAATATCTCAACCATTTTCAGCATTGGTTAAGGAAGCAAAAGATCAAGAGGGAGCACACTCCAATAGTTCTGCAACGAAGCAAAGATCAAGAGGGATCACACTCCAATAGTTCCTGTAAGGAAGCAAATATTGAGAGGGATTCCACCCAAAAACCAAACAAAGATAAGTATTTGAATTGTCATTTCTTGTACATCTGATTACTTACATTGTTCAATCATGTACATACTTATGCTCCTAGATTTAGGATGTATATCATGCACGTTAGAAAATTTGCATTAATGAACAAGATACTACTAATATGCAAGTAATGGGTAAGTGGCCTATGGTATTGTACAACATCCCATTACTACTTATCTAGAATGAAACCTATTTGTTGACATGTTGGGAGTAGTGCACACTCTTAACAATGTTCTGGTAGAGATGGAAGGCATCTAGGAAGTTATCGTATGAATATGGGATATGGATGAATGTTGTGTTGAATCATTGGCTAAAATAGTTGCATGACTATGTGCCTATTTTTTTATGCATAATAATTTGTTTTGAAAAATTATGAAATGTTTCTAATCACGCAACTAGATTGACTTGTAGGAAAGATCATAGAGAGACTTGTTTCGAAGAAAAAGTGACAATGATTCAACTATAACATTCAAGAAGATTCATGAAGTCAAGATGAAGACACTGAAGAATATGAAGTTCCCAGGATCAGAGATACAACAATGGAAGGAGTAATTCCTGAAGACCATGAAGACCTTGAAATAGAAGAACCACAAGAACCTATAGATCCACCTCGTGAGAAGAACTCCCACAAGAGAAAGCCAGCATGGGTATGAGAGGCAATACAAGATGCAGAGAGATATATCATTTTAGAAGGAATGCACAGAGAAAGCAAGAGACCAAGGCCATACTCCAGCTATGTAGCCCTGCTGTGTGACATAATTGACAAAGAACCTTCCAACTATGAGGAAGAAACTGAGAAGTAGGAATGGAAGGATGCCATGATCGACGAGTACCAGTCGATCATGAAGAATGATGTCTGGGATGTGGTCCCGAGACCAGTAGGGAAGTCTGTTGTCACTTCCAAGTGGATCTACAAGATCAAGCATGCTGCAAATGGCAGCATAGAGAAACACAAAGCGAGATTTGTGGCATGTGGCTTCTCCCAGAAGGAAGCGATAGACTATGAGGAGACATTTGCACCTGTAGCCAAATACACTTCCATTAGATCAGTACTTTCTATGGCTGCAGTAATGAAGTGGAAGATACACCAGATGGATGTCAAGACAACGTTCTTGAATGGTGTAGTAGAGGAGGAAGTGTATGTGGAGCAACCACTCGGATTTGAGACACATGACAGGGAGACTCATGTGTGCAAATTGAAGAAATCCTTGTATGGATTAAAACATGCACCAAGGACGTGGTACGACAGAATAGACAGCTTCATGACTAGCTTGGGATTTACCAAGAGTAAATTGGATTCCAACCTTTACTACAAGGTTGAGGAAGGCAACCCAGTGATACTCCTACTGTATGTAGATGACCTATTTGTGACAGGTGAAGATGGGTTGATTGCTGACACAAAGAGGAAGCTTGCTGCCAAGTTCGAGATGAAGGACTTGGTTATGATGCACTATTTTCTAGGAATGGAGGTGTGGCAGAGTACGGATGGAATCTTCCTTGGACAAGGGAAGTATGCAATAGAGATCCTGAAGAGGTTCGGGATGATGGAATGCAAGGCCATGACCACACCTATGGCATCGAACCTGAAGCTATTGAGTGATGCTTCATCAGATGCAGTTGATGCCACGATGTATTGTAAGATGATTGGATCCTTGATGTACCTGACGAATATGAGACCAGATATTTGCTTTGTTGTGAAAACATTGAGCTAGTTCCTGACAGATCCGAGACATGTTCACTTGATTGCTGCAAATCATATTCTGAGGTACCTGAAGGGTACAGTGGATTATGAGCTCAAGTATGATGCGAATCAGAAGATTAACCTGTAGGTTTATGTTGATTCAGATTGGGCAAACAGTTCCATTGATAGGAAGAGCACTTCGGGGTGCTGCTTCAGTATGGGATCAAGTGTGATATCTTGGTTTAGCAGGAAGCAGTCCTGCGTGGCATTGAGTACAGTCGAAGCAAAGTATGTCGCAGCTTGTTCGGATAGTTGTGAGGCAGTATGGTCGAGGAAGCTACTGTCTTATTTGTTTGATCTTCAGTTGGACGCGACTTGTATATATTGCGACAACCAGAGTTGTGTGAAGTTGTCTGAGAACCTGATGTTCCATGACAAGTCGAAGCACATTGAGATCAAGTATCACTATATCAGGTATATGGTGTAGAGAGGAGCAGTGAAGCTCCAGTATGTTGCGACAGACGAGCAGATAGCCGATGTGTTGACCAAGCTGTTAGCCAGAGTGAAGTTTGAATACTTCAGAGAGAAGCTTGGTCTACTTCAGATCGAGGTTCCTTCCAAGGGGAAGTGATGAGTCCAGAAGACACAGATGCACATGGGCCATTCTTGCATAGTGGTAGGAAAGTCCTCCTATGTTGGTAGATGTAAGGGCCGAGCCATTCTCACATAGTGGTAGGAAATTCCTCCTATGGTGTAGATGTAAGGGCTGAGCCATTCTCACATGGTGGTAGGAAAGTCCTCCCATGGTGTAGATGTAAGGGCTGGGACATTCCGACATGGTGGCAGGAAATTCCTCCCATGGCCGTTGATGTAAGTGATGTGTCATCCCAAATGGTGGTAGGAAAGTCCTCCCGTGTCGATTGATGTAAGTGTTGTGTCTCGCATGTTGGTAGGAAAGTCCTTGCATGTTGGTAGACGGGGTCTCATATGGTGGTAGGAAAGTCCTCCCATACTGGAGACGTTGTGATGTGCATCTGGGCTATGCTCCGTCGACAATGAGAGGATCTGAATATGATGAGGTTACAGTAGGGTACACAAGTTTTGCATAGGCATATAATCAGTCCTGGGATGCTCCTTCAGGTTTTGCAGTGGCATATAATCAATCCTGGGAGATCTTGCAGGTTTTGCAGTGGTATATAATAAGTCTTGAGTTGTACCTACTTGATGGCTTGCTCATAGAGATGATAAAGACCTACATGGAGGCTAGGCCTACATCCAGCATGAAAAAGGGTTGGCTCTATAGAACTTCCTATGACAAGTAGATTGGAGATTGATGGTCGAGATAGCAGCAGCAATGATGATGATGATCCAGTTTTGATGATGATTCAACTTTGATGATGATCCAGTGACGAAGACTTGCGCTGATGAACTGTGTCAAGAGAATACCTTCCTATTTTAGAGGGAGTGTTAATGTAATTGTAACTTCGGAAGATCTTCACTTGTATATTTTATATTGTATTTGTATTTTATCTTTGTACCTCCAACGGAGATGTTTATTCCTCCGGTCGGGAGAGTCATGATTGTATTTGGGTCATGTAAAGTCATTGAGGTTAACCCTCCATTGTATGTCGAGGTATTAGACCCCAGAGTTAAGTTATAGATGGGTTATTAGACTCTCCTAGAGAAGTCGGCCCAGTCTAATTAGGGTAAAGTTCAAGTGAAAGATAAAGTATAAATAGAGAGAGTGCTCCTCTCTATTTTCTCTCACTCACTCATCAAGTTCGCATAAGTGAGTAGGAGGACAAGTTCACACAAGTGAAGAAGAGAGAAGTTGTTGGAGACCATTTCTACTTTTGGGGTTTATTGTATTGTTGCTCATTCTATCTTTGAGAAAGTTGCGGGGTTTTCTCCTTTATGGTTTACCCGATGAAATTCTTTGTGTATCTTGTCTCTTGTGTTTGAATGGTTGTGCATGTTATTCTCTCAGATAAGATCCTAGATAATCTTGAATTAAATTGTGAAAATCTAACAAATTGCTCCAAGAACAATCTCAACAGTCCAGAGGCACTGAAATATTTACAAAACAGGATGTTGTTACACAAGAACCAGCATTCCCAAAATCGGTCGCTGAAGCAGCAACACAAACAGAAGTTGTTGGGACTGAAGTACAAAAACGAGATGCTGCTACACAAGAACTAGCATTCCCAAAATCGATCACCGAAGCAGCAACACAAACAGAAGTTGTTGAGATTGGAGCACAAAAACTGGATGCTGTCACACAAGAACCAGCATTCCCAAAATTGGTTGTTGAAGCAACAACACAAACAGAAGCTGCTGGAACAGTGTTGGAAGAAGAAGCTGATGAGTTGGTGATACAAGGTAAGATTGTTGAAACATAGGACTCACTCCCAGTGGGAAATATTGAGAATGAAATTGTTGTGTTGGACAAAGGAGAAGGAAAAGATAAAAGAGGAGAAAAAGAACAAGAGTTGAAAAGGGAGCTCTCCATGTTACAACTTGAGCTGAGTAAATGGAGGTATCGTACCATTCTGTGTGAGAAAGGGATGATTTCCCTTCCTGAACACAGGAATATTATTCAAGAGATTAAAGATAAATGGGCTGAAGAAATATCCCAATGGGATGATTTGCAAAGGGAGCTAAAGGAATTGAGGAAGCTCGAGCCCTTAAAGAAAGAAAAGGAGCAAATGTACAGTTTAATTCAGGAATTTTTAAGTTGCAGAGCTCCATCTCCATCTTATCCAGTCTTTTGTATGAATAGATGAATCTGTTCAAAATCAAAGCTTTAAAATAAGGGAGGCCCTATCAAATAGTGTCAACTCCTCAATTCCTGGGCACCTTCATCAGGAGTGATTTTTCAGAACAAAACCTGCTATGTGAATTGTATTTGCATGAAAGGGCATGTTTCACAAATGTCCACTCCAATCCAGTTCCTCATCTAGGATACATTCATCTAAGAGCATTTACTTCATTTTTCACTAATCATATGCATTGGTGGACTGATATTCAAACTATACAGAAAAACTAGGACACTTCCACCCTTTGGGTTCGAAGTGAACCTCAATATCCTATATCATTAAGAGCCATACATATGAGAAAATTGGCATCTCCTCATAGGGATAGTCAGATGGAATCCTTCCAACAAGAGGTTGTATCTACATGTGCTAAATTGATTTCTCAGCAAGAGCTCTTTGCAATAGAAGGAAACAAGAGTAGATGGGATGCTTCTTCTAAATCTTTAAAAGCAAGAGAGCCAAATTGTTTTGGAAACTTCAAGTATGCCCTGTCCCGATTGCCTGAATATGTTACATGTATCCAAAATGGTGGACTTAGTTGGCTGGGACTGAGGTTCAGGTTTCCCATCATATGGTTTCCAACAAGGCCGTATAAGAGCATGTACAGGCTTACTAAGAAGGCAGATAAACAATGTTGGGAGGATTTAATTGCCTGTAACAGGTTCAGAAATTCAGGAGAGACATATGAACTTTCCTTAAATATCACTCATCTTCATCGAAGGAGTTTGGAAGCAGAGACCAATTCATACTAGAAGGAGCTCGTTGCATGAGTACATGCAATTGGATAGCTGGGTGGAGATGTTGGGAGCCAAAATAGACCCTCTTTGTCCATATCCATCAATACCTTTTTCCCCTGTTTTTCCTATTTATCTACAACTCAAGCATATATCTTTCCAAGCCAAGCATGGATTTTATCAGGTATAATCTATTATTGCTTTGATTCATTAATGCTTAATATTCTCTATGGTTATGAAATTTATCTCTGAATTGCACTGACTCATGTTGATTTGATAAGATAAGTTCATAACCTCAAAAGAATCCAGGTGTAGCAGCTTGCTGAAACTCGTGGAGTAAATAACACCTGGCGTCAGTTGCCCCTTTTCAGGATCTAGTTCAAGTCATTGATGAGAGAGCTCGAGTGTCTTCCCATGCGGTCAGCAGAGACTCATGCTGAAACAGTCCAAGCATATTCCCTCCTCATTAGCTGGGATCGGTTCGACCTGTTGACAGATCAGATTAAAAGACATGCATCATTATGGACAAACCCCATTCAATGTAACAATGGTTGTAACTATTTATGTTTCGATTTGGAAGCCTGAAGATCGTAGATCTTCATGGCTACCCAAAATTAGTGGATCTGAACTATCTTATCTTTGTATAAGTATAGAAAGGCCAATCGAGCCAGGGGGTTAGCGTTTTTAGAGAAATATTATAGCAGAAGGATACTATAACACTGTATTTTTATCATTTTACTGAAAGGAGCAGCAATTCTCAATATTCCTGTGTCTTAGATTTTATTAGCCTTTAACGACATCTCTGTTAGAAGGCTCGGGCCCGCCTTCTCACAGAGATTGTTGAATTAAGTAGATGTTTTAGTTTTAATTTATTTTGGTTTGGCGTGGAGTTACAGTAGGTAGTATTCTCAAATTGTTGCAACAATATTTCTTGGATAAAGTGAATAATTATAATTTCCCTTTGGTTTGCTGCAATAGTGTGGTGTGAACAGTCGACTGTGTAGAGTATTTTTCTTTCCTATGCAAGTGTGCTAATTAGTATTGTTGTCATAGCCAAGCTTAGCTCCTATTTATTATTATATTTATCTTTCTTAGAATTTGTTGAATTAGATAGGTCGTGGTTTGAATTAGTTTTAATCTGATATTTTAGGATTTAACTTCTTGCAAAAGCAATTCTAGTTAATTCATTCTTAGATCAGTTGTTGTAGGATTGATGTTGTGAGAAAGTAGGAATCCTTTGAGTTCTTAGATTGATAATTGAAGATTGGTTTTCATAGTGAGTTGAGTTTGGCTTATCCGTTAAGTAGGATGAATGGTCTTTATTTATTTAGTCAGCTACTCAAGTGTTTATGCATATACTTTGCTTAGTTACCTTTGAAACAACCAGACTTTCTTGGGTTGACAATTTATATTGAGCACTCTATTTGTTAATTGTAATTAGTGAGCATATAGAGTGACCAATAAGGACTGCATAAGAAGAGATGAGATATGACAATCCTAAGATTGTCTAATTGATTATTAGTTGTTGATTGGAATGTGCACTAAGTATGGACTAATAAGGAACATATGTTGATAGCATTCCTAATTCAACATGGAAATTTTGAGTAAACTTTATTGATGAACTGCAATAATTATTGTTGAATATTTATGCATAGTTAAGAGCATATTTGGGGTACCTTGGTTGGATAATGAGTTAAGCAGAATTACGGATAAAAGAATGGTATTGTTTGAACAGACTTGGGATAGAAAGAGAGGATTAGATTGTGTCTATCAGATCCTTGTAGCAGACATCTTGATCAGCTTGTGTGAAGAAGATTGAAGAGTGTTGGGACAACATTATTGGAGCAGACTTGGACCATCCTACCTAGCAGCAGATCACACACAAGTTGGAGCTTATGTCCAGGGGGGTTGTAGCCTCCCTCCTATTGCAGCAGGAGAACAAGGAAGTTGCAGCTTCATGTCAATTGATGCTCCCAAACCCAGGGGGGTTGGTACCTCCTTTGAGTTGTAACTCATAAATCTTGGATATTGGTGTCTCCACAAGTTCATGTTATCAAACACAAGTTTTATCAATAATCTATTATTGAGTTCCCATATACATCTTGTGTACTATTGTTTGATGAGAACTTATTGATGATATATCTTGTACATGTTTATTGGTGGATGCATGACTACATATGTGGATGAACGAATAATTGGTTAATGTATTGAGAAAATAAATATAAATTGGCTAACTATACATGACATTGATTCACCGTGCGCCCTCTCAATGTCATTGTGTGTTCAAGACATAGGTCAAGGTTTCTTCAGGTCATGGGCCAATTGAAACTTCAAAACTCATGTGATGATGGAACCATGACAATTTGTAGAATAATTTTAGCCACCGTAAGAGGATAGACATTGAAACTTGATAAGCCACAAACAAAATGCACCTTTTCGATGTAGTGGGTTTTAGGGTTTCTTAAGGTCATGGGTTAATTGAAATAATGCACCATTTCAATGTAGTGGGTTTTAGGGTTTCTTAAGGTCATGGGTTAATTGAAACTCTTCAAAACTCCTAGGCATGATGGAACTATGAATAGGAAAGAGTTTTGCAATGGAACTATTGTGGTGGAGCCATGACTCATCATTGCAAAATTAAGTTTGAGCAATAAATTTCCAGGTTAAAAAAAAAAACATTTTCTTTATTAATATGTCCCTAAGATACAATCATCGCTTGGGTTGCATTAGTTCGTCCATACAACGTTGAGATTTTGCAATTGTAATGTTAATGGTAAGTTTGAATTTTTGGTATTAAATTGAATTTAAAAAAAAAATATGATTTGCGGATTGTGCATCGACGTCAATCTTGATTCCTAGAATGGGGGTGTGTCGGTAGTGTTGTGTCACCCTCCATCCTTAGAATTTAATCCCCACTTGCATATCTGCATTTAATATTCCATGTGTTTACCTGGTAGCTAGGGCCTAGTGTGGTGAGGTGTACCCTAGGTTGTTATGTTGCATTTAATATGTTATGTGGTATTTTTCCAGGTGTACCTTATGTTGTTTGCTCGACACTCATTCTGGCGTGGTGTCTTTAGGATTTAACCTCGATTGTTCGGCATGTGTTGTATCCTTAGCATTCATTCTGGTGTAGCGGTTATAACCTCTTAGTATTTAACCTGGACTACTCGACATGTGTTGTATCCTCGACATTCAATCTGGCATGGTGGAATTTAAGCTCGGTTGCAATCTTGGGATTTAACCTGGATTGTTTGGCATTTGTATTTATCTCAAAGCTAGGATGTGGGTTTGCGAGGGTTGTATCCTCGGCATTTAATCAAGCGTGGTGGATTCTAACCTTAGCATTTTAAATGGTTGTTTACATTTAGTTTGGTGTCTATTGTGGAGTTGGTAGATTCTAATATGTCTATGGTTTTCCATTCATTCTATAATTCTAGAAATATTTGTCCATGATAGTTGTGGATATTTACTATACTTTGGTGGAAAATTTAGTCTTGAATTTGTTGCTAGAGGTAAGTTATTCGGGTCTTTTCTGTTGAAACGGAAGAAAAAAAAGGAATGGTGAGTTATCAATCAAGTAAATGAAATAATTCAACAATCGAGTATATTGTTTGTTAAAATGTGATATTTCTATGCAGACCCACAATGAGAAGTATATGTTTTCCCTCATTGACCAATTTAGATTTAGTCTAGTGAATAGGTGAGTCCTTGTGATGCAGGCTATTGAACTTGTGTTGAGAGTTATTGTGGCCCCGATGTGGGCTATGAATAGGGGGTTAGTGGACACCTGGATATGGGCCCTTTTTTCTGCTACTTAGCCCAATTAAATATGGTTGGAGCCTAGGTTTTATGCTACTTAGCCAAGCTAAACATGTTAGTTTTTTAGAATTTACTTCAATCTGATCTAGGATCTTAACTGAGAGAACAACATGTGCAGCATATCTACAGCATATCAATCATGGACACAATAATGCAAGCACACAAGAGACACAGAGTTTACTTGGGGAAAACCATAAAGGTGAAAAACCCCAATAACTTCCTCAGAGATAGATAGAGCAATGATACAACCCAAGCATAAGAGATAGACATCTCCTAGCAGCAGCTTCTCCTCCTCCACAAGTGCGCCACTCTCCAAAGAGTGTGTGAGAGAATAGAATGATCAAATAGAGTGCCTCCCGTACTCTATTTATACTTGACTTGACTTGCCTAATAACCTTTATTAGGTCAGCCTCAACTTAACCACATAACACAAAGCTGACTGGGCCGACACCCAATAGGGTGGTCTAATAACCCTTTGACCCACATGGCCGACCCCCAATAGAGTGGTCTAATAACCCTTTGACCCACATGACTTATACAGGGCCGACTCCAACAAGGTGGTCTAATAACCCATCAAGTATAAGTTACGACACTTACAATATAAATGACGACACTTCTGTATAGAGGAATAATAACATCTCTATAGGAATACAAACACATCCGTATAGAGGAATAATACCATATCTATAGGAGTACAATATGCATATATGAAATACATTCCGAATTTACATATACATCAACACTCCCTCTTAACTAGGAAGGTATTTCTCGACACAGGTCTTCTAGCACAAGTCTTCTTCTCTGGATCGTCGTCACTGGATAATCGTCATCAAGTCATCGTCATCGTCACTGCTACTGCTATCTCAATCAATATCTGAATCTACTCGTCATAGGAAGTTCTACAGAGCCAGTCCTTTTTCATACTGGATGTAGGCCCACCATCTGCAAGTCTTCATCATCATTGGCCATACTGTGGAATCCTGGGGACTCATCACGTGCGTCAACAAAACCTCGCAAGAGCATCCCAGGCCTTTTACGAGCACACAGCTCAACCTATTGAATCTCCTAGGATCTTTTACATGCCACTGCACAACCTGTCCACGACCACAAAGTATCAACTTGATACTCACCATACATCCACCTGATGTATATCATCACATGATCATCCTGATCATCATCATCTCTGCAAGCAAGCCAGCAAGTAGGTACACCTCAGGACTGATTACACTGCCTCTGCAAAACCTGCAAGATCTCTCAGGACTAATTACACTGCCTCTACAAAACCTGCAAGAGCATCTCAGGACTAATTTTATGCCTCTGCAAAAGCCATGTACCTAATTGTCACATCATCGTCTTCAGATCACCACATAGTCCACGGAGCACAACCCAAATGCACATCACACAGTCTCTAATATGGGAGGACTTTCCTACCACCATACGAGACCTAGTCTACCAACATGCGAGGACTTTCCTACCAACATGTGAGACACAGTACTTACATCAACGACCATGGGAGGACTTTCCTACCACCATGTCGGAATGGCCCCGGCACGTATGTCAATGGCCATGGGAGGAATTTCCTACCACCATGCCAGACTGGCCCCGACACTTATGTCAATGGCCATGGGAGGACTTTCCTACCACCATGCCAGACTGGCCCCAGCCCTTACATCTTCACCATGGGAGGAATTTCCTACCACCATGTGAGAATGGCTCCAGCCCTTACATCCTACCATGGGAGGACTTTCTTACCACCATGTAAGAATGGCTCGGCCCTTACATCTATCAACATAGGAGGACTTTCCTACCACTATGCAAGAATGGCCCATGTGCATCTGTGTCTCTGGACTTCATCACTTCCCCTTGGAAGGCATCTCCCTCTGAAGTATTCAAACTTCACTCTGGTCAGCGGCTTGGTCAACACATCGGCTATCTGCTCGACCGTCGCAACATACAGGAGCTTCACTGCTCCTCTCTGCACCATATCCCTGATATAGTGGAACTTGATCTCAATGTGCTTCGACTTGTCATGGAACACTGGGTTCTCTGACAACTTCACACAACTCTGGTTGTCACAGTATATACAAGTAGCACTCAACTGGAGATCAAACAAATCAAACAGTAGCTTCCTAATCCATACTGCCTCACAACTAGCCGAACAAGCTGTGACATACTCTGCTTCGGCTGTACTCAGTGCCACACAGGACTACTTCCTGCAAAACCAAGAGATCATACCGGATCCCATACTGAAGCAGCACCCTGAAGTGCTCTTCCGATCAATGGAATTTCCTACCCAATCCGAATCAACATAACCCTCCAGGTTAAACTTCTTATTCGCATCATACTTGAGCCCATAATCAACTGTACCCTTCAGGTACCTCAGAACATGCTTTGTAGCTATCAGGTGAACATGTCTCGGATCTGTCAGATACTGGCTCAAGGTGTTCATCGCAAAGAAAATGTCCGGTCTCGTATTCGTCAGGTACATCAAGGACCCAATCATCTGACGATACATAGTAGCATCAACAGGCTCAGATGAATCATCACACAGAAGCTTCAGGTTCGATGCCATAGGTGTGGCCATGGCCTTGCAGTCCACCATCTTGAACCTCTTCAGGATCTCTACTGCATACTTCCCTTTTCCAAGGAATATTCCATCTGCACTCTGCCACACCTCCATACCTAGAAAATAGTGCATCATCTCCAAGTTCTTCATCTCGAACTCAGCAGCAAGCTTCCGCTGCGTGTCAGCAATCAATCTATCCTCACCTGTAACAAACAGGTCATCCACATACAAAAGTAGTATCACTGGATTTCCTTCCTCAACCTTATAGTATGTCATGTCCCAAAATTGGCATTGGGTCACAATGGCCTAATCATAATGGCCATATTTATTAGTGTTTGTCAAATTGATGCTAAAGGTCAAATAATTGCCAAGGAGGGAAATTACTAGTTTCCTAGGTTTGGGGTGGAAGCTTTGGGATTGTGAATAATGGGGATAATAAATGATGTTGGAACATTAGGATGGAATAAATATTTAATAAGGGAGATAAATAAATATATACAAGTGAAAATCAAAGTGGCATTTCATCATGAAGACACATGGAGGAAGTGGGACCCACACAAGCTAAAATGTATGTGCCACATGGCATCCTCTTCTTGCAATTTCGAATCTATGGGAAGCCTAATGTTATTGGGATGATTTATAAGTTCAATAATACTTTTCATGAGTCAATGAGGTCGAAATATAGAGGAAGAGTAACTCCCATGGAAGAGGAAGAGGCAATTTGGAGCCAGTGAGACACTTGGGCTAGATTCCCTAGCTCTATGACAACAATGATGAAGATGCTATGACACCTATGACACAAATCAGACCTAAAGGCTGACATATGACATATATTACATGTCAGGGCTAAAAATAGACTCCAAGATGGTGCTCAAGGGTGTTAGGGCAGCTAAGATGCTTCCACATGTGATTTGGTGGAAGTGGGATACTAGGAATTGTTGTACAAGTGGCGTTCGTTGGAATCTCTTCCCAACTTGAGTTGGCATGAGTCTCTTGGAAGGAATTAGACCCATGGAGGAAATTAGAACTTTATAAATGTCAATAAAAAATAATGAAACCAGATTTTGATCATTTGTAGAATTTTCAATTGCATTTGTGAAGAGGGAGAGCTAGTGGATGACTAGTTTCTTGCCTTAGCCAATTTCGAGGGTGAAAGATTCCCATCCAAGTTGGTAATTGGAAAGGCCATTCAGACCTTTCATTTGGAGCTTTAATGGAGTCTTTATTTTCAGGTGTAAGCTACAGGGCAGCTCATGGTTTCTTCTATTGCAGCTCACTCCTTCAACCATTTCCAGTTTTGATGGCATATTCTTGATCCTTGAGGGAGGGCATCTTTTGTGAGCTATTGTACTCTTTGGGGGAGCTTCTAATGCCCCATTTATTTTTTAATATGAATTAAATACTCTTTTCTTCATCTCCAGAAAGTTTCAGGTCGAAATTCCAAGTAGAATTGTATAAATCTCAATTTTAATGAAAGAACAGTGTCATTTCCCACTACCTTGTTGTAAATCAATGTAATGCTGATGATTTCGAATGAATGGATGATTCTCTGATATATTTGTGATAAATATACTACCATGGATTCCTTATACAAGTTTCATGTATTGTACTTGAGCATTTGAAGTATTTTTACTCAGTTTAATTGCATTGGGAGAAGAAATAGTGTCATTTCCCCAAGGGTCGAATTGGTGATTTTTGCAGTTGAATGGGAGAGGGTTGGAACAGATATAATAATCACTTAATGGTGCACATGAGACCTTAATAAAATCCTTAATACATTCTCTACCTCTGTTCGGAAATTTGAGTGGGTTTGGAGGCATTTGGGAAGCCATTTTCAGTACTTACCCCAGGGGGATTTGAACCCCCAAATTACTAGTAAAATTGCATACTTGGTCCAGAATCTTAAGAGAGTTTTCAGAGGTCTTTTGGTGGCCATATTTCATCCCTGAACATAATATTCAAGTCCTAATACCATTCATACACCTTCCTTGAATATTTGAAGGCATTTGGAGTCAATTTGAGACCTAGAGACCAATACTAGTCAAAGGGAAATTACTAGTAAAGTTACCTACATTGACCAGAATTGAAAGAGGATTTGCAGAAGTATTTTAAAGGTCCAAAGGCATCCCTAAAACACATATTTATGTTCTAATATCATTCATATACCTTCTTAGAATATTTGGGATCATTTGGGGGAAATTTGGGACCTAGAGATCAAAATTAGTCAAAGGTCGAACTAGGGAAAAAAAAAGTGGAAAATTGCCATTTTAATAAAATTCCTAACAAGGGACATTACATAGTAAAGGTTGGAATCCGCTTTACTCTTGGTAAATCCCAAACTAGATAGAAATCCATCTATCCTGCCATACCAAGACCTGGCAGCCTGTTTCAAACCATACAGGGCTTTCTTCAATTTGCACACATGTGACTCTCGGTCATGTGTCTCAAACCCGAGTGGCTGATCCACATACACTTCCTCTTCAACTACACCATTCAAGAAATTTGTCTTGACATCCATCTGGTGTATCTTCCATTTCATCACTGCAGTCAGAGCAAGTACTGATCTGATGGAAATGTGCCTAGCTATAGGTGTAGAAGTCTCTTCATACTCAATCCCTTTTTCTAGGAGAAACCACGAGCTACAAACCTCATTTTGTATTTCTCCATGCTACCATCTGTAGCATGCTTGATCTTATAGATCCATTTCGAAGTCACAGCAGACTTCCCTTCATTTCTTGGGACTGCATCCCAAACATCATTCTTCATGATCGACTGGTACTCCTCGATCATGGCATTCTTCCTGAATCCTAGGAACTTCAATATATTCAATATATTCAATAGATATATTTGTTGTTGGAACAAATGTTGTAGTCCTTCTTTTGTAGGTGAAGGTATATGATCTTTCCTACAAAACAAGTTAAATTGCATGATTAGAAACATCTCATAGTTTTCAGAAAAAAAATTCTTACACATAAATAAATATGTCATACAGTCATGCAATTATTTTAGCCAATGCTTCAATACAACATTTATCCATATCCCATAACTTTCTAAATGCCTTCCAATCTCTACCAGAACCTTGTTAAGAGTGTGCACAACTCCCAACATGTCAGCAAAGAGGTTTCATTCTAGATAAGTAGCAATGGAATGTTGTACAGTGCCATAGGCCACTTACCCATCGCATGCATATTAGTAGTATACTATTCATTAATGCAATTATTCTAATATGCATAATACACAACCTAAGTCTAGGAACATAAGCATATACATAATTGAACAACATTATTTAAACAAACAAATATGTAAGAAATGACAATTCAAATACTTATCTTTGTTTGGTTGTTGGGTGGACTCCCTCTGAATCTTTGCAACTCCATTCTGATGTGGACTGTGAGAAGTGGTCGACTCCCTCTGAATATCTGCATCCTTGCAGAAACTACTGCAGTGTGCTTCCTCTTGATCTTTGCTTCCTGGATTACCTGTCCTTGATCTTATATTCATCCTTGATCACTATGCATGCTTACAAGTATCATTATTGTGATATCCTCGAGATCTCATACATAATCATACATTTATTAGTATATTCTCAATACTATCAAAACACAATAATCTTAAGCATGTATAGTCATGATCATTTCAAACAGAAATAATAAGCATTAGTATTCAAGGACTCTTATGGTTAGTCATATCATAAATTAAAGTAAGAAACATAATATGCCTAAACCCGTGATTACTCAAACCTATACTTTCATGACTCTTCTGGTTAGTCATATCATCAATTAAGGTAAGAAACATAATATGCCTAAACCCATGATTATTCAAACCTATGAATAATCATTATCAATCATGCCATGTATACTTATATAAGAGATCCTATCACAAGGTAGGATGCTAACTTGATATAGGAAAAACATACCTAGATTAGTATGTTAGCTAATTATGTCTAACATACCCACATGATGTCTTCTTGTTCTCTTCAATGACTTGTGCTAGTAACCTGCATATGTCATAGGTTAACCATTATAGAACCAAGTTATGCATACCTCGTAAATAGATCTTCTAAGTGATCCATGACAATGGATGAATCTTTGTCTTCATGTCACCATGATCATATGTTCTTGAACTAGAACATGATTTGTCTTTCTTGGTGTACCTTTCATGTTAGCGGAAAACATAAACCTCATACAACACCATAATGCATTAGTACAATCATAAGTGTCAACACCCTAATCATTGAATATCTTCTATCATGCATTCATAATTTTATTAAGGTGATACGACAAGTCTAAATTTAATGAAGATTGTACTAACCGTAATAATATGAAGACAAACATACCATAAACTTAATCATGAACAAATCTCGAAACATACCTGGATAAGTCATACCTGTCGAGATTGCTTGTAATCTTCTTATGTAAGGCCTTAGCCTCATCTCCCTCTGAAACAGGAACTTCTTCACTTATGCAGGTGACCAATCCATTCTCTTCTAGGATTAACCCAATCCACTTGATTTGCAGGAACTGGATCTAGAGCTGGATTAGGGTTTGTCAGAGAAACCCTAAAATTCAAACTTTGAATTTCAAACTTCTGAAAGGATAGAAAAATGCGCCTTGATGAGCTGATCAAGTCGGTATACTCAGAATTTGAAAAACTGCAAAGTTTCACCCCTCAAAATTGCCTTTGAAACTTCCAGATTCACTAGACATGACCCCGAACTAGGGTATGATAAAGACCACCCTTCTGCCCAATCAAAAGGTTTGATCCAAAGCTCTAAGATTCTATTTTTCTGAGGAGCTTCCAGCCGTGGTCACAGATTTCAAAAATTCCCATTTTTGCAGAATCCCTAATTTTCCACTTTTCCGATCAAAGTCCCAAACTAGGGTCTGATCAAGCCCGGCCTTCTTCCTAACCAAAAAATCTAATCTTGGTCTCTAAATTTTGACTTTGATGAGTATCATTCAGCCGTGGTCTCCGATTACAAAAATTCTAACTTTCTTCGAAACCCTAATTCCCGGAGCCATGAATGAAGGTGCTCAAAATCCAATTCTATTTTGACATAAATATTCACCTGATTGTTTCTAATGTAACTCCAAAATTACAAATCCACAGGGTCTGAAACTTCTACTTGTGGTATCCCAACCTGTCATCTTTCCAACCCCATAGGTTTTACCTCAATTGGATTCTCTGAGAGAGAGTTATGCCAAGTGTCACAACGTGACCTTTTTATGGGATAAAACAGGAGAGCGAACTTGTACGGTGTTCCACGTGTCACTGGTTCCGTTTCGGCCTCTGAAAAAGTTACATGTAATGTCCCGATTTTGACCCCCTTTGTATTAAATCGTAAATGATGTAAATACTGATATTTAATCATGGTGAGGAGCTCAAGTCCAAGGCCCCACCAATGATTAGCGTTTTATGTATCGGCAATTAAAAATAGATGCCTATGGTTCTTGTGCTAGACAGGCACAATGTAAATAAGACATCATGTAAATACGAATTTTAATGAAAAACCCACAACTAGCTATGCTATGCAACAAAGAGATGGGGGCATGATTCTACAAGGAATAGGGAGGGAAATTATTCAAACCCTTGAGCCAATGGTGTTAATCCATGTGTCAATGAGAAAACCCATAAACCACCAACTACCCATTTTGGGTTATGGACCCAATCATTTAATTCTTTCAGAAATTGGTTGAGGTAGTTAATGCCTTGGGAATGAAGAGGTATGGCAGCCCATTTCGTGTATGGACAAGCCATCAACCTGGGAAATCGTATTTTGTCTCCTTGGGCAAGAAAACACCCACGAAATGGTGCCCAAAGCCATTCTGAACAGTCAGTCTTTGCCCTCTCACGCAGTCTGAACTACTGGGCCTTTTTCCATCACGTTTTTCACCATTTTTCCTGCATTTTCAATGCCTGGGAGCTCGTTTTTGCATTGGGCAGCAGCTGGGAGAGAAGGGCCACGATTTGGGACTATTATGGAGGCCGTTTTTGCCCAGAATGTCCATGGACGTTTTTCTAAAAACGGA
Organism: Larix kaempferi; assembly: GCA_027924585.1. Classification (NCBI taxonomy): domain Eukaryota; kingdom Viridiplantae; phylum Streptophyta; class Pinopsida; order Pinales; family Pinaceae; genus Larix; species Larix kaempferi. The sequence continues at coordinate 25,826,746 of BSBM01000370.1, read as the reverse complement.
TTTGGCTTCCCCAGGTTGTTCCCCATCTTCTAGTTTCGTTTTTGGGTTTCCCACGTTTTTCTGAAGCGAATGAAAACCCCATCTTTGGGCATCTCACTGTAAAAAAAAAAAACTTTTCTTCATGCCCAGCACTTAGACTTCGGTTGTTATGTGCATCCCTGTTTTGATTTGAACTTGTGAGCAAGAAATTTGGAGTGGTAGTGGACAAAGAGGGCTTGATAAACCTAGTGGGGGAGATAACCTCTGTGGAAGATCAAGAGGGCTTTGGCTACTCTTCTATGCACACCCTGAGAGCACTAGATGGGGAAGGTATGGCTTGAGGGACTGTACAGCAGTGAAAAGAATACTTCCTTGTGATGGGTGTGTATTTATTGTGGGTGCCAAGCTAGATAGATCTTGTAAGGTTACCCCTGGCTCTGTGCTTGAGCTCACTAGCTTAGCCACTCTTCCTTTCCATTTCCTAGCAGCCTGATAAACCCAATTGTAGATTGGCTTGGCTCATCTTGGTGTATGCTTAGCTATGTGTGAGTCTATTGTTCCCTGATTCCTTGTAGAGATCATGCCCAGCTCGGGGGTGGCAGTTGCATCAAGAGGTTGATAAGCACAACTGGCCTATGGTTGGGTGGAACGCTGCAGACGCATAGCTGGTTGCTTGGGACTACTTTGTTAAGATAAGTATTCTCTTGTGTTAACTTTGCAATTTATTATTTGATGAATATCTTGAATGTATGATGGATGTGTTATTGTTATTATTTTCGCTGTGTTTTTCCTTATAATTATACATCCCATATGTCTTTTATATTATGTGAATATTCGCTTAGTTAAAAGCTCATGGGGCTAGTTGCCCGGTTTTAGCAACACGTCCTCTCTATCATGATGGCATGGTAGGAGGGGACATTACATTACATGAGAAAGTACAGTCCATGCACTACTTGTCACATTTTACAAAATTTTATTTGGAGCTTCCTAGCCCAAGTTATGATCTTTTTTCCTAGGTCAGATGTTTATGACTTAGATCTGGAAGAGGCAGAAACCCGAGATTGTACAGATCATAAAACACAACGTACAACGAATTAGAGTTTGTCCTTTGGACACAAGGTACATGGGGATCTTATATTCGACCTGTAAAAGTTTCAGGTCCTAAAACTTCGCCAAAATGGATTTATAGCGAAAGTGCAACGATGACTGGTTTTTGTTATATCAAGCCCTAGCATCGTAAGTGCAACAAGTGTCATACATGCCATACCATGCCTTCTTTCAGGCTAGCTCTGATACCATGTTAGTTTTTCAGAATTTACTTCAATCTAATCTAGGATCTTAACTGAGAGAACAACATGTGCAGCATATCTACAGCATATCAATCATGGACACAATAATGCAAGCACACAAGAGACACAGAGTTTACTTGGGGAAAACCATAAAGATGAAAAACCCCAATAACTTCCTCAGAGATAGATAAAGCAATGATACAACCCAAGCATAAGAGATAGACATATCCTAGCAGAAGCTTCTCCTCCTCCACAAGTGTGCCACTCTCCAAAAAGTGTGTGAGAGAATAGAATGATCAAATAGAGTGCCTCCCTCACTCTATTTATACTTGACTTGACTTGCCTAATAACCTTTACTAGGTCGGCCTCAACTTAACCACATAACACAAAGCTGACTGGGCCGACACCCAATAGGGTGGTCTAATAACCCTTTGACCCACATGGACGACCCCCAATAGGGTGGTCTAATAACCCTTTGACCCACATGGACGACCCCCAATAGGGTGGTCTAATAACCCTTTGACCCACATGGACGACCCCCAATAGGGTGGTCTAATAACCCTTTGACCCACATGACTTATACAGGGTTGACCCCAACAAGGTGGTCTAATAACCCATCAAGTATAAGTTACGACACTTACAATATAAATGATGACACTTCCATATAGAGGAATAATAACATCTCTATAGGAATACAAACACATCCATATAGAGGAATAATACCATCTCTATAGGAGTACAATATACATATATGAAATACATTCCGAAGTTACATATACATCAACAAAACATCATAAGTAGATGCCTAGGTTTGAGTTCGCACAATTAAAATAAGGCCATGGCCTCTTATCCACACCCTTTGGTGATAGAGTAAGTGCAAGATGGTCCAACAAAAATCCATTTGAGTGATTATTTGCTATCATTTAGAAGGGATGGGGAGAGCTATATGGAGGGAAAAGTGCTCTCATTGAGAGCAAAATAGGTGGTAGTAACTAGGTAATCGTAGGGGAACCTGCTGCTGGATCGAATCCAAATTTTTCATAGATAAGGTGTTACATTCTCATCCTTGAGCATATAAATATTCATAAGCATAATTACATATATTATATAATGAGTACGGGATCATTAGTATACTCTACCTCAATTCACCATGTTAACCCTATACATAAGGTGGTTTTTTCCGTACCATCTTCTTCTACCCATACCGCAGTTGAAGCACCTAAACGAGAATGTGGATGTAAGTCCCTTTAGGACTGAACCACTTTGGTGGGCCTATTGTAGGATGGAACATACGATCCCATACCATCAATATGTAATGTCTTATGCCATATGTACTCAGGTTCCTCGGGATACTTGGTCAAATCCCGCCAAAAATAGTAAGTTATTAAGTTGTTGAATTGAATCCCTCGCAGAGGGTTTTAATTAGGATTGGTTCGCAGTGAGAAAGGGGGACAACCCCCATATTCCATGAGAAGGAGGATCTTTCTTATTGCTTTCATTTGTTAACCCGCGACATGGTGAAGGCATTGTTGGCCAATCCGCTAGCCTGAAGTTTGCTTTAATCCCAATGAATGGTGAAACTCTTTGCTCCCATCGATCTACTAGCAGGGATATTAATTCTTTCAATCCCTTCTCTTTCCATAGATTTCTGGAAAGGATAGATTGTCCTTCCTCCAAAGATAATGCCAGGTTCACATAGGCGAATTTAACATCTGAGTGAGGTCCTAACACCCTGACCTACCTATATTTATTTCCTTCAAATGGAGGGTTGCTTAGCAGGTTGAGGGGAAGTCTACCGGTATCCATTCCTATAAATCGACTATAAGTTCAATAAGACCCCACGCTAAAGCTCTGCAGGTAAATCCCTATGCCGCAATGGTTGTTCAGTTGAGCGTAGTCCAAAGGGCAGGGCTCTTAAGGAATGATTTGAGGTATCTGTTAGATAGGCCTGATATCCTTACGTAGATTTATGAGATAGACTTATGTAGATTTATGATCCGTGTTTGAATTAAAGGTTTCCTAACGCTTTGTATACAATTGAGCCATGCAATCTGCATAATGACAGTTCACCTTCATATTATCACGATTCTAGTTCTTGTGAGCTTGCTTTCAAGCCTTCATATTCACCTTCTCGTTATTTTAATCCTTCTTTTGTACCCGCTTTTCAGTCCACCATTCCATACTCTTAGCTCCCTTCCCTTTTTAGTGAAACCTGTAAGACCTCTTAGTAGCCTTTGAACCCTTATGATGAGCCTTTGAATGAGCTTGAGAGTGACTCTTTGCAGCTTTCCAAAAGGCACCCTCATTCAATGTAATTTCAGTGGCACTATTATATTTTTATGATCAATAGTCAATGAGGTAGATCTAGTTTCCTACTTTTGCTAATTCCCCTTCAAATTGTTATACATATACGTATGCTTTAGAGAGACTGCCCCTCTTATGATATTGCTTTTTAAACTTGTGATACTTACACTTTGTATACACCTTCTACTCTAGCTTTTACTTCATAACCTAAGACACACACCTTATTTGTATCCCACTTAATCTACTTTGATCCGTGTGATTCCTTTCCCTTCTTTGCAGCCTTCAGATGAGACCTATGAGACTCACACTTTTGACCTCCTTTCGATTCGACTAGTTAGTAGTATAGACTTGCAAGTTTTAACACAATTAGTACCCATAGCACGAAGAAGGATTATGCATCGTATATGTGGTCTAGGTCATCGACATGGAATAGTTATTGGGCTTCGGAGTCGCACTAGTAGTAGTAGTAGTGAAAGTAGGAGGGACACACAATGAAGGATCATGGTCGTTGAGAGCTAAAAGATACACGAAGTATTTTACCATGGTCTCGAATAATGGCTCTACAAAGGGCTCGAATAGGGTATTTCAAGGAGTGTACCTTATAAGATCAACACAAATGGGTACCTGGATTTGTCAAAGATTGGCTACCTGAAGGACACGTTGTCAATGAATAGTTACTACAAGTCTTATATGGTAGAATTTTAATATGATAATGATGGTTATGCTAGATATTCAAACAATATATATATTATCACAATAACCATATGCAATAGGACCACTGAAAGATAGACAAGCACAACATAAACAAGAGTACATGGCAATTTATCCTAGGAAACTCTCTTGGGGTAGAAAACCCGGAAAAACTTATTCAGTATAGATTCATCAGCAAGTACAATGTCAATCTCATACAATAACCCGAGAACAAAGAAACCCAAGAATAAGATGTCTTCAATGCAGCTACTCTTTCTCCCAAACGAACTTGTCCTTCTCTCTCTACTAATGTGAACTAGCTTGAGTGAGTGATGTGCAAATGAGCAAGGTGACTCCCTTATTTATACTAATCATAAAGTGACCCTTTTACCTAATTGGGCCGACTTGTCTTTCCTTAACTGGGTCGACTTGACTAGGATACAATATAAATGCTTTTTCTAGATTCTTCTAGGCCAACACAACTAGCAGCATTTACATTGATTATTTCCAGACTTTTACAAGAGTAAATACAACATAAATATTCCCCGAAGGAATTACAATAAAATTACAAAAAGAATATCTTCTGAAGTTACATTCTTCAACATTAACCGACCTACCACCCGAAATACAATAAGGGGGTTACAATACTTATCTTGCTCTTCTAATGGGTGCTAAGAAGCGGCTCAAGTCACTTTGATTCGGGCTATCAATATCATTGTGTGTGTTATATAGTAATGTGGCTAACGTGGGACATAGAACCACCGGGTATAACTATATACGGTTGTGACACATACAGATATATTGCTATATGAATAATCACTAATCAAATGCAGCTCAGTCGGACACTTATAAACATCCAAAAAGTGTCGCACCTACTAGTTGGTATTGTTATCGTAAGTAAAGAGAAAAGTAGAATCAAAATAATCGTAAGCAAAAGAATAGGATTTTTTATCATTATTTTACTAGTTAGTTGTATAGTAAGTATCTAAAGGGTAAGTCTCTGGATTGCCCTAAGCCTTCGGGACCTTTGGCTAGGAAACTTGGGAACCTTCGAGATGTTGAGAATGGACTCACTTTTGTAAGCCACTAATGCAAGTTCAAGAAAAACCTTTCATTGGTTTTTTTTTTCCTATCTTCATCGTTTTAGTGCTATGGAGAATCATACATGTGTTTGGTTGCTTATTTGTAAGGTTTCAGTAGATTGTTTGCGATATTTCTATGAAGACCCACAATGATTAGTGTATGTTTGGAAATACATGGTGTTATCCCCTTTTGAATGAGACAATATGAACAATGGAGATGATGGATTTGTTGAATTTTCCTGGTTGGAGAGCCAAAGTTTCAGTGGCCGGGTACCCACGCCCTCGTTGACCAATTTAGTTGCAGTCTAGTGAATAGAGGAGTCCTTGCAATGAAAGCTATCCAACTTGTGATGAGAGTTATTGTGGTCCCAATGTGGTATGTGAACAAGGGGTAAGTGGATGCCTAAAAATGGGTCGTTTTGTTTTTTTTTCATTTGGCTCAGTTAAATATGGTTTGAGCCTAGGTTTTCTGCCACTTATCCTAGCTAAACATGGTAATTAGATGCCTAGGTTTGAATTAGCATAGTTAAAATAAGACCATAGCCCCTCCGAATGAGAATGGATTCACTTTTGGTGTCTTAGTTGAACATCACATTCAAATTTGCATGCCATGCTAGTCTGAAATCATTACTCTGAGACACTCCCAACTGTTTTTGCTATATGTGAAGAGAAATCACTAAGTTGTAAGTCTTTGTGCTATATGTGAAAAGAAATAACTAAGCCGTAAATCACAAAGAATTTTTCTAGAATTATGTTTGAGTTTATTTTTTCTTTCCATAGTGTTAGTGCCAGAATTTGTTCCTAGACTACAGAGGGACAAGCCAACACCATCTCAACAATCTCAAGATAAAAATGAAATAGGTTTTTCTTGGTTTAGGGTTTAATGGTTTGAAGGTTTCAATTTCAAGAAAGTAGAAAGGAAATCAAACTTTAACAAGTTACTAAATCATGTCATCCATTAAAGAATTGAAATCATAAATCTTAAAAAGAAGACATAAACCATCACATTCATAATCACACATTCTGGTTTTTATCTACAACACATAAGCATTCACTGAATTAAAAACCTTAAAACATAAATGAATTCATGTGTTAAATGACCAAACTGATCAGAAATAAAAACTCAATCAAACAGTATAAAATGGCTTATATCACATATATATTAATCTCAGTCTTCAGGACTTACACAGTCTTCAGGACTTACATAAGAATCTTGTAAAGCTTCATATCACTGTACAATAGCTTCTTGAAACCAAAAAATCCCCTCCCTACCTCCTCCTTTACTCCTTTTTATCAATTTACAAAAAGAGTAGTTTTCTAACTACCTTCTAGGTCAAATTTTGAAGTAGTTATATCAATTAGTTACACTCTAACTTAAATCTTTAAAGACAATTAACTAAAAATAGCAAATCGGACTTTGGGAAATTAGGCGAATTTCTGGAAAATTGGGTCTCAAATACGCCACCATATCTCTTGATCCTTGACACCTGTTAGAAAAAAGAGAGAGGTTTTTTTAAATGAGTCCATGATGAACAAAAACCTCTCTTGGTTTTTGAAAATTCCTCTCCAGTTGATCAGTAGACGGGCCGAACATTTGTGACTAAAACAGTAAAATATTAAACATTTTTAATTCTGAAAAATAGGCCACGAAGATGAATTCGAATCTCTCAAATCGTGATAGTTGTTGAAAAAATGGAAGAGGATTTTGTGAATGACTCCATGATGGACAAAAACCTCTTTAGTATTTCTAAAATTTTCTTCCATCTGCTCGTAATCCGTGCTCAATTGTGATGACCAAAACAGGGAAAAACATGGCAGTTTTAGTTCTGGTTTCTGCACCTCTTTTGAATTTCTTCATATGATTCTACCATTGTACAATCCTGTTGTAAGCTCATATGGTCCTGCTGAGAATTTGACTTATCTCTCTCCTCTTCAATGTCATCAGTCGAAGAACTTTGAATTAAAGTTATCTCCTATGTCTTCTGATTTGAGCTTGAACCTTTTTCCATCTTATTCATTGTAGCTGATCTTGTTCTAAACCTCCAACTTGTTTCTTTTGATTGCATAAGGAGGCTTGCATTTGCTTCAAAGTTTATATCCTGCAAATTTTCATCTTTTGTATTAAATGCAGAAGACTATGTAACTAGGTTCTCAGCTATATCCTGTTCTGATGTAATTTGACCTTGAAATTATTCAGCAATAAGAGTAATTGTCCGCTCCATTTCTTGATTTTCTTGACCATGTTCTTGTTTCTCTTCCAATACATTAACCTACTCCTGATTTTCTGGGTTTTTAGGATTTTCCTGTGACAGAGGCGTCTCAGAAATTTCTTTCTTCTTACTCTTTTTACCTTTCTTTTTAGTCCTATTCTTGTTCACACGCTCATCTTGTTCAACAATGAAACCAGACCAAAATATAAAATGCTCCCAGGTCTTCTGTTCCTTCTGTAACATTGTTTGAATGATTAAATTTATTAGGCCATGATGAAATATGGACTGCCTCGAATGCTCAGGATGTGCTTTAACCCTGCTTGACATCTTCTGGATACTCTTGTACAGGAAAAATGGCAAACTCATTTTACAATTCATTTTAAGATGCATTAAAAACCTAATATGGTACTTAAAAACCATTGAGAACCTACCCTCGCATGTAATATAGGTTTGTATAATGTTGAGCACATGCCTCCATTCGGGTCGGAAATTTGTTATATGAACTCCATTACACCAATTTAAATTTTCAATACCTGGCAGCAGGAAAGGATTTGGGTCGAACTCGAAGGGAAGTTTTTTGAACCATAACTTCCCATCCATGGCGATACCACATTCATCAACAGGTGTCCTTAGCTCTGCGATCCCCAAATTGACTCGTGGCACCTCAAACCCCGATTTCTCCTAATTATGAAACGTTATGGAGCTTACAACTATCATAACTCTTCAGCCAATCTTTCAACATTTCAAATAATCATATCAGAGCCTCTCCATTCATCATAATTCAAATAAACCATTACTCAGCATGAATAACCATGATTTTTCATCATTCTCGATTCTTGTAGCGCATTAGGGGTCTGTTTTGCAGTTTGCGCTACCAGAATCTTTCAACATAGCTAATTTGACAAATGCACTTAGCAAAAACGTTAAATCTTGGTTATGAACTTTATGATAAAGCTGAATAAGCATAACTGAAAACTTTGAGACTAATACCATGTTGAATAAGCCATTTGAAGATTTTGAATTAAAGAAAATAAAAACAATCAAAATTTAATAAAAAAATAGATTGAAAACAAAATAATCAAAATTATGGATAAATGAAGGCAAATAAAGTTCAAATAATTCTAAAAGAAACACATAAAAATGAGAACAATTTCAGCATTAACACGTAGAAAATAAAGTTTATCATATTTACTTTTTAGGGACAATTTAGAATAAATTTCATATGGATGCTCTTGGCATAATATTAGAATCCTAACTTAAGTCCACAAAATGCCAAAATTGAACTAATACTTCACTAGTAAATGGCCCTATGAGCCATGATAATGTGACTAGTAGGAATTTAGAAAGCCATTAGAAACCTAACTCAATTTTAATCTTCCACAAAGAGTTATTAACCTCAAAAACAAAAATATCATTTGTGTTTTACTTCTAAACAAGTGCCTTAATGGTTTTCAACATATATCCATTGCTCTCCTTGTTTATCATATACCCATTTAGGTAATTTGTTAGGTCAAGTGTGATGCATTACACTTATAGTTATTTATGAATGGCCCTATGATAAACACTCATCCAAATCACTCAACTTAGATCACCCATATGCAAGTTGATCTCCTTCATATGATTTTTTCTTATGGGTGTTTGACAGCCATAACATCTATTGTCTTTTGGCTTAGCTCATATTAAGTGAATACATCTATCTCAATTGAACTTTTCCATATCCATATCAATTTGTTTATTATGTCCCTAACATATAGTCACCACTTGGGATGCATTAGTTCATCCGTGCAGCAATGAGATTTTTGAAATTGTAATGTTTGTGGTAAGTTTTGAAATTTTGTTGTTAAACTGAACTTTAAAAAACAATTTATGCTTTATTGATTGTGCATTAACATCCACTCTCGATTTCTCGAGTGGGGGTTTGGTGGTGAACATGTGTCACTGTTAATATTCCCTCTGCATTTAATTTGTCTTATGCTTGTACCTCTGCATTTAATCTTCCCTGCAACAATTTGTTATAGGGGGTTATGTTTATTTAAATTTGTTTTTGTTATAAATTTATGGACATAATTTCAATATGAATATTATAGCAGTTTTGAAAGAGTAATGTGAAATGAATTTTTGAGTTGATAGTTATAAGTAATGGGATTTTTCATAAAATTTTATTGCTTAAAATTGTAAGGGAACATAGTTAATTGATCATGAACATATTATTTTCCATCTATAACATATAACCTATTTTGTCAATAGCCAAAGTATTCAAATTTGTGACTAGGTTTTGGAATGACATGTTGATTACAATCCTAAATTATCAGTAATTTATGAATTATCCTATGTTTATCTTTTTCATGTTACATTGAGAACTTTGCCAAGGTTTGGAAAGTTGATGCCTTTCAAATTGTATGGCCTTTACTATGTAGATACATTGAGAAGATGATAAAAAAAAATTGGTGGCATTTATTGTTTTTGTTGGTCCTCACCTTGGAGCCTGCTTTTTCCTTCCCTGGGAAGACAATAACATATTAATATCCCCATAAAAAAGTAGAAAAGTCTCAATCCATCATGTTTCTAGTTTCAACATAGCTTTAATATATGAATTTACATAAAGTTGACCTATCCTTTGTTGATTTTCTCAATTTGTAGAAAGCATGGAAACTAGTAACAATCTTCAGCATAGACTAGTATCTATTGGTTGTATGTTTTTACACTTTGAGTTTGTTAATTTTTCATGAATTTCATAGGGAAAAGTTTGTTCTTTTATATGAGAGAATTTCCTATATTAATGTGAAAAGGAGAATTCATGTATTCTTATCAACTCTAATGTGTGGATTTGCGTATAGAGTTTACCTATCTTTTATTGATTTTGCCAATTAGTAGAAAGCATGAAAAATAGTAACAATCTTCAACGGACTAGTATCTTTTAGTTATATACTTGTGTACTTTGGGCTTGTTGATTTTCAAACTATTTCATAGAGCAATGTTTGTTCTTTTATATCAGAGCATTTCTGATATTGATGTCAAAAGGAGAAATAATGTATGCTTATAAGTTAGGGTTGAATAGAAAAGATCTATATTCTTGTACCAGGAAAGCATTCAAGTATTTTCCAGTAAAAAAACTTTGGTTGGGATCTCTAAAATTTTGGTATTTAGCTAATGTGTCATATCTTGGACGACTAGCCTTTGGTTTAGCATAATTTGAAACAATCAAATGCTTTGGTGCATACCCCAGGATAACAAATCTAGCTTTGGTTTTGTGCCTAGTACTTGAATACATTTAGGTTAATCCAAGAATGCATGTTAATGGTGCAAAAAAAAATAGCATATATTAATAATCGTTGGGTTGATTAATTGTTGGGTCTTTAACATTGGAGCCTAGGTCAGGAACCTATGTTCTCCAGGTTTCAGTAAACTTCTCCTTACATTACATGGCTTTGATGACATTTTCTGGAGTACTTAAACCATTGTGATTGGTCCCATGGGGTTTCCCAACAGGATCAAATCCAATGTCCTTGGTATGTCATCGATTCTACGTGTTCCACTGATTATAGCAGTTTTCAAAGAATAATGTGAAATGGATTTTTGAGTCCATATTTATAGGTAATGAGATTTTTCATAAAATTATATTGGTTAAAATTGTAAGGGAAGGTAGTTATTTGATTATGAACATATTATTTTCCATCTATAACATATAACATGTTTTGTTAATGGCCAAAGTATTCAAATTTGTGACCAAGTTTTGCAATGACAGGTTGTTGATTAAAATCATGGATTAGCAATCATTTAAGAATTATCTTATGTATGTTTTTTTCCTATTACATTCAGAGCTTTGCCAAGGTCTAGAAAGTTGTTGTCTTTGAATTTCTATGGCCTTTGTTATGTAGATCCATTGAGAAGATGATAAAAAAAATTGGAGGCATTTGTTCTTTTTGTTGGTCCTCACCTTGGAGCATGATTTTTCCTTCCCTAGGAAGATAATAACATATTAATAGCAAATTCCCAATCCACTATGTCAAAATTTGAGCTTTTGAAAAGTTTGTTGTGTTGACAAAACCATAGAATAGAGAACTTGTCCATGTTTCTAGTAATTTGCAAAGAACAAAAAGAAAACTTTATTTCTTTCTATGCTATCTTTCTTTCCATATAGTGTATCTTAAGCAGTATTTTTTTGCTTGCACTATGTGGAAAAATCTCATTGCATTGACAAGGGAATATAGAAGAAAACTTGCCCATGTTGCTACTATGTTGCAATGAACAAAGCAAAACTAGTAGGCAGTGTCAGAGGTTGTTGCACAAGATATTTTGCATTTTCGGTGAGTTTTATGCTTTGTTGCTTGCCATCTAGTTCCTTCCAAATAGTCACAATTTTCTTGTACTATAAGACACTTGAAAAAAAAAATTCCTAGCCTTGGGTCTCTTGCAAAGGGATGTCAAAAGATGGCAAGCACTGTCAAAACTTCTTGCAACAATTGTTTGGAGGCTTTAAACATGCCTTCATTCAAATCTTAATTACTTATACCTTGGCCCAATCGAAAACTGGATTCTTTTGGGCAGTGGCCTTAGTAGTGCACCTTGGAATTTGATGCTCTATAGCAATAAAGACCATGTATTCAATCCAAAAATCCTTTTGGGTTATAGCAGATGTATTGAATCTTTGGACATAAACAAGTTGCTATTGTCTCACTGCACTTGTTTGTTTGTCAAAAATACCATGATATTATTAAAGACATTGGTTAACTATTGAATCTTACTTTGCAAAGCACCATTATCAAGATGCCTCTTGGACCTCATAACAAGGCTTCTTGCAATATTATGTTTTTTTCTTTTTCCAACCTTTGCAGGCATATGCTTCACTTCATTTTTCTTGTTCTTGACTAAAAAGAATAGATTGTATCAAAATTTGTACCAGCATATCAAGAATTGACCTGTGCATTTGTTCTTTTAGGAAGATCTATTTCCGGTTCCATTTTCCAAGGACATGTATAGTTAAGATACCAAGGCCTGCTGGTTTTCTTGTCTCTTTTTTTTGTTCTAGTTTCCAATAGTTCCATAGAATCTACATTGTTGGGTGCTGGTGCTTTTACAAAAGTAATTTCTTTGCATCACGAGGGAGAAAATTTTTGACAAAGGAACTCGTTCCAGTGGACCAAATGCTTTTGCAATGCAAGGACCAAATGTGCAGGAAATCGATCATCTATTGGCTAGGCATAGCCTATTTCGATTAAAGAATTTCCATTATCATGCAGGAGATTGCTTATTCGATGCACTAGCAGTCTTGATACATTTTTGTTTTTTGTGGATTGAGATAAGACAAGGAATAGTAAAAAACAATAGAACTAGTTTGGATTGCCAACATCTTAAATCCCTTCATTCAATGAAAATATAATTGACTAATGATTTCCTAAAAGAATTGCATGGTGCCAAAGATATAAACGCATATTTGCATAGATGTCTTTATTTGCATCTGACTTACATAAATCTTCTAAATTGGGCCTATGGTGTGATGTTTTTTGCATCAAATGGTTTTCAAACTGGCTAGAAGATCCAATCTCTGTTTGGTTATTTGAAAAGAAAACAAAATACTTGTGTTTTAATATTGATGCCAATGCAAGATGAACACAACGTGTTGTTCCATGATCAAGCGACATCATGTTGTCACTTTGAGCCACTTTTGTCATGTAAATAAAGACAAACAATGAGACTTATATACGTCAAAAACACCAATTGCATGTGCAATTCAAAGTGATATTACAATTGGTCAAATTGACATGTTGTCTAATGAAGAAGCACTATCAAAAGAAGAGCTTTCTATTCGTTATACTATTTTCAATGACTGTCATGGCTCACTGTTCAAATCAGTTTGCAAATTGACATTGTCATTTGATGTGCCTTCATCGGTGCAAAAGACAATTGCATAAACTTTTTACAATTGCTATAATGCAAATGACATCAGGACAATTAGTTGTTTGAATAGATTTCTTGTTGACAAGGCTATAAGAAATGAACAGTCTATTGATAATTGGGAAGGATATATTGTCAATTTGTCAATGTTGTACAACCAAGGAAAAATAGAAGGAGGTGGGTTTGCATTGTAGTGGCTATGTGATTTCTTCAATTCGGCATATACATTCGAAGCATTGAATCACAGACAATCACTAAAAGATTTCATTCAACATATACATTCTCTAAGACACTCTATCTTATGCATTATGTTATTAGCACTAGACATGTGCGTTTCTGGCCATTGGCTCAAAAGAAATGCACACAAACTAATCCATGTGCATTTGTCCAAGTCATTGACACTTGCACTCAAATTCAAATAAATGTTGATGCAAAAAACCCCGAACGTAACCTTCAATGCATAAACATTGACAAAATCAATAGCAGTGAACATTCTACTCATCTAAATTGCATAGTTAAAGATAAAACACACTATATGCAAAGAAGACATAAGCAAAAAAAACATCAAAATTTTCAAAAGAAGAAAGTGGAAAAATATGATATTCTCGAGAAAAAAGTTAGAAAAAAGAAGAATCTAGTTCATTCAAAGTTCTTAGTACCAAAACTACAAGATTGTGACATCTAAAACAAGAAATATGGAAACAACATTGTGCTTGATCAAAAAGAAAAAGCAAATGTGCAAAAGGCTCGAATGCAGTGAAAGAATATCTGAATTCGATTCAAGACACACTAACCCATGCATGTGTTATCTATGAATGCATGTAATTCTAGAAAGACATGGATACAATCAACAATAGCAGCATGTTGACCTATACATCTTTAACAATTGAAAATGATTCAAATATTGTTGAAATCAATTAATAAATGTGCAAAAAATGCAAAAAGGCTTCATGTAATGAAAAATTGCTTGCACTTGCAGCACCTTCACAAATTCGACATAACATGAGATTAGACTATGTGTCAACATAAACACCTTTAGAAGAAATATTGGTGTCACCAAGGATGGCCTTTGCAAAAATAAGACAACTATGCTACAAAAAATATCAAATTTCACTTACTGGAACAATCATAAATGTTCCTGTAGACTTGGATAGAGTTCAAAAGGCATTGCCTAGAATTTTATCACATTCAATGACAATAGCAATGATGTTAAAAAGAAAATTGGAATAAATAAATGCCTATTTATTTGGCAATGTTTGACCACATAATATTATGCTAGCACTAATAACGAATGGGAATAAACTTTCAACAAAGGCTTTGAACGGGATATTCATAGTTTATTTAACATAGATTCAGTCGATATTAGTGATGACGATAAAGACAATGTAGAGCCAGAACCTATCTCTGAAACAATGGTGCATAGATATGGAGAAGCTCAGCTAATAGATGACTTGGATAATTGAATCTTACAGATTGTGCCTTCTAAAGGATTCCAACCATTGGGCATTTTCCAAGATAGGTTCTCTGAAGAGCACAATTTTTTGACATTGTTTTACGGATCTAGTCAACCTAATGACATTACAAATCGGTTGACTTATCAACAAATATCATAGTGAGAGATTGTGCATGCTTTTGAATACTTTGCAACACATAACATAACTATTGTCTTCAAAGAAATTTGAATTCTCATTAACCACGTTTCAAGTACTACTAGGATTTCAATTCACAAAGGAGAGCTAAAAGGTAAAAATATTGGTGCAAAAGACATCAAATATAAAAAGAACCTTGAATTTTTTTTGAAATCACCAATTTCTTATCGCTACATCAAAAGCATACATACATCTCCTGCCTACGTTGAACATATAAGAATTTTTTTTTGCAATGATACAACAACTTGGCCCTCAAACATTCTTTGTGACTTTTACTAGTGTTGAACATCTATGGCTTCCATTATGTAATGCCTTACAAGAAACCATAAACAAGTATTCAAAAGTAATTGGTAACACAAATTCTGAAGAAATCGTGAATCATTGATAAGACAACATCCTGTCATTTGTAACCATTACTATAAACATAGAATCGCACCATTTTGAAATTTAATCTTAAGCAATGATGAATTGTTTGCAAACATGGAATACTACTTCTTCATCACTGAATTTCAGAGTAGACGCAATGAACATGAACATTAATTACTTTGGACAAAAAATGCCTCTATCTATTGAGAAGCTTCTAAACATGACATTGTAATGTTTGTTGACAGATACCTCTCTTCTTATTCATATTTTTCTTACTAATGAGTTGACTAAGATCCAAACCCATCGTCACACAAGAAGTTGCAAAAAATATTGACACTCTAACTGCAGGTTCAATTCCATACTACCTCCAATGGATAAGATTGTTATTTTGCATCCCTTGGAAGATGGTAGTGATAGAAATATTGAAAAATCAAAAGAACTATTTTCAACTCTAGAGCACAAAAGCTACCCCAAAAATATGTCCTTTGATATATTCTTGTCAGATCTCAAAGTAACTAGGGAAGAGTACATTCTTCTTTTGCACTCTTGTCTATTGTGTCCTACTTTTCTTTTAAAAAGAGATCCATCTAAAGTGTGGATCAATGCATTTTCCAAACAAGTGCCAATCCTATGGCATGCAAACATGGATGCACGATTTTTCTTAGATACCTATGTTGCAATAACATAATGTAGTTCTTACGTTGCTAAAATGAATCGCACCATGACGACTGTTTTCAAAAAAATAAGAGAACAATGTAAATTGAAACAATTTGCAAACTTGGAAATGCACTTCTAAACATGCGACAAATATACAACCAACAAGTTGTCCATATTGTCACTTCCTTTCCATTATACTCAAGTTCTAGAAAAACAATATTCATTAACACTGCACCAATTGACAAAAGAATATATGTCCTGAAGAACCCCAAGTTGTTACAACAAGAACCATATGATTCTCAAAACATTAGTTGTGCTTCAATTGTTGACAAGTATATTACAAGACCCATTGAACCTGAACATATATGTTTAGCATATAATGCCTCTTGTTACTCATGTTCAAATTCTAGTATAAAAAAATACCATATGTCATACATTACATTCATACAATGAACAAAAATACCAAGATAACTTTTTCAAAGAAAAAATGATGTTATTTGTCCCCTAGAGAGAAGCTAAAAATGTCCTAAAAAACAATGAAACATGGTTTGAAGCATGTTTGTCACAAAAACTATTGATACATTCCATGGACAAAAGTTTGTAGCTAAAACAATAACAACTTGGGGTGACATTGACGTAGTCTTTGAAACAATTGAATCCATGGATGAACAAATATTTGTGGTTCAAAGATCAAAACATCAACAAATTGATTTCCTTGTACTTGAAAAATATGACATCAAGAATGACCTAATGCAAAAAATTATTTCTAGAAAACATGTACCTAACATTCAGAATGCCTTTGAATATGTTAAACAACCATACATCTTAAGCAAAGAAGACTACTATGGCATTATAAAAGATCTTAACAAAGAGTAGCGATCTATAATGAAATAAATCATCATGAGAAAGAAAGAGGATCCAACTATACCAATTCATTTGTTTTTACTAGGAGGAACATGAACATGCAAAGAATTTAGGGCAAAAGCAATTTACCATGGTTTATTACACTTTTACAACAAGGATCTCCATAGCGATCCTTTCAAGAAAAAGTGAATAATAGTTGCTTTCACTGGAAGAGTTGCACACAATGCAGATGGTGTAATTGTACATGCAACCCTTCTCTTTCCTTCGGCACTATCAAACATGCTCCCACTAAGATCTAGCACATTGGATTTATTGACTAAAGAATATCAACAACTTTGACTTTTGTTAGTATATAGGTCTCTCTCATAGGTTCTCAAATGTTATGCAACATTGACAAAAGGCTACGAGAAATGATGCACACTCCAACATCACCTTTCAAAAATATTGATGTCATATTTTGTGGAGATCTTTTCCAAGCACAACCTGTAAGAGATATTTGGATTTTTGAACAAGCATACTCACAATTTGACACAATTCCCTATAGTTTTTGGAAAAACAATGTCAAATGCTTTGAGCTCAAAGAAGCAATGAGGCAAGAATACCTTATGTTTTTTCCATATTTAATGGAATTAGAACTTGTTCACAAATAGACAATGACATTGACTATTTAAATAAACATTGTTATAGATCTCCACCAAACGATCCAAAATTTGCATACCTTTTTTACAAAAACAAAGATGGTGAACGGCACGACAACAAAAATGTTGGCACTTGTGCAATCATAATCATATACATTAGAATCATCTAATAAGAAAATTGATCCTCTTGAAGCAAATTATTATGAAAACAATAAAATGAACCTGTCCTCTACAATTGTCCTAAAATGAAATATGCTTGTATAATTAATTGGAGGCAATTATGCCACTAAATATGGTCTTGTGAATGGTGCAGAAGGAATTTTAAAACACTATACAAAGGACAAGGTGGACATAGTTTGGATTGAATTTATAACATTAACATCAATTGGCTGAATACAACAACATTTTGCACTTGACAATCCACATAGTTGGACATCCATCACAAGAATCTCTAGACAAATGGTATCAATAAATAAGGCCCATATTGCTCGATTACAATTTCCTGTCCAATTGGCATGTGCACAAACAATATATAGGTCACAAGGAATTCACTAGTAGAAAAAGAGAAATATACTACTAAAAAAATTGCTTAAATTTGTATATAAATGACTAATTTTAGTCACACGACTAATAGTAGTTTATTGCCAGTTACTTATAACATGACTAAATTTAAGACTAAAAAAATTTAGTCATTTATTGGTTGTTCTAATTCGTCAACTTGGTAGTATATTTAGTAGATTTCTTAATCATTGATTGTTGTTAATTGGTCATTTATTTAGTAGTTGTAGTCATGATTGTCGTCAACAAGTAGTATATTTAGTCATATTAATCATTAATTGTCGTCAATTGGTAGTATATTTAATCATTTTAATCATTAATTGTTGCCTATTAGTAGTATACTTAGTCATTTTTATTCACTAATTTCCATCGATTGGTAGTATATTTAGTCATTTTAATCATTAATTGTTGTCAATTGGTAGTATATTAAGAAAATATATTGCAATATTATTTACTAATTTATCGTAGGGTACGGAAGAATCAAACCACCAACCTCCTACTTGTAAGGCATGTGCCCTTCCATTGAGGTAGCACCCTTTAAGAATTGGGGAGAGGAGGAATATTAACACCCAGATTTGATCATTTGTAATTCTAGCTGCCAATTTCAACATTCAAACTTGCATCTAAAATGTGCGGTACTTAAAAAAGGATTGTAAGATGGCACTCCTTGTCTACCTAAATATGCCATAGAAATATAATTTTAAAATTCCAACTATGGCTTAATAACCTTTACTGGAAATTATTGAAAAAGAAGAAAATGAAAAGGAAGATGATAAAAAAAACTAACTAAATCCTGAATGCATGTTTTTGATCAAGCATGCACCATTTGCATCTAAGGATTGGTTGTATGGTGGTAACATGAAATATGGAGATATTCTTGCTCAAAAAAGTAAAGTGTGCTATGAAAAAATGGATTTGTAACTTACCAAATGTGGATGTTGATTACAGGCACTCCTACTAACTTTCCTAGTTTCCTAAAGTAGGAAACCTCAAAAACGAGATTCTGCTTAATACAAATTTACTGAAATGGACAAATGAAGCATCAATGAACTATGAACACTTTGGTAATGCAATGCAATATTGAGTTAACACCGAGAAATTAGTAGTGAAGCTTTCATAAAAGGCAAGAATCACATGCCACTGTAGTTGTTTTAAAGGCATTTAATGAAGATGGATAGTTCTAACCCATCGAGAACAAGCAATGGATTGGCATTGACATAATCAGGGATAAATTAGCCACCTTTTTCCTTTCTTGTATTTCCAGTTTTCTCAGTCCTGATATTATATTGTGAGAGCAATAAAAGGATATTTGTGACACGACAACAAAAGTGCCTTGAGCTGATAGAAACTTGGTTTTCTAGCACAAAAAATTGTGAGAAGAACAATTCCTGGTGTTTGATACAAAATCAAAGTAGTCATTCATGCCCTAAATTAACTCTCCACTAACCAATGCTCCTGAGACACCACCATAAAAGAAATGGAAGGGATTTTTAAAATGAGAAAAACCTTCAAATTATCCAACATTTGCAACCATCATATTTTACTGGTCCTTCAAACCATCGATCTCAGGTTCTCTACTCATTTGGTGCTACAAAATAAATAAAAGAATGCATTCTTAAATAACAACTTCCATTCCCATATTATGAATACAAGAGGGCTTCCAAGGAAAACCAGTAATTGTGAAATTGCCACTATTTTGAAACAAGCAATCATTTCAAACATAATAGATCCAAGGCAACAAGTATTCTTACATAGAGAGAAAAGAATCTGGTGTATTCTCAATTATCAGTAGCAATCGAAGAGAAATAACTAAAATGCAATTAGTCTATCGATTCAAACTGCAAAGCAATCCTAAAACTTAATCATCTAAAGTTCTAAAACACAAGTAGCATGCATACTCCTTGCAATCCCTACTAATTAAAATCCCTATTACATCGAAGAATACCATAAAATGAACTTCATCATGTTTCATGATTGTACACCAAAGTGATGAGGTGCTCTACAACCAGTATGTGAGAGATGTTATCACTTTACATAACAAAAGTTACATTAAAAAAAATAAAAATAAAAAATAAAAGATTAAATAATAACCAAAAAAATATTTAAAACATATAAAAAAGATAAATTATCCAGGTTTACCATTCCCGAGAGTTAAAGATTTAAACTACATATTCTTGTTTCCTTTTTGTTTATATTCCATGTAAATGAACTTTGTACAATATATGTTGGGGGCAAGGTGAAATTATGTGTTTTTTTTAAGTACTTATTAAGAAAGATATGTCTTAAATGGTTTTTTCATCTGCTATCTTATTTTTTGGATATGTAGGTGGGAGTTGTTAACTCCAGGAGGATTTTTGGACCATATTTGCTGAAGGATAAAAGAGTGGGAATCTTCTTGTTTTTTAATAGTGCGAAAACACCTGAAGAATCTAATTACCGTTCTCTCTATCAATAGAAATCACATTTTTATATTTCGAAGAAAAATAGTGTGAGATTAAATTAATGATTGCATAATTGGTTCTTTG
The DNA here is from genome assembly GCA_027924585.1 of Larix kaempferi. NCBI lineage: Eukaryota > Viridiplantae > Streptophyta > Pinopsida > Pinales > Pinaceae > Larix > Larix kaempferi. The sequence continues at coordinate 25,806,040 of BSBM01000370.1, read as the reverse complement.
TAACCGCAAATAGGTGTTATTATTAATCCTATGATCTTACTCTAAATATCACTAATAAATATATAGTTGTCTCTGATCTCAGTAGAAAAACAAACTTCCCAATGTGGTATAAAAGAATATAAAATTCAAAGGCTACCCTAGAAAAGGGCATCCTAAGTTTGCATGGTATTCAACATAAAGGTATAAACAACACCATATTCGGTCCCCCCTTAGTTGAATGGTAAAATGTTGTTTTATTTACAGCCTCTAGAAGAAGTAAACTAACACTTCTTCACATTTTTATATCTCTACTCCGAGCAGATCAGAGAAACACATGAACGTATGGTTGTGGTTCATATATCCCATGCTCAATTGTGTCACCTGTGTGCGCGCTTCGGGTTTTGTTAAAATTTAATCTATCTACATCGAAAAGATTGTTTCCCAAGCATTTGACTCATCCACAAGTTGAGGGTTCTGAATGGTTTATAGAGCTCAACTTTTATCGATAGATCGAGCCATGGTGCAATTGATTATGTTTTTGGCTGAGAGAGACAACTCTCTCCAACATTGCTAACACAAGCAAGGTTTAACAAAAGGATCTCTTACTCCAAATTGATTAGTGGGACAATCTTGAAATATGAAAAAAAACAGACCAGATGCAACATGGAGGAAGATACCCTTAGGATGGAAAAGTAAGGTTCACAATTGAATTGAATTGGTTAAAACAACAATCGACAAACAAAATTGTTCTTGGGGAAGGATGCGCTCAAATAAGGACGGAATGCAGAGTTGAAACCATCCTGGTAAAGAATGTCACTGCCCAGAAAATATTTAATGCCCAGGTAAATATTGGCGCCAAGGTTAACAAGCCACAATCTACACACTTTAACAAAATGCCCAAAGTGACAAGAAATAGTATGCACACTTTAACGAGACACCTAGGTTAAAAAGCAATAGGTTCCTTTCTCTCTCTTTTTTTCTTATTGATTGGGTTTTTATAGCAAGTTGCCCAACTAGCAAGCTCACCCAGATCAATTCAATCACCTGCCCAAGTTAACCCCACGTTGTGTATAATGCAATAAAACCCCTCGGTTAATACAAGCAGACTGAGTAATAAAATTAATAAAACACCCATTGTAATGGAAAAAGATATTGTTCAGATGTTAAGTGATGGGGGCCAGATTGACAGAATCCAGTCCAACCCGCACATCCCAGGAAATTTTGCGATTCGCTAAAATTGAACCACTAACCTTAGATAACAACCAATTAGGTTCTTCTCACTTGCAGTCCTCCCCTTCAAAATGGGCTTTCCGCAACGTTCTGACAGTCAGAATTGACCTTCCACAACAGTCTTGTGGAAACAATCCTTTTTGCAATCGCCTTCCCGCAACGACCCTTCCGCACACTCCTTTCCGCAGCCGCCTTCCTGCAACGAGCCCTTGCGCAACTTCCTTCCCGCAGTTTGCGAATTGTGGGCGTGCTTTTCGTGATTTTTTGAAAAGCCTTCCGCAATTACTCTCCCGTAACTTCGCCTTTCGTGATCTCTCGGAAAGGCTTCTGCAATGCAGTTTCCGCAACTCTAGCCATTAACTCCTGAGCTCTTTCCTTATGTGGAATGCGATATCGACCGTCGATCTTTTGCGAGTTCGATCTCGTCCAGTGATTTTTAATTAATGCGGAACCCTTCACATTGGCTTGCGAAGATGCTAACTCCAGTGCACGTTCACTTGATTGATTCTTTCCCCATCGTCGATCTTCCCTTCAGCTTTGATCTGAGCCGTTCAACTTCGCACCAAGGCCATCAACGCATCTTCCAGTGTTTACTTCTCTAAATCGATTCTTCCCGAGGTGTTTTACTTCGTTCACTTTAGATCTAGAATTTCATACTCGAAAATTCCACCCAGCTCTCTCCCACTTAATGAAATCAGCTACTTCGTTCTTCCCTCAACAATCTCAGCAAAGGAAGACTACTCTGCGCACAGGGTTATAAAATAAACATGGACTCTTCAAACAAATCGATATTCATCACAGCTTTAACACATTCACAAAGATGCATAAATACATACACAGATAGTATTAGAGCCAAGCACACAGCAAACGATGGATCTCTTCTTCCATTGATAGAATCAAACTGTACAAACTAAAAGCAAACCCTGATTTACTTCTAATATTTCTTCCCAACCACCTATGGCCTAATACTCTCTTTACTTGGCCATCTCCCTCACGCAGGACTCTTATGTAGAACTTGCACAGAACCCTCGCAGAACTCACGCAGAACCTCGCACAGGAACCCCTACTGAGTACCTATCTCTCCCCTTTTAACCCATTCGAAATCCCAAAACCGAATGGCTGAAAGAAAAACAAACTAACTGACTAACACCCCTCCACGATGAAGGAGTCCTCATCATTCCTCAACAAAATTCCTAACTGGCTTGATCTCCACGTAGGGAGTATCAACTCACCACTATGTCCTAGTTTCTCAAAAACTGACACCACACAAGTCGGTTACACATTCTGTAATTTATAAAATACTTAAAAGGAAAACAAACAGATTCGCTCCTCCACTTCAGGACAAATGGTCCTCTCGCTAGCCACAACATGTGAACATGCAATCACATTGTTGACTTAGCATCGGTGCTCCTGCATCATTAAGCCCAAGTTACGTATCGATTGAGGCATAGATAGAACACCAACAATTACAGTGCATGCTCAACAATTGAAAATAAAACTATCAAACAATCATTTTTCCCAACAATTGAAGACTAAGGGGTTCCCAACGACTCTAAACCTGCAATTAGACTGCTGGAGGATTGAGAATTAGTTAAAATCTCGAGATATGTATGGTCCATCCCTTCTTTAAAAATCCTAGTTTATGAGTTCTATTTATTTTCTTGGCTTAGAGTTGTGATCTTAATCTCCTTTTATTATCCCATTCCCTTTATAGTTGAGAAATTGAAGTGGAGTATTAGTCCATGAGTGGTTTGGGATAGAGGAACCTAGATCTGGTGAAGAAGGTGCCAATGGAAAAGATCAAGTATATAATTATATAGTCTCTTTCATATTTTGTTTCTTCTCCCCCCACCACCCCAAATTATGTCTTAATTTGTCAATTCATGAATTGTATATTTGGAGGAGAAACTATTTGTTTAACAATAGTCTATTTTAGTTAGTTAGATTTTGTAACATCCCCCTCACCCAATCTGACCATCAGGAGGGGACGCTGGCCAAATCTGGGCTCTCAAATTTTGCTGCAGATCCATAATACGAATTTCAACAAACAAAATGTGTGCAAAAATGCAAATAAACATGCACATCAGAATTAAAATCTATCCACACACATCTAGCATGCAAATACACAAACATAAACATTACAGGCATGAGATAAAATCATTTCAAAATTAAATGACTCAGAATACTTATCTTTATCCAACACAGATCCAAGCAACTAGATGTGTAAGAGCAATTTTCCACCCAACCATAGGCACTTCGTCTAGCATATACTCTTTCTGCTAGGAGGCCATCCCCGAGCTAGGCTATGAGGCCACCAGGGCGAAGGAAACACCTACGGGATTCTCTCTCTAAGCCCACAACCCATTATGCTCTCTATGCTTAGCCAAATGCTCATACAAAGCTCTACAGGGGTCTCACTCAACCCTCACAACCTTGGCTTCCACAATACCTGCCCCACACAAAACCCTTCTAGCTAAGGCATCCCCTTCACCGATCCATGGCTCTCTTGGGCGATCTGTCTTGCTGGGTGCTTCCAGTGTGTGCATAGAAGAATTCCAATCTGATATTGGCTGCTATAGAACCACCTGTAGCCTCAATTTGTGGCTTCTCAAGCACCTATGAGCAGCAGAACTCGATGGTACAAGGGTTCTTAGCTTGCCCAACCTCTCTGCTCACCTACAACCAACAATTTTCACTTCCAAATATGCAACATGGTCTCCAAATTCAAATTTTTGGGTTCAAAATAGCATGGTAAGTTCATGGACAGCAAGGGAGAGCTCTGCATCTCTAAATCTACATGAAAGAATAAGACAAAATGAGGGTTGACTCCAATGCATATAGGAAAATGGTGAAAAGACAACTGACATAACTTCTGGAAGTAGAATAAATGACTCCTTACAGCTGCATACTGACTTCTGTCATGACAGAACTGTCACAAAAGTGCAGTCAGACCCATGCTTCAATAACTACATGAGGTAACTTTTCCCACCAACCACACACATGCATTAATGACTGGAAAATGGTCCAAAAAAAGGAGATAATTGGCTTATTCTCATCACATGACAGAATTTTGGGTGAGTTCTAAGGTGGACACTTGGCAGCAAGGATTTAGTCACCCATAAACCGCCTTTCCTCTTCCCCTCTGGTGGAATCATAGCCCCTTTGGTGCTCTTTACACAACCTTTGTTGGACCATTTTATTATTTATGCACATAATATTTACATATATTCTAAATCAGCATAAAATCCAACCAAACCATCCAAATAAAATATAAACATCATACATGCTTATAGATTCACTAATCGAGCCTTGGCCTTGAGCTCTACACTCAAAATTCACACTAGCATATTTACATCATTTACATAATTTTGGATAAATACATTCCAGGTCAAAACTAGGGGTACTGCAAATTTCATCTTGCATTAATTATCATAATTATTTGATGTTGTGAAAGGTTTGAGGAAGCTTCTTTGATGCTTTTGTGCAAAATTTCAATAGATTGATTGTGTGAAGGACATATTTATGTTTGATTGCAAGTTACAACAAGGAGGTTAGACAATTGGCTGAAGGAATTCCTCTCTTCTCTTTCTTGTTATCTTTGATTACTAAACTGAAATAGGAAGTTGGATTTGTTGTTCTCTTACCTGATTTTTCAATAACCTAACCCTAGTTATTAGGAATCAATTCCATAAATGCACTCTCATGTGTAAGCATGAAAAACCCACTCAAGGAAGAAGATCATATATTTGAATTCCTAAATATAATATCATTGATTCAGAAGTGCAATCGTGAAGATAGTTGATAATCATTGGTGTGCTTAGAGCAAAGAAGGGCCCAAATAGAGGCAATAAATGATTAATATTTCACTGAATATTAGGGGGTTGGGTTCCAATTGGGCTAAAGTACCCCTTAATAGGTTAGTCCAACAAAAATCAAACTAATATTTTGGTCATTCAAGAAACCATGTTGAAAGATGAGGATAGGAAGACCATTTTGTATAGCTCCTTTCTTGGGTGGAATTTACACACACTTAGTGTTGTTGGAAAATCCAGAGGACTTGCTAATGGGTGGAATCATTCATGGAAAGAAATGAATAAGCACTTTGTGGATTCTATTATTTTTCTAGCCATGTTGTACAAGAATTGAACTAGTGGATTGACCTTTTGAATGTTTATCGGTCTCATGTTAACATGAAAGATTGTTGGATGAATTTATTGTCTACAAGCTTTCTACCTCATTCAAATTTAATTTACAATGGAGCTGTCAAACTCAATGTGTATTTTTTAGAACTATAGGGTGATCATGTCAGGCAAGATCCACTATAGGGATTCTTCCAAAACATTTTTTGTGACTTGACTTTGGCAGATGTGGAGCCCTTAAATATAGGACCCACTTGCCAAAAACACATACATGGGCATAATTTTTGTCTAAAAGATAGGATGGGTTCATGGATAAGGAGGACTTATTTGCAATATAAGGGAGGTGGATTAACAATAAAGGGAAATATGACCATGTGCCCATATTTTTACAAATGAGTATGAGCAACAAAAATCCCTTGTCATGCTTCAAGTTTAATCCCCATTGAATGCTATATGAGGATTACACCACTTTGTAAGAAATAATTGAATCAGATTCAACCTACAAAAGGAGAAGGAATAATTAAGGCAATGTAGAGAGCTTGTTAAGAATAAAAAGAATCATTAAAACTTGGTCAAAATAGTCTTTTAGGCCTCTCAGAGCATACTTAGAATCGTGGAGGGTATATTGAAAATATATACAAGGACTTACCCAATGGGAATCTATCTAAACCTAATAAGGTAAAGTTGTATTATATCCCAAGTTTGATGGATTGTATTATATCCCCTGCGAAGAGCTCTTATAAGGTATCTATCTTCTAGAAAGTAATTACCAAGTCCTTTGATGTCATAGGAAATCACTTGCTACATTCTAGGAACAACCAAAGATGTTTTTTATAAGACTATATGACAAACATGTTGAACTTATACGGAGTGCAAATAAGGAATCTAGTATTTTTCACCGTAGATATGCGTTGCAGTGTTACTTTTCGTTGTGAAATGAATGTTGAGCCCAAGCATTTTTGGAGAATAATTTGAAAACTCAAATCCTCCCATAAATGCAAGGTTCCTCTCTGGATTGTATTGAATAACAAATTTAACGCTTCCGAAAACTAGATAAAAAGAGGGTGGCTTGGCCCAAGCATTTTTACTTATGCATGAAATGTAGTGAATCTATTCTACATATATTCTCCCCATGCTACTTTACAAGAGAATCACTAGTGGTAAAGAAGCAATATGGAGGGGTGAATCAATGTAAAAGGCTTGTGGAAACATGCAATTTGATAGGGACATAAAGAAAAATTTATCTTCCCTTCAAGTGCTATTTTATATGGGCCATATGGCTCCAAAGGAATGCAACCGTCTTTGATGATAGGTTGTATGTAATACCCCTAATTTTGAATTGGAATGTATTTAATCAAAATTATGTAAATGATGTAAATATGCTAGTATGGATTCCTAGTGTGGAGCTCAAGGCCAAGTCCCGACTAGTGAATGGCTAGGGATGTATTATGTAAATAAGCATATTTGGACCACATGGTTGATTTATCATGCCAATTTGATTATATGTAAATATGATGTTGGAAAATAATAAAATGGTCCAAGATGGCTATGTGAAGAGCACTAGAGGGGTTATGATTCCACCATAGGGGAAGAAGCGGGGCCTATGGGAAACTAAATTCTTTGCTGCCAAGTGGCAACCTTATAACTCATCGAATTGTTGTCGTGTGCTTTAAATGAGCCAATTAATCCCATTTGACTATTAAAGCCAATCATTGAATGGATGTGTGAGCTTGGTGGGAAAAGTCACTTCATGTAGTTATTGAGGCATGGGGTTGAATTCACCTTTGTGATAGCTATGCCAGCTGTCAAAAGTCCTTTTATTCTATAGTCAGAAGCTATGTCAGTTGTCTTTTCACCATCATCTCATATCCATTGGAGTCAACACTCATTCTAGCATTCTCTTGTGCATATTTCTACACTACGTAGAGCTTCCTATAGTTGTTCATGACCATTACTAGATTGTTTTTAACCCATAAATTCGAATCTAGAGACAGAGCTAGAGATTAGAAGGAAATATAGATGGGTGTAGGTAAGCATAGAGGTTTGGCAAGCTAGGAACGCTTAACCATTGATTTTTGCTACTTATAGATGCTTGAGAAGCCATAATTTATGCTACAGGAGGTTCTCCAACGACATATATCATATTGGAATCTTATTGCACACACTAGTAAGCACTATAAGGGTTGGATTTCCTTAGGTAATTGTGGATCGGTGAAGAGAAATGCCTTCCTTGTATTGTGTGGGGCAATTGGAAGGAGTGCCATGGCTGTGATGGCTGAGTGAGATCTCTGTAGAGCTCTGGATGAGATTTTGGCTAAGCATAGAGAGAAAAATGGGTCGTGGGCTAAGAGAGAAAAGCATGTAGGTGTTTCCTTCACCCTGGAGGCCTCATAGCCTAGCTTGGGGGTGGCCTTTCAGCAGAAAGAGTATATACTAGACAAAGTGCCTACAGTTGGGTGGAAAATCGATCTTACACAGCTAGTTGCTTGGATCTTATTCGTTTAAAAGATAAGTATTCTCTTATATTGAATCTGCAATGATTATGCTAGTATATGCATGTTGGATGTGTGTGGATAGTGTTTATTTCCATTGTGTATTTTAATTATGCATTTGCACACACATTTTAATTATTATGTATTCATAATATGACCATGGAGCGAAATTTAAAATCTCGTATTTAGTTAATGTTCCATCCCATTGGTTAGATTGATGGATGGGGAAGTTACAGAGTGGTATCAGAGCTGTTGGCTGCAATACTGGAGCTTTATGATCCAAAAATGCACACTTGCAAGCAAAAATATGAGCTTGCAGATGAAATGCTCCTTTGAAAACTCATGGTTTTAATCGTTAGATGGTATTCTAACCAAGCCATTGGTTAGTTATGAGATTGGTTGAGGGAAAATTTTGAAATTTGTAGATTTTGTAATGGAAAGGTTATATTCTATTACACGACAAATAATCCCCTTATTTCTGAAATAGAATTTCCTACAATTTGGAAATTTTAAAAATTTGGTAATTTTAAAGTGGACCCCACCTATGCCATGTGGATAAGTGACGTGGATGAGCCACGTGGGCAGGAGGAATAATGTGGAGGAGCCACGTGGGTAGGAGGCATAATGTGGAGGAGCCACATGGGTCGGACATATGATGTGGACCATCTACATCAGAACCTGAGCATTAGAATCTGACCCAAGGGCTAGTAAGAGCTTAACACCCTAGTGCTAGACCCGACGGACCATGTGACCCAAAGCCGAGGACCAAGGGCTAAGCAGAAAGGGGCTAAACCTCATCGATGATCATGATTAGTCAGAGGTTACTGTGGTCAACAGTCGTGGATCATATCGCATCAACAACATGCGCAATGGTTAACAACAGGTGCAAGACCCGTTGGGTTGATATCATTTATCCATGTACCATATTTTAATTGGTGATGGCTCCCCAAGAAACCTTTTCAAAACCAATTTTGTGTATATCCGTTACCACTTCTATTAATGGGAAACTACCGACACGTTTGCGCCCAAGGCAAGGTGGTATAATGACTTAGCTTAGAAACTGGTGGAAGATGACTTGCCCGCATCACAACGTGACATGTAGGAATTGTTTGACACCTCAATAAGCATGTGTCATGACACATCAGCACCCTACCAAGTCAACAGAAAATGGACACAAGGCAACAAGCCCCCTTGACCCCTGTTATTTTTTTTTTAATTCTACAAAGTTAGTTATGGATTTTAACCATGACTACTGGACCACTGGAAAATTGTGGATTTTGAGGGGGTGTTATAGAACTTTCAAACATCTTAAGAAAGTGGAAAAAGACAAAAGTAGTCAATTCCATAATTTTATAGAAGGTGATTAGAGCATAAGTTCATAGAATTGAAAATCATTGGGAAATCCTCATCATATGTATTCTCATGGCCAATATAAGAAATATGTTTCTAGTTCTCCATATATCATCTTCTATAGGTGTTTGAAGTTGGCTTTTGGAATTAATTGAACCTACAAGAAAAGTGCAGAAATTGGGTAATTTTGACAATTTTTAAAGGCTATAACTTTTTGCTTAGGAATCAGAAAGCTTATCCATAGGGGAATAGTTATGTAGAGTCCAATTTTGAAGTGGTGATTCGTATGTTTCTATAATTTGATCTAAAAAGTGTCTATAGCCATAATTTGACAGAAATTGTCATATGGGTATTTTCTAGAATACATAAAAGTTGATTTTTTATTTTCTAAGAATGTAATGAAACTAAGAAATGTGTTTATGTGAACACTTTTGCATATTCATAAGTATATCAAAGACAGTTAAGGTTATTATTCAGAATGGTGTAGTTCAAAAATATTTGGTCTTGGTTGGGCCAAGAAGATCATCATCATGGATGATGCACAGGATCCTTGTGAAGTTGAGATAGTTGTTATGAGAGAGAATATATAGGTTGAGAATGCAAAGAAAGAATCCAATGGTAGAATAAATCAAGTGAATTCCCTAGACATTGCAGAAACCATGAGGATCCTACGGGTGGAACTGCAAAGTTGTAGAGCATACAATGAGAGGTTGATTAGAGCTTAGGAAGAACACAATCAATTGAATGCATCTATGCTTCAAAGTTTGACAGACATTCAGAAGAAGATTCACTAAGGACATCACTTATAAAATGAAAAAGAAAAGTGGGAGTAGCTCAAAGAGGCGTTCTCACAAGAGGTACCATAGTTCAAGAAGAGTTTTTAGAGATAGGACACGTACTCCAAAAACTTCTGCTAGTGAGTCATATGATTCTGGAGACTCCATTGAAGGTTCAATATTTTCATCTCATAGGAATAAGAGGAAGAGGCATGTCAATAAAAACTTACATGGATAATTTAAGAAGGCCAAACCTCATACATTTGATGGTGAGGTAAAATCTGGTCAAGAAGCTAAGGCTTGGATTCTTGAGATGAGAAAGTATTTCCAAGTTCAAGACTACTATGGAAATATGAAGGTAATGGTGGCTATATTCAATCTGAATGGAAAAGCATCCATATGGTGAGATCACCTTAGGCAAGTGAAGAAGACCAATCAAAGGAAGATTGTGTGGAAGTAATTCAAGAAATACTCAAGCAAAAGTACCTCTCTGATAGGTGCTATGATGGAAAAATTAAAAAATTCCATGAGCTGAAATTGGGCCAAATGACTATGGAGCAATATGCAAATAAATTCTTGGAGTTGTTGATATATGTCAAGTATATCAGGGATGATAAAGTGAAAATTCACTGGGTTGACAGGTGTGGGTGGAGTCTTATTCAACTCTGAGGGAAAGAAGCTGAAAGAGTATACCTGGGGAATTGGCAAGAGGACAAATAATGGTGTTGAATGGCTAGCTCTAATTAAAGGATTGGAACTAGCTAGGATGGAAGGCATTGAATACTTGGTGATCTTCGATGACTCTATGATGGTTGTCAGGGAAGCAAGAAATCTAATAAAAAAATGCAAGACCCCTGTCACTAAGATATACCATCTCCTAAATTGCATTGTCAACGAATATAAAGCTATCAATTTTCTACATGTGATGAGATCCAACAATCGGCAAGCTGACATAACGAAAAACATAGGCATTTGACTAGATTGTGGAGTCTTAGTTTGCAATCAATCGGTCTATGGGAAGACCTGGGTTCCGTAATGTCCAAAACCTTCTTATGGAGAGAATTCTTCTTTTGGTTTCTTGTATAAAGAGGAGGATTGCCTCCTTGGATTGGGGTGAGCATAACTACTTAGACCTCAACCCCACAAATTTGAAATTTGCATGATGTAATGTTATGGCTAAAATCGAGGTTGTTCCCATTACTCGGAATCCCCTCCGCGTCTTTTCACCAGATCGGGGTCAGCTCACATGGTCGAGACACATGGGCTTCATGCAGCATTGAAAGGCGGTGGCCTGTCGAGGAGGAGGCATCTTAAATGTTGGAAGCAGGTGTATTTACCTCGGTTGTGAGAACCAGGACAAGATGCATCTGTGTGAGAGCATATTAGAGGTTTCTGGTGTCAAGATGGGTGACCCTGCCCCTTCCATTGTTATGGATCCCTTCTCAACCCAATGTCTGTGTTGCAGGAAGCCATTGTCAAGCCTTGGGGGACTTGCAAGCGCGGATATCCTGAAAATGTATTTCGTGAAGGATGACTTCCAGGCCATGGATCATGATGATTCAAATATAGCACAGCATGCTCGTCACGATTCTAGTAAGTCTGGATTTCTGCGGTTGGAAAATAACATGCATCTGGCTTCTTCCAAAGAGGGAGGTGGAATCAACGGTTCTGAGCAGAATTTTGACAGTATCCCAGACGAGGTTAGGATTTATATGAAGGACATGGAGAATCAGATTCTCCTGCTCCGTGGGGAAAACCATGATTTCAAGATGGCTCTCTCTCATTTGTACACTCTTGTGCAAGCTACACTCTCTGAGGTTCGAAGTCGTAGCAGCAAGGTCAATGAGCAAGTCGCTAGTCTAACAGAAACAATTAGCAAGGGTTGTCCCAGCTCAACCATCCTGGATACAAAAATCATGATGGTTCACAGTAGCGTCGGGATTGTAGAGGCCAAAATTGATAGTATGAGAACAGAGATCAGGAATAGTACCCTAGAGTTGCAAAAAGATATCGGAGGATCAGCATGAGGAAATGAGGGGACTCAGGCTGCTACTCCTCACCTGTAGTCACATGGAAAGCGTCTACTTCTCAGCTTTAGTCTTAGATTTTCCCCTTGTTTTTTTGGACCTTTTATGGCTTTCTATGTGTTATCTCAGTTGTATATTTTAGGAGTTTTTTTTATTCTACATGTAGCAGCAGTAGTTTAGATTTCTTACATGACGAATGTCACTCCTTATTTTCAATGTTCTGCTTTTGTACTTTGCTTCTAGGGCAGTTTGTTAGGAGATATAGTCTCCATAGAGTAGGTAAGTTTCATGATCATTACAGGCTAGTAAAAGATGAATAAGGGGTCATGGTTGTTCTTCTCATCTGGGAACAATCTCTTCTCATAATTTTTTAACCTCATTTTTTCAGCTTTATATAAAAGCTTTTTACCCGTTTCTAAAAAAAAAAAGTGAAAATTCAGTGTTTTCTAAATGGGTTTCCTCGGTCCTACAAAGACAAAATTGAGTTTGATGAACCTCAAACTCTAGATGAGACCATAAGAAAGGAAAAGTATTGTTATGATCCAAACAAAAGCAATCCAAATTTATGTAAGGCATGGAAGCACAAGAAAAATGAGAAGTTTGACCAAAGAAAGAAGGGGTTTAAGCCTCCTCATTTCAGAAATCATCCAAGGAAACCACAACAAGGTTTGACAAAGCCAACCAAGATGATGGGAGACATGCCAAGAGAGTTGATAGAGCCACTTCAATGTTGGGGATGTGGAGAGGACCATTTGCTTAGAAATTTCCACATTGAAATGGGAGTGCAAAGCAAGTTCACAACATTCAAGAAGCTGAAACTATGGGTCAAGTGGAAAGGACCATCCCTAGAATTTATGTTTCACTAGAGGACTGCCAATGTAATACCCTATTTTTCCCTTGATGTTTATTGGTTTCAATGTAAACACCGTGTATATGCGGTGTGTGTGTATTCGCCCTAGTGTGGAGCTCAAGGCCAAAGCCCTACTAGTGGATGTTTAAGGTTATTGCATAGGCAAGTATTCGACAGTTTGATTATTCATGGGATGTTAAGCCATGAGGAATGTAAATGATGTAATTATTATTATTAATGAATAAATCACCAAGAAGATGGCTAAGGAGGAAACTAATGAGAAGGGGCCACGTGTATCCACTAGGGAGAGGTGAGGGGGTTATGGGATTGGTTTCCCATGTTGCCACATGTCCGACTGTGAACCTATCTGAACTCCCTGTTGACATTTAAGTCAGTTGCAGAGGGTGGTTGAGAACCCTGTTGCTGAATCCGATGGAGTATGGAGCATGCCTGCGATTTCATATGGCAGGGCATGGCTCTGATTACTTGTCCTAGAAGACACTCAACCAACGGGAAAATCGTAGAACCGATTTTGACTACGCATGGTGGAGAAGAACGGGGGCCAGGGGGGGGATTCAGACATTCATTCATCATCCATCCACGATTCATCGCCCCACAGAGAGAGAGCCTGCTCATACGTTCCTGCATACGCAGAGTCAATAGAGTGGTATAACCTGAAGATAATTGTGTTTTCCTGGGTAATAGAAAATACAGAGAGTTGATAGCCATAGAAAGTGTGTATGCGTGAACCCAGTCTACCGGTGACAGAGTGGTAAGAACCCGTGAGGAAACTACAAGCCTTGACAGTGCAGAGAAACCGTGAGAGCCTGAGCTTGGATCACAGGGGATATATTGCGGAACAGAGCCATGTCCGCAAGCCTGGAAGGTGTCAGCTGTTGAACTGTGGAAGAAGGTTGGGTTGCTTGATAAACCCAATGAAGGATGTAATCTCATATAACTAGCGACTGGACCTTTCTATGCCCATCCTGGAATAGTGCTAGAAGGGAAGAGGCCTTGAGGGACTGTGCAGCAGAGAAGAGGGTCTTCCTTGTGTTGGATGTGGTAGGTAATGTGGGTGCCAGTTCGGTTGAGTGTTGAGATGCCTACAGCTTTGTGGTTGAGCTCACTGGCTTAGCAATGCCTCCCTTGTTGTCCATGATCGCCTGATAAACCCACTGTCAGTTGGCTTAGCATGATCAGATTGTCTTATATGTTTGATAAACCCAACGGTATGCTGGCTTGGCATGATTGTATTGCTTGGTATGCTTGATAAACCCACTGCAGGTTGGCTTAGCATGACCAGCTAGCCTAGTATGCTTGATAAACCCAATTGTATGATGGCTTGGCATGACCTTGTTATTGGTATGCTTGATAAAACCAATTGGAAGTTGGGTTAGCATGACCTGTATGTCCCTGAATGCTTGATAAACCCATTGTAGGTTGCCTTAGCATGGGTAAGTGCCCTGGAATGCTTGATAAACCCAACTACAGATTGGCTTAGCATTGGGATGGAACCTTGACTATGAGAGAACCTGATAGCCCTCCTTATTGGATACACATCCCAGCTCGTGGGTGATCTCTTAGTTGAAAGAGTACAGCCTGGAAATAGATCTAAGGTTGGGTGGAACGTTGCTCTCACTTAGCCAGTTGCTTCAGAAATTGAAAGATAAGTACTCTTGTTATGTTAAATGATGATATTTCATTGTTATGAAATGGTTGCTTATGTTCAATTATGGAATTGTGGAATTGTGGAATGCATGTTTATATGAATTTGATAGACAAAGGGCCATGTGCAAGCCTCAGTAAAGGGATGAGCTCATTGTTATATGTATATCATGGTATTGCATGAGTTTAATGCATTATAAGTCTTGCATATGATAGATGTAATTGTTAGAACTAATTTAATGCATTTTACATATTGTGATACATTTGATTAACCTTGTGAATGAGTTGCATGCTTACATCTAATCCTTGGAAAGGAGGGGAAGGCCCTAGAAATGTTTCAGAACCCCTCTGTGGGTCAGGTGGAAGGGAAGATCATGGCAAGAAAAAGGTGAAATATTTAAGTGGAGTTATGGACAACACTTCAGTGGGAAATTTGACATGGTAAGAGTGCTTAGATGGGGCAGGGTTAAGCCATTGGATATACCTCTCCAAGATATTTCCAACGGTACCGACCTTGTCTCATTTGGACCAAGGATGGAGAATTTATGCCCCTCAGAATATTGTGTGGGAAGTTACCATGACAGAGGGTATGGTTCTGCATGCCCGCATCCGCAATGCAGATTGCGGATTGCGGAAGCATGGAAGTCGAAGTTGCATTTGGACTTCTGCATCCGCAATTGCGGATTGCGGAAGTGACCATTGTCAGAAGTGGATATTTGACCTTTCGCACCCGCAATTGCGAATTGTGGATCCGACGTTGTGGATTGCAGATTGCGGAAAGGTAAGTTTCTGGTTGTGGATTTTTGGACTTCCGCATCCACAGTTGCAAATTGCGGATTGCGGATTGTGGAGATGACATTGCGGATTGGGGATTGCAGATCTGACATTGCGGATTGGGGATTGCAGATCCGACATTGCGGATTGCAGATTGCGAAAAGGTGAGTTTCCGGTAGAGAAGTTCGCACTTCCGCATCCGCAATTGCGGATTGCGGATTCGCAACTGCGGATTGCGAACCTGAGCTAACTCAACTATGTGTGTGTGTGTTCAGTCGGATTTGAAGAAAAAAAAATGTATCAGGGTCACCCATGGCCATGGTGGTCAGTGGGGATGTGTCATCCAAGCAGACCATCAATCAATTGTTGTTGAGGTTGACAGTAAGATTGCTAAGCAATCTATTTCTATTTTGATTGACCCTAAATCTACTCATAGTTATATCACTCCTAAAATTGTTGAGATTTGTGCTTTTAAGAAAACCAAGCATAGGAAATCATGGATGGTCCAACTAGCCATAGGAACCAAGAGAAATATCCATTAGAAATGGATGGATTGTTCACTTGTGCAAATCTGAATATTTTTCCACTTGGTTCATATGATATTCTCATTGGAATAGATTGGTTGGAAGCACACAGAGTTAAACTTGATTGCTATAGCAATACTTTTGAATGCATTGATGAGGAAGGAAAACCAAGGGTTGTAAAAGGCATTCCAAAGGTAGTTTGTGTTAGGCAGATTTCATCCATGTAGTTGAAGAAGTTCTATAGGAAAGGTTGTAAATTGTATGCATCCCATGTTGTAAATAAAACTGAAAATGAAATTCCCAAGTTGGAGGATCGTCATGTTTTGCAAGAATTCAGGGATGTGTTTCCTGATAAAGTGACAGGACTTCCTCCAAAGAGGGACATTAATTTCACAATTGATCTTGTGCGAAGAGTTGCACCAGTGTCTAAGAAACCTTACAAAATTAGTACAACATAATTATTAGAGCTGAAAATGCAATTGCAAGAATTGTTGGAAAAGAAGTACATTCGGCCAAGTGTGTCTCCATGGGGAGAACCCGTACTATTTGTAAAAAAGAAATATGGAACACTCAGGTTGTGTATTGATTTCATGCAGTTGGACAATGTTACGGTGAAGAACAAGTACCCATTGCTTCGAATTGATTATCTTTTGTATCAAATGAGAGGGGCAAAAGTATTTTCAAAGATTGACTTGAGGTCAGGATACTGTTGGGTAAGAATCAAGGAAGAAGATATTCACAAGACATCCTTCTGAACAATATATCAACATTATGAATTTGTGATGGTGCCATTTGGTCTCACTAATGCACCAGTTGCATTCATATCTCTCATGAATAGCAATTTCAGTAGGTATTTCGACAAGTTTGTCCTTATTTTTCTAGACGACATTCTTATTTACTCTAAGAATGAAGAAGAGCATGAACAACATTTGAGAATGGCTTTGCAATTTCTAAGGGAGCATAAGTTGTATGCAAAGCTAAGCAAATGTGATTTCTATAAAAATAAAATCCATTATTTGGGTCACATTATTTCAGAGGGAGGAATATCAGTGGATCCGAAAAAGATTGACGCCATTATGAATTGGCCAACTCCAAGGATTGTGACAGATGTGAGGTATTTTATGGGTCTTGTTGGCTATTATAGAAGGTTCATCGAAGGATTCTCCAAGGTTGCACACCAGTCACTTCTTTGCAAAAGAAGAGCATAAAATTTGAGTGGACATCGAAATGTGAGTAAAGCTTCCAAATGTTGAAGAATCTTCTCACAAGTGCTCCAATTCTGAAAATTGCAAACCCAAAAAATGACTTTAATGTGGTGTGTACAAATGCATGTAAACAAGGACTTGGAGTAGTTTTGAGGCAAGACAATCATGTGGTGAGTTATCAGTCTAGCAAATTGAAATAGCATGAAAAGAATTATGCTACCCATGATTTGGAACTTGCATCCATAGTGCATGATTTAAAGATGCGGAGGCACTATTTAATGGGCAGAATTTTTCAGCAAAGGATAGACCACCGTGGTCTAAAATATTTATTTGAGCAACCAAGATTAAATGCCAAGCAAGCTAGATGGTTGGAATTTTTATGTGAATTTGATTTTGTGATCAAGCACATGAAAGGGAAGGAAAATAATGTGGTTGATGCACTGAACATAAAGATGCATGAAATGCATGTGGCAGCCATTAGTACTTGCCAATTAGATTTGAGGCAACAAATTGTTAATTATCTTGTTGAAGATGAATTAAATGTGCAAATAAAAGAAAAATTGTAGCAACAGAATTTTGAAAAGAGGTACGAAGGGTATCATTTGGAGGATGATGGACTTCTTACCTATAAAAACATGATTTATGCTCCAAAATGTGGTACACTTGAGGAGAATTGTCATGGATGAAATCCATAAAATGACATATTTCGATCACTCGGGATACCAGAAAACAATTCCTACAGCCAAGAAACAATATTTTTGGTCAGGGATGAAGAAGATATTGCTAAGTATATTTCAAGATGTATGAAATTCCAACAAGTGAAGGTTGAGCATCAACACCCACCAAGTTTATTGTATCCTTTTCCAATTCTAGAATGGAAATGGGGAGTGATTTCCATGGACTTTATTACAGGTTTTCCAATGACTGTGAGACAACATTACTCCATCATGGTGGTGGTGGAAAAATTAACAAAGGAAACACAATTTATACTGGTTAAATCCACATATAAAACAGATGTCATTGCAAATATTTTCATGGAGGAAATTTTCAAATTGCATGGGTTTCCTAAGGAAATAATTTTAGGCAGGGATACCAAATTTGCTACAAATTTCTGGAAAATTCTTTTTGCAGATTTGGGTACATGGCTGAAGTTTAGCATTGCCTACCATCCACAAACAAATGTACAAACAGAAAGGGTAAATCGGGTTCTTGAATACATGCTTCACATGTATGTGATGGATAAACCATCGAAGTGGGAAGGTTATGTACACCTGGTAGAGTTTGCATATAACAATGGACAACAAGCATTGTTGGGCATGAGTTCATTTGAAGCTTTGTATGGCAAAAAGTGCAGGAAACCAGTGACTTGGGATAATCAAGTGAACATAATTGTGCTTGGGCCATAATTACTTAAATAAATGGAACAGGAGGTTGTGAAAATTTGATAGAATTTAAAGGCAACCCAAGATAGACAAAAAAGCTATGCAGATAAGAACATGGTGCATAGGGATTTTCATGTCGAGGATCATGTTTACCTTAGAGTGAGGCCAAGGAAGAGTTCCTTAAAGCTCGGAAGTTGTGCCAAGCTATTGCCAAGATATTGTGGACCATTTGAAGTGCTTGAAAGAATAGGACTAGTTGCATATAGAATTGCATTTCCTGCTAACACTAGAGCTCGTAATGTTTTTCATATTTCTTTGCTTAAGAAATATGTACATGATCCTAACCATGTGATTGATTGGGATGTGATCCAAGTTGAAACCGATGAAGAGTTCCAAACCGAGCCACTATGAATCATAGACAAGAAGGTAACAATGCTCTGGAATTGATCCATTGGATAGGTAAAGGTGCAATGCGAACACTTTGGTCCTGATGAGGCTACATGAGAGTTAGAGGATGCCATGAGAATGGCATACCCATTTTTGTTCTGATTTTGAGCAAACACCGAGGACATTGTTATTTCAAGGGGGGGGGGGATTGTAATACCCCTAGTTTTGACTTGGAATGTATTTAATCAAAATTATGTAAATGATGTAAATATACTAGTATGGGTTCCTAGTGCGGAGCTCAAGGCCAAGGCCCAACTAGTGAATGGATAGGCATGTATGATGTAAATATTCCTATTTGGACCGCATGGTTGGATTATCGTGCCAATTTGAATATATGTAAATATTATGTTGGAAAATAATAAAATGGTCCAAGATGGTTTTGTAAAGAGAACTAGAGGGGCTATGATTCTGTTATGCAACCAAGTCCTAGATATAACATAAAAATAGCAGAAATAGACCATAAGAAAGTAATCACACCTTAATAATAAAGAACTGAGATGAATAAAAATCCTCTTCGAGGGGGGAACCTCCTTACACAATGTAATAAGTACATAAAACAAGACAAGATACAATGATGACTAAAATGAAAAGGTCTCATTCCTATATATAGGAGACAAAGGGGTACAATAACAACTAATAGACCCAAGCCGACATCAATAATATGTAATGCACCATAATAAAGGGGGTAATGTGCCACTACATAGGGGGTAACGTGCCAATATTTAGGGCTTAACATGCTCCTCCCCTTCGGACAAGTGTTGTCCTCAACGCTTGATTAGTTGTGGATGCTTCTGTATTAAGGACTCATCTTCCCATGTTGAATCATCCACTGGCAGGTTCTTCCAATTGATGAGGTACTCCGTAATAGCCCGATTTCGTAGTTTTTTAGTCCTTGTTTCAGTGATTTGTTCAGGTTCCAATATGACTCTTCCTTCTTCATCAAGCCCAAGCAAGATTGTTTGAATTGGGATCTTGTCTCCTATTACCTTCTTTAAGCAAGAAACACGAAAAACTAGATGTACTCTTGAAGATGAAGGAAGCTCCAATTTGTAATCCATACTACCAATCTTCTGTAACACTTTATACGGACCATAATACTTGGGTGCTAATTTATTGTCCTTATTTAGTTGCTTGAGGTACATCTGCTTGTAAGGTTGTAGCCTCAGAAATACCCAATCCCATTATTTGAAACTCCTTTCACTCTAATGTTGATCAGCTTGTTGTTTCATCCTGTTTTGTGACATAGCTAGGTTGTCCTTAAAATAAAATTGAGATATTATACAGAGGTGATCAACCCTAACCTAGAATATAAAAAGTATCTCTCTATTTTAAGTAGGGTAAAGAAGAAAATCAATATTGCTAAAATAAGAACAAACTCTCATGATATCCATAGTAAAGAAGGGCACTAGACTCCATGTAATATAAGTGGGTAATGCCACCATCAATTCGATAGTTTTTCCATAGTATAAAAAATATGTATTTTTCCACCAAAAAATTAACACACAAAATAACGTCTCAAAACAATGCCAAACTAAATTCTTTCAAAGTTTTGAATTTGGTCTATAGAGTTGTCTATTAAATCCTTGTCACCCTCACACATTCCCTCATCCTCCTCCTCGTCACTACCTATAATCTATGAGGAGTTGTGTATTTTCACATGTATGAGTTCACATTAGACTCCCCATGCATATAATCTATGATCGAGATTGTGTTCCTCACCACACTTTCTTTAGAGTGTGATGAATACAAAATAGACATGTCTATAGCATTCTATCCCTAGATTGATCGATGACCAAAGGTGGTTAACTAGATAACTGTGCATCTTTTGTGCATGTATAATAATTTTCATTAGTGCATACAAGATGCCTCACTTCCATACATTCAACATTGTTTCAACAAATCCTAACATGGTTCTTCTAGGTGCAACTTGTTGAGGTTTACATGGCATTAACCGAGCCGTTGATTCTAATATATGTAGTTCACCTTATATTGGAGCAAATTAGTGCAAAGTACACACTTAAGTGGAATCTAGGATTGCATACAATAGAGGTTCAAAGACCTTCACAATAAGCTTAGACCATTTTGATATGGACCTCACACCATCCTCAATTAACTTGGCAATAATGCATTAGCTCTGGACATACTACATTACTTAGGTTTACATCTAATGTTTAACGTTGAATTGTTATGCCCAAAATTCCCTGTGCTACGACAATCTATTAAGTGACATGAGTAACCAAAAGATATTGATCCAAATTGCAACACACTTATAAATCAAGGTAAAACCTTGGAACATCGTCTTGGGTTAATCTTGACTCAATCATAGAGCAAGTTAACCGACTTTGGTCACTGTTGTAATAGACCAATGGTATGGGAGGTATGCTCGTGGTATTGGGAGGTCTACCCATGGTATTCATGTGATTGTAAGCCTATAAGAGGTTAGTCAAACTCCATTGTAAGAATGAGCACATATCCACTAATGGTCGAGGGTCACATGGCCGGTAGAGGCACGATAGACCTTACCTTGGCTGCATTGGCCAATGAGGCATAATGAAAGTATCTTCTACTAGTTTTCCCCCTGGTTAAAGGGTTTCCAAAATAAATCATGGTGTCTATAATGTATATGTTGTTTTTTTTTTCCAAGAAAAAAAGCGTAATTTTATTTCAGCAGAGGTGAAAAAATTACATTATGAATATGCATATAGCATGCGGTTATCCATTGAAGGACGAAAAACCATTACAAAAAGACTTCAGTACATCAGTCCAGTAAGTTCAATCTCGCCAAAAATATGGCCAAATCAGTAAGTAACATCACACAAAATATGGCAGAAAACATCTATATGCCAGGTGGCTCCCCGAGCCTCCTAATTTCTCCAAAAAAATAAACAGTTTGGAAAAGGCTCAGCCTTTCAACAAAAAACCAAAAAGTAATATCAGTTCCATAGTATATATTATCATCACTACATTTTCCAGCTACTGTTCCTACTGTTCCTGTATAGTCAGTATGTCCATAAAAGGTCTATGGTAGTATTCATAGATCGTCCCATTTCGATGTTCCTTTATTTTCCACAGCCCCATTGCCATGTCCCTGCCAATCTTAGAATCCTGGTCCGCCTCCTTGTTGTTCTCCCTGAATATATGTCTGCAAGCAAAATGTAAAAATGACAATTTTAGTTCCAGGATGTCCTGTAGTATATTTCCAAGTCTGATATCACTGCAAAGTTGAGTGCCAATTGTCCAGTTTGTGACATTCATAGAGTCTCCATACCCATTTATCTGTTGACAGTCATTCTCCCTAGAAAACATGAGAAGCAGCTTTAGGCTCATTAATTCAGCATAATTGTTTCCACCCTCCCCCAGTCCCCAAAAAAGTTGGTATGAGTGGGTTCAAGATATATGTAGTACAGCCCCACCCCCACAGTTGTAATCCAATGCAGAGCCATCGTAGAATCCCCAAGGAATAGTATCGTCGATTTCAAGAGCAAGGACATCTCGTTGTTTTGCAACTTTGATGTGATGAGGGTAGGCTTTTAAAAATCCACAGATCTGTACAGCAGAGACCACCGGTGTACAGGGTTTTTCATTGAAGATCATGTCGTTCTGTGCCAACCAGATGCCCCATGCCACCAATAAAGGAAGATTTATGTAGGACATGCCAATAGGGTCCCTAAACCACTGAGCCCAAGCCAAAAGGATTGTATCCCCCTCCCAATTAAACATGGTATCTGATAATCTGGAGCATTCTGCCCATACCTGCACCACGTATGGACAATGTAGGAATAAGTGTAGACAAGTTTCCTCGTTTGTTTTGCACAGAGTGCACCACCCCGACCCCGCCCTATTCTTGCGCTGTAAGAAATCCCAGCTAGGTATGGAATTTTCAAGGACATTCCACATGAATATACGATGTTTCAATGGGCAGTGTATCCTCCATATGGATTTCCACCACCACACCAACTCTCGTGGGTTTATCAAGTGGCTTAGACTGATGTAGCCATTCCTTGGTGTGTACCTTCCATTTGGAGCCCCTTCCCATACCACACAGTCCTCCCTGTCACGAATGTGTATATGAGAGCAGATAAGTGCTCGGAGATATGTTCTCAATTCCCCCTGTTCCTCCACAGATAGTGCCAAAGTATCTGCACCAATCCACGACTGATTCCATCGATTGGTCCGATCATGAATTGCGAGTTGGGATAAATTAGTTATTCCAATATCCCGAAGAGATGTAATCAGATCAGCTGATAAGATGTGTCTACCAGCACTCCCATACCAAGGATCTACCCCAACACGAACAGCCTGTCCATTCCCAATATTCCAAGTTAGAAGATCTCCAATCACAGAAAAAGATTTGATAACTGCTTTCCAGATAACATAGCAACCAATAAGAGACTTATTCGTAGCCCGAACCCAGTCCATTACAGATACAGGGGCAATGTATTTCTGTATGACAACTCTTGTCCAGAGGCTTTCAGATTTTAGCAGTCGCCAAACCCCTTTCGCCGCCAGTGCTTTTGAAAAGAGATGAATGTTCTTAAGTCCCCATCCCCCCAAGGATTTAGGGATAGCGATTTTCTGCCAACGGACCCATGGGGAAACAAAGTCTCCTTTACCACTCCACAGAAAACGAAAGCACAGGTTCCTATCTTTTTCCAGCATCCCTTTGGGAATCCAGGTGAGGGACATCCAGTACACCGGTATGGCCTCTAAAACAGATTTCACCAGGACCAGCCTTCCAGCTCTAGAAAGCCACCTGTGACTCCATACCTTCAAACGTTTGTGAAATTTTTCAATAAGCCAGTGCCAATCCCGTTTGGTATATGCATTAGGTTTTAAGTGATACCCAAGGTAGCAGAAACCGTCATCAAGATGTAAAAAAGTATAGGGGAAGATCCTTCGAATAGCCGAAATCTCACATTCCCTAAGTAGGTGAGTCGTTATAGTAGATTTCCTGTCATTGATCTCCATACCCATAGCTCGATAGAAAAGTTGAAAGATGTCCTGGAGAGTTTCCATATCCCTAGCCGACCCAGAATAGAAGATGAGTATATCATCCACGAAAAGCAGATGTGTGATATGTAAATCTGGAGCCACTTGTATCCCCTGAAGGGTGCCATCCCAACAGGCCTTCTTCAGTGCTCTACTTAGCCCTTCAGCAACTAACAGGAACAGTAAAGGTGATAATGGGCAACCCTGACGTAGTCCTCTTTCAAACTGAAAGAAGGAAGATGCTGCACCATTGATGAGTACCGCAAAAGATACCGTAGATATACAGCTCATAATCCACCTAATAAAATCCACAGCAAAACCCAGGTGTGTAAGAAGTAAATGAATATACATCCAACTCACCTTGTCATAATCTTTTGACAGATCAATCTTGATTATAGCTCCTTTGATTTTCTTTGTTTTCATACTATGTGTGCCTTCTTGAGCTACTCCAATCGCCTCATGGATTTGTCGTCCTTCCAGGAATCCAAATTGTTCCTCAGAAATATGATTGGACAGAATAATTTTTAGCCGCCTGGCAATAATTTTTTACACCACCTTATATACACAATTACACAAAGAGATGGGTCTGAAATCACTTAGAGAGGAAGAATTGTCAGTTTTAGGTATTAGGGCTAGAAAGGTGGAGTTTAGGGCAGCTGGGATCCGCCCAGAGATTCTAGTGTCTTCCACCATCTGAAGAAGATCATTCCCAATAAGTTCAAATAGTGCTATCAGGAATTCAACAGTCCATCCATCAGGCCCCGGACTTTTGTCTTTTTGAAAACTCTGTAACACTCCCTTCAGCTCCTCTTCTGTAACAATAGCCATCAATGAGTGATTGTCTTCCTCATCCACAAACCAAGGAAAAATTGTGCCATTCTGACAATCTCCAATATATTAGCCTGTGCAGGGGCTTTAAAGAGAGATTGGAAGTGATTTACCCCAACCCCAGCCATACTATCAAAAGAAGTCTGAGTATCCCCCAAAGAGTCTTCCAGGCTCCAAATGGTATTAGACGCCTTTCTACCTTTTGCATATGCATGGAAAAATTTTGTGTTCTCATCCCCAGCCGATAGCCACAAAGCCCTGCTTTTAAGATGCCAGGTTTCCTCTTTTTCCAATAATAGCAAATATCTCCTACCTTCCAGAGATATCAAGTGTGCTTTTCCTTCCACAGTGCCCAGTCCCCCAGAGCCAGAATCATAAATAGATTGAAGCTCCAATTCAATCAATTTCAGATCTCTATCAGCTCTACAAATCTTTTCATGGGCCCAAACCTTCACTGGCCTTTTAATCTTTTTGATATTAGCAGAGAACTGATAAGAAGCAGAGAGACCCCCCCCTGGGTTGTAGGGTACCCAGAGGGATCTCACCAGGTCAAAAAAGGTCTCATCCTTTAACCAGATCTTATTGAACTTCAGTGGTCCAGCTGGTTTAGAAGGTCCGTCACGAATCTCCAAAAAAATAGGGAAGTGGTCAGACGAGCCCCCCGACCCTACCCACTGCCTCAGTAGAAAGTTTCTATCCACAAAAGGTTCTGACACCAGAAACCGGTCCAACCGTTTCTCCACCCTGTTGTCACCAGTCCTATTATTCCTCCAAGTAGGTTTTAGAAGAGTAGGTTCAATATCCAGAAAGTTATTAGTGACCAGCTTATGAGTGAAAAAATCTGTCAAAGGGTCTGGCCGTGCCCTGCTACCCCAAACTTCTGCCGGGCCAAGAGAAAAATTTAAATCCCCTCCGAGGATCAGGTTTCCTTCCTGTAACAAAGGATGCGAGAGAAGAGAATCCCAGAAAGGTGCCCGATTCAAATACGGTCCATATACATTTACCACTGTAAAGAGTTCACCAAAATCAAGAGACGAGCAAGTCATGCCCAAGCCGCTTCCACACCCCAGAGGTTGTGGCACTGCACCGTACAAGAATTCCAACCAATAGCCTGGCCACAAGACCGACCACGAGCATCCAAGGTAGCAAAGGTCCATCCTCCAAACCAACTTTCAAGTAATGTTTTTATACCCTCACCAGCACCCATAGTCTCCTGGAGTAGAATGATATCCGGGTGTTCAAGTGATACCACTCTACGAAGCGTTGATCTTTTATGGGGACCAGCAAGACCCCGACAGTTAAAGGACATAAATTTCATTAACGACCCCTCTTCTGGGCACGCACCGCTCTAAGCGCCCGATCAATAGTCACCTGTTTGCCTTCAATCATATCCATCTTTGCCTTGGATTGTGCCTTAGAAAGATGTGATTTCCTGCCGCGGCCCTTTCCAATTTTAGTCACCCCAGTACCCAAACCTCCCGGGGAAACTTTTGTGAGAGATCGAAGAAAGTATCCAGAATCCGATGAGGTAGTAGGGGAGGAGGATGAAAGACCTTCTATAGGGCCAGGATCAGTTTCAGGAGGTAGGTAAAGCAGTCTCACCCCGGGGGGCGGCTGAGTATGAGGAGTGGAGGGGAGGGTATGTGAAGAGGAAGGGAGGTCAGAAACAATACAAGTAGGTTCCACAAAATCCATAGCCGAGGAGATATTCAAATTTTTTAAATCCTCTAACCAGTCCGGATTTTCAAAAGTAAAGTTTTTTAAAACAAAATGTAAGGAGAGGGGGTTAATGGATGGAGTAATACCCGCAGAGGATGACCCTGGTGCCGAGGCAGGAACAGGTTGAGCAAGCACAATATCTGTTGATCCAGGTACCGACTGTCCAAGAATTGGCACATCCAAAACCCGTTCCTGTTGTATGCCGTCAGCCCCTTCCGCAGTAACCCCAAGTTCCGAAAGAGCATGGGCATGTGGGTCTTCCTTATCCTGCAGGATTCCATGTCCCTCATCCGCATCTAGAGCCACATCATGAGAAGGTCCAGAAAATGGAACATCTGTCGGCGGGGTAGACTCCACAGCAATATAAGATTTATGAGTCCCTCCATTTTTCCTCCGTAAAGGAATCTTACACTCAGCCACCGGATGGCCATAAGCATGACAACGGCAGCATCTGAATGGAACGTTTTCATAGTCCAGTTTCTGCACATAAACATAGGGTCCCCAGCTGAGGGTAACATCCGGTGCCAACCCATCTCTGATGTTCAAATTAACTAAAATACGGGCAATCTTCCTTTGACGGGTTTGTAGAAAGCTATAATCTCCATCTAAATAGGTGCCAATCAGGTTACCAATCCCTCTGAAATGCCTCTTCGACCAGTAATGGAGAGGTAAACCAGGGAGTCAAACCCACAGTGGGACAAGATCCAGTGGTTCCCGGCTCGCATCAAACATCGGATGCCAAGGCTTAATCATGACCGGGCAATGATCCCAGCTCTAGTTGGAATTAAGAACCCATTTAGTATGTGCCTCATTGTGGAAATTGAAAGCAAACCAGTTGCGGGTTAATTCCACAACTTCCGGGGAATAACCTAATTTTGCAGCCCAATTTTCTCCCACCCAGGCCTCAATGGTACGCAGTGAAAAGGATCTTCCCAATGCCTTACCAACCAAGGTGATACTGGTCATTGTAACCAATTGATTCCACTCAATGTCTTCCCCCAGAGCATAGTTATACTTGGTCCTGCTCAGCTTTAGCCATCGTTTTCTGCCTCTCTTCACCTGATGTGAAGTATCATCCAATGAAGGGCCTCCCCATTCTTCGGAGCTGGTACCAAATCCCACACATGGGCTAGCAAACCCACGATGTTCATGTAATTCCAGTAAACCCTGCCTCGAACCTTCCCTCGCCCCAACTGTGTTCGATACAGGAAATGAGTCCGTTGTTGGTAAGGCCACCCTTCTAGTTCCCTGAAAACCTTCTCGTACCATAATAGGCCCTTTCGTTCCTTCCGTTGAAACCTCAATGGCATTAATAACCTGTTCTGATGACCAGAGTGAAGCCCCAGTATCCGTTAAAGGTGAAGACGATGGGATACGACCCGTTGGAGCGTTTAACGACCCAGAACCAGGAGAACTAGCAAGAAAAACAGAAGGTGAAAACCCTAACTCCGAGTTGTTCTCAGCAACAGGTAAACCTTCCACCCCGCCAGCAGCTGATTGAGCCCCATCCTGCCACCCGGCACCCAATGGCTGAGTCCAGATGGGCATTTCATCCGATGGATCGAAGGCGTAGTCCACCATGTCATCATAGGTAGCCATGACGGTAGCAAGACCAAAGTAAAAAGTAAACAGTTATCAAAATTATTAACAAAACCACAAGGGCTTAAACACAAACCAAGATTTTCACAGCAAGACCCCTCATGAGTACACGGTGTTCAATGTAGAGTTGGACTTCACCTCGCAAACTTCGAGTGTCAGGCTGATACGCCTCATCCTGACAGAAAAAACGGCCGCCGGCAGCCAACCTAGGGTTCGGCCATGAATCAAAACCCCTGCGAGCTCCAAGATCCATTCATCCCTCAAAAGCTTGCGGAATATGTTTTTTTATTATTTCTTTTCATGAGTATATCCTATAATGTATATGTTGTTATGGTTTACTTTATCGTTATATGTTTTTCTGTTGTGTTAAGTATATTTGTTGCATCCATGAAAAATCAACACATCCAACTAAGCAAGTGATTCTATTATTTAGTATCACTCCAGCAAAACAACTTTAATGGAGGTTTGTTTAATCGAAAGCTGAATTAGTCCAAACAATGATACATCAAAGGAAGATATTTATACATCTCCTACTCGAAATTATTTATATCTATCGATTCTCTAATCAAATATATTATTTCATGGCATTTTGTTTAAAATTGGCTTTCCAATATCATTATGTATTTCAAACTAAGCAAATGATTCTATTATTTAGTATCACTCCAGCAAAACCACTTTAATGGAGATTTGTTTAATTGAAAATTGAATTAGTCTAAACAACAATACATCAAAAAAAATATTTATACATCTCTTACTCGAAATTATTTATATCTATCCATTCTCCAATCAAATATATTATTTCATGGCATTTTGCTTAAAATTGGTTTTCCAATATCATTGTGTATTTCTTCGGAATGCGGACACTCACTGAATATGCACATAACCTTCAATTAACTCACTGAATATGCACATAACCTTCAATTATCTATGGTTATTCAAAGAATTTATTTGTAGGACTAAATATTAAAAATATTTTTAAAACACATGGTGGAGATGAGATTTTCAATACTCATTAAAGAATAAGGGCAATAAATACAAAGAAAACATGTTTTGATGAATTAAGATTAGTTTAGTGTGAAGGTAAAATAGTTTGTTGTTTTATTTTGAAAAATCTAAAATTTTTAATTATTAACATAGATCTATCTTAAATAGGATATAAGGGGATTCAATTTCTTAAGCAACAAATTTTTTTTATATTAGATTTTTTATCTGTTTAGACAAAATTTAGGTGCGTGAAGAAATTTGATCTTTCTTATTGTTGATAGATCTGGATTTCAATTTCTTAGAGTGTAACCATTTTTTATGTTAAACTTTTTTCTCTTGGTACTTGATAGATCCAAATTTAAAATGGACCTATGCTCCTTTTAATTTTCTTATTTTATGAATAGACATGGATTTTTTTAATTATTTTTTATTTGGTTTTAATTTTTAATTTTATAAGCCCACATAATTTTTTTAATTATTTTTTATTTTTGGTAAACAACACCTCCCCACACTCGGCTATAGAGATTACTCTCGATGAAATGATTTATTTTGAAAAATACTATGTTATTAGTTTACTCAATTAATTTGTTATTTTGTTAAATGTAAAAGAAAGGAAGGCAAACATCAAACTACAAATCTTTGCAATATTATAATAGAATGCTCAATTAATTTACAATATGAAAAATAATATTTTTGGGTGATATGCATCAAGAGTGGTGCTTTACAGTTAAGTATGGAGGATTCCCAAAAATAAAAAGTAATTAAAAAACTTCATTTGCATAATTATTAAAAATAAAATTTAGTTAAGAAAATTATATCTATTCATAAAATAAATAATAAAAAATAAAACCAACATACATCCATCTTAAACCTGTATTTATTAATCACTGAGATGGATCCAAGTTATTAACGTGTAAATTTGTTTATCTTAAATGTTATATATGTAAAAAAAAATTACACCTCAAAAAATTAAATCCCTCTCAATACTTAATAAATCAGAATTTAAGACTAATTTAATTAATTCATTATTTAAAAAATAAATTGGAAATTTATTTAAAAAAAAAAAACTATAATTTTTACTAGTTTTCACGTTAAAAATACTATCTTTAAAAATAATAATAATTATAATAAAAAGACTCATTAAGAAAGAGCATTATGTATTAATATTCTAAGTTCAAATTTTGATGAAAATGGAACCCACAATGGCCATCCCCCGTATTCCTGGACGAAGCCAACCCATGCTTTCCCACGCCGAACAACTGCCCAAACCATTCAAGGCGCGAATCCCCAAGTCGATCCCCGCGCGCGCAATTAATCTCTACCGAAGCACATGGGTTCTTGCAATCCTTCGGCTCCTTCCTTCCATTGAAATTACACATAATCCAATACTCATTAAACTGAGACCACCTATATTCAAATTCCCTGGTTTCCTTGGCCGACTGAATCTAATGCCAATTGGGGCACATATAAAACCCCCCATGGGACGCTTCAATTTCATAATTGAAGGTGTCCTATAACTGCTTTTCTGGTATCGCACCGTTTTAGGCCCCCTGTTTATCCAAGGCTGTGCTTTCTTATACTCTGGTTTGGCATAGCCTGCGACCCCGGTGCTCTGGGAAGGCAGCTCTCTGAGACACTCTCTGCCTTCATAGAGTGCCCAATTGCCAATTGGGTATTGTTATTATTACTCTAATATGTCTAGGAAGAGGCTCATGGATGAGAGTATGTCATGGGAAGAAGCGGTCAAGAGAAAGGAAAAGGAGTACTCTTCTCTGAAAGCGGATTACAAGGAGCGCCAACGGGTATGCATGTTTTGTGTATGGGCAATTGAGTCTGCATTGCAATCCAAATTTCACAGAGCTAGACAAGCAATATGTGATTTCTGTTTTGTTTCAGTACATGGTATTCTGATTGATTGATTTATATGTATTTTTTTGTCTTTTCAATGTGTTTCAGCGTTACAGGGCATTGAAACAAAAAAGTGGGAGAAGCAACCATAAAAAGAAATGGTTGCAGGTACAAGTCAGGTTAGTGGGTCTTTTGCTTTGATTGTATTTTTCATGTGTTCTCTACTATTGTGAAGTGGCAGGGCATCTATTGATATAGTGCAGAACATCAATGAATATGAGTTTCAAAGCATTTTTTTGGGGTGGTTTCTCTGTTGCTGTGACTTAAGATGTCAAGAAACAGTATGTTGTTACTGAAAATTGTTTGTGCTTTAGTTTTAGAAATTATGGTTTTCTTTAACATCATGGTGTTTTAGTGAAGGGAAAGTATTGAATACAGACTGAATTTTGCATTTTATTTTTGGAGCATTAGGCTTTGGAGTTAGGTCTTTAGTCTTTTAAATTTACACTCACCATGTAAGCAGAAATGAACTAATGGATTTTTATCATTGCCCTCCCTGCCAACACCCTTTTCTTTCAGTAACTGTGGTGGATCTGTCAGTAGAGGGTGATTTAAAGAGTGTCCATGGTCATTGAAATCATTACATGCAAAATCATAGGCATGCATGCATGCATGTGGATTGATGGGCAAAAAGTCTTTCAGTTTTCTTTCATGGATGTTTTTTTTGACAATCGATTTAAGGTTTTTTAAATGTTTCTCAATCAAATGATAAATAATGCTGGAATTTCAGATTTTTGCAGCGCAAATACCAATTTTTTACAGAAAAGGATCATGAGAAGCATCGTGCAGACAAGCCTGCAAGACATGAATTGACTGGGCTGCAACCATTGATGTCAACAACTCACCATACCTCCCCTGAAATGGTTGTCACACATGCTCTTGAACAAGCTAACAAGAAGAGAGATCTTGAAAATAATGGGTTGGTCAGTGCTCAAAAGCCATCTAAAGTTAAAGATGGCCGAAAAAAGAAAATCAAAGCAGATCTATTGGTATCCCCAGAATACGGTGATAAAAGCATTACCATTTCCAAAATACCCAATGAACCAGCTGAAGCGCTGGCTATTGAAGACAAGTCTGGAAGACATGAATTGACTGGGATGCAGACATTTTCGTCAACATATGACTGTCCCTTACCTGAAATGGTGAGAGTTCATGGAAAAATATACATCTAATTGTTTAGCACAACATTTAACTTCGTTGACGAGAATGCGATGCTAACTTTTTTAGTCTCTTATGTTCTATGTTCAGACTATACCACAGCCTTCAGATGTGGGGATACTGACAGCTCTCCCAGTGCCTCATAGGTCATTGGCCACACCTAATGTTGAAGATATGGGGATACTGACAGCTCTCCCAGTGCCTCACAGGTCATTGGCCACACCTAATGTTGAAGATATGCGGATGCTGACAGCTCTCCCGGTGCTTCATAGGTCATTGGCCACACCTAATGCTGAAAATATGGGGATACTGACAGCTGTCCCAGTGCCTCATAGGTCATTGGCCACACCTAATGTTGAAGATGGGCCTGTAAGACGTGAATTGTTGCAGCTATTTCCGTCATCATCAGATGCTTGTAGCTCAGCTGAAATGGTTTGACTACATGAAAATTTATTTTCTATTTAATTAACACAACTTTTATTTCTGTTGACTGAAATGTGATGCTAACTGTTTATTCTCTTATGTTGATATGTTCAGACTAGACGACAGCGTTCAAATATAAGGACGATGTCTGCTATTACAATGCTTAAGAGGTTATTGGCCACACAACCTGCAAGACATGAATCGACAGAATTGCAGCTATTTCCGCCATCAGATGCCTGTACATCAACTGAAATAGTAAGACTATATGCAAACATATTTATCTATTTAATTAACACAGATTTTATTTCTGTTGACTGAAATATGATGCCAACTATTTTATTCTCTTAATATGTTCAGACTGGACTACAGCGTTCAGCTACAACGACGATGCCTGCTATTGCAAATCTTCAGAGTTCAATGGTCACACCTGTTGTCAAACCAGCCATCAGTGACCAGAAGCCATCTAAAGTTAAAGGCAGCCAAAGGAAGAAAATCAAAGACAATTCACAAAAGCCCATCTCACTTTCATAGGAAAGGGGCGTGGAAAGTTTTTGGGACAATTAATAGTACAAGCGATGCTATTTTTATCAACCCTGATTCCATCAATCTGTTTTTTTCGAGCAGCTTCAAGGGTCTCCAAGGGAATTCTTTGGGAGATTATGGAGAATCTTGTTTAACATCAGTAATCTCTTATTCAGTTCTCAGAGTTGCACATAATTCATCCATATTGTTCTGCTTATTTGTGCTGAAAGAACTGTATAATGAGAATTCTTTTGAAAACAAAGATTTCTTTGAGGTAAAATCTAAGTGCCTTTGTATTCTTCTACCCTTCAAACTAGATTGTATTTAATTTCATCAATCTGTTTCTCTACTCTAGCAGGTCATTCTAGAGTCTAAATTGTACCTTATTGTTTTTGTATACATGTTTCTCATTCAAATTAGCAGCAGAGGACATAAATAGTCATCAATGAATGGCAGAATCTATCCTTAATAAATAAGTTACATACACTGGAAGGCTAGAAAATTTGACTAGTGTTTTTCCTGTGACTGCAAATGTACATGAAATATGGAATTAGCACTTCCAAAGGGAAAGAAGTATTTATTTATAGATTCCATTTTTTTTGCATCGATAACCTATGTTCTGTAACCCCCCGCATGGACATTGTATTGTGATCTTCCAAAGTTGAGTAGATGTAATGAGATGCCTTCTTCAACTGTAGATTTGGCCCAGTTTGCCTTACAGGTATTGTTAGGGTTAGGTTCCATATTTGTCTAGGAGTTCAACTGTTACTTTAATGAACTTGTTGTTTTGCAGAACTTGATCACATAAAGGAAATCAACTGTTACTGTAATGAACTTGTTGTTTTGCAGAACTTGATCACATAAAGGAAATTGTGTATTCATAAAGGAATATTTTTAATTAAGCGAAGAATTTGTTAGTGGGACGATCATTTTCTTTTGGAAACACAGTGCACGTTTTGAAAACATGAGATATTTGGTGTAATGTATTCACTGAATGCTCAAACGAATCAGTATACTCTACCTATCAGAGATTTATTTGTGTAATAAAAATGTTTTAAGATTTATAATTTTTACTTTATTCAATTGAATCACAGACACATAATAACTCTAAGGGTAAGATGCCATGGCAAATTAACAATAAGGTTTTCCGGGGACTGTTATAAGAGGGAGTATTAAGGTGAAATGAAATTTAATTATGATGAAAAGATATTTTATAAAGAATAATTGCAAATATAATACTAAACATTAAAACCATAGATAATGCATTAGAAAAAGTAGATGTTATTGCACTGAGTGAAATGAGGTGCTCTACAGCTCAGTATGGGGGAGATGTTGTAACGTGTATGTGTCCCGTTACATGTGTACATCTTATAGTAAAAGGTAATAAATTATATTATGTCGGCCATTAATAAATTCATGTCGGCTCATAAAATAAAAAAAATTAATGAAAGTATTTAAAAAAAATCCATGTTGACTCATAAACTAAAATATTATGAAAAGTATTTAAAAAATCGATGTTCGTTTATAAAATAAAAACTTAAAACTTAAACTAGGGTCTATCAATCAAGAGATATCAAATTTCTTGAGTTTAAATTTAAAAAAAGAAATACACCTCAAGAAATTGGATCCCTCTAGGTGCTTGATAGATACGGGTTTAAGATGGATCTATGCTGGTATAAAGAACAATTGTAAATATAATATTAATAAAAATTAAAATCATAACTAATCCCTTAGAAAGGGTAGGTAATCCCTTAGAAAGGGTAGGAAGGGTGAATAAGTAGAAAAATAAGTTTTTAAAATGTTATACTAAACTATGTCAAATACTTTGAGCAAGGTTTTAAGGTTATAAAGCCGTGAGGGTTAGTTTAAGTTAAGGTTCAACTCAATGAGTGGCAGTCATTGAGTACGCGTCCGGCTTCCTTGATAGTTAAGCATCAAAGCAAGATGGAGTCGATACCACAACGGTATAAAGTATCACTAATGATAAATAATATTTTGTGTGGTGTCGGATATGACATCACTCATTGCAATTGAGATCAGGCCGAAAGTGTTGAGTCTGGAGATATAAAACAATGTCTCCATACCAGGGGTCAGTCGTGCCAATGGGGGAAAAATGACCCGTCGGGAAGAGATTCAATGGGATCATATTAGTCATTGACATGGAGCAGTGCACAGATGAGCTCAGCAAAGACCAAAGATTTTTTGGATTCGCTTTTGCAAACTCTAAATCAAATTCTTGGAGGACAACAATCCAACGGGAATACTTGCCCCATAGCACTTGACGTGTAAGGATATAATACATTGGATTAAATTTGGCAATAACAATGGCCTTGCGGAGCAAGATATAGTGTCGAAATATCTAGACAACAAAAACAGTTTCCAGAGCTAGATTCTCCACATGTGAGTAACATGTTTCGGAGTTAATGAGACTCTTACTGAGATAGTAAGCCACATGTTCCTAACCACTATTGTCTTCCTGTACTAGCACCATTCCAATAGTGGAAGTAGAGGCGGAGAGATATAAAATGTAATCCTGTGTATAATTGGGGGGTTGTAACACAGAATCATTAGTCAAGGCCTTTTTCAGATTATCAAAAGACTATTGAGCTTCATTATCCCAAATGAAGGGTACATCCTTTTTGAGAAGTTTCATATAGCCCCGAGTAATCTCGGCAAAGTTACAGACAAAGTGGCGTAAAAATTTTACGTGTCCTTGCAAACTTTGGAGTTATGGGATATTAGTTGGTGAAAGTAAGGCTAGAATAGCCTCAACCTTCAGTGGATCGAGGCGAATTCCATCCTTGGAGATGCTGAAACCTAATAATCTACCAGCTTCAACACAAAATACGCATTTGTGAGGATTCAAACGAATGTTGTAGTGGCGGCACCATAAAAATATGGCACTCAGGTGTTCTAGATGGTCTTCTCGCAAGGGATAAGAAGCGAGTAAGTCATCCAAATATGGTTCTACAACGTGCTTAATATCATGAAATGCATAAGACATGGCTCGTTGAAAAGTGGCTCCATCGTTCTTGAGACCAAAAGGTAACTTGCGATATGCAAAGGTTCCCCATGGGCAGATGAAAGTTGTCTTATGCTGGTCAGCAAGGAGTATCTTAATCTGATTATAGCCATAGAAACCATCCATGAACGAGAATATGACACTCTCGGCACAATTATCAATAATTTGGTCGATGAAGGGAGTTGGGTAGTTGTCCTTAGGACAAGCTTTGTTCAGGTCCCTATAATCAACGCAAACTCTAATCGTGCCATGTTTCTTAGCTACAGGAACGATGTTAGAAACCTAGTCTGTCAGTGGGACAGGATAGATAAAACCAGGACGAAGGAGATTTTCAATTTCTACCTTAATGGCTGCAGTTTTTCTGGGGTGAACGGATCGAATTTTTTGTCAAACAGGTCGTGCACCGGGATAAACCTTGATTTCATGGACCACAATAGATGGGTCAATTCCCGACATTTCTTCATAACTCCATGCGAAAACATCACAAAATTCTTTAAACAAGACTGTATAAAATTCCACCTCAGTGGGTGTACAATTTTTTCCTAGATGGATGTATTCCACGATATCAAGTTTCACTGATATGTCAATAGGAAAAGTTTCCATAATATTAGCTAGATTTCCTTCGGAAAACACGTTGTGAGCAAGAAGGGGAATCTGAGGTGTTTGGAAAATATCATGTGAAACATGGGATTTGGTTTTGGGATCTGTCGTGTGGATCGTAGGAAATGATGATCGATGATGATGATCTTTCTATGGAGGTTCGCCAATGCTCATGATTTCCATGATAGACTCGTCGGAGGGAAAAGTCTGTAAAAGGGAATCAAAAGAGGGAAAAGATGATTTGATCCAAGATGGGAGAGGTGCCACCGGATGGTGGTCAATAGAATCGATACAATCGGAGGCGAATTGAATCTCATGATAGGTTGCTTGATTTAAGTTCAAGAGCATGTAGTCACCGATGGTTTCGTACTCAAAGGGACTCAGTGCAACCCAAGAATCATGGGGTTCATGGGATCAAATGGTGCTGGAAGAAATCGTATTGATTGAATAGACTGGGGCTGGAATTTCAAGGAAGACTCCAATTATAGAAGAGTCTTTCAAAAGGCCAACACAAATGTCTTCACAGTGATGTTGAGATTGTGTCAACAGTGGGACATTGTTGGTGGTGTTGGAGTGAATATCTGGCGTGCAAAAATCCAATTGATCAATGGTGACAATTTTTCCTTAATGAGGAAATTGTAGCAAGCGAAAAATTGATGATGCTACCGTGGTCATGGCGTAAAACCAGTTTCAACCGAGTAGGATATTGTAATCCAATGGAGCATCTACAATTTCTATGTGGATGGATATGGTTTTCCCCCTAGTTCTACACCGAGTGATGTTATAAGTCCATAAGGTTGGATACCACGACCGTCAAAAGTTTTCAAAGTAGTGGGATATTGAGTTACCTCTGGAGATCCAATAGCTCTCCAGCCAGACAAAGACATGATAGAAGTGGAGGAACCTTCGTCCAAAACGGTACGATGGATGTTGTTTCCACAAATCTTGGTATGAATCTGAAAATCCAACTGGTGAGAAAGCATTGGCTTAAAATATTCCAAATTAAACATAATCGTGTTGGAAGTGTCTGGGTCAACAGCTCCAAGTGCTGACAACAAGGTTCTACGTTGACTAGGGAAATGTTGTAGAACTTTGAGAGTAGACATTGCACAAGGTGCTTGAGCTAAATCCTCAACAATATTGTAATTTTGGGTAGCTCACGCGCTTGGATTGAATGTCGCTTTTCGAATGGTGGCCTTTGGTGGGCGCAACACAGTGTCAGTAATAAGCCTTTCGATGTGAAGAGGTCCAGTAGAGGGAGGAGTGGAGGGAGACTCTTCCATAGGATATTTATCTTTTGAATTCCCATTTTTTGTTTGAATTTGAAATAGAGTCATATGTCTTTTTCCTAGTGGATAAATGCATAGTCTCGTTACTCATCATGAGAATGTCACGGTTTGTGGATGTATCTGGTTGAGTGGAGTTGTTTGGAGTGACCCCTTGTGGAGGGCCTGTGTGTGTGATCATTTTTTTTTGTTGGGATGGGAAAGGGTCAGTTAGGATTGTCAGGCAGGAAGAACCTTTCACAAATTTTTTGACTTCCTCACGATAAGGGCAATCTTTTGTATAGTGGTCTTCCTGACAAATAAGGCAGGGGAACTTAGCTTTCCTTTTGGGTTTATTATCATTGTTGGTTTGTTGGGGTTTTGGATTTTCCTACTGAGGAGTAGATTTTTTGGATTTCCCTTTAATGTTATCCCCCCCCCCCCCCGGATTGTTGCAATGAGGATTGAACCACATTCACCTCAGAGGTATGAGCAGGAGAAGTATCATTTTTAGATGCAACCTGATTTTGAGGTGGAGCAAAAGTATTATGTTGTCCACTAGATATTGATGCAGGATGGGCCTTCACAGAACCAACTACGCCATCAATAGGAAGTTCGGTAGCGAGCCTAGATGGAGAGTCGATGGGGAGAGGAGCCTGTGGGATCAATTCATATAAATTTCTGGATTGGGAGTAAACCAAGTCCAGATACTAAGCACGGTTGATCGCTTTCTCGTCTGTAACATCCCCACCCATTGCAACATCCCTAGCAATAGGTGGCAATAATGATTTTGTAAACCAATTGGCTAATAATTGATCAGGGATAGGATCCTTAATCAACCTTTGGCTCCTCCTCCACTCATGAATATGATCTGAGATGTGAGGAGAGGTGGGTTGTCGCAACGAAGTTAATCGGTCTATGCCAGTTTCGTGCCGAATGGGGAGTTGAAAATGCATCAAAAATTGCATGGCAAGGGAGTTGAAATCTCATAAAGAGTGTTGTGGCGGCTCAATATACCATTTAGCTATCGTTCCAGTGAGTGTACGTTGGAAGAGCCGTAATCATATGGAATCATCCATCAATGAGTTCGAAGAACACCAGAGATGAAATGTCATAACGTGATTTTTTGGGTCTTCCCCTAGTTTGGCATCGAATTGTGGGATATCTGATGGTAATTTGGCGGGAATAGGTGGCCAATGTGGTTCATGCCAAATGGGATCGTTTATCAATCTTGACAAATCAGGCAAGTCCAATGTTGCTAGAAAGGGAAGTTGTCTATTGGGTTGTGGGTAAGAATAGTACTGATGGGGTGCTGTGATGCACCTGCAACAATTAATTAATAAGGATATGCAAAATAGAAGAAATAATAGAACATAATCACTTTTATATTGATCACGGGCCACTTCGAGGGGGCAACCTCCTTTGAGCAAGCTCAATACAATTAACTTCACGGTGCCTTCAATGACCTCAACACACACTTATATACTAAGTCTATGCCCAATACCATGAGTCAAAACCATGGGACATATAATACTACGGGACGACTTACAAAGCATATGCGTCCAATACTATGGGTCAATACTATGGGCTAATATAAACTACGGATCAACAAATACTACGGGACGACTTACAAAGCATATGCGTCCAATAACAATATACTAACATAGTAAAGAGAAGGGTTTACATAGGTTCCTAACATCCCCTCTCCCTTAGAAAAAGCTTTATCCTCAAAGATTTGGTTGGAGAAATTGCTGCAGAAGCTGAAGGAGTGGTTCCCCGGTAGCATCCTCGGGTTGCATTTCAGGCCACTGACGCCTTTGGAGTGTCAAGGAGGATTACTTGGAAGGCTGTAGATGAAGAAGAACTCTGTCAGCTGCGTGGAAAATGTGCTCAGAACGGTGCTGATCGGCTTGTTGATTCAGGCGAATTCTGGCCATGTGAAGATTGTCCTGCAGAATGAGAAGAATCTGATTGCGGTTTCGAAGAACCGAGTCAATTGCCTGAACTGGGGAGCTGCTAAGGGTGTATGGAAGAAGAACTAGCGGTGTTTGTCCATAGACCGCTTCATATGGTGTTCTGTGAGATGTGGTATTGTACCACCAGAGCGCTGCTAGGAAATCCATAGAAATAGTTGGCCAAAGCTGTTTAGGGATGGGAAAAGGTTTGAGCAATCCCGAAAGGAGTGTCATTTCACCCTTGTTGACTTGGAAAGTATCATCGTCAGCCACCATCTGTTGAATTGTCATTTTTAGTCCCTGCCAAAAGAAGTTACATTGTTCTTGGTCATACCTGTTCCAGAACCCAGAGTGCCCTGTTGATGAAGAAGCATGGAGTTCATAGAAGAGAGAGCCATGTTGAACATATTGCACCCAATTTGGAACAAGCAGAGAAAGAGTTGTAAGAGAAACTGGGTCATCAATTGTGCAAGAAGGAGCATCTTCCACCATATTATCCTTACCCTTCTTGTAAGTGATCACATAGGGATAACCCATGAGGTGGATAACCCATTTCGGGTGTGTTGGGGAGGAAACCCATTGTTCCAGAAAATTTTCCAGACTCGGAAGATCAGTCTTGATGCAGAAATAATTCCCTAATAAGTATGGCTACCATTTCTGTATTGCATGCAAAATAGCCATCATTTCTTGCTGAGAGGTAGATGTGGCTAAATTCTTACCGGAAAGGTCTCGTGAAGGTAGCAAGCGCATTGGTTCAGCAAAGATACCTGCATATCTATCCAAGGAAGTAGTGGAGACTGTTGATGGGTGCATCTGAATGGAATTGAGTTGAGCGATGACACCATGTGAATTCTTCTTAAGGATTTTTTCCAGGCGATGTGAACTGATGATGCAGAGAGACCCTAGTTGTAAGCCCATAAATTTGTGTTGTGCCCCATTGACTTTAAACTGCATCCAAAGTTCAGCAAAATCCCATAAGATGGGGCCAAGTGTGCGTAACCATTGAACGCCCAAAACCACATCAGATCCGCCTAAAGGCAAGGAAAACATGTCAGAGCGTAGGTTATAATCTTCCATAGAGATACGCACATTGTGACACTTCCCCTTGCAAGGTAAGGTGCCCCCATTGGCAACCATGACTTCAAAGCTAGAGCAAGGATGGACAAAACAATCAGCCTGTTTGGCAATCCGAGGGTCAATGAAGTTATGAGTGCTACCAGAATCAATGAGTATGGTAAGAGGGAGCTTCTTGAAGTATCCCCTGA
The DNA here is from genome assembly GCA_027924585.1 of Larix kaempferi. Lineage (NCBI taxonomy): Eukaryota > Viridiplantae > Streptophyta > Pinopsida > Pinales > Pinaceae > Larix > Larix kaempferi. Next base: position 25,764,963 of record BSBM01000370.1, on the reverse strand, counting down.
CCCGCATTGTTTGTGGGGTGGTGACGCCAGTTACAGCATGGAGAGAGATCTTAGGTGGGTCGTCCTGAAATGGGGTGTCAACAGGCGGGTGTTGAATGTCGATCTGATCATCCACTGTATCTGTAGTTGTTTCACCAAGTTCTAAGGCAGGCGAAGAATCCATATCCAAGAGATAGAGCTTTTGTTGAACACATCTATGTCCCCGAGTGAATTTCTCATCACAATTATAGCAAAGCCCTTTTTCTCGGCGTGCCTGCATTTCTATTTCAGACAAATGCTTGATAGGAGTTGGTTGAGGAGAAGGCGTGATGGGAGGTCGTTGGGAACCCATATTTCTGAAGGGAACAAGGGTGGGTTTGGAGCGTTGTTGAGCTGCAATCTTGTCCTCAGCCAGCTTAGCCAACCCTAGGACTTCCATCATTGTGTTGGGAGAAAACATTTTGACCTCTAAGCGAATTTCATCCTTGAGACCACTTATAAAACAACTCCTGTAGAATTCATCAGACAATCCTTCTGTGTGATTGGCCAATTTCTCAAATTCTGTCTGATACTCTCTCACTGTGCCAATTTGGTGAAGTTTAGTGAGTGCTCCTGTGAAATCATCAAAAGCACTAGGGAGAAATCGTGGCAAAATGAGTTGGCAAAAATCTGTCCAGTTTGGCTCGGGATGAGCTTTGATGTACCAACGGTACCATTGAAGGGCTTCCTGTTCCAAATGAAAGGATGCAAGTGGAAATTTCTGGACATCAAAAGTATTATGCAGACTGAAATATTGTTCTGCTCGGTATATCCATCCCGTCGGATCAGTACCATTGAAGCGAGGAAAATCAAGCTTCGGCCCACGAAAATTGTTGGAAGAAGAGAACCCGGGGGCTGCAAAAGATTATGGCTGTCGGTTATTGTTCATGGCTGAATGCTGAAGATGGAGGCTAAGAAATTTTTCATCCAGATCTTGGAGTTTGGTTTGGATGGCTGCAAGTGCTTCCTCCATGGTGTTGGCTCCTGCACGGGTGACAACCATTTTTTTTTTTTCTCTTGCACGGGTGACAACCATAACCAGTATTTATTTATTTATATATATATATATATATATATATATATATATATATATATATATATATATTTTCAGACTGGAGCGGCTACGGCTCGAAAGGGATCTGGAACAACGCCGAATGGATTGAAAACGGCTGAATCTGGAACAGCTTGCAAATGGATCTGAAACGGCGCAGCAGTGATCAACAATAGTTCAGTTGAAAGTAGATATGGACCCCAAGTATGTGCGGCTTCCTAACAGTTCAGGGGTTTCACTCGACCACCAATGTTGTCTGACAGCTTGCGTATTGGGGCAGTACCCCTCACTCCACGGCTCAGGTAAAACTGATAACCGCTTTGCCACAAACGACAGCTCTTGGTTTACCTCACGGGTGGGAATTAGTCAATCAGGTAGGGGTCGTTTCCCTTTTCGCTGGCAGGTCCTCTCAATGGGCCAGCTACTTCGGGGTTCCTATGGTACTCCTCACAATGATTTTTAGGGCTTATGCCCAAGTACTTCCCACAATTAAGCGGATAGGGATGATTCCCAAATCCGAACCTGCAACAGAAAAAATTTGGGCAGAAATTCCACCCAATGTTCAAAAACCGGATCTATATTGCTTAGAATCGCTATTATAGCATGTTTCCGGAACTGGAACAACCACTCTGCTTCTACCCATGAGAGCGAAATAGAAATCTGGGCACTCGGTCAAAAGATTTTCTCGCCGCAATTTCCACGACCGTCACCGAAATTCTGAAAAATTGCTGATTTTAAATCCGCGATATCTCCACTTTTAGAACTCCAAATGAGATGATTTTTTTTTTGAAACTGCGTATTTTTGAAAGAGGAATTCAGATATGCATTGGTTTCTTCTAATTTTGTGCAGAAAGTTTTAGAAATTGATCTGAAAGTCACCGCCCAAAAAAAGAAAAAAGAAAAAAAAATTCACACTTGTGCCAAGGAAAGTGCTCTAATACCAGATGTGATGCACCTACAACAATTAATTAATAAAGATATGCAAAATAGAAGAAATAATAAAACAGAATCACTTTTATATTGATCACGGGCCACTTCGAGGGGGCAACCTCCTTTGAGCAAGCTCAATACAATTAACTCACGGTGCCTTCAATGACCTCAACACACACTTATATACTAAGTCTATGCCCAATACCATGAGTCAAAACCATGGGACATATAATACTACGGGATGACTTACAAAGCATATGCGTCCAATACTATGGGTCAATACTATGGGCTAATATAAACTATGGATCAACAAATACTACGGGACGACTTGCAAAGCATATGCGTCCAATAACAATATACTAACATAGTAAAGAGAAGGGTTTACATAGGTTCCTAACAAGTGCTAGGACACCAGTAAGGCCCTGCACTGCAAGTTGTGGCATATTATGCCCATATGTGTTTCCTGTGGGGTACTATTGGAATTTATGTGTGTTAGGGACCATGGGGTGAACCTGTTGTTGGTTGGGAATCATAGGATTTACCAATTGGTTCGGAATCGTATTATACGCCGGTTATTGGAAGTTCTGCATCGTGGGGTTAAATGGTGTAGATACAGGGGGTGGTGGGACCCATGTATTGTTCACAAATACTTTATTGAGTGGATTAACCGTACCTTGAGTAGGGGGAGGCATCTGGGAAGGTGGATCCCATGGATTGTTTGTTATTCCTTGATTAAGGGGTGGGGTTTGGGGAGGTGGGGTCCACTAACTGTTTGAGACGCCTGGGTAAGGTAGCCCAGGATATAGATTAGGGTTGGGGGGTAAAAGGGTTGATATTGTCTTGCTTGCCCCCCAAAAGGATTCTGGTTACCCACTGTATGTTTCCCCCCAATGGGTGGGATTTGTGGTTCCCATGAAGCAGGTGGTCCTAGCGGAGGAGGTTGGTTATTGCTTCCACTTGGGGTTGTCCTCTAGATATAGTGTAAATCATGGTTGAATATTGACTTTCAGTCACAACCGACGTACCAACAGTGGGAATAGACGATCTTCCAATGGAAACATGGGAAGAGGTTGGTCGTGCAGGTTGGGTGGTTGCACTAGTGGTGCCAACTTGTGAAGATGAATGAACACTAGTTCCAGATGATACAGGTAATTGAGGGATGTAATGGTTTTTCCTCTGACTAGGAATGTCCCCTAAGGAACAACCAAGAATTTAACTTAGTAAAATGAGTGGGAAAGGCCGAGGGGGAGTTTATGGGGTTAACTGCATAGGTACTAGAAGAGTGCAGAAACCGTTGAGGGCTTGGCCCAAAGTTGTGTTCCGCAATGATGAAGATGGATCAAAAATGTTTTGTGTTCCTAAATCAATTGATGGGAGTTCATAATAGATCCAACCTATGGGTACAAATCGACCTACCAACGAAATGCCATAGGTCGAATCAAGGATTGGGAGGTTCTCGAATCATGAGGTTTTACCACTTCGTATGTGGACGACAATGAAAATTCTGAGTTCTAACCCATCATTTGTGCGGCTTCACGTCTAAATCCATTTGTTGCCACACGTTCGTTAGCTAAACTAACGAGTTTTGCTCGTATGGATGTCGTAATTTCAGGGCCCGAAGGAAGGCCAGGTGTTGGCATTCTGAATGTTCTACTACTAGAAGATTCAGATTGGTAACTAGGCCTAATCGGGGTATTAGGAATAATAGTTGGTGTAACCAACTCTACTAATGGTTGGTTAAGGTTTGCAACTAATTGAATCGTCATAGAAGGAAAGGGGTCGGATTCCTCAATAATTTCAGTGTATCCTTCATGAAGATCATTTTGTGATGGTGTCTCTGGGGCTATGCTAGTTTCCAGAGTAATAATAACTTTCGACGCAATGTCGGCTTGTGGTGGGATAGTATTGTCGGGTGTGACACTAATCTCAGGTGCTACATTGGGTTCTGATGTTGCACTAACTTCTAGTACTACCCTAATTTCTGGCGAGGTAGGATTTTGTGATACCGTAGCAATTGATGGTGTTGACTGGTCGATCCTGGGACAGTCTACCTACTAGCTGGTCTACTAGTAGGGGGAGTGGGAATGCGTGAAGGTGGGGGTCGACTAACTCTAGGCACAAACAGTTCGGGACTCATCCCTTGTTGTCTTCATGATTTCCTTGGATTCACCATGGAACGGGACTAGGTGATGTGGGCGAAGTCTCGTTAAAAAAGAACTCAAAAACCCTCAGGCAACCGAGCATGCAAAAGGGGAGCTAGAAGAAAAAGAGGCACACAAGCCAAAAAAGCAAGCTCAAAAAATTTACTATGACCGATGCCACAGCAAGCTAGTGATAAAAAAGAGGCCAGAAATCCAACAAGCAGCACTAAAAAATAAAAAGATCCTCTACAAGGTATAAGAGCAAACAATCCTCCTATCTAATATCTGGAGACCTCAGCAGATCATATCCTCCGCAAGGTGATGAAATCCAAGTCGGACAATACGAAGTGAGAGACCAATATAGATGAAGGGATATCCCTCTACCGAAAGGGATCCCGGGTAAAATAGCCCTAGAAGGATGGTCACTAGGATACCCCGTTCATGACACGTTTGGGAAGGTTTACTGGGGATTCTTCCTTTTGACCCTTGTACAATCAGTATGGAGGCTGGAAAATACAAGGAAGATAATGGATTGATGTCCTTAGGTGCTAAGTAGAGTGCGGTGTTCCACAAATTTTTTCTGGAACCAGTCCTCGTTGATTACCCCCATGGAGCGGGAGGCCCCCTAAAAATTTGGTGTATAACCGTGTAAACAAATACAAGAGGATTTTAGCACCCTAAGAGAAAACAACTATGTCTCAGATGTAAAATGACAAGGGGGAATTATTTGGATTCCTATCCCAAATGTCCTACCTAACTACACAATTCTTTTTATGTCCTCAAATGAGGTTAATGTGTGTTTAGTTAGGGTGTTAATTTTAAAGGATTGTTGTTTTACTCAAGGGAAGCGGAAGTGCACTTGGTGGTGTGTAGACCCGACTCAAAGAATGCAAATATGGATGAATCTATGCAAGTATTTTCCTTTCGATGAACTTCTAGCTATGGAAGGGAGAGTTCTTTTTCATTCCCAAATGTAAGAGACACAAATCCAACTTTTTTGAAAAAGAAAATACACACTTTTTGTTTTTCCTTTTCAATTTATGTGCCAAATCAAAGTATGAATCACTCTTTCACACCAAATACATCCAAAAACAAATTGAAAAACAAATTTTGTGTTTCCTTTTTTGCTTCAAATGAGCCTCAAAATGACAAGTAAAAGAAAGGAAGCTTCTTGGATTGCAAAATGTTTCAACATCAAGTGAAGAAGAAAAAAGGGTTTTGAAAAGTTTCCAAGCAAATTTAACTCAAAAAATGCATAGATGCTTTCACAAAGGAATCAATTTCCAATGATTTTCTAGAAGTATGCAAAATAAATATGTAAAATGTAAGAAATCAAATAAATTTTGCAATATTGAAGTAAAGGAGCCAAGTACTCCCTGCTAGCTTCACTAAAAAAAATCCAAATCATATAAATGAAAAAATCAAACAAACCAAGCAAGCTTTAAGACCTTCATATCAGGGGTAGAGGAGCTTGTAACTTATCATACCAAATGCAGGGGTTAAAGAAGGTGATAAGAGGATAGGGCTAGCTATGACAGTCTTCCAATCTTCAACACACTTGCAACATTTGCAAATTTACTCTTCAAACCAAATGAGGGATAAAAGAAAACCAAAATGTGGAAATCATGATGGAATCCAACAGAGTTGATCAAGATCAGATGACAGAAAACAAATGAAAAACCAAAACCAAACTCCAATCAGATGAAAAAACTGAGCTTCAACGTGAGTTACAAGGAATTTTTGCTCCCTAGCTGACCACACAAACGTGAAAATATGATATTTGCGCATTATGGGCTATTGTGGGGGCACGAAAATTTAAGGATTTTCGTTCAATAATGCACAGCAGGGGCACAAAAATATGTTGTAGAGAGGAAAGGGCGAATATCTCAGATAGAGATCATCAATATCTGAAGTTTTCAAGACTCGGAGAGCCCAACAATGAAGACCAGGATGGAAATAAAGATCAAAACTAAGTAATTTGCAGAGGTAGGAGATAAAATCTTAAAGATTCAATGGAAAATTTAACATGGGAAAGTCCCCAGCGGAGTCGCCAATTTCTGTGTTAGAGAATTCGTCCTACGGATAGTTAAACCCTCTCATAAACTAAACTAAATTTCTAAATGTTTAATCTGTGACAGAAACAAAACAAATGGTAATCTTATTCTCCAAGATCTATCACTATGGATAAACTATTGGACATGGAAGAGGAAAGGAAGAAGTGAAACTTACCTCAACCCTAAAGGCTACCCTAGCTCCAGTTCCAAATTTGATCTCCAAAGCTTGAACCTGTTGAACAAGAAAAAGAACCAATACTTCCAAGCAAATAGATGTATTGATCTAGATCCAATTTAAAACATATCATGCATCAATATGATGAGAAGCAGAATATGGGAGAATAATCCAAGTTATCATTAACAAAGCCAAAGAAGTTAAATACAACGTTATACCTTGATGTCCAAGATGATAACATCTCCTTCCAAGCTCTCCTTTTCTACCCTTGCAAGACTTCTACGATCATAGGTTTGATGCCTCCAAAAGTTCTCACCATAGCTCATGGATGGCCTCCTTCTTATAGGATTTGGGAGACCAACCACTAGGAGAAAATGATGGATATAAGTGAGTAAAAGATGGATCAAGGAGCTGAATCATACCAAGGAAGGAGGGTGAGATTAGATTCGAAGGGAAACCCTATCCCATAAAAATCTCTTTGAGATTCAAGATCCAAAGACCAAGGACAGTGGTTGTTGAGGGATTTTCGCGCCTTTAGAACTGAGCAGAGCACGAAAATGTTGAACTTTTTGCACCCACAAAGATGTGCAGAGTGCAAAAATGTTGTATTTCCGCGCCTTGCACTATGGGAAGGGCACGAAAATATCTCTAATGTGGGCTTGGTGAAGTGGAATTTGACCCCCAAGTGGTGGATTTTACTCCAAGTATGGCTAAGGAGGGGACCAACAAGGTGAAAGAGGGTCTCAATACACTTAGGAGGTATGAACATCATGTTCTTCATGTCCATATGGCATGAAGGCTCTCAATGGTGTACAGAGTGACAATTTGAGGTATAATAGTATTGCTTGAGCAGACTTGGGACAGAAATAGAGGATTAGATTGTGTCTATCGGATCATTTTAGCATGCCTCTTGATCAACCTATGTGAAGAAGATTGAAGAGTGTTGGGACAACATTATTGGAGCGAACTTGGACCATCCTACCTAGCAGCAGATCACGCACAAGTTGGAGCTTATGTCTAGGGGGATTGTATCCTCCCTCATGTTGCAACAGGAGAACAATTAAGTTGAAGCTTCATGTCAATTGGTGCTAACAAACCCAGGGGGGTTGGTACCTCCATTGAGTTGTAACTCATAAACCTTGGAGATTGGTATCTCCACAAGTTCATGTTATCAAATTATAGTTTGATCAAAATCTATTATTAAGTTCCCATATACATCTTGTGTATTATTGATTGATGAGCACTTATTGATGATATATCTTGTATATGATTATTGATGGATGCATGACTACATATGTGGATGAACGAATAATTGGTTAATGTATTGAGAATATAAATATAAATTGGATAACTATATATGACATTGATTCACCACACCCCCTCTTAGTGTCATTGTGTGTTCAACACATAGGTCAAGGTTTCTTAAGGTCGTGGGTCAATTGAAACTTCAAAACTCATGTGATGATGGAACCATGACAATTTGTAGAATAATTTTTAGCCACCATAAGAGGATAGACATTGAAACTTGATCAGCCACAAACAAAATGCACCTTTTCAATGTAGTGATTTTTAGGTTTTCTTAAGGTCATGGGTTAATTGAAACTCTTCAAAACTCCTAGGCATGATGGAACCATGAATAGGAAAGAGTTTTACAATGGAACTATTGTGGTGGAGCCATGACTCATCATTGCAAAATTAAGTTTTTGTAATAAATTTATAGCTTAAAAAAATAAACATTTTCTTTATCATTATGTCCCTAATATATAGTCACCGTTTGGGTTGCATTAGTTCATCCATACAACGTTGAGATTTTTGCAATTGCAATGTTAATGGTAAGTTTGAATTTTTGGTATTAAATTGAATTTAAAAAAAAAATATGATTTGTGGATTGTGCATCGACGTCAATCTCGATTCCTAGAGTGGGGGTGTGTCGACAGCATTGCATCACCCTCCATCCTTAGAATTTAATCCCCACTTTCACCTCTACATTTAATATTCCCTTTGTTTACCTGGGAGCTAGGGGCTGGTGTGGTGAGGTGTACCCTAGGTTGTTATGTTGCATTTACTATGTTTTGTGGTATTTTTCTAGGTGTACATTGTGGTTTTGCTTGACATTCATTTTGGCGTGGTGGCCTTAGGATTTAAACTTGAATATTTGGCATGTGTTGTATCCTTAGCATTCATTCTGGTTTAGTGGTGGTAACCTCTTAGGATTTAACCTAGACTGCTCGGCATGTGTTGTATCCTCGGCATTCAATCTAGCATGGTGGCATTTAAGCTCGGTTGCAATCTTGGGATTTAACCTGGATTGTTTGGCATTTGCATTTATCTCAAAGCTAATAGGTGGGTTTGCGAGGGTTGTATCCTCGTTTAATCTAGTGCGGTGGCTTTTAACCTTAGCATTTTACATGGTTGTTTACATTTAGTTTGGTGTCTGTTGTGGCGTTGGGAAATTCTAATATGTCTGTGTTTTTCCATTCATTCTATAGTTTTGGAAATATTTGTCCGTGATAGCTATGGATATTTAGTATACTGTGGTGGAAACTTTTTTCTTGAATCCGTTGCTGTAGGTAAGTTATTCAAGTCTTTTTTGTTGAAACGGAAGAAAAAAAGGAATGGTGTGCTATCAATCGAGTAAATTGAAATAATTCAGCAATCGAGTATACTATTTATTTAAATGCATATTGCTATGCAGACCCATAATGAGCCGTGTATGTTTTCCCTCGTTCACCAATTTAGATTCAGTCTAGTGAATAGGGGATTCCTTATGATGTAGGCTATTGAATTTGTGATGAGAGTTACTGTCGCCCCAATGTGGTCTATGAACAGGGGGTTAGTGGATGCCTAGATATGGGCCCTTAGTTTTCTGCTACTTATCCCAGTTAAATATGGTCGGAGCCTACGTTTTATGTTACTTAGCCCAGCTAAACATGGTAAGTGGACACCTAGGTTTGAGTTAGCATAATTAAAATAAGGTCATGGCCTCTCATCCACGCTCTTTGGTGATAGAGTAAGTGCAAGATGGTCCGGCAAAAATCCATTCGAGCCATTATTTTCTATCATTTAGAAGGGAGGGGGAGAGCTGTATGGAGGGAAAGGGGCTCTCATTGACAGCAAAATAGGTGGTAGTAGCAAGGTAACTGTAGGAAAACCTGCTATTGGATCAAATCCCATTTTTTCTTAGATAAGGTGTTACATTGGCAGCCTTCAACATATAAATCTTCATAAGAATAATTACATATATTATAAAATGACTACAGGATCATCAGTCGACACTACCTCAATTCACCATGTTAACCCTATACAGAAGGTCATTTTTCCATACCAGCTTCTTCTACCGATACTGCAATTGAAGCACCTAAAGGAGAATGTGGATGTAAGTCCCTTTAGATTTGAACCACTTTGTTGGGCCTATTGTAAGATGGAACATGTGATCCCATATTGTCGGTATGTAACTTCCTATGCCATATGTATTGAGGTTCCTCAGGAGACTTGGTCAAAGTCCGCTAAAAATAGTAAGCTATTAAGCTCTATAGACATTGGTTGAATTGAATCCCTCGTGGAGTGTTTTAATTAGGATTTCTTCGTAGCGAGAAAGGAGGACCACCCTCATCTTGCATGAGAGAGAGGATTTTTCTTATCGCTAGCATATGTTAACCCACGACATGGTAAAGGAATTGTTGGTTGATCCGCTAGCCTGAAGTTTGCTTTAATCCCAATGAATGGTGAAATGCTTTGCTCCCATCCTTCCTCTAGAAGGGATATTGATCCTTTTAGTCCCTTCTCTTTGCATAGCTTTATAGCAAGGATATATTGCCCTTCCTCCAAAGATAATGCCAGGTTCACATAGTCGAATTTACCATCTGGTGAAGTCCTATCACCCCGACCTACCTATATTTATTTCGTTCAAATGGAGGGTTACTTAGCGGGTTGAGGGTAAGTCTGTAACATCCCAAAAATTCATAAAAATTTAAAATTTTCTAAGTGGCCTTTTAGTCATTAAATGCTATGTGGAAGTAAGAGTTTTCAACATTTATTTTTACTGTATACATAAATACGACATTAAAACTTCTTCATAGATTTTCATTAATTATTAATTGTCTTGTCGCCCATTAAATAGATAGTTTCGAAACACTTAAGTTCAGAATCGTTTTAATTGTGTGTCGTAACGACATTTAACTAACTCTATAATCCTACGTAAGATTGATATAATACTGCCTAGTTTGTCGTGTTACACTTACAGAATTTCCATAAGTATCATTGTATGTTATATTAACCTCATTTGGCCCTAGCATTCAAGGTATCGACATTTATTTAATCTGTTCTATGTTGCTAGTACTGTTGTGGTTCCATTTATACTTATGTATATAGGCATGAGTCAAGATCTATTTGAGAAGTTGTGTTATTGTTTCACATTAATATGTCTTACGACGTATTTAAATCCATTTGTACTTACTTTAGCTTATAAAATGTATGTTGAGTTTTTCACCTTATAAATTGGTAGATACGACTTCCAAAGCTTGACAAGAGACATTCTGGTGTGAGATTGGGACTTACTTAGCTTAAATGCTAATGCATGAAATCCTTCTATCATGTTCTAGGTTACAGGTTTATCTTGGCAAGTGTTAGATAGTTTGCATGCTTTAAGTTCATCTTCCAAGGCAAAGGATGCGTACCAAGGATCATTACATTTTAAGTTGGAAAGTACTAGTGTTGATTATGTTTTAGCCTACTCCATGCTTGAAATCCTAGACTTATACAGTAACGTGTTCACTATAATGTTATGGTTTATTAGAATGTAGGTGCACCAACTATATGCTATACATATCGTGGTGGCTCAATGTTCATCAAGGTTGACATTTATAAACTATGTAATATGTAAAAGTGTGGGTCATAATCGAAAGGAAGCTAGGATTATTAATTCAAGGATCATGCGTACCAACTAAAGACTATATGCAAAGTGCGGATTGTAAAACAAGGTCAAACTAATTGATTCTACGTATACTTTGCAATCATAAACTATAGGGTGATGGGTTTATATTTTGGTTGGTGGATGACAAGGCTTGGAATTTAATGCCTTCACGTGATCGACATTAATGATGTATCGGGTAATCAAAACCCTACCGCGAAGCTTCAGGGTTTGATCATTGGGAATTTTGTTGGGTATATGTGGTGTTGGAGAGTTGAGCTTCTCCTCCTCTCGGCCACCATGGTTACTGGCACCACTCCGCGAATTGGTTGTAACTGAAGAGGTGTCAGTCGTGGGTCTTTATGGTGAAATGAGTTCACCTACTTGGTTCTTTCCATCACGAGTTCGAAACCTTTCAAGGTATCAATATTTTCAACACCCCATTCTTTAAATGTTTACAGTTAAGATTTGATTTTGATAATTTTAGGTATTCATCCTTTAACCCTCTTTTGGTTTCAATGGCAGGAGACAGTTTGTGGCATTCAGGATGGCACAATGAGAGAAGTGCCTGGTTCCTGTGCACTGTGAGTCTAGGTAAGTCTCGGGCTCATTCCAAGATGCCTCTGTCATCATTTTTAAGGGTTTTAAAGTTGGTCTCATCGTTCTTCAGTGCAGACTGAGTTTTAAAAGGGGTATGAAGTGTTAAAGCAGCGTTGCTGCAGTAGAAAGATTTTGCCTAGACACTCCCGAGTTAGGTTTCACCTGTCAAGTTAGTGTATCGGTCTTTTGATACTATGGTTTCCAATTTGGTTTCTTTAAGCAGCTGGAATGCAATTCTAAAGTTTCTTTATAATAAAGAGATTCACTTATTTTCTTAAATTTTACTCTCTGCGTTGAAAATGTGGAGCTATGTTCTCGCCTCTGTCAGTTTTTCAGGTACAAAAGGTCTTATAAAATGTTAGCTCAGTAATGAATGCTATCGGGCTTGAACCCTACCCTTGTTTTCGATAATTATAAAATGTTTAAAATGTATTTTATGTAGCTCGAAATTGTGGGTTCAATGTTCATTACATTTGATTTCGAGGTCGTCGGCCTTGAGCCTAGCACTGTTGTGAGTTTATGTTTGGTAATTTGTTAAGCATTACGTTCAACGTAAGGGTGAGTTGTCCAAATGGAGACTCGAACCCTCGATTCTCCTTGAACCCTATGTATTGTTTAAACGTAGGAAGATGGTGGTTTATTAAATGTTTTATTACTATTTAAGAATGTGGGTTTTGATAGATCCTTCGGATGAACCTATACAGGTTTCGATCCCGAAACTGATTGTTTTCTTTAAAAACTTTATGTGTTAAAGACCGACCTAGGTGTGCCTCTTATCATGGCTCAAACCCATGGCCTAAGGCGTTGCTCATGATAAAATTATCATTGTGTTAGATAAACTTGTATGGCCTTTTTTTTTTTGTAAGTTGCATAAAAGATTATATTATAGTACAAAAAAGATTACAGTCATCAGGTGAGGCTGAATATAACATTCTAGCGCTGCTGAAGGTGCCAATATTACAAAAAGAGTGTTGTAAAACAAGCCTATAGGCTGAGGCTAGATAGCCACCGATCAGGAAAGACATAAACTGAGAGTAACTCTGTACTAGGTAGATATACCAAAAACAAGAAAGCAAAGTAACAAAACCGGGAGTGCAGTGCTCAACACAAGTCGCATCAAGAGCTAGCTTCTGCGCCTTTGGAGTCATGTATGTCCTCAGAGATTGGGCACGGGGCGAAGAAGTCATCTGTCCATTGCTGCTCCGGGAGCTTGATGGGTAGAGGCTCGACTTTGCGTGGGAGAATCACGTCTGTCTCATCCTTGCAGATGTGCTTGTACTGGGCGACTGCAATGGTAGAGGGAACCGGAAAAGAAGTCCCGGGTGGAGAGGCGCCTTGAACCACAACCACAGCAAGGGAGTCAGGTCCGGAGGTTTGTCCAAGAGCAGGAGCGACATCCTCTGAAACAGTGAGGCCCATTGAATCATGTAACGAGTTGTCGGTCGCTTGCGCAACCGCTTCAGAGTCGGCACCTTTTTTATGAACAACAGTCTCCTCCCCGGAACCTACAATTGGACCTTCCAGACCGACTCCTATGGGTGGAACCTGATGAGGAAACAAGGAGTAGCGACGACCTGTGAGGCTGGCTTCCAAGGCAACAAGAATTCCATCCAGATGGGCCATGTTGGACCTTGTGTCCATGATGGCCATCTTAGCCAAGTTCCAGTTAGTGAGCATCTCTTCCACCAAAGTACCAATCAATTTTTAAGGAGCCAATAATGATTCACCTGAGTTCCAGGGTTGCCGAAGACAAGGATCTCCGCAAAATTTCTTGATTCCCAATCGTCCACCAGGCGGCGAACCGACATGGAGATGTTATCCTTGTATCCAATGTTTGCAAGGATCTCCTTCTCCATAGACGCCGCCTTGCCTGTGCCCTGTTCAGAGCCACGACCAGAGGTGTCGCGCATGTGTTTCATGGAGGTTTGGATATTTCACAGGGGAATTGCACAGGGGCCGAACTTTCTGCAGAGCAGGCGGAGAGCGAATAGCGTAAACGGGTAATGAACACAGGAGGATGAACATGGAGATTCATATCCTGGAGAAGGGCTCTGGGAGGGAGGGGAGTCACACGAGAGGGAGTAATGGTGAAGTGAAACCAGCAAAGGCGAGAGGACGTAGGGAGTTGGTCCGGCGTTAATGCCACCCACTAGGCCATGTGGGCGAGGAGAGTTGGAGCGTGCGAGAAGGCCAGTTGGGGTGTGGTCATATCCGGAGTAAATGCAGCGGGCGGATCCCGGCCTAGGAGCTGGTGCAGGGGGGAGGTGGCGTGTCCACTCCAACTTTTCTACTGGCGGTTAATACATCACCCGGATCTGGGAGAACTTGCATTTCCTTGAGTTCTGGGAATGCTATGCATTAACCCTTGAGATAAAACAAATAGTTTGATTCTTACTGTATACTTACATGGTTTTGTAATAGTGTTAGTATAGTGATTCGATTCTTGGTTTAATCGACTTATTCATTTTACAAAATATTTGATTGGCATCAACGGTTGTTAGATATATATATACACTAGGTGGGAATAAATGTGTTAATATTGTATGTTGATACTTGGTATTCTTAAATGGTGCATTCTTGGTGTATTTCGCACAGTTTGCAAACCCGGTTTGTTATATCGTTCTACATACAATATAAGATATTTTTAGATATAGACTTTGTTTAATATTTATTTAGTACAGTAAATATTCGAATGATTTACTAGTAGATAATAAATCTGTGTATAAACTGTCTATAAACTAAGCATATGAAAACCTAGGGTTTTTATGAATTCTGTATAATATATAAAGTGGATTTTGATAATGAAAATGTAATTCTATAGGTCTCGAATTATAATACTAAGGTTTATATCTGAGTTCTGTTTGTGATCTAGTATTTCAACTTATGAGAAAAGTAGTGCGTGCATAGATAGATGCTTTAGTTTACATTCTGTAAGAAACCTTAAATAATCTTGTTATTTGTTTTATAAAAGACAAGCATAAATTATGTTTATAAATTTAAATTGACATTATGAAATAATGAGGGTACAAAACCTGGAAATAATATAATATGCAGTATGGATATTTTGTGCTACAAGAGTAGTATTTCATAAGAGTCTTATTTTATTTGAGGTATAAACGCTTCTACTATTTTCAGATCGTATGCTTAAAGTTAATTAAACACTTCATATACTAGAGTACATCGTCCATGACGAAAGGAAAAATGCAGGAGGGGATTTTATTCATTCATCTATATCATCTTATTCATTCATCGAATCTATAGAAAATTATTTTATTTGATCAGAAACAGTCATTAAAAAGCTAACTGATATCCTAGAAAAATATAGGAAAAAACTGTGGTGACATATCAAATAGTTTTTCAGAATAAATTTAACAGTTCAGAAAAGAAATGAAATATAACAAGTAGAACCTGATAACTTGATAGGGTGGATAAACACCCAAAGAGGCATGTTCCTCCCAACCTTCTCCAAAAGCAGCCAAATCACTTGCTCCCTTGCACCCCCGTGCCTGTTTACTAAACCACTTGGAAGAAGTCTATGTGTAGAAGCAAGGCACTCAGGTTGTACTTCAGCAATCAATGGAGACTTGCATACACCTCGCATATGTACTTCAGCAATCAATGGAGACTTGCATACGTATCAAAACTCTGCTCTCAGCAGGAAACCTCTGCACTCATCAGGAATAAGACAGTCTTACTCTACAACTCAAAACATAGCTTCCCCTCATCGAATCTCTTATGTGCAATTCCCAGCAAAACCACAAGGTAAATTTTCTCGTCAGAAAAAGTGTGAGCCTATGCTCAAATTCAATGGCTAATAAAAGATGCCTAGGTATTTTGGTGGTCAGTTTTCAATAAATGATCCATAAGCTCCAGTTCCATATTCCAGGGAACTTGATCACAAAATAAGGGAGTTGTCCCATAACAATAGCTAGTTACTAAGTTCAGATGTTGCCACTTGTCCATTGCCTTCTACCCTAGATTCCATTCCTCCTAGTGGGTCAGTAAAAAACCTTTCAACAGTCTCTTTGGGTGAGTGTCTCCTATTTTAATTTATTAAATAATAATATTATTCATTTACAGTCATCCTTGACACTTGGTCAAATATAAAACTTTACAATAAAAGTTGAGGTAATGTTTTTCCATAAACATAAAATGTCTCAAGTATTGGGTATGTTACAAAGTCTACCGGTATCCATTCCTATAAATCGACTATAAGTTCAATAATACCCCATGGTAAAGCTCCGCAGGTAAACCCCCATGCCACAATGGTTGTTGAGTTGAGCGTAGTCCAAAGGGTAGGGCTCAAAAGAACGATTTGAGTTCTTTGTTAGATAGGCCCGACAACCTTACATAGATTTATGAGATAGCCTTACATTGATCTATGATATGTATGTGACTTATAGGTTTCCTAACGCTTTGTCTACGACTGAGCCATTCAATCTACATAATGACACTTCACCTTCGTATTATCACAATTCTAGTTCTTGTGAGCCTACTTTCAAGCCTTTAGATTCACCTTCTCATTATTTTAATCCTTCTTATGTACTCGCTTTTCGGTCCACTGGTCCATACTCTTATCTCCCTTCCCTTTTTAGTGAAACCTCTAAGACCTCCTAGTAGCCTTTGAACCCTTACGATCAACCTTTGAATGAGCCTTAGAGTGACTCTTTGCATCTTGGCAAGAGGAACCCTTATTCAATGTAGTTTAAGTGGCACTATTTTATTTTTATGATTAGTAGTCAACGAGGTAGATCTAATTTCCTACTTTTTCTAATTCCCCTTCAAATTGTTATACATATATGTATGCTTTAGAGAGTATGTCTATCTTATGATACTGCTTTTTAAACTTGCGATGCTTACGCTTTGTATACACCTTCTACTTCAGCTTTTACTTTGTAACCTGAGACACGCACCTTATTTCCATCCCACTTAATCTACTTTTCATCCTTGTGATTCCTTTCCCGTCTTTTCAACCTTCAAACAAGACCTATGAGACTCACACTTCTGACCCCCTTTCGGTTCAATTGATTAGTAGTATAGACTTGCAAGTTGTAACACAAGTAGTACCCACAACACAGAGAAGCCTTATGCATCATATATGTCGTCTAGGTCGTCGACATAGAATAGTTATTGGGATTCGGAGTCGCACTACTAGTAGTAGTAGTGAAAGTAAGAGGGACACACAGTGAAGGCTCAGGGTATTTGAAAGCTAAAAGATACATGAAGTATTTTACCATGGGCTTGAATAACGGCTCTGTGAAGGGATCGAATAGGGCGTTTCAAGGGGTGTACCTTATAAGGTCAACACGAATGGGTACCTAGATTTGTCAAAGACTGGCTACCCAAAGGACACATCGTCGATGAATAGTTACTGCAAGTCTTATCCAACCTACCACCCATAAGACAATAAGGGGGTTACAATTCTTATCTAACTCCTCTAACGGGCAATAAGAAGTGGCTCAAGTCACTCTACTTCGGGCTATCAATCTCATTGTGTGTGTTATATAGTAATGTGGCTAACATGGTACATAAGACCACAGGGTATAACAAAATACAGTTGTGACACATACAAATATCTGGCTATACGAATAATCGCTAGTCGAATGCAGCTCAGTCGGACACTTGTAAACATCCAAAAGTGTTGCACCTACCAGTTGGTTTTGTTATCGTAAGTAAAGAGAGAAGCATAAGCAAAAGAATAAGGTTACTGATCATTATTTTACTAGTTAGTTGTATAGTAAGTATCTAAAGGGTAAGTCTCCGGCTTTCCCTAAGCCTTCGAGACCTTTGGCTGGGAAACTTGGGAACCTTCAGGATTCTAAGAATGGACTCACTTTTGTAAGCCAATAATGCAAGTTCAAGAAAAATCTTTCTAGGGTTTTGTTGTTTTTTGCATATCTTCATTGTTTTAGTGCTATGGAGAATTATACATGTGTTTGGTTGCTTGTTAGTAAGGTTTTCGTAGATTTTTTGTGATATTGCTATCCAGACCCACAATGAGTAGTGTATGTTTGGAAAGACACGGTGTTATCCCCTTTTGAATGAGATGATATGCATAGTGGAGACGATGGCTTTGTTGAATTATCCTAGTTGCGGTGCCAAAGTTTCAATGGTTGGGTACCCACGCCCTCGTTAACCAATTTAGATGCATAATAGCGAACATAGGAGTCCTTGCAATGCAAGCTATTGAACTTGTGATGAGAGTTACTGTGGCCCTGATGTGGTCTGTGAACGGGGGTAAGTGGATGCATAAAAATGGGTCATTTTTTTTTTCCATTTGGCTGAGTTAAATATGGTTGGACCCTAGGTTTTTTGCCACTTAGCCCACCTAAACATGGTAAGTAGATGCCTAGGTTTGAGATAGTGCAAATAAAATAAGTCCATATCACCTCGAGTTGAGAATGGATTCATTTTTTATATCTTACTTGAACATCACTGGCAAAATTTTCATCCCATGCCCGTCTGAAATCACTACTCTGAAACACTCTCAATTGTTTTTTCTATATGTGAAGAGAAATCACGAAGCTGTAATTCTTTGTGCTATATGTGAAAAGAAATCACTAAGCCATAAATCACAAAGATTTTTTCTACAATTTTGTTTGAGTTTATTTTTTCTTTCCATAGAAAATAAAGTTTATTATATTACTTTTCAAGGATAATTTAGAATAAATTTTCATATGAATGCTCTTTCCATAATATTAGAATCCTAACTTAAGTCCGCAAAATGCCAAAATTGCTAGTAATTGGCCCCGTGAGCATGAAAATGTGACTATTAGGAATTTAGAAATCCATTAGAAACCTAACTCAATTTTAATCTTCCACACAGAGTTATTAACCCCAAAAATAAAAATGCCATTTGTGTTTTGCTTCTAAACAAGTGCCTTAATGGTTTTCAACGTATATCCATTGTTCTCCTTGTTTATCATATATCCATTTAGGTAATTTGTTAGGTCAAGCTTGATGCATTACGCTTATAGTTATGGGCATCTAGACAAAATTTACACCTCAAGAAATTCTATCCCTCTTGGTTCACATCTCAAGAAATTTGATCCCTCTTGGTTCTTGATAGAAATGGACCTATGTTGATTTCAATTTATGTGGACCTATGCTGGTTTTAATTTTAGACATGGATTTTTTAATTTTTTTTATTTGGTTTTAATTTTTAATTTTATGAGCCCACCAGATTTTTTTAATTTATTTTTTTATTTTTGGTAAACAACACCTCCCCCCCACTCATATATAGAGGCTACTCTTTGTGCAATGATTTTCTATTATTTGGAAAATGCTATGTTATTAGCTTACTCAATTAATTTGATATTTTGTTATTGTAATTATTATAATAATTCATTGCAAACTGTCTAGGTACTCTAGAGGTTCTCTAGAGTTAAGTATGAGGAAGATGTTGTCACATTAAGTTAAGTATAACATTACCAAAAATAAAAAGTAAATAAAAAAGTTCATGTCGATGCATAACTTATTAAAAATAAAATATAATTCAAAAAAATTCATGTATACTCATTAAAAAAAAATAAAACTAACATACATCCATATTTACGGTAATGGATCTAATTTATTAACGTGAATCTTAAATCTTAAAATCGTTACCGAAATGGATCTAATTTATTGACGTGTAAATCTTAAATCTTAAAATCGTTATGATGGTTTCAGTATATAAAAAATAAATGGAAAAACATTTCATATTTAAAAATTTATATAAAAAACTATAATTTTTATTATTATGCATTTTTTAATGTTATAAATTACTATATTTAAAAATAATTATAATAAAAAACTCGCGTTACTGTATTAATATTCTTTAAGTTCAAATTTTGATGAAAATGGAGCCCACGATTATAAATTTAAATGAATATTACCATGCAATACGACTTTCTGTTTTTCAGTTTGTAAAACAGTTGGAATATTTTAGTTCTCAAAGTACAATCCTGTCCCTATCTAATTAGGGAATTAAGAAAAATTTAATGCATGGCTTGTACTTGTAGAAAAAATGGAATATACATGTACCTATTTGCAATATTAAAAAAACTTAATTAATCCCGACCCTTCAATTATATGATGATTTTCCACAGTAATGGAATCATTTGTAATAATTAAAACCTTAACTCATCATGACCCTTCAACTCTGTGAACTAAATCATCCAGACTCTTCATTTCTATGGATATTGTTTATGTCTCCACTCCAAGCGCAAAAATACTTACCAGATTGCAATGCAGGAGGCCTAATTATGGCCTAGTTGGCGTTGATTCCCTTTGTTGGTCCCTTTGATTTTTCTTCTGTATTGGATGCAAAAGTCCAATTCCAATGACCACCTGCATGGCGTCAACAATGGCCATCCCCCGTATTCCTGGACGAAGCCAACCCATGCTTTCCCACGCCGAACAACTGCCCAAACCATTCAAGGCGCGAATCCCCAAGTCGATCCCTGCGCGCGCAATTAATCTCTACCGAAGCACATGGGTTCTTGCAATCCTTCCGCTCCTTCCTTCCATCATTGAAATTAAAGTGAGACCACCTATATTCAAATTCCATGGTTTCCTTGGCCGACTGAATCTAATGCCAATTGGGGCACATATAAAACCCCCCATGGGACGCTAGAATTTCATATCGCACCGTTTTAGGCCCCCTGTTTATCCAAGGTTGTGCTTTCTTATACTCTGGTTTGGCATAGCCTGCGACCCCGGTGCTCTGGGAAGGCAGCTCTCTGAGACACTCTCTGCCTTCATAGAGTGCCCAATTGCCAATTGGGTATTGTTATTATTACTGTAATATGTCTAGGAAGAGGCTCATGGATGAGAGTATGTCATGGGAAGAAGCGGTCAAGAGAAAGGAAAAGGAGTACTCTTCTCTGAAAGCGGATTACAAGGAGCGCCAACGGGTATGCATGTTTTGTGTATGGGCAATTGAGTCTGCATTGAAAATCCAAATTCTGATTGATTTCTGTTTTGTTTCAGGACAGGGTATTCTGATTGATTGATTTATATATATTTTTTTGTCTTTTCAATGTGTTTCAGCGTTACAGGGCATTGAAACAAAAAAGTGGGAGAAGCAACGATAAAAAGAAATGGTTGCAGGTACAAGTCAGGTTAGTGGGTCTTTTGCTTTGATTGTATTTTTCATGTGTTCTCTACTATTGTGAAGTGGCAGGGCATCTATTGATATAGTGCAGAACATCAATGAATATGAGTTTCAAAGCATTTTTTTGGGGTGGTTTCTCTGTTGCTGTGACTGAAGATGTCAAGAAACAGTATGTTGTTACTGAAAATTGTTTGTGCTTTAGTTTTAGATATTATGGTTTTCTATAACATCATGGTGTTTTAGTAAAGGGAAAGTATTGAATGCAGACTGAATTTTGCATTTTATTTTTTGGAGCATTAGGCTTTGGAGTGAGGTCTTTAGTCTTTTAAATTTACCCTCACCATGTAAGCAGAAATGGACTAATGGATTTTTATCATTGCCCTCCCTGCCAACACCCTTTTCTTACAGTAACTGTGGTGGATCTGTAGTAGAGGGTGATTTAAAGAGTGTCTATGGTCATTGAAATCATTACATGCAAAATCATAGGCAAGCATGCATGCATGCAGTGGTGGATTGATGGGCAAAAAGTCTTTCAGTTTTCTTTCATGGATGTTTTTTTGACAATCGATTTAAGGTTTTTTAAATGTTTCTCAATCAAATGAAAAATAATGCTGGAATTTCAGATTTCTGCAGCGCAAATACCAAATCTTTACAGAAAAGGATCACGAGAAGCATGCTGCAGACAAGCCTGCAAGACATGAATTGACTGGGCTGCAACCATTGATGTCAACAACTCACCATACCTACCCTGAAATGGTTGTCACACATGCTCTTGAACAAGCTAACAAGAAGAGAGATCTTGAAAATAATGGGTTGGTCAGTGCTCAAAAGCCATCTAAAGTTAAAGATGGCCGAAAAAAGAAAATCAAAGCAGATCTATTGGTATCCCCAGAATACGGTGATAAAAGCATTACCATTTCCAAAATACCCAATGAACCAGCTGAAGCGCTGGCTATTGAAGACAAGTCTGGAAGACATGAATTGACTGGGATGCAGACATTTTCGTCAACATATGACCGTCCCTTACCTGACATGGTGAGAGTTCACGGAAAAATATACATCTAATTGTTTAACACAACCTTTAACTTCGTTGACTAGAATGCGATGCTAACTGTTTTAGTTCTCTTATGTTGATATGTTCAGACTGCAGTAACTAACAAGAAGAGACGTCTTGAAAATAATGCACTAACTAGAGTGCAGAAGCCATCTAATGTTAAAGACGGCAGAAATAGGAAAATCAAAGCAGATCCATTGGTATCCCCAGAATTTGTTGCAAGAAATATTTCCATTTCTGGAAGACCCAACGAACCAACAGAAGCACTGGCTATTCAAGGGGAAACTTCAAGATATGAATTAATTGGGATGCAGCCTTTGCTGCCAACAGATGACTGTATAGTAAGACTTCATGCAATGTTGCAAACATATTTATCTAATTCTTCAAGACAGTCTTTATATCTGTTGATTGGAATAAGATGCTAACTTTTTTAGTCTCTTATGTTCTATGTTCAGACTATACCACAGCCTTCAGATGTGGGGATACTGACAGCTCTCCCAATGCCTCATAGGTCATTGGCCACACCTAATGTTGAAGATATGGGGATGCTGACAGCTCTCCCAGTGCCTCACAGGTCATTGGCCACACCTAATGTTGAAGTTATGGGGATACTGACAGCTCTCCCAGTGCTTCATAGGTCATTGGCCACACCTAATGTTGAAAATATGGGGATACTGACAGCTGTCCCAGTGCCTCATAGCTCATTGGCCACACCTAATGTTGAAGAAGGACTTGCAAGACGTGAATCGTTGCAGCTATTTCCGTCATCAGATGCTTGTAGCTCGGCTGAAATGGTTTGACTACATGAAAATTTATTTTCTATTTAATTAACACAACTTTTATTTCTGTTGACTGAAATGTGATGCTAACTGTTTATTCTCTTATGTTGATATGTTCAGACTAAACGACAGCGTTCAAATATACGGACGATGTCTGCTATTACAATGCTTAAGAGGTTATTGGCCACACAACCTGCAAGACATGAATCGACAGAATTGCAGCTATTTCCGCCATCAGATGCCTGTACATCAACTGAAATAGTAAGACTACATGCAAACATATTTATCTATTTAATTAACACGGCTTTTATTTCTGTTGACTGAAATATGATGCCAACTATTTTATTCTCTTAATATGTTCAGACTGGACTACAGCGTTCAGCTACAACGACGATGCCTGCTATTGCAAATCTTCAGAGTTCAATGGTCACACCTGTTGTCAAACCAGCCATCAGTGACCAGAAGCCATCTAAAGTTAAAGGCAGCCAAAGGAAGAAAATCAAAGACAATTCACAAAAGCCCATCTCACTTTCATAGGAAAGGGGCGTGGAAAGTTTTTGGGACAATTAATAGTACAAGCGATGCTATTTTTATCAACCCTGATTCCATCAATCTGTTTTTTTCGAGCAGCTTCAAGGCTCTCCAAGGGAATTCTTTGGGAGATTATGGAGTTATGGAGAATCCTGTTTAACATCAGTAATCTTTTATTCAGTTCTCAGAGCTGTACATAATTCATCCATATTGTTCTGCTTATTTGTGCTGAAAGAACTGTATAATGAGAATTCTTTTGAAAACAAAGATCTCTTTGAGGTAAAATCTAAGTGCCTTTGTATTCTTCTACCCTCAAACTAGATTGTATTTTAATTTCATCAATCTGTTTCTTTACTGTAGCAGGGCATTCTAAATTGTACCTTTTTGTTTTTTTATACATGTTTCTCATTCAAATTAGCAGCAGAAGACATAAATAGTCATAAATGAATGGCAGAATCTATCCTTGATAAGTAAGTTACATAAACTGGAAAGCTAGAAAAATTGACTAGTGTTTTTCCTGTGACTGCAAATGTACATGAAATAGGGAATTAGCACTTCCAAAGGGAAAGAAGTATTTATTTATAGATTCCATTTTTTTGGATCGATAACCTATGTTCTGTAACCCCCCGCATGGACATTGTATTGTGATCTTCCAAAGTTGAGTAGATGTAATGAGATGCCTTCTTCAACTGTAGATTTGGCCCAGTTTGCCTTACAGGTATTGTTAGGGTTAGGTTCCATATTTGTCTAGGAGTTCAACTGTTACTCTAATGAACTTGTTGGTTTGCAGAACTTGATCACATAAAGGAAATCAACTGTTACTGTAATGAACTTGTTGTTTTGCAGAACTTGATCACATAAAGGAAATTATGTATTCATAAAGGAATATTTTTAATTAAGCGAAGAATTTGTTAGCGGGACGATCATTTTCTTTTGGAAACACAGTGCACTTTTTGAAAACCTGAGATATTTGGTGTAATGTATTCACTGAATGCTCAAACGAATCAGTATACTCTAAACTAGTCGTCTTATCAGCCCCTGTAATTAGCTTAGTTCCTATCAGAGATTTATTTGTGTAATAAAAATGTTTTAAGATATATAATTTTTACTTTATTCAATTCAATCACAAACACATAATAACTCTAAGGGTAAGATGCCATGGCAAATTAACAATAAGGTTTTTCGGGGACTGTTATAAGAGGGAGTATTAAGGTGAAATGAAATTTAATTATGATGAAAAGATATTTTATAAAGAATAATTGCAAATATAATACTAAACATTAAAACCATAGATAATGCATTAGAAAAAGTAGATGTTATTGCACCGAGTGAAACGAGGTGCTCTACACCCCAGTATGGGGAGATGTTGTAACGTGTATGTGTCCCGTTACATGTGTGATGTAGCGTTACATCTAATAGTAAAAGGTAATAAATTATATTATGTCGGCCATTAATAAATTCATGTCAGCTCATAAAATAAAAAATTAATGAAAGTATTTTAAAAAAATCCATGTTGGCTCATAAACTAAAATATTATGAAAAGTATTTAAAAAATCGATGTTCGTTTATAAAATAAAAACTTAAAACTTAAACCAGGGTCTATCAATCAAGAGATATCAAATTTCTTCAGTTTAAATTTAAAAAAAGAAATACACCTCAAGAAATTGGATCCCTCTCGATGCTTGATAGATACGGGTTTAAGATGGATCTATGCCGGTATAAAGAACAATTGTAAATATAATATTAATAAAAATTAAAATTATAACTAATCCCTTAGAAAGGGTAGGTAATCCCTTAGAAAGGGTAGGAAGGGTGAATAAGTAGAAAAATAAGTTTTTAAAATGTTATACTAAACAATGTCAAATACTTTGAGCAAGGTTTTAAGGTTATAAAGCCCTGAGGGTTAGTTTCAATTAAGGTTCAACTCAATGAGTGGCAGTCATTGAGTATGCGTTCGGCTTCCTCGATAGTTAAGCATCAAAGCAAGATGGAGTCGATACCACAACGGTATAAAGTATCACTAATGATAAATAATATTTTGTGTGGTGTCGGATATGACGTCGCTCATTGCGATTGAGATCGGGCTAAAAGTGTTGGGTCTGTATATATAAAACAATGTCTCCATACCAGGGGTCAGTCGTGCCAATGGGGAAAAATGACTCGTCGAGAAGAGATTCAATGGGATCATATTAGTCATTGACATGGGGCAGTGCACAGATGAGCTCAGCAAAGACCAAAGATTTTTTGGATTCGCTTTTGCAAACTCTAAATCAAATTCTTGGAGGACAACAATCCAACGGGAATACTTGCCCCATAGCACTTGACGTGTAAGGATATAATACATTGGACTAAATTTGGCAATAACAATCGTATTGCGGAGCAAGATATAGTGTTGAAATATCTGGACAACAAAAACAGTTTCCAAAGCCAGATTCTCCACATGTGAGTAACATGTTTCGGAGTTAATGAGACTCTTACTGAGATAGTAAGCCACATGTTCCTGACCACTATTGTCTTCCTGTACTAGCACCATTCCAATAGTGGAAGTAGAGGCGGAGAGATATAAAATGTAATCCTGTGTATAATTGGGGGGTTGTAACACAGGAGCATTAGTCAGGGCCTTTTTCAGATTATCAAAAGACTATTGAGCTTCATTATCCCAAATGAAGGGTACATCCTTTTTGAGAAGTTTCATATAGCCCTAGGTAATCTCGGCAAAGTTACAGACAAAGTGGCGTAAAAGTTTTACGTGTCCTTGCAAACTTTGGAGTTCTGGGATATTAGTCGGTGAAAGTAAGGCTAGAATAGCCTCAACCTTCAGTGGATCGAGGCGAATTCCATCCTTGGAGATTATGAAACCTAATAATCTACCGGCTTCAACACAAAATACGCATTTGTGAGGATTCAAACGAATGTTGTAGTGGCGGCACCATAAAAATATGGCACTCAGGTGTTCTGGATGGTCTTCTCGCAAGGGATAATAAGCGAGTAAGTCATCCAAATATGGTTCTACAACGTGTTTAATATCATAAAATGCATAAGACATGGCTCGTTGAAAAGTGGCTCCATCGTTCTTGAGACCAAAAGGTAACTTGCGATATGCAAAGGTTCCCCATGGGCAGATGAAAGTTGTCTTATGCTGGTCAACAGGGAATATCTTAATCTGATTATAGCCATAGAAACCATCCATGAACGAGAATATGACACTCTCGGCACAGTTATCGATAATTTGGTTGATGAAGGGAGTTGGGTAGTTGTCCTTAGGACAAGATTTGTTCAGGTCCCTATAATCAACGCAAACTCTAATCGTGCCCTGTTTCTTAGCTGCAGGAACGATGTTAGACACCCAGTCTGTCAGTGGGACAGGATAGATAAAACCAGGACGAAGGAGATTTTCAATTTCTACCTTAATGGCTGCAGTTTTTCTGGGGTGAACGGATCAAATTTTTTGTCGAACAGGTCATGCACCGGGATAAACCTTGATTTCATGGACCACAATAGATGGGTCAATTCCCGACATTTCTTCATAACTCCATGCAAAAACATCACAAAATTCTTTAAACAAGAATGTATAGAATTCCACCTCAGTGGGTGTACAATTTTTTCCTAGATGGATGTATTCCACGATATCAGGTTTCACTGATATGTCAATAGGAAAAGTTTCCATAATATTAGCTAGATTTCCTTCGGAAAACACATTGTGAGCAAGAAGGGGAATCTGAGGTGTTTGGAAAATATCATGTGAAACATGGGATTTGGTATTGGGATCTGTCGTGTGGATCGTAGGAAATGATGATCGATGATGATGATATTTCCATGGAGGTTCGCCAATGCTCATGATTTCCATGATAGACTCGTCGGAGGGAAAAGTCTGTAAAAGGGAATCAAAAGAGGGAAAAGATGAATCGATCCAAGATGGGAGAGGTGCCACCGAATGGTGGTCAATAGGATCGATACAATCGGAGGCGGATTGAATCTCATGATAGGTTGCTTGATTTAAGTTCAAAGGCATGTAGTCACCGATGGTTTCGTACTCAGAGGGACTCAGTGCAACCCAAGAATCATGGGGTTCATGGGATTGAATGGTGCTGGAAGAAATCGTATTGATTGAATAGACCAGGGGTGGAATTTCAAGGAAGACTCCAATGATAGAAGAGCCTTTCAAAAGGCCAACACAAATGTCTTCACAGTGATGTTGAGATTGTGTCAACAGTGGGACATTGTTGGTGGTGTTGGAGTGAATATCTTGCGTGCAAAAATCCAATTGATCAATGGTGACAATTTTTCCTTGATGAGGAAATTGTAGCAAGCGAAAAACTGATGATGCTACCGTGGTCATGGCGTAAAACAAGTTTCGACCGAGTAGGATATTGTAATCCAATGGAGCATCTACAATTTCTATGTGGATGGATATGGTTTTCCCCCTAGTTCTACACCGAGTGATGTTATAAGTCCATAAGGTTGGAGACCACGACTGTCAAAAGTTTTCAAAGTAGTGGGAGATTGAGTTACCTCTGGAGATCCAATAGCTCTCTAGCCAGACAAAGACATGATAGAAGTGGAGGAACCTTCGTCCAAAACGGTACGATGGATGTTGTTTCCACAAATCTTGGTATGAATCTGAAAATCCAACTGGTGAGAAAGCCTTGGCTTAAAATATTCCAAATTAAACATAATCGTGTTGGAAGTGTCTGGGTCAACAGCTCCAAGTGCTGACAACAAGGTTCTACGTTGACTAGGGAAATGTTGTAGAACTTTGAGAGTAGACATTGCAAAAGGTGCTTGAGCTAAATCCTCAACAATATTGTAATTTTGGGCAGCTCGCGCGCTTGGATTGAATGTCGCTTTTCGAATGGTGGCCTTTGGTGGGCGCAACACAGTGTCAGTAATAGGCCTTTCGATGTGAAGAGGTCCAGTAGAGGGAGGAGTGGAGGGAGACTCTTCCATAGGATATTTATCTTTTGAATTCCCATTTTTGTTTGAATTTGAAATAGAGTCATATGTCTTTGTCCTAATGGATAAATGCACAGTCTTGTTACTCATCATGAGAATGTCACGGTTTGTGGATGTCTCTGGTTGAGTGGGGTCGTTTGGAGTGCCCCCTTGTGGAGGGGTGTGTGTGATCATTTTTTGTTGTTGGTATGGGAAAGGGTCAGTTAGGATTGTCAGGCGGGAAGAACCTTTCACAAATTTTTTGACTTCCTCACGATAAGGGCAATCTTTTGTATAGTGGTCTTCCTGACAAATAAGGCAGGGGAACTTAGCTTTCCTTTTGGGTTTATTATCATTGTTGGTTTGTTGGGGTTTTGGATTTTCCTACTGGGGAGTAGATTTTTTGGATTTCCCTTTAATGTTCTCCCCCCCCCCCGGGATTGTTGCGATGAGGATTGAACCACATTCACCTCAGAGGTATGAGCAGGAGAAGTATCATTTTTAGATGCAACCTGATTTTGAGGTGGAGCAAAAGTATTATGTTGTCCACTAGATCTTGATGCAGGATGGGCCTTCACAGAACCAACTACGCCATCAATAGGAGGTTCGGTATCGAGCCTAGATGGAGAGTCGATGGGGAGAGGAGCTTGTGGGATCAATTCATATAAAGTTCTGGATTGGGAGTAAACCTAGTCCAGATACTAAGCACGGTTGATCGCTTTCTCTTCTGCAATATCCCCACCCATTGCAACATCCCTAGCAATAGATGGAAGTAATGATTTTGTAAACCAATTGGCTAATAATTGATCAGGGATAGGATCCTTAATCAACCTTTGGCACCTCCTCCACTCATGAATATGATCTGAGATGTGAGGAGAGGTGGGTTGTCGCAACGAAGTTAATCGGTCTGTGCCAGTTTTGTGCCGAATGGGGAGCTGAAAATGCGTCAAAAATTGCATGGCAAGGGAGTTGAAATCTCATAAAGAGTGTTGTGGCAGCTCAATATACCATTTAGCTGTCGTTCCAGTGAGTGTACGTTGGAAGAGCTGTAATCGTATGGAATCATCCATCAATGAGTTCGAAATGAAATGTCATAACGTGATTTTTTGGGTCTTCCCCTAGTTTGGCATCGAATTGTGGGATATCCGATGGTAATTTGGCGGGAGTAGGTGTCCAATGTGGTTCATGCCAAATGGGATCGTTTATCAATCTTGACAAATCAGGCAAGTCCAATGTTGCTAGAAAGGGAAGGTTTCTATTGGGTCGTGGGTAAGAATAGTACTGATGGGGTGCTAGGACGCCAGTAGGGCACTACATTGCAAGTTGTGGCATATTATGCCCATATGTGTTTCCCGTGGGGTACTGTTGGAAGTTATGTGTGTTAGGGACCATGGGGTGAACCTGTTGTTGGTTGGGAATCATAGGATTTACCAATTGGTTCGGAATCGTATTATACGCCGGTTGTTGGAAGTTCTACATCGTGGGGTTAAATGGTGTAGATACAGGGGGTGGTGGGACCCATGTATTGTTCACAAATACTTTATTGGGTGGATTAACCGTACCTTGAGTAGGGGGAGGCATCTGGGAAGGTGGATCCCATGGATTGTTTGTTATTCCTTGATTAAGGGGTGGGGTTTGGGGAGGTGGGGTCCACTAACTGTTTGAGACGCCCGGGTAAGGTAGCCTAGGATATAGATTAGGGTTGGGGGGTAAAAGGGTTGATATTGGCTTGCTTGCCCCCCAAAAGGATTCTGGTTACCCATTGTATGTTTCCCCCCAATGGGTGCGATTTGTGGTCCCCATGAAGCAGGTGGTCCTAGCGGAGGAGGTTGGTTATTGCTTCCACTTGGGGTTGTCCTCTAGATATAGTGTAAATCGTGGTTGAATATTGACTTTCAGTCACAACTGACGTACCAACAGTGGGAATAGACGATCTTTCGATGGAAACATGGGAAGAGGTTGGTCGTGCAGGTTGGGTGGCTGCACTAGTGGTGCCAACTTGTGAAGATGAATGAACACTAGTTCCAGATGATACAGGTAACTGAGGGATGTAATGGTTTTTCCTCTGACTAGGAATGTCCCCTAAGGAACAACCAAGAATTTAACTTGGTAAAATGAGTGGGAAAGGCCGAGGGGGAGTTTCTGGGGTTAACTGCATAGGTACTAGAAGAGTGCGGAAACCGTTGAGGGCTTGGCCCAAAGTCGTGTTCCGCAATGATGAAGATGGATCAAAAATGTTTTGTGTTCCTAAATCAATTGATGGGGGTTCATAATAGATCCAATCTGTGGGTACAAATCGACCTACCAACGAAATGCCATAGGTCGAATCAGTGGATTGGGAGGTTCTCGAATCATGAGGTTTTACCACTTCATATGTGGACGGCAATGAAAATTCTGAGTTCTAACCCATCATTTGTGCGGCTTCACGTCTGAATCTATTTGTTGCCACGCGTTCATTAGCTAAACTAACGAGTTCTGCTCGTATAGATGCCATAATTTCAGGGCCCGAAGGAAGGCCAGGTGTTGGCATTCTGAATGTTCTACTACTAGAAGATTCAGATTGGTAACTAGGCCTAACCAGGGTATTAGGAATAACAGTTGGTGTAACCAACTGTACTAATGGTTGGGTAAGGTTTGCAACTAATTGAATCGTTATAGAAGGAAAGGGGTCGGATTTCTCAATAATTTCAGTGTATCCTTCATGAAGATCATTTTTTGATGGTGTCTATGGGGCTATGCTAGTTTCCAGAGTAATAATAACTTTCGACGCAATGTCGGCTTGTGGTGGGATAGTATTGTCGGGCGCGACACTAATCTCAGGTGCTACATTGGGTTCTGATGTTGCACTAACTTCTAGTACTACCCTAATTTCTGGCGAGGTAGGATTTTGTGATACCGTAGCAACTGGTGGTGTTGACTGGTCAATCCTGGGACAGTCTACCTACCAGTTGGTCTGCTAGTAGGGGGAGTGGGAATGCGTGAAGGTGGGGGTCGACTAACTCTAGGCACAAACAGTTCGGGACTCATCCCTTGTTGTCTTCATGATTTCCTTGGATCCGCCATGGAACGGGACTAGGTGATGTGGGCGAAGTCTCGTTAAAAAAGAACTCAAAAACCCTCAGGCAACTGAGCGTGCAAAAGGGGAGCTAGAAGAAAAAGAGGCACACGGGCCAAAAAAGAAAGCTCAAAAAATTTACTATGACCGATGCCACAGCAAGCGAGTGATAAAAAAGAGGCCAGAAATCCAACAAGCAGCACTAAAAAATAAAAAGACCCTCTACAAGGTATAAGATCAAACAATCCTCCTATCTAATATCTGGAGACCTCAGCAGATCATATCCTCCACAAGGTGATGAAATCCAAGTCGGACAATACGAAGTGAGAGACCAATATAGATGAAGGGATATCCCTCTACCGAAAGGGATCCTGGGTAAAATAGCCCTAGAAGGATGGTCACTAGGATACCCCGTTCATGACACGTTTGGGAAGGTTTACTGGGGATTCTTCCTTTTGACCCTTGTACAACCAGTATGGAGGCCGAAAAATACAAGGAAGATAATGGATTGATGTCCTTAGGCTCTAAGTGGAGTGCGGTGTTCCACAAATTTCGTCTGGAACCAGTCCTCGTTGATTACCCCCGTGGAGCGGGAGGCCCCCTAAAAATTTGGTGTATAACCGTGTAAACAAATACAAGAGGATTTTAGCACCCTAAGAGAAAACAACTATGTCTCAGATGTAAAATGACAAGGGGGAATTATTTGGATTCCTATCCCAGATGTCCTACCTAACTACACAATTCTTTTTATGCCCTCAAATGAGGTTAATGTGTGTTTAGTTAGGGTGTTAATTTTAAAGGATTGTTGTTTTACTCAAGGGAAGCGGAAGTGCACTTGGTGGTGTGTAGACCCGACTCAAAGAATGCAAATATGGATGAATCTATGCAAGTATTTTCCTTTCGATGAACTTCTAGCTATGGAAGGGAGAGTTATTTTTCGTTCCCAAATGTAAGAGACACAAATCCAACTTTTTTGAAAAAGAAAATACACACTTTTTGTTTTTCCTTTTCAATTTATGTGCCAAATCAAAGTATGAATCACTCTTTCACATCAAATACATCCAAAAACAAATTGAAAAACAAATTTTGTGTTTCCTTTCTTGCTTCAAATGAGCCTCAAAATGACAAGTAAAAGAAAGGAAACTTCTTGGATTGCAAAAATGTTTCAACATCAAGTGAAGAAGAAAAAAGGGTTTTGAAAAGTTTCCAAGCAAATTTAACTCAAAAAATGCATAGATTCTTTCACAAAGGAATCAATTTCCAATGATTTTCTAGAAGTATGTAAAATAAATATGTAAAATGTAAGAAATCAAATTACTTCTGCAATATTGAAGTAAAGGAGCCAAGTACTCCCTGTTAGTTTCACTAAAAAAAAATCCAAATCATATAAATGAAAAAATCAAACAAACCAAGCAAGATTTTACACCTTCATATCAGGGTTAGAGGAGCTTGTAAATTATCATACCAAATGCAGGGGTTAAAGAAGGTGATAAGAGGATAGCACTGGCTATGACAGTCTTCCAATCTTCAACACACTTGCAACATTTGCAAATTTACTCTTCAAACCAAATGAGGGCTAAAAGAAAACCAAAATGTGGAAATCATGATGGAATCCAACAGAGTTGATCAAGATCAGATGACAGAAAACAAATGAAAAACCAAAACCAAACTCCAATCAGATGAAAAAACTAAGCTTCAACGTGAGTTACAAGGAATTTTCGCTCCCTAGCTGACACACAGGCGTGAAAATATGATATTTTCGCATTATGGGCTATTGTGGGGGCGCGAAAATTTAAGGATTTTCGTTCAGTAATGCATAGCAGGGGCGCAAAAATATGTTGTAGAGAGGCAAGGGCGAATATCTGAGATAGAGATCATCAATATCTGAAGTTTTTAAGACTCGGAGAGCCCAATAATGAAGACCAGGATGGAAATAAAGATCAAAACTAAGTAATTTGCAGAGGTAGGAGATAAAATCTTAAAGATTCAATGGAAAATTTAACATGGGAAAGTCCCCAGCGGAGTCGCCAATTTCTGTGTTAGAGAATTCGTCCTACGGATAGTTAAACCCTCTCATAAACTAAACTAAATTTCCAAATGTTTAATCTGTGACAGAAACAAAACAAATGGTAATCTTATTCTCCAAGATCTATCACTATGGATAAACTATTGGACATGGAAGAGGAAAGGAAGAAGTGAAACTTACCTCCAACCTGAAGGCTACCCTAGCTCCAGTTCCAAGTTTGATCTCCAAAGCTTGAACCTGTTGAACAAGAAAAAGAACCAAGACTTCCAAGCAAATAGATGTATTGATCTAGATCCAATTTAAAACATATCATGCATCAATATGATGAGAAGCAAAATATGGGAGAATAATCCAAGTTATCATTAACAAAGCCAAAGAAGTTAAATACAACGTTATACCTTGATGTCCAAGATGATAACATCTCCTTCCAAGCTCTCCTTTTCTACCTCTGCAAGACTTCTAAGATCATAGGTTTGATGCCTCAAAAATTTCTCACCATAGCTCATGGATGGCCTCCTTCTTATAGGATTTGGGAGACCAACCACTAGGAGAAAATGATGGATATAAGTGAGTAAAAGATAGATCAAGGAGCTGAATCATACCAAGGAAGGAGGGTGAGATTAGATTCGAAGGGAAACCCTATCCCATAATATCCTCTTTGAGATTCAAGATCCAAAGACCAAGGAAAGTGGTTGTTGAGGGATTTTCGCGCCTCTAGAACTGAGCAGAACGCGAAAATGTTGAACTTTTTGCACCCACAAAGATGTGCAGAGCGCAAAAATGTTGTATTTCCACGCCTTGCACTATGGGAAGGGAACGAAAATATCTCTAATGTGGGCTTGGTGAAGTGGAATTTGACCCCCAGGTGGTGGAATTTCCTCCAAGTATGGCTAAGGAGGGGACCAACAAGGTGAAAGAGGGTCTCAATACACTTAGGAGGTATGAACATCATGTTCTTCATGTCCATATGGCATGAAGGCTCTCAATGGTGTACAGAGTGACAATTTGAGGTATAATAGTATTGCTTGAGCAGACTTGGGACAGAAATAGAGGATTAGATTGTGTCTATCAGATCATTTTAGCATGCCTCTTGATCAACCTATGTGAAGAAGATTGAAGAGTGTTGGGACATCATTATTGGAGCAGACTTGGACCATCCTACCTAGCAGCAGAACATGCACAAGTTGGAGCTTATGTCCAGGGGGGTTGTAGCCTCCCTCATGTTGCAACAGGAGAACAATTAAGTTGAAGCTTCAGGTTAATTGGTGTTAACAAACCCAGGGGGGTTGGTACCTCCATTGAGTTGTAACTCATAAACCTTGGAGATTGGTGTCTCCACAAGTTCATGTTATCAAATTATAGTTTGATCAAAATCTATTATTAAGTTCCCATATACATATTGTGTACTATTGATTGATGAGCACTTATTGATGATATGTCTTGTATATGATTATTGATGGATGCATGACTACATATGTGGATGAACGAATAATTGGTTAATGTATTGAGAATATAAATATAAATTGGATAACTATGCATGACATTGATTCACCGCGCCCCCTCTTAGTGTCATTGTGTGTTCAATACATAGGTCAAGGTTTCTTAAGGTCGTGGGTCAATTGAAACTTCAAAACTCATGTGATGATGGAACCATGACAATTTGTAGAATAATTTTTAGCCACCATAAGAGGATAGACATTGAAACTTGATCAGCCACAAACAAAATGCACCTTTTCAATGTAGTGATTTTTAGGTTTTCTTAAGGTCATGGGTTAATTGAAACTCTTCAAAACTCCTAGGCATGATGGAATGAATAGGAAAGAGTTTTACAATGGAACTATTGTGGTGGAGCCATGACTCATCATTGCAAAATTAAGTTTTTGCAATAAATTTATAGCTTAAAAAAATAAACATTTTCTTTATCATTATGTCCCTAATATATAGTCACCGTTTGGGTTGCATTAGTTCATCCATACAACGTTGAGATTTTTGCAATTGCAATGTTAATGGTAAGTTTGAATTTTTGGTATGAAATTGAATTTTAAAAAAAAAATATGATTTGTGGATTGTGCATCGACGTCAATCTTGATTCCTAGAGTGGGGGTGTGTCGACAGCATTGCATCACCCTCCATCCTTAGAATTTAATCCCCACTTTCACCTCTGCATTTAATCTTCCCTTTGTTTACCTGGGAGCCAAGGGCTGGTGTGGTGAGGTGTACCCTAGGTTGTTATGTTGCATTTACTATGTTCTGTGGTATTTTTCTAGGTGTACATTGTGGTTTTGCTTGACATTCATTCTGGCGTGGTGGCCTTAGGATTTAAACTCAAATATTTGGCATGTGTTGTATCCTTAGCATTCATTCTGGTTTAGTAGTGGTAACCTCTTAGGATTTAACCTAGACTGCTCGGCATGTCTTGTATCCTCGGCATTCAATCTGGCATGGTGGCATTTAAGCTCGGTTGCAATCTTGGGATTTAACCTGGATTGTTTGGCATTTGCATTTATCTCAAAGCTAATAGGTGGGTTTGCGAGGGTTGTATCCTCAACGTCTAATCTAGTGCGGTGGCTTTTAACCTTAGCATTTTACATGGTTGTTTACATTTAGTTGGGTGTCTGTTGTGGCGTTGGGAAATTCTAATATGTCTGTGTTTTTCCATTCATTCTATAGTTTTGGAAAGATTTGTCCATGATAGCTATGGATATTTAGTATACTGTGGTGGAAACTTTGTTCTTTAATCCGTTGCTGTAGGTAAGTTATTCAAGTCTTTTTTGTTGAAACGGAAGAAAAAAAGGAATGGTGTGCTATCAATCGAGTAAATTGAAATAATTCAGCAATCGAGTACAATATTTATTTAAATGCATATTGCTATGCAAAGCCATAATGAGCCGTGTATGTTTTCCCTCGTTCACCAATTTAGATTCAGTCTAGTGAATAGGGGATCCTTATGATGTAGGCTATTGAATTTGTGATGAGAGTTACTGTCGCCCCAATGTGGTCTGTGAACAGGGGGTTAGTGGACGCCTAGATATGGGCCCTTAGTTTTCTGCTACTTATCCCAGTTAAATATGGTCGGAGCCTAGGTTTTATGTTACTTAGCCCAGCTAAACATGGTAAGTAGACACCTAGGTTTGAGTTAGCACAATTAAAATAAGGTCATGGCCTCTCATCCACACTCTTTGGTGATAGAGTAAGTGCAAGATGGTTCGGCGAAAATCCATTCGAGTCATTATTTTCTATCATTTAGAAGGGAGGGGGAGAGCTGTATAGAGGGAAAGGGGCTCTCATTGACAACAAAATAGGTGGTAGTAGCAAGGTAACCGTAGGAAAACCTACTACTGGATCAAATCCCATTTTTTCTTAGATAAGGTGTTACATTGGCAGCCTTCAACATATAAATCTTCATAAGAATAATTACATATATTATAAAATGACTATAGGATCGACACTACCTCAATTCACCATGTTAACCCTATACAGAAGGTTGTTTTTCCGTACCAGCTTCTTCTACCGATACCACAATTGAAGCACCTAAAGGAGAATGTGGATGTAAGTCCCTTTAGATTTGAACCACTTTGTTGGGCCTATTGTAAGATGGAACATGTGATCCCATATCGTCGGTATGTAACTTCCTATGCCATATGTATTGAGGTTCCTCGGGAGACTTGGTCAAAGTCCACTAAAAATAGTAAGCTATTAAGCTATATAGACATTGGTTGAATTGAATCCCTCGTGGAGTGTTTTAATTAGGATTTCTTCGTAGCGAGAAAGGAGGACCACCCTCATCTTGCATGAGAGAGAGGATTTTTCTTATCGCTAGCATCTGTTAACCCACGACATGGTGAAGGAATTGTTGGTTGATCCGCTAGCCTGAAGTTTGCTTTAATCCCAATGAATGGTGAAATGCTTTGCTCCCATCCTTCCTCTAGAAGGGATATTGATCCTTTCACTCCCTTCTCTTTCCATAGCTTTATAGCAAGGATATATTGCCCTTCCTCCAAAGATAATGCCAGGTTCACATAGTCGAATTTACCATCTAGTGAAGTCCTATCACCCTGACCTACCTATTTTTATTTCCTTCAAATGGAGGGTTACTTAGCGGGTCCTATCACCCTGACCTACCTATATTTATTTCCTTCAAATGGAGGGTTACTTAGCGGTTTGAGGGTAGGTCTGTAACATCCCAAAAATT
The DNA here is from genome assembly GCA_027924585.1 of Larix kaempferi. Taxonomy (NCBI): domain Eukaryota; kingdom Viridiplantae; phylum Streptophyta; class Pinopsida; order Pinales; family Pinaceae; genus Larix; species Larix kaempferi. The sequence goes on along the minus strand of BSBM01000370.1, from coordinate 25,727,422 downwards.
CGTAAAAATTTAAAATTTTCTAAGTGGCCTTTTAGTCATTAAATGCTATGCGGAAGTAAGAGTTTTCAAAATTTATTTTTACTATATAGTTAAATACGACATTAAAACTTCTTCGTAGATTTTCATTAATTATTAATTGTCTTGTCGCCCATTAAATAGATAGTTTCGAAACACTTAAGTTCAGAATCGTTTTAATTGTGTGTCGTAACGACATTTAACTAACTCTATAATCCTACGTAAGATTGATATAATACTGCCTAGTTTGTCGTGTTACACTTACAGAATTTCCATAAGTATCAGTGTATGTTATATTAACCTCATTTGGCCCTAGCATTCAAGGTATCGACATTTATTTAATCTGTTCTATGTTGCTAGTACTATTGTGGTTCCATTTATACTTATGTATATAGGCATGAGTCAAGATCTATTTGAGAAGTTGTGTTATTGTTTCACATTAATATGTCTTACGACGTATTTAAATCCATTTGTACTTACTTTAGCTTATAAAATGTATGTTGAGTTTTTCACCTTATAAATTGGTAGATACGACTTCCAAAGCTTCACAAGAGACATTCTGGTGTAAGCTTGGGACTTACTTAGCTTAAATGCTAATGCATGAAATCCTTCTATCATGTTCTAGGTTACAGGTTTATCTTGGCAAGTGTTAGATAGTTTGCATGCTTTAAGTTCATCTTCCAAGGCAAAGGATGCGTACCAAGGATCATTAAATTTTAAGTTGGAAAGTACTAGTGTTGATTATGTTTTAGCCTACTCCATGCTTGAAATCCTAGACTTATACAATAACGTGTTCACTATAATGTTATGGTTTATTAGAATGTAGGCGCACCAACTATATGCTATACATATCGTGGTGGCTCAATGTTCATCAAGGTTGACATTTATAAACTATGTAATATGTAAAAGTGTGGGTCATAATTGAAAGGAAGCTAGGATTATTAATTTAAGGATCATGCATACCAACTAAAGACTATATGCAAAGTGCGGATTGTAAAACAAGGTCAAACTAATTGATTCTACGTATACTTTGCAATCATAAACTATAGGGTGATGGGTTTATATTTTGGTTGGTGGATGACAAGGCTTGGAATTTAATGCCTTCATGTGATCGACATTAATGATGTCTCGGGTAATCAAAACCCTTCCGCGAAGCTTCAGGGTTTGGTCATTGGGCATTTTGTTGGGTCTGTGTGGTGTTGGAGAGTTGAGCTTCTCCTCCTCTCGGCCACCATGGTTACTGGCACCACTCCGCGAATTGGCTGTAACTGAAGAGGTGTCAGTCGTGGGTCTTTATGGTGACATGAGTTCACCTACTTGGTTCTTTCCATCACGAGTTCGAAACCTTGCAAGGTATCAATATTTTCAACGCTCCATTCTTTAAATGTTTACAGTTAAGATTTGATTTTGATAATTTTAGGTATTCATCCTTTAACCCTCTTTTGGTTTCAATGGCAGGAGACAGTTTGTGGCCTTCGGGATGGCACAATGAGAGAAGTGCCTGGTTCCTGTGGACTGTGAGTCTGGGTAAGTCTCAGGATCATTCCAAGATGCCTCTGTCATCATTTTTAAGGGTTTTAAAGTTGGTCTCGTCGTTCTTCAGTGTGGACTGAGTTTTAAAAGGGGTATGAAGTGTTAAAGTAATGTTGTTGCAGTAGAAAGATTTTTCCTCGGCACTCCCTAGTTAGGTTTCACCTGTCAAGTTAGTGTATCGGTCTTTTGATACTATGGTTTCCAATTTGGTTTCTTTAAGCAGCTGGAATGCAATTGTAAAGTTTCTTTATAATAAAGAGATTCACTTATTTTCTTAAATTTTACTCTCTGCGTTGAAAATGTGGAGCTATGTTCTCGCCTCTGTCAATTTTTCAAGTACAAAAGGTCTTATAAAATGTTATCTCAGTAATGAATGCTATCGGGCTTGAACCCTACCCTTGTTTTCGATAATTATAAAATGTTTAAAATGAATTTTTATGTAGCTCAAAATTGTGGGTTCAATGTTCATTACCTTTGATTTCGAGGTCGTCGGCCTTGAGCCTAGCACTGTTGTGAGTTTATGTTTGGTAATTTGTTAAGCATTACGTTCAACGTAAGGGTGAGTTGTCCAAATGGAGACTCAAACCCTCGATTCTCCTTGAACCCTGTGTATTGTTTAAACGTAGGAAGATGGTCGTTTATTAAATGTTTTATTACTATTTAAGAATGTGGGTTTTGATAGATCCTTCGGATGAACCTATACAGGTCTCAATCCCGAAATTGATTGTTTTCTTTAAAATCTTTATGTGTTAAAGGCCGACCTAGGTGTGCCTCTTATCATGGCTCAAACCCATGGCCTAAGGCGTTGGTCATGATAAAATTATCATTGTGTTAGACAAACTTGTATTGCCTTTTTTTTTTGTAAGTTGCATAAAAGATTATATTATAGTACAAAAAATATTACAGTCATCAGGTGAGGCTGAATATAACATTCTAGCGCTGCTGAAGGTGCCAATATTACAAAAAGAGTGTTGTAAAACAAGCCTAGAGGCTGAGGCTAGATAGCCACCGATCGGGAAAGACATAAACTGAGAGTAACTCTGTACTAGGTAGATATAACAAAAACAAGAAAGCAAAGTAACAAAACCGGGAGTGCAGTGCTCAACACAAGTCACGTCAAGAGCTAGCTTTTGTGCCTTTGGAGTCACGGATGTCCTCAGAGATTGGGCAGGGGGCGAAGAAGTCATCTGTCCATTGCTGCTCCGGGAGCTTGATGGGCAGAGGCTCGACTTTGCACGAGAGAATCACGTCCATCTCATCCTTGCAAATGCGGTTGTACTGGACAACTGCAATAGTAGAGGGAATCGGAAAAGAAGTCCCAGGTGGGGAGGCACCTTGAACCACAACCGCAGCAAGGGAGTTAAGTCCGGAGGTTTGTCCGAGAGCAGGAGCGACATCCTCTGAGACAATGAGGCCCATTGAATCATGTAACGAGTTGTCGGCCGCCTGCGCAACCGCTTCAGAGTCAGCACCTTTTTTATGAACAGCAGTCTCCTCCCCGGAACCTGCAATTGGACCTTCCAGACCGACTCCTATGGGTTGAGCCTGATGAGGAAACAAGGAGTAGCGGTGACCTGTGAGGCTGGCTTCCAAGGCAACAAGAATTCCATCCAAATGGGCCATGTTGGACCTTGTGTCCATGATGGCCATCTTAGCCAAGTTCCAGTTAGTGAGCATCTCTTCCACCAAAGTACCAATCAATTTTTAAGGAGCCAATAATGATTCACCTGAGTTCCAGGGTTGCCGAAGACAAGGATCTCTGCAACATTTCTTGATTCCCAATCGTCCACCAGGCGGCGGATCGGCATGGAGATGTTATCCTTGTATCCAATGTTTGCAAGGATCTCCTTCTCCATAGACACCGCTTTGCCTGTGCCCTGTTCAGAGCCACGCCTAGAGGTGTCGCACGTGTGTTTCATGGTGTTTTGGATATTTCACAGGGGAATTGCACAGGGGCCGAACTTTCTGTAGAGGAGGCGGAGAGCAAATAGCGTAGACGGGTAATGAACGCAGGAGGATGAACATGGAGCTTCATATCCTGGAGGAGGGCTCTGGGAGGGAGGGGAGTCACATGAGAGGGAGTAATGGTGAAGTGAAACCAGCAAAGGCGAGAGGACGTAGGGAGCTGGTCCAGCGTTAATGCCACCCACTAGGCCATGTGGGCGAGGAGAGATGGAGCGTGCGAGAAGGCCAGCTGGGGTGTGGTCATATCCGGAGTAAATCCAGTGTCTCGGGAGGATCCCGGCCTAGGAGCTGGTGCAGGGGGGAGGTGGCGTGTCCACTCCAAATTTTCTGCTGGCGGTTAATACATCACCCGGATCCGGGAGAACTTGTATTTCCTTGAGTTCTGGGAATGTTATGCATTAACCCTTGAGATAAAACAAATAGTTGGATTCTTACTGTATACTTACATGGTTTTGTAATAGTGTTAGTATAGTGATTCGATTCTTGGTTTAATCGACTTATTCATTTTACAAAATATTTGATTGGCATCAACAGTTGTTAGATATATATATACACTAGGTGGGAATAAATGTGTTAATATTGTATGTTGATACTTGGTATTCTTAAATGGTACATTCTTGATGTATTTCGCACAGTTTGCAAACCCGGTTTGTTATATCGTTCTACATACAATATAAGATATTTTTAGATATAGACTTTGTTTAATATTTATTTAGTATAGTAAATGTTCGAATGATTTACTAGTAGATAATAACTCTGTGTATAAACTATCTATAAACTAAGCATATGAAAACCTAGGGTTTTTATGAATTCTGTATAATATATAAAGTGGATTTTGATAATGAAAATGTAATTCTATAGGTCTCGAATTATAATACTAAGGTTGATATCTGAGTTCTCTTTGTGATCTAGTATTTCGACTTATGAGAAAAGTAGTGCGTGCATAGATAGATGCTTTTGTTTACATTCTGTAAGAAACCTTAAATAATCCTGCTATTTGTTTTATAAAAGACAAGCATAAATTATGTTTATAAATTTAATTTGACAGTATGAAATAATGAGGGTACAAAACCTGGAAATAATATAATATGCAGTATGGATATTATGTGCTACAAGAGTAGTATTTCATAAGAGTCTTATTTTATTTGAGGTATAAACCCTTCTACTATTTTCAAATCGTATGCTTAAAGTTAATTAAACACTTCATATACTAGAGTACATCGTCTATGACGAAAGGAAAAATGCAGGAAGGGATTTTATTCATTCATCTATATCATCTTATTCATTCATCCAATCTATAGAAAATTATTTTATCTGATCAGAAACAGTCATTAAAAAGCTAACTGATATCCTAGAAAAATATAGGAAAAAACTGTGGTGACATATCAAACAGTTTTTCAGAATAAATTTAACAGTTCAGAAAAGAAATGAAATATAACAAGTAGAACCTGATAACTTGATAGGGTGGATAAACACCCAAAGAGGCATGTTCCTCCCAACCTTCTCCAAAAGCATCCAAATCACTTGCTCCCTTGGACCCCCATGCTTGTTTACTGAACCACTAGGAAGAAGTCTATGTGTAGAAGCAAGGCACTCAGGTTGTACTTCAGCAATCAATGGAGACTTGCATACACCTCACATATGTACTTCAGCAATCAATGGAGACTTGCATACACCTCACATATGTACTTCAGCAATCAATGGAGACTTGCATACGTATCAAAACTCTGCTCTCAACAGGAAACCTCTGCACTCAGCAGGAATAAGACAGTCTTACTCTACAGCTCAAAACATAGCTTCCCCTCATCGAATCTCTTGTGTGCAATTCCCAGCAAAACCACAAGGTAAATTTTCTCGTCAGAAAAAGTGTGAGCCTATGCTCAAATTCAATGGCTTATAAAAGATGCCTAGGTATTTTGGTGGTTAGTTTTCAATAAATGATCCATAAGCTCCAGTTCCATATTCCAGGGAACTTGATCACAAAATAAGGGAGTTGTCCCATAACAACAGCTAGTTACTGAGTTCAGATGTTGCCACTTGTCCATTGCCTTCTACCCTAGATTCCATTCCTCCTAGTGGGTCAGTAAAAAATCTTTCAACAGTCTCTTTGGGTGAGTGTCTCCTATTTTAATTTATTAAATAATAATATTATTCATTTACGGTCATCCTTGACACTTGGTTAAATATAAAACTTTACAATAAAAGTTAAGGTAATGTTTTTCCATAAACATAAAATGTCTCAAGTATTGGGTATGCTACAAAGTCTACCGGTATCCATTCCTATAAATCGACTATAAGTTCAATAATACCCCATGGTAAAGCTTTGCAGGTAAACCCCCATGCCACAATGGTTGTTGAGTTGAGCGTAGTCCAAAGGGTAGGGCTCTTAAAGAACGATTTGAGTTCTCTATCAGATAGGCCCGACAGCCTTACATAGATTTATGAGATAGCCTTACATCGATTTATGATATGTATTTGACTTATAGGTTTCCTAACGCTTTGTCTACCACTGAGCCATTCAATCTACATAATGACACTTCACCTTCGTATTATCACGATTCTAGTTCTTGTGAGCCTGCTTTCAAGCCTTTAGATTCACCTTCTCATTATTTTAAGCCTTCTTATGTACTCGCTTTTCGGTCCACTGGTCCATACTCTTATCTCCCTTCCCTTTTTAGTGAAACCTCTAAGACCTCCTAGTAGCCTTCGAAGCCTTACGATCAGCCTTTGAATGAGCCTGAGAGTGACTCTTTGCATCCTGGCAAGAGGAACCCTTATTCAATGTAGTCTAAGTGGCACTATTTTATTTTTATGATTAGTAGTCAACGAGGTAGATCTAGTTTCCTACTTTTTCTAATTCCCCTTCAAATTGTTATACATATACGTATGCTTTAGAGAGTATGTCCGTCTTATGATACTGCTTTTTAAACTTGCGATGCTTACGCTTTGTATACACCTTCTACTTCAGCTTTTACTTTGTAACCTGAGACATGCACCTTATTTCCATCCCACTTAATCTACTTTTCATCCTTGTGATTCCTTTCCCATCTTTGCAACCTTCAGACGAGACCTATGAGACTCACACTTCTGACCCCCTTTCGGTTCAATTGATTAGTAGTATAGACTTGCAAGTTGTAACACAAGTAGTACCCACAACACAGAGAAGCCTTATGCATCATATATGTGGTCTAGGTCATCGACATAGAATAGTTATTGGGATTCGGAGTCGCACTACTAGTAGTAGTAGTGAAAGTAAGAGGGACACACAGTGAAGGCTCAGGGTATTTGAAAGCTAAAAGATACACAAAGTATTTTACCATGGGCTTGAATAACGGCTCTGTGAAGGGATCGAATAGGGCGTTTCAAGGGGTGTACCTTATAAGGTCAACACGAATGGGTACCTAGATTTTTCAAAGACTGGCTACCCAAAGGACACATCGTCGATGAATAGTTACTGCAAGTCTTATCCAACCTACCACCCATAAGACAATAAGGGGGTTACAATTCTTATCTAACTCCTCTAACGGGCAATAAGAAGTGGCTCAAGTCACTCTACCTCGAGCTATCAATCTCATTGTGTGTGTTATATAGTAATGTGGCTAACATGGGACATAAGACCACGGGGTATAACAAAATACGGTTGTGACACATACAAATATATGGCTATACGAATAATCGCTAGTCGAATGCAGCTCAGTCGGACACTTGTAAACATCCAAAAGTGTTGCACCTACCAGTTGATATTGTTATCGTAAGTAAAGAGAGAAGCATAATCAAAATAATCATAAGCAAAAGAATAAGGTTACTTATCATTATTTTACTAGTTAGTTGTATAGTAAGTATCTGAAGGGTAAGTCTCTGGCTTTCCCTAAGCCTTGGAGACCTTTGGCTGGGAAACTTGGGAACCTTCAGGATTCTGAGAATGGACTCACTTTTGTAAGCCAATAATGCAAGTTCAAGAAAAATCTTTCTAGGGTTTTGTTGTTTTTTGCATATCTTCATTGTTTTAGTGCTATGGAGAATTATACATGTGTTTGGTTGCTTGTTAGTAAGGTTTTAGTAGATTGTTTGTGATATTGCTATCCAGACCCACAATGAGTAGTGTATGTTTGGAAAGAGACGGTGTTATCCCCTTTTGAATGAGATGATATGCATAGTGGAGACGATGGCTTTGTTGAATTCTCCTGGTTGCGGTGCCAAAGTTTCAATGGTTGGGTACCCACGCCCTCGTTGACCAATTTAGATGCATAATAGCGAACATAGGAGTCCTTGCAATGCAAGCTATTGAACTTGTGATGAGAGTTACTGTGGCCCTAATGTGGTCTGTGAACGGGGGTAAGTGGATGCATAAAAATGGGTCGTTTTTTTTTTCCATTTGGCTGAGTTAAATATGGTTGGACCCTAGGTTTTTTGCCACTTAGCCCACCTAAACATGGTAAGTAGACGCCTAGGTTTGAGATAGTGCAAATAAAATAAGTCCATATCCCCTCGGGTTGAGAATGGATTCACTTTTGATATCTTAGTTGAACATCACTGGCAAAATTTTCATCGCATGCCCGTCTGAAATCACTACTCTGAAACACTCTCAATTGTTTTTTCTATATGTGAAGAGAAATCACTAAGCCATAATTCTTTGTGCTATATGTGAAAAGAAATCACTAAGCCATAAATCACAAAGATTTTTTCGACAATTTTGTTTGAGTTTATTTTTTCTTTCCATAGAAAATAAAGTTTATTATATTACTTTTCAAGGATAATTTAGAATAAATTTTCATATGGATGCTCTTTCCATAATATTAGAATCCTAACTTAAGTCCGCAAAATGCCAAAATTGCTAGTAATTGGCCCCATGAGCCATGAAAATGTGACTATTAGGAATTTAGAAATCCATTAGAAACCTAACTCAATGTTAATCTTCCACACAGAGTTATTAACCCCAAAAACAAAAATGCCATTTGTGTTTTGCTTCTAAACAAGTGCCTGAATGGTTTTCAACATATATCCATTGTTCTCCTTGTTTATCATATATCCATTTAGGTAATTTGTTAGGTCAAGCTTGATGCATTATACTTATAGTTATGTATGAATGGTCCTATGATAAACACTCATCCAAATCACTTAACTTAGATCACTCATTCATATGATTTCTTTTCTTATTGGTGTTTGACGGACATGGCATCTAGACAAAATTTACACCTCAAGAAATTCGATCCCTCTTGGTTCACACCCCAAGAAATTTGATCCCTCTTGGTTCTTGATAGAAATGGATCTATGTTGATTTCAATTTCTGTGGACCTATGCTGGTTTTAATTTTAGACATGGATTTTTTTAATTTATTTTTTATTTTTGGTAAACAACACCTCCCCCACACTCATCTATAGAGGCTACTCTTTGTGTAATGATTTTCTATTATTTGGAAAATGCTATGTTATTAGCTTACTCAATTAATTTGATATTTTGTTATTGTCATTATTATAATAATTCATTGCAACGACAGTGGCGAGGTGCTCTAGAGGTTCTCTAGAGTAAAGTATGAGGGAGATGTTGTCACATTAAGTTAAGTATAACATTACCAAAAATAAAAAGTAATTAAAAAAGTTCATGTCAACGCATAACTTATTAAAAATAAAATATAATTAAAAAAAATCCATGTGTACTCATTAAAAAAAATAAAACTAACATACATCCATATTTACCAAAATGGATCTAACGTGTAAATCTTAAATCTTAAAATCATTACGATGGTTTAATTAATTCAGTATAAAAAAAATAAATGGAAAAACATTTCATATTTAAAAATTTATATAAAAAACTATAATTTTTATTATTATGCATTTTTTAAGGTTTTAAATTACTATATTTAAAAATAATTATAATAAAAAACTAGCATTACTGTATTAATATTGATGAAAATGGAGCCCACGATTATAAATTTAAATGAATATTACCATGCAATACGACTTTCTGTTTTTCAGTTTGTAAAACAGTTGGAATATTTTAGTTTTCAAAGTACAATCCTGTCCCTATCTAATCAGGGAATTAAGAAAAATTTAATGCATAAGAAAAATTTAATGCATGGCTTGTACTTGTAGAAAAAATGGAATATACGTGTACCTATTTGTAATATTAAAAAAACTTAATTAATCCCGACCCTTCAATTATATGATGATTTTCCACAGTAATGGAATCATTTGTAAGATTTAAAACCTTAACTCATCATGACCCTTCAACTCTCTGAACTAAATCATCCAGACTCTTCATTTCTATGGATATTGCTTATGTCTCCACTCCAAGCGCAAAAATACTTACCAGATTGCAATGCAGGAGGCCTAATTATGGCCTAGTTGGCGTTGATTCCCTTTGTTGGTCCCTTTGATTTTTCTTCTGTATTGGATGCAAAAGTCCAATTCCAATGACCACCTGCATGGCGTCAACAATGGCCATCCCCCGTATTCCTCGACGTAGCCAACCCATGCTTTCCCACGCCGAACAACTGCCCAAACCATTCAAGGCGCGAATCCCCAAGTCGATCACCGCGCACGCAATTAATCTCTACCGAAGCACATGGGTTCTTGCAATCCTTCCGCTCCTTCCTTCCATCATTGAAATTAAAGTGAGACCACCTATATTCAAATTCCATGGTTTCCTTGGCCGACTGAATCTAATGCCAATTGGGGCACATATAAAACCCCCCATGGGACGCTAGAATTTCATATCGCACCGTTTTAGGCCCCCTGTTTATCCAAGGTTGTGCTTTCTTATGCTCTGGTTTGGCATAGCCTGCGACCCCGGTGCTTTGGGAAGGCAGCTCTCTGAGACACTCTCTGCCTTCATAGAGTGCCCAATTGCCAATTGGGTATTGTTATTATTACTCTAATATGTCTAGGAAGAGGCTTATGGATGAGAGCATTTCATGGGAAGAAGCGGTCAAGAGAATGGAAATGAAGTACGCTTCTCTGAAAGAGAATTACAAGGTGGTCCAACGGGTATGCATGTTTTGTGTATGGGCAATTGAGTCTACATTGAAAATCCAAATTCTGATTGATTTCTGTTTTGTTTCAGGACAGGGTATTCTGATTGATTGATTTATATGTATTTTTTTGTCTTTTCAATGTGTTTCAGCGTTACAGGGCGTTGAAACAAAAAAGTGGGAGAAGCAACGATAAAAAGAAATGGTTGCAGGTACAAATCAGGTTAGTGGGTCTTTTGCTTTGATTGTATTTTTCATGTGTTCTCTACTATTGTGAAGTGGCAGGGCAACTATTGATATAGTGCAGAACATCAATGAATATGAGTTTCAAAGCATTTTTTGGGGTGGTTTCTCTGTTGCTGTGACTGAAGATGTCAAGAAACAGTATGTTGTTACTGAAAATTGTTTGTGCTTTAGTTTTAGAAATTATGGTTTTCTATAACATCATGGTGTTTTAGTGAAGGGAAAGTATTGAATGCAGACTGAATTTTGCATTTTATTTTTTGGAGCATTAGGCTTTGGAGTGAGGTCTTTAGTCTTTTAAATTTACCCTCACCATGTAAGCAGAAATGGACTAATGGATTTTTATCATTGCCCTCCCTGCCAACACCCTTTTCTTTCAGTAACTGTGGTGGATCTGTAGTAGAGGGTGATTTAAAGAGTGTCCATGGTCATTGAAATCATTACATGCAAAATCATTGGCAGGCATGCATGCATGCAGTGGTGGATTGATGGGCAAAAAGTCTTTCAGTTTTCTTTCATGGATGTTTTTTTGACAATCGATTTAAGGTTTTTTAAATGTTTCTCAATCAAATGAAAAATAATGCTGGAATTTCAGATTTCTGCAGCGCAAATACCAAATCTTTACAGAAAAGGATCACGAGAAGCATGCTGCAGACAAGCCTGCAAGACATGAATTGACTGGGCTGCAACCATTGATGTCAACAACTCACCATACCTACCCTGAAATGGTTGTCACACATGCTCTTGAACAAGCTAACAAGAAGAGAGATCTTGAAAATAATGGGTTGGTCAGTGCTCAAAAGCCATCTAAAGTTAAAGATGGCCGAAAAAAGAAAATCAAAGCAGATCTATTGGTATCCCCAGAATACGGTGATAAAAGCATTACCATCTCCAAAATACCCAATGAACCAGCTGAAGCGCTGGCTATTGAAGACAAGTCTGGAAGACATGAATTGACTGGGATGCAGACATTTTCGTCAACATATGACCGTCCCTTACCTGAAATGGTGAGAGTTGACTTAAAAATATACATCTAATTTTTTAACACAACATTTTGATTTAACTTCGTTGACGAGAATGCGATGCTAACTGTTTTAGTTCTCTTATGTTGATATGTTCAGACTGCAGTAACTAACAATAAGAGACGTCTTGAAAATAATGCACTAACTAGAGTGCAGAAGCCATCTAATGTTAAAGACGGCAGAAATAGGAAAATCAAAGCAGATCCATTGGTATCCCCAGAATTTGTTGCAAGAAATATTTCCATTTCTGGAAGACCCAACGAACCAACAAAAGCACTAGCTATTCAAGGGGAAACTTCAAGATATCAATTAATTGGGATGCAGCCTTTGCTGCCAACAGATGACTGTATAGTAAGACTTCATGCAATGTTGCAAACATATTTATCTAATTCTTCAAGACAGTCTTTATATCTGTTGATTGGAATAAGATGCTAACTTTTTTAGTCTCTTATGTTCTATGTTCAGACTATACCACAGCCTTCAGATGTGGGGATACTGACAGCTCTCCCAATGCCTCATAGGTCATTGGCCACACCTAATGTTGAAGATATGGGGATACTGACAGCTCTCCCAGTGCCTCACAGGTCATTGGCCACACCTAATGTTGAAGATATGGGGATACTGACAGCTCTCCCAGTGCTTCATAGGTCATTGGCCACACCTAATGTTGAAAATATGGGGATACTGACAGCTGTCCCAGTGCCTCATAGGTCATTGGCCACACCTAATGTTGAAGATGGGCTTGCAAGACGTGAATCGTTGCAGCTATTTCCGTCATCAGATGCTTGTAGCTCGGCTGAAATGGTTTGACTACATGAAAATTTATTTTCTATTTAATTAACACAACTTTTATTTCTGTTGACTGAAATGTGATGCTAACTGTTTATTCTCTTATGTTGATATGTTCAGACTAAACGACAGCGTTCAAATATAAGGACGATGTCTGCTATTACAATGCTTAAGAGTTTATTGGCCACACAACCTGCAAGACATGAATCGACAGAATTGCAGCTATTTCCGCCATCAGATGCCTGTACATCAACTGAAATAGTAAGACTACATGCAAACATATTTATCTATTTAATTAACACGGCTTTTATTTCTGTTGACTGAAATATGATGCCAACTATTTTATTCTCTTAATATGTTCAGACTGGACTACAGCGTTCAGCTACAAGGACGATGCCTGCTATTGCAAATCTTCAGAGTTCAATGGTCACACCTGTTGTCAAACCAGCCATCAGTGACCAGAAGCCATCTAAAGTTAAAGGCAGCCAAAGGAAGAAAATCAAAGACAATTCACAAAAGCCCATCTCACTTTCATAGGAAAGGGGCGTGGAAAGTTTTTGGGACAATTAATAGTACAAGCGATGCTATTTTTATCAACCCTGATTCCATCAATCTGTTTTTTTCGAGCAGCTTCAAGGCTCTCCAAGGGAATTCTTTGGGAGATTATGGAGTTATGGAGAATCCTGTTTAACATCAGTAATCTTTTATTCAGTTCTCAGAGCTGTACATAATTCATCCATATTGTTCTGCTTATTTGTGCTGAAAGAACTGTATAATGAGAATTCTTTTGAAAACAAAGATCTCTTTGAGCTAAAATCTAAGTGCCTTTGTATTCTTCTACCCTCAAACTAGATTGTATTTTAATTTCATCAATCTGTTTCTTTACTGTAGCAGGGCATTCTAAATTGTACCTTATTGTTTTTGTATACATGTTTCTCATTCAAATTAGCAGCAGAGGACATAAATAGTCATCAATGAATGGCAGAATCTATCCTTGATAAGTAAGTTACATAAACTGGAAAGCTAGAAAAATTGACTAGTGTTTTTCCTGTGACTGCAAATGTACATGAAATATGGAATTAGCACTTCCAAAGGGAAAGAAGTATTTATTTATAGATTCCATTTTTTTGGATCGATAACCTATGTTCTGTAACCCCCCGCATGGACATTGTATTGTGATCTTCCAAAGTTGAGTAGATGTAATGAGATGCCTTCTTCAACTGTAGGTTTGGCCCAGTTTGCCTTATAGGTATCGTTAGGGTTAGGTTCCATATTTGTCTAGGAGTTCAACTGTTACTCTAATGAACTTGTTGTTTTGCAGAACTTGATCACATAAAGGAAATCAACTGTTACTGTAATGAACTTGTTGTTTTGCAGAACTTGATCACATAAAGGAAATTATGTATTCATAAAGGAATATTTTTAATTAAGCGAAGAATTTGTTAGTGGGACGATCATTTTCTTTTGGAAACACAGTGCACGTTTTGAAAACATGAGATATTTGGTGTAATGTATTCACTGAATGCTCAAATGAATCAGTATACTCTAAACTAATCGTCTTATCAACCCCTATATTTAGCTTTGTTCCTATCAGAGATTTATTTGTGTAATAAAAATGTTTTAAGATTTATAATTTTTAATTTATTCAATAGAATCACACACATAATAACTCTAAGGGTAAGATGCCATGGCAAATTAACAGTAAGGTTTTAGCTTTGTTCCTATCAGAGATTTATTTGTGTAATAAACATGTTTTAAGATTTACAATTTTTAATTTATTCAATAGAATCACACACATAATAACTCTAAGGGTAGGATGCAATGGCAAATTAACAATAAGGTTTTTCGGGGACTGTTATAAGAGAGAGTATTAAGGTGAAATGAAATTTAATTATGATGATTGACATAAAAGATATTATATAAAGAATAATTGTAAATATAATACTAAACATTAAAACTATAGGTAATGCATTAGAAAGGGTAGATGTTATATAAAGAATAATTGCAAATATAATATTAATAAAAATTAAAATCATAATTAATCCCTTAGAAAGGGTAGGAAGGGTGAATAAGTAGAAAAATAAGTTTTTAAAATGTTATATTAAACTATGTCGAATACTTTGAGCAAGGCTTTAAGGTTTTAAAGCCTTGAGGATTAGTTTAAGTTAAGGTTCAACTTTTTTTTATCTTTTTGGGGTTAGGTTCCGTAATTAAGAATTATGGAGAAGTGCTAAGAATAAATCATGGAGAAGTACTAGGAGGGGAGAAGTAGTAAAAGGGTTTGGGGTTAGGCTCTGTAATTAGGAATCATTGTGAAGTACTAGGAATGAATTATGGAGAACTACCAGAGGAATCATGAAGTACTAGGAATGAATCATGGCGAAAGCTAAGCATTGAGCTGCAGAGCATTAAATGCTGCAGCTCCGTGCTTAGGGTCCATTGGATCGGGAGACTCTCTCCCGATCCAATGGACCCTAAGCACGGAGCTGCAGCATTTAATGCTCTGCAGCTCAATGCTTAGCTTTCGCCGTGCAATCATGGAGAAGTACTAAGTGGGGAAAAGTATTGGGAATGAAGTACTAGGAAGGAATCATGGAGAAGTACTAAGTGGGGAAAAGAATTGGGAATTAAGTACTAGGAAGGAATCATGGAGAAGTACTAAGTGGGGAAAAGTACTAGGAAGGTTTTCAAAGAAGTACTAGGAAGGATTTGGGTGAAATTATCTTTCGAAAAGAGCTTTAAAGCTTTAAAAAGTTCTTGCTTTATGGATAAATATTTTGAGGTTATATTTTTAAAAGGATTTATCCATTATAAGATAAATTATCATAACTTATTCATTTTCTTATTTAAAACCTTTTAAGGTGATGGATAATTCATTTAGAATTAATTTATAGTCAAAATATTTATGGAAGTTATTAAACCATTGTAAAAAGTAAAATAAAAATATATTTTAAGATTTTAGAAATCATATCTTTTGTGATTTTAATATCATTAGAATGAATAATGTATATGTTTTTAAATACCCGCAAAATGGATTCAAATTTTAAAAAGCACATCACTTACTATTCTTTTTTGTAATGCTCGTACCCAAGGAGTTTCGAACCGGTGACCTTACGTAAGGAGTGCCTTAACAGTACACCCATTCACCATCTATTCTATGCCTCGTGGGCACATCTCTTACTATTTTAATATAAAGATGATAAAAGATTTAACTATCATGTGTAACCCCTTGAATACATAAAATGAATTCAACATCCTTGAATATCATCATTTGAAATTTACAATTTCATCAATCAAAAAATAATTCTCCCTAGATTTTAGGGTAAAAAAGCTTGATTTTTTGTCGAAAAATGATCCCATTCATAAAATATTTTTTCAACACCATTCATAAAAATATTCATAAAATATTCATAAAAATGATGTCCATAAGAGGATAGACATTGAAAAGTTGCATTCAACACTTTCCCTTTCCATGACCTTTTCCATGTTGTGGGTTTTAGGGTTTCTTAAGGTCATGGTGTTGGACATCGTGTTGTCATTGATGTCAAACTAGCTTATGTTGAGGTCATCATTGTGGGCTAGTTTGAGGGTACTTGTTGAGGATGTGTGAGGAAGTTTAGACCAGATTTGAAGGTCGTTGGAAGCAACTCGAGACCCCATGTAGACCCAGGGAATGGGTAGGTGTGCCCATTTTGTGTTTTAGAGCGGACTTAATTCAAGGAGCATATCACTAAGGATGGAAAGGCACTTTGTCTAATATACACCTTGTGTTGGGACAGTCATTAATAGTCGTAAGACACCTTATAGAACCAATGCTTGTAGTGGAATCCCTTGCATTGATAGAATCAATTGAATGATGAAAAGAGCCCTTGAAGATGCCTTGATGAAGCATTTAAGAGCCCTTGAAGTTACCTTGAAGAATCCCTTAAACAAATTAGTTATGTTGGCCCATGCAAAATTCATAATGCAGATTAGCAAGTCGGCCCCAAATAAATGTGAATTAAAAGGTACATGTTGGCCCAGTTAGGGAGCAAATGAAAGGTATAAATTTAAGGCCAAATGCCCTCATCTGGGTTGAATGGACGTACTGGAGATCTTTAAGGAATATGACCACCGAAGGAATAGGAGCAAAGGACCAACGAAGGAACAAAGAATGAATGCATTTTGATGTGGAGAATCTGAGGTAGTCTGAGGCAGACCAGGTTGCATGCCCTAAGATAAGGATGTAAGGTTTATGTCAAGTATTGTGTGGATACATTCTAGGCTTGTTTAAGTGCAAAGAAGGGATGTTAGTTGGTATTTATGTTAATCCATTGAATTTTGCAATGACTGGGTATTAGGTTTATCAAAAGGTTTGTAAATATGATTGTTTTGGGATGAGGACTATGTAAGAAGAGCTTAGATATGAGAGTCCTAAGACTATCTAATTGATGATTAATTGCTTATTGGAATGTGCACTAAGCCTGGACTAATAAGGAACATATGTTGATAGCATTCGTAAGTCAACATGGAACTGATAAGTAAACTTTATTGATGAACTGTAATAAGTATTGTTGAATACTTATGCACTGTTAAGATCAAATTTGGGGTACCTTGGTTGGATAATGAGTTAAGAAGGATTGAGGATCAAAGAATGCTATTGTTTGAGCAGACTTGGGACAGAAAGAGAGGATCATATTGTGGCTATCAGATAGTGACCAGCCTTGTAGCAAACCTCTTGATCATCCTGTGTGAAGAAGATTGAAGAGTGTTGGGACAACGGTATTGGAGCAAACTCTTTCCATCCTACCTAGAAGCAAATCACACACAAGTTGGACCTTGTGTCCAAAGGATTGTAGCCTCCTTCCTGTTGGAGCAGGAGAACAAGTAACTTGGAGCATCCTGTCATATGTTGCTGACAAACCCAGGGGGGTTGTTACCTCCATTGAGTTGTAACTCATAAACCTTGGAGATTGTTGTTTCCCCAAGTTCATGTTATCAAACTATAGTTTTATCAATAATATATTATTGATCTCCCATATACACCTTGTGTACTATTGTTTGATGAGCACTTATTGATGATATCTCTTGTACATGTTTATTGATGGATGCATGACTACAAATGTGTATGAACAAATAATTGGTTAACGTATTGAGAAAATAAATATAAATTGGCTAACTAGGCATGACACTGATTCAACTCCCGCCCCCTCTCAATGTCATTATGTGTTCAACAAATGATATCAGAGCCAGTTTCCTTCAGGAATACTCTAACCACTGGAAGGAAGATCGTTGTAGAACACATGGATTACTCAAGAAATGGAGCACCACTATTTGACAGGATAAATTACACAATATGGAGTATAATGATGAAGTTCTATCTACAAGCATTAGGATGCAGTGTTTGGGATTCAATCATTTTCGGTTATATTCCTTCGAAAGGAACACCAAAAACCGCTACTAAAAAGAAGTTGAAAAGGAACCATAAAATAGCAATGGAGACCATACTTGATGGACTATTAGATTCCATTAAAAGAAAAGTAGGACAACACACATTAGCAAAAGAGGTATGGAACAAACTGGATGATTTCTACTCAGCTGAGAAGATGACAGAATTCAATTCCATTGAATATCTGATGCAAGAGTTGAGCAACCATAAAGGTAAGAATCTTCATGAAAACTCGGTTTGCAATAAGTTAGAAAATGATGCTAGTTGTTCTTATGAGAATGAAGAAGATGAAGAAAGTATTGTGGACCTCAAGACTGAACTTATAGCAACACTAGAAGAGATTGATGACCTAAGACAGATTAACAAGAAGCAAATCGAAGAAATCAATGAAAAGATCCTAGTTAGAAGGAAGAGAAGATGATATTAGCAAACTAAAATATGAAGTTTCCTTCCTTACCCAAAAAATTGAAGGATGTATTACTCAAGTAAACTTGGAAAGCTAAGTAGTAAGTGCTCTTGATAGAGTCAATGAACTTCGAGTAGAAATTGATTTAATGGAACAATTCCTAGAAGAATCTAAAAGAGAAAAACTTGAAACTCATAAAGAAGCTGAAAGGACCATTGTTGATCTAAGAATTCAAGAAGAAGAAGCAAGGAAAAATGTTGAATATTTGACAAGACAACTCAAGGAAAAAGAAGAAATGTGTCAAGAATATAAGGTTGATATTGCCTCCTTAGAAAGTGAATTTGGTAAGACGACTACAATAAACCAGAAGCAATTCAAAGAAATCAATGTCATCAAGGGTCAGCTAGAAGAGTACTCTAAAAGAAATGAAGGGATAATTGTTGGTTCAAGGATTCAAGAAGAAAATACAAAAGAAGCCTTACAAGAAAAGGAAAAAGATTGCCAAAAGAAAGAACTTTAGATTCTTTCATTGAAAGAAGAATAGACAAACATAACCAACACCAAATTGAAATTCAAAAAGAGAATTGAAGCCTTGGATGATATTGTAAGTTATCAAAGATCATCATCTGACAAGTCCAGTCTTGGTGATGTCATTGAGACTGTATCAACTCCCCTATAGCACACAAGCAAAGAAAAGAATCATATTCACTTTGAGAACAACAAAAGAGCAAGCCAGAATATGTCCCAAAGGTCAAGGTCTTCATTGCTAGACAAAGTCAAGAAGAGTACACCATCAAGCTAGAATCAAGAATTCGGGTATGAAGCTCCATTTAATGGTTTATTTATTTTTATGCAATAATTTTGGTCATAAAGCCTTGAATTGTAAGCTCTATACAAGAATAAATTATACAAGAGCGAGATAAGATGTTGGAGATGCAATTCTGATGGACACACTGCAATATGTTGTTACATACGAAGATGCTACAACTGCAATGCTTTTGGTCACAAGGCTCAAGCCTATAGAAGTTCAAGAGTTCCATTAACAAGAAATAGTACCTCATATAATGACAAGAAAGTATATAACAAGGTTTGGAAGAGAAAAGATGGTGAAGAATTTTGTCAACTAGCTCGATGTAGTTAAGAGAGTGTTGTTATCAAGCAATGGAAGAAAGGGCATGCAAAAGTATGGAGAAGAAAATACGAAGTACAAAGACATGTGGATCAGATTGCTCAAGGCAATGAGAGAAAAATACTAGAAGAATTGTCTAAGAAGGATTGCGATGATAAATATCTTGCTTATGAAGTTGATCAGGCGAATGTAAGAGCTCCTACTGCACCAACTGAAGAAGAATGTTCTATGGTTTAGAATATTGATAATGAAGTTAATGCTGACAATGACCTACTAATAAGAAGGAAGGATGAAGGTATCGCATCATAAATTGGTGAAGTGCAAGGAAGAGTCTTAGAATATGTGGTCGATGGAATAATATAAGATCAGTTGGATCGAGATGTTTTCACACCTAGATACATGACAACTTAACGATGATGAAGGAAAACCAAGGGTTGTAAAAGGCATTCCAAAAAGTCAAAACCAAAATAACACCATGGAGAGTGAAATCAACATGAAAGGGGTAATCAACATTTTATTTTAATTGCATTCTGAGTTAACCTAGCACACAAATGATTTTTGATATCGAACAAAATTAGAGTCCAAATACTAGTAAATGAAAACTCAAAATTCATTTGGGAAATTATATAATGTATAGGTAAAAAGGTGACAATAGTTTCTGTTAGGCAGATTTCATCCATGTAGTTGAAGAAGTTCTGTAGGAAAGGTTGTCAATTGTATGCATCCCATGTTGTAAATAAAACCGAAAATGAAATTCCCAAGTTGGAGGATCATCATGTTTTGCAAGAATTCAGTGATGTGTTTCCTAATGAAGTGACAGGACTTCCTCCAAGGAGGGACATTAATTTCACAATTGATCTTGTGCGAGGAATTGCACCAGTGTCTAAGACACCTTACAAAATTAGTACAACATAATTATTAGAGCTGAAAATGCAATTGCAAGAATTGTTGGAAAATAAGTACATTCGGCCAAGTGTGTCTCCATGGGGAGAACCCATACTATTTGTCAAAAAGAAAGATGGAATACTCAGGTTGTGTATTGATTACATGCAGCTGGACAATGTTACGGTGAAGAACAAGTACCCATTGCTTCGAATTGATGAACTTTTTTATCAAATGAGAGGGGCAAATGTATTTTCAAAGATTGACTTGAGGTCAGGATACTATCGGGTAAGAATCAAGGAAGAAGATATTCACAAGACATCCTTCTGAACAATATATTAACACTATGAATTTGTGATGGTGCCATTTGGTCTCACTAATGCACCAGTTACATTCATGTCTCTCATGATTAGCAATTTCAGTAGGTATTTCGACAAGTTTGTCCTTATTTTTCTAGACGACATTCTTATTTACTCTAAGAATGAAGAAGAGCATGAACAACATTTGAGAATGGCCTTGCAATTTCTAAGGGAGCATAAGTTGTATACAAATCTAAGCAAATGTGATTTCTATAAAAATAAAATCCATTATTTGGGTCACATTATTTCAAAGGGAGGAATATCAGTGGATCCGGAAAAGATTGAATTCATTATAAATTGGCCAACTCCAAGGATTGTGACAGATGTGAGATATTGTATGGCTATTGTTGGCTATTATAGAAGGTTCATCGAAGGATTCTCCAAGGTTGCACCCCCAGTCACTTCTTTGCACAAGAAGAGCATAAAGCTTCCAGATGTTGAAGAATCTTCTCACAAGTGCTCCAATTCTGAAATTGCAAACCCAAAAAATGACTTTAATGTGGTGTGTCCAGATGCATGTAAACAAGGACTTGGAGGATTTGTGATGAAAAACAATCGTGTGGTGAGTTATCAGTCTAGCAAATTGAAATAGCATGAAAAGAATTATGCTACCCATGATTTGGAACTTGCAGCCATAGTGAATGCTTTAAAGATGTGGAGGCACTATTTAATAGGCAGACTTTTTCAGCTAAGGATAGACCACCATGGTCTGGAATATTTATTTGAGCAACCAATATTAAATGCCAAGCAAGCTAGATGGCTGGAATTTTTATGTGAATTTGATTTTGTGATCAAACACATAAAAGGGAAGGAAAATAATGTGGTTGATGCACTAAACATAAAGAAGCATGAAATGCATGTGGCGGCCATCAGTACTTTCGAAATAGATTTGAGGCAACAAATTGTTAATTATGTTGTTGAAGATGAATTATATGTGCAAATAAAAGCAAAAGATGATGGACTTCTTACCTATAAAAACATAATTTATGTTCCAAAATGTGGTACACTTGAGGAGAATTGTTATGGATGAAATCCATAAAATTACATATTTCGATCACCCGGGATACCAGAAAACAATTCCTACAGCCAGGAAACAATATTTTTGGTCGGGGATGAAGAAAGATATTGCTAAGTATATTTCAAGATGTATGAAATTCCAACAAGTGAAGGTTGAGCATCAACACCCACCAAGTTTATTGTAGCCTTTGCCAATTCTGGAATGGAAATGGGAAGTGATTTCCATGGACTTTATTACAGGGTTTCCAATGACCGTGAGACAACATTACTCCATCATGGTGGTGGTGGAAAAATTAACAAAGGAAACACATTTTATACCGGTTAAATCCACATATAAAATGGATGTCATTGCAAATATTTTCATGGAGGACATTTTCAAATTGCATGGGTTTCCTAATGAAATAATTTCAGAAAGGGATACGAAATTTACTACAAATTTTTGGAAAAGTCTTTTTGCAGATTTGGGTACACAACTGAAGTTTAGCATTGCCTACCATCCACAAACAAATGCACAAACAGAAAGGGTAAATCAGGTTCTTGAAGACATGTTTCACATGTCTGTGATGGATAAACCATCGAAGTGGGAAGGTTATGTACACCTGGTAGAGTTTGTATATAACAATGGACAACAAGCATTGTTGGGCATGAGTTCATTTGAAGCTTTGTATGGAAAAAAGTGCAGGAAACCAATGACTTGGGAAAATCAAGTGAACATAATTGTTCTTGGGCCATAATTACTTAAAGAAATGGAACTCGAGGTTGTGAAAATTTGATAGAATTTAACGGCAACCCACGATAGACAAAAAATCTATGCAAATAAGAACATAGTGCATAGGGAGTTTCATGTCGGGGATCATGTTTACCTTAGAGTGGGGCCAAGGAAGATTTCCTTAAAGCTCGGAAGTTGTGCCAAGATATCGTCGAGATATTGTGGACCATTTGAAGTGCTTGAAAGAATAGGACTAGTTGCATATAGAATTTCATTTCCTGCTAACACTAGAGTTCGTAATGTTTTTCATATTTCTTTGCTTAAGAAATATGTACATGATCCTAACCATGTGATTGATTGGGATGTGATCCAAGTGGAACCCGATGAAGAGTTCCAAACCGAGCCACTATGCATCATAGACAAGAAGGTAACAATGCTTTGGAATCGAGCCATTGGATAGGTAAAGGTGCAATGAGAACACTTTGGTCCCGATGAGGCTACATGGGAATTGGAGGATGCCATGAGAATGGCGTACCCATTTTTGTTCTGATTTTGAGAAAACACCGAGGACGGTGTTATTCCAAGGGGGAGTGATTGTAATACCCCTAGTTTTGACTTGGAATATATTTAATCAAAATTATGTAAATGATGTAAATATACTAGTATGGGTTCCTAGTGTGGAGCTCAAGGCCAAGGCCCAACTAGTGAATGGATAGGCATGTATGATGTAAATATTCCTATCTGGACCGCATGGTTGTATTATCATGTCAATTCGAATATATGTAAATATTATGTTGGAAAATAATAAAATGGTCCAAGATGGTTGTGTAAAGAGCACTAGAGGGGCTATGATTATGTTATGCAACCAAGTCCCAAATATAGCATAAAAATAGAATAAATAGACCATAAGAAAGTAATCCACGCCTCAATAATAAAGAACTGAGATGAATAACAATCCTCTTTGAGGGGGGAACCTCCTTACACAATGTAATAAGTACATAATACAAGACAAGATACAATGATGACTAAAATGAAAAGGTCTCATTCATGTATATAGGAGACAAAGGGGTACAATAACAACTAATAGACCCACTAATAAACCCAAGCCGACATCAAGAATATGTAATGCACCATAATAAAGGGGGTAATGTGCCACTACATAGGGGGTAACATGCCAATATTTAGGGCTTAACATGCCCCTCCCCTTCGGACAAGTGTTGTCGTCAATGCTTGATTAGTTGTGGATGCTTCTGTATGAAAGACTCAACTTCCCATGTTGAATCTTCCACTGGAAGGTTCTTCCATTTGATGAGGTACACCGTAATAGCCCGATTTCGTAGTTGTTTAGTCCTTGTTTTGATGATTTGTTCAAGTTTCAATATGACTCTTCCTTCTTCATCAAGCTCGGGCAAGATTGTTTGAATTGGGATCATGTCTCCTATTACCTTCTTTAAGCAAGAAACACGAAAAACTTGATGTACTCTTGAAGATGAAGGAAGCTCCAATTTGTAATCCATACTACCAATCTTCTGCAACACTTTATATGGACCATAATACTTGGGTGATAATTTATTGTCCTTATTTAGTTGCTTGAGGGACATCTGCTTGTAAGGTTGTAGCCTCAGAAATACTCAATCCCCTTCTTCGAAACTCTTTTCACTTTGAATTTGATCAGCTTGTTGTTTCATCCTGTTTTGTGACATAGCTAGGTTGTCCCTAAGATAAAATTGAGATATTATACAGAGGTGATCAACCATAATCTAGAAGATAAAAAGTATCTCTCTATTTTAAATAGTGAAAAGAAGAAAATCAATATTGCTAAAATAAGAACAAACTCTCATGATCTCCATAGTGAAGCAGGGCACTAGACAATTCCTAAAACACCATGGGATGTAAGAATTTGTCATGTTCGAGACACAAAGAGGGTTGAAGATGAAAATCACTTTCTCATAGAATGTCCTTCATACACCCACATTAGAGCGCAATTTCAAAATATTTGCCACAATACCGACCTTCCTAAGCATTTGTTTTTAACAGAAACGGCTAATAGCATTGATTATATATAAAAAGGAAAATTACATCATAATAGACTGATCAGATTGCTCCCATGATAGGAAGACAACCATCACTCCAAATTCATCATGTTCCAGCTGATAATTAGCATGATACCTTCCTATCCTGTGAAAACTATAGCATCTAACAAACTGACCTAGGAGAAGTATGCAAAAGAAGAACATTTATGATAGACTGTCTTATACAAAATCTGGGCATTAAGCCCTACCAAGATACCAGCAAAACAACTAGAGCCTATACTAAAAGTAGCAGAGTTCCTGTGCATAATGCTATATAACATAAATAACATAATTAAACTAGAAAATCCAACCCGTGACCAGAATATACAAGCTGCTAATGAGGACCAATGTCCATGGCCACGCCCACAGAGTCTGCAGCCATATTCTTCTCAGTGCTGAGGTCCACGAAATTCCCAGCTGTTGCCATGAACTTTTGCAGCTTCTCCATCTTCCAATTGATGTCCTCAAGTTCGTTGCTGGTTACTTTGAGCTTTCGGGCCTTGCGAGGATAGGCCAGACCCAGGGTTTCCTCCAAATGCTCGACTTTCTCAGCCACACAAATATTCTAATATTTGACCTCATAATGGGAAGCGGTTGCAAAGTTGTAGAGATGGGATATTACTTTCTTAAACTCAATATTCTCACCATGAATCATCCTCAACAGCAGCTCTAGTTCCTGCAAACGGTCCAGAAACTCCACCTCAAACTTGGAAATGTTGTGTGTCTCCTCCTGTCCAGTGACATTTCCTACCCCTGCGTGCCTGTGACAGGGGCCAAGTCCAGGGTGGATCTCAAGTTCAACTGAATCACCCCACATTTCCTCCGACTGAACTCCCCTGCTGCACCCAGCATTGGGGCCTCTTCCGGTCTTACAACACCTACCACAGGTGGGATTCACTTCTCCCTAGCAGCGCCCAACACCACGGTAATAGCTTTCACCACCACGCCAGACTCCATGATGAGCCATAATCCTACCAACAGAGAGACCGTTCCAGACAACAAACAACAAATGCAAACCATTCAGGGAGACGAGGAGAGGAGAGGCAAAGGAATGAGGTCTGAGGGTCACCCAAAAGCGAGGATATACCGAGACAATGAGCCCGCATGCCAACCAACTGGTGAAACGTTGGGAGGCATTAAATTTGTTCATGCAAGGGGAACAATCGAGAGAGGGGAGAGCCATCAAGTCTCCAAGGGAGAGTTCCCAAAAAAATTCAATAATGATGCAAATTAAATGAAAAAAATCCATAAATGAGGGAGGGGGAGGTTTGGAGGGTCATGGGACTAATCCCAAAGGCCTAGTCTTGAATTAAGGAATCCAAGAGTTTTCCAAACTTTCATTATCGAGCCTTAGAGTACCATAAGCTAGCTCGACTCCAATATTCGCCATCTCATCAGCTTTCTCATTTAATTCTCGCAAAATATGAAATAAGGTGAGCTCATGGAATTCAATACTGATGCAATGTAGGAGGTGGTGCATTTTGGAGATGGGGTCTTTCCTTTTGGAAATAATACGTTTGGCTTCTCTGATTATGATTAGGGAGTTTCCTAGAACTATGAGTTTCTTTATTCCCGGGCTTGCTACAATCTCCAATCCTTTGATGAGTCCTAACCACTCCGCTCCATTATTGGTCTTCCTCCCGATGCCCCAGGCAAAGTCTTTCTGCTTGTTCTTCGTGGAGTCAAGAATTACTCCCCCCGCACCTGCCAACCCTGGACCTTCCTAAGCTTTTAACTCATAATAACTATGACAATTTAGGAATGTTTCTCTTAAATCTTTTTTAACATATAATTAAAATTCTAAAGTAAACCAAGTGACTCATTTCTTTTTTAAGGTATAATAAACCAAAATTGATCTCAATGGATGTTAAAAACTATTACACACATGTATATTAAGCACACCTAAAGGAAAAATAATGATGTTGTTCATAAGTAATAGGGAAATGAAATTATTACTCTTAATGATAGAACATTAAAGATAAAAACTTGTTTAGAGGGTGCAATTCCAACTCTATATTTCAAACAAATATCTTAAGAGTGCAATAAGTGGGTAATACAATTTTAATCAAACATTATTATAGAGGAAAGGTAGACTTCTCTTCCTTGAAGTACTTTTGGGAAATTGTGGGATTGCTTCCAAGTGGACTCCACGTAAAATAAGAAGTACTTTTGGGCAATTATGGGATTTGCTTCCAAGTGGACTCCATGTAAAATAAGTGGGTAATGCCACCATCAATTTGATATTTTTTCCATAGTATAAAAAAGATGTATTTTCCACCAAAAATTTGACACACAAAATAACGTCTCAAAACAATGCCAAACTAAATTCTTTCGAAGTTTTGAATTTGGTCTATAGAGTTGTCTATTAAATCCTTGTCACCCTCATCCTCCTTGTCGTCCATACAAAATAATCAAAGCAACAAAAAATACAAAATGATATTTTCCTTATAAACTTGTCTATTGAATCCTTGTCACCTTCATACTTTCCCTCATCCTCCTCTTCATCACTACCTGAACCCCAAAAAAATCCACAAAATGATATTTGCCTTGGAACTTCAGTCTTTAATTCTTTAACTGTAAGGTAATTGCATAAAGTCATACTTTCTAATAATATACATTAATAATAATAATAATAATAATAATAATAATACTTTGCTAAGGTAATGGCATAAAATCTTAATTTTGCAATAATAATAGTAACCACACTAAAGCATTTAATGGACATAAAAATTTATAAATAAACAATGCTTTTGACAAAAATGGAAATGAAATTTATAAGAGTATATGTGAAAGAGATATGAATATATTTATTACCAAGTTTATACAACAACAAAAATATATCTGACTTCTGCTAAATATCGCATGATGTTAGAGAAGTACATTTATATTTATAATACAACCATGTAGATCTGAATTTGTATAGAAACATGTGGATCATATTCTACCTGGGATTGAATGGAGAAGAAGAGAGGTTCTACAAGGTTCTAGGAGCTTTGTTGTTGACTTGACAATGTGCATGTAAATAGAATGATTCCACTTAGAAGGAAAATGGAAATGTGCTTATTGCTATGTGTTACACACATGGACTACTATGTGTTACACACATGGACTATGTGTGTTGTCGTGTTTTCTTCCAAGTAATATACCCCGGAGGAATCTGATTGGGCACTTTCCCTCATTCCAAGGATGGTACCCATGCTAAACCTTATATTTTGTAGGATGTGTGTTGCCATGTTACACACATGGACTATGTATTGATTTGTATGCTACCATGCGTCACTTAGAAAGGCATTGATTGGAACTCCATAACCGTCACACAATGCATTGGTGTGTTTTCAGTGGTTTGTGTGTAAAGCTATGGTGGATCACAAGCACATGTGTAGTAGTAGCTTGTGCATGACATTGATGCCTTTGTGGGTTAAGACACTAAAGATTTTTGTGTATTTAGAGGGGCGGTGTACAGGTTTGTGATTTCTTTGGCACTACTTGTGTTGAGTTTGGAATTAGTCACTGAACTAGACGTTGAGTAGTACTTAAGAGTTGCCTCTCGGCTATAATTGTGCCAAAAAGGCTATGCCCATTTTGTATTGCATCTTGTATTAATAAGTTTCACTTTGTGATTATAAAAGTGTGATATGGCTATCATTGTTGCAAATTGCTTAAGTATAATGCCAATGAAAGCATCATTGATAACATCGAATATGCATGGTTATAATACAAGTAATTGACCATAGCTCCATGGTGAAGACGGTCATTTTGTGCCCATTTGGAAACATTTTCAAGCTAAGCATTATCTCACAAATTATTACATGCACAACAACTAGATGTATCACCTTGGAAACCTTTGTGTTTGACAAGTTGAAAAATGACAAAATATCATTTTTGATACACATTTTAGTGTCCAAAAGACTCATGGGATGTATGGAAATATTTTCTTTTGGCCAAATCTGAAACATGATGTAAAGCACCACATTTTTTCATGTGTTGCATATTCCATTGCTAAACCTCCTATCATGAAATAGGGATCATACACAACCTCACTTATTTCTAATAGGACTTGGGGCTTAGTTTCCATGGACTTCCTCAAAGAACTTCTTGCTACTAAGAGCCGACACGATAACACTTTTGTAGTAGTGGATCAATTTTTCGAGATGATTATCTTAACACCATGTTGTGAGACACATATATCACCGGACATTTCTTATTTGTTTTTTCACATGTATGAGTTCACATTAGACTCCCCACACATTAAATCTATGATTGAGATTGTGTTCCACACCACACTAACTTTAGAGTGTAATGAATACAAAGTAGACATGTCTATAGTATTCTATCCCTAGATTGATCGATGGCCAAAGGTGGTCAACTAGATAACTGTGCATCTTTCGTGCATGTATAATAATCTTCTCTAGTGCATACAAGATGCCTCACTTCCATACATTCAACAATGTTTCAACAAATCCTAACATGGTTCTTCTAGGTGCAACTTGTTTGAGGTTTACATGGCATTAACTGAGCCGTTGATTCAAATATATGTAGTTCACCTTATATTGGAGCAAATTAGTGCAAAGTACACACTTAAGTAGGACAAAAACTGTGTTCCTTACAACGCGTGTGTCGATAGTGGAATCTAGGATCGCATACAATAGAGGTTCAAAGACCTTCACAATAAGCTTAGACCCTTTTGATATGGACCTTAGACCATCCTCAATTAACTTGGCAATAATGCATTAGCTCTGGACATACTACATTACTTAGGTTTACATTTAATATTTAGCATGGAATTATAATGCCCAAACTACCCTGTGCTACGACAATCTATTAAGCGACATGAGTAACCAAAAGATATTCATCCAAATTGCAACACACTTATAAAGCAAGGTAAAACCTTGGAACATCGTGTTGGGTTAATCTTGACTCAATCATAGAGCAAGTTAACCGACTTTGGTCACTGTTGTAATAGACCAATGGTATGGGAGGTTTGCCTGTGGTATTGGGAGGTATACCCATGGTATTCATGTGATTGTAAGCCTATAAGAGGTTGGTCAAATTCCATTGCAAGAATGAGCACATATCCACTAATGGTCGAGGGTCATGTGGCCGGTAGAGCCACGATAGACCTTGCCTTGGCTGCATTGGCCAATGGGACATAATGAAGATATCTTCTGCTAGTTTTCCCCCTGATTGAGGGGTTTCCAAGATAAATCATGGTGTCTATGATGTATATGTTGTTATTGTTTACTTTATCAGTATATGTTTTTCTGTTGTATTAATTATGTTTGTTACATCGATGAAAAATCAACACATCAAACTAAGCAAGTGATTCCATTATTTAGTATCACTAAAGCGAGACAATACATTGTGCAACTTAAATGGCTCACTTTGGAGCAACTTTAATGGAGGTTTGTTTAATTGAAGGCTGACTTTAGTCCAAACAATGATACATCAAAAAAAGATATTTATACATCTCTTACTCGAAATTATTTATATATATCCATTCTCTAATCAAATATATTATTTCATGGCATTTTGCTTAAAATTGGTTTTCCAATATCATTGTGTATTTCTCCGCAATGCGGACACTCACGTGAATATGCACATAACCTTCAATTATGTATGGTTATTCAAAGAATTTATTTTTGGGACTAAATATTTAAAATATTTTTAAAACACATTGCGGAGATGAGACTTTCAATACTCATTAAAGAATAAGGGCAATAAATACAAAGCATGCTTTGATGAATTAAGATGTCTTAAAGGTAGTTGAGTGTGAAGGTAAAATAGTTTGTTGTCTTAATTCTTAGTAAAAATCTAAATTTTTTAATTATTAACATAGATCCATTTTAAATCGGATATAAGGGGATCCAATTTCTTAAGAAGCAAATTTTTTTCATATTAAATTTTGTATATGTTTAGACAAATTTACACTTCAAGAAATTTGATCCCTCTTATTCTTGATAGATCCGGATTTCAATTTCTTAAGGTGTAACAATTTTTTATGTTGAATTTTTTTTCTCTTGGTGCTTGATAGATCCAAATTTAAGATGGTTCTATGTTGGTTTTAATTTTCTTATTTTATGAGTAGACATGGATTTTTTTAATTATTTTTTATTTGGTTTTAATTTTTAATTTTATGAACCTAGATAAATTTTTTAATTATTTTTTAATTTTGGTAAACAACACCTCCACCACACTTTATTGTAAAGACTACTCTCGATGAAATGATTTATTTTGGAAAATAGTATGTTATGAGTTTACTCAATTAATTCGTTATTTTGTTAAATGTAAAAGAAATGAAGGCAAACTTCAAATTTGTTGCAATTATTATAATAGAATACTCAATTAATTTACAATATTAAAAATAATATTTTTGGGTGTTATTTTAGCCTGTTATTTTATTAAATATAATAAAATCAAGTTAAACTTTCATTAAGTATGGAAGATTCCCAAAAATAAATAAATAAAATTAAAAAACTTTATGTGCATAACTTATTAAAATTAAAATTTAGTTAAAAAATTCATGTCTGTAACATCATACATCATGGTGTTCTGCTGAAGGGAAAATGTTGAATGCAGACTGAATTTTGCATTTTATTTTAGGAGCATTAGGCTTTGGAGTTAGGTCTTTAGTCTTTTAAATTTTACCATCAACATGTAAGCATAAATGGACTAATGGATTTTTATCATTGCCCTCCCTGCTAACATCCTTTTCTTTCAGTAACTATTTGTGGATTTTTCAACATATATCCATTGCTCTCCTTGTTTATCATATGCACATTTAGGTAATTTGCCAGGTCAAGCTTGATGCATTACACTTATAGGTATTCATGGATGGTCCTGTGATAAAATCTCAACCAAACCATTGAACTTAGATCACCCATGTGCAAGTTGATCTCCTTCATATGATTTTTTTCTATGGGTGTTTGGCAGCCATGACATCTATTGCCTTTTGGCTTAGCTCATATTAAGTGAACAAATATATCTCAATTAAACTTTTTCCATATCCATATCAGTTTGTTTGTTATGTCCCTAACATATAGTCACCGCTTGGGTTGCATTAAATAATCTATAACACAACGAGAATTTTGAAATTGTAATGTATGTTGTAAGTTTCGATTTTTTGCTATTAAATTGAATTTTAAAAAATAGTTTCTTATTGACTTGCTATGCAATGACGCCTCTCGATTTCTAGAGTGGGGTTTTGGTGGTGAACATGTGTCACTATTAATTTGCACTCTGCATTTAATCTGTGCTCTGCTTATACCTTTGCATTTAATTTGCCCTATAACAATTTGCTACAAGTGGTTGTATTGATTTAAATTTGCTTTTGTTATAAATTTATGGACATAATTTCAATATTAATATTCTAACAGTTTTCAAAGAGTAACGTGAAGCGAATTTTCGAGTCAATAGTTATAGGTAACGGGATTTTTCATAAAAATATATTGGTTAAAATTGTAAGGGAACATAGTTTTTTTTTTCTTAAGAAAAAAATATTTATATTCCTCGAAGAATATACATCTAATGGTCCAAAGGAATGATCCAACAAAAAATTGCAAAAGCATAAGAGGACTCATCGTCCTTGACTACTACTAAATTGTCTTTTTCAGTCTTTCTGACCGTCTTTCAAAACATTAAAATAAAAAAAAACATTACAGTATTCCTTGGAACCTCATGGTGTCCACTTCCTCGTCGTCCACAAATTCAACAATGCAGAAAGTACCAACTTACAATGCAAGGGCCTCTTTTGAGAGTTCATTGTCCTTTCTGTTGAGCTCCTATAAATGTGGGTAAAGTTTGTCCATTGGAAAGATTGCATAGAAACATGGATTTGTTGGAGTAGATGTTGAAAGATGGACATTTCAATTTCAATTTTCCTATTAACCCAATCAATTATTGTTAAGCAACAAATTTCCAAAAAGAGCATGAAAAGAGCAAAAATAGATCAGAAAGAGTACTCCACTACTTTATTGACGAAAATAGTTGAATAACAAGCCTCTTCGAGGGGGCAACCTCCTTATACAATGTATTAAGTACACATGACAAGACAAGACAAGATACTCCAAATGAAAAGGTCTCCTTCATACATATAGGAGACTAAGGGGTACAATCCCAACTAACAGACCCAATCCGACGTAACTAATATAACCATACTAATGGCAGTAACCACTAATGGACCAAAGTCGACATCAAAACTAATGCAATGAACCATAATATAGGGGGGAATGTGCCCATATTTAGGGCTTAACATGCCCCTCCTTTTCAAACAAGTTTTGTCCTCAACACTTGATTAGTTGTGGATGCCTCTATATGAAGGACTCATCTTCCCATGTCGAATCTTCAACTGGTAAGTTCTTCCACTTTATGAGGTACTCAGTTATAACCTGTTTTCGTAGTTGTTTGGTCCTTCTTTTAGTGATTTGTTTAGGTTCCAATATGACTTTTCCTTCTTCATCAAGCTCCAACAAGATTGTTCGAATTGGGATCTTGTCTCCTATTACCTTCTTTAAGCAAGAAACATGGAAAATTGGATGTTCTCTTGAAGATGAAGGGAGCTCCAATTTGTAAGCCATACTACCAATCTTCTGCAACACTTTATCAGGACCATAATACTTGGGTGCTAATTTATTGTCCTTATTTAGTTGCTTGAGAGACATCTGCTTGTAAGGTTGTAGCCTCATAAACACCCAATCCCCTTCTTCAAAAATCCTTTCACTACAATGTTGATCATCTTATTGTTTCATCCTATTTTTTAACATAGTCAGGTTGTCCTTAAGTATCTGGAGAACTTCTTGTTGGTGCTCTATGTGATCTTCCACGGATTAAACTTTAGATTTTCCTCTTAAGGGAGATGTGATAGATGGAGGTTGGTACCCATAAAGTGCCATAAATGGCAACAATTATGATGATGTATGGAGGGAAGTATTGTACCACCATTCTGTTAAAGACAACCATTTCATCCACTGTGTTTGTTTATCATATGCAAAGCAACGAAGATAACCTTCCAAACACTTGTTCACTATCTCAGTTTTCCCATCAGATTGAGGGTGATAAGATGAATTGTGAGCCAATTGACTACCCAGACAAGAAAATAATTCAGTCCAAAATTTTCCAGTGAAAATTGGATCTCTATCACTTACAATAATCTTCGGATTTCCATGTAACTTCTTAATAGTTTCCATAAAGGCTGCAATTATTGTACTTGCATTAAAAGGGTGAGAGAGTGCACAAAAGTGTGCATACTTCGTGAGTCTATCAACAACCACCATAATAAAATTCTTTCCTTCGGACTTGGGTAAACCTGTGATAAAATCCATGGCGAATTCCTCCCAGCGCTGGCAAGGTGTGTTTAATGGTTGTAGAAGTCCTGGGGTCTTAACTGTTTCACCCTTATTCTGTTGGAAAACCAAGCATTCATCCACAAACCTTTGAACATTAGATTTAAGACCTTCCCAAAAAAAATCCTTATTGACCCTATGGTAAGTTTTAAGGAATCTGGAATTCCCACCTATAGGAGAGGTGTGTAATTCTGAAAGGACTTTCTGCTTGAGTTGGGATTTTTTGCATAAATATAAGCGATCCTTATACCATATTGAATCATTTTTCCACACAAAAGTATCTGATACACTGGGATCGTTCTGTAACATTTGAATTAGCGTCCACATTGATAGGTCTTTTTTCCATTATTCCCTTGTTGCTACTACCCAATTTGGTTGTGGAATGAAAATGGAACAAAGTAATGCCCCAACATCTTCATCTTTTTTGGAGAGTGCATCTACCACCACATTATGTTTCCCCTTTCTATACATGATTTCAGATTCATGTCCCAACATCTTGGTTACCCACTTTTGTTGCTCTTCCGAAGATAATCTCTGTTCCAAGAAGTATTTAAGACTATCATGATCTGCTTTGACCTTAAAGTTCCTACCTGTTAGGTAAGGAAGCCATTTCTTAAGAGTGTGTAGTATTGCCAAGATTTCCTTCTCATAAATGGGATTTTGTAAGTTATTTCCCTTGATTGGATGACTTGTGAAAGCAAGTGGGTGTCCTTCTTGCATTAGAACAACGCCAATGCCATTTCATGAAGCATCACATTCCACAATAAAGGTTTTTGTGAAGTTTGGTGTGGCCAATACAGGAGCTATGCACATTGCCTATTTAAGTTGTTCAAAAGCTTGGGTAGCCTCTAGAGTCCAAGAAAATGCATCTTTCTTCAATAATGTTGTTAGAGGCGCTGCTATTCTTCCATAATTTCGAACAAAATTGCGGTAGTACCCTTTCAGACCTAAGAATCCTCGAAGATTCTTCAGGGTTTGGGAATCGACCAATCTATCATGGCTTTAATTTTGTTAGGGTCTACCTTGACACCTTCATGAGATACACTATGACCCAAATACTCTACCTCCTTCACCCCAAAGAAATATTTGGAATGTTTTGAATACAATTGTTGCTCCTTTAGTAGTTGTAGTACCCTGTCAACATGTTGAACATGTTCTTCCCAAGACTTGCTATAGATTAGTTAATCATCAAAGAATACTAGCACAAATTTTCTAAGAAAAGGCTTGAAAATGGAATTCATCAAACCTTGAAATGTGGAAGGCGCATTCGTGAGACCAAATGGCATGACTAGAAATTCATAATGACCTTCATGAGTTCTTACTGTTGTTTTTGGGATGTCTCCATCCTTCATTCTAATTTGATGATACCCAGAACGAAGATCCAACTTTGTGAAGAAAATTGCTCCATGCAATTCATCCAACAATTCATCAATGACAGGAATGGGAAACATATCTTTAATGGTGATCTTGTTGAGCTCTCTATAATCTAGACACATACGCCATGATCCATCTGGCTTGTGTACCATTACCACTGGTGCAGAGTAAGAACTTTGGTTAGGCCTAATTATTGTAGCCTTTAACATTTCTTCAAGCATGCGCTCAATTTCACTCTTCTGTACAAAGGGGTAATTGTAAGGTCTGATGTTAGGAGGAACTCTTCCTAGAATTAAGTGAATAGCATGATCAAAATCTCGGACAAGTGGAAGACCTTTCGGAATATCTTCAAATACCTTGGAATGCTTACTAATGACCCTTTGGAGATCTGGTGAAATAAGAAGCTTAGATGTTTGAACATCTAATGAGCATAATTGTGCAATTAGACCTTGATGTCCCTTTTTCATCAATTTTGTCATACCTTTAGAGCCTGTCACCTTGCTTGGTTTCCCTGTGATACCTTGTAGTTCATATTCCTTTCCTTCCCATAAAAATTTCATGAAAAGTTTATAAAAAATAAAAGCCACGGTTCCCAAGGGTTGTAACCATTTAATACCTAAGACAACATCAGCACCACCCATTGGAATAGAAATCATTAGACTATTCAATACATATTCCCCCATAGTAATATTTATATTATGGCATTTCCCTGAGCAATTGATAGTTCCTCCATCTGCAATCATTACTTGAAACTCTGGTGCTAGATATACAAAGCAATTGAGAGATTTTGCTAATTTATAGTGAATGAAATTATGAGTACTACCAGAATCAATCAACATTGTTACCTTTTTTTTCTTTTTGATAAATCATTCAATCTTAAGAGTTTGGGGAGTGCTAATTCCATCCAATGCATGACATGATATGGTGGGAGTAATCTCTTATGAAGTAGTATCTTATATTTCTTCATTTGGAGATGGTTCTTGTTCTTTTGCTTCTTCCTCTTCACAATCTATGTAAAATCATTTCTTCTCGCCACACTTATGTCCCTTACTATACTTGCTATCACAATTAAAGCATAGGCCTTTTGCTCTTCTTTCCTCTAGTTGTTGAGGTGTCAACCTTTGAGGTGGGTTAGAAAAAGTAACAATATTCTCTTGGTATGTGTTGGAGGTGGTATTTCTAGTAGCCATCGTCATATTTTTACTTTCAACCTTCCTTGACATCACGAAGGCCTTCTCCAAGGATGGTGGTTCAAATAGACGCACATCATGTTGAATGTTATCCTTCAAGGTGCCAATAAAGAGATCCGACAGATTATCTTCTGAAATGTTCTTCACTCTAAGACTTAGCTTCTGAAACTGTTTGATGTGCTCTATAATTGGACCTTTTTGCTTGAGATTTATTAACTGACTGAAGAAGGTATTGCTATTAATATCCCCATAATGTGAAATCAATTCTTCGGTGAATATAGACCAAGATATAATAGAGTCTTTTTTACAGTCACAAAGCCATTGGTACCATACAAATTGGTCAGGCTCTAATATAATGATGCAATCGTTACCTTTTGCAAAGTTGGAACCTGATGTAGATAAAAGAATTGCTCCATTTGGAATATCCATGTTATTGGATCATTGCCATCAAACTTTCTCCTGTCAATCTTGGAAAGTTGGGTACCCCTTGGTGACCATCCCTGATGACTTACATTACTAGAATCATTTCCTCTTGGAATATTCTTATTCATGGAAGGTTTCTCAACACGAGAATTATCTTTATCCTCATGAGTATCCTAGAACACATCATCACATGCAGGAAGAGTATCCCTTGAATTTTGTATGGGATTAGCAATATTTGTCTTATTTCCCATCAAATTATCCTCTAGATTGAGTAAATAAACTGCTTTCACCAAACCTTTCATATTTTCCTCCATTTTATTCAACTTCTCCTCTAAATGATCCAAATCAACTTTTTTCACAGACCCTTTAATAATATCTTTCGACTGGGACACTCGAAAAGAGAGGTCTTCCCTTTCATCATACTCCGAGGATGGATCCTATGGTAGTTTTGGATTGGAGTGAAAGTATTTACACTTCATTTTGGTGGCATTTTGAACAACATAAATAGATATAACATCTTAGTTGTCACCGCAATTAGATCATTCTACTCATAGTTATCCAAAATTAAAAATGGTGTACCGTTTCAAACCTTGATTGGAAGATTGTTTTAAGGCCGAATTGAAACTGATGTAATTTATCCTCCTTTGGGTCTGAAACTTCGTGTTGTTGTAGCATGATGTGTCATATTTCTAATGCCACAGGTCTGACCTAATTTGGATGTACCAATAAGAAGTTATTGCGAATCTCCCAACACTTCTTATTTTTGGTCTTTCCATAATATTGAACTTATACGGTCTGCCACGTGTCCAATATTTCGTATCTGAGGTTAAAAACCCTACCACATATACTGTGATTTGTCTTCTTTCATATTCAATAGGTATCACTCAATTTGGATCTTGCATGCCACATATATGACCTTTTTTCCCAGAACACATGTTTTCGACTAGTTTTTGGACTAGTCAGAAACCCTATCTTTTGGAGTGAATACCTCTGAACCTGTAATGTTTCAAGATCTTAAAATTGGACCACAATTAGTTTTCCTTTTTTATAGATGAGTTTTAAGTATCACTTTCTGAAACCTTGTATAAAAAATATTATGGTGAAAATTCCAAGATGACTCATTTTGAAGAAACCAGTGTTGAGGAAAGGGATCTGATACCATATGTTAAGCAAAAAAATTCCAAAAAGAGCATGAGAAGAGTAGAAATAGATCAGAAAGAGTACTCCACGACTTTATTGAAGAAAATATTTGAATAACAAGCCTCTTCGAGGGGGGAACCTCCTTATACAATGTACTAAGTACACAAGACAAGACAAGACAAGATACTCCAAATGAAAAGGTCTCCTCCCTATATATAAGAGACTAAGGGGTACAATCCCAACTAACTGACCCAAGCAGACGTAACTAATATAACCATACTAATGATAATTACCACTAATGGACCAAAGTCGACATCAAAACTAATGTAATGAACCACAATATAGGGGGAAATGTGCCCATGTTTAGGACTTAACAATTACAACTTTTGAATCGCCGATGACTTGAAGCCAATTGATATTTTTCATTGAGGCGAAATGGAGAAGAGTCCATAAGGCTGAAAATTCCACCTTCGTATTGGTACCCCTTCTCAGGGCATAACAGAGGAGAAAATAGTGAGAAACAATTACGAAAAGAACTATCCCAACTCCATAGATTGTCGGTTGGCCCTGACTCGCCCCATCGAAGAACCCCCATGGAATTAGAAAATCGAGTTAAGGCATGACTAGAATATGAGGTTTAGGATCTTTTGACTCCACCTGGAATTCACATGAAAGGTTTAATATCAATAATGTTGTAGAGGCCACGTCTACATCACTATTATGAAGGATGTTGGAGTTACAGGCCCACCAAATGTTGTATACAAAAATTCTGGGAAAGGATTTGAAACTTTTGACAGTTGAATCTTGATACCACATCTGAACATTGATCTCGCGACTGTCAAGTCCACTGCATTCTAGGATTTAAGTCTTTTGCAACCAATTCCCATACTTGATATGCATATCGGCATGAGACAAAAAGATGAGAACATGATTCCTCGTTAACTTTGGAAAGAGCACATCTATTACGACCTTATATCCACCCTAGTTTCAAACCATTTTCCCATAGAGAGAGGTTTTGATTTAAAGCCTGTCACAAGACAATTTTACACTTTAAAGGGCCAGGGAGCTTCCATATGCATTCCCACCACCATTCTTTATTGTTCTAGAAGCGAAGTGAAGCCATTGCCTTATACCTAAGTTTAGCAATGAAATGGCCTGATTTTGGATTTTTTGACCAAGCCAGAGAGTCTTCCTCTTCGTTAGATAAAATCACGAAATTGGATATCAATAGGGAGACATACTTGTGCCATTCCTCAACTTCATCGCCTTGTATTCCACGCTCTGAGGTGGATTTCCATCCAAAATGCCTGATTGTTGAGGTCCTTGCATCCAAACATCAACTAGGAAATATATGTTCTAATCGTGAAGGAATTGCACTAGATTAGGAGACAGATGAAAAAAATATTATGATCTTATCCAAGGGTCCTCTCCCAACCTGACTTTACACCCATTACCTATTTCCCAGGCTGTCTAATGGCATATCTGTTCAAAAGAAGCCACCAAGGAATTTCGAGCAATGGAGCCCTTTTGGGAGGATTTACGAGGGATATAGAACCATTCCTCCATCATCAAGCCATTTAGATATTTGGACTTCATTGTCTTGCTCCATAGGGAGAAATTATAGGTCAATCTCCAAATACTCCGGAAGGCAAGCGATTGGGAGAATAGGTAAATGTTTTTAATCCCCCATCCCGCTAAACTCTTGGGCATAGAAAATTTGGACCAAGTTACCAAAACGACACCTTCCTTGCTACGAATACACATCCACAGAAAACTGAAGCTTCATTTACAGATCTTCGTTAAGATCCCCTTGGGAATATGAGCTATAGAAGCCCAAAAATCATGAATACTTTTGATGACAGATTTGAGGAGGACAGGTTGTCCCCCCTAGAGAGGAACTAAATGACCCATACCGAAATGTGGATCTTCTTAAACAACTATAACCAATATTCAAATCTATAAACATTTGGTTTGAGGTGAAAACCAAGATATTTGAAGCCTTCGATCAAAACTTTTGTAGGACAAGGGAGGAGAGCCTCCACATTTGCAATAAGCATTCTTGAAAACCAGTTATGTAAAACACGAGACTTGTTAGTGGTAATGGAACTGCCCATTGTTCAGAAGAACGGTCCAGGTATTAATTGCTTAGATGTCAAAGAGGGATCCTTCACCAAAAAGAGGAACATCATCCACGAAGAGAAGGTGGGAAATAAATTCTTCATTTGTAACTTTTAAACCCTTTAGTTCACCAGAAGCTCTAGCCGCAGCTATAAGTTTACTTAGAGCATATGCAATTAGAATGAATAGGAATGATGATTAGGGTAGGGACACCCCTAGCATAACCCACAAAAATCTTGGAGGGAAGGGGGAAATGAGCCATTCATAAGCATAGAGAAGGATACCAATTGGACAAAACCCATCTCCCAATTCACTACCTCCAGACTCATTCCTATTTTGAGCAATAACAACCTCGGGAATGTCCAGTTCACACGATCATATGCCTTGGAGAGGTCAAGTTTGAGGGAGAAAGCATACTTGTTTTTATGTCGAATGGTATGAAGGGCTTCTTGTGCTAATGAGATGGCATCATGAATTTGATGATCCTGAAGGAATTCGAACTATTATGCAAAGACAATTTCACTCAATATAGGATTTAAACATTGAGCTATGATCTTGGAAATTAATTTATATATCACATTGCAACACAAAATGGGATGAAAATCATCAAAGGATAAAGGGTCTTGGATTTTCAGAATAAGGGCTGTATGGGTAGATTTAAGAGACCCCAGCACCTCATCAGAGGTCTATGATTCTCTTACTACTTTTACTAGATATATTTTTAATAAATCATAAAAACCTAGGAAGAATTCCACCGTTAATTAGTTAGGGCCCAGACTTTTACCTCATTTCATCAAAGGCAAGGTTCATAGAATTTCCACCTCCGTCACTTTTGCTTCCAAATTTAAGTTCATTTAGATTCAGTAAAATACCAGGGGAAATGCTAGATAACTTAGAGGATTTGTTGTATAGGACATCCTGGTCGTTCTCTGAATAAATTCGGAAATGAGACACACTTTCCTGGGCTATATCCTAGAAACCAACCTTTTGAATTCCTTCTGAGATTGAGATTGTCCAAATCATATTGATATTCTTTTGGTGGTTGGAGAAAAAGTGAAAAAAATGTATTACTACCCTCTTCCTTTAGCCATATGGCCCTACTCTTCAGGTGCCACTCAATTTCCTCTGGTTGTAACAAATCCTGACGGGTGGCTTCCAATCTTTTTAGTTCTTCTAATTCTTGCACTAAGAAAAAACCTGAGACATTTTGATAGTAAATTTCCTTAATCCGAGCTTCGAAGGATTTTAATTGAGCTTGTTGGGAATATTTGAATTTTTTTTCCCATTCCTGTGAATTTGTTTTCACTAGTCTAATATTGGAAGTGAGTTGATGCATAAAAGAAGCTGAAAGATAAAAGCTTAGACGGATCCAAAAAGATTCCATTAAATTTTGATATTATTCCTCATGCAACCACCGGGGGTTGAACTTGATAGGGTTCGGAGGCCTGCAATTGACATTTTTAATCTTGAGAGCAACTAGAAGGTGGTCAGAAAGACCAACCATTTCTACCCAGGATTTTAAGACCAAATTATGAGCTGCCAAATCTTTTGTGAAAAGAAAACGGTCGAGGTGGTTGGAAATTTCCTCCTCATTTGTAATGTCCCCATTCAAATAATTGCATAGTAAGACAATCCCATCAATCCTACTAGTTTCCTAGGTTGAATGGGCACATGTGGAATTGCAATAACGAAGCTAAAAAAAGATGTTAGACATTAGAAGGGTTCAAGTATTTAATAAATAGGTTGAATAAATAAATTCAAGAAAAATTCTAGGTGGCAAATGGTTTTGAAGACATTTGGAGGATGTGGGACCCACACTAGCTTGGCTTCTCACTACCACATGGAAAATACTCTTGCCATTTCGAATCCATGGGAAGGAAAACATTATTGGGTGAGTTGGTAAAGCATACACATGGCATGGACCATCTTAGGTCGAAATGGGATGGAATGATAACCTCCATGGAAGAGGAAGAGTAAAATGGGAAGCTAGTGGACACTTAGGCTAGATTCCCTAACCTTATGACAACAATGATGGAGCATCTATGACATCTATGACAAAATTCAGATCTGAATTCTGACATCTGACCATTATGACATGTTAGCCCCAAAAATAGGCTCAAGGAAGGCGCTCATGGGAGTTGGAGAATCCAAAGAGACCCCTACTCGAATTGGGAGAAGATGGAAGGTTGGAAACTAGGAGACAAGTGGCAAATGTGGAATATTTCCTAAGTGGAAATATCTAGAAGCTAATGGGAGGAATTCGACCCTTAGAAGGCTAATGTTGGTTATAAAATGTAGAAATAAAGTATGAGAATGGCTTTTGATGATTTGAGAAAAATTGCATTTGTGAAGAGAGAGCTAGTGGATGACTAGTTTCTTGCCTTAGCCAATTTCGAGGGTGAAAGATTCCCATCCAAGTGGGTGTTTGGAGAGGCCAATTAGGTATTTCATAGAGCTTTAATGGAGTTTTATTTGCAGGTATCAAATACAAAGCAACTCGTGGTTTTGTTTAGTGCAGCACCATTTCTCAACCATTTCCAGTTTTGAAGGCATATTCATGCTCCTTGAGGGAGGGCGTTTTTGGTGAGCTCTCGTGCTTCTTGGGAGAGATTCTCATGATGTATTTATGATTGTAATAAGCATTATATACTCTTTTCTTCATGTTCAGAAAGTCTGAGGTCAAAATACCAAGTGGTTGTATGTAAAAATGAAGATTAATGAGCAAACAATGTCCATTTCCCCACTACATTGATGTATGACATTATAATGATGATGATTTCGAATAAAGGAATGTTTCTCTGATATATTTGTGATGAATGGAATTCCATTTATGTGTATTACAAGTTTCATATTCAGTACTTGATCATTTGAAGCCATTATACTCAGTTTATTTGCATTTGAAGAAGATTTGGTGCCATTTCCCCAAGGGTCAAATTAGTGGTTTTGTTGTTGTTGTTTGGGAGAGGTTTGGAACAGACTTGAAAATTAATGAATGGTGCATTTTGGACCTTAATAAAATCCTTGAGACATCCCCTACCTCTGTTCATAAATTCGAGTGGGTTGGGAGGCATTTGGGAAACCATTTTCAGTACTTACCCAAGGGGGATTTGAACCCCAATTTACTAGTAAAATTGCATACTTGGTCCAGAATATTAAGAGAGTTTGCAGAGGTATTTTGGTGGCCATATATCATCCCTGAACATCATATTCAAGTCCTAACATCAGTCACATACCTTCTCATAATATTTGGGAGCATTTGGGGCAAAATTGGGACCTAGGCATAAAAAACTAGTCAAGTGTCGAAATTGGGAAAAAAGTGAAAAAATGGGCATTTTTATAAAAATTGAAAAAGGGACATTACAAGTGGTATCAGAGCATGTTCTTGGCACTTGATGGTCTTAACAAGAAGTCAAAAGAATAAACCACCACCCTTTGAACCAGTAGTTGAAGAGGTTTTTGTTGAAGAAGAGGTAGTAGAAGAAGAAGAGTTTTTTTTTGTTTAAACCATGGGTAGAGAGGAGGAGGAAAACTTAAGACACAAGGAGGAACTTGTTGAAGACTTAAAACCATGTTTTGATGGAATTACCATGGGTATGCTAGAGATGAGTAGGCAAATGATGAAAGGATTCGAATTGTTGGGTAGCCAACTTGCAGGCAAAGGGATGACAGGAGATAACAGTGGTTCACACTCAGGAGAAAGGAAGAACATGGGTGAGCATTTTTTCTCAAGTACAGGACCCCATAATAGACCTGATGAATTTCAAATCACACAAAGGCATACTACACCTAAATTTCTCACACCCAAAGAAGAGCCTGATGTTCAGATGGATAATAGTAAACTAGCAAACGAATGGAATGCATTGAGTGAAGAATGTAAAGAGGTCTACCATTTAGTCAATACATTGATGCTATATATAAAATGAAAAGGAATGATGACAATAGGAGTCCATTCCAAAACAAAGAATTAAATGTTGCTTTTAGTAAAATGTCAGTTCCTGCTTTTGATGGTTCCTCTCAAAATTCTGTTAATACTTGGGTGCAAAAATTACATGTGTATTTTCAGTTGAATCTTATGTTGGAAGAGGATGCATTAAAAATGGTTATTTTGCATTTGGAAGGAGATGCCAATGATTGGTGGTTCCATGGCCTAAAAACCTTGGGTCATGATCAGGTTAAAACATATGGAGAATTTGTCGATAGGGTGCTAGAAAGATTTGAACAAAAAGATCCAGAATTGTCTTTCAAAGAACTAGCTCAATTGAAGCAAACTGGGACCCCTACTTAATATATGTTGGACT
This sequence comes from Larix kaempferi, assembly GCA_027924585.1. Lineage (NCBI taxonomy): Eukaryota > Viridiplantae > Streptophyta > Pinopsida > Pinales > Pinaceae > Larix > Larix kaempferi. Next base: position 25,683,002 of record BSBM01000370.1, on the reverse strand, counting down.
TTCAAAAACTATCAGTCAAGGTGGCTGATGTATCTATGGGAACGTTGGTATTGTTGTTCACTGAATGTTTGGCAGAACCCTTAAAAGTTTTGGTCAAATCCCACAAGCCAACTACATTAAAAGATGCAATGAGTTTGACTAGGGATCTTCAAAATGTTCTTCCTAGAACGAGATTTCCTCCCAAGCCTAACTACAAATTTGAAAAGAAAACTTGGCAAAGGGATGGATATGATAAGAAACCTTGGCAAAAAGATTCATTTGAAAGGAATAAAAAATAAGGACTAAAGAAGGATGAACTTCGAAAAAAAAAATTGTGCTTCACATGCTTTCAACCATGGACACCGGGGCACAAATGTACTAAAGGAAGGGCTCAATACATAGAAGTGTTTTCTGATAATGAGGGGTGTGATGGAGGCATGGATGAAGATGGACATATTTCAAATTAAGAGGAGGCATATGAGACAACAGTAGAAGAGGAAATACAAGAAGAAAATCAGCCTTCACCGGACAAAGCAAGAATGGCAGTACTTTCAGCAATACCTTCGCTATCATACTATCCGATGCAAGGGTGTGGTACTAGGACAAAGAATGTCAGTTTTGGTAGATGGAGGAGCCACCCATAACTTCATTGATGCAGAGATGGTGGAGAAAATAAATATACCTATTGAACATTTTGATGACTTCACAGTTATCATTCCCGGTCACAACACAATGCAATGCAAAACATGGGTTCCAAAGCTACAAGTCACCATAGGTAACTATACTTTTGTTGATAGCTTTTATGTGGTTGATGTTGTTGATACCAATGTGGTTTTGGGAGTGCAATGGTTGTATTCAATAGGAGATCATACAGTAAATTATTAAATTTCTGAAATGAAATTCCAAGATTCAAAAGGAGTACTAAGAGTTGTGAGAGGGCAGCACACTTATCCAAATCAAGTAGTGACTTGCAATAGTATGAGATCTATATTGAGGCATGGGGGCATAGAATGGGCTGATGAATGTCATATTACATCTCCCAAGCCAAATATAAAGGTTGTTGAACACCCAAAGGAGATAGAGAGACTCTTGCAAAAATATGAAAAAAAATTTAGAGACCTTCCACATGGTAGACCACCAGATAGGGGGTTGAGCATAGCATTGTTTTGGAGGAGGGTACTTCACCCATTCAGATACCACATTATAGACATCCTAAAAGGTTCAGAGATGAGATTGAAAAAGCCATCCAAGAACTCCTAGAGTTGGGACTCATTAGACCAAGCTCTAGCCCTTATGCTTCTTCGGTAGTGCTACTCAAGTAATGATTAGTTGTCCCATACTTGCACTTCCTGATTTTAGTAAACCTTTTGTTGTGGAATGTGATGCTTCAGGTGGAGGAATATGGGTTGTCTTAAAGCAAGGCCAACTCCCCATAGCCTTTGAGAGTAGAAAGTTGCAGCCTCATGAAAAACTTTACTCCATATATGATAAGGAAATGTTGGCCATTATGCATGCATTGGCCAAATTCAGACAATACTTGGTGGGCAACAAGTTTGTGGTGAAAACTGACCACAATAGTCTAAGACACTTTCTCACCCAAAAAGATCTAAATGAAAGGCAAAAAAAGTGGGTAAGCAAGATTCAAGCTTATGATTTTGATATTGAATATGTCAAAGGAAAGAATAATATAGGAGCGGATGCTTTGTCAATAAGACCTTCTTTTTCTCTCATGGACATTGCCAAGGATTGGAAAAATATACTACTAATTGAATATGCTAAAGACAAAGTTTGCTTGTGATGTGTTGGATGGAATCAAAGGGGATGATTGTTGGTCACCCTATATGTCAATTAATTAAAGCTAACACACAGGATGGTGAGTATAAATTTTCAAACCCAGGGAAGTCTTTTTATTTCAATGGCAATGAGCACAATCTATGCATAAACATGTCAAGCAGTTGATTAACTAAATGGAGATAATAATCCTACCAGTCTGTCCAGCCAAACCCATCCCATAAAGGAACTAATCTAATTCATACATCTAGGAATTCAATTGCAACTACCTTCCTACAGAGATCAACCTAGCAGTTATAAATTTAAGAATAGAAATAAACTAGATTACTTTTGCAAGAAGTTAAATCCTATAATTATCAAACTACAACATTCAATCTTTACCAAAATGATCCATCTAGTAGCTACTGTTACTCAGTCACAATCTGCCTATTCTAATAAACCAATTGAAGATGCAACAGCAACCAGAATCTAAACATAAGCTTGAACTCTAACTGATAATTATTGGAAATCCTAGAAAGCATAAACAACTGAAAGATATTGGAATTGAGCTTGGTTGTTACAGCTGATTCGAACACACATGCATTAAACTGAATTAACCTACACAGTTGACTGTCACACCACTATGTTACAGCTATCCAAGATGTAATCGTGAACTACCAAAAGGAAAGCTAACCTCTGTTGCAGCTAACAGTAACATCCACAATGATTCCGCACCACACACAGAAAGAAAGCTAAATTAACCTACCTACTTAAACAACAAATTAAGAAACAGAAATGAGGAACTCTGCTCTCATATTAATGATGGAAATCGACAGTCTCAGTGCTCTGTTACAACCTATGCAAAACGGTAATTGTCCAACCCCAAGCTACAGGAGCCTTCGCATATTTATACATTGAAAGTACAGATCATGATCCACTAAAATCGTGCAGCAATGAAGATCTATGATCTTCATGCTGCGGAGTTACAACTAACTGTTACAACCGTATTAGACAAGGTTGTTACTCATGAAGGAGCTGTTACTCTAGTAATCAATGGATCAACGAATTTAGCAAGCTGGAATGCGATCTGTTTGTTGTAGATGGGTTCTGTTTCAGTGGAGGCCTGTTACAGATTCTCGTGGAGGAGTGCGTTGTCCCTTGGAGTTATGAGGAATCGGGATTTGAAGAGTAACAGCTGGCGCCATTCGGCTGATACACCGACACTTTAGACCTTGACTAAATGAAATCACATAGATTAGCATAAACCAAGGACTAGGATCTAGAACCTTAACAATCTTAGGCATAAAATAAATAAAGCAATAACGAATTATACCTGTCAATATCATTGGTTGATCTGGATAAAAGGCATAGGTATAGCTTATGAAAATAGGATGTAATCATGGAAAAATGATGTAATAAGGATGGCCAAAAAGGGGCATTTCCTGGACCCAATATCTCCCCCCAACTATTCGATTGCATGTCCTCATGCAACAACCTCCACTAGTCTGAATCTGAGTCTGAGTTGAATCTGTGGAGATTTTTGAGATTATAGGCAAATTCTGGTGTTTCCCCTTGAGGCACAAACCCATAGCAAGCTGTCCCTTTCTCCCAACACATCTTCTCTTCTTCTTTAGTCAAAGCATAGTTGTTTTTGTAAGGACTCACTGGAAGCCATATGAGAGGGAACCTGAATCTTAACCCAATCCACCAAGGTCCACATTTCTTCATGCACTGCACATATCTAGGAACCCTTGTCAAAGCTTGCCTGAAATTCTCAAAGCAGTAGTGGTCCCCTTCCTTTAGAGATGAAGAAGAATAAAGCCATCTGTATTCATTTCCTTCCATAGCATCCTACTGCATATTAAGAATCATCAGGACACATGTAGTGAGGATTTTATCTCTCAAAATTTCAAAGTATTGGGAAATTGTAGGAACCCTGAGAGATCCAGCATGGTTTTTTATGAGTCCTTTTGGATCCTAAGGTCCACCGCTAATCCAAAGAGTAGAATTCTCCTCATTCTTGAGGATGATTTGGAAAGCATCTCGCCATCTTACATGGTTAATAACAAAAGAGGCAAATGCCCTCAGCTAAACATCCCCCAAACAAGGCAATGGATTGGATGGAGAGTCAATATAACAAGCCCTAACATGTAAATACAATTCACATAACAAATGTTGATCCTCAAAATCACTTTTTCAGAAAAGTATCTAAAAACTGGGTAGCTGTTGCAAAATCAAATGATCTTCCTTCCTTTGGAGCCCTTAATTGAAATAAAGTTGTCTGCTCATGGAGAAAGACAGCATAAGAGGGGGATGGAGCCCTGCAACTCAATAATTCTAGGGAAAGAGTATACATTTAGTCTTTTTCTTGTTGCAGGGACTTAAGTTTCTTCAACCCTTCCATTTTTTCTTGAAGTTTCTCCCACCGGAGTTTCTGGAAGAATAACTCCTCAGGCCACTTTTCTCTCAACCCCCTAATGACATTTCTATGTTCTTGGAGAGAAATCATATCTGTCCTGAACTGATCAATATATTTGTGCCATTTATCCAACTCGAGATTTAGCCAGAGAATCTTTTTCTCTAGCCGTTGAAATATTTTGTTCTCCACATCCTTCTCATCATCAGAGTCCAGATAAATGACTTCCTCGTTTTGCTTTGGCACTGTAACAGTTTCATCTTCCATTGGTATTGCAGTGGTCTGTGCCTGTAATGCAGTCTCAGCCATGGATTTTGGGGATGCTAGTTCTTGTGTAACAACATCCTTTCTTTCCATATCAACCTCAGGCCTCTCAGTTTGTGTTACAGTCTCAACAAATGTTCTTAGGATTGCTGGTTCTTGTGTGACAGCATCCTTCCTTTCCATTTCAACCTCAGCCATCTCAGTTTGTGTTGCAACTTTAGCGAATGATTTTGAAGACACTGGTTCTTGTGTAACAGTGTTCTCTTCTTGATCCTTTATGTCAAATGTTGTTGTCTGAGTTGCAGCCTCACTATATATTTTCAAGGGTGATGGTTCTTGTCTAACAGTCCCTTGTCCTTCAATTTCTTTGAGCTACAGAGATTGTTTCTGGGTTATATCAAATCCCTCTGACTGATGAGACTGGTCCTGAAGAAGATCAATATCCCCTGATGGTTGGGACTGCACTGTTTCATCTCCTAGATTCGAATCAGGAATCACTTCAATTTTTGGCTCATTTTCCCCCATCAATTCTATTTCTGGCATTTGTTCTTTCTCCTGCTCTATCTGTGCATGCTTTTGTGATACAACTCCCAACACAATAACTCTGTGTCCTGCTGCAAAGAATATGTCTCCACACTTTGGGAAAACAGTTTCTCCTTGCTCCTCGTTTTCTACTGCAAGAGATGAATTTTCTAATAAGTTTGCAGCATCTAATAATGTGTTCAAATTCTTCTCTGCTTGTTTTCCAACTACTCCCTTCCATCTTTCCAGCTCATTTCGCAATGTCTGCACCTCCTCCTTTAATAATTTATTTTCATGCAGGAGATTTTCGATTTGAGGTTCTTCTATGGAAGGTTCCTACATGACAGCAGGTGACATGGGGTTCAAAATAGGAATTTCTATGTCTACCCCTGTTACAGGTGCTATTTCTGCCATAGGTGACTCAATATTTGCTCTGACTGCTCCTGCTATCTCTGCTGAAGGTGCTTCATTATTAACCCCCATTGCATCCACTGTCACTGCTTCTTTTGTTGTCCCCGCTACTTGTGCTGTTGTTGCTGTTACAGTTGCTTCTGCTTCTACAGGCAATCGAGTCCTTCTTTTCCTCACCATTCCCACTGGGTGTTCTTCACTGCTTACTGCTACTGGTGCTGTGACAACTCTGGTTCTTCTTTTCTTTGCTGCAGTGGATGTCCGACCCTTGTTTCCTGAGCTTCCTCTTCATTTCTTTGATACAGGAGTATTTTCCTTGGTCTTCTCTTCTTCAATAATGGTCCCCCTTATCTCAGGAGAGGACACAACCTCCAAAATCTCCACAATCTCTTCTCCTGTTGTTCCTGCCTGATATCCTTCCTCCTGAATTCCTACTTCTACAGTTGCAGCTTCTGCTGTCGCAGCTTCAACAGCTGCTCCAGTTTCAGCTTCTTCCACCTGAGTATCTGCTTCTGCAATTACAGCTTCTTATATCACTACCTCATGTGCCATGGCTTCCATCATAATTTCCTCAGCATTATGGTTTTCTAATGATGTTGCTTCTCCCTTATTTACTTCCTCTTCGTCATTGGTCTGGTTCCCTAATTCTCCAATCTCCCCCCCAACTGGATTTGAGGAACGCCGGTCCTCATTACCTTCGTCAACACCCTCCATTTTTAATACAGGTTCTCTAATTGGCCCATCTCCAGCAAGGAATTGCTCCCAAGTTAAATTACGATTTGCAATGGCTCTTAAGACTAATAATTTAATTAGGCCATGATTTAGTAAGGGAAGAAACTGGGTGTTGGGCAGTTCTTGCATATCCAGCCATTGTTTGTAGGGCTTTAAAAAGATAAAATGGTATATTTACCAAATTGCCATGGCGTAAATGAGACAAAAAGGGAAGTTCAAAGAAGGAAACGATTTGATACCTACCTTCACAAGAGATGTATCTTTTCACGAAGATTGCCACTTGATTCTAGGGTGGTGGTAAAGATGCCAGTTCCAACCCACGACGCTTTGGACTAACAGGTTCTCCAACTGCCAAAAATTCTCTCACAGCATTTGCATTATCTGCCTTCCGTCCAAATGATTTCTTCGCAACCTGGGGTAAGCCAGTAACCTCTGCTATGATCTCTTCTGTAACATCCACATGCAGTCCCCTGACCTCAGAGTGAGTATCAGTCAGGTTAAGGGCTAGTTGCAATGCGGTTTCTGTGTGGAAACCGTTCAAAGTATTCCACCCAACCTGCTGCTGTGAAAATGTTAAGAACTTCTGCATTGGCACATACAGCTTCTGTATTTATTGGTTTATGCCGGACTAGGTTTCCCATATCGGCCTTTCCTCACAATTCAAAATGAATATAGCAATTACCAGTCTAGACGTGGGAGTTGTAGTTTTACGAACATGCAAGGGATCGTTGGGGTTCAAAATTGAGTTTTTAGGCAAGTCGGCGCAGGTATGAAAATTCAGTGGAACGAGGAAGTTGGCAGAATTGGGGTATTTGGTACAAATCGGGTAAGGTGTCGGGAAATAAATACAACCATGATCCTTACATAATCCCTAGAGGTTAATTAGTATGGGTTCGCTAATCGGGGGTTATGACAGTACATAATTGTTATCACCGTATTTAATTTCCTGCCAAATCATGTAAAAGGTGCGATCCGTACCTTCGCGTTTATGTGTTTAGTCGTGAATCAATCATTATAGTCGGCCTTCGTCCTCACGAGTATGAATGCACATGTGCTGAAGTGATGTGGCCACCGCCACCCGAGTTGACAGATACCCAAGACACCTGAAAATTTCCTTCGCGGCGAACCATGATTGGATCTTGTGGAGCAAGCAACAAAACTGACGCATAATTGAATCATTATTGGCATCATCATTCAGAGAGCAGGAAAACTGGTGGAGTCGCCACTGTACGGGAAAAGTAAAATGGAAATGAAAATGGCAGAGTCACAGCTGCTAGATTTAGTGGAATGGTCAAGAATAGCGGAGTCGCAGCTGTACGAAAAGAGTGAAATGGAAATAAAAATAGTGGAGTCGCAACTGCTAGATTTGGCGGAATGGTCAAGAATAGCGGAGTCGCAGCTGCTGGATTTGGCGGATTGATCAGGAATAGCAGAGTCGCAGCTGTTGGATTTGGTGGATTGATCAGGAATAGCGGAGTCACAGCTGCTGGCAAAGAGCGAAAATGAAGTGGAAATAGCGGAGTTGTAGCTGCTGGATTTGGTGGATTGATCAGGAATAGCGAAGTCGCAGCTGCTGGATTTGGCGGATTGATTAGGAATAGCGGAGTCGTAGCTATTGGCAAAGAGTGAAAATGAAGTGGAAATAGCGGAGTCGCAGCTGCTAGATTTGGTGGATTGATCAGGAATAGCGGAGTCGCAGCTACTGGCAAAGAGCAAAAATGAAGTGGAAATAGCGGAGTCGCAGCTGCTGGATTTGGAGGATTGATTAGAAATAGCGGAGTCGCAGTTGCTGGAAAAGAGCGAAAATGAAGTGGAAATAGCGGAGTCGCAGCTGCTGGGTTCGGCGGATTGGTCAGGAATAGTGGAGTCGTAGCTGCCAAAATAGGAAGAATGAGCAAGGTAAGGAGTCGCAGCCGCTGAATAGGAAGAATGAGCGAGGTAAGGAGTCGCAGCTGCGCAGTAATGAAGTAACAGGCAAATTTACAACTGAATGTTGAAAGGTAAAAAATCATCCATCTTCTTAAAAAGAGCTTTATTAGATCAGGAACAATGCAAGGTGCCTGCAATCGTTTGGCCCAGTCACAACCGTTGTTCCTCCAATTTATTCCTACACGGAATTCTTCAAACAAACCCGATCAAATGCAAAATGCAAAATGCAAAATAGATAAAAGACAGAATGAAAAAGAAAATGAATTATTTATGTACAAATCATGTGGAGATTGCAGTTCTTAAAAATTGACAGGGGTTGAGAAAAATCCCTGTCCCGACGCTAACTGATAGTCTGGATCATCTGCAACATGCGAAACGAAAGCTTCCCTTGAGATCGCCTTGTGATACAGTCGCAACCGATGACCATTTGCGAATAATGGTATTTTGTTTTCATCAATGGTGATCAACCGAACTGTTCCATTATCAAATACTCGATCTATCTGATAGGGGCCCAACCAACGGGTACGCAACTTGCCTTTAAAGTCCCTCTTAAACCGTGAATCATACAACAGAGCCCAGTCTCCCTCTTGGAAGACTTTCTTCTTTATAAATCAATCATGCCACTTAGAGCGTTTATGTTGGATTAAAGCTGTATGATGTACTGCAACTGTGCACTTCTCATCCAACTCATTGAGCTGATTCAGTCGGTCCCTCTGTGCCTCTGATAAATCAAGGTTTGCTTCCACAGCTGTTTTCAAGGTCCTGATTTCAAATTCAATTGGAAAAATAACATTCTTATTGTACACTAACTCATATGGGGAAAAACCAGTGGTGTTACGCCATGTAGTACGATAGGCCCATAGTGCCTCTGGAAGTCTTTCATCCCAATCTTTACGATGGATCTTCACTGTTTTTGTCAGAATAGCCTCGATAACCTTGTTTGTACTCTCCACTTGGCCATTGGCCTGTGGATGATATGACGAGGTTATTCTGTGTTGAATATAAAATTTCTGTAACAGTGCTTCCAGCTTGTGAGACACAAACTGTGGTCCACCGTCTGTAATGATTTCCTTAGGTACTCCGAACCGAGTAAAAATTTCTTCACATGGGAAATCAATCACAGCCTGATCATTGGCCTTAACCAAGGCTACGGCTTCTACCCATTTGGTCATGTAATCTGTGCAAACCAAGATGTGAACTTTCTGTTTTGAGGGAGTGTTGATAGGCCCTACAAAATCTAGAGCCCACCTATCAAATGGTTCAACCACAAGTTGTGGCTGCAAAGGTATTTCATCTAATCTGTTAGGTTGGCCCATCCTTTGGCAGCTATCACATGCCTGAACATACTTATTTGCATCCCTGAACAATGTAGGCCAGAAATAGCCCATTCTCAAAACTTTATGACCTATCCTTTTGTTAGCAAAATGTCCCCCACAGGGCTCATCATGGCAAGCTTTAAGAATGCTAAAGATTTCATCTTCTCTAACACATCTTCTGATCTCTAAATCAAGCCCTATGTAGAAAAGATGGCCATCAATCCAGCAGTACCTAGCACTTTGTTATATGATCTTCTTTTTTTCTCTCTTCGACAGAAGTGCTGGGAGCTTACCTGCAGCTAAAAAAGTTAGCAATATCTGCATACCATGGGGAATGAGCTGACACTGCAAACAAATGTTCGTCAGGGAAGGAATCTTCGACTGGTAAATTGTCATCACTGTTAGTAAGTTGAGATAAGAAATTTGCAACAAAATTTTCCTTCCCTGGTCTATCAATAATTGTGATATCAAATTCCTATAACAGTAGCAGCCATCTAGTAACTTTAGCATTCGTGATTAGTTTATTCATTAAATACGTGATAGCAAAATGATCAGTGTGCACAAAAGTAGAATATCCAGTAATATAATGTCTAAATTTGTTGATGGCATAAAGAATGGCAAGGAATTCCTTTTCTGTGACAGTATAGTTCAGTTCAGCAAGAGATAAGTTCTTACTAATGTAATAAATTGCATAAGGAGCATTACCTTCCTGCTGTCCCAAAACTGCTCCAATGGCAGTGTCTGAAGCATCCGAAGAAATATGAAAAGGCAGATCCCAGTTGGGCCCTCGTAAGATGGGTGCTGTAGATAGCCTTTTCTTTAGCTCAGTAAACGTTGTTTGGCATGCATCATTCCAGACAAACTGTGCATCCTTTACCAACAGAGTGAACAAAGGAGAAGCTAGTTTGGAAATTTTTTCTATGAATCTTCTGTAATAACCAGCATCCCCCAGAAGCTGCGTACATCCTTCTGTGTTCTGGGAGTTGGTATATTTTAAAGTACCTTGATTTTGGATGGATCTACCTGGATACCCTCAGAAGAGATGAAGTGCCCCAGCACTATGCCCTCACTCATCATCATATGACACTTTTTAGTGCTTAAAGAGAGCTGGCTTTGTTCACAACATTTCAAGACCTTTTCTAAATTTTTCAGTGCTTCTTCATAGCTATCACCATATGGAGTAAAGTCATCCATAAAAATCTCCATGCAATCATTTACCATTTCCGAAAAGATTCCAATCATTGCTCTTTGAAATGTGGCTCGTGCGTTGCACAACCCAAAAGGAAGTACTCGGTATGCAAAAGTTCCCTAAGGACAGGTGAAAGTGGTTTTGTCCTGGTCTTCTGGAGCAATCTGAACTTGGTTGTAGCCACTAAAGCCATCCATAAAAGGAAAAATACTTTTTCCCAGACAAGGTATCAAGGACCTGATCAATGAAAGGTGAGGGGAAGTGGTCCTTTTGCGTTGCTTTGTTCAATTCTATGTAATCCACGCAGACCCTCCAATTCCCATTCTTCTTTGGCACAATCACAAGTGGGTAAACCCACTCACTATATGAAATCGGGTATATAAATCCTACTTCAAAAAGTTTTTGGATCTCCTCTTTCACTATGTCTCTTAGGTTCGGGTTAATCCTTCGTTGTGGTTGACACATAGGCCTGGAGTCGCTCTTAATATAAATGTGATGGGTGCACATATTAGAAGGAATCCCTTTCATGTATGTGTACTCCCAAGCGAAAGCTCCCCTTCATTGTTTCAGCAGAGTGATTAGCTGTTCCAGCTCGCTAGGCGCAAGATTGGGATTGATATTCAATGTTTTCCCTGGCTCAATTTCTACTGGAACACTCTTCGAATTTTTGAGTACTGGAATTATGCTGACATCACCGATTAGATTTTCTTTTGTAAGATTTTCTTGCTATGTTGCAGCTAAAGTACTGTCCCAGATTTGATAGACATTTTTATTGACTGACATGGGCTCACTGATGAAACTATTAATGGAATCATCCTCTGTTTCATCTTTAAATGTTAAGGCTCTCCCTATTGTTAATAACGGCTGCACAACTTCTTCCTCCTCCAAATCTGCCCACAATGGAGTTTCAGCTTCTATGCTTGGCCGAGCTGGATGGTACAAAGTTAGGCTCTTGATCTCATTCCTGTCTGAAATGGTCATAGACCCTGACCGACAGCTGATACAGGCATCTGTTATGGCCAACCATAGTATTCCCAGGATCAGTGGGTGTCCCCCCAACTGGGATTTTGGCTGTAACACTAAGAAATCCGCAGGGTATTCCCATGAGTCAACTGAGATTACGAGGTCATCTAAGATCCCCTCAGGCTTGATCGTTGATCTGTCAGCAAGTTCCAAAATAGTAGGGGTCGGTCGAAGGTTAGTGAGTCCCAATTTCTTCACAGTCTCTATGGTCATAACATTAATCGCTGTGCCTAAATCTACCAAGACATTGGGGATTTGTGTGTTCCCTATGTGAACTGTAACAGTCGGGTTTCCAAGGTCATCGTATTTTTCCACAGGGGCCTTCCCCATTATTAATTCTGAAAGTTTTCCCAATACATGGACAGTGGGGGGGTCCCTGGGTCTTCTTCCTGGTTTCTTGACACACAAATCTCTAACAGTATTAGCATAAATGGGCACATCATGGAGGGCCTGTAACAGTGGAATTTTAACATACAAATTTTTCAATTCTCCCACGAGATCGAATCGAGGTTGTTCCACTATTTTCTGCAGGGCCAATCATTCAGGGTATGGTGGTTCTCTCGTCAACTGTGTAGGCTATGATACTTTGTGTGTTACTCTTCGAGTCTCGGCTACTGTCTCGGTAGGAGTATCGGCATCCTCAATAATGGGGCTTGCTGAATTAACCATATTCTCATAGCGTCGATTCACTCCAGTTTCAATCACTGGGGATGAAATATCCTTAGTGATAATAGGTTCCACCACCCTCCCTGATCGTAATTGTATATCATTGCAGGGAATATGGGTGATGGAATATGTAGGCATGTTGGTAGCCTCAAATTGGTGGACTACTTTATTGTTTGGGTTCGGGTTAGGTTGTGCAGGTAGTTGTGGTCGAAGTGGTGCATTCATAGGTGCGGCATTGTTTTGGAATGGGAGCTACGGTTGCTGATAATGTTGGTGCTGATACTATTGAGGAGGATATTGTTGATACTGAGTCTGGTGATGGGGAAAGTTATTTCCTTGGTAAGAATTTCTCCAGTTGGAATTCCAAGGAGCTTGGTTGTTTGACTGTTGTGACCATGGTGTCCATGGGTTAGGATTATGCATTCGATTCTGAGATGGATGCCACTGATTGTTAGAATAATGTGAAGGGAATTATGTATTCATATTATGCATATTGTTCATTCCATTCATATTATTCAGAAAAAATGATGGGTCTGGATTCATACCTTGATTGCGAGGTTGCCATGGTTTCTTCTGTGCAATGAAGTAAGCTGGCTCCACATCCGGAATGGATTCTTGCAGGACTGCTTTGACCTTAGGTAGTGAAGGACATTCCTTGGTATCATGCTCCAGTTCACATATCCTACATATCTCTGCTTTGTCCAACGGGCATTCTTTCAATGGATGCTTTTTCCTACATTTAGGACAAAATACTCCAAGTGTAAGGTCTTCTACTACTTGCCTCTACTTTTCCCCATGACATCTAACTCGAAGGAAATGAAGCTCATCATGTCTGTTTTAAAATTCTCCAATAAGTTGCCTATTTCTGCTCAAGTGGCCCCTCCACTAGCTGACTTCTGAGTCCTAGTGAAGACATCTTGATCTCGATCTTCTCCAACCACACTTCTTTAGTAACTCTAGTTCCGTTGATATGATACATCTCCTCTCTATATAGTGCACCTACAACACTTCTCTTACCTTTAGGAGGTTTATTTTCTGCAACAGGAGTTGAAGGTCCCGTTGTATTATCCACTTTTGATGTTGAATGCCCAAGATTGGGAGGAACAAAATTTCCCCTGCCTGTAGATGTCCGCAGTGGTCTAGTGGAAGAATTAGCTCTAGCAATTATTTCATCAATGTATGTATGTCTTTCCTGACCTGCATTACGACCTCGACCTCTTCCACCTGCAATGTTAGTATTCAAAGGGGGTTCCCAATTTGTTTTTCTTGTATTCATGCATGCTGTAAATAATTAAACTAAAATGATATCAAATGAAACCAACTACTAACTTTGTATATCTATTACCATCCCCGGCAACGACCAAAATGTTGGTCACCCTATATGTCAATTAATTAAAGCTAACACACAGGATGGTCAATATAAACTGTCAAACCCAAGGAGGTCTTTTTATTTCAATGGCAATGAGCACAATCTATGCATAAACATGTCAAGCAGTTGATTAACTAAATGAAGATAATAATCCTACCAGTCTGTCCGGCCAAACTCATCCCATAAAGGAACTAATCTAATTCATACATCTAGGAATTCAATTGCAGCTACCTTCCTACAGAGATCAACCTAGCAGTTATAAATTTAAGAATATAAATAAACTATATTACTTTTGCAAGAAGTTAAATCCTATAATTATCAAACTACAACATTCAATCTTTACCAAAATGATACATCTAGTAGCTACTGTTACTCAGTCACAATCTGCCTATTCTAGTAAACCAATTGAAGATACAATAGCAACCAGAATCTAAACATAAGCTTGAACTCTAACTGATAATTACTGGAAATCCTAGAAAGCATAAACAACTGAAAGATATTGGAATTGAGCTTGGTTGTTACAGTTGATTCGAACACACATGCATTAAACTAAATTAACCTACACAGTCGACTGTCACACCACTCTGTTACAGCTATCCAAGATGTAATCGTGAACTACCAAAAAGAAAGTTAACCTCTATTACATCTAACAGTAACATCTACAATGATTCCACACTACACACAGAAAGAAATCTAAATTAACCTACCTACTTAAACCGGCTATCTCTGTGAGAAGGCGGGCCTGGCCTTCCAACAGAGACGCCGAGAATCATAACAAACCAAGACACATAAATGAAGAACTTTGCTCTCATATTAATGATGGAAATCGACAGTCTCAGTGTTCTGTTACAGCTTATGCAAAATGGTAATTGTCCAACCCCAGGCTACAAGAGCCTTCTCATATTTATACATTGAAAGTACAGATCACGATCCACTAAAATCGTGCAACAATGAAGATCTATGATATTCATGCTGTGGAGTTACAACTAGCTGTTACAACCGTATTAAACAAGGCCGTTACTCATGAAGGAGCAGAAAAATTAAAACCAAGGTACTATGGGCCATACAAGGTAGTGCGGAAGGTTGGAGAAGTAGCATATGAACTAGAACTTCCGGAAGGGAGTAAAATCCATAATGTATTTCATGTTTCTTGTCTCAAGAAAGCCCTTGGTCAAAAAATCATCACTTCATAAATACTTCCTCCTTTGGATGATGAAGGTCAGTTCACACTTGTTCCGGAAAATATTTTGAAGACACAAGAAAGGAGGTTGAAGAGTAGAATTATCAAAGAATATTTAGTGCAATGGAAAGACTTACCAAATGAAGATGCCACATGGGAAGAGGAAAAGATTTTGCAGCATCCAAATCTTAAATTGCTTGAGGACAAGCAATCTTGGGTGTGGAGGATTGTAATGTCCCCATTCAAATAATTGCATAGTAAGACAATCCCATCAATCCTACTAGTTTCCTAGGTTGGATGGGCACATGTGGAATTGCAATAAGGAAGCTAATAAATGATGTTAGACATTAGAAGGGTTCAAGTATTTAATAAAAAGGTTGAATAAATAAATTCAAGAGAAATTCTAGGTGGCAAATGGTTTTGAAGACATTTGGAGGATGTGGGACCCACACTAGCTTGGCTTCTCACTACCACATTGCAAATCTCTCTTGCCATTTCGAATCCATGGGAAGGAAAACATTATTGGGTGAGTTGGTAAAGCATACACATGGCATGGACCATCTTAGGTTGAAATGGGATGGAATGATAACCTCCATGGAAGAGGAAGAGTCAAATGGGAAGCTAGTGGACACTTGGGTTAGATTCCCTAGCCTTATGACAAAAATGATGGAGCATCTATGACATCTATGAAAAACTTCAGATCTGACCATTATGACATGTCAGCCCCAAAAATAGGCTCAAGGAAGGTGCTCATGGGAGTTGGAGAAGCCAAAGAGACTCCTACTCGAATTGGGAGAAGATGGAAGGTTGGAAACTAGGAGACAAGTGGCAAATGTGGAATATTTCCTAAGTGAAGATCTCTAGAAGATAATGGGAGGAATTCAACCCTTAGAAGGATAATGTTGGTTATAAAATGTAGAAATCAAGTATGAGAATGGCTTTTGATGATTTGAGAAAAAATGCATTTGTGAAGAGAGAGCTAGTGGATGACTAGTTTCTTGCCTTAGCCAATTTCGAGGGTTAAAGATTCCCATCCAAGTGGGTGTTTGGAGAGGCCACTCAGGTATTTCATGGAGCTTTAATATATTTTTATTTGTAGGTATCAACTACAGGGAAGCTTGTGGTTTTGTTTAGTGCAGCACCATCTCTCAACCATTTCCGGTTTTGAAGGCATATTCATGCTCCTTGAGGGAGGACGCTTTTGGTGAGTTATTGTGCTTCTTGGGAGAGCTTCTCACGATGTATTTCTGATTGTAATAAGAATTATATACTTTTTTCTTCATATTCAAAAAGTCTGAGGTCGAAATACCAAGTGGTTGTATGTAAAAATGAAGATTACTGAGCAAACAATGTCCATTTCCCCACTACATTGATGTATGCCCTTATAATGATGATGATTTCGAATAAAGGAATGTTTCTATGATATATTTGTCATGAATGGACTGCCATTGACGTGTATTACAAGTTTCAGATTTAGTACTTGAGCATTTGAAGCCATTATACTCAGTTTATTTGCATTTGAAGAAGATTTGGTGTCATTTCCCCAAGGGTCGAATTAGTGTTTTTTTGTTCTTGTTTGGGAGGGGTTTAGAACAGACTTAACAATTAATGAATGGTTCATTTTGGACCTTGATAACATCCTTGAGACATCCCCTACCTCTGTTCATAAATTCAAATGGGTTGGGAGGCATTTGGGAAGCCATTTTCAGTACTTACCCCAGGGGGATTTGAACCCCAATTTACTAGTAAAATTGCATACTTTGTCCAGAATCTTAAGAGAGTTCAAGATGTCTTTTGGTGGCCATATATCATCCCTAAACATCATATTCAAGTCCTAACATCAGTCACATACCTTCTCAGAAGATTTGGGAGCATTTGGGGCAAAATTGGGACCTAGGCATCAAAACTAGTCAAGGGTCGAAATTGGGAAAAAAGTGAAAAATTGGGCATTTTCATAAAAATTGAAAAAGAGACATTACATCATTCCTGCATAAATTTATCCATTTAGGAATGAGCTTGATACGTTTCATGTCCACTAAGTGGCGAGACTCCATAAATTGGAGAAAAAAATCACTTAAGGGGTCACAACAAATATGAGCTCCCCATACTTCATTTAAAGACTTTGTGAAATTTAAGTCTTAACCGACAATAATACATGCATGATTTAAAACTCTTGTATCTGCCAAAGCTTCCCAATACACTCAATAATTTGCATAAGGTCCATAAACATTAATTACTCTCAATACACGTGATAATTCCTTGGACTCCAAATCCACTAAAATGGCCGACTATAAAACTTTAGAAGAGACAACTTTTAAAGAGGGTCGCGAAGTTGATAGAAGATCGCCTGAAATCCCTTCAAAGTCCAAGGTGGCAAATGACCATACTTTAATGAAAGGTTCCACCATATCATGTGCACGAGCACTTGAAATCATAGCCTCTTGAATTAGAATAATATCCGGCCGAAGTGCTTTTATGAGTCGTTTGACGACAATTACTTTGGAGGTGCCTCCAAGCCCCAAGCATTAAAGAAGAGGGTGATCAGGAGGAGCCTTTTGGAATGGCTTTTCCTCCAAGGGCCATTTGAATAGTAGATTATTTACCCTTTTAATTTTCTAAGACTGTTTTTTTTTTTTTTTTTTTTGTAAGCAAGAAAAATTATATTAAAAAGGAGCCTTCAGTACAAAAATTTCAAGACTTAGGGTCTTTCATGCCCAAAATTTCTGCAAGACTGTCTACAAAATATCCCCACTGCCAGAATTAACTGTTCATCTATCCCTTCTACACAAAAAACTATCTACCCCCTTAACCCTTTTACAAAAAAACATATTCAAGTTTTCTCTTAAAAGACCTACAAACAGAGTCCTCATAACTATGGAAATGGAAACTATAGCCGTAGCGACACAGACTACACAAAAAGATATTGTAGGGAGAGCCCGTAAGCACCATACAGACTGTCTAAACAAAAAGAGACACATCATCAAAAAATCTCAATCCCAAATAAACCAACCCGTAATCCATCATTTTGGAGCTTGGCGCATGTTCCGGTGGAGCAAAGTCCCAAAACGGAGGCCACCAAGCTTGTGGTCGTCTGGAGAATAGGAATGGCCTAACGGACTGTGAATGGGGCATGTCCCCGGAGAGCGCACAACAAAAGGACCAACAACAATACCCAGAGGCTCCAGTAGCAGGATAAGTTTAGAGCAATGCAGTCAATTTTCCTGTGCATCGAACGATTATCTTCCAGATGCTCCTTCCACACTCTCGCTGGTTCAACCTCTCCTAGAGCTTTGCTTTCCCTATCCATCATAACATGGGCCAAAATTTCCTTGGTTACCCAGTAGATGGTGACAATCCTATCATAAGTGGAAAGACACCCAGCAGTGGTCCCAGGATTACAGATCCAATCTTCCACCTCCTCCTTGATAGTTTATATGTCCATGGCTTTCACCTGATTCCACAGGTCCTGCTCAACCCTTCAATTTCATCCCGGATAATAGGTGGAATGCGCTTCCGGAAGAAATGGGCGGCCTGCCTTGCTTTCCGCAACCCTCGAGACGGCTTCCTCCTTTCCTCGACCTTTTTACCCTTCCGCGCTTGCCGCTTGGGAGTCATTGCACCAGTTTCCCAGTACAACAAGTAACGCCACACTCGCTCCTGCTTGCACCCATAATAACTCCATAGAAAATGCAGAGACAACATGCAGAGAGGATGCGAGTACCTCGAATAAATAGCCAGGATGCTCAATCCAATTATGATAACCATACTAATTCCGCTGAACTTGCTATTGAGTTGCACGAGAGTCCTGTACATCTCTCGACTGCTCTGCTTGGTTCGTCATACCCTACCCTTCAATGGACGAAGGGGACTGCAAGATTTCCTCATTATTGAAAATCGAAGTGAGACCATGGGCATTCATGTCATGGTTTAATACTGAGGAACCCTCTTCACATAATGAGTGCAGATGGCACAAATTCCAGGTGTTGAGTGGGATTGACATGTGTGCTCTTGTCATGGAGATCGAGTCATGACTCATGCGCCCCATCAATTCCTGGTACAACCTGATGTCATGGGATGCCAAGTGGATACACTGGATCTGCCAGTCATTACCGCCTTATTTCGACAGCCGTCCTTCATCCATCGTCGCTTCATTTTGTCACGTTTAACGTGGGTAAAGGACCAAGCATGGCGGCCTCATATGAGATCAACAAGCCTTTCAACTTGGTACATCATTCGCCATCTCTTCACGACTTTGGAAACCTTTTGTCCACCTTGTATCTTTTTAGCCATTTGGATGATGACGTGTGAGTCTCCTTCAATGACCATGGGTTCCCAACCATTTTGTATCGAGAGTATAATTCCATGAAGTAAAACTTCTAGCTTTGCCGCATTGTTGGTATCCTGGCCGATATTCCCATGATAGTATCAGAGAATAACACCCTCGTTGTTTCTGATAACTCCACCAAAACCAACCGAAACAGGGTTCCCTTTGGAGGCTACATTGAAATTTAACTTGAAATGGCTGCCTGGAGGAGTTCAAGCTACTCACAACAAGAGCAACAAGCTATGCTAGATCTCCGCTTGACCATTTTTAACAACCCTGATTTCATATCTCCAAAGCTTACTGGACAGATCACAACAACATCTGCCTTTCAATTCTTGTGACAACAATGCAGATAATATTCCTAATACAAATTTTGTGGCTGCATGAACTTCTATAGTTACAACCAATTTGCAATTGCTTGATGCAAAACACATAATTTTGCATTTATTGATACGAACATGCGAATTTGATCCTTTTGAAATAAGCACAACCAAATCCGCTCACTATTGGTATTTAGATACAAAAAGACATTTTGTTTCAAAAACTTATTTAGAAAACAATTCAACACTCATGACATTGACATGTACATACTTTCCTTGATATTAACTTTAAACATTTGATTCATATTGCATTTATTACATCCTGCTAATATTTTAAGCTAATGAATAAAGACAACCCACAAACTAGCATCTTCAACTATTACATTTGTAATTGTTTTTATGTCTGTCATCATTTGGCTTGTGTGGAAAGTGAAGTCAAATGATTTCCTAGACAACAAAAATTCATAACATGTACTTGAATTATATTCAATGCCTATAATTGCAATCACATTCTCG
This sequence comes from Larix kaempferi, assembly GCA_027924585.1. Lineage (NCBI taxonomy): Eukaryota > Viridiplantae > Streptophyta > Pinopsida > Pinales > Pinaceae > Larix > Larix kaempferi. Next base: position 25,663,076 of record BSBM01000370.1, on the reverse strand, counting down.
GCATGGCTTTCAACGACTAATTGGGAAACAAGTCTTAGACTAAAATGCTACAAAATATCAAGAAAAAAATGGTAATAATATTTTTAGGTCTTGACAATTTTTTAGTCTTCCATAACGCCAAAACCAATGACTCACTGTACCATTCTTCTGTTTTACTGTTAATATGTTCCATTTGTCATTTGTTTTAAGCTTAAACAAGTGACACAACTACTGTCTTCTATCGTACAACTTTGTTCGACAACATACATAAATGTTTTTGAAAGAGATGTCTTGGTCTTGTTATGGGCCTGCACAAAATAAAAATCCAAATTTTTCTATTAAACACAATTGGTTCATGCTGACTTGGGGGATAAAGATGAGCACTTAACAATAACAATTAATATAAACAACAATCTTAAATCTCGCTTCATTGACAATTTCTCTCGTGGTACCAGTATTCGAATTTCAAATTTTGGAATAAAGAACAAGAGACCATATGATGGAGGCGATGCAAAGTATTGCATTCTATTACAGGAACAAAGTTCAATTGAAAAAATACCATAAGTTTTCCAAGAGTGTAGACTGCCACTAGACACGACTATATATGGGCTCTGAAGCTCAACAAACACTTACTCTCTTGAGTCCATTGCAACAATTGTCATTGCTTGCCACCAAAATAATAGGAACTATGAACTAAACATCAAGGACAAAGACACAATAACTGATATTGCAACAGTATGTTTTTGGTCAATTTCTAAACTCTTTCTTTCTTTTTAGATATATCGACAAAACAACTTTTGTTTCTTTTTATGTTTTACGACTAATTATTTGCAAAAAACTTTTGTTTCTTTTTAGATCGTATTGCTCAGTTGATTCTTGAGAAAATTCTCACCTTGCAGGTTATGGAGGTGGAACATTTGGATTTCACATTTAGAGGGGTTGGTGGGTTTGGGTCTACAGGGGTTTAGATGTAATTTTCTAATCGTGGTATGTAAAGTTTTTGATCTTAGAATTTGTAGCCACGTTTTCACGATCTTGTAAAATGGATGGCCATTTAATGCCCGTGGGAAAATCGTTGTTCTCTATTTCTTCAATCAAATCAGAAACTTTTCCAAACATGTCATATAGAGACCAAATTTGTATTGAATATTCAAAGTTAAAAATGTGACTGTTTTTTCTTTATTATTATTCTTATGGAATATTCTCTTGCATCGAATGGTTTTAGCTTCCTGCATAGGCTATTTTTGTTCTTTTAGATGTTTTGGACATTATTTACAACACTTGATCTGTGATCTTGGTTTAGTTCGAAATACCATTTGTAAAAAATGAAAACTAATATGTCTTGTACGGTGTCAGGGACATTATCACTTAATGGTTGTTCCTTGTTTATTGCATAGATATCTAATCAATGCAATATTATGTTATAAGAAAATACTTGTAATTTTAAAAAATAAAAGATAATTAGACATTAAAGGTAGCTTCCTTTGAATACATAAATATTTCGATTTCCACCTCTCAACATCTTTACAACATTTCAATTATTGAAAAACACATATTTAAAGAGAAAACCTTTTACTTTTATATAGATCCATAGCCAAAAACATGTTAAAGGTAAGATCTTTTACTTTGAAGGTATAAATCCATACCAAATTAGGTGTCCTCGATGGAAGTACCGAGGTCTCCATACCAAATGAGGAGTTCTAGATGAAAGTCACGATGAAATGTTACACTTTGAACAGAATTCCAATACTAAAGGCGCCAATTCAAACTTTCCCTCCCTTCCTCCGTCCCATTAGCATTGATTACTGGAGCTCTCAACTGACCATTTATCATGGTTGTTATCCGAAACCAGATTTTTATTATAAATCCTCTCCTTTAGTCAAAACCTTAGGAGAAGTTTAATAAATTTTAGAGTCCATTCAGAGCGCACGGATCTAATCCCCGCAGCTAAAAAGCTTTTCTGCCTCACCCAGCACGAATATTTACTTGAAGATGCCCAGTTTTCCGTCGCATGGACTCAATTAACTCGACATTTAACCATTCTGTGGAAAAACGCGAGTTTCTTAAGGTGAGTAGTTCGGAATCCTGCGAACAACTTGTTCTGTAATGTGATTTAGATTATTTTATCAGGTCTCGGGTTCGAATGTCGTCCCTTTAGTACAGTGGGCCTTTTATATTTTTATTTTTTGGGTTTTGTTACTGGTATTTATCGATTGTTTATATGGCGATTAGTTAAAATTTGGAAAGAAAAGACAGAGAAGAATAACGGGGAAAGCAGCGAAACCTTTAGAGACAAGTTTGTTAAGCATCTAGATATATAAGAGAAATATGTTTCTCTTGTATCTTCCCCAGTTTTGAAAACTTCTTGCTTAATGCCGGGATCCCAAGTAATATTTACAGCAGATTTGGGAGAAGCTATATCCCATGCCTTTTATTTTGGAGAAATATTTAAATGTAATAGAAGATATGGATTAGCAGAGTTTGATTATTATTACTATTCTTATTGTTATTTGTGTTGTATTTGTAGCAGGGTTTAGGCTAAGAGTATGTAACTTTGTATTTTGTATTAAGCACATTTTTAAATAGGTATTTCAAGCTTGAATTAGAATAGGTTATGCTTTGCTTCGTGCCTCATCATAGGCTTATTGCTTCAGATATGGGTGTTCTGTATTAGGCTATACATTGGACATCGAATATAACTCAATACATTGATATGTTCTTAAATATTTTAGTACATAGAAGTTTAGAATTTGTTATGTCATATGCTTTTTATTCTCATGTTGAACTTGGAATGTAACCAACTAGAAGCATAGTTATCAGGTTAGACTCTGAACCTTCCGAAGTAGCTGAACTGGTCGAGGCTGAACCTCCAAGTTTTTCTTAAAAATATGCAAGGAAACCTAAAAACAATCAATTAAAAGAACAGTACTCTACAGCCCTGCAGGTGGTAGTCATCATGCACTCCACGGTAGTGCACTAATGGACATATATACTGGAATATATACGGTTGGATGTGGAGGCATTCCACATCAGACAGTATATATGCCAGTATATATGGTGATTAATGCACTCCTGTGTGGTAATTTTATCTTCCCTCTGCAGACCTCACATGTCACATACCTTCACTGTATAAGTTAATATGTATTATTTTCCATGTTCCATGTTTCCAAACCTTTCAAATTCTTTTTAAAACCCTGAACTTTTTTAGACCTTTCCCCTGAATCTACCGAACTTTTCAAATCTGATAAATACGAACAATAAGCATATTAGATTGCACGAAAGCTTAAAAATGAATTTCATACAGTAATTGGTGCTAATATAATCGGGGTAATTGAGTTATTATGTTATAGGCTTCTAGTAGTAATAACTTATAAGTATTGACTTAATACTAAGTCAAAATGGTCACATATAAATAAACAGTCTTTTCTTATATATGGACTTCAATTAAGTCTCATGGAAAGAAATATACTGTAATGACAGTTAACGCAAATGCCATTAAAGTAAACTAATTTAAGGTGTGGCTAAAATAATTAATTTGTCATTAAACTACTTTAGGTGTATCGTTATTCTTTTATGTTCTTTGAGAAGTTTGTTGGGCCGTGTAAACCTCCGTTAAAACAAATTTTTTCTCATACCTTTTTACAATCCCCGTGTATGTTCTCGTGTAGTTATTACGAGGAGCTTTTTCTTGTTTGCATAGGTCTTGACTCTTACCTTCTTTAAGTAGATATCTAGCTCAATTATAAGCACTTTTACCTAATAATCTCTAGCTATCTATTGAGGTTAAAAAAATGAGTTGTAATTATCCTTTCGGGATTTAAACCACTACTCATGGTTCCATGTCCTTGCTTATTTAGTTACAGTGTTTGTCTTTGTTGTCTTAGATCATATGGTTGGTACAAGGGGTGAAATCCTAATGGTCAATCACATATATTATATGGCAATATAACATATAAAGTAAATTAACTAATTCAAGCATTGGTAAAAATAATTAATTTGCCATTAAACTGCTTTAGATGTATCGTTATTTTTGTTATGTTATTTGAGAAGTTTTCTGGGCTGTGTAAACCCCCTTGAAAACAATTTTTTTTCTCATTTCTTTCACAGTCGCCATCTATTTCTCGTGTAGTTATCATGAGGGACTTTTTCTTGTTTGCATATGTCTTGACTCTTACCTACTTAAGTAGATATCTAGCTCAATTGTAAGCACTTTAACCTAACCATCTCTAGCTTTCTATTGAGGTTAAAAAAAGGAGTTGTAATTATCCTTTCGGGACTTCAATCATTACTCATGGTTCCATGCCCTTGCTTATTTAGTTCCCATGTTTGTCTTTGTTGTCATAGATCATATGGTTGGAACTTGGTACAAGGGGCAAAATCCTAATGATTAATCATCTATGCTATATGGCAATATTAGTTGTATTTTGATTTGTGAAGTACATGTGGATGATACGACAATGCAAAGTATATTAGAAATGAAACATAGAAGGACTCAAGTACAAAAGCAACATAGTTTTTATGTTGCCAAATGACACACAAAACCTTAGTTGCAACTTGCAATATAGATGTAGTATACTTGAACGTTGCGCATCATGAATTTTTTTTTATAACAAAAACGGTTATTTATTTATTTATTTATTGAAAGGAAGAACACGGCTGGGCTAACGCCAATCAACCTATCTTATACAATTCAAATTGTTTTCCAATCGGAGAACTCTAAATCCTGCTAATACATTACTCAAGAAGCTGCCATCTTACGGTATGGGAGACCATTGAGGAGGTTCATTATTCAGAATCAAGTCAGCTTGGGCTAGATGACAACCCACATTGGCCCTAGTATCAGCTTCTTGATTAAGACCCCTGAGAATGTGGAAGTAGGAGGCAGAGTTGAAGTGTTGCAACAGCTTCCGAACCCTTTGCAAGTTCTTATTGAGTGCTGCATTATTGAAATGGTCTTTGTTATTTAAAATTTTTATTAGGATTTCCGAATCTCCAAAGATTTGAATATCTTGGTCTCCATTCCCCTGAGCTATCTGACAAGCTTTGAACAATCCTAAGATTTCAGCCTGGTTATTTGTACTTTGCCCTAAACCCTAGCTGAAGCTGCCCATAAAGTGCCCTTCCGGGGCATAGAAAACCCCGCCTGCTCCAGCGATCCCCGGATTTCCTTTCGCTGCTCCATAAAAAAAAATTGTGGCTTTACCTTGATTCTTCCACCACTGATGAAAGTCAAAGTCATTATATTGGAGCCGCCATTCGGGATTACTAATTGGGCGGGCAGAAACTTTGTTCCTTGTCTGAAGCACTGGAACACCAATCCAGCTATTCTCTGCCGGAAGAAGCAAGCTATCTTTGTTAAATGGACGGTTTTCCACCGATTCCAACAGCAATGCTTTGGTTTTGGCAACTACAAGGGCGGGGGTGCACAAATAATTCTGAAAGATGCTCTCATTCCTGGCTAACCACACTTCCCAGCAAAGGAATTTTGGGAGTGCCATCCAAATTTTAGCCCATAGCGATTTTCTCTTGAACTCCAGTTGGTAACGCTCTGTCCAGGTGGTGTATAATAAGACAAGATTGATTTGAGAAGGAATTGGAGCATTTAGTCCCTGTAGAGCCTGCTGCCAAACTTCTTGCGTGAATGGGCAATCTATGAAGACATGCTCGATGGTTTCCTGAGTTGCTTGACATAGAGAACACCTGTGCGGTCCGAGGATTCCTCGTTTGGCTAAATTCTCACCTGTCGGAATTCGTCCAGGCATGAGGACCCAAAAGAAAAAATTTATTTTTGGGATGCCAAAGGGATCCCACACTTGCTTCCACACAGCGTTAATCGGAGTCTTAGAATGTTGCTTCTGGATAACATCGAATCCCCGAGCTACTGTGTAAATCCCCGTGGGTTCCCATCCCCATCCCCATTTATCCGACTAAAGCTTCCAACAGAGCACGCGTTTGAGATTGCAAACTATCAGGCAGCTTGGGCAAATTCCATTCCTTCCAGTTTCCATTCTGATCCCATTGAGATATATCTGCAATTTTCAAAATGCCACGTTGGGTGAGCCAGCATCGGAGGTCTTGAATTTCAGCATTGTTCCTGAGAGGAGGACGGCCCATTATCTTGTCTTCCCATAACCACGTCTTTTTTCCATTGCCAGGTATCCGGTATAGATGATTTTTGAAGAATTCCCAACTTCTACCACAGAGTTTCCACATCGTGGTGCCTTTAGTGGCACACCCTTCATCCATGCTTTTCACTGAAACACCATGCAAATATTTTTTAATTATTACTTGACTGGCCGGATGGTTGGAATTGGAAAATATCTTCCACAAGATCTTGCCACCTAGAGCCAAATTGGCTAGACCAGGGTCTCTAACCTAGAGCCCTCCTTTAGAAAGAGGCTTTTTCACAATTTCCCAACTCACCAAATGGAATTTTTTATTGTTTCCCTTTCCACCTTGCCACAGGAAGGAACGAATTAATTTTGCTACCTGCTCAGTGATTGCCTTGGGGGCTAACAGAAAATAAGCCTGATAAATATGCAGAGAAGAGAGGACTGCTTTAATAAGGGTTAATTTTCCAGCTGTGGTGAGCCATTGTCCTTTCCAGGTTGCCATTTTAGCTTTGATTTTGCTTATGACCTCAATCCAGTGCGCTGCCTTAGTGATGCCCAGGGTGAGGGGCAGTCCCAGGTACTTAAAAGAATCCCAGTCTGCACAACGTGCATAGCCTAAGAAATGGGCAATCCTCTGGATGGTAGAATGAGGAACATTCCAACCATACACCGCACATTTTTTCTGGTTGACCAAAGCTCCCGAGACTCTGCAGAAAGTTTGCATTACATCTTTGAATACCCTTGCTATTTTTACTGAGGCACCTCCTAGCAGGAGTGAGTCATCAGCAAAGAAGGCATGGTTAGTGGATTCGAGATCTTTTCTCACACAAATCCCCGGAGTTGTTCCTGTTGCCTTTTTTGCGGTCAACTTACGACTAAGGGAGTCTGCCATCAAAATATATAAGAAAGGGGACAATGGGCAGCCCTACCTTATACCCCGAGTGCCTTGAAAATAAGAGGCTGGCCTACCATTCACTAAAGGTGCTATCCAGGGCCTGCCTATACATGCTTTGATTAGCCTTACAAATTTAATGCTAAAGCCAAAAGAAAGAAGGACTTGGAACAAAAAGGAATGTCTTACTCAGTCGAAGGCATTTGCCATGTCAAGCTTTATGATCATTCCTTGTTCCTTTCGTTGGTGGCTTGAATGGATGGTTTCCTGCACAAGGGTCACATTATCCAGGATGTGCCCGCCTTTCACAAAACCACCTTGACTGGAAGAGATAAGAATGCCCAGCAGGGGTTTGATTCTATTGGCTATGAGCTTTGATAGAATTTTATAGGAAGCATTGCACAGCGAGATTGGCCTAAACCTGTCAAAGGTACCAGGATTTGATTCCTTAGGGATTAAAGCCAGAAAAGTAGAATTGATGCTGCCACCAACCTTGGCTTTTTGGAGGAAGCCCCTGGCCATCCGGACTAAGTCCATCTTGATAATATCTCAACAAATTTTGTAAAAGTGAATGGGAAAGCCATCGGGCCCCGAGGCTTTGTCTAGCTCCATTGCCCAAACAACATTGCTAATTTCAGTTTCGGTAAAGGGCTTCACAAGGCTTTTTCATTATCCTGCACCCCTATCAATTTCGGGATGTTAGTGAGGAATTTGGGGAATTCCTCCTCTGAATTGTTTCCTTCTTCCATAAAGAGCTTCTGAAAATGAGTTGATGCAGCCTCTTTTAAGTGAGCCATGTCTTTGTGAACTTTCCCATCAGGAGCTGTGATTTCATCCATGTGGTTGCGAGAGAGGCGGGCTTTAAACCGTTTATGAAAGAATGGAGTATTTCTGTCTCTCGATTTTAGCCATAGACTTCTAGACTTAAGCCTCCAGTGCTCTTCCTCATGCCTGTAGGATCGAAAAGTTTTAAGCTGGGCCTCTTGTTCTTTCTGAATTTCAGTGGGGGTGATATCTTTAGTTTCTAGAGCCACTTGCATATCGATCAGCTGGTTGATAGCCTGCTTTCTACTAGTAGTGGGTGAGATAGAAGGTTTTTTTATCCAAGTCTTCAAGGCCACCTTCGTAGCCTTCACTTTTTGTTCCTAGACATAACTTGGCGACCCATTTACTGGGGTATTCCAGGCATTGATGACCGTATCCATAAATCCTTCTCTTTCTGCCCAAAGAGGGTTAAATCGGAAGGGAATGGGCCCAAGTCTCTCGAGTCTCTCGATCTCCTCGAACTGCAGTAAAATGGGCTTATGGTCTGATGTCAATTTTTGCAGAATGGACGAGGAGATGATCTTATTTTCAAGAAGAAAGGAACTTTGGAGTAAAAATCTGTCTAATCGAGCAGAAATATGAAAGTTCCCTACTCGATTATTTGTTCAGGTATACAATCCTTTTTTAGGTTTAAAGTCAATTAAATCCCACTGCTGTATTAATTCTTCCACTACAGGAAGCATCGGGTCTCTATTGACGACTCCACCTCGCTTCTCCTTAGACTCAAACACCAAGTTAAAATCTCCAGCAAGAATTAAATTCTTAGGAGAGCTAGCCTCAAGAAATTCAGACAGAGTTTCCCAACATTCTCGTTTTGCAGCATAATAAACAGGAACATATAAATTGACAAGAGCTAAGGTAATCTTATTTACCTTATGCCTGAGTTCAGTATAAATCCAATGCTGAGTATCTATAGAACTTTCAAGATGGAATTTATCCTCATCCCATAGGGTAGCCAGGCCGTCGGAGGAATCCCTAGCACTAACCGCCTTCCTTGCATTTTTTTTCCATTTCAATTTACTGAGCAGAAGGAGAGCGTCCCCTTCAATTTTAGTCTCTTGGAGCATGAGGATTTCAGGAAACTCCGATTTTACCAGATTTTTGACTGCTTCAACTTTTACAGGATTCCCCAAGCCTTTGCAATTCCAAGAGACTAATCGCATTATTTGCTGGCTGATGATGGAGCTGCTCCTCCCTTGGGAGGCCTGTTTCTGGTATTTCTGTTGATGGACATCTCGATTGTTGACTGACTACCTTTCATTTTTTGTCTTTCGGCTTCTTCAGCCCTTGTCTCTTTATGTGATTTCCTCCCAACTCTTTTTACTGTCCTCTCGAAGGTCTCATCTTCTGAAGAGCCTGATGTTATCGGGGACTTCTTTCTTGTCATTTCAGCATAGGAGAGTGGACTCGAAGCTCTGATAGGTGAATCCTCCTGTAAAGAAACGGTTTCTTCCTGAATTTTGTCTTCCAACATTGCATTAGGCTGCTGTTCTACCTCTTCTTCAACTATTGCTGGAGATTCTTCTAGTATTCAGAGATTTTCAAATGGATTTATAGATGTTTCCATTCTTGATGGACCAGAACTCCCTTCCCATTGAATCTGGCCAGAAGATGGGGCTTCATTCCCCGAACTCTTTCCTTTACCTTTTGCTCTATTAGTTTGTTTTGCTGTGTTTGGTTTATGAGCTGGTATCCATTGGTTGCCCTTAGCGATCTCTTCCTCCTCCTCTCCCCTTTTTTTACAATTCCTGGCAAAATGCCCGTACCCATGGCAATATCGGCATTTAAAGGGTAATTGCTCATAGTCTAACTCTTGAATGTACATTCAATCCGCTCCCGTGAGTTTGATGGCTTCAGGGAGACCTATCTCCAAGTCCACCTCCACACAAATTCTGGCGCAGGTGTACTGATCCTTCCTGTCTGCGCGATCAATATATTTCCCAAGTTTGTTGCCTATAGCTTCCAGAGATTTGATGTTCCAGCAGTGGAGTGGTAGATGGTGCAATCGGACCCAGACTGGGATAGCCGAGGGCATGTCTTATGTCGGATCAAAGTCCGGTGTCCATTTATTCAAATATAACCCCTGGGGCCCCATGAAATAGGGCCCGTTCCTAAAAATTAGGTTCCTGTCATTTACATTGGTAAAAACAAACACAAAGAATCCCTTACCCACTAGATGGCTGCTGATCCCGTCCTGCACCAGTGGTCGCCAGTTTTGTTGGACCCAGCTGTCTACTGTTTTTGGTGAAGGCCAGAGGCCAGTAAATTGCCCTATGAGACCTCTCTCTGCAAGATTCAGAGCCGATCTGCACGGATCTTCAGATGGCAGAGCAACTGTGTGGATGCTTGCCAGATGTTTTACAAACTTCTGTTGTTGCTCAGTCGAAGGATGTTTTCCACAGGTTTCCACCAATTTCTTGAATGCCTCTAGATCTTCCAGGGAAGGGAGGGCCTCAGGGCCCCCTCCAACGTTCATTTCGATTTGCTTAGCGCTAAAACTCTCACTCTTCTACATGCTGAAGACGGGCGAGTTTTCCTGCTCGCGTTTTGGGTGCTCTGGTTGCTGCGCCTAGATCGGTTTCTTGGAGCCCAAAAAAATTCAACTCAAAGAGATACAAGAATTTTGTTGCGCATCATGAATTGACCATCCATTGTTGTGAACAAAAATAACGCATAATAGAAAATGCATGTATGTCATAAGAGCATCAATGGTTGTTAACAATGGTGAAAGCGAGTAGTTAATATAGCTCTTGCCAAGGTTAATGTCTCACCAAGTGACATGCTAGTGCCTGTGCTTGCACTTGTGGATGCATGCCAATATACATAACAATGATGGGGACCATGTGTGAATATGGGGTGACTTTGGCGAAATAGATGCTCCCAGTTGCGACTGCTTAGTTGAAGGTAACCAAATTGCATGGTGGTAATTGTTTCTTTGTAATGCTAAATCTTGGTATTTTGGCCTCATTGTGATAAGACAAAGCCAACTAAAAACCAAACAAAAAAGGGCACAAATGGTTTGTGCTAAACTAAGTTGACTGGCTATGTGTTGATTGAAATGATCTCATGTATGATCAATTAAATTAAATGCCAATGATTCCCAAGAGAGCTTTTTTTGCTACATTAATTGTGTCAGGGTGCAATGTTGTGTGCATAGTCTTGACTTCTCTTGAAAATGAATGGTGATATATGACTGTCCATGCTTTTTGGTTGTATAATGGAGTTTTGATGCTTAAAATAAATTTATGGCTATGGTTGTCTATGGTAGTTGACAATTCCTTTTGTTGTGTGTTGATCCTTGCCATTGATCTTTTAGTAATGTCACATGTGTGCCAATGTTTTTTCCTTAGTTGCATGGGTTCGCGTACCCAGGGGTAGGGTTCACGTCCCCGCACCGGGTTCACGAACCCACGTCTCCGATTCGGGTTCGGGTTCTTGGTTGGTGAACCCATACGAACCGGGTTCTTGACTGAAGAACCCAAGACGCCAGCTTGAACAAAATGGGTTCATTTGGCTGAGAGGGGACAACGTACCCTAATTTTTTAAGCAGTGAAATAAATAAAAGGAAGGGGGGAAGGTGGCCCCCTCCCAAACCTAAAATTACGATCCCCAAACTCTTCAAACATCAAAATTTGCCATTCAAACATTTCATAATCATTTCATTCAGCAGCGATAGCATTTGGTGAAGGGCTTTCCATGGCGATAGTGTTTGGTTAAATTGTGAAGGGCTTTCCACTTTGAATATAGCGACAAGGTTACACTGTTACAACAAGGAGAATCATTGAATGAAATCACTGTTGAGTGTTTTTTGAATTCTGTATTTTCTATTTCATGTCTAGAAATGCCATTGGCCCATTAGGCAAATTTTGAATGTAGTATGACAATGGAATCATAATATAACTTCCACTTGATATGAAATTTTATGTTCCAATGTGAATGTTGAATGAATGATGAATCATTGAATTATTAAGAAATATGCATGTGATTTTTTTAACTTTTAATTTTATTGTTTTCTTACAACTACTTATATATATATATATATATATATATATATATATATATATATAGTACCTTGACGAACCTAAGTATCCTATTTCAAAAAGTGGCGTCCCCGCACCCGCACCCACGTTTCTTGGCAACTTAGGTTTTTTCTTTGATTTGGTTTTGTGTCAAATGCACAATGACAATAAATATCGATATTATTTTTGTTTAAATTTTATATGATGTCCCTTGAAGAGTATGCACAATATAATCTAACGAGAGGGTGACATTGTCGTTATTGTTGAGATTGTTCAACCCATGGATTACCAATTTTAAATACTCATCGATGCAAGGGATACATACAATGATTCTATGTTTTGAGAGTTATTTTGTCATGTGTGTTAATTATAAGGCTCAAGCAATCATTTGATTAAAAATGTCCAATTTTGTTGATTTGTGCATAAGTAGAATAATAAATGAAAACACATACACACACAAGAAGCAAACTCGAGTGAAGAATTGTTGTAAAAATTGGTAGGTCAAGAATATTTCATGAAGAGTTAGGTGAGGTATTTACATTTGTTGTTCAAGGTAGTTGTGGTGTTAGGTGAAATAAAATGATCCAATGGGGAGTATGCTTGTGAAATAAGTGCAATCACAACACAATCCATATATAGTTCAATTCGCTATACACATTCATATGATTATGGCATTATTGAACAACTTAGCAACTTAGACAAAATTAAACATACATCACAAAAACACGGGCACCAAATTTGGCAACAAACCAACTTTGAATTTTCATTAATGGAATAAATGTAAAACAAGAAATATACCAATGTGAAGTTTCTACAACCAAGCAATTTAAATAACTTGTGAATCAACCCCTTTACAATGTTATGAAGAGGTATAAATAATTAGCTAAAGGAAGATGTGACATTTCATTTTCGCTATGTTCATATTCTTTATGTTACAATATATTTATATAAATTCAAAGATTGTTTGTATGAGGTTAGTGTGTTAGATTGTTTGACAAAATGTTAGTGTGCCTAAATATTCCTTTTTGTGCAATTGGTTTGCAATGCTAGCTTATGTGATTGACTTTTAGCACATCAATGACACAACATTGTTTTTGACAATAATCCATGCTAAGGGTTAATCATTGCAATGGCTCTTATTGTTATTCTACATCTTTGGCACAACAACCAATTTTGTGTGTCCATATATATATGTTTAAACTTCTTTGTAGTGCAACTTAAATTGCCTTGGATTTGGTCTTTGAACTTCTCTAGGATCATACCTCATTTGATGTTGCTCCAACATCAATGGTAAACTCTTTAGAAAGCAACTTGACATACTCTTCATCTCCTTTTTAACATTGATGGTTAAATCTAGGTGATGTGTGTTGAATGCTAGAATTTGTATGCATGGTTATAAATCCAAATTGAATATGTTCTCTCTAATTTTCTTGATTATGGCATATGACCCTTATTTAAATGACTTGAGCTTCTTGTTTTGAAGCTTTCTTTTTGAAGATAAACCAAGACTTTGTTTTGTTGTCTGCCAAATTGCACATCAGCAGCAGAAATCTTTCAAAAGCTGTCTCTTCACTATAAGTGAGAGAAGTGTGGCCTTGGGGGCAAGCAATGAGCTAGGTACTGTCACCTGAATCCTAGCTCTTCCGTTTAGGCTAACTCCTAACGAAGCCAAGGGGGGTAGTCCTTACAAAGAGTTTCACTAAGGCTCTTATATGTTTTAAAATTTTAAGTGTATGGTGATGCGGATGGGTGTTTTTTAGGAGTTTTTTTTTATTGATGATGACCACAATTACAGTAATGAGCACAAGATAATAAGCAATCGACGTTGCGTTATAAGAGTACAAGATCAACAGTATATCAAAGACTTGAAAAATGAGATAGCATCCACAGATAAATGATTTCAAAAAGGACAAATGGCCCGACAATATAGATATATAAAAAATACAACAATTAGACCAGTGCCTTATGGAGTCAAAAGTATGTATAGTGTTGGGGGATGCTGAAAAGTAAGTCTTGATAGTAGCCGTTCGTGAGATCGTTATGCAAATTATCTTTGTAAATTGTAAGTTTTAATGGTTTTGGTTATTAGGCTAAGAACACAAGGTAATCAAGAGACCGGAAATAGTATTGGTAACCTCTTAGATGATAGGTCGAAGCCACCTAGATTTCAAGAGGGTAAGTGTTCAATTGGCTTGACCACCCTTGAGTCTGACAACGGGATTTCGGCACCACTTGTTTCAGGAAACAACCTCAGTATTTTTCGAAGGGCAACGCTGGTTCGTTGGTTGGGGTAAAGTTTTATTAAATTATCACTTGTGAGATTGGCAAATCCAACACCTTTTTGAGTACTAGCCCAACCCTTTCAGGTTGGCAGAGCATACGGGTGTTGGATAATTGACCAAGATAAATTAATTATGAAGGGGTGTGAGTTGGAATATTTTATTATTAGAGCACAGTTCAACTTTCCGATAGAGAGCGCTCTTGACTTAGTCTTAAGACCAAAGTTCAAGAGACTTTAATTAATCTAAATGCCTAATGCAAGGGAAATGCAACAACTAAATGCTCTTCGACAGAGAGTGCTCTTGACTTGGATTTGGCCAAGTTCAAGAGACTTTAGTTCTTTTTATAAATTTAAAGCAGTTGTAACTTGAAGAACAAATATGAAGCTTAAATAACTGAAAATGAAATGATGATAATAAGATGTAACAAGATGCTTGGAACAAATTGAAAACAAATTTAATGTTCTACCAAACAATATTAATCTAAAAGTGGGATCTACCTCTGAACAAGGTTGATCACTAGAACCACTAGTCCTTGAGACTTTCCAACTAGCTGAAACTTCAGCAAGGAGGCTAATGGGGAACGAGAAGCTACCACAAAGCTATGTGGCCTTTGGGATGCAATCCCAAAGTTTGCTTTCTCAAGTCAAGACTTGGAAATGGAGTATAATGAAAATAAAAAAGTTTAATCTAAAGCATGAAACAAGAGACATCTAAATTAACAAAGCACAACACTCTTCCCCAAATGGAGAAAAAAGAACCCAAAAAGTGGAGGACTCCTCCACTTAGCCTTTTTATTAAACCTTACAAATGCCTTGGGAATTTAACCTTTGCAAGGTCTTTAAAGAAAAAACTTGAGTAAAAGTGAAAAAGAAACTCTTATGAGTTTGTACGAAGGATAATGGCTTCTTTTTGGTTTTGGATCCTTGTCTTTGGGATCTTAGCCTTACTTGCTATTTCTTGCTTGGTTTGCTTTTGGTTCACCTGTGGATAAGAGCTCTAAACAATGACTAGTATGAATGTTAGGAAACCAAACTTTAACTTGTGATTCGACATGATTAAGTGAATGAGAAGACAAGTGCCTTATGAAATGAAAATGAAGCCCAAAACAGTAAAATGAGACCAAAAATCAGACCTTGGAAAAGACAAGGCAAGCTCATCGATTTTGACGTAAAACGCACGTTTTTTGACGAAACGACTCGAGATTTTTTGAGAGATGGAAATTACAGATTTTTTAACATTTTAGAATTATTTCAGAATCTGGAAAATATCAGAAAATTGCAGAAAATCAGTAAAAAATCAGCAAGTACAAAGGTGCACGTTTTTCGAGAAAATGATAAAAAAATTAAAAAATAAAAAATTTCAAAAATTTTCGAAAGATTTTCTGATTTTTAGGCTAATTTCCAGAATTAGAAATTAGCAGAAAATGTCAAAAAATCAGCAAAAAATAGCAAGCTTAAATTTGCACGTTTTTCGAGAAAAAGTACAAAAAATTGAAAAATTAATTTTTTGGAATTTTTTGAAAATTTTATGATTTTAAAAGAATTTCCAGAATTGAAAAAATGAAGGAAAACACAAAAAACCAACAAACTAAAAGGTAGGAAAATATGCACGTTTTTCAAGAAAACTAGTGCACGTTTCCCAAGGTAAAGTAAAGTCAAAACTTGGTCAAAATGGGTGATTTTGGGCAAAGTTTAAGGTATTTGGCATTTATAAAAAAGGAAAAATAAAACAATGAGAAACAAACAAAAGCAAGAATGGATTTACAAACTTGAATATGAACAAGGATCTTAGATTTAAGAAGATTTTAAAGATAGAAAATAAGAGATCTAAACCCAACAAGTAGATCAAAGTATGAAACTTTGATCCACTTAACCAAATAATGCAAGGTCTAGAAATATGATATTTTTTTTGAGAATATTTGCAATACTTGGAAAAGCAAATCAATAGATAAAACCTGTGATTGTAGTAGATCCACTTTGTAGTAATCAAGGTAACCAAGAAGTTTTTTGAAACTTTGTTGTTGATGGAAATAAATAAACTCTTAGCTTCAAGTGCAATCTTAAGATTTTGTCTTTGGGAGGCTTCCTGAAAACACAAGTGTTAGGGCAAAATACTGATGGAGAGGAGGAAGAGACAACCGAGTTCACCTCCACTCTATCTTTTGGATACTTGCACACATGCAATACTTACACAAACAAACTCAATCATGCTTAGTGTGTTAGGCCAAATCGAAATAAAAGACAAACAAGTATTACCGACTACAGTTTGTACTCTTAAAACAAATCTAGCCTAAAACCAACAAATAACTTGGACCATCAAATATTTGTTTTTTGTTCTTAAGAAAGAGTTCTAAGCTAAACAATCATCAAGCATGAAATGATATAAATAAAACAAAGACAAGTATCACCTCAATGATGGAAGATTTGCTCACAAACACAAGATGCACATCATAAGCCTCCAAAGCCAACTTTATTTCCAAAATATAGCAAATAGCTATAAGCTCTTACAATCTCTGCAGAGTAAGTTTACAATAACAGTCCATGAAGAATGAGGAGAGAAGCCCTCATTATATGGCAAAACTAAGCTACGAAAACCCTAAAACGAATTTGGCATGCAAAGAGAGAACCAAGCCTTTGATTTTGAGTTAAACTGAGCTCTGGTGGGTGAAAAGAGGGTGACTTGGCCTCCACATGGGTAAGGCATCCTCCCCTCTCCATTTTAACCATCACCAAGCCAATAACCAAGTGCCACATCACAAAATCGTCCAAGCTAAAGGAGGGGGCGAAAATCCTAAGTAGAAGTCATCTCCAGTGCTTCGATTGCCAATTGAACTGACTTGGAGTTGATTGCAATCATCTTAAGTGCTCTGTGCCATGTCATTTTGACTTTTACTTTATTCAATTTGGCCTTTTTTGGAGAGATTTGAATTATCTCCAATTTATTATTTTCTGAATATTTTAATTAATATTTCTCATTTTTTGATTTTTTGAGAAAATATTAATTATGAGGCCAAATAATTGTCTGAAACTTAGGATAAACTGGTCTGGGGATCATGAATGATTTTTGGTTTAAGGCTGGAGCCTTCAATAACTGAATTCGGATCCCGGATGATTGACATATTACAAATTGAAAATTTTCCATTTAAACTATGGAAAAATTTATTAAAATTTAAAAAATAATTAAAAACCCAAATTCAACGGACTCGGTAAAATTTTTTTTGAATTTTTTTTTGAGGGTCCTAGAGACCTAGGACATGACCACAATCTATTCTAATAGTGTCTAGTAGGCTTATATGCATCAGTTGGACTCTAATAACCCCCCATGGCTAAAACTTTCAAAATCGGGCATTCCAGCCTTGGAGGAAGCGGGAGAAAACCTCATCGATTATAGCTCGGCTATATGCAAAGTATAATTGACAAGGGAAAAAACTCCCTAGAATACCTTAGTTGCTTAATCTAGTCATGGGGAACCGAGCCACTCAAAATCCTACTAGCACACTTTATTACAAACCCCCAAGGGGCCATGGTCATATCGACTAAAAACAAAAACCGGCTAGCCAAAATTGGCTAACTGCTGCAATCTGAAACCCAGATACTCTGGAAGTGAACATTGATGTTTTCCAACACTGGCGGCTCAATAAGGTTTCAACTATTTGTACAAAATAGGTGATAACATGTTTTTTGCATGAAATTAATAATATATGAGGTGTTGATCATGCCTAGCCTTGAGCTTTTGTCGACTCTTTTGCAAAGCTTGCTGAACTCGATCATGAAAACTTTGGATGTGGTTGATGAACTTGATGACTTGCCCATATGCAACAACCTCCTTTTGTTACTGTTACCTTAGGCGTGAGACTCAAGATAATTACTAGGTCCTTGGGTAAGAATTCAAGGAATGCTTTAAAAGTTAAAGAAGTTGTCAAATTTTGCACTATGTGATTATTTGTGTGCTAATATAAGGCATTTTAGTATGCCAAGTATTTGGATGTTGTTGAAAATGCTCAGCAGTTGTATGATGTTGTGATTTGCAATCGTAGTTTGCCCATCTATTTATATGTGGAAGGTGATACTTCTATTTTGCTTGGTACTTGTCAATCCGAATAATGCCTACCAAAAATAATTGAGAATCTGATGTTGTTCAGACATAATTGATGATGGTTGACCAAAATGGACACACTTGAAGCATAATTGTGTTGCTTGCTACATAGTGAAATAAACTTGTATTATCATGATGAACATTTTGTTGAAGTGACCCACTATTATTATGAGGCAATCATTGTCCCTACTAGTAGTTCTTAATCCTCCAAGGAAGTCCATTAGAATTGAATCCAATATTGTGCTCATGGCTAGAAGTGGTATATACTTTCCAATTTGCTGATTCTCTAACATTGATATGCTACACATGGGACAATTAGGCATGGAGATTGCCACCATTTGTCATTCTTGGTTAATAAAAATACCTTTGCAAATGAGTTGCTTTCTTCTACACTCCAAAGTGTTCTACTATTTTTGATTAGTAAGCTTTGAGCGATGACAATATCTTGTGATCTCCTTGGGGAACACAAATGGAGTTGAATCACTAGCCTATTGACATAAGTGAATCCTTGAAGATGAATAGGGGTTCCTGTTGCATAGTGAATACCCATATGGGTGGTACACAACAAAGAGGACAAGAAAATATGCTTGATTGACTATTAGTCAATGTTCCCTCAAGTTTTTGGGATGAGGGGACGTGGGAGCAGGGAAACGCACATTTTGGACGCGTGGAGACCACCCCCAAATTTTAGGGAAATTCAGGGGGGACGTCCCTAAAATTATAAAAATATAATAAAATACCCAAAATAATATTTCATTTGATGTATATTCATGATTGTGCAATGTAAATACTAAATATATTGATTTATTTTCTAAGTAGTACTAAGTAGGGATTGTAAAAAGTGAAAATAATGAAAAAACATAAAAAAAATATTCTCAGGGGCATGGGTGGGGGGAAACGTTTCGTCAGGAGTCCTCGGGACGTAGGAAACATGGGAAACATGTCCCCGACCCTGTGGGATGTGTCCTCGTGGAACACTGCTATTAGTGACTCTCACGAGGTGCTTGTAGATATTAAGAACACAAATTGACAACAAATGCAATATCTAGTTGAGTAGGAGTAAGGTAGAGAAGATTGCCAACTAAAGAGCACTAGATAGTAACATCAAATAAAGGAGAAGGGCAATTTGCTTGAAATTGCATCCTAGTGGCAGGAGGGGTGCTAATCAACTTATAATCCTCTACTGTGTAGTATTATACAGTGTTCCACGGGGACGTGTCTCCCAGGGTTGGGGGCTCGCCCCCTGCGTTTCCCACGCCCCGGGGGTTGGGAGGCTCCATGGGAAACGTTTCCCAGCGCCCCCTTTTCTGAGAAACGTGGGGAAATGCACTAGGAGGAGTTTCTTGCAGAGGGGGCTTGTAGACGTCCCCTCTCGAAAATGGGGGACGCCCAGGTGCTCCTCCCTCCTGAATTTTTAAACTTTTTTTTTATGAAAAACAAAAAAAAACCTAAAAAATAAATCACTCTTGAGGTTGAGACTGAGTGTGACTCTAACTTAGATGGTGACACTCCCATAGATGGCGACTTCATGCAACAAATGCATCAAGAGGACCAGTCCATGGAACTATCTCCTTGATGTGCTTTTGATGATTTCTTTTTGCTACTTTTAGTTTTATTTACTGTCATTGATGAACTCAGATTGAGTCTTTGACTCATCACTCTTTATTTGTAGGTGTTTATGTGACATGTCTATGATTCAGATTTATGATTTATGATTTTAAATTTATCTACTATTTATGTCTATGATTCAAATTTCAAAGTTATAATGGAACATGCATGTATTAAAAAATTAAAATAGCCATTATGAATTGAATATCATGTTTACATTGCACACTAATGAATTTCAATTTAGTATGTAAATGGTGATGGGATGAGGAATTGATATGTTAATATGTTGGGATTCATATTTTTTAATATTTTAATAATTTTAGAGACATGGCCCCCTATGTTAGGGACCTCAACGCCCCCTCGGCCCCCCGCCGCTAAAATTTCCCCAAAATTTGGGGTGTCTCTACACGTCCCCAATGTGTGGTTCCCTGCTCTCGTGTCTCAGAAACTTGGTGGAACACTGGTATTATATCAATTTCAGAACATATGAGGTTGTGAGAGAGATATCTTGGAGGTAGAGTCAGTAATTCAAATCCTTGGAAAGTAGTGAAGTAGACCAAGATTCAATGATTTCAAATGAATCTTGAGGTCTTAGCTTTAGATTTTTAATACAAGAGGTTGAGTTGTTGGTAAAAATCAAATCATACTTACAAAGCACAATAATAAAGATTTGGTTATCGAGATGACAAATGTAGAGATTGTTACCCCTCATATTGTAGGAGAGTAATCCAACAAATGATTATGATGGCTACGTTCGGATTCTGGATCCTGACACAACATAATCAGTTGCACATGGCCTAGAGACTCTTGGAGTAAAATGATCATGATGTATTATTGTATAATATAGATTGATGGATGCATTTACTATGTGGAAAGTCCCCCTAAAAAAATAGTGGGATATTCCATTTAGATCCATAAAACCCCTCAAACTATGCTAGGCACACTCTCTTTGGAACATAATCCTCGATTTATGAACTCTGGGGACAATCTCCCTAATTTTTGGGGTTTATGTATGGAATTCCTTGATTTATGGTGGACACACCTCCTAGTGATATAATCCTTTGATTTTGGGAGTCAAAATTCCTTATTTTTAGATCTTTGTTGGGGGATTCCTCATTCTATGGGGGAGCATTCTCTTGGGAACACAATCTCTTGATTTGGGGATGATTTACCCCTCCATGTGGCCTATTCTATGGTGGCCACACCTTTGGTTCTCTTGAGTTATAACAAGTGGATCCCAAGAGCTCACACACTTGTCTATCCTTTACTAGATGTGGTGCACTCTCTTATGCATGATTTCAACACTTGTCAAGGTGCCCCTTTTGCTTCAGGAGGCTATATAGGGAGTATGCCTCTTCATTGTAAAACATGGTTGAATTTTTTGGAGTTCCCTCTCTTTTGAGCTTAATCGGTATAACTTGTCTTGGATTAAATTTTGTTGTAAGGATTCTCTTCTTTCTTTTTTGTGGTGCACTTATCTTGCATGGAACTTCATGGTTGTAAGTTTATTGGGTGCTTCTACATTGTCAATGCCAAGCTTCTTATTTGGGCCATTGGGAAAGGTGTTACCACCTCATTGGAGAAAGATGTCTTAAGTTAATCTTTGATTCATCCTCATTTATATGTTGTATCTTTACCTTTATTTAGATTGTGCAAGTGATGCAACCATAAACCCCCTTATTTATAAGGTGCACCCCAAGAGTTAAAAAGGAAGTGGATACTTTATTTGATCCCTTCCCTTGTGAACCCTAGTTCATCTTCAATTCCATCGAGTAGGGTTTGGGTTAGCAATTGCAATTCTTCCCTCTTGGTGACCTATTAAGGAAGGCCCTCTTAGTTGGTGATCCTTTGACTCCATTTGCCCTTGATTGGATTGGCATTAGTCCTTGGAGTGATCCCCTTTATCCTCCCATCACCAATTTTTTCTATGCTACAGAAGACACATGGTTTGCTAGAGCTACTCTTCATTTCACCTTGCACTCCATTGCTCATTGCTCTAGTAATCCTATTTTAGGGAAGCCTCCCTCAGGTTGGAGAAGAGCTAACCAAAACTGTGGAGGGGATTGGTGTGGTGACATTGGCCTTCCCTTTTGGTCCCCCTTGGCT
Source organism: Larix kaempferi (assembly GCA_027924585.1). NCBI lineage: Eukaryota > Viridiplantae > Streptophyta > Pinopsida > Pinales > Pinaceae > Larix > Larix kaempferi. The sequence goes on along the minus strand of BSBM01000370.1, from coordinate 25,641,157 downwards.
AACTTGCTTCTTTGGGACTTTAATAACACATGCTAGTTTGGGAGTTAACAAAGATGAGGCTCACTTTTATAATGAGAAAATTTGCAGTTGATAAAAAAATTCTGGATCTTTTCATATCAAGCGTGAGGTGTGTGCTTTACTTCATATATAGAGATTTCTTTGGTCAATAGACCAATGGTGTTGAAACTTGAACAATCTTGATGGTTGCTGCATATAGTTTCTTTTTGAAGATGACCATGAAGGAAAGTACTTTTGATATCCATTTGATGAACCTTCTATCTTTGCTGAAGCAACTATAGATAGAATTATTTGGATAGATTCCTTGGTAATTGAAGCAAAGGCCTTATTTTAGTCAATACTTTCTTTCTTTGATAAACCTTTCACAACGAGTTGGGCTGCTTGTGAATTTGTCCAACAAAACCATATTTGTTCTTATAGACCCATTTACAATCAATGATATTCTTTTTTTTAAACTAAAATGGATAAAAAAATGTATTAAAAAATAGAAATGAATAAGCCGTGGCTGAAGCCAAATCCGGCTAATACAATAAACATAATTTCTATCATCAAATTGCTGTAAGGACAAAGATATTGTATTTGATTGACTTCACTGTTCAAGTCCAAACTGGTGTTCTTCCTTTGAGTTATTCTGTTGGCTGCAAATTGGTAGAGAATTTGTAAATACGTTTTCAAAAGAGGAGCTATTTTTTCTTTGAACGCTTTCAAGCGTTGAGCAATTGTTAACTGTGTTTTCATGTTACTGTATAGATGTTTTGGTAACAAGCAGTTGATGAGTAGCGTTTCGATCAAAGCAGTCAAGGTAGTGCTTCGTACGTCGAAAAATGCAGTGAATTTCTAGGGAGAGATGCCAAGACAAGTTTTTTTTTTATATTGCATAGTGGCCAATTTTTCTTTTCTTCCGAAATCGGAGGTACTGAGGCCTCATCCCGTGCCATTTCATCATGTTCTCATTGATTACAAACCTTCTTGTCTCTACAGTAATCCATGTAACTTGCACAATTGTTGGAGCATTGCTGCGTAGATTGGATAAATCAGTTCCTGCAATCTTGACCTACAAATTTTGAGGTGAGAAGTCATATTTTTCATTCGCTGGAGAGTTGCTCATGGGATGTGATGATAGGTAGATTCCTAAGTGACAGGACACGTCCTAAGGGGTCTCCGTGTCCCGTGGGCCACGTTTGGGCGTGGACACGCTGGCCCCACGTGGGGGACACAAGATTTTTCGTGTCCCGAAATCGGGTCACGCGTGTCCTATTTCTGTGCAGTGTGGGGATTTTCCAGGACACGAAAATCGCGTAAAAGGGTGCCCGCGGGCCCATAAAAACGCATTTTTTGTTTTTGTTTTGTCATTTGCTAACTGATGGGAGTGTGAGGGAGAGCTAGAGTGAGCCCAAAGTCATTTTTTTTGTAGGTGAAGGAGATTCAAGAGTGTTTTCTTGCAGGTGAAGGAGATTCAAGTGTGATTTCACCATCAAGGTTGAAGGAAAATGTCTCAACCAACTAGGGCAGCAGGTAGAGGGCAAAGGAAAGGGAAGAATGCCCCATCTATTCCCTCTCGTCCTATTCCTCCTCCAAGCACATCCCCTTCTGCTCCTAGTAGTGCTCCAACTGGTTCTAGTGAAGCTCATCCTCATTATAGCCATGCTTTGGCAAAACAACAAGCACAAGAGAGTAAATACCCTTTGTGGAAGTATGTGACAAGGAAAGAAGGTGTTGGAGCGAAGCTTGGTGGGGGAGGCAATGTGTGTTGGACTTGCAATTTCTGCAGGCATGAATTCAAGAGCACCTATTACCGGGTTAAAGGCCATTTGTTGGCCCTCCTTTGTGGGATTTCTTCATGCAAAGCTGTGAGTGTTAACCAAAGGAGGGAGATGGAAAGAGAAGACCATGTTGGGGTAGGGAAGGTGGCTGCAGCAAGCAAGACATTTCATCGTGAGGATCCTCTTCCATTCTTGAGGAAACCCTCTAGCACTAGGAGTGGGGTTGATGCTATTGCTTATCCAACAAGAAAGAGGCCAACTTCAAGAGGTCCAATGGATAGGATTTTCCAACATGAGGCACGAGAAGAGGTAGACCTCTCCATTGCATTTTTCTTCTACCTCAACTTCATCTCATTCAATGTTGCACGGTCACCATTGTACTTTGAGATGTGTCGATCTATAATGGAACGAGCTCCAACTGGTTATGTGCCTCCTAGTTCAGAGAAGCTTAGAACCACATTGTTGGTTAAGGCAAAGAAGGAGGTGGATAAAATTATTGATCCAATTAAATCAAAATGGTCCACATGGGGTGTTAGTATTGTTTTTGATGGATGGACGGATCCAACACGCCATCCACTCATCAATTTCATGGTGTCTTCCACAAATGGACCGGTGTTCTTGAAAGCGGTGGATGCTCTTGGGAAATACAAGGATGCACAATATATGGGTGATTTGTTCATCAAAACCATTGAAGAAGTAGGTGTTGATTCTTGTGTACAAATCATCACGGACAATGCACCTGTTTGCAAGGCTGCTGGCATGATTGTGGAAGCTAAACATCCACAGGTATGTGATTGTTAATTTACTCATTTATTTGAAATTTTGAGCTATTAGTAACTTAGTAGTTAGTTGTAGTCTTGTAGAGTCTAGGAGTCTAGACTCAATGACTCATTTATACTTTCTTTTATTGATCTTACAGGTATTTTGGACACCTTGCATTGTCCATTCTTTGAATTTAGCACTGAAATCTATGCTTCAGATGTGCCATGGATTGGCAAACTTATTGAGGATGCACGCCATATCCGTAACTTTGTACAAAACCACACCAATGCCCTCACAATCTACAAAGAGTACACACATCTTTCATTGTTGAAGGTTGCAGATACTCGGTTTGCTTCCTCATTCATCATGCTCAAGAGATTGAGAGAGGTAAAAACCGCTCTTGGGTCCATGGTGATTTCAGAGTTTTGGGCTTTTTGGAGAAAGTCGGATCAGAATGCTTCACAAAAGGTGAAGGACACAGTATTAGATGATGGTTGGTGGGATAGGGTAGTCCTTAGCATCAAGATCATGGAGCCAATCATTTCTTTGTTGTGGTTTGCAGACACGGACCAGCCCATCCTAGGAGATGTTTATGAGGGGTGGGATTCCATGATTGAGTCCATGAGGACCATTGTTATGGAGAATGAGTGTGCTGAGTATGAGACATCGACAGAGAACTTATGGTCCATCATACAGGGCATTCTTATCTCCAGGTGGGATAAGAATTGCACACCTTTGCATTGCTTGGCCCACTCATTGAACCCTAGGTTCTACGCTCAGGATTGGCTCAGTGGTGGGTCGGGGCCCTCATCCGGAGTCCCTCCTCACATGGATGGAGAGATCTCAGAGGGGAGGAAGATAGCATTTAGACGGCTACTTCAGGATAGAGACCACCTTGAGGTGGTGGAGGAGGAATTTTATGAGTTTTCTAGTGGCACCGAGAGATTTGGAGGATATGAGGTGGTTAGAGACATGGGGGTTAAGAAACCCCTTGTTTGGTGGACAACTCATGGGGCAACATGCCCTATTCTACAAAAGATAGCCTTGAGGGTCCTCTCTCAAGTTACTTCATCCTCTTGTTGTGAGAGGAATTGGAGCACATATGGGAACTTGTACTGTGTGAAGAAGAGCAGACTTGAGCAGTCCAGGGCAGAGACGATGGTGTATGTGCACTCCAACCTTCGTCTTATTTACGGGAAGAGGGAGGAGTGGGTGAAGGGAAAGACACGGATGTGGGATGTCTTTCCTGATGAGATGGGTTTGGACAGCAGTACTGAGTTGGCATTAGCCAACATGGATCTTAATGATCCAGTGCTAGAGCCGGTCACTTTTGATGAGGGTGATCGTATGGAGGGGTCATCCTCCACACCAGCAGATGCAGTTAGTCAGATTGGCAGAGAGGAGGAGGAGGAGGAGGAGGAGGAGGAGGATCAGGGCAGTGATGAGTTTGACGATTCAGGCACGGAGGCGGACTATTGAGTCATTGACAGATGGGATTCTTCCATCTTGATCCACCCCTTTTTTGTATTTACTATTAGACTATTAGTCTAGACTCTATTTGGCATTTGCCAGTGCCCAGTGGCATTCCGACATCTATGTAATACATTTTGATTTTGATGACTTAATGAGAAATATGGTTCCGAGTCTCTGACATGCATCTATGTGTCTCAATGTCTCATTGTGATTTGTGATTGTGAATGACAAATGTGTTGTGAATCTGTGATTTGTGAATGATCTAATTTCTATTGAATATTTCATATTTGTAATTGTAAATGTAATTTCTATTGAAGATTTGTAATTGTAAATGTTAAATTTTATTGGATCTATATGTCTATATTTTTAAATTGTAATATATTTAAAAAAATATATATATATGTATATAAAACGTGTCCTACGTGTCCTGATTCCGGGGGTCACCGTGTCCTGTGGGGACACTCGTATTTTGGGGACACTCGTGTCCCGTGTCCTCGTGTCATGTGACTTAGGTAGATTCATTGTTGGAGAATTCAATTTTCCCGGAGTTAAGATTGTTTCCAGCCCTTGCTTCCAAATCTCTGCTTTGTGATCTAGATCTCTGATGATGTGAAATGCTTTGAATTGGGTGAAAGTGTTTGTAGTTTGCTAGATTCGATGAACGATTCTTTCTAATGCCAAGTTGTTGAAATTAGTCTTTGAGTTGAGGGCTTTGATGATTACAAGAGAATCCCCAAACACTTGTAGTCTTTCAATTTTTTGTTCTTTGGCGATTTGGCAACCTTAACCTTTTAGCAGAGCTAAGGCTTCTGCTATGTTGTTTGAGTAGGTTCCCAATCCCCATCTACATTTCATTCTCAACATTCCACCGATAGACCACAAAATCCCCCCTCCTCCTGCTTCTCTGGGATTCCTTTTGGATGCGTCGTCAAAGTGCAGACTGTCAATAGACTGTTTGTTCCGCCATTTTTGAAAATCAAAACTAGAGAGTTTGATTTGCCATGGTGGTAAGTATTTAGGTCGGGGGTTTAAATTTTTGATAGGGCTTGGGAGTATGGCTCCAATCCATCTCATTTCATTTGCGCTAAGGTTTGCATCTGTCCTTGAATTGGAGGAGTTCAAACACTCGATCAACAATCCTTTGGCTTGTCCAGCGATTTGCAGGGGGGTGTAATACGTTTCATGGAAGATGGCTTTATTCTTGGCGATCCAAATTTTCCAACAAGTGAATTTGGGAATGGTAGTCCAAATTTGAAGCCATAACTTTTTTCTGGAGAGGGGGAGGGGATAGGTGGGTTTCCACTCTAAGAAAAGGCGAGTGGTAGTATTGAAAGTTGGCATGGTTATGTTGAGTTCTTGGAGCATGTGGTTCCAGACCTGTTTTGTGAAGTGGCAGTCCAGGAACAAATATTCTAAAGTTTCAACATTCCTGCGACATAGAGGGCACTAGTGTGGCTCGATGAATCCTCCTTTGATGAGGTCTCCTCTGAGCACCTTTCAGTGAACAAGTGTCCAAATAAAGAAGTTTATCTTGGGGAGTCCAAATGGATTCCATACAAGCTTCCATAAGCTTTTTCTTGCGGCGTCATGGGTTTGGAGAACATTGAAGCCTAGGACTGTAGTGTAATTACCTTTTGGACCCCATCCACATTCATCTTTGCCTTGTAAATGAGTAGGAGTGCAGCCTTTCAGATTGTCTATGAGGAGGATTCTGGCGGGTTCAAGCTTGGCTGGGATTTCTACGTTTTTCCAATTCAGCCAAGTGCTGAAAGTGTCCCAGGAACTGAAATCTTTCAAAGTTTTGATTCCTTGTTGGGCAAACCAATGTGTTATGTCCTGAAGTTCTTGTATATTCTGTAGCGATCTGTTGCCCATGATTTTATCTGTGATGATGTCTATTTTCCTTCCATCTCCGGGGACCCATTATCGTTCTTGAGAGAAGAAATCCCATGCTGCTCTGCACAAGAACTAGATTGAGGATCCTTTGGAAGTAGGCTTGCAATCAAGACATCTCAGGTTGTTTCCCAACAGATATTTCTTTCTTAGCACTTGATTGATGCGGTGATTTCTATTGTGCATAATTTGCCAAAGTAGTTTACCACCCATCGCCAAGTTTGCCTGGAGGGGGTCGTGAATTTGGAGGCTGCTTGAGAGCTTTGGCTGCTTTATGATTCCCCAATTTACTAAGTGGAGTTTATTTTCATTGTTTTTTCCTCCAGACCAAAGGAAGTCTCTCAGAAATTTGCTGATCTGTTCTGATACTCTTTTTGGTGCCAGGAGGATGGAGGATTGGTAAATTGGTAGCGCAGATAAGACTGCATTCATTAGAATCGTCTTTCAAGCTTTGTTGAGCCATTGACTTCCCCATCTTTTGATCTTGGTTTTGATTTTATTTATCGTTTCATCCCAAATTCCAGAATTTGAATATCTTTGTATGATAGGGAGTCCCAAATAAATAATTTGTCCTAGTGTTTATGGACTTTGATTCCAAGTATTTTGCCGATATTGGCTATGGAGGCATTGTTCAGGTTCCAACCGTAGACAATGCTCTTGTGGAGGTTGATCTTGTCTCCAGAGGCGTTACAATACCAATTCAAGTTTTGTTTAAATTTTCGAGCGATGATGGAAGAGCCTCCACCCAATAAGAGGGAGTCATCGGCAAAGAGGGTATGATTGAGAGGCATGGCGTTAGAGGTTAAGTAGATGCCTGGCAGAGAACTTGTATTCAAGTCTGAGTTTAGCTTTCGGCTGAGGGAATCTACCAAGAGGATGTATAAGAAGGAAGACAAGGGACATCCTTGTTGAATTTCACGCGTGGTTTGGAAGAAATAAGATGGGCAGCCATTTACTAAAGGAGCGATCCAAGGTCCTTTTATGCATGCTGAGATCCAGCTTATAAAGGTCTTCTCAAATCCAAAGCTTTTCATGATTTTAAAAAGGAATGAGTGCTTAACACAGTGGAATGCATTGGCCATATCAAGCTTGATCAACATACCTTTTTCGTTACGAATTTTGCTAGAATGGATTGCTTCCTGGACGAGAATGACGTTGTCGAGGATTTGTCTCCCTTCAAGGAAGCCTCCTTGGTTGTTTGAGATGATTTTGTTGAGCAGAGGCTTCATTCTGTTCGCCAACATCTTGGATATTATCTTGTATGATACATTGCATAGTGAGATTGGTCTGAATCTGCCGAAGGAACTGGGATTGGTCTCTTTTGGAATAAGAGGTTGGAAAGTAGAGTTGGTACATTCTCCGATCTTTGCTTTTGAATGGAAATTCCTTACCATTCTCATATAGTCTTTTTTGATATATTGCCAGCATGCTTTGTAAAAGTGTATTGAGTAGCCGTCTGGTCCAGGTGCTTTGTCAGGTTCAAAGGAAAGGATGGTATTGAAAACTTCCTGCTCGGAGAAGGGCTTGTGAATGTCTGCATTATCTTCAACTGTGATGCTTTTTGGGATATGCTCAAGGAGAATTAGCTCTCCTTCTTCCCAACGTTATCGACCTTTGTGTATAGTTTGGAGAAATGGTTATGAGTCGCGCTTTTAAGATTTGCATGTCCCTTGACAATCGAACCATCCTCCATTTTAATTTCAGAGATGTAGTTGATAGAGTGCCTGACTTCGGATTGTTTGTGGAAGTAATTAGTGTTCCTGTCGCCGACTTTGAGCCAAGTGCTGCGAGATTTCAATCTCCAGTATTCTTCTTCTTTACAGAAGGCTTGGTAGGCCTTGGTTTGATGCATAACTTCTTTACGCAGCGTGGTATATTCTATAGGATGGTCATCCATTGCAATTTGGATCTGTTCCAAATCATCCACAACTTTCTTTTTGGGATTAGAAGGTGGAGGGCAATTAGATTTGGCCCATTCCTTTAGGGCCTTTTTGGTTCTGATAAGATTTTGTTCCCATACATATCTCGGGGATCCTAAGATGGGGGTACTCCAGGATTTGTCCAGTATATCCCAGAAGCTGATGTGATCTAGCCATTGGGGACTGAATCTAAATGGGATTGGATCGAGATCTTCATTATCCTGGATTTGGAGTTGGATTGGTGGATTTGGAGTTGGATTGGCTTGTGGTCCGAGGCCAAGTTTACCATGATATTTGAGATGATCGTCTACCCATCAGGCAAAAGACTGCTTTGGACAGGGAATCTGTCTAACTTGGCCATAATGTTTCCTTTGCCTAATCGCTTATTGGACCAAGTAAATTTTCCCTTCTTGGGTTTGATGTCAAGGAGGTCCCATCTCTGAATAATGGACTCTACTTGAGGTCTGAAGATATCCTTTCTAGTGATTTCCCCCCTTTTTTTCTGTTGTGGAAAGGGTGATGTTCATGTCGCCAGCTAAAATGATATTGTTTGGAGCATATGCATCAAGGAAATCCTCTAGGAGTTTCCAACAATCTTTAACAGAGATTAGGAACATACAGGTTGAAGAGAGCGATTTGTTTGTTGCTTTGGATATGAACGAGCCTGTGTAGATCCAGTGTTGCATGGCGAAGGAGCCATGTAGTTGGAATTTGTCTGAAGACCATAAGGTTGCAAGGTCGCCGGAGGCTCCTCTAGCGTTGACAATTGAACCTATATTCTTCTTCCATTTTTCCGTTCCAATAGTTAGTACAACCTTTTCATCGAGTTTGGTCTCTTGGAGCAGGAGGATATATGGAATGTCAATTTGTTGGAGATATTTGACTGCTTCAAGCTTGTTGGGACTGCCTAAGCCTCTGTAGTTCCAAGAGACCAGATTCATTACTTGCTGGTTGATGGGGGTGGACCACCTTTAGGTGTCATGTGTCTTGTATTTTTGCCATAGGCCATGTCCATGGTTCCTTGGCTTCCTTGCATTTTATGTCTTTTGGCTTCCTCTTCTCTTATTTCTTTGTTAGATTTCCTACCAGCTTTTTTTGATGATCTCTTCGAGAAGTCTTCCTCTGAGGAGGAAACCACTTTCGTAGGTTTTCTTTTTGTCATCTCTGCGTATGAAGGTGAAGAGGTTACCTCTTTCTGCGAAGTCGGTTGTTTTTCCTCGCCTTCTTCTTGTAGTTCTCCCTCTTCGTTTTCTTTTGGGGTAGTTTGTTCATTCAAAGTGCTTAGGATTTCAAATTGGTTTTGTGTAGCTTTTGCCCTAGGGAGAGCATTTTCTGTATGACCTTTCTCTGTTGAGGGGTTTGTGGTCCCAATAGGATTTCCTTTCCCTTTTGTCTTGGAAATGGGTTTTATCATTGCCTGTTTTTGAACTTGTTTCCACTGGTCTCCTTGGTGCTTTTCTGTTTCTTCCTCAACTTTTTTTTGCAATGGCGAGCAAAATGGCCATATTCACGACAGTGTCTGCACTTAAAGGGAATCTATTCATAATCTAGCTTCTGGATGTGGGCCCAGCCCATCACAGTTAGATTTATTGCTTTCGGAGTCCTACTTCAAGATCTACTTCCACACATATCTGTGCATAGGTGTATTGGTCTTTTTTTTTGCCTTGTCTATGTATCGTACCAAAGTATTCCCAATAGACTCTAATGATTCTAGATTCCAACAATGTGAAGGGAGATGGGGTAACCTGACCCAGATAGTGACCGCTGAAGGAATATCCTAGGTGGGGTCAAAATCCGGGGTCCATTTGTTCAGGTACAGACCTTGTGGTCCCATGAAATAGGGCCCATTTCAGAATATAAGATCTCGATTTGTTGTGCTTTCGATAACAAACACAAAGTAACCCTTGCATACTAGATAACTTTTAATATCTTCTGCAGTGAGAGGTTTCCAATTTTGCTGCACCCATGATTCTATGGCTTTTGGGGATGGCCATAAACCTGTGAACTGTCCAATGAGGCCCTTCTCCGAGAGATTCAAAGCTGTTTTGCAGGGCTGCTCAGTTGGAAGAGCTATAGTAGGTATTCCAACGAGTTTTTTAACAAATTTCTGCTGTTTAGATGATGTTGGTCTCTTTCCTTGAGCTTAAATCATTCGCTTGAAAGCAGAGATATCAGGGGGAGTCGGTGATGGAGGAGGATCCGATCCTCCCCCAAGAGTCATAGTCAGGATTGAGCGGAGCCTCATGGGCAGATCCTCAGCTCGGGATCTGCACTTCTCCAGCTACCTCCCCTTGCGTATTCGCAGCCCTGCCTCGTTGCAATGTTCCAAACTCTCGCTGCACTTCCTTCGATCACCGATCTCTTACTGCCTCACTCCCAACATGCAATCACGCGATCCCAGAGCAGTCTCCCATCCATGTGATCCCCTAATGATGGGTGGAGAGTCCATCAAAACGTTGGGACATTCTTAAACTCCAACACAGTGAAAAATCTAGAAATTCTAATACAAAGTACTACTATATTAAACTTCTCCATGACCAAAGTCTCGAGACACTTGATCTTTGTCTTAATTTGATTCTCCACTAGTAGTTCCAAATCCTTGAATATTCCAAAACCAACATCCTTTGATTGAATAGTATGTGTCCATGTAAGACGAGAAAAATCATTAGTAACAATAAGGAAGTATTTAGCTTCCCTTGGAGATTTAGTTGCCACAGGATTGCAAATATCACTTTGAACCACTGTAAGTGGTTGAGATGTCCATGTAAGACAAGAAAAATCATTAGTAACAATAAGGAAGTATTTAGCTTCCCTGGGAGATTTAGTTGCCACGGGCTTGCAAATATCACTTTGAACCACTGCAAGTGGTTGAGATGCATGTCTTTCTTTGAGAAAGGACTCTTGATGTTTTGATGATGTTCCCTTGCTATACGTCACAAGCACCACTAGGTGGTTTAATTTGTGGAAGGTCTTGAATTATTTGCAAACAGCTCGTATGTTGCAAGGACCCAAAGTTTGTATGTCCCAAACGTTGATGCCACAACTTGCTAGTATCATTGGTGTTAGGCAACATGGTGACAAACCCTTTTTGTGTTGAAGGAGAACTAAGATTTCACATTGAAAGAGAACTAGGCTTCCCCAACTTGTACATATGGTCAAATTAATCATAATATTCAAAGTCAACCACCTTAAAACCATCATCAATGTTTTTTATTACCAATCGATTTGGCGAGAATTCCACTTTTTTATTGGTTTGAGAGAAGATTGGCTTGTATTCTTGGAACATGAAGGACTTCCCCAAATTTGTCAGTGTCATTGAGAACATCACCACATTTTGAAACATGCAGAGTTAAGTTGTCACCAATAATCACTTTCTCGCCACTATGATGATGTCGATAATTTGAGAGAAGGTGTTGGTGATTCATCATATGCTTCGTAGCTTTAGAGTCGACAAGCCATTCTTGTGAAGTGAAGGATTAATATGAAGAGTGCACAACAAGATGTGCATTGTATGATGGACCCATTGGGTGCTACAAGGCCTCATAAGATCCAAAAAATAAATTAGGGTTTAAACTTTATACTTCTAGAACTTCTACCAAAATCCTAGAAAATGATGATCCAAGAAAACCCTAGCTCTGCACTGTAATTTATGATACCACCAGCCAATATTTTTTAGATGAGTCAAGAGAATTGAGACGGTAAGGCTCACACTTGCTTTGATACCATGTTGGGATTTATAGGGGTCTACAAAAGAATTGATGGAACCAAATCTCACCCAAATTGTGAAATAGACTCTAATAAGTGCAATAGAGAGAGATGGGTCTAGTGCACGCTAGAGAGAGTGTAAAACCCAAGCACAAGTGTTGAAAAATAGAAATACATAAGTTCCCCTAAGAGACAATTGTCCATTACAAGTGAGAATGCCAAAATTAATTGCCCTTGGGCTTATGACACTTTGTCTTTTTGATCAAGAAGATCACAAGATGAGATGATACCAATGAGATCTTGAGTTGTGTATTTGTAAACAACTAGAGTGAGGCATCTTTCAAGAGGTGGTTATGGGCTTACAAAGGAATGGCACATAGCCCAAGCCCATGAGGGTTATTGAGCTTACATATCAAGTTTGGCTAGGTTGACCTTAACCATACATAGTATTGAAAGAAAAGAATAAAGATGGCCTGAACCATAATTAATGATAGTTGAGTTGTGGCCATCTATATAGATTATGCTAATGTTTCCAACATGGATTTTTATTGCATTTCTATTTGGCAACTTGTAGAGACTGTAGAGCTTGAGTTTAAACATTGTGCTGCTCAAGAGTAGACTATAGACTTTTTTGTCAATCTTCTCAATGAATATATGCTTGTTTCACATCTTGATCATTAAAGGTGGGTGATAGAGAATATTAGTCTAATGGTCATAATTACTTATGTATATATCTTAGCGCTTTTAAGTTGGTTTTAAATAAAGTAACTTGGTAAAGTGTTTTTAGTTGCATGTGCTTTTCTACTTGTGGAACGTTGGTTTCTACTATACTCAATCTCTTTGATGAGACATGACTTTGTATCTCATTTCAGATATTGAATAATGCAATCAATACTCTCTTCGTCTTTGCAACACTGCATTATATTGTGTGTGCGCACACATTTTTATATACATTGCATGATGGAATAAATAGTTTTTCTACTATTTGAATTTTATATTAACTTTCAATAATATGAATCTATAATTTTATGAGGTGACTATGTCATCATGATATATACAACATGTGTTATAAATCATGATTTTGTTCATTTATGGATTTCTTATTTGACCATTTAGAAAATGAACTGTTCTTCCTTTATGGTACATCACATCTTTTTATATTAACTTAACTTGATCTTTATACCTTTTATAGTATTATAATCTAGACAAATAAAATACAGAAATGTAGTTTCTATATTTAATTTTTGATCTTCATATATAGTTTTTACATTTTCATTTATTTGTAGTCCTTATTCCTCTTCTCATAAAAACTATGGGCTGTACTCCAATTGTCTTGGAACCTTGTCCTCTAGATCTCATCCCTAACCTCAGGTAACATTGGTTTGGATAGTAGTTAACCTTTAAGTTTCCATTTTCATGTGTTCAATGTGAGGGTTTGTAGTCCATAACATATACCTGACTAGTTTTACTTCATGTCCCTAATCATTCTTTTAGTTTAACAAGGTTCATGATGCAACTATTTACATCTGTCCGTTAGTTTTTCATTTTTTTTGATTAATTCTTTTATTTGGCATATAGTAAGTTCCTCAACAATGCCAAATTTATTTCCCTTGTTGATCATTCATGTTGCAGAATAGATCGCAAAAACTTGGTCGTCGACCTCATCGTTGGAATCTAAGGAAATTCCATGCATACAAAATGTTTTCTTATTGGATATTTCACAATCGATGTAGATTTATTTTAAGATAATGATAAATAAAGTCAAAGTTTTGTAGAAATTGATGTTGTTCTTTTGTTATTTTGTTTATAGAGGCAATGGCAATTGAGATTCTTCTTTCTCTAGTAGAGCTTGTAAGATGCACAAATTCTAAGGTAAGCAACTCCTGTACTCGTAATGTTTTAACTATTTTGAGTAACATACTTCCTTTTTGCTAGTTTTAATATAATTTCTTTCAAATCCATTTGTATTGGAGCTACAGGAGATGTGTAAATCAGGAATGGAAGGCATTCTTGGTCCACAATTTGAATTGCATGTTTTGTCCTCCCAACTACCTATTGTGTTGGAGGGGATTTTTCAAGCACTCAATAATGCAACTCTTTCTACTTCAGATGCTTTTGAGGTATATGATATTTTACCTTTATGTTTATTGCTTTACAAATAATTGAAGAAATATAAACATTTAATCGTTTTAGAAAACGTTTACCATTCAATATGGTAGTTTTCTTTAGATAAAATTTTGAGAACTCCATGAAATTTAGATGTGATCATATTGTAAAATTTATAGTAGCTTGTTAAGCGATTCCAAAGTTATATATGATGATAAATAGTTGACACTTGTAATTGGACCTAGAGTTGGGGATCACCCCCAAATAAAATGAAAATGAAATTTTTTACTGTATTTTTATTTTATATAGTGTCTATTTGAACACACGTTTATAAGTATATAAGTAGTTCACCCTTTTGCACACACTCCCGTATGCAGATTTTAGAAATGGTGCAGCCATTCACCATGGCTACCTTGATTGATATGTAGTGAATCTATATGAAATAGCCAACCTTCCTTTGCAAGTTAAACTTCCTCATGACAAACATATTTGTACACAAGGGTGAAATCATAAAAAAGTAGCTATCAATCTTCTTACACAAACGAGAATCTATTAATTATGTAAAATGTTCAAGTGATAAACAACTTGTTTGGCTTTAATGCATAAAATCACATCAAAGCATCATCAAGAGGTCAACTTGCCCATAATAATTTCATTGTTGTTCTTAGTTGATGACCTATATAAAGTTTTCCAACCAATCTTAGGTCACCTATATATTGTCTACTTGTCTATATTTCAAAACACCCCATGTAATGCAACTTGGAAGTCTTGCTTCATTTGTAATTTCCTTTCATCATCTATATGGTCGGTGAGCTTAATGACAACTCATGTGCTAAATTTTTGTTTTCTATTTTTTTGTTGTAAATGTGAGTTGTAGCATGAGTAGCCTCGTTTTAGGAATTTGGGTGCAACCTATTTGAAAGGTAGTTAGTTGCTTTTGTTCCTCACTTAATACAAAAACTTGTAGGTGTGACCAAGCTTAGCTTTGGAAGTCTTTAACCTATGCATCAATCTCTAGATTAATGGGCTAAAATCTGAATTACTGAAGCTTGTTACAAATATGCATGTGTCTCTGCGCAAGTGTGTTAATCGTGAACACATAGGTGTTGTCACACGTCATATTGTATGAGGTTTCACATTGCGATTTTCATCACATTGATGTGATTGATAGCTGGTACATTTGGAGCACTGGATGGACTTGGGGGCATATACATATTCATGAAGACTTTTCTCCTCTTCAACATTTTTGAAGCGGAGATCTTTGGTGGGGTTGCTTCAGCTACATATCATGTATATTCATCTTGTTGGATGAACTTTTCTTTAGTTGATCATTGTTGGGGAGATCTTATTATTTCCCTTGCTCATGATGTTCTAGACACTACTTTCACTTGCTTGTTGCATGGTGGGTTCATATCTTGGTCTTGGTTGTTTGTGTCCTCATGGTGGTGTACTTTCCTAATGTTTTTCCTTGATATCACTCCGCTTTGATCACCTTTCTATTGTTGTACCTAGGTGACTTCGTTATTTCATTAAATTTCCACTTTATACCCTCATATAACCATATCACACTCATATTCCATCATATCCCCATTTCTAGAGGGTACATGAATCATGCCATCCATATTCATATAGGTTTTCTTTCATAATTAACCTTTCATTTGTCATATTTCATTATGTCACCTTTTCTATGTGTGAACATGCCGAAGTGGTTTGGGATATTTTTATTGTTGATTAATTAAACCCAAACCTTAGGTTGAGTGCTACATTATTGGCCTATTAATATTAATATGTTATAAACTAAGTCCCCTGACACGAGGACACAGGACACGGGAATACGAGTGTCCGACACGGACACAGCGACCCCTAGGATTAGGAGACGGAGGACATGTTATATATATATATATATTTAAAATTATATATGTAAAAAATATAGACACGTAGATCCAAATTTTTGTAGAAACTAGAAGATTTACAAATATTCAATAGAAATTATAATCAATACACATTACACATTCACAAATCGCAATGCATGTCTCATTCCACTGTTGAAACAAGGGAAAAAGGCTGGTGATTGGCTTCCCTTGCCCCCACTATTGGATGCGTGCGAGAGGCATAAGAAAGCCAACCAAAATAGGACTATTTCTATTTGATTAGATTGGAGCCACACCCTATTGTTATCTTTTCCCATTACTAAACACCCTTTATATTTTAGATTATGCCACTTACAAATGATGATGCCACTTAGATTGAATGTCATGGGTAGGAATAGAAATAAGGGGTAACCTCCTCTGTGTGAAATGAATCCCCTTGTGATGTTGTTTGTGGAATATGCCCCCACATAATACTTACTGGTGTGCTCCCTGACTTGATTTGAGAGGCTAAGAGCCAAACAATGTAATATGTAAATGTACATGGAAGAATAATAAAAATGCATCACAACTAAGAGCCAAACAATGTAATATGTAAATGTATATGGAAGAATAATAAAAATACATCACAAACTGCAGACAGAGAAGGATGACAAACATGGGGGGCTATAAATCCATCAGTGCAGTGGGTTCTCACAGACTCATAAAATTTCTCATTAAGTCATCAAAATCAAAATGTTCCATTACATAGATGTTGGAATCATATTTCTCATTAAGTCATCAAAACCAAAATGTATTACATAGATGTCAAAATGCCATTGGAAAATACCAAAAGGGGTAGATCATGATGGAAAACCTTGTAATGCTCTTCACCTACAAAAAAAACCTCTCTTAGAGCTCGAGCCTCATTGAAAATGTGAATGAATGAGGGTAAAATTGTTTTTTTTAATGTTTTTTGGGTTAGAAGTATCCTATTTTAGAGACATGGTGTCTTGTTTTTGGGACACTGTGTCTTGTTTTTAGGACACGGTGTCCTGTTTTTGGGACACGTCCTGACATGGTGTCAGACATGTTTTTTTGGATGTGTCCTAAAACATGACACATCCAAAACACGTGTCCAACACCGTGTCAGGACGTGTCCGTGTCTGACACGATGACATGAGACACGATGGCCTATATGGACGTGTCTGGTATCATAGGTTATAAACCTTCATTGGGTCCTCATTCCCTAAGTTTCATCTTAAAATGTTGTAATCTTTCATTAGGGAATGCAACTTCATGTTCCATGCGGTACGCCACATGAGGGCAACGTCCCATTTTGGCACATATGTTGAGGCAACTCTTTTTTTTTTTTAAATTATTTTTAAAAAAATATAAATTTATGGCTGCCCTTTTTATAAATTTGTTGGGCACACATTTGGAGGAGGTGGTTGAGCTTGTACTTGTTTTGAGAGGTTGGCAATGCATGCACCCTTATTCTTTTTGACCATTCCATCCATTCACACTTATTCATTCACCTAACCTTATCCTCTAGGGGGTCCAATTGCATCTTTGACTGGTCTTGTTCACACCTTGTTTCATCTTGTTGAGAGTCAAAGGGACTTTGAACTAGTTCATCCTATTTTTGGAGGAGAGAAAATACTCCACTTCATCTAATTGACTTGTCAACCATCCTTAGTTAGATCTAACTAACTCCAATATTTTATTGTTGTTGAACTTGTCGTAGAGTGAGTTAGACAAATATTGTATTTTATTGTATGAGAGATCTCGCTTATTTCTATATAAATGAGTTTTATCTCCATTTCATTTGGCAATTGGTGAGTTGGGTGTTAGAGGATTTGAGAAGTGAGTGAAGTGAAGAATTAGAGTAGGGGCTTGGTAATGACGGTGGTGTCTCCTTGTATATCAAAAGCTTGAAGACAAAGGAAGAAAGGAGGTATTGTTGGCTTGTTGTTTAGTTATGTTAATGCTTTTCATTTTTGTTGTTAATTATTTGTAGATTTCTCTTGTTATTACACTTATATAGGTGCCAAATAATAAATTTAATCCTCAATCAACCTAAACAACAAGAGGGAGAACTAAGAGATTTGAGACCCCCGCAAACCAACCTCGAGCACAACTCAGATGGCTAGAGGAGGCAATAATCTATGAAGAACAATAGGCCAAGTACTAGTATTGGTCTTTCCTTGTTGGCAAGTTGATAAAGCTCTTAACATGATGCAGAAATGAGACTAGACTGAAAACCATCTCAAGTTGGAAGGGATGAGCACCAAACTTTGTTAGGATAATGTGTCGAGGAATTGTTTGCTTGCACCTCATGATGTGTCAGAGAAGAGTGTAGATTCTCTCTATTGAGGCCTAATCAGACTCAAGCAAACAAGATCCCCAAATCTTTGAGCCATAGATAATAGTGGGTCGAATAAGGGAGTCCATGAGGGACATCTTGGATGATGTCTTAAAAGTGGCGTTAGAAGCATTGTCTGTCGAGGAAGGCTAATGATCCATAGCTCTTGTTGACCCAAGGTTGAAGGGCATGTTGCAAATTGAAATGAGGTATTGAGAATCACAAAGTATGTCTAGGTGCTGGTGATCTTAATCTTCTCCCCTTTGAAGAGGAAATGAAGGTTTGATAAAGTATTCTTTGTCTCGTTGAAGATCATAACCTTGGTTTCACCTAAGTTGACTATCAACAGTTGAAGATCATGCAAAAAAGCTAAAGCATCTAATTGTGCCTGCAACCCCACTGGAGATGAGGCTAGGAGGACCATGTTGTCATAAAAAAGTAGGATAGATTTCGAAACTTGGTGGAGGAGGCACCCATCGCTATCCTACATATGATCATAAAGGAAGGCCTTTAATTGATTAATATAGATCCTGTTGCCTCTCAAAATGCATCTGTACTTTGTCTTCTAGACAGATGCGTTTGTCAGTTAATTCAGTTGCAGGAAGATAGCATACTGCAGGATTCAATCTGTCAGATGCTGCCACAAAGTCGAATGATGTAGGGTTAAAGGCAACCAATGATATGTCCAAACCTGAAACTCTTTTTTAGGCATATATTGAAGCTGCTGAGGTTATGCTTATGAATGATATCAATTCCAACAAAGCACTTGGTTCAAATGGGGCAAAGTTTATCCTAAGTCAAACCCAAAAGTGTGATAATCTTCATGTTTTGACTCATTGCAACACAGGAAGCCTTGCAATAGCTGGATATGCTACTGCCCCTAATGTCATTCGTGCTTTACATGCAGACGGATTGCTGGAAACTGCTTTTTTGCACAGAAACCCCAACCATATAACCAGGGGTCGAGGCTTATTGCATATGAACTGATCCATGATCATATACCAACAGTGCTTATAGCAAATTTTGTAGCTGCTGCATTACAAAAATCAGGTCCGATTATTTGATATTGTACACTATCTAAATGTTTTTCTGGAGATGATTTGATTGCAACTTTAAATGAAGCAATCATTATTGAAGGGTCTGCGAACTTCAAAAATCTTTATGAAGTATGGACGATCAGAAAGAGAGCTATGATCATTAACAACATCATCTTTGAATGAATAAATCGTGGTCCTGGGGGTTGTATTGGTAGATCCATCCATCCTGTAGCAAGCAGATCAATGTTTTAGTTGTGAAGTTATTAAGATACAAGCTGGTACAGGAAATACATCTGGGACTCTGATTTCGTGTCGCTATTTTTGGAGAATCCCGTGGTAGAGGTGTAGGGTGTGTATTTGATGGATTCCTGCCTTGAATTCCTCTGTCTGAAAAGGAACGGTTCGGGATCTTGTTGGAAGCCGAATACTAGAACAACTGTTAAAATTTGGATCATCTTGATGAGCAGCCGATTAGAAGGAGAAATGAGACAACCATTCACGGGTGTTCTCATTAATACATGGATTTTTGGTGCACTTATTCACTCAGTTGGCAGCAGTCACGTCAACTCCAGATCCATGCATCATCTTCTCCGTGAACTCGCAGTCCTGTGGGTAGTTGTTCTCGGGTTGTTTGACGACTTAGTGACTATGAGAGGTTTGAACTGGCATCCGATTGCCTCGGTCGAATCAAAGTTTCGGCCTACATTTCTTGGCAGCTGTCGACCCTCGGGTTTCACACTTTGATACGAGGAGATTTCCTTCGATCTCGTGGCGGACAACATGTGCACAGTTTTGTATCGGGCAGCTGTTGATCGTGACACCGTGTTCTAGTGCAGGGTTGATTTGCTATTTTCCTGGGCTATCGAAAGAGGACACTAGTTCGCAGTAAACGTCGAGGATCACATATAATTTTCCACCTTTCGACTAGCTGTCCGTCGGTTATACTTTAGGGTATCTTTTCATGCGTGGAGATATGAACCGATAGAAAGGTCATCTTTAGAGAGTTAGAAGTTTTTTGAGACATAAGTACTACTTTTTCACTTTATCTCCACTATTTTATTATTATTTTATTTTTAGAGGTAGGTGAGTTTTTGGTCTACATAAGAGACCATCTTTCTCCTTTGTAACCATGGAAAATTTTGGGAGCTTTTCCCTTGGACCTTAATAGAAAAAATCCCATGACGGGACTTTTTGGATAGATTGAGCATCTTTTATGTGGTTGTGAGTTTTATTTCAATTTGTAGAGTAAATCTAGCGTAGAGGGTTTCTAGCCCATTGGGCAAACATTTGCAGTTGTCAAGTTGTTTGTTTACGTCACATTTTCGAACTATCTTAGGGGTAGCAAAATGTAGTCGGTTATACTTATGCTCCCCGTGTCTTCGATCATGCACCGTCCTAGACTAATCTCCCTTGTGTGAAACGTCCGGCTCCCTTGAGTTCTCTTTGACTCCATTCTCCCTGCTGATACTGGCACTGGCCTTTCTTTGAGGATTGATCCTCCTGTCTTTCCCATCACCCAAGTAAAAAACCTTTTTTTGTTACTATTGTTTCTCTAAGTCAACCTCTTCATTTCACCTTGCCCTCCGTTGCACCTGCCTTAGCGATCCTACCTTTAGGGATACCCCCCTAGAGTTGGAGAAGAGCCAACCTGAAGTGAGAGGAGAGAAGTGTGGTGACATTGGCCTCTCGCTTGAGAGTTGTCATTTAGCTGGTGTGCTACATTTTGGGCTTCAACACACGCATGTCAGTTTTGGGCGACAACAGATCCCAAACAAGATGGGGGATAGGGGGCATCCCTGCTTAACCCAGATGATACACCTGATGAAATTTGATACCTCACGAGGCGTGCGGAAATGAGTAAGGATTAACTCATATAGGCACATGATGGCAATTGATAGGGTCTCGAAGATGCCATTATCTTCAAGCCTTTGTAATAGGGTCCTCTTAAGGGACATAATCAAAAGCTTTTCGAAAATCTACGAAATAACAATAGACGTTGGTAGAGCGATGTTGTGCCTCCTCAATGATGGCCCGGAGGGTAAAGATGTGATCAATGGTTTGATGAGTGGGTTGGAAACATGCTTTTCCTCTAGCTCTAAAGTGTCTCCTCTCAAGCTCTCCAGAAAGATTCATATGAAGAAGTGTATCATAGAGCTTTGAGAATGTGCGACCCAGAATGAACGTCTGATAATTGTTGGGATCTGTGCTAGAACTCGATTTGTGTATTGGGTGAATGGTGTGATGTGACCAAGTCGGTGGAAAACCTGTACGGATCACATGCTTGAAGAGATCAACCAAGTGATTATCTATAGTGGGAAGATCGTGCTTGAAGAACTTTGTCTGTGAACCCTACTCATTCACTGCTTTACTGGTGTTCATTATCCAAATAGCCTCTTTGATATTCTAGTGCAAGAATAAGTAGCATGAAAAGGGTGGAGGGGTAACCTAAATCTGGGCCTGCCTAAGGACATCACAGAGAGTGGAGGTATGAGAGTGCATGGATCTGAGGTTAAGGTCAGTTGGGACGGGGGAATGATGAGGGAAGATGGTGCGCTAAAAGGTTTTGGGAGAGTGGATGAAGGAAGCACATAAGTCTTATCTACTATGAGAGATGAAGATGCATTTCTTGTGGTGGAGGCAACAATAAGGTTGGGGTAGGAGGGGTGAGCATGGGTGATTGCGTGTCGATGCTAGCGGTGAAGGGCCTTGCACTTGTCATATCACCGGTTCATGGGGTAGGAGTCAAGTTTTAGGGTGGTGGTAGTGGATTGGGTGGAGTGAGGGTAGGACTTTAAAGTTGCTTCCCAAATGGTGGATGAGGCAGACATACTTGGAGGAGGTAAAATCAAGTAAAGAGAATTGAGACTTGGAGGGGTACATTTGATGAAGGTGGGAAGAGAATATGTCTAGATCCTCCTCATAGAAAAGAATACTAATACAAGGTGGTCCTAAGAAGGGGGGGCGTGGGGGCTTTCAACCTAGAGAGAGAAGGAGAGAAGAACATGATCAGCAAGGGGGATGGGGGAAATTGAGACCTGACGAATAAAAAGGAATACGTTTTGGCTGGAGAGGACATAATCAACTACACTTGTGCCTTTGCCATGAGGTCGACAAGTGAAGAAGTGAGAGTGTGGGAATTAGAGGAGCCCATTTAGGATCAATAGCTCTTGAGATTCCCCTAGCTGCAAAAGGTATCAACCATATGTTGTAGTAGGCTCCAAAGCATCATCGGACATTCGGGGAAGCCCCATTGACTCTGGATCTATCCCCAATGTGCAAAACCCATCCTTTGATTGGTCATGGAGATGAGTCTAGAGAGCTTTGGTATGGGCGTTGAAGTCACCTAGGAGTATGACCTTCCCAATCGTTGAGTATTGGGTAATGCCATATACAAGTCTATAAAGGGGTCTTCATCGAGGTCATCATGGATAGTGAACGACAAATCTTGGGGGGAAGTAACAAATGGCAATGTAAATAGCCTTGGGGAGGGGGTCTGACATGAATCCACACAAACCTCGCAAACTAATTTATGATCACCAAAGAAACCTTGCTTTGGGAGTCCCTAGTTAAACAAGAGACTCCATTAGAACCTCTAACCCAACTTGAGATCCTCATCTCTTGTTTGCAAACTGAAAACCAATGGTAACCTGCAATTTCTAGGAGAGGTTGAACATGGCTTGCATGAGTCTAGGTAATGAAGAGGATGTTCGACGACCCAAGAGCGTGATACATGAGGCTCGACGATGATCAGAAAGATCCATTGCCATTCCAACAGTTGATCGAGATGCCTATGCCATATCGCTTCCCCGAACGGGCTTGTTATTTGGAAGCTCTAGATCAGGGTTCCCAATTGGAGGGAGAGGAGCCCTAATTGACTGCTATGAGGTTCCTAATAACCACCCCTTTCCCTACCTGTTGTGCCTCCATAACCAACTCTCTAGAGCGTTTAAGCTTTGGAACTTGTGATTTGGTGAGACCTTTAGCTTCCGCCAAGCTATGAGGGCTTGAAGCCGATCAATAGCAGTCCTGATAGGAGGGAGAGAGTGGAGTCATAGCCAAGCCAAGCTTTGTCAAGGGCCACATCAGGAAGGCCAAGGGTATCTTGAAGAAACATGTTCCCAACCTCCACAGGGTCCGGAGATGGATGAGGCAAGAGGAGACCCCTCACCTTAAGGTTTAGTTCCCTTGCTTGTTTGTTACTCTCCTCCACAAGTTTAGTTTGCACCACTTCTTCAATTGACGTAAGAGGGGGGAGCACTATACCTATGCCCATGATTTGATGTGTGTTTTGGTTTCTTGTTTAAAGGTGACCTATTAGTATCAGATCTCTTCCTATTTACTTTTAAGGCCAATAATTTTTGTCTGTAAGGCGTCATTTGGGGGATGGAGAGTTTCCTACACTTTTTTTTTCATGTAACAATTTCTTGAGAGATAAATTCTCTCCTTTCACCACAAAAACTCTAGTAGAGAGATAGTTGCCATTCTTAGTTTCAAGGGATTCCATTCGTTGCAACATGTTTTTAATTTGGGATATCCAGTACGAGAAATTCAACTCCATAGCTATATTAGTGAGGCTGTAAATTGGCCCCTAGTTGCAGTTTTTAAGTCACTCCATTTGTTTCCTATTGCAAAATTTGTTGGTCTCTTTGGGTACAGAGCCCTCCATGGACCCTCTTCTATCCTCATTAACTATTGGACCCAAAATGGTCTTAACTCTATGGATAGTTAGAGATAACTATATTGATCTCAACTTTCACTATTTTTTGTTGCAATGAACTTGTGGGATATGAAACCTACCTTGCAAAATTGACGAGGAATACATATGGATGAAATTTGTGCTAGGATCCCAAATTAGGGCTGCATCAACTTGTATATAAGGGTGTAGAGTTTATCAGGCTATGTTGATGAAATCCCAAGAGCCAACAAGACCCCAATGCATCGTTTCTCGGGTTGACTCTTCTACTTGCATTGATGTAAGGGTTGTTGGAGCGGATGCCTCAACAAGATGGATGGATTACCTGCCAACGTCAACACCTGTGCGTGATTGGTCTATGCATTGATGGGAGAGGTTGGACTTGACGGGAATTTGCAGAGGAAATAGTAGAGTCAATTTGCAAAGTATTTGCAGAGGAAGAGCTATTCCAAACTCAAATCTTCTAGGAGATGAACTTGCTTTATGTACATCATTGAATCTGGAAAGCCTGTTGCTGAGAGTGTAGAAAGCAGTTGAGTCTCAGTTTACAACAATGGTATTGCTCATCTTCAAGTGCAGTAGAAGCTCCAAGATTGCAAATATCGCAAAGGCTTGGCATTGAAAAACCTTGTCTCGGAAATTCTTATTTTCTCTCTTAGAATTATTGATAAACCCTTGAAAAAAATGCTCGAAAATGGCATTTATTTTTGCCAAGAATGTTGATTAAAGGTAGCAAGGAGTCATGACTAGGATATGTTATGGAGTTTTGGTATTGCTGAAATTTGCCTAGACATTTGTTTCAGAAGCTACCTGACATGAATTGTTGAGCTCTTCATTGCCACCATCATAAGGCTCTTTTAGAGACAAATAGGTTGGTTTCAAACATTTGATGGTTTTTCTAACCACAGAGTTAAGCAAGGGTGTCTCCTCTCAATAAGTCTTTTTGGAATCAACATCAATAATCTTGAAGAAGTTATTCATCAGAAGACTCATGTAGAAGATAGTTGCATGTTGCACCATGTGTTGATTGCAAAACTTCTCGTCATTGTTGATGTGGTCCTCTTCACATCTTCATAAGAGGGTTTGTAGATATGGGTTTTCTTGTGTATTTTGCAACTTTGTCAACTCGTGGTCAACCTTAGCAAGACTAATTTAATGGTGCTTAGTGCTTAAAGGCTACTCTTTTCAGGGTTTGCTTCTTCTTTTAATGTGATCTAGTTGAGCTAACCATAATCTAGACTTACTTGGGAGTTTAGTTTATTTGTCCAACTCTCAATTTCGAGTTGTCATCTCAATTACCCTTTGTAAGGGTTGAGCATCACTTTTTGTGCTTGAGGGACAATGTTTTTGAATACTTTTTGAGGATATCCCCCAAAGTGTAGGCCTTGGAGATTTGGAATAGTAGTCGAGGACATGTTGATTGGGTTTGTTTTGAGAGGGTCCAAACCATTATTCTTTAGAGCATGATGCATTGCAAGCATATAATCCCTCAACATATGATACAAGCAAGATTTGGTGCCCATCCCATTTGTCTTGAGAATGCTTTTAGACTTGTTTCCCATGTTTATAGACTTTAGTCCTTGGGTGATTAAGCCTTGGGTTGAGAGAGATATTCCTATCTTGCGCTTTGTTCCTTTGAGGTTATTGTTTCCATGGTCCTTTTCAAGCGAAGGCAATGTGGTAATATGAGACCATTCCACTTCTTTAGTTTGTTGGATTTTCCTTTGACAAAGTTCTTGGTTGTCCTCCATCAGAGATGATATTTATTAACAATTCAATCATATCATATTTGTTTCCCCCCTATAGCTTCTTAACCCCAAGATGTTCTTCTACACTAAGCTCTTCTTCTAGATTATTGATGGTTTTGTTGTCCGTCAATATGCACACCAGCAGCGGAAATCTTTCGAAAGCTGTCTCTTCATTACAAGTGAGAGAGGTGTGGCCCTGGGGGCAAGCAATGAGCCAGGTACTGTCACCTGAATCCCAGCTCCTCCGTTTAGGCAAAACTCCTAACGAAGCCAAGGGGGGTAGTCCCTAAAAGAGAGTTTCACTAAGGATCTTGTATTTATAGTGTTTTTAGGTGTTGTGATGCGGATGGGTGTTGTTTAGGAGTTTTTTGAAATGAGAGACAATATAAAATTAAAATATAAAACAAGATAGCGCAATCCACGTTGCAGATACAAAATGAAAGATACACTTGGGCAATAAATGAATCACTTTTCACGTAAATATAAGCAAATACTCCAATGTTGATACTTAAGAAAGCAAAATATAAGATGAAGGACCAGTGCCTTATGGAGTCAAAAATTAAATGTGAATGTGAAAACTTGATACAAGTGCTTGAATTGGAAAGTTTGTGAGAACGTTGTGCAGCTTATCTTGGTAAATTTAAAATTTTAATTGTCTTGGTTATTAGGGCTAAAACCAAGGATGTTCAAAGAGTGTCCGGAAAGTAATTTTAAGCAGCTCCTTTAAGAGACATGACGGGCCTGTCTGGAATCACAGCGAGGCGCGCAATGCTAACCAGTCACCGTGTCGCAGATTGGGCACTCCGACGCCTCCCCTGAGAACTAATTAAAATACTTTATGACAACGCCGGTTCGTTGGTTATGGGGGTGAAAATTTTAATTAGATTTTCACTTGTAAATTAACAAGTCTTCCACCTTTCTGAGTACTAGCCCAACCGTTTCTGGTTCAGAGCATACGGGTGTAGGACAGAAACCAAGGTAAATTAATTAAAGGGGTGTATGAGTGGAAAATTTTATTTATTAGAGAACCTTGTTCAACTCTCCGACAGAGAGCGCTCTTGACTTGATCTTATGACCACAGTTCAAGAGACTTGCTAAGCTTTAAAATGCCTAATGCAGGGAAAATGCAAAACTAAAATGCCCTCCGATAGAGGGTGCTCTTGACTTGGATTTGGCCAAGTTCAAGAGACTTTGGTTTATTTTAAAGAAGTAGATAGTAGTTGTGTTGTAAAAGCAATAAATCAACTTCAGAAGATTGAAACCACGTAATAAATTTGACAGATATGAAATGATGCTTAACAATACTATTTGCGAAATAAAATGAAACTGAGTAAATCTAGTGTTCTACCACACAACTTCTAATCTAAAAGGTGGGATCGATCTCCGAACAAGATCAACCACTAGAAGCCACCAATCCTGGAAACCTTCCAGCTAGCTGGATGTCCACAAGAAGTTGATGGGGGAGCGAGAAGCTACCA
The DNA here is from genome assembly GCA_027924585.1 of Larix kaempferi. Classification (NCBI taxonomy): domain Eukaryota; kingdom Viridiplantae; phylum Streptophyta; class Pinopsida; order Pinales; family Pinaceae; genus Larix; species Larix kaempferi. The sequence continues at coordinate 25,614,350 of BSBM01000370.1, read as the reverse complement.
CAAAACTATGTGGCCTTTGGGATACAATCCCAAAGTTAGCTATTCTCTGGTCAAGGACTGGAAGAGAAGATAAGCTAATTAAACGGAAAATAAAACTAAACTACCCAAGAGTCTCTTTCAGGTCAAAGACCCTACTCGGGAGAGCATGGGGGTAAGTAAATATGGAAGATAGAGCAAAATGATTTATTGAAATAAAACTAGCATATAATGGATCCTAAAGCTAAGAGTCAAACCACTCAATGAGACCACGAGGCTTCCCCAAATGGGGAAGTGAATGTGGGGGCTTAAAAACCCCACTTGCGAATTTTATTATGGAGATACACTTGCCCTTGGGAATAAAACCCTTGTAGGGACTTTTGAGAAAAATAACTAGAAGAAAAATATGAAAGCTCTTAAGAGCCTTTTTACAAAAGGAGAGTGAGTTTAAGTCTTCATGTTTAACATTATCTTCATCGGTTTTGGATCTTCCTTTTAGTTTATTGCTCCTTTGTGGTTTTGATCTTCTTCTTCTTCTTGATCTTTCTTCTCAAGTACCTACAACAAAGTTCAATCTCAAGAACCCATTAGCATTAGTCAATAGTAAATCAAATCTAAGATCTAAGCAAAATGCAATCTAGAAAAACAAAATACAATGCAAGGCTAATATTTGAGATGAGATCTAAAAGTGCAATACCAACTAGCAAGTTAAAATGCAACCTATCACTTCCCTATATGCTCAATAAACTACTTAAAATGCAAGAATTAGATTTATAGTATGAGATTTAAACTGGAAAATGCTAATATGATAAAACGGACCAGCGAACAACAAGTGGCTAGAAAGTGCTAGGAATGAGATCTAAATCATAAAAATTTTCGAAATATTTTATGTGAAAAAATTCTATTTTTTAAAATGAAACAATGATCCACTAAGTATGAGCTATGCTAAAGACAAACAAGATCTACACTAAAACAAAATCAAAGCACAATTTTTTAGGTGTTTTTCTTTTTCTTTTTTAGTTTTTTGGGAATGATGATGAAGCATGCAATGAAGAAGGCGAACGGAGGATATGAGCGAATGCTAGGAATGTTGGTAACTGCTATGGGGCAGCAGGCAGTAAAAAGAGAGGACTGTGCTAAAGAGCAGTGAGCAGAAAAATGAAGAAGAGGGATGGAAAGGAGCAGCAAAAGAAGGCAAGTGGACTGAGTTTTAGGGCAGCAAACAGGGATGAAACTGAATGCAACAGGGCAGCGAACAGCAAGATGAAAATGGCAGCAAAATAGAAGATGAAGTGGAGCAGGAAAGGGAGTGAAGGAGGAAAGACAAGCAAGAGGGAGAGAGGCCAAAAACGAATGGAAAAATATAGATCTAGGCTTCTCTCTACGTAACCAGTAACCAAGTTTGGAAAATTATTTAAGGGATGGAACTTCGAACTAGTAACTCATGCCAAACTTTTGAAGCTCAGATTTGATCCTCGAAAACCCTGAAATGCCAAATTTGTTATAAAAATAATGGTGAAGTGGAGGAAGAGACGACCGAGTTCAAACTCCACTTTACTCTTTGGGGATCTGCACAATACACAACTCATAAAATACTTGATCAAACTTAGTATGCAAAATAAAATGGGACAAGAAGTACATTAGTATTACTGACTACAACTTGTACTTCTAAATCACATGAAACTCAACATAAATGAACAAATTGTACCTTCAAATGATCATTCTATGGACTTAAAAAAGACTTCTAAGCTAAAGAGTGATCAAGCATTAACAAAATGAGTGAATATAAAGAACAATATCACCTTATCATGTGTAGACAATCTTCATGAACAAGTAAAGCACTCCATGTAGACCTCCAAAGTCGTTATTTTATTTCAAGACAGCAATTGCTATGAGCTGATACAAAATTGCCAGAGTAATGATGCACAAAAATTCCATCTTTAAGAGAGTGCAAATCACCTCCCTTTATACAAAAACAAAGTGCCAAAGACCTCATTCGAATTGGCATGAGGAGAGAGCCAATAACCCAATCAAATCCCAATCAAGTGAAGGCTTGGAGCGTGAGATCTAATTGCACAACTTGAGTTTGAAGTAATGTGGATGGGGAGGTGGCCTCCACCTTGGCAAGGTGCCCCCCATCCCTACCTCGTGATAACCATCAATCGAATGGGCAATCTCCATGTGGAAAGGCGTGAGCTAACATGGGAGATACGTGAGCCATGAAGGTAATGCGTGAGTTTGAAGAGGAGACAAACACGAGTTTGTTGGTATGAGAGCTTTAGATGTGCCCATAACTTAAGGAAGGCGCCCACCCTGTCTTTAATGTAAAACCAACAACCCACTAATCAATTTCCATCTCACTAATTCGTGAGTGCTCATGCATGGAATGCCCACGTGAAAGGGAGCCCACGGATTCCTTCTTTAATCCAAAACTTAAATCAAAGTTTAATATAACATGTGCATTGTACTTCCAATGTAGTCGTACATCTCATGCCACCCACTTCCAACCTTTTTCCATGAATTTTATAATCATTTTTGGCTTTTTCAATTTTTGTCACTTAGTGAATTTTGTCATTTTTTAGCCAAAATGATGCATTTTTAGCCAAAACTGTTCCTGGGGTGATGTAACTGCCCGAAAACTGAAGAATGAAGGTGCCAAGGTGAAGAGGATGCTCTGAGCGTCAAAACGAGCCTCCCCATGCCCAATTCCGCCTCCGGATGAGGTTTTTATCACTTCTTGAAATTTTTTAATTAAACCATTAAAAAAATGGTCTAATTTTATGAAAAAATTATTTTTGCCGGAATCAAACGAAACTCCTAGAGGACCTAGTGCATGTTCATACGACTCAATCGATGTGGCTAACACGTAAAAAATCTTAGACACAAGACTCTAATAACCACCTTAGGTTTTGACCACCATGGGAAATACTCCAGCTTTGGAGGTTTGAGTGAAAAAATCGGGGATTATACGCCACTGATGAGTAGCGCATAATTCCTAAAGAAAAAACACTCTAGAGTATCCCCCAAATGGCTAAACCTACGGATAGCCGGGTCTTTTATAAAAGGACCCCGTTTAGACCAACATTTTACAAATTCCCCATGGGGGTATGAACATGCAGTTATTACAAAAGGGGCAAAATTGCCCTGAAATTGACTTCTGAACTTCTGAATGCTGATGATGAACATGAATCATGTTCAATAAACTGGTGGCTCATCGGAAGTTCAACTATTTGTACAAAATAGGTGATAACAGGTTCCATTGTTCATACAAGCTTCCTAAAGAAACACTAGTCAAATGGCCATTGGATACGCCTTGGTTGGTCGAGGGTGTGCTTCCATCAATTACGTGTCGAGATTGATCACCATATTCTACAAGATGATAGCATATGTTGACTTTGTTCCCTTCTAGAGATCAGGATTGAGGAACATTTCATCTTCAAATGCCCTTTATACTATGAAATCTTGGGGAAACTATGTTGTCTATATAGAGGTTTTGGTGTGTCCCTTTCTATCTTCTTTTGCTATCCATTTGAGAGATGTTTGGTCTTAGGCTATTACTTTTAGACAACTTATGTTGCAAAGACCTTGCCGATATATGTGATTTATCCCTTCCTTCCAGCCTACTGTAACCATTTGGTGTAAAATTCCAAGTAGAGGAATTTTGACTTTTGACTGAGTTTGTTTCACTTGATTTCAATAGCTGCTGATCTGGTAGCTTATTGGTTATTTTGCATGGGTTTGCATGATTGATAATTTCTTATAGGTTAATTGCATGCCATATTTAAACTAGTAAACATCATGGATGATAGGGTTCCAACTTGAAAACCCCAAGGAAATAAACCAAGCCTGCTTATTCAATTTAATAAATAGAATTTATTCAATCGATACATAATAACCAGATATCAAAATTATAATAATTCTGACCTGTAAACAGCTTTGACAGTGAACAATAGATGCCTGTAGCAGTCATAGATGATACTCAGAATGTTATAGAGAGTGGACTGTAGGTGTACTGTCTGATGTAGATGCCTAGTAGGTAGAAATAGGCTCCAATGGTCAGAATATCTCTGCTCTTGATGCGTGCAGCCTTAAGTGTGGAAAACGAGTTATTTAGCCCTCCAATATTCTTCCATGCAAGAAGACGTGAGCCCTCCCAAGAGCTGCACACTACAGGATCTGATCACGCCTGCCTTGGGATGGTTGGAGGCCTTACCAATCAACAGAACTAGTGTAAGGATGAAGGCCTGCTAGTAGAGATAGAATGCCTGCTAGTAGAGATAGAATGCTGTCCCAATGGTTAGATCACAGCCCTCCTTCACGTGGCTATGGCACTCTTATAATGACCACGAATTCACAATAAATAGCAGCTGCAAATAAGGTATTTTTTCTTCCCTCAACAACAGAAGATCATGCCCTTCCTTATTAAATAAGATGCCTGCCTCAATCAGTAGTAAATGCGCCCTATCCTGCCACAATAAAGCTTTAAGGGAGGTGCTTTCCCTTCATGAACAGTAGCCATGACCTCAAGGATGGAGTACGCTGCTTCTTCTACAGGATAAGATTGCCACAACAAAGAATTCGCCATCCAACAATGGATTGTTTCTTGAGAAGTGAGATTGCTGCTTGAATCCAAACAACGATGCCTCTATTTTCAGATCTGAGGGACCACGACTTTCTTTTTCAGTTTCTTGAGCTGCCAATTGAATCACGCCCTCACAAACTCCAGTTATGGTGTAACTTGACCTCTCAATCCAGGAGTTGGCTGCTTGGTAATAGACGCCCAACAGAGATCTGCGCCCCTCTTTATCAAGAAACCCTCACGATATAAACCCACAAGAATGGTGACTCGCCCAACTGTAAGATAATTCAATCGCTGCTCACAAACGCAACAAATTCCTTCTTAATGAAGCACATAGTGATAGATCCGGATGATCTATCTTTGAAAGTGATTAGGGCAGATAGATTTCGCTGACGAAACACACTTGATGGCTAGGGCAGTGTGCCCTAAACCCTAAATGCCTCTCAGAGCTCTTAACGCAAATCTTAATGATCAATAATAACCATTGAAGCATGACTCGCTGGGGACTCGTGGGTACTCGCGAGTCTCCTCGAGTGACCTCTCGCAACGCGTAACTGGCCCAAACTCGGCCATGTACTCGTCCACTCGCCACACTCGTCGGAACTGGTAGACTTGTGTCGAACTCGGCAGAAGACTCGACAAACTCGGCAGTAGACTCGTACGAGGGAAAAAGGGTTGAACGGCAAAATTTATGGCCGTGCATTGACTATTCCGGCTTGCCCTTGCTTCCTCTTCGTGCTTTTTGTGAAGGTCGTGAAGGTGTAGTTCGGGTCAGGTTTCGTGAAGGTTGTGAAGGTGGAGGTGAAACCTGTTGCTTTTTGCTCATGAGATCGTGAAGGTGGAGTTCAGGTCGGGCTTCTGTTTCAGGTAAGTCCATCAAATTGTTGTTTTTTAATTTTTTTTTTTTTATGCATGTTACATAATATATATATATATTATTTATATTGTTTTGTTATATAGTTTTTGTTATTTATATTTTTTGTTACATAGTTTTTATTTATTTATATTTTTTGTTATATATTATATATATAAATACTTTTTTTTATTTATATTTTTTGTTATATATTTTTTATTTATATTTTTTGTTATATATTTTTTATTTATTTATATTTTTTGTTATATATTTTTTTATTATATATTTTTTATTTTGATTTTATTTAATTTCTGTTATTTTTGATTTTAAATTTTTATTTGTATTATATATTTTATATTTATTTTTGTTATATATTTTATATTTTATATTTTGTTATATTTTGTTTTTTAATTTTTTTTCCTATTTACGAGTCTTGCCGAGTCTTTCCTGAGTCCACGAGTCATATGCCAGCCGAGTCTTTGCCGAGTACGAGTTGTGCAACATTGATAATAACAATAGATACCGAGTAACTCACTTTATCCTTCTTTTATAACTTTGACATTGCATGCCCTAACTTTTGTATACCTAAGTCACTTTTCTCTTCTATTTTTCAGTTGAGTTGCATGCATCTCACTTTTTGCGTGCATGCATGCTTGCATGTTTTTGAGCTATGGATCGCATGCTCTGCATGTCAATTGTTCCGGGTTCATCAAAGCGGAACATTACATTTGGGTTGTCAAGCGCTTGGTATTTGCTGTACTGGAAAATCAACTTGTGGCAGGAAATCAACTAGAAAATAAACCTCATGTGAGAGATCACTTGACCATTTTGGTTCACTACTTTCCACCCTTGTCATTGAGGGTCATCTATCGTTCCTACTAGCCCAAGCTCAGATCTTGTTGACAGTGGCACACCGATCATTTTCTTTCTTCCTCAAGGGACTTGTTCGCCACGAATGTTAGGAGAGTCACACAAAGGAGTTCTTGGTGTCCTCCCAAGGCAGCACAGTCGGGTCCTCTTAGCCAAGGTCACTTCCCATAGGACATTATCGGGCTTAGCATTGGCTCTTTCACAATGGTTGACAGAGATGTTGTCACCTACTTTAGCTCCGAGTGTTGCTATTATGTTGCTGCTTGTGACTCGGTTGGCTTCTTTCGCTATTAAGATGTTTCTACATATAGAAGTTTTATCTCTACTACATGGTGTAGGGTTTAAGCATTTAGGTTCACCCCTATTAAGTTTTTGATTTCGATCTTTCATTTGTTCTTGTCTTTGTGGATTCTCTAGGCACTATTTCATCACTATTATTATATGTTGTCGACTTGTCGTTTAGAGCACCTTTCACTTACCATGGTCACTTGTGAACATTGATGTAATCTCCTTTAGATCTTCACAGAGAACCAATTAACAGATTAATTCTGTCAATGCTTCAAACCTCGGGATAGGTTCATCATCAGGATGAGAACAAGTTGCCACAGTTTGTGAAGATCTAATGGAGATCACAACAAACCACAGAAGCTTGAAGGATAACATTAACGTGATTTGATTTGATTTATTTCATTTTTGTCTTGCATCAGAACATTAGAAGTGAAATATTGAATACCATTTTGGTTCTTACAATTTTTGCTTTTCTTATTTTTCCAGATTATTGTGACTGCAAAACTTGTGGGGAACATTGTGAACATGAGTAAGATGTTAGCAGGGAAGAGATTTACAAAATTAGATAGTCTGGACTCTGAATAATATTGAGAACTAGGGTGTCTATAAACCAGCATAGATCCAAATCCTAGGTTCTATCAAGCGCCGAGAGGGATCAAATCTCCCAAGGTGCAAACCTCTCCTTGAATAGCTCCTTGAGTGCAATACCTGAGCCATCTAATCCTAAGCTCTAAAGTCTCTAGTTTAAGTCTCATATTTACTTTTTACTTTGTATTATTCTTTTTTGTTTATGGCCGACATAATATTTATTACTTTTTACTTTGTATTATTTTGTTACTCTCGACAAACACTCTAAAATCTCATATTTACTTTTTACTTTGTATTAAAAGTAAAAAGTAAAGTCTCTAGTTTAAGTCTCATATTTACTTTTTACTTTGTATTATTCTTTTTTGTTTATGACCGACATAATATTTATCACCTAATCCTAAGCTCTCAAGTCTCTTGTTTAAGTCTCATATTTACTTTTTACTTTGTATTATTCTTTTTTGTTTATGGCGACATAATATTTATTACTTTTTACCTTGTATTATTTTTTTGTTTACTTTGTATTATTTTGTTACTCGACAAACACTCGACAAACTCGATAAACACTCGACACATGTTACAAGATCTCCCTCATACTGGGCTGTAGAGCGCCTCTTGGCGCAATAATTCTACGAAAACATTTGATCCTGTTATCTGGTTGTTGTTCTCATAATGAAAACTGATTTCTTATTGGATCCAGCATTGTTCAGTTTCACCTGAAAAATACAAGTTTGGTTATTCTAAATTGGCTGGTTTGTTCCCCTTTGTATATTTTTAGTCTGGGTGGAAGCTTTAGTTAGGATGGTTTCCATATGAAGGCAGAGTTACTGAATTGTTAATTAGTATGCAAATGAAACGCTCATTATGGTTTTGACTTATTGGATGATTTTGAAGCTTTTGAATGCTTAGCTTTATGTTATCAAATGTTTGCAGACATATTGCACATATTTATATCTGCTGTCTATCATCAAGTTGAAATTAGCTCTAATATATTATTATTTAAGGATTGTTTATTAATATGATGTTCCGGAATCCCAATACACATAATTAGCTGAGCAAATTCTGCAAGTATATTCTATCAGTCTGGAAAAATCTATCATTTACTAAAGATGGTCTTTTTTAGTTAGCGGTTAGCTGATAGCGTTTCTGCACATTTAAGCTGGCTTCAGGCCTTAAGCTAATAGTAATCATAAATGCATTGAAATGTATCATGCATTTTTGTTTGGGAGCAATCACTGTTGTCAATAGCATCTTCTAAAAGATTTCTTCATAGAGATTCTTTCTACACCATTATTATTTATGACTGTAAGTTTGTCTTTGCTGATGTTTTTGTAATCTTCACAAACAGGCTTTAAACCAGTTTGGCATTCGTTTGGCGGACAGAATGAAAGAACTAGCCCACTTGTGGGCAGCTCCTATTTATGAGAGATTGCTTAACCCTGATAAAGTTGAGAGAGAGTTGGCAGTTAATTGTCTTCAAAAGATGAAGTTGTTTCTCTCACCCCCTACAGCGCTCCTTGCCAAGGTGGGTGTTTGATCCTTCATGTTTATTTTTTAATTTTGTGCTTCATGAAAGCAAATAGTAATGATTAATGGGTGGGTCTCTTGATAATTTTGTTAGCTATACATAAAGGATTCTCTTTTCTAGAAATTTTTTATTTGGATAAAGTGTATTGTTAAATAGCGCAATTAGTTTCTACAACAATGGTATTTCATAATAGCAAGGACTGAACTACATGCCAACTACATTTAATTTTTTTTAATGCATTAAGAGCATAATTATCATGATGATGATGAAGATTGTTACTATCTGTTACCACCCAAACTAGCATGTGTGAAGTAAAGTCCCGAAGAAGCAAAATTAACCAAGGGGAACCGAGAAGAATAGGACAATGTCACAACACCCAATCCCCTTTCACACTTTCGGTTGTCTCTTCTCCAACTCGAGGGTGGCTTCCCTAAACTAGGATCACTAGGGCAGAGAAAATTAGGAGCAAGGTGATTGAAGAGGCTGCCCTAGCAAAATGGTTGTAGCATAAGGTAAAGAAACATATAATGGAAGGATAGAGAGAAACCATTGAGGATACCAATGCCTTGATCAACCAAGGGGAAAAATGGAGTCATAGAAGAACAATCTAAGAGGGCCTTGCTCATATGTCATTAAGTGGTAAGGTCTCATTATCAACCAAGACCTGCTTAATAAAATGCAAGCACATGCTAGGCTTTACAAGGGAAGAGATCGGCTGAAGCATCCACTTCCTCTCTAGATTTCAGGGTTCACCAAACACATAAAAGATCCAATATTGCACCCTTCGACTGAAGAAACAATGCAAAAATTACTCCCATTTGTGCATAGATACAAAGGAAAGAAATTTGAAATTTAGTTTAGAAACCCTTCCTTCCAATGAGGTAGTAATACCCTTCTGTGGCCTCTAACTCAAATGGATAAAAATTACAATGTAAAGATACTAGCAATACTCACAACCTTTAAAACATTATCCAAGATTAACACCACACATTTAGAAGAAAGCACCTCCATACATATCACAAAGCTCCAAGAGTTTTATTCATCAAGCTCCAAGGAGCGGAAACTATGCAGGTCCAACCATGTACAATGAGAAAAGAACACTCCTTATATAGCCTAAGGAGCAAAAGGGGTGCCCCTCCAAGTGTCAACAATCATGCAAGAGATAATGCACCACCTCTAGGAGAGAATTGGAGTCCAAGGCACCACCTCTAGAGTCAATTGGGAGACAGTATGCCACCTCTAGGAGTGAACTAGGAGCAAATATGCCACAGGTGTGAGCTAGGAGACAAGGAGGAGTGCATGAGGTAGACAAATATCCATAAATTGAGGTAAAATATCCACAAGAGGTGTGCACCCCCTTCAAAAAGGCATATTCTCCAACAAAAATCCCTCAAATAAGGATTTTGGGCCCACAATTCATAAATTATAGGGGTTACAAACAAAATCCCTTTAATCAGGGAATTTTGTCTCCAACATCCACAAAAAAGGGGATAATGCTTCTAGGAGCTGTGCTATGCATCTTTTTAGGGGAAAAGGGGTCAAATAAACGTTTTACATCCCCTTTACTCATACATTACCACATTACAATATAATAATCACCCCAAGGTCATTTGTTGGATTTCCCTCATGCAATATGAGGGGTAGCACTGTCCACTAAGACCAACTTTGGTTTATTGGACCTTAAGAAAAATGGTAACGAATTAATTGGTTTGCTTCAGAATTTTAATTCTATGCTTGAAAAGATTGGAGATGAGCTTTTCCTAAATTTCCATAGTTTTGGTGAGTTAACAGGTTAGGAAGGTCAGTAGTATTACAAATATTTTGAAATTGAGATCTAATGTGGGCAAGCATAAGACATTCTATGAAAAATTGCTTTCTTTCCTCCACCTTTTCAGTATCACAAAGATGATAGTCATCCTACATGTCAAGTTGTATTCTATGAATATGTTTATACTATATAGTGTCTTGATTATGTTTGTTTTTTCAAACCTATCTTTTGATATTTTTGTTCATCAGAGTTGGTGGACTCCTTATTTATGACATTATGTGAGGAGATTACTTAGTAGCTTTTAGCAAGAATGGTTACCAATTGTAAATTTTCTGTGTTATTTCAGCTTGCTGGTTTAGGTCAAGTTTTCATAGTTTTTCATGCCCAACAATTTCTCATACTGCTGGAAATTAATTATAAAAATTTGAGACAATTAAACACGCTGTAAAAACACTCTAACAGGCAGAAAAAATGATTTCACATGCACACCATGAAAATACATCAGACTCAGAAATTTAGCCAATGGCCCTGGAAAAACCCCCATGGGGAAAACCAGTCAGAGAGAGATTTATTATTTCTTCAGCAATATTTCAGTACAATAATTTTTAGTCAAAACCTACTTATCTCAACCAGAAAATTTCCTGCCTTGAAATCTGTGCAACCCCTGCCTCGATTTCTGTGCCAACACTGTCTTGATTTCAGAGCTGCACAGTCCTTGATTTCTGTGCCCAGCTTGCCTCAAAATCTGTGCCAGAAATACTCCTCGAAAACTGTGCCTGAAATACCTCGAAAACTGTGCTGTACGGTACAGCAATAATTCTGCTGTACGGCCCTTGAAAACTGTGCCATTGTTCAGCTGTACAGTGCCTCAAAAACCGAGCCAAACTCCTGCTGTACGGTCACCTTGGAAAACGTTCTGAAATAAATGCTGCCTCGAAAATCGTGCCGGTCATTAATGCTGCTCCTCGATTTCTGTGCCCATTAAATGCTCCTCGATTTCTGTGCTGCAATAAATGCTGTACCCTCCTCGAAATTTGTGCCAATGCTCTCTTCTCTCTTCTCCTCACTCTCTTCTCAAGAATGAAGTTCAATATGCCTCCCTTGCCTTTTTGGGTGAATCCCTAGGGTAAGTGAAGAGATTCAATCCAACGGTGAGAAATGAATAAGATCGATGGATGAGATTAATCTCTCATTAAATTTCATAAAAATAATTTTAATTCACCTCACTTAAATTTTTACCCAAAAGTGACTTAAAGTTATATAGTCACATTAAATGCTTTTCACAAGTCATTTAATGCAAGGGTAACTTTTTCTCCCTTTAAGTGACTTAGGCAAAAGTCACTAGGGGAAATACACTTCCTTGGTACAAAAATCAACACCAATGATTATTTATCGGGTAAGATGAGTATGATGTAAGTTGTTTTCCTTTTGTTGATGCCTTTGGTCCTTTATATTAATGAACTTTAAAATCTCATCATATGGACCTTATGTATTATGGAAGGCTTAATTTCCATCCCAACCAATTATATGGAAAAAATAGAGTTAGATGTGGTATCTTTGGATGCATGGTGTCAATTTTGGCTATCTTTACTTGGTGGACAATGATGCATAAACCAATATAGACTAGTTAAAGATAAATGAGCCTATTTGGTGATAATATTGAAGGATTTAACACCCTTAGTGTTAGCTTCAACCTGTAAGGATCAAAGTTACATCAAGGCTTTATGATAATTTGCTTTAGTTGTATTGCAACCAAAGAAGGAAGAAATGTTGAAACATTCCATTTAGTGCTAACTTCAAGGACAAGGCCATTACATTTGCACAATTGCACGAGCATTCAATAGAGCATAAGAAGTGGTGTGAGCAGGTTTGGTTGGATGACTTGCTACAATGCTTTATAGAATTGTTTCAAGAACCTCAAGGTTTGCATCCAGGGCATGCAATTCAACATAGCATTGACTTGCAATCTATGTCACAATGCTTGGGTTCGACAACCATTGAGTTCGATTTGGGTTCGAATTTTCCAACGAGGTTCGAATGAGATTCATGATTAGGTTCGTCCATATAGATATTCTCAATATAAATATTTTATAATAAACATTATAAATTATAATATATAATTAATATAATAATAAATATAAAACATATAACATATTTATTTAATAAACATTATAAATTATAATATATAATTAATATAATGATATATATAAAACATATAACCTAACTATTTAATATACCTTATAGCTACTATTTATTTAATGCTTAATTAAGATTAACGAATACATCGACAAATTAGAAATTTCAAGCCTGGGATCCTTGACGCTGTCACGTCCCCTCCCATCATACCAGCTAGATGGAGAGGATCGTGACGTTAAACCGGGCATCTAGCCCCATGAACTATTATGTAAGCATTCATATAATAAAAGAAACATATGAAGATGCATAAATATTTTAAAAAACACAGCAAAAGTAAATCATGTGCAGAATTAACACACATCCAGCATTTTCATGATAGCCATTAAGTGTAGACATTGCAAAAAATAGCAAATGAGAATACGTATCTTTAAACCAAGTAGTCCCTGAGCAACCAGCTACGCTTCTGCAACGTTCCACCCAACCGTAGGCCAGTGTGCTCCTTAATCTCTCAGCACCACTGCCACCCCCGAGCTGGGCATGATCTCCACAAGGAAAAGGGGAAACGGGCTCTCACATAGCCAAGGATGTGCCAGAATCAGCCAAGCCAACTAGCAGTTGGGTTTCTTAGGCTGCTAAGAGATGGGCAGAGGTGAATTACTAGGCTAGTGGCTCAACCATGAAGCTAGGGATACTTCATTGGGCTCATCAAGCCAAATCTGTCCTCTTCCACTCTTGAAGCTCCTGCTCACAAGTTCAAATCAAACAAGAATGCTCATAACAGCAAAACTACACTTGCTGAGCATGAGAAAAACGTTTCAACAGTGGAATGCATGAGGTGGGGTTTCCTGAGCTTCAGAAAAACGTGGGTAGACTCAAAACGAATTGGCAACTAGGAAAATTCGACTAGGAGAGCAACCCATTCCAGAAAAACGCCCCAAGGGCAAAAACGACCTCTCCCTCAGTCCAAAATCGCGTCCCTCCTTCCCCAGCTGCTGCAAAATACCAAAAACGAGTTCCTGGGCATGGAAAAACACAGGGTTATGGTGAAAAACGTGAGGATAACTTCCAGCGAGCTCAGTCTGCGTGAGAGGAAGGACGTATGCATGAGGAATGGCCTTAGGCAGCATTTCGTGGGGGTTTTCTTGCCCAGCAAGCCAAAAATACGATTTTCAGGTTGATGGCTTGCCCATGCACGAAAATCTGGCTGCCATACTTCTCCAATCCCAAGACAATAACTGCCCCAACCAATCTTTGGAAGAATTAAATGATTGGGTGCATGAGACAAAATGGGTAGTTGGTGGTTTATGGGTTTCCTAAATGAAATGGCTTAACACCATGGCTCAAGGGTTTGGTTATTTTCCCTCCCTATTCCTTGTAAAGATCATGCCCCCATCTCTTTGTTGCATTGCATAGCTGGTTGTGGGTTTTTCATTAAAATTGCATATTTACATGATGTCCGATTTTACATTGTGCACCGCTAGCACAAGAACTCTATGCATCTAATCTAATTGCCGATACATAAACGCTAAATCAATGGTGGGGCCTTGGCCTTGAGCTCCTCACCATGATTAAATATCAATATTTACATCATTTACAATATTAATACAATAGGGTCAAGGTGGGGACGTTACAAACGCCCTCATGCTGATTGCATTAACGCAAGCATTGTGGATATTGGAATCAGGGTCATTGAGGCGTTGGACAAAGTCGTCGTGGGTGTCAATCGTTGGTGGGACAACAACGAGTCTCCGTGGGCAAAGATCTTCACGCAATCATTCCTCGCATTTCTCTTATGTTGTGCGTCGGTGTCACAGAGACGCAACAAGAAGGGGCATCAAAATTCAAGCTCTGGGCAAGCATGAGTCTTAATGGGCTAAAAGTGTAGAGGAGTCTTAACGGGCCAAAGGAGTCTTAACGTGAGCGGGGAAATAGGAGTCTTAACGGGCCCTGTCACTGTAAAAAAATATCAGAAATTAAAGGGGTTAAACCTACAAAACAACACTGCACATATAAATTGATGAATTTGAAGGTCGAATCTAAACGAATTTGAATATTTTTTTGAGGTTCGTCAAATTTCAAACCTTAAGGTTCAAGTTCGGTGAACTCTGTGATATAACTTGCAATAGGGAGTTGTTCATTTGTATGAAGCGTTGCTTAGAACTTCATTCCTTGAGAAGGAAGAGATAAAGAAGTAAATTCTAGCCTTGTTGGATAAAAGGCAGATTGCCTTGAATTCTTCACCGTATGGATTAACCATCATATTGGTTCCTATGAAACAGGACATGGCCTTTTAGGCCTCTGTGTTCGTGTCTGTGTCCCACTTGTCGGACACCTGACACGGCCTGACACATGTTAGACACGTGATTTAATTTGTCCTAAAAGAGGGGATACGTTTTGGGCACGTGTCAGACACGTGCCCAAACGTGTCCCCTCTTTCAGGACACGTGTCTTGTAGAAAATAGAGTGTCAGGGGAGAAATCAACGAGTTTAATACAATGATTTGTGCCTTGAAGATAAGGAAAACATCTATCAATCCCAAGGACAGGTGGTGGCAAGCTTATATCATGGAAAATTGTGTTAATTAGAAGGGAGATATGAGATAGGTTATCATGTTTAATCTCTCTTGTATGGAGCTTTGGTCACCACCCAAAGAAAAAATTTAACTACTTTCTATCATAATGATGAACTCGCAAGGTGGCTCCCTTGAAATTGTGATGGATCAAACTCTAATTGCAAAAAGAAGTTGCAACAAGGCTTTGAGATTGCAGGAAAGATTCGTAGTGTGGATTATGTCTTTGTATATTATATTTTCGTGTATTATTGAAGGTTGGAATGGAAATAATTCTACCCCAATGGGGGATCCTGTCTCAGAGCAAAAAGAAAGCCATGTATGCATCTAAACACCACCACAAGAGGTTCTCTATAGATATCAAAGCTGAGATATCATTGTATGATTTGTATCATGTATGATTCTAATTTGTATCTTGTATGAATCTATGATGTATCAGTATGAACTATGAATCATGATGTATCAATATTTTCTAGTTTTAAAAAGGTTTGGATTTTTATGTTAAATTTTTTTAATATATATAAAAAAATATAATATATATAATGTGTCCCCCGTGTCCTATTTTCGGGGTCGTCGTGTCCCTTGTCAGATACTTGTATTTTCGTGTCCTCCGTGTCTCGTGTCATCGTGTCTTGTGACTTAGATTGGTTCCAATTAAAGAAGGCACATGGAGAACGCATGTGGATTGTTGGCTTCTTAACACAAGCACCATTAAGAATTGATATCCATTACCAAGTGCCATTGACTTATTGTATCAATTCTAGGGGTCAATGCTATTTTGTAAGATTTATAGGAGGTCATGACATCGTTATCTTCATATTAAGGAAAAATATACTTGGAAGATAACGCTGAAGGTTCATTGGGATTGTTTGAATGGTTGGCGATGTTGTTTGGTTCTACTTGTTACTGCCCAACATGTACGCAAATGGTAAAAGTCTCAACCAACAGCGCAACCTAGATGACAACCAATGTTGGGTGTCACCGTCACCACAACACACACAACCTCTCACTTTAAGCTTAACTTCCTATTCCAAATCCAAGGGGAGTATCCCCAACGAATTAATGATTTATATATATTTTATGGTATAGATTGAAAGATTTTATCAATTTAGAGTTGTCTAGATTAAGCACAACACAAAAGTGTGAGCAATGAAATAACTTGCACTTGGTAAAAACTTAAACACCATAAAGCTAAGTTGCCAGGAAACTTGGGTACGGGGACAGGGACAAGGACGGGGACCCCACTGTTTGAAACAGGGTACTTAGGTACGTTGGGGGTACTGTATATATATATATATATATATATATATATATAAAACATGTCATAGTCACATTATACATGCATATTTCAGATTTCTTCATAAATTATAAATCATGATTCATAATTCTAAATTCAATGATTCATTGAACAATGAACATTCACATTGAAAATTTGAAAAATCATAGACTCATAGTAGATATCAATGAAGTTACATACAATTTGATAAATCATTGTACCAGGTAGTTGTAACAAATAGTCAAACTGTAATCTGAAGGTACACTTGAAATCTGATTTTAAACACCTATTTGTACTACTGTTATAGGCGATAACAAGTTGCAAATGTAATACTGGGTTGATGTGAGTGTATTTCTTAGTATTAAATACATATGTATATTTTTTATGTGCACATTTGGTAGTCAAATTATGTTCCATGAGTGCTGAACGCAAAAGCATAAAAACATTCCTTGTAAATCAATGCAAAATCAGTCTACCAGATTTGGACAATATTCAGTGGAATTTGAATAGTGTTGCAAAGTGCTTGACATAAGTCTTGAACTAGACTCCATACGCAGTTAGCAAAAATTTAGTTCAAATTTGGTTGGGGATCATTATATTTTCCCAGTGGAATTGCATTTTGCTAAGTCAGACGTACCCCCGGAGTACCCAAACATGGGGTACGCCGTACCATTTAGCCTATAAGTACCCCTTATTTTATAACGGCGTCTCTGGTACGTGGTTCCAGTATGGGGTACGACATGTTACGGCAGGAGATGTACCTTACGTGTACCCAAGTACCCGGTACGCGTACCCTACCCCCACGTACGAGTACTCATGCTACATAGCCATAAAGATATTTAAATAGCAATATGTGCTCAAGCTAACCAATGAATTGAAATAGAGATTGTACAATAGCATAACACTAGATTCAAAGGAAATGCTCTTGCTAGATGTGAAATATAAAATGAAAGCGTATTCAAGACTAATTATTACCAATGAATATACCAATTAGCTGTATGAATTAACAATAAGTCCAAGGCTTTTTACAAGGTCTAAGGTAAGGTCCCTAGAGCTTGTAATAGGCTCAAGGATAATTAACTTAAATAAAATAAAGTCCTTAATCATCCAATAAATCTAAGTGTAAAGAGTTGAACCAATTGGATACAAGGCCACACACTCAAGGATCTTAGGGATACTAAGAATCATGCCAAGACTTTTACAATCTTCTCACACCACTTGAAGTTCAACTATGGAAGTGAATCAATCAAATTGAGCTAGTACAACAACATCAAGTGTTGGTGCGAGAGAATGGATACAAGAAAGAGATTGATGATCAGACTCTCTTGCTTGCACAACTTATGATCAAGAGGAAATTTGAAAAAACTTGCTTGGAATAAAATCACCTTGAAAAAGCACGCTTGGAGTACAAGTCACCCTAGAAAAGGCAAAGTCAAGGATAGTGCTCTTAGGTGGGATGCACCACCTATAGCACATAATAGTCAAAATAAGATCCAAAAAAGCATTGGATAAGATTCCAAAAGATTCCCAGGTAAAGCATCTCAAAATTGCTCATGCCTAAGATAGAGTAGAGTGGTCCTCTCTTGCCAAAAATGGTCGTGCATCAAAAAATAACAAAATGCTTAGAATCCTTAAATTTTTTGAAGACTGCTCCATTATTACAAAAACAATCTCGAGGTAATTGCAATTTTAGAAAATGCAAAATTCCTTGTTTTCATCTATAAGTTAATTTTAGAATTTTTTTAAAATCGCTTGAAACTATGGTTTTTCTTCTCCACCTCCACATAAACCCATCCATGCGATGCATTTTTTGAAAATAGAAACCCTAATTTGATCAAATTTTGCACCTTCATTGATCATGGCCAAAGGTTGCACACTTGTTTTCCTTCATAAAGGATATCTAAAAACTTAGATACTTTCATAAACCCTAATTTGACCTCTTTTTACACTTTTCCAATGATGACCAAATTTTGATTACATTGTACTTGCACTCTTTTGTATTGAAAAATGTGCTTATTTTCTAAAGGATGGAATTTCCCAAAATACAAATTCTTGGAAATCTAAAAGTTCTCAAAATTGTAATCATATGTTGAACATATTAAATTTCTAAAAATATAAAGTTCCCTAAAATGTTCCATCGACTATTTTGAAAATATCCTTTTGAAGCTCTCTCCTTAAGTTTCCTAAAATGTTCCATCAACTATTTTGAAAATATCCTTTTGAAGCTCTCTCCTTCCCATACATGCACCAAGTATTGCATGTTGCATGCATGCTTGGGAAACTTGCTAAACTCAAGAAAATGTTAAAACTCTGTATTGGTATGAATGTGGACTGATTTGTTAGACTTTCATGTTACTTCGAAATTGTTTACACCATGTTTGGGGTGCTTCATGAGATTTGGTGCACATGGTGTATGTTCAACTCTTGAATGGTCTGAAATGGATTGTAGCATGAGAGATCGTCCGTGATGGATATGCACACTTGTGATAGCTTGCTTAGTGGATGCCAGACTTGAGATGATCATTGGCTCAATGTTCTTCCCGAGGATATTGTAGATGTCTTGCCTAGATGGTGGATGCCCTAAATGATTGCCACATGGAGGATTCATTTGGTGGGAGAATTCCCTATTTGATATGAGGAGTGTTGTGCATTGTGGAGGAGGGCCATAAGCACTAGAAGTCATGTGGCATCTTGGTTTCCTATTTGGAGGATTGGAGATGGCTCAGGTATGCCTTGGGCTTTGATAGTGTTCTTGCAAGGGGTAGCCACCCTAGTGGAGTAATTGGCTTTGGAGGAGGAATGGAGTTTGTGGAGGTTTGGGATGGAGTGGTGTGGACTTGCCTTGCATAGCTACATCACCTTGGGTCACCATTGTCCATGACATCAACATTGGAGCTTAACACTTGTACTCGAAGACTTAAGAGTGGAATGCTTCATGTGTGTGTGGATTGCTTATGTTTAGTAGTCTTGCTCGTAAGGCTTAGGTTGACACCTCATATAAATAGAGGAAAGAGAGAGTCTTTCCAAACAACACATCAAATCACACATTCATTTGTTTCTCTTCTTTGGAGTGCTCTCTCGGTGATGTGCTTGGCTTCATGAGGAAACCCTAGTGGAGCATATGAGGAGGTCGTGGATGATTTCTCTCTCTTGAGATTCTTCTTTGTACATTTGATCTCTCTCTCTCTCTCTCTCTCTCTCTCTTTCGGGTGCTAGGGTTTCTTGGTCTCTTGGTGCATCTTGGATTCTGGGGTTAGGGTTTCTTTCCTTGGAGGCTGGAGATTAGGGTTTGGAAACCCTTGGATGTATTTGGGGAAGAAGAGGAGTATGTCTTGCCTTGGAGATAGTGTTGGAGGGATTTTGCACTTGGAGGAGCTAAGGTTTGTTGACTAATCCTAGCTAACCCTAGCTCGGGCACCTTGGGTGGTTGGATTTTGTCCTAGATTTGAGAGGAGGCTATGCTATGTATTTACTTCATTCATTGAGTATATATATATGAGATTCCAGTTGTGCACATATTGTTTATATTGCAGATTTGATTTCAATTTTCAACATTTCATCTTATTGAGATGATTGTTTCCAACTCTTAATTGTCTTGATGATTTGACACACTTAAGAGAAAATTGTTAAAGGACTTAACACTAAGATTGAAGATAATGGTACAGCGACCTATGGCTGTTTAAGAAGAGTTTTCAGATTTGGTTTATGCATGTGAAGTTGCCCTAGAGAGCTGGAAACTCATTGGAATGATTGCTATCTTTTCTCCTTGATTTGCCATGAATTTTGGGGTTACTAGAAGTGATTTATTGTGATTATTCCACTTCTATCTACACATTAATTTACAGTAGTCCTAAAGGCTGAAAATTATTAGGTTAAGATCTGAGGAACCTTCTTGGAGGCAGTTGAATTTTCAGGTTTGCATTAATTGCCCAATGCAAATGAAATTTCAACATGATCCATGAAGAAAACTGCTTTGATGATCTCATGCAAGAAACATGTTCAGTCTTCAAGTTCAATAATGAAGATCAGCAACCATGTGCTCTATTTGGATAAAGACTTCATGAATCTCGTTGTTGAAGAATGAACTCTTGAATCACCAATGTTGAATTAATCACTAATGTACGCATGGACCATCGATGTTGAATCATTGAAATAAACTTTTGAGATGATAATTTCCGTGATTCCATCTAATATATCGGGGTTATGTTCTCTTGTTTCTTTATTTGGCTTCACTATTTTTGGGCTATTTGAGGATCACCTTTCAAATGTTAAAATTTGTTGCCGTTCTTGTAGGAAATATCTTCAAATAGTTGAGCATAGTTAAGCTATACAGAAACGAAGACTTCGATGCCCATGATGTGAATTTCATTGATAAAATTTTTTCAAAGAGAGAAAT
Source organism: Larix kaempferi (assembly GCA_027924585.1). Classification (NCBI taxonomy): domain Eukaryota; kingdom Viridiplantae; phylum Streptophyta; class Pinopsida; order Pinales; family Pinaceae; genus Larix; species Larix kaempferi. The sequence goes on along the minus strand of BSBM01000370.1, from coordinate 25,593,526 downwards.
GGACTGGAAATTCAAATACCATTATTAAAAGTGGCATTGGGTGTATTTTAATAGTATGTTTGTAGACTTGTGGTGCAACTGGCCAATCTTTGTACATGTTCTCTTATTGGATTTATTGCTTCTTGAAGTATGATAATTATCCTTCCTCTTGTTTTCAAAGAATGAGAGTTCCTATTGAAGCCCTTCATTGCTGTGCTTTAAGCTGATTTCTGTTGTTCATTTTTTACCTTTGTGTCCAATTCATTGTAATGCATCATTTTCTCATTGAATTCTGTGGATTTAGGTGTCAAGACTCTGTTTTGGTTGCATTAATTGCAGTGGATTTGTAATTATTACAAGCTGACAACTTTTAGTGGAATTGTGATGTGAAAGACTGTTGCAGAAAACATGCAAAACGATTTACTTACATGTATGGAGAGAATGATAGAAAGTGAAAGCTATAAGGTTCCTGTAGTCAATGCATGGGCGTGGTTTATCAGCCTACTTGGAGGTCATGTACTGGAAAACAGGGTTCTTGTAAATCGCATGCTTAAAATACTAGCACGTACATTCCTTGATATAGACATTGATGTACGGATTGCATCTCAGGTACAAATCATTTCTTCTCTGTAATTGTTATTTACAGTACTGTTCTTAGGTTCTATCTCTGATATATTTGGTGTCCTCTAATGGCTGCCTCCCCGATTGACTGATGGTCTGTAAAACTTGCAAATGGAACACTACTGCCTTACCTTGGAAAACAAACATGACTGTGTGCCCATAATATTCGTATCTATTTTTTCAGTACTTGTTAGTTATTATGTAATTTTAGCTTTGATAATTGCTCATTGTTATCATTTTCAAGTACTTGATGTATATGCGTGTTTTTAAAAGTTTCAAATTTTCTATTGGACAATCTTTTAGGGTGGCTTGTGATATTTAGTATTATAAATCTATGATAGTGAAGTTTCTAAGATGTCAAACTTACCTCTTGTATGTTTTAACTTTGCACATGCAACTTCCTTACTAGTAAATTTGCTCTGCAGTTCGTGAATTGGAAGAAATTGAAGACACATGTATTATCTCTTATCTAAATGTTTGTGTATCTAATAACTCTAGATGAAAAAATAAAAATAGTGGCCCCACTGTTTTACAGTGCACATAAAATCTTTGTAAGTGGAGTTGGGAATAAATTGCTGAATTGATTTGTCAAATGAAGTCCTTGTTTGAGCCATCTTTCAAATGGGTAATTGTAAAATCCTTTATTAATGTAGGTTTAGGTTGCCTTTTCTTCACTTTCTCGGTTTCTATTATTTTTATACTATGAAAAACATGCTATGTAATGCTGAAGAGTGAATTAGTAAATTGTCCAATGTACTCTGATGGTTTTTTCTGGCTGTTATAGATATGCCAAAGTAAATGAAATTGATGAAGTGGACTTATTATAGATTAGGTGCTATGTTCACTGACTTGATATGATGTCTATGCTAAAACTGAAATGTTATCGGTGACCCTAAAGAAACTAGCTGTGAGCTTTCATTACAGTGCCTTCAAGGTGGTGGGTGGGGTCATTCTCTAGGTTATTTGTTTCTGGGGCCATTTTAGTTGCATACGGTTGCTGCTAACACCCAACAAATAAATGGAAACATTGAAATGATGGTCAGATTCTATTGGCATGGAAAAGTGTGAAATCACCCATGATTGCCTGTCTATAGGGTGAGAGAAAAAATTGTACAATGGCTAAAATCATTGCTGAAAAGTTAATGCTAAACCTAGCATGCATAGAAACAAATTGGGAGAATGTATAGAAATAGTTAGGTAAATGTGCTTAGTTTGCAATGTACATTCATAGCATAATGGACACTGAAAAGAAATATCAATATATGAGATGAAGAATATGTTCCCGTTCTATTCGATTCTTTGTTAGAAATTAGAATAATGCTCGAATTTCATTTTATGAGATTAGATAGTATACTGTATACTGCATCATGCAACTTGTCAGGAATATATGCAATTCTGTGAACTTAACAAACATGTATGTAAATCTAAAAGCAAATATGGTTTATCTGGGTTAAGCTTTGTGACAATAGAATCATGAAATCAAATTTCATGTATTTCAAAGGAAGAGTGCTTCATGCCTCATGCGAGGTAAAAAGGGGGACAATCAGATTCTCGTCTTTTAAATGTTCTCTGCAATGAAATCTGCCTGATAAAGTTGTTTAGATCCATTTGTGCTGAAAGTTTATTCCTTTAATGTTAAAAGTTATGTGGGGAAATGAAGAATCAGCTATTTTTTGCTTGTTAATTGCAAGTTAGCTGTCATGAGATATAATCAGGATGGGAAGATTTTTTCAGATGTTTTTATTGTTCGTATATTGTTAGATTATTCACTAATTGGAATGTGCCATGATAATATCGTTGACAGGCTGCATGGAAATCCATGGTTGATATTTTAGTGCCATCTTCTTTGGAAAATGGGATGGAACAAATTTTGTGGGAAAATAAGCCAGGTTTGATAGTGCCTGATTTGGTGGAAAGAAACCGAGAACCATTAGTACAACTTACCTCAAAGCGCATGAAACTCTTGATGACACCTCTGGTTGGTACCATGACTGTTGAAAAGGCAGAAAAAGTTCGGAGTTCATGCTGGAAAATATGTGTCTACATTTTGCAGAAGCTTGGTTGTTTTGCAAATAGAATATCTGTTATGCAGTTTATTTTAGTTCCAATGTTTGAGTCCGTCTTTAAATCTGGCCGTAATAGTTGGAATGTGTGGGTTTGGGATTCTTGTGCTGGTCTCTTTGAGGAGTTCCTTTCTATAAAAATTGAGGACACATCCCAGAGACAAGTTCTTCCCATAGAATGTCCACCTATTAAATGGCCGCAGTGGAGACTTTGCCATCTGGAATTCTTGCTGAAAATATTTGGAAGCTTGTGGAAATCTTATGCTGGAGATACTGCAGGCTCTGGTAAGAGAAAACTGAACTTGAATATTGTATTAAGGATATGGAAGTTGTTATTGAAGGGGTTAGATATGGAGGGAACAGATATAGCTGAGCCCTCAAGTGAGCATCAAGCTGCGGTTCACCTAATTCTAAGGTTTGTGAGTAGCACTTGCGAAGAGGTTGCTTTGTTGTTTGAATCAACTCATGATAGGGTGTTGGTATGGTCTGTCTGGCCTTTGCTAGAATATTTGGTGCTTGAATTCAAACCTTTGGTGCTAGCATCCTCATTGTATAAGCTTCCTTTAAATAAGGGGAATGGGAATGGAGCCCCTGTGTCACTGACAGTAGACTGTACTGCTACTGAACTGGTTTGTAATGATCCATCTTTTACAGAAGGGGATGCATGTGAAGAGATGGTAAGTCCTATTTCATATATTTCTATGGTTTGGTTGAAATTTGTAACCAGTTTAAAGTTGCATGATAGAAAGAAGGCAGAAGTGTTCTATGTAATGATTGACGATCATTGGTTGCTTAATGTTTGGAGGGCATTTATAGAGCATCGTCTTGGGGAACATGCAAAAAATGATTCTGGCATCCCATGTTGTAACAAATCTGAACCAACAGATTTTTTTGCATCGCCTTTGTTGCTGTTTCCCTGTCTTATATCTTCCATCTCAAAGGTCAAGCAAATATCAGATAAGACTGAAGTTCCTGTCCTGTTTAATGCTCTTCCTACTTCTGAAGAAATTCTGGTTTTTACTGGGGATTTTAGCAAGGTCTGCAATATCACAGTTTGCAGTTCATTATTGATGAAATCAGACCACTCTCTACAAAGTGTCGAAACAAGCAGTGTTCATGAATATCATGTCAATGGTACCAATCTCAACAGTTCTGAATGGTCTGCATTAAAGGACATTCATCATGAGTTTGCAATTATATATGGAAGATTTGTTGAATGCCTATTAAAGGAAACATGTGCATTTTTGAATAAAGATGCTACCTCGGGGCCTTCTGGGCTTAATGGCATTGATGCAGCAGGTACTGCAGATCAGCCTAGCAAGTTCATGAGCACTCTATCTCTTGCTGCCAGGTAAAATGTTATAAGGTTAAGTTGGACTTTGTGATGAACTCTCTTTTTATCCCACCAAAATATATCCTCGTTTTATCTTTTGTTGGGCTAAACTTTTACTGTTCTCTAAAACTGGTAAGCTATTCTATGGATCAAATTTATGTGGACCTTTGAAGGACTAAATAAATGGAGATAATCTGTCTGGTCTTTTCCTTGCAGGTTTTTGATATTAATGTATGAAGTTCAGAAGTCTAATGTGGAAAATTCTACTATCATCGTCAGGTAAAACATTACAATTTATGAATATGACTGTCTTTCAATGATGAACAAAACATAGACTGTGTAGTTTGACTATGGCAATGATTGGCTTCCTTTTAAGCTTTTATGCCTCCTCTCTCAATTCATCTTTTTAAATGTAAAAGGGATAGATGTAAAAGGGATACAAAAATAGAATAAACCATCAACTAAGTAGTAGCTATGATGGCCTAGGTAATTACCTACAGAAAGCCAGCTATCTGTCATGTTTGATGCAATTAATTATGGTTTGGATATTAAGAACAGAGGAACGGAACCCTCTAAGAGTCGAGCTGAATTTTTCCTTTTCCAAGAAAAAAATCTTTGTATTTGATATTTCGGAGGGGAAATCAAAATACACTTTTAAAGTTTTACCTAGCCTTTTGGCTCAGTTCAGGTTTCCAGAAAGTCTCCATCATAGACCTATGACATATACATTCATCTTTCAAAAAAGATACCAACTAGATTCTTACCAGTCAAAATACAACCTAAATATTGATTTAAAGTTTAAACATTATTGACAGTCACTTCCAGAAAGTGCAGACATGAGACAAGTCAAGCTGAATTATTATGAGGCTGCTGGAAGAAGGATTAAGCTGTCATTAGACACCATTACCAAAGATTAAGATTGGTATAGCGCTTAGCCACAATAACCAGAGTCAAGCCTTTGTTAACAATGAGAAATGCAATTAGGCCCAGGTCATCATTAGGCAGCTTAAGATGTGGGGTCTTGAATTTTTTAAGTGGCTGCTACTTAGATATTTTAGGAGCTTAGGAGTGAATTTGGTTACATATTGAGGAAAATACAACTACCTAAAGGATGGAACTTATCGACACATTTTCTAAGTGACTGATTTATACCGTTTTCCCATTTTGTTTAAGTAAGCAGTGTAACTCATGGCAGCAATTTGTATATGTTCGTCTTCAGGGGGGTTAAACCCCAAGATGGCCTTTTATGCAGAGCATTTCATGGAGCTGATGGATGGCCTTATTGTTTGACCCCGTTACACACTTAGGCACTGGATGCATGCTTTCAGGATCCCTATTGGGCCTTTTTGGGTGGGTTATCATCGGCTTCGGGTTGAGACAGATCATCACATTACACGGGATGACAGGATCTGCCAGTTCTGCCACCTTCAGGAAACCGAGACGGAGGAGCATTTTCTCCTCTGGTGTCCCATATATTAATATTAGGGCCGGTTGCATAGATTCTAAGTGATAGTCTAAATAATTTATCCTCTTTTCCCATGAGGGCTGACTTAGACTTTCAAGTTTTATCCCTTGCCTGTCATATTTGGCAGGATTTCATTTCTTCCTAAGTAGCCATCACATACAAAGCATGTGGGTTCCTGCACCATAACTAGATTCTTAGCCTTCTTCAAGCAGCCTTATCTGACGGTGGCCTGATACTGAATGGTTGCATGTTGACTTGCAGTACATATTGGATCAAAGAGACACTATCATACCCTTCAAGTGCCCTATTTGGTCATCATAAATAACAACATCTCTTTTATGTCCCCTGTGCTTGGAGATTTTGTATCTAAATCTTCTAGCCTTTATGAATGTCTGATCTATGCTTGTGAAGACTTAGATTGCTTGACAGGATATCTAGTTGATTTGGATGAGTGGGCTGCACTATAAGTCATTCATGACTCTTTTTGCTCTTCCTTGATCCATGGAGATTCTTGTATAGCAAGAAGTTGATCAATTGCTGCTGTACAGTGTAACCTGTTTAGTGCATTGACTGTATATAATGTGCATATTATACGGTTTAGTTACTGAAGTGAAGAAGTAGGAGTTGTATTTTGGACTCATCTCTCAGATAAATCATTCCAGTGGCTGCACATTGACATCTGAAGCTATGTTACTGGATCTGGCACCCCTGTGTCCAGGATACACATTCCAAACATTGGATCTGGATCTGCTAGGATCTACTTCCTGTTTGGAATTGATGGAGGATCCACTCTGATACATTTATGCTCTGTTGGAAACATTACTCATGTGGATCCTCCAAAAAATTCATTTTTTAGAAGCAATAAAAATAACCTAAGTTGCCAGGAAACTTGGGTATGGGGACGGGGACGCCACTTTTTGAAACTGGGTACTTGGGTACGTTGGGGGTACTGTATATATATATATATTCCAAATGGAAAATATTCATCACTCTAAATAAAGAGTGATCATCAACTGTCCTTGGAGGACTTACATTAACATATTCCATAATGTTTCATTTTACAAAAAGGAATTACATTCTTTGCCTTAGCAACTTACAGTAATCACATTGTTTTCATTAAAGGATTACAAGCATTTAACATCCTCATCAATTGCAGCTCAGCTTACTATTCTTGTAGTTTTCATCACAAAACATGTCCAAGCCTTTCTCGATTCTGAAGGGTGCCAAAAACGTTCCCCAAAAAAAGGGCCTGAAGCTCTTCTTTCCTTCCCTGTCCCGAGGTGAAGAGTTCCAGCATACCTGAAATTCTCCAACCTAACTGTTGTAAAATGAGCATGGAACCTCTGTTTACTGTTTCCACAGGTGCTTTAAAACACGATCCTCAGCGTAATCGCATAACTTCCCATGTATACTCAGTCTGAATAAAAAAGATACAGCAAGAGATAGGAAACTCTGTGAATTAAACCAGAATGAAATGATCCAGCGGCCGACCATTTCCAATCTCCTCGACTTCTATAATACCGGGTTGAACTGCCAAGGCCATCTTGGAAAGGAAATCAGCTTCTACATTGATTTCTCTATATATATGAGTGAAGGATACTGATTTGAAAAATCTCAAAACGAATAGGATTTCTTTTAGAATAGATTGTAACTGGGGGGCATTAATCTGGGAAATTGCATTTGCCCAGTCGATTGCCATTTTGGAATCTCCAAAAATCTGAATCCTTTGAACATTCTTCCTTTGAGCAGTTTGGAGAACCGCCCACAGAGCTGCTAACTCAGCCTTGCTATTTGAAGCTCTCCCTGGTGTGAATTTGATGCAGAGCTTGAATTGGATTTTTATGTTATATTTTTTTAATATATATATATATATATATATATATCTAACGTGTCCCCCGTGTCCTATTTCCGGGGTCGTCATGTCCCGTGTCAGATACTCGTATTTTCGTGTCCTTCGTGTCCCGTGTCATCATGTCTTGTGACTTAGATTGGTTCCAAATAAAGAAGGCACATGGGGAATGCATGTGGATTATTGGCTTCTTAACACAAGCACCATTAAGAATTGATATCCATTACCAAGTGCCATTGACTTATTGTCTCAATTGTAGGGGTCGATGCTATTTTGTAAGATTTATAGGAGGTCATGACATCGTTATCTTCATATTAAGGAAAAATATGCTTGGAAGATAATGCTGAAGGTTCATTGGGATTGTTTGAATGGTTGGCGATGTTGTTTGGTTCTACTTGTTACTACCCAACATGTACGCAAATGGGAAAAGTCTCAACCCACAGTGCAACCTAGATGACAACCAATGTTGGGTGTCACTGTCACCACAACACACACAACCTCTCACTTTAAGCTTAACTTCCTATTCCAAATCCAAGGGGAGTATCCCCAACGAATTAATGATATATATATATTTTATGGTTTAGATTGAAAGATTTTATCAATTTAGAGTTGTCTAGATTAAGCACAACACAAAAATGTGAGCAATGAAATAACTTGCACTTGGTAAAAACTTAAACACCATAAAGCTAAGTCGGGGACGAGGACGGGGACACCACTGTTTGAAACAGGGTACTTGGATACGTCGGGGGTACTGTATATATATATATATATATATATATATATATATATATACACACATAAAAATAAAAATAAAAATAAAACATGTCATAGTCACATTATACATGCATATTTCAGATTTCTTCATAAATTAGAATCATGATTCATAATTCTAAATTCAATGATTCATTGAACAATGAACATTCACATTGAAAATTTGAAAAATCATAGACTCATAGTAGATATCAAGTGGAAGACTGGAAGTTACTTAAAATTTGATAAATCACTGTACCAGGTAGTTGTAAGTTTGTAACAAATAGTAAAACTGTAATCTGAAGGTACACTTGAAATCTGATTTTAAACACCTATATGTACTGCTGTTATAGGCGATAAAAAGTTGCAAATGTAATACTAGGTTGATGTGAGTGTATTTCTTAGTATTAAATACATATGTATATTTTTTATGTGCACATTTGGTAGTCAAATTATGTTCCATGAGTGCTGAACGCAAAACGATAAAAACATTCCTTGTAAATCAATGCAAAATCAGTCTACCAGATTTGGACAATATTCAGTGTAATTTGAACAGTGTTGCAAAGTGCTTGACATAAGTCTTGAACCAGACTCCATACACAGTTAGCAAAAATTTAGTTCAAATTTGGTTGGGGGTCATTATAGTTTCCCCAGTGAAATTGCATTTTGCTGAGTCGGTTGACCCCCGGAGTACCCAAAGACGGGATACGCCGTACCATTTAGCCTATAAGTACCCCTTTTTTTATAATGGCATTTCCAGTACGTGGAGCCAGTATGGGGTACGGTAGGGTACGCCGGTATGGCAGGAGATGTACCTTATGTGTACCCAAGTACCTGGTGCGCGTACCCTACCCCCGGGTACGGGTACCCATGCTACATAGAAAATAACAGTTGAAATTAAAAAAAAGTATGTGGAGCCCTAAAACCCGTACATGAAAATTAATTTTATATTATATCATAGCTAAATTGAACTTTAATGACGGCCTTACTACAATGCAATAATTGTTGTACTATATACTAAATAGCAGTTGTATTATATGCTAAAGGGCAGCCATAGATTTCATTCATAGCAGCTATAAGATGCGAATTTAATGACAGCAATATCAAACACTAAATGACATATACCTCTGATAAATTGCAGTCTGTTCTCTTCTTTTAGTGCACACCACACTCTTCTTAAATGTAGGCCATACTCTATAATTGGAAGCCATACTGCAGGATTTTTTTCCAAGGAAAAAAATTGCAATATCTATTCCAGTATTGCAGGTGCTCAAGGCACATTTACAAAAGCTTTTATATATTCATGCCCCATAGAGCCCCATCACAAACTTCAGACTCATTCAGCCCCTATCCTTTTAAAAAGAACGCCAAAAAATAAACTCCTACCCTGACCTTAAAAACTCCAAAATCAGGATGTGTTTATAGCTCATGAAACAGAGCAGTACATTTAATTCTTATCTCACAAATAAGTATGCAATAGTTCCCTTAAGACATTACTTTAGAGCTATGCAAATAAAAAAACTTAAAAAACTAAACCTTTTGTTTTCATACAGTCAAGACACCTTCAAGAGATTCCTCCAGTAATATTACCCCTGCTTCCAACTGCTGGCCGTCATATGAAAGGGCGTCTGCCTTAGTATTTAGCTCTCAGATGTAATGAGTGAAAGACATCCCTGTTAACAGTCCATAAACCTGCTTTAATTGATTAGCTAAGGATATCGGATGAACATTATTTATCATAATCTCTCCTTTCATCCAATTTATGACTAATGAAGAATCGTTAAAAACTTGAATCTGCTCAACCCCTTTTGCCTATTGCAAGTTTTAACAGAATCCTCATTGCCATCAGTTCTGCAAAATCGTTTGTAACAGGCCCCGGAACTTCTTTATATTTTAGATAATGGCCATCAGAAATGAAAAGAATACCGCTGGAACTGCTGAAACCTGCTGGACCTTCGTCTAGCCTCATCGAAGAAACCCCATGCAGAGGATTTATCTATCAACAAGTCTCCTACTTGTCTTAGGGGTCTCTCTTTAACTTACATTCTACACCCCTGGAAATGAGCATATGCCTGTCAGTAAACCTGGAAATCTGGGATCTGCATTGTTGATCATCAAATAGTGGTGCATTTTGAGCCAATCATATGTCCCTTAGAATAAGACATTAGAGAACTTTAAAAGCTTTTAAGTCCTTATCAAACCATCTCCTTGAGCACTCCTCCAAAGAGCCATTCCAGACATTTGTAATGCCTGTCAGCTGTTATGCATCCTTCCAGAGCTGCTGTGGAAATGGATAATGAATAAAAAGGTGAGATATGGATTCATCATATCTTCTACAAAATGAACAGAAACTAGGACCTTGCTTACATCTCTTCTGCATCAGCTTCCAAGTTCAAATCTTGTCTTTTTGTGCTAGCCACTAGAGGTCCTGGTCTTCTTTGGAGCATTGAGCTTCTACACACTTGATCACCAACAAACCTCCTTTTGAGCCTCAGCTGAAAGTAAAACTTTATACCCCAAAGTTCAAACAAGCATTGTATATGCACGAAGAATTGTATTTTGCGCAAGCTAAAGTGCCCATCTCATCCCTGAAGCTAATATGACTTTTTTAATTCAGACACAAACAAATTTTACATCTCTCCCCACTCCCCTTCTAATTCTCGGGACTGTGCAGATCTCCAACCTTGTTGCCAAATATCTGTAACATTGGGCTCTACTAATTGATTTAAGGTGAACAAACCTTCCTCCTGTAGATGTGTTCTGAAGTCAGGACTTAATAAAATTACTTCACCACATGCTTCCTGTTGCTGCCGGATTGCGCACCTTGTTAACACATCATAAATCTATGCTACTGCTCGGTGCGCCCTTGGGGGAAAGTCTCGAGTCAAGGCTGTCACCTTATCTTGACTCCTCCGTTTAGGCAAAACTCCTAACGAAGCCAGGGAGTAGTCCCTATGGAAAGTTTCTAAGGTTTTTAGAGTTTCTCAGTGAATTTGTTAAAAGGTGTTGTTTTAAGGAGTTTAATGAATTGACTAAAAATGTTCCAAGATGATTTGCAAAAATAAAATTTATAAATTACTTTCACTAGTAGAGTTGAAATGACTATTGATAAAGAGTACAATAGTGATGTGATATAAAGCAAATAGATGAAGTATTATGGACTAGTCCCTTATGGAGTCAAAACAAGATGTAAGATTGCTGCTGAAAGGGAAATGTTTTGCAATTGCTTCTTGGTTACTTTTAGATTATTAATGATTTGAATTTGATTAGGGAAAAGGGGAAACTCCCGAGATACCGTGAGGTACAGGGAGGAATGTTTGGAAATTAAAATTTGGTGGCTCCGCACGAGAACGTGTGGGCTGGAATGGAGTCTCTAAGGTTGTGTTCAACACTACACCAATTGGGGTGTAGTCTAACTGCGCCTTGAGGTCGTCTCCCAGTTGTTCCCGCTTCTCTCAGAAATTTTCGCACACAAATCTTAATTATTCGAAGTGCCGGATTTTCTCTATGTGAGGGGTTGTGTATTTTATTAAATGAGTATTAGCTTAATGTGGAAAATTGATAGAGTGGCTACAATCGTTTCTTGTTTCCCACAGGCCCAGACAAAATGCCCGCAAGGGGAAAGAGCATGCTCCGATATATAAACCAAATGTTTATTCCAATTTTGTGATAGTTGTAGAATAATTGTAAAAAAAATGAAAGTCAAGAAAGCAACACAAAGCTATCTGTCACTTTTCTGATCATCCACCACTAATAGACAAAGCCTTTGTGTGGTGGCGAGAGCATACTTTATGGCAACGAGGTTGTGTTATTTCTAATTTACGCTTGCAAAATAAAGTGAATGAAAGTAAGATAAACTAAATTAAAGTATACACCCTGCAATTAAAGCGTGTGTGTGTTTGTTGTGTTAGAAAAAGTTTATTCATAAAAATTTACACAAGTACAAATCCCCCTAGGGGGGATGGGGTGTGGGCGCTAGGTATCCCACTGCTCTCGTTTAAAGATGTTAAAATATTATACTGAAAAGAATGCCACTTTAGTCCATTTTACTTGGATCTAAGGGCTTACAATACTTTAGAAATGAAAACTTGAAGAAAGGAGGTCCACAGAAGGTCTTTTTGATACTTTCTGGCGGAAAATGGCTAGAAATTCCTTCTGTAATTCCTTGGACCTGCTAAAAACCAGCAAGCAAATCTAGTTAGAATATGGTAGGAAACAAGAATAAAATAAATGAAAAAAATTTGTATTTGGAAAAATAATTCAAATTTTTTGAATGCTAGTATGAATTTCAAGATAGATCTAGTGATAGAATGTGCCTTTCAAGAATGCTAAGATCTAAATATGCTTAATGAAAAACAGAACTGAAATAATTGCATGAGAGATCTGGATCTACTTCTTAAGCATGTAACAAAACAAAAAGGAAAGAAGAGGTTTTTGTTTTGAGAAAAATGATGGATCAGCCTTTCAAGCCAAAGCTTGATCGTTTGATGTTGTTCTTGGAGGATCCTGTAAACAAAGTGTTAGCTTTGAAAGTATTGCCCAAAGAAAAGAAGCTACAACCGAGTTCAAATCCCCCTGAGCTTTGTGATCTGCAGCTTGTAAAACAAATTTTGCCACACAAATGTTAGATCTAGTGTGTTAGAAATAAAAGAAAACCGGAAGAGCCTAAATACAACCGAATATCTTTGGCTACTTCTAGATCTCTTAAAATCCAAGCACAAATAAACAAATTGACTTCTGCAAATGTTTATTCTATATCAACTAAGCTAGATCTATCAATAATTGAAAACAAGAAAAGCATAAACTACAATATCACCTCATAAAATGATTATTCAACACACTTGCACAAGGTAGTCCTCCAAAGTCTTCAACATATATTCACAATGATATCAATTTACAAAATGGCAGAGGTTCTATGCATCCATGTACAAAAGGAAGCATGAGCCTTGTTGTCCGTCGAGATGCACACCAACAGCAAAAATCTTTCGAAAGTTGTTTCCTCACTGAAAGTGGGAAAGGTGTGGCCTTGGGGGCAAGCAATGAGCCAGGTACTGTCACCTGATCCCAGCTCCTCCGTTTAGGCAAACTCCTAACGAAGCCAAGGGGGGTAGTCCCTAACAAAGAGTTGTCTGAGGCTCTTGTTTTTAGATGTTTTTGGGTGTATGGTGTGAATGAGTTTTGTTTATGAGTTTTTTATAAGATCAACACAATAACAAATTAAGCAATCCAAGTTGTTGTTGCAAAACACAAGATAAACTAAACAATATATATGATGACTGAATTTAAAGCATCCACAAGAAATAAATCACTGATATATGAAGGACAAATGGTCCAAATTAGGTGATGCAAAAAATGAGTTTCAAGACTAGTGCCAATAATGGAGTCAAGGAGTGTGTTGGGGATGCTGAAATACAAGTCTCAAAGATATGTTCGTGAGATCGTTTTGCAATGCTCTTGGTAAATTTTATTGTGTATTTTTAGAATGATCTTGATTATTAAAGGTGAGGGGAATTTCCAAGCGATACGCGGGGTACTGGAAATCTGTCCGGGAATACTCTATGTGGCTCCGTTCGAAGACATGTCGGACCACCCAAGTTTTCAACGAGGCATTCAATAACTAACCAGCCCCTGAAAACAGGATATGACTACCCAACACCCCCACTTGGAATTTGCCCACTTTGAGTATTTTATCGATCAAAGCCGGTTTCGTTGGTTATGGGGGGAAGATTTTATTATGGTCAAAATTGGATTAATGTGAACAATTAGAAAGCCCAACACCGTTTCTGAGTAACCCAACCTCTCTCAAGGAAGGGCAGAGCATACGTGGTATGGAAAATAGTAAATTCCAATTTTAGGGGAGATTGTGAGTTGTGAGTGTTTTATTTAGAGCACAAAAACAAAGCTCTCCGACAGAGAGTGCTCTTGATCCACCTTATGGTGAGATTCAAGAGTCTTATCTAATCTAAATGAAAGTGCAAGATGCAACAATGCTCTCCGATAGAGAGTGCTCTTGACTTGTGTTATGACAAGTTCAAGAGACTTTATGTTCTTTTTATGATTGAGCAATTATAATCAAGAACACAACAAGCAAATCAAATGAAATGATGCAAGATTAATCTAGCAATTAGTGGAAATGAAACTATTTGCAAAATGAAAAAGCTAAACTAACAATTAGTGATCTACTTGCAAAAGTGAAACTAATCTAAGAATGAGACAAGTAAAGAAACAAGACACTACAAACTTCCCGAAATGGGGAAGTTGGGTGTGGGAGCCTTAAATCTCACTTGCTCTTTTTATTATGAAATTACAACCCTTTTGGGAATTTAACCTTTGAAGAGAGAAAAGAAATGAAAATAGAAGAAGCTTCTTAAGAGCTTTTTACAAAAAGGAGAATGGTCTTTTAGATCTTCTTGGTTAAAATCTTCTTCTTGGTTTTTTGCTCTTCTTCGTTTCTGTCTTCTTCTTGGTTTGTTCTTCTCCTCAAGTACCTACAACAAACAAATCAACTCAAGCACCCATTATTCATTAGTCAAATCAAAACTTGAAAGACAAGTCTACGATCTAAATGCGAAGCAAACTACTTGCTCTTGAAAATCAATCTTTAAACATGGAAATGCAAAGTTACATCTAAGATGCCAAACTTTGAAACTATGAGATCTAATGTAAAACTTTAAAATGCAACTAAGTTAAGATTTAAAATGAAATGCAAACTACAAAAAATGAACTAAGATCTGAGTATGCAATCTAACAATGCTGACTTCTAACTAATTAAGATCTAAACTTAACCAAAGAAGGGAGCAATGGAAAGCAAACAAAGGAGAAGAAGGTAGGATGAAAAGAAGAGAGGAAGAAAGAGAAGGTAAGAAGAAAGGGAAGAAGGATAGAGGAATGGAAGAGGCTGCAAAAAGGCAATAAGAGGACAAAAATCAGAAGTAGAAAGGGCAGCGAACAGTAAGGGGAAAAGTGTCTAAACAGTGGGCTTAAAGTGAGGTATAAAACAGGCTGAAAAGTGAGCAAAAAGTGGGTAAAAACCAGCCCAAAGCAGTGAGCAGGATGGCAGCCCAAACCGTGGGCAAAGTGGCAGCGAACTGTGGGGAAAGAAGGAGAAAAAAACAGAGATAGAAGAGAACAAAACAGTGAGGAGAAGGAGGAGGATGGGAGAGGCAAGCAAATGGAAGAGAAGCAGCAAGCCAAACAAGGCAGGGAGGGAGAACCCAAAAGATGGAACTTTAAGAGATTAGGGCTTCTTATAAAATGATAAGTAACGAAATTTGTTTTGATTTTAAAGTGTGATGGATGAGGAAGAGACCCTTTTGGCTATGTTTTTTGACTTGGAAGTAGAAGCTTCCATAGATCCTGCAAGGTGAAAGTATTAGATGGTAAAGAACTCTTGTTTAATGAAGAAGAGGTTGAGCTCCAAACTCTTCTCCACCTTTAGTGATTCCTGAAAACACAACACTCAACAAAACAAACAAGATCAAGTTCTAGAATGTTAAATCAAACAAATATCTAGAAAACACTAGTATAACCGACTACGTCCTGTTCGATCTAGATAATTGAAAGACCGAGCATAGGTAATCAACTTAAAACTTTAAATGATTAACCTTATGTGTTAGATTCATAGCCTTTTAAAGCTAGCAATGAACATAATTTGCAAAGAGAGAGTAGGGTGAGAGAGATATCACCTCACACAAGATGAAACCACAGCACAAAGGAACCTTGCATTGACCTCCAAAGTCGTTTTTATTCCAGTATTAAACAAATGATAACATTACAATTTTTTGGCAGAGTTCTCTTGCACAAAATCTCCATGCTAAGAGAGCCCAAAGGCCTCCCATTTATACAAAAGCTAAGAGCTAAAACCCTAAAACGAAATGGCATGAAGAGAGCCAAACAGATCGAATTTTCCAATGAGAGGAGACCACACAAGCATGATTGATGAGTTAAGTGGATGTTGGAAGATGAGACCTGGGTGATGTGGCCTCCATATGGGCAAGGCGTCATCTCCCCTTCATTGTGAACTACACCAAACCAATAATCAAATGCCCTCTCATCAATTCGTGGGAGCTCAAGGAGAGGGCGCAAAAGCTTGGAGTTGAGGAAATCACGTGAAGGATGGTGTGAGGAGTGGGTGTGATTGTGGTTGGTGGTTGCCACGTCATGAGAGGGGAGGCCCTCCCCATAGAAAACCACGCTTTAACTTGGAGCAAATCGCCCACCATTTACTCGCATGGTGATGGCCCACGTGAAGGGCGCTCACGTGAAGGATGAGTTAAGTGGATGTTGGAAGGTGAGACCTGGGTGATGTGGCCTCCATATGGGCAAGGCGTTATCCCTCCTTCGTTGTGAACTACACCAAACCAATAATCAAATGCCCTCTCATCAATTTGTGGGAGCTCAAGGAGAGGGCGCAAAAGCTTGGAGTTGAGGAAATCACGTGAAGGATGGCGTGAGGAGTGGGTGTGATTGTGGTTGGTGGCTGCCACCTCATGAGAGGGGAGGCCCTCCCCATAGAAAACCATGCTTTAACTTGGAGCAAATTGCCCACCATTTACTCGCATGGTGATGGCCCACATGAAGGGGGCTCACGTGAAGGATGCTCACGTCATCCTCATATAATTTGATTTATAACCAAACTTCAATTTTAACATGTGCCTTATTTCTTTGATGTAGTCGTACACCTTATATCTAACTATGCCAACCCTTTCCAAATCAATTTTTAATGATTTTTGACTTTTTTCAATTTTTGTCAAAAGTGCATTTTGTCATTTTTTGGCAATTAAATGTCAAAATGATGCATTTTTAGCGAAAACTCCCCCAGAGGTGATATAATCGCCCCGAATCTAAAGGATGAGGGCGCTAGGGTAAAGAGGACGCTCTGAGCGTCAAAACGAGTCTCCCAACGCCAAAATCCGCTTCCAGATGAGGTTTTTATCACAACTTAAAAAATTCCTTTTAAACCATTAAAAAATGGTCTAATTTACGGAAAAAATTATTTTTCTCGGAATCAAACGAAACTCCTAGGAGGCCTAGTGCATGTTCATACGACTCAATTGAGATGGCTAACGTGTAAAAAATCCTAGGTACAAGACTCTAATAACCACCATGGTAAATACTCCAGCTTTGGAGGTGCGTGTGAAAAACTCAGGGATTATACGCCACTGAAGAGTAGCGCATAATTCCTAAGGAAAAAACACTCTAGAGTATCCCCCAAATGGCTAAACCTAAGGATAGCCGAGTCTTTTATAAAAGGACCCCGTTTTGACCAAATTTTTACAAATTCCCCATGGGGATATGAAAATGCAGTTATTACAAATGGGGCAAAATTGCCTGAAAATGACTTTTGAACACTGACGATGAACATTGAACATGTTCATGAAACTGGCGGCTCACGAGAAATTTAGCTATTGTACAAAATAGCTGGTAACAAGCCTCACTTTTATAGAGTTCGAGAGGGAGGAAGGCGAATTAAGGAAGGGAGCGAATCCATGCTTGGCGTGAAGAGGGCGTGAGCTCTAGTTTGATGAGAGAGTTATGGGATATGTTTCTTGTGATTTGAATGAGGAGGTGCCACATCTCCATAAGGAGAGGCACCCTCACCAAACTTCCAACCAACCCATTCAAGCGATGCCACATCTCCATAATCGCCCATGTGAAGGATGAGAGGGGATGGCACTCACCTTTGTGATCAATTTGTATATCCTTGATTTGACATTTAAACATGTGCCTTTATTCCTTAGACTAAGTCGCCCACTATTTGACATGGCATGCCAAGTCATTTGCCACATGCCCATTGACTATTTTTTATTCTTTTTTATTTTTCTTTTGGTGCAATTTGGGCTTTCTTAGCATTAAAATGCCATTTTGTTGCATCTTTAAGGAATAATGCTCCCGGAGACGACGTAGTCACTTGGAACATGGATAAAGTGGGTCCCAGGGTAAAGAGGACGCTCTGAGCGTCAAAACGAGCATCCCCACACCAAATTCTGCCTCCAGACCATGCTTTTATTACACTTTGAATTTTTTTCAATTATACCATTAAAAATGGTCTAATTTATTTTTGCCATAATGAACTGAAACTCCTAGGGGACCTAGTGCATGTCCATACTACTTATTATTGATGGCTAGCATGTTTAAAATACATAGACACATAGGCTTTAATAACCTCCTAAGGTTCGACTGCCATGGAAAATACTCCAGCTTTGGAGGTGTGAGTGAAAAACTCTGGAATTATATGCCACTGAAGCGCAACGCATAATTCCTAAGGAAAAAACACTTTAGAGTATCCCCTTGATAGCAAACCCTAAGGTAGGCCAAGCCTCTTACAAAAATATCATGCTTAGACCAACTTATTACAATTCCCCCGCAGGGGTCTGGACATGCAAAATTTACAAAAGGGCCAAAAATTTGGCATGATGAACTCTGAACTTTGGCAATGAACAATAAAATTCTTCAAGTCTTCTGTGATTCACAAGTAGTCCACCAAAGTGCAACTTAGTGGACAACACTTCCCATTCCTAATATCATGCTAAATTATTCTCTATAATAGGGTAAGCCATAATGGAAGCTTTCCATTGATTTGAAACATTTTGAATGTTCTTTCTAGGACTCCGAATTCAGTCCATGAATGAACTAGGTGCAATATATTTTTGGTCGATCACCCTTTTCCATAAACTTTCCTTGGTTAGCATGCTAAATTATTCTCTATAATAGGGTAAGCCAAAATGGAAGCTTGCCATTGATTTGAAACATTTTGAATGTTCTTTCTAGGACTTCGAATTCAGTCCATGAATGAACTAGGTGCAATATATTTTGGTCGATCACCCTTTTCCATAAACTTTCCTTGGTTAACATATTCCAAAGACGTTTTGCTGCCAAGGAATTACCAAATAAATGTATGTGCTTTAAACTCCAACCCTCCACCTCAGGTTTTGCAATATCCTGCCACTTGCCCAAATGTACGCCTCCACTATCACTTGTCCCGCTCCCCCAAAGAAAATCAAAACAAAATTTTTGATCTTTTCCAAAACCCCCTTACAATAAAGCAAGAGAATGCCAATATACCGGAATAGCTTCAAGCACAGTCTTAATAAGAGTTAACCTTCACCCTATAGACAATTATCTATAGACAATTACACCAATGATGGATCTTGCTCTCAATTCTTAATCACCTTTAGGCTTGAGAATGAATCCTAGATTTTTAAAATCCTCCTGCATCTAAACAGACCTGAAAGTGAAAAGACTGCTTAGTCTACGTTCTTCCTCCTTACTCAACGCATTAAAACTATAAGCCAATTTCTATAAATTCACCTCCATTTTTATTACAACAGAAAAGCTATTTACACCCTTTATACTTCCTTTCCTTCTAGCTTTCCATTATTGCTCTGCTCAAACCCTCAGCTACCTTAATGGATAACAAGGGTGATAAGGGGCAAATCTACTACAACCCTCTTGAAGGCTAAAAAAAATTTGAGGCAGCTCCATTATTATACATTTCACAAGGGGAAGGCTAAACCAACATGTATCAGTGTTAACCTCGAGCACAACCAATTGGTTTATCATAAGCCTCTGACATGTCTAACTTAATGACCTTTGCTGGAATCTTTTTTCTCTTGATTGACTGTAACCCTTCTTGAGTTGTCCCAATTGCCTCATGAATTTGGCTTCCTGTGAAAAAGTTGAATTGTCTTGAAGAAATGACATCTAATAACACACCTTTTAATCTAACTTCTAAGACTTTTGCAATAATCTTGTAAACATAGTTACACAATGAGATAGGCTAAAAGTCATCAAAAGAGTTAGGCTTATCTTTTTTTTGAATAAGGGTGGTATAAGTAGAATTAAAGGTTCTTGGAAACTTACTAGATCACTTAACCTCTTCAAAACCCCTTTAACAAATTGTCCTCAACCAAATCATAAAAAACCAGAAAGAATTCATTGGTCCATCCATATGAGCTTGATTTTATCCCTTTTAAAAGAGGAGAGGTTTGTCATTAATTCTTCCTTTGGCACCTCCTCAAATAAACTCTCATGTTGCAACTTAGTTACAAAACAAAGAAAATAAGACGCCGATTTAATAATTTTTGCAATATTTGTTCTATTAGTTTCCTTGTAGATAGCTTGAAAATGACTAACCCCTAAGTCATCTATCTTGTGAAAGATTCTTACCAAGGATCCTTCCCCATTTTTATTTTTCTAAATAGTGTTATTATTCTTGTTGTGCTTGGATGGAATTTTTTGGTGTTCTCATCTCCTTTTTCCAGCTAAAAAGCCTTACTCTTCATCTTCCAGTCGGTTTCCCTACTATCCAACCATCTCCTTTTCGTGTCTTCTAAATATTTATCCTCCACGTTTCATTCTCACTGAAAACACCCCTAACATTATTTTCATACAAACTTGAAATTTCAACCTTAGTCTCGTTCATCACCTTATCTCTAGATATATAATTTTCTATTGACCAAACCACCACACTTTCCTTAATGTTCTTCAAAGCACCTGCTAACTATATTCATGTTGATTTCCCTAGGCTTGCATCGAAGTGGGCTGATTTCCCTAGGCTTGCATCGAAGCTCTTCCACTCTCTTCTAACCGAGCCTTAGAACCTCTCATCATCTAGCCAACAAGGATTGATTTTAAAGGCTCTGGGAGGCTTATCATCCTTCACCTCCAATTTGAAGAAGATAGCACTATGGTCTGAACCCCCACCCAGTCCTATCCATGATCTAGATTTGTCCAACGAGTTAATTAGATCTTCTGCGGTCAAAAAATTGCGTAGGTGTTTGGAGAGCCCAACCTTCCTTACTCCCTTATTCCTCCAAGTAGGATTTAGGGATATTGGTTTCACATCAATAAGACCATCTTGTTCTATTTTATATATGGAAAATTTCAGCTAATCTGTTAACCCTTGTTTAGATCTCTAATCATGTAAAGTAAAATTGAAATTGCTTCCAATAATTACTCTCTCTTCCAAACTTTTGGGTAGTCCTCTAATTCATTTTTTAGACCAATGCTTATTGTTATGGCCACAAATAGATAGGAAATAATAAAATAAACAAGATAATATAATAATAAATAATAAAGATATCGACATATAATAAATAAACATAATGAAAAGTAAATAAGGGAAATAAAAAGATACGTCGTTTATGTGAAAAGGTACCAAGTCCCCTATGCATTATTTATGTAGGGAATCATCATTGTAATCAATCATCTTATCAAATATTTATTTCATATATATATTTTTTCTCTTTCATTGAGTAAATCTAGAGAGCAGTTGCTCCATTTGGTATTACTGCAGTTGAGATCATCTGTACAATAACACTGCCACAATTCGTACAGTGTCGTTGTTCGCCTAGTTCCGTGACCCGTCATACAATGTCGTCCTCTCTACGTCCCTGCGATTTCATCCTATGTCATTCATCTGCACATCCCCACGAATTTAGTACGCCACTCCATCACCAACTATACTGGTCGCCATTCTATGGAATTGTTCCTTGCAGTAATTAATTCATCCGTTTGTAAACATTGAATTAATTTGTTAGTACATTCAATTTCTGCTCCCCATTGACTGTACAAACAATTACCAATCATCGTATGCTGTCAACTCCTTGTTTTCATTGTCAATACTCCATCCGTACACTCCTCAAGGATTAAAAAATCAATTCCGTACAAGTTTCTATGAACTTGAAGTTCTGTGTCACCCACACAACATACAATGTCTATACAAAAATCTAATTCAACCAAAATTGGTTCAAAGTACACCCCCCAACAAGGAGGAAAATGATGGATAAAATTGAGAGAATATAAGTGCAATACAAGAAGGTTATTGAGGAACAAAATAGAATCAACACTATAATAGAGTAGAAATATAACGATTTTAAAAGTGATCAAGAAAAACTAAAAGATTTTGTTAATAAAACTCAAAAGGACCAAACAAAAATTAATGAAACAGTAAAAAAAGTCATGACAAAACTATGAGCATTTTAAAATGTTTCCATCTTAGTAACACATTTAGCGCTTCCTTGCAACACACCCTGGCAAGCTTGTCCAACCCATCTCCTATTTCGTCTAAGCCACCCTCCATCTCGCCTACATCACCAACACCATACATTAGCACGAGAGCTTCCCACCAAATATCACAATATCAACCCCTGATGATATATCCACCAAGGGCAAAGTTGGAGTTATCAAAATATGAGGGAAGCGAAAATTAGTGGCTGGGTTCAACAAAGCAAGAGTATTTCGACATATAACATAACAAGAGACGAAGAAAAGGTTAACCATGCTTCCATGCATCTAGAAGGAAACACGTAAATTGGTACATGTGGCGGTATCAGAGCAGTTGTTCCACTTACCCTTTGGACTATTGATAAAACCCAAAAAGATTGGCCAGTCTCCCCTATTACTCAAACTGCCAACATCATGGATACTAACAATTAAAATTGAATGGTCTTTACAAGACTCACCTAAAGGATCGCCTCTAGTGTTGGTTTGCTTGATGAGTTTGTCCTTTGGGCTTGCATCCCTAGAAAGAGAAACTTGTACATTGCTCAAGTCCCCATCTCTTAAAACCCTGGCATCCCCTCCCTTTTGTCGTTTGATCGTGACTTGAAAGATTCTATTGACCCATTGTCCACCTTTTGAGAGGTCAATGCAATTGTTGTCTTCATTCTATTATCCTCTTCCTCATCAAATATTGCTTCCTCGCTTTTCAAGGTTGCTGAATAAATCATACCCTCACTCTTTTTCCCTTAGAATCTTCTAACCAACAAATGAGAGCAATCCATAGCAAGTTTTCATATAAGTGACAACATGTGCACTTGAAAGGCACATTGCTATAATCTAAAATTTGGTTATGGACAGTGTGGGTAACAACAATATCTAGGCTCTTTGCAAAACCTTCACTAATATTAATCGCTATTTGAATCCAAGCCATCGTTCTAAAGACACTAGATTTGAATTTTTCTCAAGAAAGTTATGTCTCTAGAACTATTTAAGCATTTAATTTCAAGTTGAAAAGAAACTTTGACCTTATGACATGATATGAAACATTGGACCATAACCTATTTTGGGCTCCTTATCTTTTGTATCCGAGAGTTTAGGGTATCCTCATTTATTTGCCTTCTCACAAATTTTCCAATGAGCACCTTCCTTGCAAAATCCAAAACTTGATCTACACACAAGTCCTCCCCCATTACCACCTTCACCCTTGCCTCCTTCCTTTTTATCACTCTCCTTACCTTTTTAGACCTCTTATTTTTAGAACTTCCAAACTCTAGACATAATCTGTATTTCCTCCACTCAAACTTTGAAAATCCAAGCCGCTTGCAATAAAACCACACTCCTTCATAGGATCTTGAAGGGCTTGATTACAAACCCTCGACATTGTATCTATACCAAGGTTTGAAGTCTCCACCTTCTCCAGAGCCAAGGGCATACAAAAACTACCTGTATGCAACTATGAAGCCCCTCACCTCTATTCCCATCTAAAAAGTATCCTTCAGTTCCCCATCCTTTGTATCACCTGCATTGAAAAGTCTGACACAATTTCTTGTCAGATTAAATGTGACCTTTCCATCCACAAGTGCGTCTTAGACTGTAGACTCTTGTCACATCGAGTTGAACTCCCCATCGCTTGAAACTTTGTGCACTAGGTCCCTAACAAACTGACTCGACTCTAATTATGTAAAAATATTGATACCCTTTATTCGATCGTTTGAGTAATCCAGTAATTGAATGTCGTCATCCATCCTTAGACTAGGGTTTCCACACTTCCATTCATATATGGTCTATTGCAGGATTTATAGAAGTCTGACTTGCATTAATTGCATTTAGCCATCTTGCATTGATTATATTCAACCGCCTTGCATTAATTATATGCAACCATCTTGCATCTTTCCTTGGGTACACCTACAAGATTGTGCATATAGATTGGTATAAAATAATAAATAGAGGCAAAGTTTGCCTTATTTCCCATTGATTGTTTGTCCTTCTTGTGATAGTATATACACATTGCAGCATTAATTTTTAAATGCATAACTAATTGTAGCATTAGTTGTAGTACTTTTGATCCGTAAACTGGAGTGGATATTCCATTGGAACAATTCATCACAATGAATCTTATAACTTAGTTCTTATTTTATTAGCTTATTTTTATTGAATGCCAAATAACTGGAACTGAAACAAGAATAACTAGAGCAAATGAGTACACAATCTACACAATAACACAAGATAAACCTACTATGGGGAAAAACCCAGCCACAAATGAGGACTATGCCTTGCTCTTTATGTCGAATTACAAATACAAAGGAAATTGTATTTTGTATGGAGTTACCTATGACTGTGCAGCTAGAATGGCTACAATAGGATCTTCTATCTCCTCTGTTCTGCTCTAACATCCACTCTCGTGTTGTTGCTCAACTATGGAAGAATACAATACATCAAAAGGATCGAACCCCCTTCTTCTCTTAACAGCCTGGTATTTAACATAGCTTGATATTCGTTTAGGGTCAATTTTAGGGTTTTTACATGCCCCAACTCTTGATTAGTGTTAGGGTTTTGGTCCTAGAATGTTCTTGAAGGTGCACACATAACTATCTTCACATGTGTGAGAAATGAGAGCTGACGTGGAATCCACTTGATACAATTGTGGCCAACTTGATAGATCAACTTTTGGGAGGCATAACTTTTGCATACGGACTTCATTTGAGGTGATTTTTGGATCATTGGAAAGGTCTCTGAGTGTAGAATCAGGTGAAGGGGCATTACGCCAACGATGAACTTTTGACCCCGAAAAACATCGTTTAGACCCTCAAACAAGCTCCAAAAGGTTTCAGACCCCAAATTTGCAAAATAGGCCCTACAAGCCAATTCACCCAATCTTTTGACCCTAGAAGCTCCAAGTACGTGACAAATTATATATTGATCCATTTCGAATCAACTTCGAACATTAGCTAGAGCAATATTTGCATAATTAAATGTAGTGTTAATTGCAACATTTAATCATTAATAGCAGCCATAGCTCAGTCATCTCAAATCTGTTTTGACTCTCGACTTATGTTAATGCCAAATGGACATTCTCTTTTTGGCTACATTTTCAAAGTTATGAATTGTTTTTTATTCTTGTTTTGGCTATATTTCTAGTTCATAGTTTTTATTGACATGTGTTTGTGTGTGTGTCGTATTTGAATCCTAACATTTCAAAAATTTAGAGTTGATCTGTCCTTATCTGTTTCCGTTCAACTTAGATGTTGGGCAGTGTAGTTTTCAGTTGGGGATGTTTTGGGCATATCTTTAGTTGCTTTTGATAGGAATAACAATGTTGTGGCCAAAGGGGTACCAAACAATGACCTCTACAAGTTGGAAGGTGTTGGGAAAAGGGTAAATACATTATTGACAAGTTCAAATTTCATGAACTAGATGTTGGAAAAGAGTTATGTTCATTCAAATTTTTAGTTTGGGTTGTTGAACACACATAATATGGTAAATCGCTTGCCAAAGATTCGAGAAGAAAATGAGTTTGCAAAGCTTTCCTTGCAGGGGAGCAACACTAAGTATAATTTTAAGATAATAAACAAGGGCAAAACATGTATTGGAACTAATCCAATCTACTGTCTGTGGTCCAATACATTGTTGACAGGAGGAGCTAGATAATTTTAAAAATTTGTTGATGAATATTCAAGGAGGATTTGGGCATGCTCCTTGAAGTTTTTGAAACTTTTAAAAACTTTTAGTTGAAAAGGAGAGAATTTAAAGGATCTATTTATGCACAACCTAGCGGTCAATAGATTGGCAAGGAATCAACCGCTAACCCAACACAACCATGGACCTCCCTCCCAATGTGTCACTACCGGAAGAAGCTCCTCTTTTAGGTTTCCTAGACTTAGCATTGAACAAGCCTAGACTAACCAAGGAAGAGACCCTAGCTAAGCTTTTTCTAAGGTCAACTAGAAGGGACTAAGCTAACCTAGGATACTTGCCTAGCTCTATTTTTGAGGAAGAGGTGCCTAGCTATGGATAATCGGATCAATTCAAGACACTCTTAAATTTAACATTTCATTGATGTGATTAAAATGTCCATGAAAGTAAAATATATGATACCATTAACAAAATGAAAGGTGAGCATTACATAAACAATGAACTGTGATTACTCTTGAATAGTATAACCCCCAACCCCGAAATGGCTTTTGAGTCACAAGGTGTGTTAAGCTACTCTAGCTCTTTGATCTACGTGCAAGGTCCAACAATGATGCTTGGACTAATCTCTCAGAGCACTAACCAAGGAGGACAGATCGTACCCTTGGCCATGCCACTCGACTACCTAGGTATGTGAAGAGTAATATTCTCGAATGTTGTTTTCAGTGCACTGCATTAACATGACGATCGATAGGATGGTTTCAGGATGCCTAAGGGGGTCCTTCATATATGCAAAGTATGTGGGGCCCAAGTTCGTGTTTAGTGCTGTCTAATATGGTACTACTTGAGGAAGGGGTACTAGATCAGAGTCAAAGGGGATCTCCAACGTCTTACACCAAACAAGGATGTAAGGAGACGTGTCCCAACAATGGTCACTAGTAACTACCTAGTATGATCCCTTCAATCGCAGTTTTACCCACTCAACAATAGCTCTTTTTGTTATTTATAGACGCTGGAACACGTTTTCTACCCAAGAAAGAATTCTCAGTGCCATAATCCTCGTAGCCATATATGGTCTTTATCACAATGATTAAATATTATGCTCCAAATTAAAATGTTAAGCAAAGTATCATGTGCAATTAACATAAACTCACATCAATGTTAAATATAGATTAAAACATCAATGAAAGATCATCCACATGTATGGAAGATAATGACGACTTATGAACAGTGCAAAGAGCTTGGTGTGACAATTGAAATGAACCAAGCATCAAGTCATTTTCATCTTGAGACTAAAGAGTAAGATTTGATTAGTAAACCAAAATATCACAAGTTGTATATGGTCGATTGCATATGGATTTAGATGGAAGTCATTCATAGCATTTCATAACATGAGCAAAAATAGAACTACCATCCTTAGGGCAACCACATAAAACTGAAGATGTAGCAATTGCTTGAGATAAAAGTGAGAAAATCCTAAAGAACCAATATTACTTAGAACTCAAACATTCACATGTGAGGATATCCCACTAAAAGTGCGAATTGGTTTTAGGTGAATCAAAGTTTCTACAATCAATTGTTAAAGATAGGATTCATAGTAATGTGGATATAGAACATTTGCATATGTGATTTACAACTCTTAGATCCCTAGCAAATTGAAAAGTGTGAATTGACTTATCACAAGAGATTATTGCATATGTTTCAAATCAAGGTACCAACTCATAGCATTAAGAATGATTTATATTCACAAGTCATTAGCCAAAGTTATAGATTCTAGAATTGTACTTGGATCTTAGATCATCAAGAGTTGCAACATATGTGAGTTTTCATTTGCCAACCATAGTGAGCATGCAATTTAATTACTAAAGTAATGATCAAAGAAACCAAATTGCATAAGGTTAGTATGCCATTTTAACTAACTACTGTTGTAATTTATAGATCTGAAATAAGACATGTAACATCAGTAAAAACCAGCAATGATTTGAGCTTTGTAAGATATCTAGTAATAGTAAACATGCACCTAGGTTTCAATCCAATGATCAAGCCCTAGATCCACAATACTAGTGTGAGTTGTAGGGCTAATTTAGATGAGTTTTGCTGTAGGTTTAGATCTGCAAATTAGTAATATAATAAGGAATAAAACTAGCAAGAACTTTAGATCTAACAATCTAGGATAGCTTACTAGTTAGGCACTTGAAAACTTAAGGTAAGAGACCAAAATACATCACAAAATGTTTGATTAAATGTGTTGGTTTTTAGATTAGATTATGGTGTGTTTGAGCTTATGCCCCTTGGGGTTTATAGTTGAAAGTTTGATTCACCAAGGAGGGGGATCGAATCCCCTAGGGTCTCTTTTG
This sequence comes from Larix kaempferi, assembly GCA_027924585.1. Taxonomy (NCBI): domain Eukaryota; kingdom Viridiplantae; phylum Streptophyta; class Pinopsida; order Pinales; family Pinaceae; genus Larix; species Larix kaempferi. Next base: position 25,565,475 of record BSBM01000370.1, on the reverse strand, counting down.
AAGAATAGATCAAGTACCTACAAAATGAGAAAATGGGTGAGTAAATTTGAAAAAGTAAATGGAAGAAACTTGGAAATGAAAAATACACTACAACTAAATCCTAGACCTAATGCCTTGAGGGAAGCACTTGTTGGGCAAATCGAGTCAAATAGCAAAATGGACAATTGTAAGAGATCTTCAAGGGAGAGTGGAGGATAAGTCAATCCCTCTCCTTTGCTAGCCAAATCAATCAAGCCAATCTCCTACTCCAAGCAATCAATGGACATCTTGTGATCATCAAGAGGCAAAGCAATCTATCTAAACACAAAAACCCATCAAATGTTAGTTAAATACTTAGTGATTGAAGTTGCAAATGTACAAAAGAGGTTGCAACAATCAAATGAAATGAATAACAACTTCAACCATAAAGAACAAAGTTGCAGCAATCTTCCATTACCTTACTAACCATAAGTAAAATCATAACACGATTACCTCAAACCCTTGAAGATATCATCCACCATCCACATCACTAATGTACCATTAAACACCAACAAGAAGAGCTCCAAGTACAGTAGAACAAGAAGCTAGCAAAGTATTTTATTTCATTCACCAAAATTTCGACCCTTACAATGAGATCAAACCCTCCTTTTATAGCATAAGGGGGCTTAATTTCTCTTGAGATGTGGTCCAAAGTAGTTACAAGTGTTTGTTACATGAATGATGATCTCTAGATGAGGGAAATCTAGATCTAAAGTCTAGATTTATCCCTTTGCAATAAGAATTTATGCCAACCACCAAGTTGTTGCGCTAAGGAGGGTGAATCCCTAGCTAGACTTGTCAAAAATAGTAAAATAATGCCAATACCATGGGTCTCCTCCAATACAAGCATTAAAAACCATTGGGTTGTTGAAACCAAGTGCCGAAAACCATGTGTTGTTTTTGCAATCCAAGGAATGGTCAAATCCTCATTGAATGATGAAGTCATTGGGCCACATGATTTCAGCAAGAGAAGTTGATCCATGTCAAAGGAGATGAAATGGGTGGCTAGAATCTAATTTTGAGGTGAGATATGAACCATAAGATCTGAATGTGCCTCCACATGTGTGCTAATGTGCCACATCATCTCAAATCGGTTCAACATGTGTGCCATCAAGCCAACTAAGCAAGTCGACCTAAGGAAAATTGAGTAATTTCTCTTAAAAAAATTCATAAAGTGCATCCTCTGAACCTCAATTGAGAAATAGAACAAAAGTGCATTTTTAAAATCTCAATGATCAATTAGACACAAACTTAAGATTTTTTAAATAAAAACCTTAGGTGTGCAAGGAATTAATCTGTCATGTGTTGAAATAAGTTTGTATAAACCCCATGTGCCTGGAAAACTCTCAAGATTGGCAATGCCTTGCAAGGTGAAGGTTGATTTGAGTAGAAGGGCCAAATGGGTGCCCATAAATGCAAAATCGTGGAAATAGTGGCTAGATTGTTCGCATGCATGATCATGAAGTTTTCATGCTGCTCGTTGACATTGAAGAGATGACCCCTAATAGATCTTGCCAATCTAAGAGAACACCCTTACATGCAAGAATGGGGGGCTGAAGTAGAGCTAAATGGGTGCCCAATTCAACTCTTAGATCTCGAAAACACTAAATATATCATTACCATGCACGTCCATGAAAATTAGCATTGTAGTCTCTAGGGAAAGGCTCACCACCTTTTCAGAACTGATTGATCCGAGGCAATAGTGACCAATTTGATGCCATATACTTAGTTAAGTGGCCAAATGAGTATCCAAATATGCTTTCAGAATCATTGGATACCTAATAGAACTCAAGATATGCAATAAGCCCCTCTTGGTCACTATAGACACTAATACATTGGCATTGAAAAACTTGAATCTCTGAAGAAGACTTGGTGAATCCTTTATAGCATTGTACTATAATCATAAGTGTCCTTGGTGGACCAACAACAATGGGTGTCCACATGGACCAATACATAACAGATGCAAGCAACCATCATAGTAAGTCATCATACAGCCAGGCATGTCATACATGATAATATACCTACACTACAAGTATCTTCGAACATGTTTTTGAGAAACAAGATTTACAAATCGACTAATATCGCGATAACACCTAAGTAGTTGTGTTACCAACTTTTTTGTACAAATAGTTGAACCTCCATTGAGCCACCAGTGTTGGAATATTGTCAGTGTTCACTTCCAGAGTATCAGGGGTTCAGATTGCAATAATTAGCCAATTTTGGCTAGCCTGTTTTAATTTTCAGTCGAGATGACCATGGCCCTACGGGGTTTGTAATAAGTGTGCTAGTAGGATTTTGAGTGGCTCGGTTCCCCATGACTCGATTATCAACTAAGGTATTCCAGGGAGTTTTTTCCCTTGTCAATTATGCTTTGCCTATAGCTGAGTAATAATCGACGAGGTTTTCTCCCGCTTCCTCCAAAGCTGGAATGCCCAATTTTGAAAATTTGAGCCTTGGGGGGTTATTAGAGTCCAACTGATGTATATAAGCCTACTAGACACCATGTATGACTTAGATGGTCATTTCCTAGGGTCCTCGTCCAATAAAAACATTGTCCGAATTTTTTTTACCGGACGCTTTGGTTTTTATTATTTTTTAAATTATTTTTCCAAATATTTAATTGGAAAAATCAAATTTGTAATATGTTAGTCATCCGAGGGTGGAATTCAGAGATTGAAAGCTTGATTCATAAGCCAAAAATGACACATGACCCTCGGACCAACTTATCCTAAGTTTCAGATGTCAATTCAGCCTCATAATTAATAATTTCTTAAAAAACTCATTTACAAAGAAATTATTAATTAAAATATTAAAAATGAATATTTTGGAGATAATCCAAATCTCTCCAAAATAATCCAAATTGAATAAAATAAAAGGCTAATTGACATGGCACAGGGCATTAATGAAGATTCCAATCAACTCCAAGTGGATTCAGTCAACTATCGAGTCACTACATGAGATCTTCAGTTAGCAAACTCGCTCTCCTTCATGAGATTCACAAATTGGTGTGTTGTCAGCAGTTGAATGGATTGTTGGGAGTGTAATGAAGGCTGTGGTAGGTGCCCTAGCCACCTCATGGCTTGGTTCCTATTGAATTCATTGCAAATCCCACTAAATAGTCAAGCTTTAAATCCTTAAGGGCTTACGTATATCTCTTGTGATTCACGCATATTACACATGGCAATCTCGTGTTTGATGGGTGATGGTTCTAAAGAAAGGATGGGGGGCGCCTTGTCAAGGTGGAGGCCACCTCCCCATCCTCATTACTTCAAGTTCGAGTTGGTTGGTTGATCTCACTCCAAGTTTGCTCAAGATTGGATTTGCTTGGATATAGATTGGAATTCGATTGGATGACTCATGCTATTGGCTCCTCTTGATAGCCAATTCGAATTAGGGTAGCCTGTGGTCTAGTTTTTGTATAAAAGGAAGGCTTTGCCTCCTCTTTCACCATGGAATTTTTGGGCAAGCTTACTCCGCCAAATTGTAATTGTGTTTTAGCTTTTGCTATTGGAAATAAAGTGACTTTGGAGGTCCATATGGTGTGTTGATTTTGTCATGGGAAGTGCTTCATCTGTATCAAGGTGATCTTGTTCTTTATTACTACTCGCATTTCATTATTTTGATCAAATTGTTAGCTTAGAAGGCTTTATTAAGTCCATAGGGTGGGCATTTGTAGTTCAATTTGTCCATTTATGTTGGGTTTTATGTGATCAAGGAGTAGTAAACTGTAGTTGGAAATACTGATATTCTCCTAATCCCATTTTGCTTTGCATACTAGATTTGATCAAGATGTGTTTGTAAGTGGTTTCTTGTGTAGATTTCCCAGCTTTGAAGAGAAGTTTGAATTCGGTTGCTTCTCTCATCTCTTCAAGAGACCAATTTTTCTGACATTGTGCGCATTTCAGGGCCTCCTAAAGTCGATTTTAAGCCTCAAATTTTGGCATGAGACACTAGTTCGAAGATCCATCTCTCAAATTACATCAAACTTTGTTACTTGGTTACTTTCAAGAAGCCCTAGATCTTCAAGTTAAACTCCTTTGGCTTCTTCTTCTTCTCCTTGGCCTTGTTTGGCCCTTGCCTTTTGCTAGTCTCCTCGTATTTGCTCCTTTAGCCCTTTCCTCTTTCTCACTTGCTAGCCTTTATCTCCTTGCTTTCGTTTTTGGTCTCATCAAGCCCTCTCGTTCTAGCTCCTTCTTCTCTTCGTTTTCTACTTTCCTTCTTCATCCTAGCTTTCGTCTTCCCTAGATCTCCTCCTTTTTCTCTCATCTTTCCTCCCCTACTTGCTCTCGTCATCCTTCCTCAAAGCTCCTTTCGTCTCACTTTGCCAAGACCTTCTTCCTTTCGTTTTAGGTCTCCCCTCTGCCTTCGTTTCTCCTCTTCTCTCCCTTTCCACTTCATTGTTTGCCTTTGCTCCTTTCTTGTTTAGGCTTAGATTCTAAAAACTTTTAATAGTTAGTTGTTTGAAAAGGTTTTGTTTTGCATACTAGATCTTAGTTCGTTTAAAAAGATAACACTTTAGGATTGTATCTTAGTTCATTTTAGGATTGCATCTATTTTACTTTGAACAATTGCATCTAGATCTCATAGTAAAAGTTGCATTCCATTTTATATTTAGATCTTAGTTGCATCTAGTTTTTCCTTTTATTTGATTTGACTAATGCTAAAGGGTGCTTGTAGTTTGATTTGCATTTGTGTTGTAGGTTTGAAGAAAAGTACTTGAGAAGAAAGATCAAGAGGAAGAGGGAGATCAAAACCATTAAAGAGAAATAAACCTGTTATCACACCATAGTAGCAGGGCTACTATTCTTGCTTAGCAGATATCTGCACATTCCAGAGCTTCCATTATTAAGAGCTTGGCTATGATGATTGTGTATTTTGAGATCACTCATGATCAGAGCAGTGTATTATTCAGACTTATGTTAGACCTTATGTCAAGGCTGAGCCTTGAGAGTTCAGATTTGACGACCGATGTGACTCTTTATCCCATACAGTTTCAGTTCAGTGCTTAGAGATGTATTGTAGTAGTGTTTCAGATGATATATGATGATTATTATTTTGATGATGTTATATGACCTATGGATGTTTTATCATTGACTATGGATTATTATCTTGTTGATTTAGTCACGATCACAGCATCTGCTTGGTATATTATTCCTGATGTGGCAAACTGTTTAAAATGAACTATAAATTATAAAATGGACATTTACTTGCACATTTAGGTTCTCTGACAAAACTCACTGGTTTACCACCTTACATAGATATGGTCTTTCTTGACACCAGTTGTCTGCTAGTTTAGGTTCCATATTCATTTGACTCCATCCATACATGACTTTCCTTATTTGACTTTAAACCTTGACCTGTCTTATTTGACTTTCTGATACTGAGGACTTCCCCATTTTCTACCTCTGTGTTTGGACCGCATCCCTGTATGTTCAGTGTCTCGACTCTAAGTTGGTGATAAATCTTGCCTTTGGTGAGTTGGATTGTAGGGTTAAATCATTCGGATCGGTTGTCCCGATGTTTGGCATTGGCTCGAACTCCCCTTAGTCACTTGAGATGTTGTTGGATAAAATTGAAAGCTCATGTACTACTTATGGAAACTTATAAATTCGTCCATGGAAACTAAAAAGGGCAAGAGCGATGAACTGCTAAAAATACTCCTCGAAGAGTATAAGAAAGGTCCAAAAAGCAATGGTTCTTAAAAGCTATATCTAAACAATTGCTGACCTTATATATATATGAAAACATACCTTGGATGCAAGCTGCAACTAGTTGTGCTTATCGGCACACCTGAGATCCGAAGGGTTATGTAGGCCAAAAAGGCCATGAAATGAAATTGAATGATCCTAATGAACCTGGATCAACTTGATGTAGACATGATGCCTAAGTTGAATAAGCACTCTCTAAACAACTTATCCATTTGTGAGGCACAGCCATCCCTCGTGTTATTTTGTCCAGCACAGAGTGTGTAGTTTTCCCCTTTTCCCAGTTCAAAGTATTTTTGAGTTGAGTTAGACAAGTCAACCCCTTGGCCCAACCTTGTTCCTAGCCTTCATCCTTCACTAGCAGTTTGACCATGTCCAATGGGTGAGTTTGTCATTTGAACTATTGTGCAAGTAATTTCATATAACAGAGGAATATGCTAACTTAATTAGTGCCACTAATGGATGTTATACTTTGAGCTAAGCTGTGAGAATGATTAGAGGAACATGTCTTAGTCTACTGATATGATTTTTCCTTGGTTATATATGGACCTAGTCAAACTTAGTTTGACTATGGTCATTTCTTGGGATCCATGATGATGTGGACCACATATGCTTATAGATGATGATTGATGGACCCACATACTCTTGATGATGATGCCATATGATGGATATATGATGCAGATGATGATTGATGCAGTTCAACAGTTTTATTTATTACTCCATATCATCAGATTATACACTGTCCATATATGATGGACCCTACAACTGACCCATTAGGGCAACCCATGGTGTATGAGTACACATTCCTAGTGGATTTGGGTCTTCTGGATCCAATGAGACACTTATCTTTCAGTTCCGGGCACTTCTGACAGTGATTGATGCAGTTTTACACTTGTTGAGCAGATTTGGGGTTGATTTCCCAGCCTGAGCAGCAGGGGCCATGAGAGGCTAGTTCACCTAGGGCGCTGTATGAGGAGGGGGTGGTCCAGCCACTTGTTTTTACCATTTACCCCCCCTTCTGGAGAGCCTGGTGGGCTCAGTTGGACAACGCAGATGCCCTGGGAGGCAGTTTTGGCACTTTCACAGTTACCGAGGTAGTTAAAAAATGGGATAAAGTGGTTACTAAGGAATTCGATTTGGGTAATTGGGGCAAGGTTTTGGCACTTGGTTTTCACAGAGGTCTTCCAGGGTGATCCCACTATCTTCCAGCCAGTTTTCACCATATGGGTATGCCCACAGGGATCACAGGAGGTCTTTTACTGCTTGTCTGTCACAGATTTTGAGGACAGATTTGATCATTTATATTATATTGGACATATTTTATTATTTTATTGTGCCTTGGGGATGAGCTAGTAAGGATTGATGCCTCCTAGCCCCACCATGTGTTCTTTATGTCATGTCCTAGTCATTATGATGTGGATTTTGGTACTTTTACCCCCTCTAGTGGATGACGTTACCCTCCATGATTATTTTTAGACTATGACGTCATCTCTTTATGAGTGATCCATGTGTTATGTTATTATGGTTCATCTTAGCTATTGATTGTATGATGAGATCTTTTAATCTCAACCACTCATTTGATGTAGTATTGTAATGTGGTATAGGGTTTTGGTCTTTATTATCCTATATAAGAAGGAGACCCCCTATTGTATAGCTCACCTTTGGAGCTCTGGAATATTGGAATAGAACACTTATTTGTGGAGCATATCTCTCTTGTCTTGTGGATTCTCTTGCATCTTGAGTATACAGTATCTCTTCTATGTATCATTGTGGGTTTTGGTTCTACAACTATTTGTCTTGCAGGGAAGTCGAATTGGTGGAGAGTATGGAACCCTTCTAATCAACACCCAAAAAACTCTTGAACAACTTACCCAATCACAAATCTAAAGCTTAATCAACCTTAGTAACTCATAGGGACTACCCCCCTTGGCTTCGTTAGGAGTTCTGCCTAAACGAAAGAGTTGAGTGTTGAATGACAGTATCTCAACTCGAAACTTGCCCCCAAGAAACGCACCTAAGCAACTTGAAGATTTCTGGTGCGATAACCCCCGGGTGCGTGTTCCGACGGCAACAGGAACTTATGGTCAAAGGTGTTGATTTTACCACTTTTACACCTGATAATTATTTTCCTTATAAATTTTATGCAGCAGATTCTTCATAAAATAATTATATACTGAAATATTCAACCATATGTTACACGTTAAATGTTTTATATAAAAGATGAATGATTGATACAAAAATGAATGAATACAATACAATACATGTACCATTAGATAGGTCTCATCGTGCCTTTTCAAATTGAAAAGGCATGTCCTTTTACTCTTTATATAGATGCTTAATTAATTAATTATTATATCATTGCCTCTCCTATGGTTTCATAAAACCATGGTGCTTGCAATGGTATTGTCCCATGGTATTTTATTTCTTTATCTTTTCATTTTAATATTTAATTTATTATTAAATCAACGCTTCTCCATGGTTTCATAAAACCATGGTATTCTCCCATGGTATTTTATTTTATTTTTATCTTTTTTCGTTTTAATGTTTTACTCATTATTTTCTTTTATTTATATTATTTATATTTATTTATTTGCACATACCGTCAACTATTCTTTAATTATAATTTATGTACGTAACAAGATCTAGAAACTTAGTTTTCATATCCCAAGTAGGATTTCCATGAGCTTGCTTCACGTGCATGTCCATCCATGTCAGAAGAGATCTAGTGTGTGTGCACCCACACTAGAGTGGACTTGACCATTCCAACAGGAGTAGCTAATCCCTAAGAATAGGCAAGTCAAATCTACTCTATTATGACATGGAATATCAGAGCCATCCAGGTAGGCATGTGATGGGAAACCCAAGTCCTATACCACTTGATGAAGTACCATGATCAAGAAGGACTATACCAGGGCCTCCAAGAACCGGGGAGTAGATCTACAAGCATCCAAGTTCTCTACCACTTGGCCAAGCACCATGACCAAGAAAGGCTACATCCAGGGGCCTCACATACACCAGTGAGTGAACCATCATCATCCTCCATAGGTCGAATCACCATGACACATTGAGGTAAGCACCATGGCTATGCTCAGGAGGATGTCTGCTCGAAGCTGCCCCAAACATCAACAAAAGGTGACTTAGTTGACTCAAGATGTAGGAGAAAGGGAATCTTTGTGATCTTTACCAATCGGGCAAAAACTAGGGAAGTGTATCACAAATGGGTGATGTGTAATGAGGCAATCCCCCTTAACCTTGGCAATCATACTTCCCTCGTTTAACTTTGACTTGCTAGCTCCAACTAGGACATGTCTTCTTGGACTTGCCTTCATTTGTTTTCTTGGACACTTTTTATCTTGTACTTCTTTCTTTCTAGAGACCTTGGCCTTTGTTTTTCTTTGAAGGCCCATTAGCAAGTTTTCTACTTACTTCTTTCTTTCTTTGCTTGATTTTATTTTCTTTGACTTGGTCTTCATTTTGCTTTGAATTTGCAAGTACAAGGAGTCTTGGACTAGGAGCTTTCTTTTCATGCCCTTTTTGAGGCATAGGAAGGGGAAAAGACTTTCATGCTTAAGGTCTAGGAGGGAGCATTGCTCCATGGAAACTCTCTCCCCTTGATGATTATCAATCACAAGGATTTACAAGCAAGCCTCCTATATTGTCATAAAGATCATTGCAACACAAACATGCTCGAGACACAAAGGATAACTAGCGGGCCTTCATGGTGAAAGGGGTCACAGAAGGAAGGCCAAAAGACAACTTCATTATTCTTAGACCAAAGTACAGAGTGGAATGGATGATGGATGAATGGCCATAATGTGGACCCAAAGAAGGGGGTAAAAGTCCTTGCAACTACCAAGGATTATCTAGGTTCAATGGTACATAAGTAAATCAAGGATCTACTACCCTCGTCAGCTTGAAAGTGTGATACTACTAACTATACTCATCAGATAATCAATACAACAACTATAGCGATAGAAGCATATAGTACATCGTCATGAAATACATCATCATTACATGTCATAGTAGTAAAAAGTAAAACATGGCATATATCTGATCATCACAGCATATCACCTCACATCAAAGGGGAGGCCCAAGAGCATCAAAGTTGTGTCTCAATACTCTGGAATGCATCTTGCTCAAAAGCAAAAATAGGTTTGAAAAATAGTATGCCTGTAGAATGTGGCATAACAGGATCATTGCTAACATGTTAGCAAAAAAAGATAATTTATTATAGTTGAATTTCTCGACCCTTGAAAATAAACAAGAAATTGTAAGACAAACCATTATTGCCTATATGCCACAATAGAATGTTGTTGTGGAAAGAAAAAAACAGGCTCGGAAAGGAGATGGTTTGGTGCACTCTTAAGCCTAAAAGGATGTGTCTCGAGACACTAGTTTTGGATAGAAGTCGTGCACGCAAGACATATATCTTTTGAATGGAAGTCCCATGAAGAAGCATGGAATAAGGCCGAAAGAAGCTTGGCTAATTGGTCAAAAATTGGTGGTAAGAACATTAGAGTTTTTGGGTGTGCAACATTTGCTCATATATCCGATGATACTAGACATAAGATTGAAGGGAATTTCGAAATTAGATATGACATAGTATCCAATGGTTATAATTTTTTTCCTTGGAATATAGATCTATAGGAAACCCTTAGGAACCTACCTTGATTTTAAGAATGGTAGCTAGTGTAAATCGGGTGACGTAAACTTAGAGCGCTTGACCAACAAGGACATTGAGTGAGGCCCACAATATCAAATACCAACCAGCCCAAGCATTTAACTTTTGAGATCTCTTGCTTGTAATTCAAAGCACTCAACCACTTGAGCTAGCTCAATGGGCTAATCATTATAAATTATATGATTGTACTAACAAATAGGTTAGTGTTAGTGAAGATTGTTTTGGACAAAAACCTAAAGCAAATGCAGATAGTTGATTGGGATTTTAAGGAAGAAGGCTTGTAGGTAGAACATATAATGAAGATTGAAGGGGAATTCAACAACTCCCATTAGGGATTTTGAAATCAAAACTGCATTAAGATGTAGTTGGAAGTGTAGAGAAGAAATGAGAAAATACAATAGAAATTGAGTTAGAGTAGTCAAGGAATAGTAATATTTTTGAGCCAAAAGGGTCAAAAGAGTTGCTTTGATGAGTGCGGTAGTGAATTGCCATGATCCTATTTCATTTGAAGTATCTAGTAAGAAATAATTTTGGATATTATGAATGTTGAGTATGAAACTTCGATGAAAATTCAAACATGGGAGCTTGTTAAGCTACTCGAAAAAAAGATGTTGTAAGTTGAAAGTGGGTTTTCAAAATTTAGTGCAAGGTAAATGAATCAATGGACAAGTACAAAGCCATGCTTGTTACTAAATGATATGCTTTACTAGAGGTGTTAGTTTTGAAGAGACCTTCATGTGCATTGTGAAAATGATCGGTATTTGAATTTTGGGTATAGTGACATAATTTGGATCGCAAGTATATTGAATGGATGTCAAGGGAACCTTTCTAAATGGTGATCTTGAAAAGGAAGTCTATATAGAACTACTACAAGGGTTTGTTGTGAAAGGTAATGAAGATTCGTATGCAAGTTGATTGAAGGTTTGCAATGCCTAAAGCAAGCCCCCATATCATGGTATGAGGAGATTGACTATTTTTCAGGTTGAATGGTTTTAAGAAACTGAACTCAAACCCTAATCTATATACAAAATCTCTAGGTGTTGAGATTATTGTCATGGTAGTTGATCTTAATGAGTTGAAAATTAGAGGTAGTGATTTTTGTTGAAATTACAGGTTAGATACGTTTATATCACACATAATAAACTTGATACAGGAACATGTAAGCAATTATACTGCTTAATTAAATTTAAATTGAACTAAAACAAAAATAACATAATTTTCATCTCTTTCAACTTAACGCTCCATTTGGTCACTGCATTAGAGTTGGTCCTCGAGAATCATCAAATACTAAGTTCAGAAAAATAAATCTCAAATAACATTTACAGCAAAATAACCATGTACAGGAGAAACTGTTTTAAAGAATTATAACCATTATTTGGATCCAACCTATACTCAGATAGTTCCGAGTTTGATCTTGTCACTGAAAGGACAAGTTAAACTGGTTAAACCATATGCGTACCTTGAGAGAGAGAGAAGGTTCAGGTAGAAATAAACAGACCTCAGGCTCTTCAATCAATTAGCAATGCAGGCATAAAATCAAGCAAGTGACAAGGATAAAAGAAACAAACAGGTGTTGCAGACTTCGAAAGGCAAGCACGTAAGCAATCACCCACTCGTAAGAACTCACATAGAGTTCAATCGCAGAGATAGGTCTAGAGATAAGACCGTAAGCACTCACCCACAGATCTCACACAGAGATCAAGCACAATAAAGAACCAGAGATAGGTCTAAGAAAGAAAACGCAGAGATGAGAAGAAAACCCGTAAGGGTAAGGGAGCTGGTTGTGGATAGAGTGAGCTGTGAACAAGCTAACGATGAGAGAGTAAATTGTGGACAGAGATCCGAGCAGCAAATTCGTGCAGCTAGCCCCAAGCAAGAACAAAAAACGTGGAACAACCGAAATGAGAATTAAACCCGTGAGGGATTAACACGTGAGATCGGTCCAAAAATAAAAATGCAGAGATAAATCCGTGAGGGATCAACACGTGAGACTGGTCCAAAAATAAAAACGCAAAGATAAATCCGTGAAGGGATCAAACCCTTGAGATCGGTCCAAAATAAGAAAAAACCAGAGAAAAACCCGTGAAGGGATGAACATGTGAGGCAGCCTGTCAAAACCGTGAAGGAGAGATGAAGAGCGGCTGGAGCAGACACGTGAACAGAGTAGCATGGAGCAGAAGAGAAAACATGTGCAGACTCGTGAAATCCGTAGAGGAGCAGACCCAAAAACAAATTGACCCGAGGAGAAGCGAACATGTGAAGAGTGAGCCTTCGTAAGGTTGATGAGAGCATACGTTGAATAATTCTTATATAGGTTGTGAGTTAAAATCTTAGGTTAAAATAGGAACAAGATAAATAATAACTAGGTCCAAAAAGGTCCAAAAGATAAAGTAACAATGGTCCAAGGTTTCAGAAAAAAAGAAAATTTAGGATAAGACTAAATGGTCCAAAAAAAACTTTATTAATAAAATCATAAAGTCTTTATTAATAAAATCATAAAGATTTTATTAATAACACTAAAAATAATATTTAATGAATTTATCATAAAGTGAAAGTCCAAAAGGTCCAATATAAAGTAAATGGACCAAAAACATAAGTGGGTCAATGGCCCTTTAACAAAACATAAGGTAACTATAATAATGCATGGTCCAATGGTCTTTTATAAACCATTAGGTAAAAATACTCCATAAAGTAGGAGTCATCATTGTCAAAGGTGCACACAAGTGAGAGTGCTAGGACCAAGTAAGAATAGGACCATGAGTCAACAACCACAAGATCAAAGTGGACAAGCAATCAAATAGGACGAACAAGACCAAAGACTTTTCTCTCTCTCAAGATACATAGTTTATATATTTTGTCATCACTGTATAAGGAAGAAGATCCAAACGGATGGTACAATCCTTTTGTCCTTAATACTGCTCCTAAGGGTTAGGCACTAGAGACATCGTCAAGGGGTGGCCAATCCCTTGAGAAGCAACCTAGCAATAACCGATTAGGAGAGAGGACATCAATGTCTTCCATTCTTAATGAATGGCTTTCAGCCTTAGGCTGAGTTTTAGTCTCACACTGAATCAGGTTGATTAATCCCTAGACCCTGACCGTGTCCTCCATTCTCTCGCAGAATGGTTCTCAGTACTAAGCTGAGTTTCAGTCTCACACTGAAGGTTGATCAACTACCTGCAGGACCTACTTGGACATCGTGTCCCTGGTTCAAGACCAGAATATATCTCTGCCTCTATCAGCAGGCTCTACTTGGACATCATGTCCCTGGTCCCAGACCAGAATACCCTAGAGGCATATAGGGCCCTAGCCACATGCTAGGGACTTTGCCATGGCATCAATCTGCTTGGTCCTAGACCAAGAACCCCAGGAGACAGTTGGGGGCCCTAGGGTACCTTCTAGGGTCTTACTCTTTACGCTGCCTGGTTAAATTGACCAGGAACCCTAGTTAACTTACTAGTGTACCATTCTCTCTGAGAATGGGTCTCGCGGCTGCACTAAAAATTAACAATTTTGGCTTAATTAAGATAGAAAAAACAAATATTAGCAAGATAATGGATATGGCAGATTTAAGTATGTTACAGTATATCCTAGGAATTGAAGTATGGCAAGAAAAAGAGAGGATTTTTATCTCACAAGCCAAATATGCTTTAGAATTGTTGAGAATCCTTGTAAACTTCCTTGGAAAAGGGGTAGAAGTTGTCAAAAGAGGACAAAGTTCATGGACTAAGCTTTGTATTATCAAACTTTATAACTGCATGTGCACATGAAAATAAACATAAGATATGGTGGAGAATTATAAATGCCATATGCTATTAATGATGCTACAACAATATACCATAGGTTTAGGTCAAGGTAGTCTACTCAAGTACATCAAATACATATACTCACTTACCTCACTATACATTACAACATTTGTAATACCATAAGACGGTTAAGGTGGTTGAAACACCTAACCAACCTCAACACAATTTGTTATTATTATATGCAATGCCATGTTACTACTAAGTTCTAAAATGTTATTTTAAACATGATCATTTAGTACATAAGGCATTCATAATGGTGCTTGTTGCTTGTTGCTCCAATACCCCCTTCAAACAAGAGATCCCAAAAAGCTCTCGAATTGTTGACCCCCTTCAGTTTTTGATGTAGATTTTGAACTAGATTACTTACACACCAACTAACATGGGTTTTAATCCTTATAACTGTAAACTTCCAATTACTGGCTTTGCTTCCCCTAGTCTGCAAAAACATGCAACTTGACATGCAACATGAATTTGACTACTTAGATGTCAAAAAGTAGTGACCAAACATAATTCTTTTCAAGGTGTGCATCCATTGTCGAGTGCTGATATCACCATTCTCAACATTGAAAACCTTGAATTGTCATCAAGCCAGTACCACAATAAATGCTAAACAATCCTTGTGATCATTAAGAATGTATTCTCAGGGGTTTCCAATATTCATGTGCACCTAAACTTCAAATCTTACCTCACTTTTCCCACAATTATTGATTGCTTACGTCCCTGCCTTGGCCGTGATCCTTTAGTGTGATGACCCTTCTTGCTCGCTCACATTCTTTCACAAACATCAATAAGCCTCCTTTTTGACTTCTCTTCCACTCAAAAATGTTGTTCATTGTTTGATTGTTGCCAAACTTGCCTCTTGTGTTTTTCAGAAACTGTTGGAGTAATTTGTGTCTTGCATTTAGACCTCACATAGCCTAGGCCCTATATGTGCTTCTTGGAACTGTTTTCTGTAAGTTGAATTCCTCCATACAATTACTGCCTATTCTTGGATTGTCTTACATCTTGATCCATAATTTTAGCACCAACAATTATAAGATTATTAAGTGAAGGATTTTTTGTTTTCTTTTCAAAGTTCTAATTAAAATTAACTTTCTAGTTTGCTTCCTCTCAAATGAATCTTGTTTCAAATCAATGCATTTTTAGATCCTTGTAAGAGTGTCATTTATTCTGTTGTTGTGGCTTTGCTTGTCAACGCTCTTTTCCTTGAATTTTGTCTTCCACCTCTTCCCATGGACCAAATTGTCTTTGCAAGTGCTATCCCAACCATTGATTTTCAACCCTGCTTAGTTGCCAAGACTTCTTGCACTTGGAAGATTCATTGTAATTGACCACATGCCTATCGTTCTGATTTGAAAGTCATTTTTTGGGTTTGGAGTTGCTCCTAGACATCATTGCCGAAATTATCCATTATCTCTTTAAATTTTCATTTTTAAACTTTAATTGAATGATAAAAAAATTTATTCACTTATCTAGATATTTTTGAATATTTGCTATGGGTGTCTTCACCCATCCTCTACCGTCCATGTGATATTTGCCTCATTAATTCTTTGATTTTGCTCTCTCATTGGATTTGGTAGCACACTAAAATGACATCGCTTTCAATATGTCCATGCATGTGTAATTCATTCAAAACACCTTACTGCATCTAAATGCTTGAGAACGAGGTTCTGATATCTTAGAGGATTTAATAACTACATATGCACATGAAATTAAACAGAAGGCATGGTGGAGAGAATAATAATGCCAAATATTATTTATGGCACTGCAACAATCCACCATATAGTTAGCTCGTGGTAGGCTATTTAAGTGCATTGTACACGTGCAACTCTCTCACTTATCTCACAATACATTGCATCATTTATTATCCTAATATAGTTAATGTGGTCTAAACACCTAACTATCCTTAATACTTATTGTTATCATTGCATTTAATGACATTATAATAATAACATAACCCAAGCGATTAGCTCAACCGATAGTAGCCAATGGTTCTAGGCATTTGGCTATATTTGTGCTAGCCTGTGCTCGGTTTGAATCTTCCTAGGTGAGGCACATTAGTCTATGCCAATGGGTTTACTAGGGATTCCATCCACGATTGTGGGGAGCATCCTTGGGTTTCGCCACAAATTTTTCCTTGGAAAAAAATAACTTGTTTCTTGTTATTTTCTTGTTGCAAAATGCATCATTTTTTACTTTATGGAACAATAAAATGTAAAGTTGTTCCTTGTGCTATATCAACTTGTCATTTCAAACATGGCAATTGATACTTAAATTATTAACATTGGAGCTTGATGTTTGTTCCTCCAATATGTATCGATAATTTGTATGTAGTTTATTTTTTTTGTTTGGTCTTCTAAAATGTATCAACAACTTGTATGCAATTTAATTTATCTGACAACCACAATATCAGACATTGATCATTTGATCGATGTGTTGCCTGTTTTCATAAAACCATTCGAGGCATTATACTGGAAAGCATGATGAGAACTTATCATGAAGTGTAGCTTTAAATCAATTGTAATTCTATTTACGCATAACCTCTTTTAATATCTAATGGCCACAATCTGGTTACAGAAACCCATGTTAATGATTAATATATGTTTGTCTCCTATTGCTTGTCTTGTCTCTCTAATCATTCAGTTGTGTGCTCACATCAATTGGTATTAGAGTCTATGATAAGTACTGTAACATTGGCAACAATATTGGTTTTTCATTCAAGTGTTTATTTCCTTATTACTCACCTTAGATATCTCTAAGTCTCTTACAACAGGGAGCTTCTTTTGGGTCTTTTAACTCCACCTTATATTTTTGCTAAGCTTTTCAAGGCACACCACCATTAGACAACTAGTTTCCTTGTGCAAAGCATGATGACAACTTACAAGTTTTCTCCATTTTATTGGGGTTTCAGACTTAGGCTATTGGTTCCTTTCAGAAATTTGTGTGAGTTGGTCTTTCTCCTCCAACCAACCTTGACATCAATTGGTAGTAGAGTCTATGATAAGTACTGTAACATTGGCATCAATATTGGTTTTTCATTCAAGCGTTTATTTCCTTATTACTCACCCTAGATATCTCTTACAACAGGGAGCTTCTTTTGGGTCTTTTAACTCCATCTTATTTTTTTGGTAAGGTTTTCAAGGCACACCACCATTAGACAACTAGTTTTCCTTGTGCAAAGCATGATGACAACTTACAAGTTTTCGCTATTTTATTGGGGTTTCAGACTTAGGCTTAGGCTGTTGGATCCTTTCAGAAATTTGTGTGAGTTGGTCTTTCTCCTCCAACCAACCTTGTTTTTTATTTGTAACGATGACTTTAAGGGGTCAACTTACAAGCTTCAAGCAACTCTAGTCCTTTGCAGGCCAATTTGACCCTTTTTAAATGATTTATGAGATTATAAGTTTGCTAAAAATCTATTGCAATCCTATGCTTTAAGTGCCTACACTTATGTACTCTTGATTTTCGTTGCATGCACATTTTGTTGCTAATTGCCTTCCCAAGTCTGCAAGCATCCCTTCACTGTTAAAATGAAATATTTCACTAGGACAGGTAAGCATTGGGCCCAAAGCTACCATTTTATTCATTTGACCATACACATGAGAGATTTGAAGAAGCATTGTTTTCCATGGCCCTCTCAAATTGCCATCTAGAGATATTATTTCCTCTCTTAAAAAGTAAACTTGTAGAACATTGTAATCAAATTTAGGCTCGCAAAAATGGCCTTAGAAATTGTTAAATAAATAGTAGGGTTGATTTTGAAGACAAATTGATAAATCAACATAACCTCTCATTATTATTGTCAAGGTACACATGGAAAACCAAGTGTTCACATGGTGACAATCATGGTGACAATCACATTGCCAATTGTTTTCTGCCACAATTGCATCATTTTTATAGCAATGGGGTTGGTACAAAGAGGTCATTTGCAAAATATTTCCCATGTTGGATACAAAGAGGACATGTTGGTGCATTGCTTACAGCTTTGACAATGCACATGATGGTCCATGCAACAATATATTGATCTATTCAAGAAGTTGTCGAACAAGCTTGAGGTATGAGATCTTGAAGAAACTTTGTGCATTATATATATATTTTCAGTGCTTTCGTCATCTTTGGAAGGAGTTAGAGGTTCTTAAAATCACATCACTGGAGCAAGCATTTCAGTTGCATTCACTCTAGAGGCCATAATACAGGAAATGTCTTCGTTACCAAATTCGTAGGAACAATCACATAAGGTCTTTGTACCTCTCTCTTCATCTTTTGCCCCTACTTCCGGTGAGAAAATTAACAAGGCAAACAAGGGCAATATGAAGTATTTTTCCTCTCATTGCATTGAGAGGCGCTTTGTACAGCCTAGGTGGGTGAGATATGTCATGTCTGTAACCCGTGGGCTAAAAAAGTAAACTAATATACAAAATTATAATATAAATTCATAATTAAAATTAAAGGAAGATATATATTAAATTGAACAAATATAAATATAATTACAGAATAGATTCATATTAAATTTTACACCCCAATATTAAAGAGATTGTAACATCTGTCTCCATACTTGGCCCAATATCATATTTTACAAAACTAAAAGTGAAGTAATAATGATAACGATGCAAAAAAATAATAATGTTTGAATCTTATTGGCACTTTTCTTTGTAGTTTCTCTTTGTTGTTTGTATTCAATTAATTTGTAATAATTAGGTGCATCTACAACCATGTGTCCTAGAAAATAATTAGATGCATCTCTAGCCATATGTTACGGCTGTAACATTAATAAATTAAATAAAAATAAGTGATCTCACAACTATAAATAAGAGATCACTATAATAAAATAAACCATCATAGATCCATCTTAACATAGGATCTATCAAGTGCCAAGAGAGATAAAATCCCTTGAGGTGCAAATCTTTTTTGTAGTGCAAAATTTGAGGAAAGGTTTGCACCTCAAGGGATTTGATTCCTTTCGGTGCTTGGTAGATCTAGAGTTAAGATGGATCTATGCTGGTAATAAATTTTGTCACTTAAATGATTCATGTATGACACTACATGCAATGAAGGTGAAATATCTACTTTCCAGGCCACAATACAAGATTGGTGCCCATGTAGAAATAGAGATATGAAAGCCCTACTCTTCAAATCCTCAATTAGTTCTCATGGCTAAGGATTATTTTGCAAATAACTATAAAGCTCTATAGGCCTACAACTGTAAGATCACAAGCTGGCTCCGATGAGCATGGATAATGGCAATTAAAACAACTTGTTTTTTCAACGATTGGTTGACAATGACACAAAACAAATTCCTACCACTCCACATCCCAACTCATATAAGTTTGGATGGATCAAGGAAGCATGGTATTTGCCACTAGTCACTATTGCCTAGTCTTAGATCATTTTAAAGGATTTCAAGTGAATGAGCTTTCTGATTGCTGTAATCAATTTGGCTTTCATTATAGACAATAAAAATGATTAGTAGATGCAGTGTTTGGTGACATGTTCAATCAGAGACTCCGTTAACTTGTCCAAGAATGTTGTGATGCAGGGTCTGTGAAGCGCTGATTTCTCTCTCTAGTTCCGTGCACACTCAAAATGACATTCTCTTATTTATTCAGGTTGGTCATTTTCTAGTTTAATTATGTGAAAGATCAAGATATCAAGCACACCTTAATCATAAAGGTATAAGGATATGCCATGTTTTGCCATTTTTAATATACTCATAGAAATTGGATATATTTGCCATCCAGATACTTTCGAAGCCTTTAGCAAAATGGCTTTGTGCCTGTTGGGATCCTGAAAATCATACTGCAAGTAACTCCATGGTACTAGAACAGGATAAAATTGCAAGTTCAAAACAGATGGAAAACTTTCCGAGTGTATGCAAGATTATCATGAGACCTTTGGATCTTGACAATTGCACAAACATCATTGGTTTTAACAGTTGTGGGGATGCAAGCATTCTGGCTCTTGTATCCAGGTAGTCTTTCTCAAGCTAGAGGTCATCAGTTTCTAAGTAGTCTGCTCATTTTCATTTAGTGATGATGGGAAAAATGTATCAACCCTAGATTACTTAGATATGATTGATTGGTTTGATCTAAAATCTTAAACATGTGGAAAGTATACATATTATGTCGTGATAAAAGTACCAGTTTGCTCCATTTCCCCTTGACAGGTTTTTCATTATGGCATGGGACGTTCAGAATGATATTTCAAAGATGAGCATAGATTCTTTTTCAAGGTTTGGCTCAAGAAACACATTTTCCTTTTTAGTCCAAATCTCTCAGGCCTTGATACTTTTCTGTTATTATAGCTCCTGTTCTAGAATGTTTTAGGAAGTTTCAATAGCTACTGATCTAATAATTATGCATTGAAAATTATTCATGTAGGGTCTGCGAGTCACTAACTTGCTTTTCCAACTATCTCAAGATGCAACATGATACACTGGCATTTATGCAGGTTGATAACCTAGCTGTAATTCAACCTTTATACAGTATATTATAGGATCTATAACCTACATTGTTGTAGTGTGAAATTGGCATATTGTTCTTCATACAGTTTACATGTCTGGTTGTTAAGTTTTATGACAGTCTTCTGCTTTACTGCTTCTTTGTAATTGCAGGTTCTGTCCAAGCCTCTGATCAAGTGGTTTAGTGGTTCTGTGTATTCAGAGGCATCAAGTGATATGAGCCACCAAATGCTGCTGCTAGAAAAGATTTGGCATCAAATTCTGACTTCTCTACAGAATTGCCACCCACCAATATCATTTGACTCATGTCTTTTAAACCAACAGGCACCTTTGCTAGCTTCAGCTTTTCAGTGCCCTTACAAAGCAATTGCAGAACAAACACTCTTGTTCTGGGAGAGAACATATGGAATTAAAACTTCTCGACTATCCTACCCATCTTGCCTCGTTCCAGTTCTTAGTGAGTTACAACATAAGGTAAAAATCACATTGCCTGGTTTTCTTCATACATATGTTTCTCGCCGGGGTTTAAAGCATCAGACAAAGAAACGGGTACAAGAATTCTGTGCAACCCAAAAGGAAACACTTTTTTTGGATACTGTTGCTGGACATTGTGGGCAGGCTAATGTAAACATGGTAACTATGGTAGGGCAAGCTGAAAATTGCAATGGCAAAATTGAAGCAGATCCAGCTTCTGATTGCAAAACATGTGATTTTGATGAAACCAAGGAAAAATTTAGAACGAAGAGTGGAAGATTTAGGAAACGTAAATGCAATGCAACACCACTACCTGTTCTGAATCATAAAAGCAGAAAAACCATGGGAGTGCAACACAATTTGGATCTAGTTGAAAAAACAGCAATAAAGCATGTTGTCGCTGGAGAAAATGCTGATCAAGGAAATATAGTTTCCAGTATAAAACTGAGCATTCCAGTGGAAAACATTCAAGGAACTGAAAGAAAAGGTAGGAGAATGAGGAAACATAAGTCACAAAGGTATAAACCATTTGTGATTACAAACAGAAAATTTGCAAAACAAGGGAAGCACTCAGCTGAGTGTGATAAACAGTGTGAATTCATCAGAGGTTGTGATGCAGGGGATCACACACTTGAATCTAATGAAGGTGTTACTATGGAATGTATTAATGAAGCTAAAGGAAACCTCGTGAGAAGTGGAAGACGAAGAAAATCACCCCAACTGAAACTATTAACATCTGATTTAAAGACACTTGGAATCCGCCATTTGCGAACTTTGCGCAATGCCGGTGGGCTCAGAGGGGGCAAAGACTGGAGGACTACACATGAAATGACAAAAATGATGCCAAAGAGGGCCAGGCCACAAAGTCAGCAATTTAGCATATCAGGAAGAACTGATACCAAGAGTACAATAGAAACTGATATGAATATGCAGGTCTCTGGCAGTAACTCTTCATACATGGGAATGCTGGGTCGTGCTCTTCAAAAGCAAAAATTGGAGATGCAGCTGTGTAGATGTAAGAGACTTTCTTCAGTAAGACGTTCTCAAGTTGATGCCTCTGAGAAGCCATGTGAAACATCCAGGCAGTCAGTTTTAGAATCTCCATTTAAGGTCCGAGCTTTGGGTGGTGGAGCCTGGTCAGAAGGAATTGGTTTTTCAAAACCATTAAAAGATTCTGAAGAAACTGTTCCGTTTACATGTAATGTAAATATTTCCCCATCAAATCAGAACAAACCAGAGGGCAGGAGCAGAAACAACCGGCGGAAGAGTTGCACACCTAAAAGAGCACCTTCAAACTTGGTTGGGGAGGAGATGACCGACATGCATCTACAAAGTACTAGTTTTTCTCAATTCACAATTAGTGCAGATGAACAGGCAATTGTTCTTGGAAAGCGGTTGAAGGATGTAGGCATCCAGTTGTTCACACATCAAGGATGGGGCAATGCAAAGCATGCCACTCTGAAGAGGTTGAAAACTGGAAAGGAAAAATGCATATTGAAAAAGGAGGATGCAAACATTAAGTTGGAAAATAGTGTAGATCCTTGTCATGCAGAACATGTATGTGGCGGTAATGTCAACATCTGGGCAGGCACAAAATTACAAAGCCCAGTCCTCTGTAATCATGTTCAGTCTGGAAAGCAAAGTAATTTGGAGCAAGGTTATTGGCAGCAGGAAGCAGCTTTAATATTTGGTATGGGTGGTGAGTATAGCCCAAAGGATAACTCAAAGGAATTGGAGGCTAGAAATGAGGTCTCAAGTAAGGCACAATCTGAAGCCATAGATCAAGAAATGGAAACAAAGGGATTAGATGTGAGACAAGACCAACTACATGAAGGCAGCAGTCAATTGCACAACCGTGATTCTCAGTCTACTGAAGAAAAGCAACTGCTTCAAAGACAAAACCAGGCATGTGACGTTAATGGTTCATCTGGTACTTCCACTGAAGTTTGTACTGAGCCATCCATTGTGAACCATAATGTTTCAACTTGTAAATATGCATGCATGGATAATAGCGAAATTCATCACTATAAAAATGGATTAGCATTCTTAGAGGAAATGGGTAAAGAGTGGAATATATGTGACCTACTTTCTGAACTTTCCTCGTCCCCCAAGCTAGAAGATTTGGGGAGAGAAGATTTAATCAGTGCAGAGAAGCTATTGCTAGTTCTTTCACAGCGTATTGCAAAAAGAAAGAAATTGCTTTCAAAATTGCGGCTATAATCTATCTGCTAATTGCAAAAATTGATCAGAATGCTGCATATTCTGGGTTTGTAACGAGGGCTTGAGTCAGATGTAAAAGTGCATATCTGCAATGTCTTTACCATGCCCAGACTAGTGTTCATGTGGTATGAATGTAATCAAGATTTTCATGTTCACAAAGCACCTAATCAGTTTCGATACAAACTTTAAAATCTGTGTTTGGTGTGCTAATGCAAGGCTGTCAGGCTTCAGTTTAGCGGCTTTATGCATACACTGTATCCTTAGAGCTTTGTAATTCTGTTAAAACTCAATACCAATCTGGTGCATGAAAGGTGATTTTATATGACTGCAGTAACAAGTCACCAATTTAATTTAGCTACGCTGCATCAAGTTTTGAGGATGGGGGATGGGTTTCAGGGATAGTTGGAAGCTACCCAACTTTCCAGGAAACAGGCGGAAGATAGTTGGAGGATAAAGACCGTTTCTGATAGAAATAACAATTCTGAAATAATAGGTTTGTAAGAAAGACCGTTCTTGTCAGATATTAAGACCCTTTTTAAAAAGACATAGGCCTCAAGGACATACCCAATATGGAAATCAAATTGTCTCTGAATAAAAAAGACATACTAGGTAGTATTTCAGCATGCCAAGCTGGTTACATTTCAGCAAGCGATTATCTTCTTCAGATAAAACCTAACATCCATTAAACTCTTAGGGGCACTTGTTAGTGATCCCCTTTTATGGGGAAAGCATTTGGTGGTGCCCTTAGTTGTCGCCAGTGCCCCGTGATGGGAAACACAATGCATGTGTTCCCTAGGTGTATAGGTCGGTGCTTGTGATACCTCCACGAACTTAGGAAAATGGCATTTTGTTTGAAATATAATTGTACGGGGTTACTGGAACCTTCTTGATATGTTGGTGTTATGTGATTTAATTAGCCAATGGTATTTCGAGGCCGTGGAATGATATTTTCGGTGTTTCACAAACTTTAACATTAATAAAATTGATAATTTTGAATATAATTATCCGAGGAGGCACAATTATTCACTGTTATTTATAATTGATTTGTTTGTAAATGAAAAAAGTAAATTGATTGTTTAGGATATAAAGGAAGACAATAAGTCACTGTTTTTTACAATTGATTTGCCTGTAAATAAAAAAGTGCTGAGTTTGAAGAGTTCCTTGATTCATTAGGATGGGATGGAAGAGAGTTTTAATCAAATTAAACAATGTTTTGATTGAGATTTATGATGTAAATAAAAAAGTGCTGAGTTTGAAGAGTGCTTTGATTTATTAAGATGGATGGAAGAGATTTTTAATCAAATTAAACAATGTTTTGATTGAGATTTATGATTGAAGAGATGAATAAGTTTTGATTTTTTATTTATTTATTAATATAAAATATATAATTCTCATATAAATTTATATATGTTATATTTTTTTTATTGTTATATATATTTTTTATTTTTTAAATAATATAATTAATTTTTATTAAATTTAAATGTTGACATATATTCAAAAATATCTTTTATATTTAAGGTTTTATTTTTATATAAATTATATTAAAAGGTTCATTTTTTTATATAAAGTATATTTAAGGTTTTATTTTTTTTATTACTAATTATGAATTATTAAATAAATTTAATCATAACTTTTAACATTATTGATTAAAAGAGATAAAGTGAAAATATTATTAGCTCCTATTTTTATATGTTTATGCATATAATAACTTTTATATAATATAAAAGTTGAAAATTTGTATTTCTTTCCTACAAAGAAAAGTTTTTTTGACTTCTCATTAGATCGGAGATAGCATCATAACTAATTAGTAAAAAGTAATTTGAGAGTACTTAAATCATGAATCTCGTGTAATTTGCAATGTGATGATTATGAAAGTGTTTTAGAAATAGAAATATTAAGTGTAGAAACACTAGAGTAATATAGACTTATTTTAATACTTCGACTTCATCAAACATTTACATGAATTGAACAAGTTGATTATGTAAATATCTTATTCTCTTCTTTGAAAAAACGCGTGTATAGGAGTATTACAAAAAAAAAGAGGTAATAAAGAACTTCCCCCACTTAGATTGTGAGACACCTAGCTTCCATTCAAACAACCATTGTGAAAATTGTAGATAGTTACACACGGAATTCGACATAGCAATTTTGGCCAAAATCGCCATTTGGAGTGCTCAGATCGCAATTTCGACGATCTGGGTAGTTTTAAAATTGGGCAAGTAGTCTAGAACAGGCAAGTAGTCTAGAACAAACAATCCCGATTGCAAAAATTACAAAATTGCGAAAATAACAATTTCCAGCAAGAAATTTAATCGGTTTTTATCCCAAAATCACCGAGAAAGCGGGGCGTTTTGGTTGTCTTTTATCCTACGCGGTTACACATCACACGGTTGATCTTGGTGCACTTAAAACCTGAGAAAAAGATAAAAGGCTTTTGTGTATTAATTTTGAAACATATGAAAGATTTCTTAAAGTGGTAAAATAGTGGTCTTTTACCCCCACTGCGGGTGCACACAGAGTCCAACGGCGTCAACTGGGGTCTGCTCGAGACAGGTCACGGCTCCTCCAGTCGGCCTGTTGACAGCTCTACACCTGTCATAGTACCTAGCACCCACCTCAAGGCCACCTCCATCCTGACACCTGTCCTCTACCCTGCCCACGTGCCTCCCGATGATCCCCACGCTACAGCTGCATGCTCCCGCCACCTGTCAGTCCATGCCTCACTTGCCGCCGCGACCACCTGCCCCAGCTCCCCTGATTATGTAGCTCGACACTCTAGTTAATCATTACGTTACCACTCCCTCTGTCCGGAGCTTGGCCACCCGCTGCAATCTTAACTCCTCCTGCATGCATAATATCTTGTCTTCGATACGCCTCTTGCTCGACGTTATGACTATGGCAGTTCACTCGACCTCTGATCATTCTCTTGGTCATGTTGCACTTATGAATCTCACTGGCTCCCTGGGTATACATTCAAGAGCTCCTAAGCAGCACTAGCACCTTCTTTGTAGGCCCGCAGACGCTCAGCTAATTGCTCTGCTCCGGAAGGGTTCCACCACTGTTATTCGCGCTGAGGTTTGTTTTATAGCTCTGCGTTTTAATACCTTGGGTTCTAGCTACCCCGACGGCCACCCTAGCTTCCTCTTCTCCACTGCAGACTATGTTTTTCCCAGTCTTAGTTCTATCCTGGTTCTTAAGGCCTCAAGTAGCTGGTCCATGCTCGGCTCTCAGTTCCTTTTCTCTTTGTACCTGTTGTTACTTGTTCCCATGGCAACTCCCAGACATGTTCGCACCCAGCAGGACGCCCGACTGGTTAATTCAGGGGATTATGGATCCTCCTCCACTCCTCCGGTTCGCCTGATGAGAGGAGTGGTGGACAAGGCCCGCAAATTCCATACTATGATTCCCAAGCAGGTGCAGGAGGAAATTTATGATGCTAAAGAGGAGGTGAGGGTCACCAGAGGCTGCACCACGGATGAGGATATCAAGCAGGAATTCAAAGCCCTGGTACCTAACCCTGGCAACAGCCGCGGCAGAAGTACCCTCTACTAGAAGACTTTGGACCTGCATTGGTCGCACAAGCTCATCCTGGGCAAAACGCTTACAGACCACAATGAAGCTCAAGCTGAAATACCGATGCAGTTGATGAACTCCAGGATATGATAGCTGCTCTTCAACCAACAACAATTCGTCCGCAGGCTTGGCATCACTCTCGCCAAAGACCCGAATACTCAGCCAGAGCAGAAAGAATATCATAGCGATGAATGAGTACTGTCAATACTATTATGCTTTGTTTTAGTTTATACAGTCAGATGGTCTTTTGTTTATACTATTATGTTAGGCATATTACACTACTGTTAGGATGGTCTGGTCGTTTATTTTGGTTCCAAATATACATTTTCAAACTGTTATTGGGTCTGTTTTCTCCTTGGTGAGAGGACCTGGCTATGCTATTACTCTGTACATTTTGCCCCTGATAATATAAGGATCTTCATATAGCTTACAAAAAAAAAAATAGTGGTCTTTATAACCTAAAAGAGATACCACACTTTCAAAGACATCTAGTTCTATAAAGTTATTTTGATTGTATTTAATTAAGCTTATTAAGCCTTATATTAGTGGCACCACCTAATTAAATGTTTCATGTATAACTAAGCTTAGTATTGGTCTATAATTGATATAGAAAGCATTTTGATATTTGTTCAAGCTTTATTAAAAAATGTTTAACCTTAAGAGATTACCTTGTAAGCCAACCTATCTATTAGACTTAATATAGTTTGATATTATTTATGTTGACACTTAGAGATTTGGATAACATTATTGATTTACGTTTACACTTGGAAATATTGAACATCTATACTTTTTAACCACTATGCTAATGTGCAACATCTTGTTATACGATTAATTAATAGTCACCAAAATACCACCATTTTTACAAGGATGTATGTTCATGGAATTATTTAATTAACCAATTCTATAATTAAATAATATATACTCTAAAACATTAATTATACCAACAAAGTTGTTCATATGAGTGTGCAGTTCCACCCAATAGTTTTAACCCTACCACCATATTTTAGGTGTTATATTTAAGGTCCTAATGGAAACATCCACTTCCAAATCTTTCAAATCCAAGCATACAAAGTATAACATGGACAATTCATTTCCGAGCTCATTTTTATAATGATGATAGGTTAACATTGGATACATGATATACCACCCTAGTTTGGATCCTTGATGTAATTATATAACTGAGAGGCTAATTCGAATTGCCACCTTAGGCATTCGAATCCTCTCTACCATTGTACTATTTATTTGTTCATATTGTGATTAATTAACTAGTGTGTGTGAAGTATTATTGCTTCTATCTGAGTTCTACTGTACCATATTATTCTGTTGCTCATTATAATGTATTGTTCACTCTTCTTCTATTTTCCTGCTTAATCATAATTACTCTTGTGAGGTATACATCATCTCTTAGATCTGTTGTGAGGATTTTCACATGGTATCAAAGCATGTTGAGAGTATTGTTTATCTCCATTCTTGAGAGTTTTTTGCAGGTTATTACCAAGATTTCGAGGGCAGCAGTTGCAGCAGTTTCTGCATCTCTGCAGCAGTATTCTCTATTGCTTTTGCAGGTCTTCTACAACTTCAATGTATCCAGAATTAGAAGAAATCAATCCTCTTTCTCTATTCAACTATGATGAATGGAAACAAAAAATAATAGCATATTTGAAGAGCCATGATCTCTTTGATTGTTATTTTGAAAGAGAGTTCGAATCCTCTGAAGAGAAGATTGACTGGTTGAATAAAGATGACATGCACATTGGAAGAATGAAGCTTACTATGCCGGATTACATATTGCTCCCAATCATTATTGATATTGAAACTCCACAAGAGCTATGGGCCCATCTGGATGAAAGATTCGGCAAACAGAATGAAGGTTTTGGTCCAAACCCCTTCAAAAGCAAACAAAGTGATGTATTCACTCCCCTTGATGGTCTCTTAGATCATGAACCAGTATTATCTCATATTGAAGTTGTTGACAAAGAACTTGCAGATTCTCCACTCGTGCTCAAACTTTCTTCTCTTTCTGTGCCAACTCACACTCTAGATATTGCAGAAGGTCCTAAATCCTCTCTTGCACCAGAGTCTGTTGGTTTGCATCATGATCACATGATTATTTCGGAGGTCAAAACAACTATTGAAGGTAATGCATTCGTTCCTCTCCAGCTATCTCCTCTTTTATACTACTATATGATCATAATTCCATGCTTTCAGAAGGTCATTGAAGAATATGGCCATTGCCATTCGCTTGGGATAAATTCTCATGCAATTACTGGTTTTGATCTCACCTCTCATGGTTCAAAGGAGATCTCAAGAAACCATGATTCAATTCTTGTATCAAATTTGGGTTCTAAGCAATTACTGCTTGGGATAATTTCTCATGCATATGATAGTTTTGATCTCACCCCTGCTGGTTCAAAGGAGATCTCAAGAAATTGTTTTTTAAGTCTTAAATCTGATTTTGATTTCAAGCAAACATGTAATAGTTATTTTTGGCATAATCTCACCCATGGTGGTTTGAAGGAGAAGACAAAATACTATATGCACTTTCACAGATTTGATCCTACCTCAGCTGATTCGAATCACAGGTTCAAGGATCATTCTCATACTGTTGGATTTGTTCTCATCACATTCGATCTGAAGAGCAAGTACAAGCACATGCTTTTTGAGCATGATCCACTTCTTCCCAAGAAGAAGATACCTCCAGACATATGACCAAGCATCACACCTGCTTGAGTTTGGAGGATTTATTTTGTGTGTGCCTTACAATCTATTTTGAGGGGGGGTATTTTTCCCATGAGGTTTTTCCCATTTCCTCGATTTATTGACTGTTATTATTCATTGTATTGGGTGACCTTTGGTCTTAGTTACCAGGGCCCAGGATGGATTAAGGGGGGGCATTAGGATATTCCTATACTCCATCCTAGTCCCACCAGTCTTTTGATCATTTACATTTTCAGTCATGCATGCACTTTTAGGGTTTGCATGCATTCTAGGGTTTGCATGCATTTTGCACGCATCCCAGTCATCAGTCCAGCACCTAGCCCTCAGTTAGCTAGCCCCCAAGAGCTTCTCACTATTCAATTTTAGCCCTCCAGTTGCTTAATGCACCCTTCTTCCTTGATTTTAGGGAGCAACTCGCCCTTCTTCACCTACCAGTCCAGTTGTCTTTAGTTTACACTCAGTTACAGTCAGTTACAATCAGTTACACTTAGTTACACCTACTAGAGTTAGTTTGACTAATGGTTGACAGTTACTTGAGCATTGATGGCTCCACTGATGATGATGAAGACTTCCAGTTGTGCTCCGATGATCATGAGGACACCTAGTTGTGCTCCGATGACACTCTATTGATCTTATGATCACTCTGAGAGGTTAATTCGAATTGCCACCTTAGGCATTCGAATCCTCTCTACCATTGTACTATTTATTTGTCCATATTGTGATTAATTAACTAGTGTGTGTGAAGTATTATTGCTTCTATCTGAGTTCTACTGTACCATATTATTCTGTTGTTCATTATACTGTATTGTTCACTCTTCTTCTATTTTCTTGCTTAATCATAATTACTCTTGTGAGGTATACATCATCTCTTAGATCTGTTGTGAGGATTTTCACAAGTGGCACCACCTAATTAGATGTTTCATGTATAACTAAGCTTAGTATTGGTCTATAATTGATATAGAAAGCATTTTGATATTTGTTTAAGCTTTATTAAAAAATGTTTAACCTTAAGAGATTACCTTGTAAGCCAACCTATCTATTAGACTTAATATAGTTTGACAATATTTATATTGACATTTAGAGATTTGGATAACATTATTGATTTACGTTTACACTTGGAAATATTGAACATCTATACTTTTTAACCACTATGCTAATGTGCAACATCTTGTTATACGATTAATTAATAGTCACCAAAATACCACCATTTTTACAAGGATGTATGTTCATGGAATTATTTAATTAACCAATTCTATAATTAAATAATATATACTCTAAAACATTAATTATACCAACAAAGTTGTTCATATGAGTGTGCAATTCCACCCAATAGTTTTAACTCTACCACCATATTTTAGGTGTTATATTTAAGGTCCTAATGGAAACATCCACTTCCAAATCTTTCAAATCCAAGCACACAAAGTATAACATGGACAATTCATTCCCGGGCTCATTTTTATAATGAGGATAGGTTAACATTGGATACATGATATACCACCCTAGTTTGGACCCTTGATGTAATTATGTAAATTTTGAGGATAAAATGCATGAAGGTTGAACAAGTTGTATTTTGAAATATTAATATAAATACAACTGGCAGTGGCTGAGGAAAACACTAAAAGAACGAGTATGAATTCACCAGTGAGAAAGAAAAGGAGGTTGTCGATAGCCTAAGGGGGGTTATACTATGACTCTAGTTGTGACCTAAATCCTAAAAAGTACTTTAACCATACCTTAATCTTTTATACTTTGATATTTTGAACCTTATGATTAATTCCTAAATGTTAACAAAGAATTAGTGGCATATGTTGAGGGGCGTGTGTCTTTGGGAGAGACCACGTAGGCAATGATTGCCATGTAGCTAAAGTATCCATGTAAAAAGAGTTGGATGCACACTTCCACAAATGCAACCACATGAACTCTTTCATGTTCTCTGACGCTCTCGTTCGTATGGACGTAGGAGAAGCCCATTGCTTTTGATTTTGTCAGTAACCATTTTTCCTGGTTGGGTGCGGGTTCTCTACTGAGATTCGACCCTGTAGAATTGTTGGGAGTTAACTGCCACATTGAACCATGATTTTGTCACCAGTTAAGTTACGAACTGTGTATGAACCTTCTTCAAAGATAATTCTAGGCATAGTTTGATACTGGTGGCCTAGTGTAAGGTATTTCACTATTTTGCTCTGGAATAAAAACCGAGGAAGGGATTACACTGTTTGGTTTAGAGTTGGTTGATGGGCACTATTTGATAGTGGTGGTCTAGTGTAAGGTATTTCACTGTTTTGCTCTAGAATAAATACTAAGGAAGAGAACCACTTTAGACACCAGTCCACTTCCTTTTTCCATCAAACTCGTGCGTTCTCATGGTGGATTCATACTCTTAGCTCGGACTGCCACCTTGCTGAGAGATTTATGAGCAAGGAAGCCTATGGTTGGGTGAAGTGTGCGTCACATGCAAAACCAGTTGCTCAAGTTGCTAATTATTCAGATAACTGCTCTTGCTTTGTATCACTCATTTTATTACTATGTACGATTTAATGAATGAAGTGATTCATGAAGAATTGGAATTATTTGTTGCATTGAATTCATCAAGATAAATGTAATCTCTGTTCTGAAATGGCCCTTGTGATAATATGAAATTGATATTGTGTTCTTGTTAAGAATAACTGTTTTGTAAATACTTTGCTTTCTATTTGAAAGAGTTGTGTGAATGCTCTACGCATTTGTTTGATATATACATGATTGCATACATTGTTGAATGCATAAGATTTATTTACAAATATTATGCCTATTATTGCAATGCGTCTTGTGAGAGTTGGAAAATGCTCTGTGTTTTCAATGCTATACTTTAACTCTGGATTGCGTTGAAGCAGCAAGAATGCTCTCTGTGTGCTTGGAAATTGTGTTGATAGACATAAATAACATGCATTCTGGAAATGCTTTGAAATTGTCTTAAATTCGTCCAAATGCTTTGCATTTGGAAAGAGCTGGAATGTTTAGCGTTATATTTTGTATACATATCTATCTATTCTGCTTATTTGTTATTCTGAAATGTGTTTGGAAATATTCCGTGTTGAGTTTCCATGGTATATATATAAATAAATGTTGGTGCATGTCATTGAATATTTCCATGTGAGGCAAATTCCCTCTCTGAGAATTGGTGGGTATGTTCAGTTACCCAATAAATTAAAATTGTTATTCCCTTTTTCCTTGCAAATAATGTTGGATGTTTTTCTATGATTAGAATCCTTATGCAGGTTGTCTGTGGAAGCTAAACTTGGGTATGTGAGCCTCAAGCTTTAATACTAAATCCTAAAGCCGAATGCCTGGTTACCTAATGCATTCATAAATGGTTGAAGTCATAACTGCCAGATTTAAGGCAGGTGTTTGTATGAATTGTTTATTCACTTCAATTTTTACGTCTTAGGCTGTTTTTGTTAATGAATTTGGATAATTGTCAAGTGGGAGCTGGAAAACCATTCCATAGTTATATAAAATCTAAGAGCATGAGTAAGTGATACCATCCCACATGTGAATTTTGCTGGGTGTGAATTAGTGTTGTAACGGGCTATGTTACAAAGTGGTATTAGAGCGAACGTTTCAGCTCTTGAATCTCATGGGTCAAGGAATATAAATTTGTGTCAAATGGTATATGATATGATTAAACCATTCTCAAACCATTGAATAAAAACCCTAGAAAGGAAAATGCATGCATGGTATGATAAATTTACATGTGTATGAATATTTTTGTGCTTGACAAAATGACTAATTATTCAGACTGCCAGATTCAACAGAAAGTGGTGTAGTGGAAATGGTGAATGAACCAGGACTTTCCTTTTTCGCTGGGGAAGTGGAGATGAGCACCCAAAGAACAAAATCCAATGATCGTAAGACAAAGGTGGAGACATAGGAATTGCTCCAAACCTTAAAGAATTATAGGATGGAAATTGAAGAATATTACAGAATCTAGAGCAACATAATCATATGAATATACACATGTTGCAGAACTTGATGCAGTTGTAGAGTCACGTTCAATATGTCCCTACCATTATGGGAGAAGAAGGAGATTCTCTAAGCGGAGGAGTTGCTGACAGACACTAGCACTTGAGAAGTAGAGCTGTGAGATAAATGGGGCAACATTCTCATGATAAATCAATTGAAATCCATCACTGAAGGTGGGCACCTGGAAATAGATTAGATTCAATATCTAGAAGATATCGAAAGATAAAATATGATGAGAACCCATTACAGGGTGAACTCAAAAAAATTAAACCTCCTGCTTTCAATGGAGAGAAATAAGGGGAAAGTGCAGAAATGTGGTTGCTGGAAATGAGGAAATATTTGCAATTGCATAATTACTTTGATAATCAGAAGACCTGAATTGCTATATACATAATGGTGTAGTTAACCATCAGAATGAAATGTAAGGTCACTTCAATGGTCAAGGATTGTTGTTTTGAAATGAATGGGTTCCAGACAAGGGCTGATTTAGATATAATTCCCCTTGGTTCTTATGACCTCTTGATTGAGATGGATTAGATGGAATTGTATTTTTCCATTCTAGTTTGTCATGGCAAAGTCGTTACCTGTATGGATGAGTACAATAATTCAATTCAAATAAAAGGAATTCCAAGACCGATATCCGTTAGACATACCTGAACGATGCAAGTGAAGAAATGTATCAGGAAGGGTTGTCAGTTGTACTCGAATCATGTTGAAGAGTTACAAACTGACCAAGAACCATCCGTTGAATAATATGCAATATTATGAGAGTTTAAAGATGTTTTTCAGGATCACCAGGATTCCCCCCTAAGAGGGATATCGATTTCATAATTGATTTAGTACCGGGAGTAGTTCCAATGTCCAAAAGTCCTTATAGAATGAGCACACCTCAATTGAAGGAATTGCAAATGCAATTAGAAGAATTATTGAAGAAGGGTTATATACGCCCTAGTGTATCATCTTAGGGAGCGCCTGCCCTCTTTGTGGGAAAGAAGGATGGTACTTTGATATTATGTGTGGATTACAGACAACTGAACAAAGCCATCATTAAAATCATGTATCCATTACCAAGGATTGATGATCCATTCGATCAGCTGTGAGGAGCAAGAGTCTTCTCTAAAATTGACTTGAGATCGGGCTATCATCAAGTATGTATCAAGGACAAAGATATTAGTAAAACCGCTTTCAGAACCAGGTATGGAAATTATGAATACACAATTTTTCCTTTTGGACTGTCAAATGCACTAGCCACATTTATGTGCCTGATGAATGGTGTATTCAACGGATTTTTGGACAAATTTATTATTGTATTTTTGATGATATACTAATTTATTCCAAGGCGGAGGAAGAGCATGAAGAACATACGAGAATAACTTTGCAAATTTTGAGAGAAAATCAATGGTATGCTAAGCTGAGTAAGTGTACTTTCTATCAAAAGCAACTGTTATATTTGGTCACATTATTTTAGGAGTGACAATGGACCCTGCTAAAATAAAGGCTATACAAGAACGGCCTACTCCTAGAAATGTATCTGAGGTAAGATATTTTATGGGGTTGGATGGCTATTACATGAGATTTATAGAAGCTTTTTCCATGATAGCCAATCCCATTACACCTTCACAGAAGAAACGTGTGAAATTCATTTTTACCTAGAAATGTGAAGATAGTTTTAGACTTCTCAAAGATTTACTCACATGTGCACCAATTTTAAAGATTGTAGATTCAGATAAGGAATATGTAGTATGCACAGATGCATCTCTGGAGGGAATCAATGGAATTCTAATGCAAGAAGGGCATGTGATTTGTTATGAATAATGAAAATTAACAGTATGAAAAGAGGTATGCAACACATGATCTAGAGCTCACTTCCATACTACACATATTGAGAATGTGGAGGTATTACCTCATGGGTAATAGGTTTGAGCTAAAGTCAGATCATCACAGCTTAAAGTATTTGTTTGAACAACCCAAATTGAATGGTCATCAAGCTAGATGGATGTAATTCTTGAGCGAATTCAATTTTGAAATTAAGTATATCAGGGGAAAAGAAAATCGAGTTGTAGATGCACCTAGTAGAAGAAATCAACTGATGAAAATTACAGCCATTAGCAAATGGAAATCATATTTGAAGATCAGATTATTGGAAGTAGTGTGCTTAGATGAATTTTATTTACAAGTTAAAACATCCTTACATTCAGACTGCTTGCCAACAAAATATGTGCATTATGAATTGCAGAAAGGTGGAATTCTCTTGTACAAAAATAAAATATATGTATCTAATAAAGATGATTTGAAGGAAACCATTCTGAAAGAGTTGCATAATGTTCCTTATGTAGGCCATCTTGGCTATTAGAAAGCTCTTATAGTTGTTAAGAAAGAGTATTATTGGTCGGGCATGAAGAAAGATATAGCGAGGTTCATTGCTAAGTGCCTTGAATGTCAAAGGATGAAAGCAGAGAGTAGACATCCTGCCGGTCTACTCCACCCATTGCCAATTCTGGAGTGGAAATGGGACGTGGAAACTATCGAATTTATTACTAAATTACCAAGGATAGCAAAGCAACATGACTCCATTGTGGTGGTGGTCGATAGATTGGCAAAATTTGCTCATTTTATATTGTCCAATTGAATGTTTCTTTTTTTTGTTAGCAAGTGGTAGTACCCCCTGACTAGCAGGGTTCGCCATTGGCTGAGAGACCACGAACTAGGGGCATCTAAGCCATCAAAATCACCCGGGGATTGCACCTGGCCTGGACCGCACCAACCCTTAGCATGGTTGGATTTTAGTATCCGCGGGGTTTCGAAACGGCGACCTTTCCGCTTAGGGGTGTCTTAACCATCACTCGCCACCGACTGTTCTACATCTCACGGATGATTGTCCAATTGACTGTTAAAGCAACAAAGATTTTAGAAAATTATATGAAGGAAGTTTCCAAGCTACATGGTATTCCTAAGGCAATTGTTCCAGATCGAGATTCCAAGTTCACTTCAAACTTTTGGAAAGGTTTATTCAAGGGGTTTGGAACTAAAATCAATCTCAACATAGCCTACCATCCACAAACGGATGGGAATACTGACCAAGTTAATCAAGTCATTGAAAAATGCTGATAATTTTAATGGATGTCAGACCTACCAAGTGGGAAGAATACTTATATTTGGTAGAGTTTTCCTATAATAATGAATACCAAGAATTGTTGAAGATGAGTCCATTTGAAGTCTTATATGATAGAAGGTGTAATGTTCCAGTGAACTAGGATAAACCTGTGGATAGGTTGGTAGTTGGAATTGAAATATTATAGGACATGGAAGATGAAGTGGCCAAAATCAAACATAATTTGAAAGTGGTACAGGATAGAGAGAAACGTTATGCTTACAAGGGAAGAATATATAGAGAGTTCCAGGTGGGAGGCATAATATTCTTAAAAGTTAGAGGCAAGAATATTTCAATGAGTTTGGGAAACTGTAAGAAATTGGCAGCTAGGTTTTGTGGACCATTTGAGGTCCTAAGTAGAGTTGGACCAGTAGAATATGAACTGGCCCTACCTCCTACTATTAAAGTGCATAATGTTTTTCATGTTTCATTATTGAAAAAGTATGTACATGATCATATACTTGATTGGTATTTGATACAGGAAGAACCAAAAGGGGAAATTCAGGTTCAACCGGTCTGCATATTGGATAGAAGGATCAAGACACCCAGGAATAGGGCCATATGAGGTAAACGTCTAGTGGACCCATTACAGTTCTGGAGAATCTACTTCTGAAATGGAAGAAGCTATGCGGGCTAGGTACCCGTATCTATTTTGATGATTTTGAAATGTAAATAAATTTTGAAACATATGTTCTGGTCAATGAAACACCGAGGATGATGTTAAATCTAAGGGGGAGGGGAATGTAACACCCCGGTTTGGACTCCCGATGTAATTATGTAAATTTTGAGGATAAAATGCATGAATGTTGAACAAGTTGTATTTTGAAATATTAATATAAATACAGCTGGCTATGGTTGAGGAAAACACTAAAAGAATAGGGGACTATGAATTCACCAGTGAGAAAGAAAAGGGGGCTATAGATAGACTAAGGCGGTTATAATATGACCCTAGTTGTGACCTTAATCCCAAAAGTACTTTAACCATACCTTAATCCTTTATACTTTGATATTTTGAGCCTGATGATTAATCCCAAAACGTTAATGAAGGATTAGTGGCTTATGTTGAGGGATGTGAGTCTTTGGGAGAGACCATGTGGGAAATGATTGCCATGCAACTAAAGCATCCATGCAGAAAGTGTTGGACGCACACTTCCACAAATGCAACCACTCCAAATATTTCATGTTCTCTGACTCTCTTGCTCGTATGGACGCCGGAGAAGCCCATTGCTTTTGATTTTTTCAGTAACCATTTTTCCTGGTTGGGTGCGGATTTTGTACTAAGTTTCGATTCTATAGAATTGTTGGGAGTTAACTGCCATGTTGAACTATGATTTTGTCACCAGTTAATTTACGAGCTGTGTATGAACCGTTCTCATAGATAAGTTTGGGAATAGTTTGATAGTGGTGGCCTAGTGTAAGTTATTTCACTGTTTTTCTCTGGAATAAATACCGGAGAAGGGATTACACTATTTGGTTTGGAGTTGGTTGATGGGCATTGTTTGATAGTGGTGGCCTAGTGTACGATGTTTCATTGTTTTTCTCTAGAATAGATACTAAGCAAGGGAATCACTTCGGACACTAGTCCAGTTCTTTTTTCCATCAACCTTGTGCGTTCTCCAGGTGGATTCATAGTCTCAGCTTGGGGGTGGCACCTTGCTTAGAGATTTATGAGCAAGGCAACCTATGGTTGGGTGGAGTGTGCCTCACATGCAACAAATTGCTCAAATTTCTAATTATTCAGATAAGTGCTCTTGCTTTGTAATAGTCATTTTATTATTGTGTATGATTTAATGAATGGAGTAATTCAAGAAGGATTGAAATTATTTGTTGCATTGAATTCATCCAGATAAATGCAATCTCTGTTCTGAAATGGTCCATGTGATAATATGAAATTGATATTAGGTTTCGGTTAAGAATGAATGTTTTGTAAATACTTTTCTTTCGATTTGAAAGAGCTAGGTGAATGCTCCAAGTATTTGTTTGATATATAACTGCTTGCATATACTGTTTGAATGCATAAGATTTATTTACAAATATTATGCCTATTATTGGAATGTGCCTTGTGAGAGATGGAAAATTCTCTTGCTTTCAACACCATACTTTAACTCTAGAATGTGTTGAAGGAGCAAGAATGCTCTACGTGTCTATCACGTCCCCTCTCGTCATCCTGACCCACAGGGGGAACATGAACGCAACATGGGGTGTCTAATTCTTCCCCATAGCCATATGATGGAATTCACCATTAAAAATAAATGCATAATTAAATTATACAACAAAATAATTAAAACATTTTAACACACACACAAAGTAGAATGCATCATCATGTTTCTCCCAGCTTGAAGGATGAAACAACATGCAAATAATTAATCCCCTTCTCATGTTATGCACATGATTTATGTTGATTAACTTAAGATAATCATTTCATTCAATTAACAAAACAATCACTAGTCAACACATTGCAGAATAAAGAATAGACATAATTCAAACCATGAAGAATACTTATCTTTAAGATGAAGTTGTCCAAACAAATGGCTATGTGAGAGCAACTTTCCACCCAACCATAGGTCCTTGTCCAGCCTATATTCTTTTAGCCGAGAGACCGCCCCTGAGCTGGGATGTGTATCCACTAAAGAGGAACTAAACATGCTCACTCACAACCATGGTTTCACACAAACAATCATGCTAAACCAGCACAAAGTTGGGTTTATCAAGCATGCAAGAGACAAATGAGGAGGATGCTAAGTTAGTGAGATCAACCACAGGGCTACATGCATCTCAACTAAACTCAAACAGTCATGGCACCCACAATACCTACCACACCCAACACAAGAAAGGTACCCTTCTCTGCTGCACAGTTCCTCAGGCGCCCCTTCCCTCCAGTGCTATTCAAGGTGGGCATAGAAAGGTCCAAGCTGCTAAATCCCGGAGATTCTATCCTTCACTGGGTTTATCAAGTAGTTCCAACCTTTGTTCTATCTTCTTCTCTGTTATTCACACTTGTATTTTTCTCAATTCTATCACCAAATAATTATGTCCCGTAATTGGATTTTCGGAATATAGAATCAGGCTTTTCCTATGGATTTCTGGGAATCTAACACTCTCAAATTCTCCCCAAGGTTCAGGTCTATGGATCCCCCATTGGTTTTCACTGTCCACACGAATTTCTGGGCATGTTTGGCACTTCAAAACATGGCTTAATTCAGAGTTGTGATTTATGGTTTTTCTCACTGCTGGAACTATGTAATGGATGAAAATTGATGCTTAGATGTTTCACAATGGAATGGGAATGAGGAAGAACGGATTCCCACAAGGTAGAGTGACTTGTGGGTCAAGAAAACAGAGCCCATACATGCCATATGAATTTATGGGTTGCCCATGCTCCATTGAAGCCATGGACTGATTTCTTCAACCACTTCCTGACAACTGAATTAAATGTCAGCAAGGAAAGTCAAATGGGTTATCAAGATGACATTTGGCAGCATATGGTTCAACCCCACAACCCCCTCACCACTCCTTTGTGGAATACACATGCCCCCCTCTTATTAGTTGCTTCCATAGCCTTTTTTTGGTATTTTATTGCAATATTAATATTTACATCATTTTACAATGTTCCATGGATTAATAGCACATGGATACCATAATATCAAATAATTGCCTTTTTAATAAAATTCGAGCATACACTAGCAGGGCCTTGGCCTTGAGCTCCACGTTAGGGAAACATACATCGTATGTATACAGTATTTACATTAAAAGCTAATGTATTCCAAGGGTCAAAATGGGGGTATTACATTTCCTTCCCCATTAGAATAGGACCATCCTCGGTGTTCTCAAAACTGAATAGAAATGGGAATGCCTCTCTCATGGCATCCTCAAGCTCCCATGTAGCCTCATCGGGATTAAGGTGCTCCCATTACACCTTTACTTGTCTGATGGCTCAGTTCCGGAGCAATGTGACCTTGTCGAGAATACGCATAGGCTCCACTTGGAACTCTCCCTCGGGTTCCACCTGTATCACATTCCAATCAATCATATGATTAGGATCATGTACATACTTCTTAACCAAAGATACATGGAAAACATTATGAGCTCTTACATTAGCATGCAATGCAATTCTATATGTAACTGGTCCTATCCTATCTAGGACTTCAAATGACCCACAATATGTTGGTTCCAGCTTGACACAACTCCCCAACTTCAGGGAACTTCTCCTTGGTTTCACCCTCAAATAAACATGATTCCTAATCTTAAATTCCTTATGCACTCTTTTCAAATATACATAACTCTTTTTCCTATTCTGAGCTGCCTTTAAATTCTGCCTGATCTTAACAAATTTTTGTTCCATTTACTTAATCATCTCTGGTCCAAGCACTACCCTGTTCACCGGACTATCCCAATTCACTGGAGTCCTGCATCCTTTGCCATACAATGCCTCAAATGGACTCATTCCCAATGATTATTGATGTCCGTTATTGTATGCAAATTCTACCAAGTGTAGGTAATCCTCCCACTTGGATGGTTTATCCACCGCATACATTCTCATCATATCTTCAAGAATTTGATTCACCCTCTCAGTTTGGCCATCAGTTTGAGGATGATATGCTGTACTGAAAGTTAATTTAGTTCCTAATTCTTGAAACAATCATTTCCAGAAATTGGAAGTGAAATTTGTATCACGATAAGAAATTATTGCCTTGGGCAATCCATGCAATCTGAATATCTCGCTCATGAAGATATTCACAATATCATTAGCCTTGTGAGTGGACTTGACTGAAATGGAATGAGCTACCTTTGATAGCTTGTCCACCACTACCATGATTGAATCATGCTTCTTCACTGTCATGGGCAAACCTGTTATAAAATCCATAGAGATCACTTCCCACTTCCACTCTGGAATGGGCAAGGGCTGCAACAATCCTGCTGGATGTTGATGCTCTGCCTTGACCTGTTGGCACTTTTGACACCTAGCAATGTACTCAGTTATGTATTTCTTCATACCATACCAAAAATAATGCCTTCTTGCTGTTGTTATTGTCTTTTGATATCCTGGATGTCCAAAGTATGGCATTTGATGTATTTTATCCATCACTATCTTCTTTAAATCTGCACAATTTGGAATATACAGTCTATATTTATAGATGAGGATATCAACTTCACCAAGTTGATACCCTGCAAACTTTTCATCTATATTTCTCTGCTGCAACTTTTCTTTAATTTGAAGGTAAGTTTCATCACCGTTTTTGGCTTCAAGAACTCTTGTCTTCAAATCTGATTTGCACATACTTAATGCTGCAATATGAAATTTTCCGCTAAGAGCATCTGCAACCTTATTCTCTTTCCCTTTTACATGTTTAATTTCAAAATCAAATTCACAAAGAAATTCCATCTACCTGGCTTCCCTAGCATTCAAGTTTGGATGATCAAACAAATACTTCAAGCTCATGTGGTCTGTCCTAAGCTCGAATCTTCTTCCCAACAAATAATGTCTCCACATCTTGAGAGCATGTACTATGGATGCTAATTCTAAATCATGCATGGCATAATTCTTTTCATGCTCTTTTAATTTCCTTGACTCATAGAAAATCACAAATCCTTCTTGCATGAGCACTCCACCTAGCCCTTCAAAGCAAGCATCTGTGCACACTACAAAATCCTTCCTTAGATATGCTATCTTCAAAACAGGAGCGCTGGTAAGTAACTCCTTCAGTTGCTGAAAGCTTTTCTCACATTTTTTAGACCATACAAACTTGACATTCTTCCTCTGCAATGAAGTGATTGGATGTGCTATCTTGGAGAATCCTTCAATGAACCTTCTGTAGTAACCAACAAGACCCATAAAAGATCTAACATCTGAAACATTCTTTGGAGTAGGCCAATCCATTAGACTTCAATCTTTTCTGGATCCACTACAATACCTTCTTCGGAAATAACATGACCCAAATATTGCACAGTCTTTTGATAAAATTCGCACTTGCTTAACTTTGCATACAAATGGTGTTCTTTAAGGACTTGTAACACCATCCTTAGATGCTCCTCATGCTCTTATTCATTCCTTGAATAGACAAGAATGTCATCCAAGAATACAATTACGAACTTATCCAAATATTTGTTGAAGACACTATTCATGAGGCACATGAATGTGGCAGGTGCATTGGTAAGACCAAATGGCACCACAGTGAACTCATAATGGCCATATCTAGTTTTGAAAGCCGTCGTGTGAATGTCTTCCTCCTTTATCCTCACTTGATGGTAGCCAGACCTCAAGTCAATCTTGGAAAACACTTTAGCTTCCTTCATTTGATCAAATAAGTCATCAATCCTTGGCAATGGATACTTGTTCTTGACTGCCAATTTATTAAGCTGCCTGTAATCAATACATAACCTCAAGGTTCCGTCCTTCTTCTTGATAAATAGAAAAGGTGCTTCCCAAGGAGATACACTCGGTCTAACATACCCCTTGTCCATTAATTCTTGTAGCTGCATCTTTAACTCAATCAATTCTGGCATGCTCATTCTATAAGGAGCTTTGGAAA
The DNA here is from genome assembly GCA_027924585.1 of Larix kaempferi. Lineage (NCBI taxonomy): Eukaryota > Viridiplantae > Streptophyta > Pinopsida > Pinales > Pinaceae > Larix > Larix kaempferi. Next base: position 25,522,140 of record BSBM01000370.1, on the reverse strand, counting down.
TGGGTGCTGCCTCCGGAACAAGATCGATGGAAAAATCAATATCTCTCTTTGGTGGCAATCCCAACACTTCATCCATAAACACATCTTTGAACTCTTGCAATATATGGAAGTATTCTATCCTTGTTCCTTTGTCCTCCGATGAATCTGATATATGAACTGCATATAATTGGAAACCCTTTTTATAGAACTTTTTCAACTGTAAGGCTGAAAGTTGCCTTACTGAAACTTGCTTTGGAATTCCTCTTACTAGCCTCGACCTTCCCTCTTCATCAATGCATTTAAGTACCTTTTGATAGTAGTCTATCTTGGCTCTATGCCTTTCCAACCAATCCATACCAATTAGAGCATCATAAGATCCTAATGGTAGGACATTCAAATCCACTTTTGTGAGGAATCCATTCAACTCCATGGGGCACTCCATCACTACTTCACTCACTTTTCTCTTGGTCCCTGTGGCTAATTGAACTAGCCAAGACTTATTATGCTTCACTTTTATGAGAGAACAACCTTCAACTATCTTAAGAGACACATAACTATGAGTAGATCACGGATCAATCAAAACAGAAATAGATTGCTTGGCAATCTTGCCTTCAACTTCCACCACTGCTGATTGATGGTATGCTTGGTGATCATCCAATGCTGCATAGATTCTAGGTGTTGCTCTTTCCATATCTTCCACTGTAGTTGCTTCTTCAAGGTAGTGCAAGCTCCTAGGATTCTCCCTCCGATGTGGACAATCTCTAAGCATGTGCTTTCATCCACATCCCCAACACTGAAGTGGCCCTTTTGATGCTTTTTATGCTGCTATTGCTGGCTTGTTCCCAGTTCGTGCTTGCTGCCCCCATGGAAAGTTTATGGGATGATTTATGAATGGTGCTTGAAGACACTTTTCCTTTGATCAAACCTCCCTCTTGGCTTTCCTTTCCATGCTGGGTGAACCTCTGATTTTCCCTTGCTCTTCTCATAGCAATGCATTTCCATCCTAATGGCTTCATCAAGACTTGGTGGATTAACAAACTCAATCCTATCTCTGAAAATTTGAGGTAGACTCCCAATGAAGCATTGGATCTTTACCCTCTCATCTTTGATATAGTGCACATACCTCAACAATTTCAAAAAATTATGGACATGTTCTTCCATAGTTTTTTGTCCCAACCTGAGTTCATTGAATTATTTTCTCTTATTGTCATAATACTTAGCAGAAAGATATTTTTCCTTGAAATAATTCTTCATCCCAAGAAGGCATGCCTCTGCCTCTTGGCCAGTATTGTCTTCTCCATCAAATGTGGGAGGCCTTGCCTTCCTGAATTCTCCTTGTGGAATTCCTTTGAATATCTTTCTTCCTTCAAGTCTACTAGAAGTATGTCTTGGACTTCTCCTAGAACCTCTGGAGTCACATGACCTGCTGGAAGAAGATCTTGAGGAGGGTGTTCTATGCTTTTTGCTCATAGAACTCCTTATTGAGCTTGGAGTCCTCCTCCTAGAACGACCTCTAGAGCGACTCTCTGCATCTCTTTCCTCCTTGCCTACATTGCCTGGGTTGGACCCAAGGTTTATCCTCTACTGCATATCAATGAGGCTTTGCAAAATAGTAGCATTGAGCTTGTTCTGTTCCTCTTGGACCTTTATCAATATTTCATTGAAGCTTACCATGGTCTCAACCAAATTCTGAGGAGTTATTTGCTCCCTTCTCCCATTGGATTTAGTTTCAACATTCTCTTCTTGCACATTTTATCCTAGCACATCTTCATCATGCTCATAAGGATCCTTAGCATCATTCATGGTCACCATTTTCTTTTGGAGACCTCTTTTCTTGTATGCTGCCTCTGTTACAACCATTCAAATCTTATCAGCTGCAGACATTGTGCATTATAAAAATATTTATTAGACATCTTAGGAATGCATATAGAAACATAAAACATCAATATTTAACAGAATTAAACTCATGGAATAATTCTCAGAGCTATTATGCCTTCTTCTCTTTTCCCCATCATGCAATTATGGAAATTACCAATATTGACAACAATTTTGTCAAAACAGTGATTGACACTTTTCTTCTCTACATATTTATGATGTATGATAACCTCATTCAAATTTTGGTTATGCACCACTGTTCCCTACTGGATAATATTTCCAATTCATATCCACGTGCTTCATTCTGACTTCGGGTGTGGAAATCACATTACTCAAAAAATGACAATTTTTACCAAAATTTTGCACTTTTTACACAGCTGTATTTTAATATGAAATGCCAAATTCAACCACTTGTAGAAGCAAATATGGAAATAATCATGAAAAAGTTTCTTCTGAGAGAAGTTAGTCCATATAACAAGGAAATCTTAGACTGTTCCGATGCACCAGCAAACTTCTATAAATTTCTTGGTTTGACTATTTTTAACATTCCACTTTTTTCCAAAATTTCAAAATTTTGGGCCAAAAATGGCTATCTTCCAAACTGAGCATTTCTGGAAAATATTTGTCTAACGATAGATATCTGTATTAATGAGAATATGAAATGTGGATTTCAGTAGATTTCTTGAATCCTACATATAGGGTCACTTTCATCCATTGCAACCATTTCAAAATCCACAAAAAGTGGCCTGGAATAGTGCTTTTTGGCCTTCTCGCTCACCCCGACTCCATATCCTTTGGAGTTTGGCTCCAACCTTCCAAAATTGACACTGTTCCTTCTCCATGGAAGTTCCATATCAATTTCATCTCAATCCAACCTCCTTCCAAGCTTCGAGACACTGATTTATAAAATCCATTAATTCCAATTTTATGCCAAATTAGAGCATAATGGGCTCGGTACCCTCACTGGTTCTTTCATGGCCTTCGTTAATGGCCTCATAACACCACATGACTCATCCAATTTTGATTCTGCATGCTCCTGCTATCCAAAAATCGAGTTTCGGGCTCTATATATATTTTTTGAACCCGCAATCTGCAATCCATACTACGGAATTCGGAAATACGGAACGCTAAATTTTCAACCTCGAAAAATGTCACTTCCGCAATTCGTACTACGGAACTTAGAAATGCGGAACGCCAAATTTTCAACTTCGGAAAATGTCACTTCCGCAATTTGCAATCCGCAATCCGTACTATGCTCGGAAATGTGAAACGCCAAATTTTCAACTTCGAAAAATGTCACTTCCGCAATCCGTACTGCAGAACTCGGAAATGCGGAACATCAAATTTTCAACTTCGGAAAATGTCACTTCCACAATCAGCAATCTGTAATCCGTACTGCGGATCTCGGAAATGCAGAACGCCAAATTTTCAACTTCGAAAAATGTCACTTTCGCAATCCGCAATCCGTACCGCGGAACTCGGAAATGTGGAACACCAAAACACAAATTTGAAAAATTTTCGTCTCCGCAATCCGCAACGCGGAATCACGGAAACACCTCCTCTACTCCTACAACTTTCAGAGCTTATATCTCCCTCATCCTTTAACCAAATAAGGAAAGTTTGGTACCGTTGGAAATCTCTATGTAATTGTGTGATCCTCTTCCACACCTGAGAACTCTGATTTTGTCGTTATCTCAATCAAAATGTTGCCCATACTTCATCAATACCTCTTTTAAACATTCTGATATCTGCCTGTAAACTCACAGTTTGGCCCAAGCAACCCCAGTGCTGCAACATGGGCTCTGATACCATTCTGTCACGTCCCCTTCCGTCATCCCGATCCACAGAGGGAACATGAACGCAACATGGGGTGTCTAATTCTTCCCCACAACCATATGATGTAATTCTCCATTAAAAATAAATGCATAATTAAATTATATAGCAGAATAATTAAAACATTTTAACACACACACAAAGTAGAATGCATCAACATGTTTCTCCCAGCTTGAAGGATGAAACAACATGCAGATAATTAATCCCCTTCTCATGCTATGCACAAGATTTATGCTGATTAACTTAAGATAATCATTTTATTCAATTAACAAAACAATCACTAGTTAACACATTGCAGAATACAGAATGGACATAATTCAAACCACAGAGAATACTTATCTTCAAGATGAAGCTGTCCAAACAAATGGCTATGTGAGAGCAACGTTCCATCCAACCGTAGGTCCCTATCCAGCCTATATTCTTTCAGCTGAGAGACCACCCCTGGGCTGGGATGTGTATCCACTAAGGAGGAACTAAACATGCTCATTCACAGCCATGGTTTCACACAAACAATCATGCTAAGACAACACACAGTTGGGTTTATAAAGCATGCAAGAGGTAAAGGAGGAGGATGCTAAGTTAGTGATCTCAACCACAGGGCTATAGGCATCTCAACTAAACTCAAATAATCATGGCACCCACAATACCTACGACACCCAACACAAGGAAGGTCCCCTTCTCTGCTGCACAGTCCCTCAGGCGCCCCTTCTCTCCAGTGCTATTCGAGGTGGGAATAGAAAGGTCCAAGTTGCTAAATCCTTGATATTATAGCCTTCATTGAGTTTATCAAGCATTTCCAACCTATGTTCTCCCTTCTTCTCTGTTATTCACAGTTGTATCTTTCTCAATTCTATCAACAAATAATTATGTCCCGTAATTGGATTTTCAGGCTATAAAATCAGGGTTTTCCTATAGATTTCTAGGCATCTAACACTCTCAAATTCGCCCCAAGGTTCAAGTCTAATCATAACATGTTTCGAATACATTTAGCTTAGTTTTTGAAGTTAATCTTAGCATATTATGGTTGTACACATCCATATACATTGTAATACCCCCTATCTTTTATAACTATATTCTTATGTGGTAGTTTCCATCTCGTAATACTCATTTCATTATACAATGATTCCTTTTGAGCCTTATCCTTTTTTTTCCTTTCGAAGTTATACTTCACTACATGGAAAAAATAGAGATATTTTGGATATATTTATTCTCATTGCTTTTTTAGACAAGGGGCATTGTTATTGTGTCCATATTTGAGGAGGTTGGTTATATTGATGGTTTATTTGTGTTTGTATTAAAGGTGGGAAGAGGCAACACATATGTATGCCATGGAAATATTTGTAGGCATTGGTTGTTGGCAATCAGGTTTCTCTTTGGGAAAATGCTTGAATGTGTGGGTCAATGACTTAGTTGGTAGCCTTGATTGATAATTGTGAGGTCCTGGGTTTGTGTACTAATGGGTCCATGTTTGCTCCTCAACATGGTATTAGAGTCATGTTGGCAATTAGGTGTGTGGCTTGAGGGAAGGTGTTTAATAATCAAGTCATCTTTGGGAAAATGCTTGAACATGTGGGCCCAATAAATTGGGTGTTAGAGCACCCTAACTGGTATTTGGGAGGTTTTGGGTTCAAGTGCTAGGTGGTCCATGTTTTCTCCTCAAGGTAGTGTTAGAGACAAGTTGGAAAGTAAGTGATACTCCTAGGTGGAGGGAGTAAATTACTAGGAACTTTGATCGCTCTAGTGGTTAAGATAGTCTCTAGTAGGATGCTACTAACTTGGTAGTGACATGGGATTTAGAGGGAGAACAAATGGATGTAAAAACAATATTGTTGCATAGAAATCTCAAAGAAGAAATGTGTATGGAGTAGTCAACATGTTTTGGGGTGAAGGGAAAAACACATGGTGTGCATGCTAAAGAAGTCTTTATACGGATTTAAGTAGTCACTTAGGGAATGATATAAAAGAATTGACAAATATGTGGCTAGCCCATGCTTTAGGAGTGACACTAACCATCATATCTACATCAAGAATGAAGGTAACAATGGTTTTATTCTTGTGCTAGATGTACGTGATGTTCTTCTTTTGAGTGACAAAAAATAGTTTTTAAAGGTTACTAGAGGCTAATGAATAGTTTGATATGAAAGACTTAGGAGATGTTCATTAGATGATTGGAACTTAAGTGAAAAGGCAATATCCAAATATAAAACTTTGATTGAGCCAAAAGAAGTAGATTCATGGAACATTTCAATAAGTTGGGAAGATGGATTGAATCCCCATGAGGACACCTATTTCAGTGTGAGTCAAGTTGTCAAAAGACATATATCTCAAGGCAACCAAAGATGAGAAAGGGATTGCAAGAAAACCATTTACCATGGTGTTAGGAACACTTATGTATGTGTTGAGCAATCAATGCCTTTCCCCTTTTTCATTGAATTCTCAAAGTACCGATGTGCTATATTTTCAAGTGGAAAAGGGACCCCTACCTTATTTTTGAACAAAGGATCTCCTAGTCTTATTAAATGAATTCTACCTCCAAATTTTCGTTTTTAATCTAAAAGATTGTAAATTCTCTTCAATCTAGATCCTTAATATATTTCATTAGAATATCTTGTAAATGACCGTTACTTTGCTTTGAGTTTTGCTTGAATGATCTTGAATTCTTTGATCTTTTAAATGCCTTATGTAACTTTGAAACAAGTCAAAAGGACTTAGAATTTAGAATTTTCTATGTTTTTGCTAATTAAAACATGTTTGTTTTGTGACACATCACATGTAAATACTATTGTTGTGCGACACATGCACACAAAAACAGTTTATGAATGCAGCATATTGCATCCGTTGGACCTTTTGAAAATACTTTTTTTGTGTGAACGAATTTTAAATGAAAGAAGAAAAGCCGTGAACATTTTTTCCTTGACTTCGTTAGTCGGACTTAATGAGCTATTTTGTCTCTTCGCAACACACAATTATTTTTATCGAGCGACAGACACATCGCCCCAAAACAAGAAAATATTGCACCATGTCATGCAAAGTATTTTATAACGTGAGAAATGAGACTCGAGCAATAGAAACAATTAGACAAATATTCAAATTGTCCCAACAGTAATAATATCCATTGATGATGACATTGAGTTCTAGGATAACGAGATGGCTCACACGTGAACGAGGCTTAGGGAATAGTCGTATAGGAATTATCTTCGTCCAAGGAAGAAAAGAGGAGCCTCAATACATGGACAACGACACAAAAGTCACTTCCACATCTAAATGGGACGAGCTTTATAGAATCTTCAAGAACAAGAACTATCCCAGTGTTCCCATTGAAGATAAAGTTGATATGGGAGTATATCAGAACATAAGAAAATTTGAGCTCCACAGAGCAGCAGGTAGACTTGCTATTTTTTCATGTGCATAGGTAATTTTTTGGATTATTATGAGGGTTAATATTGAGGACATGCTAATCACAAACATGGATGAATCGAAGGACGTGATAGCCTCTTTTCAACCTTCTAGCCTAGATATTTACTACAAGTTTCCAACTCCAAAAGTAAATTTGACAAAATAATGGATTGCACAAGTACAACTAGGAATACATGCTTGCATCAAGAAATGGTGGATGGGAGAAAAGAGAATCAAGGTTAGGGGAGAGGGTGGTTCATACTCTACTAAATGTTTGAGATCTCCTTATTGGATGGAAATAAGGATATAGGTGAGACTTTATGGTGAAGATGATGCCTCTCTATTTATGACTCATGGGTACTTGTATCGCATACTGTCATCGCACATGGTTATACCTTTAACTAGGAAACCATCTTGTCGACTAATCTAATCCAAGCTATCGTAACTACACAGAACCCAATACCTAGGAAATCCTCTAAATTCTACATGACATCCTATTTTTTGGATGTAGTTTGTGTCTCGAATTCATTCCTAGGCATGAAATGGCACTGGAAACCATCCGTACCAACCATTCATATATATTGCAAGTTACTGTGGGAACATAAACACACAAGCAATTACTAGAAAATCTATGAAGAATTCATTAGGCCTTTGTACACGATCATTCACCAACAACTTGCCAAATGCATGTCAGATGCAACATTTGAAGTTCTGGTAGACTTGGGTGATTGGTACCTTACAAGAGAATATTTGTATTTCAGAATGAACGGTTGTTCTCAACCCCCACATATTCTTCCCATGTATGTCATGGAAAAAGTAATATTGATGGAAGTCTCTTACCAAACATATACCAACAAAGTTAGATCAACACTAGCAACAAGTAAAATGTCCCCATGGCCTCCACTGCATCTAATTATTGGGAATTATAGTATAGACTCTGTCAAATATGCATATCAAGTTGGACAAGGTCTTGGTATCTTTCAATTCAGTACTAAAATATTTCAAAGAAATGATTAGCTCAAGATAGTTAAAATACACCGTGAATCATGTAAGTGTACCTATCCTTATGCCCATGGGTTTGTCCAAGAAGAAGAAATCCATAGAAGAGTTCTCTCTCTCGAATAATTGTCATGCAAAATGGGTAAAGGTAAACAAGATGTGGAATTAGTAAAGGCTAAAGAAGATAAAGAAAAACAAGAAGATTTGTTGAAAGACAAAGAAAGTGCTACTATGAGGATTGCTAAAGAAAAAATCCTTAAGGGATCAATGTAGAAAAGGAAGGATGATGAAGCTAAACAAAAGAAGAAGAAGCGAAGAGGTTAGTAGAAGAAGCAAAAATATAGGAAGAAGTGGGCCTACTTTTAATGGTAGAAAGATTAAATAAAGGTGAGGAGGAACAATTGAAGAAGGAGAGTCATTAAAGAAGACTTGAGATACCTCTGTTGGTATCAACTGGGGTTAATACCTCCACCTTTAGGTCTCCTTCATTTTCTCAGATTACCGGGGGACATTTTCCACTCATAGAGCTTGGCTTTGGATCGTTCACACCACCTAAAGAAGAATCAGAGGTATTGTTGAGATCTTTTGTCTTTGACAAGAAAATAAAGTGAATAGTTTAAGGAACACACAAAAGGATAAAAATATCTCAACACCTTGAGCAACCTATGGTGGAGGTAATGACTGAAGTGCCAGTGCTCACCCATGTAAACATCGATACAAGATACAAGGGCCATGGCATCAACAGATGTGGCCAATTCCCTCACCACAGAATTCAATGTCATCAACATGGCTCATAATATTGATGACTATAAAAGAGAAATCAAATCCATGAAAGTTGAAATAATGACACTCTAGAATATGAATGAAGTTCTATGAGATGAAAATGAAGAATTGTGTCTAGAAAAAGGAAGTGTAACATGATTTATAAGTTTTGAATTGACATTGCAAGCTGATCTAGTGGAAAACCATAATTAGTTACAAGTGCTCCAAAGCATGATTGTTCATTTGAAGGATACTATGGATGAAACAAAATATCATGATGTTTATTCTCATGCAACTCAAATTAGTCTTGATAAAATTGTTGAATGTCATCAACAGGTAGAAGAAACACCAACAAATTTGCCAAGAATAAATGTTGAGGAAGTAAAACAATATTACAGACCCATTTCTAATGCTAAGGAAGCAGGTGCAAATCTAGAAAAGGACATAATGGTAACCTTGAACAAGTGCCAACACTCGTTTCAAATTGTAGGGAAGGTTATGGAGCATTGTAATCTGGGGCCTCTTTTGGGGAATGGGATAATATATAGCCAACAAAATAGAGAGATGTGGAAATGAAGATAATTGACCGAGAAAAGAAACTCGCAATAACATCAATATCAAAAAAGACCGTGGAAAGATTGATGAAATACGTGTCGAAGCTCACCAAAGATGTGACTCTTATAAAGTCATACAATGTTTCTCTCCAAAAGAGTCCAACATCCATTTCCAATGTTGTAATCGACCATGAAGTCGCTTTTGAAACACTTAAGTCTCAAAGACATAAGGAGGTCACTAATTACTTTAATAAGTGGGATACATGCTAGTCAAATAGGGGCCCACCTTCTACCTAACCTTCAAGTGTTAACTTTATGATGAATATAGTTCTTATAATTATCAAAAAGGGTAATTCGAATAGGGTAGAAAAGGACAAAAGTGTAAAGAGAAGTCAAAGATTCAAGGGGAGTAACTACCAAGACAATCACTGAACATTTTTTGTTGAACTTTGGTTGTCATTGATGTCAACTGATGTCAAAGAGGAATCAATATCCTTGTTCCAGTTTGAAGAAGTATGAAAAATCTAGTTTGAATAAGTACATAAGGAGTACATCTAGATTGCAGAAGTACATCCATCTTGAAGAGGTACATAAGGTATATGTGCAAGTACTAGGTGCACCTAGTTATGCTACTTCAAAGGTAATATACCAAAGGAATGGTTGGACAAGTTTTGTGAGTGTGCAAGAGGTTTAAGAGAAAGAAGTGGTTGGATAGGTATGAAAGTACTGGAAGTGCACAAGACCCACCAATCGGAAGAAGTATACAAGCTGTTGATATGCGCAAGAGTCCTAGAAGAAAGTGGCGGTCGGACAAGTCAAGTGCGCAAGAACCACAAGCGATGATACCTCAAGGGCACAAGACCACACACCAAGTGTGCAAGACCCACTGGGAAAAGTACCAAGTATGGGAAAGACCCATAAGGGATGACACCTGAGTGGCGCAAAATATGACATGTGGTCGAAGCGTGAAGTAAGCGGAACCGTGAAGCAAGGAAGAAGGGACGCAACGACCAACTTGTGGACATACCATCAGTGCAGGACAAGTATAAATAAGAAGCCGATTTGGAGAGTTGAAGTAAGCTTGAAGATGCGAGAGTGGTATTTATCTGATTTGGCAAGATTCTTATTTTGGGTATCATTAGCTCAAGGAACCAGAACATCATGATTTAGCAGAGAGCCAAGTGCGCACGAACAAAAGAAAACAGTTGTTAATGGTGCCCGGGATGATGTAGTTTATCTGTTATAAATGCTCAAAGACAAACCTGAAGCACTGCAAATGATGCACAAGATGATGAAGTAGTTTATCTATGATAGATGCGCAAAGACACACTTGAAGCACTGCAAATGTTGCACAAGATGATGAAGTAGTTTATTTGTGACAGATGCGCAAAGATAGACTTGTAGCACAGCTTGTGATGCGCTAAGGGAAGTAGTTTATTACTAATAGATGCAAGTGTGAAGAACGAGAAATCAATATCGCAGTTGATGCACATAAGGTCACAGATCATCTAAAGAAAGATCCACCAAGACATAAGTGTAATATAGTAGAAGGTGCGTAGTTTGATCTGATACAGATGCCCGAAGTCAGGACGACATCGCATGAGAAGATGTGTAGTATTAGTTGAGTTTGTAGATGTGCAGAAATAGAACGACATACTGAACCAGAGCGCAGATTGCACAATGTCATGAAGTCAAGTGTGTAATTTTAATGAACTCAAGTGAAGTGAGTGATACAGTTCAACAAATGCAAAATCTTAGTACACAGAAGGTGCGCACAATGGAATAAACTATAGATTATCTGAAGAGTGCATGGATCAATAGAAAAGCACAGAAATATCTTCTACAGTCACACAAGGGTGACAGGACGGGGTATAGAGTAGGGAGTCGGTGCCTCCTTCCAGTTGAAGCTGGTAAATTAGGGAGTCATTGCATCCTTTAGGTTGTATCCTATAAAACCAGGGGATCAGTGCTTCCTTCCAGTTGGTGCTGGAAAAATTCGGAAGTTGGTGCTTCCTTGAATGCATCTTTTCAATATAAGAGAGCATTCCATGGTTTTCTCTCGTTTGGGTTTCCACGTAAAAATCTGTGTGTTTTGTGTTTTTGTGCATGTGATGCTGAATGTTTCTATTTATGATGGATGCATAATTTAATTCAAGTTCAATTGATAAGAAGTAAAAACTGGTCCTAATTGCACTAATACTGATTCACCCCCCTCTCAGTATTAATAAGATTCCAACAATTGGTATCAGAGTAGATGTCTTTAGTAACAACTTAACATCTAGAATATAGATCCTTGCGCATTCATGGGTGGAAATGAAAAATCCTCTCAAAGAAAAGCACCATGGTTACAATAAAATGACATCCTAGAAAATCTCTCTATCATAGAAGCAAGGAATATCATTCACACACATAGAAAAACTATAGAAGAGGTCAAAAGGGTTGCAACCAACATCATGCAAACTATGAAAAAGAAGGAAGAAGAGTCAAAAGGATTGGCATAATACTTTACTAGTCAATTATAGGAGATGGATAAAATTTGTCAAATCGAGAAGCTGAAGATTGACACTCTGGAAAGCAAACTTAAGAAATCAGCTACAAAGAATCAAAAGTTATCTAATGAAATCATACTTTTGATGAATGAATTGGAAGGTACTAAACAAGAAAAGGATGAGAAGGTTGCTAGGTCAAGTGAAGAAATCTTGTCACTAAAATATCAACTCCAAAGCAAAGTAATGATCATCAAATTCAACTTCAAACAAGACAACTTAAGACCATCTCTCTAAAAGAGAAGAATTTTGAGTATAAGATAATGCTTGATGAATAGAAGACTCAATTACAGGAAAAAGAACAAGAAGTTGAAGGACTGCGAATTCAACTAGGGACAAATGAAAAGTTTTCCAAAAGCAAAAAAGTATTGAACGAAATTCTGAGCAAGCAGAGATCACCATTAAACAAATCTGGTGTAGGCTACGAAGGTGACATAAGTAGGAAAGAAGATCATTCTGAGAAAAGGAATACTGCGCATTTAAAGGAGTTGTGCTTGCACAAAATTGTTCAATGTTGGAAGTGCACAATGGTTGGACATGTTGGAAATTTTTGTAACAATATAGTCTCATACAAGTGTCATAAAATTGGCCACAAAGCTCAGAACTATGGAGAGTCAGGGAAATCCGTCAAATATTAGAAGAAGAAAACAAGTGAGGAATCCTATCATATTTTTTATAAAAGAAGCAATACTCCTAAAAATCAAGGAAAAGAACATTGTACAATGATTTGGAAAAGGAAGTCAGCAGGTGAAGGTAATAGCTTAGAAAATGTCAAGTCCCTTGTACTAAATGAAAATGTGGAGAGCATGGGAGACCAATCTATCTCCACTCCAACACAAGATTAATTCACAGACAGACGAACTTGTCGCAGTAAGATAAGTGTGCGCAAAAGTAGACTACGACAAAAGGTAAGCATTAATGACTAGTGGAGTAGGGATAATTAATTATTGGGTGGCATCGATATTTAGTGGCAAAGGATGGTTAATTGAATTTGGACAAAATCAATAAAAATATTGAGAAAATTGAAACATTCAAGTTTTCGAAAACGAACCAAATATAGGTAAATCCGTAAAGAATGTAGTTCATTAATGACGAAGGAAGGTCACTAGGTCCTTATAAGACGTGAATATGTCTAGTTTGAAACCTCCCGCATCTATTTAGATCATTAGCTACAGAGTGAACATTTGTGTGTGAAAGGTTGAAGCTCAGATGCCATGGTACCCAAGAGACAATGCAGATCAAAGAACCCTTCAATAAATGTGCAAGGAGAATTTGCACAAAACCCAGGCGTGTCCTCATCAAATCCTGTAAAGGTTCCTCGTGACTATATTCCTTCCCAAAAACCTGATGCACCGCATGTTAACTTGCCCATTTTAGAAGACACATACATACATGCACATAAGGCTTCTGCAGGTGTAATATTTGAAGAAAATATACTTGGACAGCTGCACAAGTTCGCGTTTGTTGATCATGATGTTACCAACCATGAAAAATTTCCTGAACTAGTTATGGAAAACTAGATGGATAGGAAGGTCATCCCAGATCCTGAGGTACCAACTGTAATGGAGCTCTTGAGACATGGGAAAATGGAGTGTCAAAATCAGGAATACTAAACCTATTGGAAATCCCTCACTTTGGAAGGTCCCCACAGATGAAAATGTCTGCAAAAATGTTGTTATCACAAGTGCATGGTGGGTACCTGTGGCTAAACCAAACTATCTTCACTGATTCCAAGATGATCGAGACGATCACAAGGATTCCTGCCATAGGGTAAGATGTAAGTCTTCTTATGGATAGAAGACAAGAAAAATCCCTTGGAAAGAAGATGGTTGAAAAATATGGAACTCAATGGGCCAACAAAGGATTCTCATTTGCGTAGATAAAAGATGATGCTATAAGATTTACTGTCCAGTTACTGGAATGCAATCTATTCCAGAAGAGCACCAGGACCAGGTCTCAAGGGCAATTTGTTACACCTAAAATATTACCATGATGAGACTCGGTGTAAACATCCCTAAAGTTTCCTTGACTAAGTCATTAACCTAGAAGAGATGCAAACCCTTTTATACTAGGTTTTGAGAGGTCGTCGCAGGTTGTACTCATGCAACCTGCGACGTCACAGGTTGTCCTCTTACAAACTGCGACGATGTCAGTTAATGGACTAAAATAGCTTCTTCGAGCCCATTCTCGAAGCTAGATGATGTGTATCCCTATCCATATCCTTTGGGGAAGCTGGCATTCAGTTCCTAACCTCTTGTAAGGATCCCCTATCTCTCTCCTACCATATCTCAACCTACCCTATCCACTTAGTCCTATATAAGTGAAGCTCACTCCCATTCCAAAGGGAGGAAGTCTATAGTATCTAATTGCTAGTGAAATTAGTTTAGGAGAGATCTCTACTCATCCTTGACAGATCCATCATCCCTTTGGAGGCTTTGGCATTGGCTTGATCGGAGAAGGATTGCTACGTTAAGTCATTGGTTGTAATCTCTTCATCCTATGTATTTCCCTTTTAATATAGTAATATAAGTGCTTTCCACCAAATCTCATTGTGTTAATGATATCTTGTGTAGTTTGCTTATTTAACTGCTTAATTAGATATATTATTGTGTAGGTGCATTTTACTACTTGCTTTGTTGTGTTGTCTTGACAGGTTTTGCAGCTTGAATCTGAAGACCATCAAGCTTGGAGCAGCATTCAAGGAAAAAGGATGAGCGATTCATAAGGTAATAACATCTAGTTCCTTTATCTCTACTTAGATCTAGGAGAGTCATTTATGTTCTGTCTTTATTTGTTCTAGACTCACGTTGAGCTACGGAGATCAGGCCTCGAGTCCGCTCTTAGTAGATTGTTCGTCAAACAAATCTGGCGACCATACTAGGGAATACAATCTTTGTTTGTAGTTTTCAATTTGAATTCCATTTTCAGTTGATTTCTTTTGCAAGCCATTTTTTGCCTCCTAAGTCTTTTTCACCAGCAGATCTTCACTTTGAAGAGTCTATAGTCCTCCTATGAGTCTGTACTCACATTTTTAAGCCATTTTCTTGCTCATTTCTTGGAGATTTGTTGATCCTAGAGTTTGGATCTCGCCCGTCGCACCTGGGAAGTGCAACCAGAGCGTTGATTTGACCTATGTTCTCTGTCTTTTGGCATGTCATCGCAACCTATCCACTAGTGTCCTGCGACATCATCGCACATCCCGCACTGGTGACCTGCGACGGTCGCTCTATGTATGAACACAGACTGCGCCGATCTGTTAAAATTGGTATAAGGGAATCCCCCCTCCATTTTTTGATTTGAGTTTTGATTTGGTGTGCAGACCCCCTCTGCACTGTACCTTCTAGGCAGAGACCTTTTTGTCCAGCAGTGTTTGATTCATGTTTGGCCCTTTGAGTCAAAACTAGTGTTTTGCTTGCATTTTTAAGCGAAATGGGTTCTATTTTTGAAAAAAAATTCCCCCTCATGGCCGGGGGGGCCATGATGTGCTTCTAAGCACATGCAAAATCCAAAGGGTCGTGAGGCCTAAAAAAAAGCAGTGGTTAAATATATGCTAAATCCAAAGATTGTTGGCCATGATAAAATGTAATGATTAATACCTCACAGAGCCTATGGGTTGGGATGTGAGATGGAGTAAGGAACAACTAATTCTAAGTGTCCCCTAGAACCTCAAGTTACGGTTAGTTGTGCACCTAGTTATGATGGTTCTAGAAAAGATACTCACGGAGCTGGTTTCAGCTTGGATGTGAGCTATAGACATTTTCTAAAGGTTGAATAAGCACCTCCCAAAACAACCTATTCCATTTGTGAGACACTACCATTCTTTGTGTGTATATTATCTTACATATGCTTAAGTGAGTATTCATTTTCCCTTATCCAAAGTATCACAATGTTGATTTTGTAAAGTCATTCCCTCATCCTAGCCTTCATTTTTCACCTTCACCCATTCCTAGCAAAATGGTCACGCCCATGAAATGAGTATATTATTGAGGTTCTGTTTTGAGTAATTGATTATTTTAATTTTGGACTTATATTTGATGTGTTAATTGCTTAACTGCCAGTGAAATGTTGCTTTATACTTCAGTATTGTTATTAGAATGATTAAAAGAGCATATATTATTCATTTGCACCTGCAACATCAAGTAGTTTAAGCTTGGGTCATTATTTTGACCAGTCTTGACCCGGTCAACCCAGTTTGACCAAGTCAACCATAAAATTTGAGATGAGTTGGACCAATGATGTTCGAGGTTGATTTTTGATGGTCCTATGAGGCCCACTTGATGGTCACTTAACCAATGCGTTGAACAATTTGATATGGGCAGTAAAAATTTGGTGCAAACTCTACAAATGAACGCTCTAAGCAATGTTGGTTTGCTTGTTGCTTCATGTGATTTCAAGCCATTGGAAAATTTTCTTTAAGTGTGCAAAGAGTGACATCACGATTATGAAGCAGAATATTGATTGCGTGTACTTTATAAGTACTTGGTATATAGGAAACCACAAAGGGTGGTTGTTGGCCATAACTTGCTTCATATAGTGTCATTTTTTTAGCCCCATTAAAATGGTATTATACCACCATTCCGTTAAAGGTAATCACTGTACCCAATGGTACTACTTTTCAGATGCAAAACATCGCAAATAGGTTTGAAGGCACTTGTTGACTGCTTTTGTCTAGCTATCTATTTGGGGATGATAAGATGTGCTCATTTGCAACTGGGTGCCTTGTATTTCTTGCCAAATTTTGTTGGTAATTGTGGCATCATGATTTGACATAATGGAGGTAGGCATGCCATGAAGTTTGAATATTTGGTCTAGAAAAATTTGGGAAATTGTTACTAGTGTAAATGAGTACTAGATAGCACAAAGATGAGCATATTTGGAAAGTCAATGAACTACCACCATGATGACTGATTTGTGATCTTCTTTCGGAAGACCATCAATAAAATCCATGGAAATGTCGGTTCAAATAGTGGTTGGTATTGGCAACGGTTGCAATGCCCTAAAAGTATTCACTCTCTCACCCTTATTCCTTTGGAAATTGTCACATTCCATTACAAAAGTACGGATATCCTTTTTCATGCCATCCCAGAAGGAACAATTAGCGCGTGCATAAGTGTTTTGAAAGCCTAAGTGACCAATGAGAAGAGATGAATGGAATTGTGTTAATATTGTCTATTTTAAAACAGAGTTAGGTACTAGAAAAATGTTACCTAATGTATCTTGTTTCCAAGTGAAACCCTATTGTGGGGGTGGTTGGGATCCTCATGAAGTCACTTGATGGGTTGAGATGCAATAGAATTAGTTAGCCATTCTTGTATTTCTTCCACTAACCATTCGAGTACTAGAGAGGACAAGAAAAAGAGGGATCCCTCTTCCTCATGTTTCCTTGACAATGCATCTGCCACAACATTGTCTGTTCCCTTTTTGTAGATGATCTTGTAATCATATTCAAACATCTTGGTGACCCATTTATGTTGGTCTCGGGACAAAAACCTTTCTTCCAAAAAATACCCCAGGCTATGGTGATTCGTCTTGATCTGGAAGTGACAACCTATGAGATATGAATGCCATGTATCAATTGTAACTAGGATGACCATCATTTACTTCTCATAGGTATATTTGCCCAAATTCCTATCACACAAATGCTAAGGGTCTTCCGTCTCACATTAATACTACACCTAAACATTTTCCAAAAGCATCACATTCTAATACAAAATTTTAGTAAAATCAAGCATGACTAAGACTGGCATGGTGCACATCGATTGCTTTAAAACTAAGAATGCTTGTTCTACCACTTATTTCCATGCAAATGAATTTTTCTTGAACATGATTGTAAATGGGATGGAAATTTTACCATAGTTCTTCACAAACTTCCTATAATAGCCCATAAGGCCTAAAAACACATGTAAGCTCTTCAAGGTTTTAGGGTAGGGACATTCTTGCATTGTCACAATTTTCTTCAGGTCCAATCTCACCCCATCTTGTCTCACAATGTGACTCAAGTATTTGACCTCTAAAATTCCAAAATCAAATTTGGAGTGTTTAATGAACAACCAATGGTCTTGAAGGAGTTGCAAGGCTTTATCAACATGTTGTACATGGGCATCCCAAGTTTTATTGTAAATCAATATGTTATCAAAGAGAATCAATACACAATCACAAAGTTATGGTGTCAAAATTTTATTCATGAGGCGCTAAAAATTAGAAGGGGTGTTACAAAGTCCGAAGGGCATTACCAAAAACTCACAATGGCCTTCATGTTTGTGGAAATCTATCTTTAGAATATTGACCTCTTTCATCCTAATTTGGTGGTATACTAGATGAAGGTCGAGTTTGGTGAAAAATTTGGCCCCATGGAGTTCATCCAGAAAATCATATATGAATGAGATAGGGAATTTATCTTTGATGGTCAACTTATTGAAGGCACATAAATCAAGATACATATGACAAGTGCCTTTGTTTTAAACCATGATCATTGGGGATGAATATAGGCTAGCGTTGGGATGAATGGCTCATGCCTCCAGTAGCTCCTGAATGATCTTTTCAATTTCATTCTTTTTTGCAAATGTGTTCTTATAAGGTCATACATTTGGTGGTCGACTTCCTGAAATGAAGCGAATACCATGATCATGCTCGCCTTGAGATGGGGGTAAACCCTTTGGTGGCTCAAATACCTTCTAATGTTTGTCCAAAACCTTTTGCAAGTCAGGATGGTTTTCTGGTGCACTGTTGTCCAAAGTCCGTAAGACATGGAAGTGAGCTATAACTCCCAAGTGACATTTCTTCAATATTTTTTCCATCCGATGAGGGCTTCTAATTTAAGGGGAGCCTGCTTGGAACCCTTTGAGGGTGTGAGTATGAGAGTCTTACATAAAGATCAAGTATAATTCATTGAAGTCAATGGTGATCATTGTCGTCAATGTGCTTAACCTCTTGGACGCTGGAACTATATCACAACCACCCAAATCTATGCCCAACATATGAGTTTTGATATGATAGCCACCAATTGGAATGTCACATTTTCACAATGCCCCCCACATTTCATCATCCCTCCATTGGCTATCATAATTTGAAAGTTGGGCACCGAGTGGACATAACAGTGGAGTTCATAAGCCACTCATTGGTGAATAAATTTATGGGCTTAATGTAACCTGAAATACACCGACGCTGAAATACTAGATAAATCAAGAAGAGAGATGAGTGGTTCTTCTTGATTGGCACCGAGCTTCAATTATTCTTGCATGGGAGGAGTTTGGTTAGTAGCCTCAAACTTAGGGGTATCTTCCATAATGATGTCTTTTGAATGGGTAGGAGTGGTCATATCAATTTGAAATAACTTGTGTTCTTTATATTTATGACTCAAAGCATAATTTTCATCACAATTATAGTAGAGTCCTCATATTTGTCAGCCTTCCATTTTTGCTAGAGACAAGTACTATACTTTCAAGAGAGGAAAAAAATCGTGCTTGAGGAATTGAACAATGTAGGGCTTAAGGGGGGAATGAAAGAGGGTTTTTTGGTTTGTACATTGATCATTGTCTCTGCTTCTCGAGCCCTCTAAGATGCCTCCAACTAGGTAGCGGGGTGTTTCATATTGAGTTGTGCTTGAATCACCTCCTTGAGGGAACTAATGAAACATTCTTTATAGAAAGAATCTATTAAGCTCTATGCACAGATGGCCAATTGCTCAAACTTGAGATAAAGTCTACGACTAAGTCTATTTGGTGTAAATTGGTAAGCCTCCCCAAATAGTTAGTATCTTGCTTGTAATGATCATGGGGAGATTTAATAGATAAAATCCATGGGATGTAGCACCATAGGATTTTCTATGCCACTCCAGCCATTGCCACCATTCTGGATCCAGGTACAAGACCCCACCCTAAGTTTTATCATATTATCAGTAATGCATGAAGAGTGAAGTAGTGTTCCATATGGGTGACCTATCTCGATAGGTTAAAACCATCAAACTTGTTCAAGTGTATGTAATACCCCCAATGTGCTCCCATGGATTTGTATGTAAGAAAGGGACATTGAAGGATAGAGGGCCAGGTCCATGTATTTGTAATGCTCTTAAATAAATAAAAATAGGCAACATCTGACTGCTGGGGAGGAGGCCAAAGTATATGGGGGGCCAGGATTCCACAAGAGAGGGAAGGTTATGGGTTTAGGGGGATTATGGGTCAAGTCATTCCATGAGGCCTAATCCATAGTTACACCTTATGTATTATGTGTACAAGATCCTATGATCTTGAGTTTTATGTCTAAGCCTTGTGTATGTGCTAATTAAGCTTCTTGAGCTTAATTAGACCTAAGCACCTATTAGCTTAAGCCATGTCTATGCCATATGATTCATGCTTACGAGATCATATGATATTAGGGTCTGCTCATGTGCAATTGTTACTCTAAGTTACAATGTGGAATAGGTGCCTTTTTCTGTGATGCTGCTACACTAGTTATGTCGCAATACTACTACTTGGGTTGTGTTGCTACTACACCAGTTATGTCGCAATACTACTACCTGGGTTGTGTTGCTACCCCTATCTTGCTGCGAAAGGTTATTTTGTTAAGCTTCTCAAGCTTAATCAACCTAGGTTTACAACTTATGTTATATAAGGTTGTGGGCCTTATGTTTATTTCTAAGTTATTAAGCGTATGAATAAGAATTTATGTGTAATTAATAAACTTAAGTAGTAAGCTTCTTGTTTTAGCCGATTGCGTGAATTAGTTAGGAGTTGATTATGTTGATAATAAGCTCATAATTAATTATGTTTTAAGCTAAGGTAAGTATAACCTTAGTATAATTATTTAGAGTTCCTTACAATTAAGCTCTTATGCTTAATTAAGCCGTATTTAGCTAAGAGAAAGCTTGATTATTAAATTAAGCCTTATACTTTAATTAAAGTGAATTAAGATTAGTCAAATGGAAAATGGTTGCATGTGCTTTATGTGAATCTTACTAACTCTTAAATTTGCAACTATAAAATGTTTGGCTATTTATTTGTAAAAATATTCAATTTTCTAAGGACTTTATATAGTTTTGGGACACTTTTGGCTATTTTTAGATTAAAAAAAATTATCCCGAGGAAATTGTGCAAATCATATTTGTAAAAATAAATAAATTGGTGAATCTATTTTTGGGAAAAAGTCGAAAAATAACATGGAGTGCAAATCATATTTGAGAAAAAAGGTAAATTGGTGAATCTCTTTTTGGGAAAAAAGTCGAAAAATAACATGGGCTAAATTTTGCCCCTAAAATTTTCCTTAGTGAAGAGTGGTCATCCACCATATGATGGACGAGTATGGGCTTGTTGTTGCTGCAGCTACTCTGCGATTAACGGGGATTACTTGTAATTGAAGAGCACCCAAGTGAATAGAGCTTGGATAGAGGGTTATACGATGTGGTGCAATTGTTTAATGCATAGTTGCATTGTTACAACTGTAGATATTCTTTAGTCTAAGCCATTGAAACTTTTGGGCAATCTGTTGATGAACACTGGAGGGGAATTGGATAGACTCAGGGACTATACAGCAGTGAAAGGGGTCCATTCCCTTGTGCATAGTGGATTGAGAAAGAAGAGGCCAGCTAGTAAGGGAATTTGTTGTTATTTTCTCCCTGGTTTTGGGATTATGAGTGAGAAGAATTATAATGGAGGAGATGCAGCTGGATCTCCTGGTGGAATCATGGCCTCAGCACAGAGGTGGCTTCCTTTGTTAGAGAGAATTGGCACACAGGATAGTTTATGGCTGGGTGGAAAGCCCTTCTCCAACAGTCAGTTTGCCATTCAAAAGGTATATAAGTTTCTAGTTTCCTTAGTTTTTCTCTATGAGTAAATTCCTGTTCAGATTATTGGTATTCTTGGTATTCTGCTATATATTGCTATTATCCATACTTCAACTGCGTATATAATCCTTGAATTATTGTGCAGTTCATTCTGATAATGGTTGGCAATGACGGATGGACTAATTAATAAATCTAAGTTTGAATGTGGCATGAGAGCCGTGTGAAATTAATTAAAATTGGTTGACATACCTCTAAAGAGAAATCCTAGTAATTTCTTCATGAATCCTTAGTGAAAATCGTGATAACCCAGGACCCCTATGTCACAATGGTAACCGTGGGCATTGGGGTTGTGACAAAATGGTATTAGAGCGAGGTTGCAGCTCTTGTGCCTAATTGTGTGTTTTCATTTCCAGTTGATATAGGGAAAAAATGGTTAACGAAAGCCCTCGTGCTCAAATTCATTGGACGGGCTTTGCTGGGCACTTATTTTAATTACTAGTCACTTAAATGAGGATCTGCTTGCTTAAAACGTTTTCCATGCATCTTAATAGTGGTTTGCTGGTCATTTTCCCTTGCCAATGGTTTAAATGAAACTCTTCTTGATTATTACATTTGCGGGGTGCCTCAATGGTTGTTGCTAGGCGTTTTTAATACCAACAGTTATAGAGAAATGCAGCCTGGGCGTTCTTATTTCCATTTGGTATTGGAAAAACACGGTCTTTGATAGTTTACTTGCTAAATACCATTGTTGGGCATTTTTCTCCATTGCAGTGAGTTTTTTTTTTTCTATCATTTATCTTTCCGAAAATTCGTTTTTATTGTTGGCTGTCCCTTGGGTTGAATAGGGGATTTTAAAATGGGAATATAGAGCGTTGTTTGAGTGTTTCCCTTGCTGGGAAAGCTGCTGGAAACACAAGATTTACTTCCCAGCTGATATACACTTGCCCATAGGGCGTTTTTGCATGTCCAACATTCGTGGGTAAGCCTAGATTTCGTTTTCTAATTCCCAACTTCCATAAATCCGCCCCATAACTATTTTTCTTCACCCAGCCGTTATTAACATAAAGAAAAGAGATATGATTGGACTGCCAATAATTAAAACATGCCTTTTTACTTTGAGCTGTAGCATAAAATTCCTGCTATAATTTTCATTGCTTGTAATCACATAGAGCAAGCTAGGAATTGAAACTGTAATTTCCAGCCATCACTTTTATATTTGATTTTATGCCTTAACAAAGAAACATGAAAATGTATTCAAAGTGTTTGATTTTATGCCTCAATCAAACAAGCTTGAGAATTTAAGTGTATTGTGGGTGAGTAAATTTTTATTTAGTAAATTGACTTTGAGATGGTAAGCAGCATTATTATTTTTTATATAATTGAAGTAGTAATTGACAACCATGTAGGACTCGTTTGTATAAATAAATTCTTGAAATTGATATTTGGAATAGTAAGCTACATCTATGTAAGCATTATTTTCATAAGTGTACTCTCATGTGGATTTTGATTTTTATAGTGGTAATCTACAACCAGGTAGGCATTGGTTACATGTTTAATTTATACAATCAAATTTATTTAATTATTTTCCAAGAGTGAAATCGCTGTCGATTGTGGACATTATTTTTGCAATTGTTTATGGAAGTAAATCAATTTCCCAAAGGTGAAATTGCTATTTAAATAATATATTTTCTTCAATATTTAGGCACATGACTTTTTCTTGCAAGTGTTAGTAGAAATAATATTTAGGCACATGACTTTTTCTTGCAAAGTGTTAGTAGAAATGTGTCAATTGTTGAAATAAGAAATGTATGCTTGCAAATAGGTATTATAGCATGGTTGTAGAATGCCATTCTAGACAAACTCATATAACATGCTTGGAATTAATGTGCCTATAAAGGTTGTAGCTTGCACTGTGAACACATTGAGTATAATAGCCATGGGATAAATTTTAAGGGTGAATCATGCAGATTGTATTGCCAGAAACTAAAGTATTATCATGAATCAATGTTTGAAGATTTTTTTTTAAATGTGGTCAATTAACTACAAACTAAGTTTAAGTAGGAAATGTTAAAAATTCAAATGCAAATTCATGAGATGTCCTCTTGTGGGAGTGTAGTTTTTCTGACATTAGTGGGCATGCTCAGGATTGTAGTCATACATCCGTTTGCATACCTTAACAGTTGAAGAAAAGAATTACATGTAGCTGATATTTGATTGTTGCTTTATGTACTTATGCATATATTGAATAAGATGGACTGCTGACTTATATAGTGAGTTGCAGATTTTTGCTTACCCCCATCTATGCCCAGATTTTATAACTATTGGAAATAGTTAATGATGGTTGAAATCTTATCAGGGGGTTGTGACAATGTCTCTGTTTTCATGCAGCATAACATATTCTTACATCTGCTGATTAGACTTCTAAAAAATTACTTGTACTATTGGCCAAAACAGTCCCAAAAATGATATTTTCTATGGGTGTGCAAGCTGAAACTTACATGCGGGGAATTACCTTCCCAACGTTGCCAAATCGATTATGCAATTGGTTTATCCTGTCTGTTTTATTTTTCAAATTTGCTTTGCTGGAAATAAAACTCAAAATGAACATATACCGAGGATGAAAGTGCTGCCTTAAACAAATATGTAAATGTGACTGGTTTCACTGTCCTTAATTTCCATTTCATTGCAAATGATAGCCAAGCATTTGTGAAATCATCACAACCATTAGGAAAGTATATATATTTCTATTCATAAAATTGTCCTTGTTACAAGAGACATGATGCATGTAAAATTAAAGACATAAGCATGTTGTTGAATGCATGTGTGAAAAAGAAAGCATATAGATAATATGCTCAGCCACAGAGTTGATAATGTTGCACGATTAGCTTAGAGTTATGTTTTAAGCAATGAATTATATGTAGAAATCATACATGTGAAAATGCTGGGCATGCAGGTGATAATGATGCTACATAATAGTTCTTAATGCTATGCTGGTTGCAACTGCAGCAGCAAGTTGGGCATGATAACTAATGTAGTTGCTAATCTATTGTGAGCTAGAGAAGATAGAACGAGCTGAAGGTAGTACTACATAAGATAGTCATCCTTATGAAGATGGGATGAGGACAAGTACGATTTGATTAAGAGGTTGGTAAGCCTGTATAAAACATAATCATCAGATACATCAAAGCCAATGGTGGCAGCCTTGCAGGTATGCACTTCTTTATGTTTATACTGCACAGGTGTTGAAGCAAATGGGGTAAGATTCCTTCAGTTATATTTGATATCATAGGGTGAGAGTTTTAGTTGTTTGAATATGTTGTGTGAATGATTGATACCCGGAGGGGGATGTGTTAAATGTTAGATTTTCACAATTTCAATTCAATATGATCTAGGATCTTATATGAGAGAATAAGATGCACAGCAAATGAAACACAAGAGACAAGAGACACAAAGAGTTTCATTGGGGAAACCATAAAGGAGAAAACCTCGCAACTTCCTCAGAGATAGAATGAGCAACAATACAAAACCCCAAAAGATAGAAATGGTCTCCAACAGCTTCTCTCTTCTTCACTTGTGCGAACTCCTCCTCTCTCTCACTAATGCACAAATGAGTGAGTGAGTGAATGTGTAAATAGAGAGGAGCATCCTCTCTATTTATACTTTACTTCCACTTGACTTTTACCCTAACCGGGCCGATTTCTCCTAGGAGAGTCTAATAACCCCCTACAACTTAACTCAGGGCCGACTTCTCTAGGAGAGTCTAATAACCCTTTAAGTACAATGATACCATTCCCGACCGGAGGAATAAACCTCTCCGTCAGAAGTACAATAGTAACATGTGAATACAATTTAAGATATACAAGTGAATACATTCCGAAGTTACAAATACATTAACATTAAAGTCAATAGGACCTTGAATACACACACACACACACACCACATATATATATATATATGATTCTTTTAAATGCATTTATAAAAAGTAAACATTGTGTTGTGTCATGCCAAGTTGGTCATAAGTAAACCCAAGACTAGTCAAGACTATGGTCCTATTGTTAAAACCATGAAAGCTAGTCATATGTGAGCCTAATGTGTGGTTGAATATAGCGCCACCCAAATATCTAGTGGCCTCGCAACCTATGCTGACATCTAGTACCATAACCTTCTTGCCAACATTAACGAGTACTACAGAGGGGGAAGGGTTCCCAAGGGACTGTTTAACGAAGAAGGGAATGGCCTTTGGTACGCCTGAGGGACTGTTTAGCAGAGAAAGGGTATATACCCCGACGTTGTGTTGGGCAGAAGAACAGGGTGTCTAGGTGGTCAACTAAGTTAGGGAGATGGTTGGATAAACTATCAAAGACCGTGTTTTTCCAATTCCAATCAACTGGTGGCTTGGAGTTGAGATCCAAGGGACAACTTTGAGTTACAATTCAATGTGGATGGGGAGGTGGCCTCCACCTTGGCAAGGGGCCCCCCATCCTAAGTTACCAGGATACGGATCCGCTAGTTTTTTGAAAAGCCAGGATCCGGATACGGCCAGGATACGTCAAGTACAAAAAATATATAATATTTTTTTAATTTTTAAAAAACATATTAAAAGTCTATAATCAAAACCATTCATGAATCACATCACTAGAACTAAAATCATATATAAATATGAACACTGAAACAGTGAAAACTGAAATGATACATCTTGCCTCATAGAAAATTGAAAATGTTGATAGTTACAAAAATGAGTGATCAATGATCACTCTACTAATATGATAGTGTAAAGTATATCTAGATTCTAATTACATATCATGAAATGGGTCCATATCTAGTTTCATTGGGGAAACCATAAAGGAGAAAACCTCGCAACTTCCTCAGAGATAGAATGAGCAACAATACAAAACCCCAAAAGATAGAAATGGTCTCCAACAGCTTCTCTCTTCTTCACTTGTGCGAACTCCTCCTCTCTCTCACTAATGCACAAATGAGTGAGTGAGTGAATGTGTAAATAGAGAGGAGCATCCTCTCTATTTATACTTTACTTCCACTTGACTTTTACCCTAACCGGGCCGATTTCTCCTAGGAGAGTCTAATAACCCCCTACAACTTAACTCAGGGCCGACTTCTCTAGGAGAGTCTAATAACCCTTTAAGTACAATGATACCATTCCCGACCGGAGGAATAAACCTCTCCGTCAGAAGTACAATAGTAACATGTGAATACAATTTAAGATATACAAGTGAATACATTCCGAAGTTACAAATACATTAACATTAAAGTCAATAGGACCTTGAATACACACACACACACACACCACATATATATATATATATATGATTCTTTTAAATGCATTTATAAAAAGTAAACATTGTGTTGTGTCATGCCAAGTTGGTCATAAGTAAACCCAAGACTAGTCAAGACTATGGTCCTATTGTTAAAACCATGAAAGCTAGTCATATGTGAGCCTAATGTGTGGTTGAATATAGCGCCACCCAAATATCTAGTGGCCTCGCAACCTATGCTGACATCTAGTACCATAACCTTCTTGCCAACATTAACGAGTACTACAGAGGGGGAAGGGTTCCCAAGGGATTGTTTAACGAAGAAGGGAATGGCCTTTGGTACGCCTGAGGGACTGTTTAGCAGAGAAAGGGTATATACCCCGACGTTGTGTTGGGCAGAAGAACAGGGTGTCTAGGTGGTCAACTAAGTTAGGGAGATGGTTGGATAAGGTGTTAAGGCATTGGCTCAGTGAGCTCACCATGGCGTGAAATGAATGGCATGCCCATATGATATGTTATAGGATGAAAGAGTGAAAATTGAATTTTTTTAATAAAATTTGATGGAAAGTGGGTGCAAATGTATGCATACAAGCACCTATGAATTGTTGCATTGAGTAAATGCATAATGGATGAAATGATTATCTTGCTAACATTATTTCATGAGTTGTTCTGAACATGTAGTGAAATGTGGTATGCATGAGTATTTTCTTTTCGCTGCAAATTTAAGTTATGTAAAGTAAAATCTAGATGCTTATGTACTGATGAGTTTTCATGAGTGTTTGTAATGTGTGGTGAAATAGGGCATATAGATGAAGTTCTGCCATGCTGACTACATAAGATATCTATCAGGAAAGCATAGTTTATGAAAGTAAAAACAATATTATGTTGTTAAGCTGAAAGTTGGTAAAGCTTGGGGATAAAGCCATTGCGGGTGTTGTCCGTCGAGATGCACACCAGCAGCAGAAATCTATCGAAAGCTGTTCCCTCACTAGAAGTGGGGAAGGTGTAGCCTTGGGGGCAAGCAAGGAGCCAGGAACTGTCACCTGAATCCCAGCTCCTCCGTTTAGGCAAACTCCTAACGAAGCCAAGGGGGGTTGTCCCTAACAAAGAGTTTTCTATGGCTCTGTGTTTTTAAGTGTTTTAAGTGATGAAATGATGCGGATGGGTGTCATTTAGGAGTTTTTGTGATGAGAACACTGTAAAATACGCAATCCACGTTGCAATTACAAAACACAAAGATCAAGATGAACAATATATGACGACTTGGAAATTAAATAAGCATCCACAAGATAATTTAAACAAATACCAAAGGACTAATGGTCCAGATCAAGGTGATACATATAAGTTTTGTCGACCAGTGCCAAATGGAGTCAATAAGTGCTTGGGATGCTGTAAAATAAGTTTCAATGTAATGTTCGTGAGATCGTTTTGAATTGTTCTTGGTAAATTTTGAAGTGTTTTAGGTGTTCTTGATTATTATTATGGCTAAGGATACTTCCAACCAATACGCAAGGTACTGGAAGTCTGTCCGGAAAAGATAGTATCAAGTGCCTCTGTTCAAGGTCCTGTCGAGCCACCCAGTGCTCTAGGCTAGGTGTCCAAGGAACTTAACCAGAAGCTAGAGGCTGAACATGGAACCCTGACGCCCCCAACTACGAGATTACCCACCGAACTTATCTTTATCCATCAACTCCAGATTGGTTGGTTATGGGGTGAAAGTTTTATTTATGGTTATCACTTATGAGATTAAACAACCAACACCGTTTTTGAGTGATCCAACTTTTTAGGGTCGGGCAGAGCATACACGGCGTGGAGAAACGAAATAAGTTTTAGAAAGGGAGTGTGAGTTGGAAGTGTTTTAATTAGAGCACAAGAAAAATGCTCTCCGATAGAGAGTGTTCTTGATCTTGCCTTAAGGCCTAATTCAAGAGTTTTATCTACACTATATGCAATGCAATGCAACAGTAAAAATGCTCTTCGACAGAGAGTGCTCTTGACTCGTCTTGCGATAGTTTCAAGAGACTTATTTACACTAAATGAGATGCAAACTTTAAGTAAGGAACACAATGATAGCTTAAATAAATAATGAAACAATGATCTAACAATTAATATACTAAGTAGTAGGAATGAACTAATCTAGCAATTAGTGTGCTAGCATAAAATGAAGCTAAATAGCATTTAGTACTTCTAATGATGCAAAAATTAAACTAAGTAAAGCAAACCAAAACTACACTAGAAAAACAAGCCACTTCAAAGGACACTACAAGACTTCCCCAAGTGGGGGAAGTTGGGTGTGGGGGATTAAAAACCCCACTTAGGAAACTTTATTACTTAAGTACAATATTTAGGAATTTCAACCATGTCAAGAGATTTATAAAAATGAAATGAAACAAGCCTTAATGGCTTTTTACAAAATGAGAGTGATTGACACTTTGGTTCAAAATCTCAAACAAGTTTGAGTCTTCTTGGTTTTGGTGCTTGATTTTGGGTTGTGGTTCTTCTTGTTTTTTGCAATTTTCCTCTTCAAGCTTTGGCAACCTCTTCTTGTTTTCCACTTTGCTTTTGGATTTACTCTTCTTCAATACCTACAACAAAAGTAGTTCACTCATGCACCCTTTAGATGTTAGCTCAAAATCAAAAAAGAATAAATCTTGAGACTACTTTGAACTTAAACTTTGAAAAGTGAAATCTAAGGTGTAATGAGACGAGACTAACTTGAAACTACAAAAGTTTAAAATCAGACCAACAAACAAGTCTATACAAAAAAAATTAGAAACAAGATCTAATCTATAAAGAAAAATAAACTACTCTAAGTGCAAAAAAGAAACTAGATCTAAAACCAATGAAAAAGAGATCTAAATTATAACAAAATGAAACTACCTAAAGCAAATTTAAACTTTGAACTTTTAATGTATGAAATGTAACATGAAATGGATGAGCGAATGCAAGCTTTTGGGAGGGAGCAACAAATGCAAGTTCAAAGGAGAAAGGTGAATGCTAGGAGGAGGATACAAGTGCGAATGCAAAGTAAGCAAGAAGCAAAGGGAGGTGGGTGAATGCAAGTTGCTGGTCACTGTTATAGGACAGCGAACAACAAAATGAGAATACTGTGATATAGGGCAGCGAACAACTAAAGAAAAGGAGCAGCAAATGGAGGTTTGGAGGACAGAGTTCTGGGAATGGAAATGAGCGAGTGCAAAGATGGCAATGGAGATGGAAAATGCGAATGGAAGGAGGCCACAAGGTAGGAAAAATGTGGATCAAAGCCTCTCACAAAGTAACCAATAACCAAGGTTGAAAAGTAATTTGAGAGATGGATCTTCAAACTAGTGTCTCATGCCAAATTTTTGAAGCTTGAAATTGACTTTAGGAGGCTCTGAAATGCACACAATGTTAGAAAAATTTGTCTTGTGAAGAGATGAATGAAACAACTGAGTTCAAGCTTCTCCTTCACACCTAAGAGATCTGCACAACAAAACACTTACAAGCACATTTTGATAAAATCTAGTATGCAAAGTAAAATGGGATTAGAAGAGTATCAGTATTTCCAACTACAGTTTACTACTTCTTGATCACATAAAACCCAGCATAAATGGACAAATTGAATTACAAATGCCCACCCTATGGACTTCATAAAGCCTTCTAAGCTAACAATTTGATCAAAATAATGAAATGCAAGTAGTAATAAAGAACAAGATCACCTTGATATAGATGAAGCACTTCCCATGACAAAAATCAGCACACCATATGGACCTCCAAAGTCACTTTATTTCCAATAGCAAAAGCTAGAACACAATTACAATTTGGCAGAGTAAGCTTGCCCAAAAAATCCATGAAGAAAGAGGAGGCAAGGCCCTCCTTTTATACAAAAACTAAGCAACAGGCTACCCTAATTCGAATTGGCTATCAAGAGGAGCCAATAGCATGAGTCATCCAATCGAATTCCAATCAACTGGTGGCTTGGAGTTGAGATCCAAGGGACAACTTTGAGTTACAATTCAATGTGGATGGGGAGGTGGCCTCCACCTTGGCAAGGGGCCCCCCATCCTAAGTTACCAGGATACGGATCCGCTAGTTTTTTGAAAAGCCAGGATCCGGATACGGCCAGGATACGTCAAGTACAAAAAATATATAATATTTTTTTAATTTTTAAAAAACATATTAAAAGTCTATAATCAAAACCATTCATGAATCACATCACTAGAACTAAAATCATATATAAATATGAACACTGAAACAGTGAAAACTGAAATGATACATCTTGCCTCATAGAAAATTGAAAATGTTGATAGTTACAAAAATGAGTGATCAATGATCACTCTACTAATATGATAGTGTAAAGTATATCTAGATTCTAATTACATATCATGAAATGGGTCCATATCCTCATCTGGATATTGAATCTCTACACCATGAATAGATGGTGGGGGGTTGGAAATGTTGTAATTTGTAGAAGGAGGATGAACTGGTGGTATAACCTCCTCAAGTAGGTTGAGGTGAGTCATGGCATTCAATGTCATGTTTAGATAAGAAATCTCGGGCTCCACATCCCACATCCTACTCGGACCTTTCTTATACTCTGGACAAGAATTTGATAGAAGGCGGAGGTTGGAATGAACATACACAAGATCCTCGGCCTTTGCTGCTCCCAATCTGTTTCGCTTCACTGAATAGATGAAGCCATATGTACTCCAATTCCTCTCAGCTGATGAGGAACTGGAAACTTGTTATAACAACCTAGTGGCCAAGGTTGAGAGATGAATGCTATCCCCGCCATGGAAGCCCCACCAAGTAATAGGATCAAGATTCCCTCGATCATTCATGGCTTGTGGATCTGAAAAGTTACCAGTGGATTGTACAAATCCTCCAAATTCCTCACGTACTTCCAATGCAATGCCCACATCCCTATATATCTTCCTCAAAGCTGTCTTGTATCCCTGTACCACTTCAGAATCCTTGTTTGGTGCTGTCCTACCAGGTAAAGACAATATTTTGCAATGATAATATTTGGGGTGGAGTGCATAGGCCAAAAGGTGTAATGGTGTGGTCATTTTGTTCCACCTTTTGGTAACTATGTCCTTTATTTCATTGTAAAATACTTTAAAAGGGTCACTTTCACTTGCCTTGATAATTTCCCTTATTCTCTCAAGCATACTATCTATGTTTTCATAGACTTCCCCCAAGCAAGGCATATCTGTGTCAAATGTCTTGATCATTGTCAGGATTGGTTCTGTAAACCGCAAAAGATATTGGACCTTGTCCCACCATGCATCATCAAGAATGATAGACTTGATTTTTTGCCCCCTATCAGAGGTGGAAGTCCTCCATGATTCCCAAAGAGGGTCAATGACCATTACCTGCAATGCTTGTCTGACTTCCACAAGCCTCTTTATGACTAGAGTGTGGGAGGCAAAACGAGTTTCAGCAACCTACATAAGTTTTGAAAAGTCAAATCCCAAATTAGAAATGAATCAAATGATAAATCATATTCAAATACGATTAAAATTCATAATTCATAATACAAATTGTCAAATAACACTAATTAAAAATGGAGTACCTTCAATAGTTCCAACTTTGTAAAACCCCTATATATGGCTTGAGACATCGAATGATTAGTTATGAACATTTGGATCTCCTTCGCTGCCACATAAATTTCGTTGATCCACTCAATCTCACCAATCTTGGCAAGCATAAGGTTCAACGAATGCACTGCACATGGAGTCCAAAAGATGTGATCATATCGACCCTCCACAATCAACCCTGCAACTCTACATACCTGTGCATTGTCCGTGATGACTTGGACAACATTCTGTGGCCCCACACTTTCTATTGCATCAATAAGAATATTGGAAATGAATGCTGCATCTTTCTCCACTCCACTGCAATCAATAGCCTTCAAAAACATTGCCCCTTGGGGGCATATTGCAATAACATTGATTAAAGGACGATTTCTTTGATCCCTCCATCCATCAGAAACTATAGACACACCTGTTTCTGCCCATGTATCCCGGATTGACTGCAACTGTCTATCCACAAATTGCCTTTCTGATGTCAGCAATGTGGTGCGGACCTTTTCATACCCGGGGGTCTTGTACCCTTTTGGTGCTTCATTGACCGCTTTAATCATATTTTGCTAATATGGGGAGTGCACCAAATTGAATGCTAGCCCATTTGCATAGATGCAACGAGCTACATGCTTATCGGCTACTTCTCTGCCCTGATTATTGAATGCTGTTTCAAGAGGTCCCAAAGTAGGCCTTTTGTTACTTGTGGCAACCGGTCTAGATAGCAATGGGGGCCTAGTTGTAGTGTTTTGCATAGGGAGCTTTCCTTTATTAGCATGTCTCCTATCATCAGCATCTTGCAAAGATGCATAGAACATAAGTAAAGATGCATAGAACATAAGTTTTTCAGGACTCAAACCTGGTCCAGGTTGGCCATTGGGACCATTTGGACCAGGGCATATCAATACACCCGTGTTAGTTTGCCCAGTGAGATGGGTCTTCACTCTAGTGTATGAACCATTTTGGATGCCGTTGCATTCACTACATTTCCATTTATATGAACCGCCCCCCTGATTTTTTCCAATAATTTCTACAAACTCCCATAATGGAGACCTTTGGATCTTTTTTGAGAATGAGTTCTCCTGGTACATTTGTCCCTTGACTTCGTTGCTGCGATGTCATTTTTACACTTCACAATAGTATGTAATCTGTAAAAATTAATTTAGGAATATCAGATATGTAGTTTGTTTGTACCTGTGTATTCAAATTTCAGACTGTACAGACTATATCAGATTGTGTATTAACTATATTCTAAATAATAATGAGTAATTTATAATTTATACAAAAGCAAACTGCCAAAAACTAACGAGATTGACTGTCATAATTTCTAATAAAATCAGGAAATTCAAAATGTTATTGACTATCTCGGTCAGTCTATCATGTAGGGAAAACTAATAAATTATTTTCAATTTAAAAATAATTGCCTGTTACATAATTGAAACTGCAGTTGCCATAAAATTAATAAATTACACTAAAATTTAAATTAAATAAATTATAAATTTAATATGTTGCTCTAAAATTTAAACTAAATAAATTTGTAATTTGTAATTACAATTATAAATTATTATTAAAACAATTACAATTTAAATTAAAAAAATTATTAATTGGCCACAAGTTATCAAAATTAAAAAAATTATTAATGGGCCACACCTTATTATATGTAAAAATTATTTAATTATTTGAATTTTGCATTGAACTTTGCACTAACCAGTAACCTGGTGTGCTTTGTCGGCCACTACTCACGCATTATCAAGCCCAGGCTAGCTGTCGGCGTCAAGCTCGGAGGTCTCTGTTGTCGGGGTCTCTACAGTCGAGATTCTATGCTACCGGCGTCAAGCTCGGGCAGTCAAGTTTGGGCAGTCAAAGCTACCGGCGTCAAGCTCTGTCCGAGTCTAGCTCGGGTAGTCGTTCCTTGGTCTGTCTGCTGTCGGCGTCAAACTTGTGTCGTTTTCCTGTTACCTGCGGTCGGGTGCTCAGTGCAATGTGTCGTTGATAGTGGAGTAGGGCGCGAAGTGGGGTTACAGGGTAGGCTAAGGCAGACAAAAACCTTGAACATCGCGCATAACCTAAGCGGTGGGCTTCGACGTGGCGGATCCGCCTAAAAAATGACGTTGATCGGTTTTTTTCCACGAGATCCGTTTCCGATGACGAGATCCGTATCCGCAAACAGTGCCACCGTAAGTTTCGTGGTTCCGTCGTGGATCCTGGCAGATTCGGATCCGGATCTGAACCGCGGATATTGCAGTCACCCCCGACGGATCCGGTAACACAGCCCCCATCCCAACTTTGGAAGCATCACCATCCACCCAACACCCTCCACCTATTCCAAAACGTGAGTCTCATGGGATATGCGTGAGTCAAAGGATGAGACCCGTGAGCTAATGGAGGAGCAAACTCGAGTCTTTGTAGGGATTGAGTTTGAGTCTCAAAAGGAGCCAAGTCCTAGTGGTGCCATAAACTTAGGGAAGCGCCTGTTATCACATCTATGTTAGCTGGAGCTACCATACTGCAGACTGTGTGGCCGAGGACCACACAGTACCTTTTTTTTCCAGATCAGAGATCCGATGCCTTTAGAGGAGGCACACAGTTTTGTTCAGATTGCCCGAGTAGATATATCAGAGGGGACAGATGGTTGTACAGTTGTCCAGACATGTTACTTAGCATTTACCGCAGGGTCACCCTTCCTTGCCAGGCTTTGATATGAGCCCATTGAGACAGTTGCCTAGTCTTGCTTTGATTGAGACTATCATAGAGTATTGCTGGTTTACTATTTGTGCCTGGATTCAACAGAGATCCAGTTCAGAGACAACCTCAGCAGCAGGTATACGGTGCGGCAGGTATTGCATTTGATGTTCATTGCTCATGATTGTTGCTTAGACTTGTTTATATATGATAGTACACTAACTTTGCATATGATGATTGATTTGGTGATCTAGCTATTGTTATAATATATGATTGGGCCCTTGGTGATGTCAGTCCACCCCTTCCTAGTATGCCCCTGTATATGCACACCGGGTCACACCCCTAGTCTTGGTATAAACTTGGTCACTTAGTCCCCCTAGGTAGCTGACTTTGGATCCACTTTCACCTTCTTCATCCATCCGACTCATCCATGATAGTCTCTCCTGACTTGGATTCCGAATTGTGACCTTGAGGATCCCTTCTCCCCACTGATCTCTGAGTATGCCATGATTCCCTGTCTATTGTGCCTCGGCTCTTTAGTGTGTGAGATGCACTCTCAAACTTGGGATTTGCTCCTGTCGGTTGCCCCCGATGTTGCAATGCAGTTAGGATTGTGTAGCCTCATCGGGTGCTCCCCATTGGTCATCGAAGCATGTATTGCTCACCCCCATTACTTTGCAGTATGAGTACCATGATTATATCTATTGAGATATGTATGTAGCCCAAAAGGAGGTTATTTCCTCACCTAGTCCTACGGGGCAAGGAGGTGAGAGGGAGCAAGGGACAAGCTCAAGATTGTCCCCTAGAGTCTCAAGTTATGGTTTGCCGGACACCCAGTTTGGCGGCTCTAGAAAAAAACCTCACGGAGTCTTTGGGCACGAATGTGAGTTGTGAGATACTTGTTAGATGACCAGTGGCGGTTTCCCTGCACTATACCCATTTGTGAGGCACCGCCCTTCCCCGTGTTTTTGTCATGGTATGCTTATCTCAGTGGACCCTGCTTTCCCGAGTTATCCGAGAGGTCACATGATCTTTATCCTTGTCATCCCTCATCCTTCACCGTGTATTCCACATCTCCCAAAGTCAACTAGGTGGTCAAGTCTATAGGTTGTGCATAGCAGTTGAGTCTTTTGGATGTGGTGGGCCCACCTCACCTAGGGCCTTGTATTTTTCTGAGATTTAATGAAATTTTTGATCACCATATTATTGTCATATTGTTTAGTAATGTACTAACATGTATAAGGAAGCCTTTCACTTCATGATTGCATACAGGTATTCAGCTAGCACCATTGTTGACCAGATTTGACTTGGTCAAACTAGGTTGACCAGGCCAAAAATGGGCCCGAAAAAATGTTGCGACTGGAATTTCGATTTTGGTCAATTATTATCTACAGGGGACCCATATGAGCTTCCAAGTGACAGAATGCAAAAAGATCGAAGCGTTTGTGAGATTTTTAATTATCATTGGTCATTAATGACCTGTTTTAATTAAAAATCATGGATTTTGGGAAAATTATGCCTAAGTGATGGATCGGGGTTGTTTGAGTGGTCATTCCTACTATTTTTGGGGTCCACGATCACATTGCAGCAAACGGTTCGGAAATCCGGGCACTCTAGGTGGGTCAAAATCCCAAATTACATCTTTAGCAATAAAAACCAGCAATAAAATACATGGAAAATCAGAAATTGACAAAGGCAACTATAGCAAAGGGAAACAATTAATGGCTGGCTAATTCAAGGGTGAGTTCTAAGGTAATGTTGGTATGTTTGGACTTCATATTTGTGGTTGTGGGTCCCTCCATTGGACCATCTCTTCATGTGGGACGAATTGCCCATGGGGGGTGTTTTTCTCCACTTGGGCAAGTTCGATTTCCTTGTTGTATTGATGTGGGACCTTGGTTGTTGATGTTGGGGGGATAAAACACCCTATAGGCACCCCCTAACACTTGTATTTGATGTTTGTATGGGCCCTACAAGGGACCCCTCCTCCACTAGTGCGCTATCCTTGGGCAATTCACACCCCCATGAGGAGAGATCTCCACCATTCGTTTTAGCTTGATGGGGATTGATCCTAGCCCTCCATTTTGGGGGGAAATAGGTTTTGAGAGTGGCCTTTCTCTATAAGAGAAGGCACTCACTCCATTGTTGCCCCTCTTGGCATTTTTGTAAACTTGTGACTTGTGAATAGAGAAGCATTTCTTTCGATCTTCTTGTGTACATGGTGGTTAAGTGTTTAGATGATGACTCTTAGCTTGTCGCTGATGCATTGTTGAGTGTTTGCGAGCTATTTCCATCCATTTCCTTGGCCAAACGAACTGCAGGTGAACTAACCACTTGAAGGGGGACGTAGCCATTGAGCCTGGCAGCTCCACGTTGCTCTTTCTCTTCGGGATTTCAACAAAAGGGAGTAAAACTTACTTTGTTATCTTATTTCCTTTCATCATTTGTCATTTATTTGCTAATTTCTCCTTGTTATTTGCCATAGTTTTTGACTTAACTCTCTCTCTGGCAGGTACAGGGGCGCACTTGGTCAATTGGCTGCTCCAAACGTTGAAGGAAAACGCTCAGCTGCTCAATACTTGGACTTCAGAATTTGTGTTCATCATCAAGCTCTTCTTCTCCATTGTTCTAGGTAGGCAATCTCTGCTTGTTTCTCTAGTGTCCATTTCCATTGTGAATGCTAGGCTGCAAAACATTAAAGAAAACCCTAAAAATTGATAACTAAATTTCTCACCACTAAAACCTTATTTTTATTACAAACCCGTTTATTATTTGTTCCTAAAAGCCTATATCTCAAGTTTGGTACAATTCTGACTCCATCTACCCATAGTTTAGGCACTGGTCTACTTAGCAAAAACGCCCACTTGGGGCATTTTTCTCTTCTGCTTGCTTGGGTTAGTTAGGGGTTCTGGGTACTTTTGATTCGTGTTTAAAACGTCATTTTACCTGAGGGAATCAAGTTTCATTGGCTTGAAGTGATTATAAACGTTAATTTTTTAGTTGCCCTAGATCCATTTGACTCATTTATTAACCACTATCTTGGGCAGTTTCACTTCACCTCTTGCTGATCTACATTTTTTTTCTACTAAATCAACTAGTAATCAAATTATAATTGCTAGAAGATGTGTTTCAATCATTTGATTTACTGCTGCCATGCTTGAGTAGTCATAGTGAGCCTCATTCCCCATAGGCAGATTTGTTCAATCACCCTTCTAGTCAATTTCCATTTTCTGATTTAGTTTCCAGCCTTCTAATCTTTAAAGAATTCATCATTAAACACTCGTAATCAAATCTGAGATCATTTCATTTGGTCTATCTTCCTATCCAGAGTCTCGATTTTACTAGGCTGGAAGAAATCTCACACTTAGGCATTCATCTTGTGTCTTGCTTTGCTAATCTTTTGGTTTGGGTGTCTGATTGTTGAGTCTCAACCATCACTGGTTGAGTGGGGTCTCCCCCCTGACTTGGCTACGTGCCTCGTCTAAAGTGACAGTAGCCTTGTCCGGTGTGACTTCCGTTCCTTGAACGGAGGACCTGACTATTGCCGTTTACACCTTCCTAGCTGTTCACCTCTACCATCCCTGTTGGGGCACCTACTACCAAACAGCTAGAGTTTGTGTGATAACATTTTTGGTGCCGTTGCCGGGGAGGTAGAGGCCTACCCGTGTTTTCTTGAGTTTAAGTCTTTTTGCTTGTTTGTTCTCTTTTCATCTTCGCATCTACACTTAAACTCTGATTGGCTGATTTTTGTTCTCATTTGCATAATTATTTCAACCAACACATTTTTGTCTCATTCACCACTTCCCCCACGACATTCCACCTTTGGTGAACAAGGTTCCCAAGTTCACCTGGCGACTACACCCCGCGGCTCCACTGGAGGCCGAACCCATCCTTATAACCTCCGCAGCCTTGATCGTTCTGATACATTGCATAGTACGCCTATCACATACATCAGACGCAACCTTAGTGAGCAATACCCCACTTCATTTTGGCAGGCAGTCCACTCTGCAGCCTCACCTAGCCTAGTAGTGACACAACCCTCCACCGCTCCTAACACCAACCAGATGGCTAACGCCAACCCTGGTCCACGTGCCTTTGGCCACATGGCTAGAGCCTCCCCTCTCGATTTTGATCAGGTTTAGGGTGCTCCCCATGACATGCCTGAGAAATACTTTGAAAAGATCCCAAAGTTTAGTGGGAGCACAGCTATCACCATTGAAGATCATGTCGAATCCGTGTGGCAACACATGGAAGCTTATGGGGCCACCCATGAGGATGTTTTCATGAGAGGACTCTTTATGTCACTTGAGGGTGATGCCCGCAAGTGGTTTGACCGCTTGCTTGCAGGATCTATTGATGGTTACAATAATTTCGTGACCAAATTAAATGAGCAATGGTCGGTCAAACTGGATGGCAAGTATCTACTTAGCCAACTAGCAGGAATTAAGAAGAAAGAGAACAAGTCCACTCATGGATTCAATATTAGATTTGATAAGGTGGCAGCACAGATACCTGAGACGATCCGCCCCAAAGATACTGCCATCTTGATCCACTACTTAGATGCTTTCGAGGGATGGCTTGGATACCACCTCAAAGACAAAGAGCCCACCACCTTAAAGATTGCCCAGGACAATGCACGAAAAGCCGAAGCAAACGTTGCATCGATGGGCAAAAAGAACTTCTTTGATCACCACGCTCCGTCAACCTCCCGCACCGAGTCCCGCGCCTGCAAGGGAAAAGAGCCTTAAAAAGAAGACACATAGTTAGGGACAAATGAAAACATGAAGGAGATGATCAAAACCCTAACTCTCCTCACAAGGGACTTAGCTAAGAATAGGGAACCAGATATGTGCAAGGCCCCATATGCCCCCAAACCTTACTGGAACCAAAACAGGAGGCCTAACACTGAAGACAACAAGAAGCCTCTTATTGCCCCTGAGGTCCAGGACACAAGGGCTATACATTGGTGCGACAGATGTGAGTTTGAGCATCTTGAAGCCGAATGCCATTTTTTCGAACCTGAACAGATCGAAAACATAAACTTTATCGAGGACTAACCTTTCGATCTAGACTTCGGCCAGATCCTCATCGAGGAGGAGGAAGAAGAAGAAGTAGAAGAAGAAGTTGGCCCCTCTTGTCTGCTGGTCCATCCCGTGACTGATGAGCCTCAACGTATCAAGATCTATAGGAGGCACGGGGAAGAGCCGCGGCCTACACCTTTCATGGAAAGGCGCGAGGTTCCCCATCTGGACCTCGGTGCCAACCTCCACTCTGCCAATGAGGTCTTTGGGAAAGGCATCGAGTTGGAAAAAGAACTAGCCAAAATCATGCAAAGCGTCCCCTTATCTGAGTTGGCGTAGCTCCCTTTAGTCCGGGACCAGATATCTGAGTTCCTTTACAGCATTCCCACTGAGAGGGAGCTGTTCACTGCCTCCACTGATGTCCCTAGTACCTCTACCATAACCCCTGAGGACGAGAGAGAGACAGAGGATCCCCCAGTCACGATACACACCGCTATATACGAGCGGAAGAATGGAGGGCACCAACCCTTCTATCTCACCCTTCGTATTAACGACATGCTGCTTCACAACTGCATGCTTGATTCGAGAGCCTCGACGAATGTCATGCCCTTGTGCATTATGAAGGCCTTAGGCCTGGAAGTGACGCGACCCTATGGAAATGTTTGTGGTATAGATTCTAGACAAGTACCAGCTCACGGCCTGATCAAGAACCTGAAGGCCGACCTTTTCTCGTGTCTAGACATCTCCACACTCATGGACGTAGTGGTCATCGACCTTCCCCCAGTTTATGGCATGCTCCTATCTAGGAAATGGGCAGCCGGACTAGGAGGGAACCTACAGATGGATTTATCCTATGCCTCCATTTCGGATCCGAATGGGGTCCTGGTGAGAGTTTACCGAGAAACTTTCTATGAGGGGCATATCGAGGGCATGGAGGACGCCATGCGCAGAACCTACGGGGAATGTGAACTTGGCCACGATGGGATGTTCATGGCCTTTGGAGACGACAGAGAGGACTTTGACGATCACGCTAGACCTGGGCACCAGTTTGAGCAGTGGCTTTCCAGCCCCGGATTACACTCAATTGAGGGTAGCCCTGAGGAGGAATGCCCACACCAGCCCAACCTTAGTGACCAAATGAGTAGGCTTACCACACCTTCTGAGGGGCACAAGCCCATGGAGATATACGACGGAGCCCCCACGAGCCACTCTCATCTATCGCCCCCCTCGGATCAGTTGGCTCTGCTGTACTTAGACGACCATATTACCATTGCAGTTGAGGAGATGGAGGCTACTTTGCCGGCTGAGCTTAGGGTGCTCATGCGTCGGCTACCAGCCTATAGCGAGCAGGACCATCACCCGGAGGGACTTAGGGAAGACTCTCCCCCACCTTTCGCGGAATGGGAGATCAATGGGATCCCTCCCCCAGAGGAGAGAGCCCTCAGGACGGTCCTTGAAATATTGGCCATTATGAGTGAGGACCTTGCGAGGCGAGCTAGAGGGTCTCCCCCAGGCTAGCGTGAGGAGGAGCTTCCTTCCCACGATCTGCCTGGGGAGGAGAGTGATTCATCTGATTGGAACTTTTCCCCCCTTCCCATGGTTCCCAGGAGTGACGCGGAGAGTGTCGGATCCGATCGAGTTTTCCTTGAGGAGTTCTCTCTTCCCGCAGACATCACGAGGGAGTTCGAGCCATT
This sequence comes from Larix kaempferi, assembly GCA_027924585.1. Classification (NCBI taxonomy): domain Eukaryota; kingdom Viridiplantae; phylum Streptophyta; class Pinopsida; order Pinales; family Pinaceae; genus Larix; species Larix kaempferi. The sequence continues at coordinate 25,480,184 of BSBM01000370.1, read as the reverse complement.
ACCAATGGATACCCTACCTCCCTCCCCTCGTCCCTTTTTATTCGTGAGTTTCCTTCTGCCGTCGGAGATCCCTATCCCATCGGGAGAAGGGTCTAGCACTCATGCTACCTTTTCACCTTCCACCCTTCCTTTCTCTCATCCGTCCACCCGCAGCCTGTCCGCCCAGCCTCTAGATTTTTGGACCATCGGTGAAGCTGAAATACGCATGACGCACCCCAGATCCCTTGGTACCCAAGCCGGCCCTCCCCTCGAGAGGGAAGCAACTCGGGAAGTTTTGATTGGAGAGGTGGCGATCCCTCTCGACGGTGAATCCCATCGTTTTGTGTCCCACGTTAACCGTAGGGACCACCACCCCGACCATGGCAGAAATGCCGAGTTATCGGTATTCCGGGACATAGGTGTTGACCCGACCTCGGTCAACAGGAGGAGCTTTGCTACGGGTGACTAGGTAGTCATACCCAGTCACATTTTTCATCATATGATCGGCAACCATAGTGGGCTCCTGGTTGGTCCTTTCAGAGTCAAGGTCATCGACCGAGACGTGTGCTTCTTATCCACCGAGGATGGACATTACTTCTCCGTCCCGGTGAGTCTCCACCACCTGCAGGGATACATTCCCGGGCCCACCCGAAGAGACATCCCCTGACCTCGGACCTTGTCCTTTACCTCCTTTTTGCGGCAAATAAGCTCTCGAGAGCAGCAGCCGGTTTACCTCTATCGTGACCAACCTACCTTGCATGTCGACTGGTTGCCCCCGTTTTGTTTTATTGTCTTTCCTTTTTCTCACTTTGTGACACCATTTCCCCTTGTTAGTTTGTTTTTTGTACGATAGTTTCCGTCAGTTGTTTTTCGCCTTTCTTACACCTCACGTGTCGGCCTAATAATTTAAAAAAAATGTTGTAGAGTTAATTTCCTTATTGATATATTTCATTTCAGCATTGTCATTTTGTTTATTTCTGCTAGATTATATTATATATATGATGTATGTCCTGACGAGCGGTCTGCAGAGATTGGTATAGCATCTGCATTTTACAGGGATAGGTACATATTGATGATGATGATGTAGATAGCATGCATGTGCATGTATGTTGATGATGATGAGAGGGGTGCTACGAACCAGAGATTCTGCGGTTCTCAAGCACTCTCTCCCTTAGAGCACTTGTCCTAGTTGGAGCCTGATGTTATCACATCTATGTTAGCTGGAGCTACCATACTGCAGACTGTGTGGCCGAGGACCACACAGTACCTTTTTTTTTCCATATCAGAGATTCGATGCCTTCAAAGGAGGCACACATTTTTGTTCAGATTTCCCCGAGCAGATATATCAGAGGGGACAGATGGTTGTCCAGTTGTCCAGACATGTTACTTAGCATTTACCGTAGGGTTACCCTTCCTTGCCAGGCTTTGATATGAGCCCATTGAGACAGTTGCCTAGTCTTGTTTTGATTGAGACTATCACAGAGTATTGCTGGTTTACTATTTGTGCCCGGATTCAGCAGAGATCCAGTTCAGAGACAGGCTCAGCAGCAGGTATATGGTTCGGCAGGTATTGCATTTGATGTTCATTGTTCATGATTGTTGCTTAGACTTGTTTATACATGATAGTACACTAACTTTGCATATGATGATTGATTTGGTGATCTAGCTATTGTTATAATATATGATTGGGCCCTTGGTGATGTCATTCCACCCCTTCCTAGTAGGCCCCTGTATATGCACATCGGGTCACACCCCTACTCTTGGTATAGAAATGGTCACTTAGTACACCTAGGCAACTGACTTTGGATCCACTTTCACCTTCTTCATCCATTCGACTCATCCATGATAGTCTCTCCCGACTTGGATTCTGATTTGTGACCTTGAGGATCCCTTCTCCTCACTGATCTCTGAGTATGCCATGATTCCATGTCTATTGTGCCTCGACTCTTTAGTGTGTGAGATGCACTCTCAAACCTAGGATTTGCTCCTGCCGGTTGCCCCCAATGTTGCAATGCAGTTAGGATTGTGTAGCCTCACTGGGTGCTCCCCATTGGTCATCGAAGCATGTATTGCTCACCCCCATTACTTTGCAGTATGAGCACCATGATTATATCTATTGAGATATGTATGTATCCCAAAAGGGCCTTGATGTAAATTGAAGAAATGAAGAAATGTAAAGCAAGCCAAAAAGGCTTTTTGTAAATGCCAAAAAGGCTTAAGTATGAAATTCATTGTAAAATCCATGCAATGTGTTTGTAAACACACATGGACATAGGTCAGCCGTACATGTCAGCATTTGTAGTGGTTATTTCCTCACCTAGTCCTGCGGGGCAAGGAGGTGAGAGGGAGCAAGGGACAAGCTCAAGATTGTCCCCTAGAGTCTCAAGTTACGGTTTGCTGGACACCCAGTTTGGCGGCTCTAGAAAAGAACCTCACGGAGTCTTCGGGCACGAATGTGAGTTGTGAGATACTTGTTAGATGACCAGTGGCGGTTTCCCTGCACTATACCCATTTGTGAGGCACCGCCCTTCCCCGTGTTTTTGTCATGATATGCTTATCTTAGTGGACCCCGCTTTCCCGAGTTATTCGAGAGGTCACATGATCTTTATCCTTGTCATCCCTCATCCTTCACCGTGTATTCCACATCGCCCAAAGTCAGCTAGGTGGTCAAGTCTATAGATTGTGCATAGCAGTTGAGTCTTTTGGATGTGGTGGGCCCACCTCACCCGGGGCCTTGTATTTTTCCGAGATTTAATGAAATTTTTGATCACCATATTATTGTCATATTGTTTAGTGATGTACTAACTTGTATAAGGAAGCCTTTCACTTCATGATTGCATACATGTATTCAGCTAGCACCATTGTTGACCAGATTTGACTTGGTCAAACTTGGTTGACCAGGCCAAAAATGGGCCCGAAAAAATGTTGCCACCGAAATTTCGATTTTGGTCAATTATTATCTACAGGGGACCCATATGAGCTTCCAAGTGATAGAATGCAAATAGATCGAGGCGTTTGTGAGACTTTTAATTATCATTGGTCATTAATGACCTATTTTAAATTTTTAATTAAAAATCATGGATCTTGGGAAAATTATGCCTAAGTGATGGATTGGGGTCGTTCGAGTGGTCATTCCTACTATTTTTGGGGTCCACAATCACATTGCAGCAGATGGTTCGGCAATCCGGGCACTCTAGGTGGGTCAAAAGCCCAAATTACATCTTCAGCAATAAAAACCAGCAATAAAATACATGGAAAATAAAAAATTGACAAAGGCAACTATAGCGAAGGGCAAAAATTAATGGCTGGCTAATTCAAGGGTGACTTCTAAGGTAATGTTGGTATGTTTGGACTTCATATTTGTGGTTGTGGGTCCCTCCGTTGGACCAGCTCTTCATGTGGGACGAATTGCCCATGGGGGGCGTTTTTCTCCATTTGGGCAAGTTCGATTTCCCTATTGTATTGATGTGGGACCTTGGTTGTTGATGTTAGGGGGATAACACACCCTATAAGTACCCCCTAACACTTGTATTTGATGTTTGTATGGGCCCTATAAGGGACCCCTCCTCCACTAGTGCGCTATCCTTGGGCAATTCGTACCCCCATGAGGAGAGATCTCCACCATTCGTTTTAGCTTGATGGGGATTGATCCTAGCCCTCCATTTTGGGGGGAAATAGGTTTTGAGAGTGGCCTTTCTCTATAAGAGAAGGCACTCACTCCATTGTTGCCCCTCTTGGCATTTTTGTAAACTTGTGACTTGTGAATAGAGAAGCATTTCTTTCGATCTTCTTGTGTACATGGTGGTTAAGTGTTTAGATGATGACTCTTAGCTTGTTGCTGATGCATTGTTGAGTGTTTGCGAGCTATTTCCATCCATTTCCTTGGGCAAACGAACTGCAGGTGAACTGACCACTTGAAGGGGGACGCAGCCATTGAGCCTGGCAGCTCCACGTTGTTCTTTCTCTTCGAGATTTCAACAAAAGGGAGTAAAACTTACTTTGTTATCTTATTTCCTTTCATCATTTGTCGTTTATTTGCTAATTTCTCCTTGTTATTTGCCATAGTTTCTGACTTAACTCTCTCTGTGGCAGGTACGGGGGTGCACTTGGTCAATTGGCTGCTCCAAACGTTGAAGGAAAACGCTCAGCTGCTCAATACTTAGACTTCAGAATTTGTGTTCATCATCAAGCTCTTCTTCTCCATTGTTCCAGGTAGGCAATCTCTGCTTGTTTCTCTAGTTTCCATTTCCATTGTGAATGCTAGGCTGCAAAACATTAAAGAAAACCCTAAAAATTGATAACTAAATTTCTCACCGCTAAAACCTTATTTTTATTACAAACCCGCTTATTATATGTTCCTAAAAGCCTATATCTCAAGTTTGGTACAATTTCGACTCCATCTACCCATAGTTTAGGCATTGGTCTACTTAGCAAAAACGCCCACTTGGGGCGTTTTTCTCTTCTGCTTGCTTGGGTTAGTTAGGGGTTTTGGGTACTTTTGATTCGTGTTTAAAACATCATTTTACCTGAGGGAATCAAGTTTCATTGGCTGGAAGTGATTATAAACGTCAATTTTTTTGCTGCCCCAGATCCATTTGACTCATTTATTAACCACTGTCTTGGGCAGTTTCACTTCACCTCTTGCTGATCTACATTTCTTTTCTACTAAATCAGCTAGTAATCAAATTATAATTGCTAGAAGATGTGTTTCAATCATTTGATTTACTGCTGCCTTGCTTGAGTAGTCATAGTGAGCCTCATTCCCCATAGGCAGATTTGTTTAATCACCCTTCTAGTCAATTTCCATTTTCTGATTTAGTTTCCAGCCTTCTAATATTTAAAGAATTCATCATTAAACACTCGTAATCAGATCTGAGATCATTTCATTCGGTCTATATTCCTATCCAGAGTCTCGATTTTACTAGGCTAGAAGAAATCTCACACTTAGGCATTCATCTTGTGTCTTGCTTTGCTAATCTTTTGGTTTGGGTGTCTGATTGTTGAGTCTCAACCATCACTGGTTGAGTGGGGTCTCCCCTCTGACTTGGCTACGTGCCTCGTCTAAAGTGACAGTAGCCTTGTCCGGTGTGACTTCTGTTCCTTGAATGGAGGACCTGGCTATTGCCGGTTACACCTTCCTAGCTGTTCACCTCTACCATCCCTATTGGGACACCTACTACCAAACAACTAGAGTTTGTGTGATAACAGCGCCCACCTTGGCCATAAATGCATCTCAACAATCCATTCATCCTTTGACAACTCATCTAAACGTGAATCCAAGAAAGAAAGGCGAATTCTCTTGAGGAGATTGACTGCTGGTGACTGGATAGTTAACTGAATGTTTGTGGAGTTGATTGGAATCTTCATAAATGCCCAGTGCCATGTCATTTAGCCTTTTATTTTATTCATTTTGGTTTATTTTGGAGAGATTTGGATTATCTCCAGAATATTCAATTTTATTATTTTAATTAATAATTTCTCTGTAAATGGCTTTTTTGAGAAATTATTAATTATCAGGCTGAAATAACATCCGAAACTTAGGATAAGCTGGTCCGGGGTTCATGTATGATTTTTGGCTTAGGAATTAAGCCTTCAATCTCTGAAATCTACCCCCGGATGACTGACATATTACAAATTTGATTTTTCCAATTAAATATTTGGAAAAATAATAAAAAATAAAACTCATCCAATGCATCCGGTAAAAAAATTTCAGACATTGTTTTTAATGGATGAGGGCCCTAGGAAATGACCATCTAAGACATACATGGTGTCTAGTAGGCTTATATACATCAGTTGGACTTTGATAACCCCCCAAGTCTCAAATTTCAAAATCAGGGATTCCAGCTTTGGAGGAAGTGAGAGAAAACCTCGTCGATTATTACTCGGCTATAGGCAAAGCATAATTGACAAGGGCAAAAAACTCCCTGGAGTGCCTTAGTTGATAGTCAAGTCATGGGGAACTGAGCCACTCAAAATCCTACTAGCACACTTATTACAAACCCCGTGGGGCCATGGTCATTTCAGCAGAAAAACAAAACTGGCTAGCCAAAATTGGCTAATTATTGCAACTGGAACTTCTGATACACTGGACATGAACATAAATCATGTTCGTCAAAATGGTGGCTCGTCGGAAGTCCAACTATGGTACAAAAAAGTTGGTAACAGCAGGGACACTTGAACCCGATGTCGACACTCTTCTTATATGATGCTTTGGCAAGATGTATCGCTTGAGGGAGTAATTAGCAGAGAAGGGGATGCCTAAGCCTAGAGGGGCAAGTTGTAGTAGGAAAGTGGCAACATGGGGGGGTGCCCATAGAACGACAGAGAGTTGAGTTTGCACCTATGGTAGTTGTTTAGGAGGGACCACCATCCACCGCAAATAAAAAAAGGAATTGGATGGCCTAGTTATTGTATTTGAAATTGCAAATTCATTATGATGATTATATTTATGAATATGCCTATGATGTACCTATATGTATTGTTTATGCCTGTAGGTATGTACAGGATTTGCTGAGCTTGAGTGGCTAATGAGAAAACTGGATATCTAGAAACAAATGAAGCTTAAGAGAGAGATGTGAAAGCTGATGAAGGTTGCAAGAGGACCATGCAATTACAAATCTAAGTGTACATGAATATTGTGTAAATCCTGTGTTATAAAGGTTGTTTGGTGGTATATTTGTAAATCCTATGTTTATAAAGGCTAATTTTGGTGATGATTATATTTATGAATATGCCTATGATGTACCTCTCTGTAATGTTTATGCCTGTAGGTATGTACAAGATTTGTTGAGCCTGAGTGGCTAATGAGAAAGTTGGATATCCAAAGACAAACAAAGCTTAAGAGAGAGTTGTCAAAGCTGATGAAGGTTGCAAGAGGATCATGCAATTACAAATCTAATTCTACATGAATATTGTGTAAAACCTATGTTATAAAGTGTGTTTGGTGGTATATTTGTAAAGCCTGTGTCTATAAAGGCTAATTCTGGTTTACGTAAAATGTTATAAGTTGTATAAGATGCACCGAGGACGGTGCATAAAATAAGGGGAGGGGAAATGTAATATTGCTAGTGTGCTCCCCTAGCTTTGTATGTAATAAAGGGACATTGAAGGAAAGAGGACCAGGTCCATGTATTTGTAATGCTCTTAAATAAATAAAAACAAGAAACATTTGATTGTTAGGGAGGACGCCAAAGAATATGGGGGGCAAGGATTCCACAAGAGAGAGAAGGTTTTAGGTTTAGGGGGATTATGGGTTAAGTTATTCCGTGAGACCTAAGCCATAGTTATACCTTATGTCTTATGTGTACAAGATCCTATGATCTTGATTTTTATGTCTAAGCCTTGTGTATGTGCTAATTAAGCTTCTTGAGCTTAATTAGGTTTGAGAACCTATTGGCTTAAGCCATGTCTATGTTGTATGATTCGTGCTTACGAGATCATATGATCTTAGGGTCAACTCATGTGCAGTTGCTACTCTAAGTTACAATGTGGAACATGTGCCTTTTTTTGTGATGTTGCTACACCATTTATGTCGCAATACTACTACCTTGGTTGTGTTGTTGCTACACCAATTATGTCGCAATAATACTACCTAGGTTGTGTTGCTAGCCCTATCTTGTCGCGAAAGGTTATTTTGTTAAGCTTCTCAAGCTTAATCAGCTTAGGTTTACGAACTATGTTCTATAAGGTTGTGGGCCTTATGTTTATTTCTAAGTTATTGTGTATGAATATGAGCTTATGTGTAATTAATAAGCTTAAGTATTATGTTTGTTTTAGCTGATTGAGTGAATTGACTAGGAGTTGAATATGTTGATAATAAGCTCATAGTTAATTATGTTTTAAGCTAAGGTAAGTATAACCTTAGTATAATTATTTGGAGTTCCTTACAATTAAGCTCTTATGCTTAATTAAGTCGTATTTAGCTAAGAGAAAGCTTGATTATTAAATTAATCCTTATACTTTAATTAAAGTGAATTAAGATTAGTTGAATGGAAAATGGTTGCATGTGCTTTATGTGGCTGCCCTTGGGGACCACATGGGTAGAGGGAGACATGCAATTAAAAGACGAGAATTCATTGGTGAAGGGGGCTAGTTAGTCATCCATGAGGTGGTGCAATTGTTTTGTGTATAGTTGCATTGTTACAAATGTAGATATTCTCTTGGCTAATCCATTGAAACTCTTGGAAATCTGTTGATGAGCATTGGAGGGGAATTGGAGAGACTCAGGGAATGTATAGCACTCAAAGGGGTCCATTCCCTTGTGCTAGTGGATTGAGAGAGAACATGCAAGCTAGTAAGGAAATTTGTTGTTATTTTCTCCTTGGTTTTGGGATTCTGAGTGAGAAGAGCTATAATGGAGGAGATGCAGTTGGATATCCTGGTGGAATCATGGCCTCAACATGGGGGTGGCTTCCTTTGTGAGAGAGAATTGGCACAAAGGGAAGTCTATGCTTGGGTGGAAAGGCCTTCTCCAACAATCAATTGGCCATTCAAGGCATATAAGTTTCTATTTTCCTTAGATTTTCTCTATGAGTAAATTCCTGTTCAAATTATTGGTATTCTACTATATATTGCTATTATCCATACTTCTATTGTGTATATGATACTTGAATTATTGTACAATTCATTTTGATAATGGTTGGCAGTGACCGACGTACTAATTAATAAATCTGTGTTTGAATGTGACATGAAATCCTCTTGAAATTAAGTAAAATTTGTTGACATATATCTGAAGATATTTCTTGGTAATTTCTTCATGAATCCTTAGTGAAAATCATGAGAACCTAGAACCCCCATGTCACAATGGTCACTGTGGGCATTGGGGTTGTGACAATTTACTTTAGGAAAATGGTTCCAAGTGTTATTATCCATGGAGTGGGTTATGGGTGTGGAAACCCAAAGGGGGTTGTTGGTGGCTAAATAGTTCTGAGAGAGATATTCCTTCTTGGTGTGGCTCATTGTGTTGTGTATTCCAAGAGACTTCTTCTAAGATGCCACAAACTATTAGCTTATCGAAGAAGTCATTTATACTTGCCAACTTCTGATCTAACTTATCCAACTTCTGATCTAGGTTGCATACTTCTTTCCAGAGTTGTTGCATTTAGTCATCATTGTACTTGATTGTTTTATGAAGAATCTTGTATTTTTTTTCGAGGGATTCAAACCTTGCAACATTAGAGTGCATGTTCATGTTTTCCGAGGTGTTGAAAGGTGGTCTATAGTGAGAAGGATTGTCTACCATGGGATGGTTAGGTGACAGTAAGGTCTATAGGGTCCTGAAAATGAGGGAGTGTTAAGTTCTATATCTCTTTGATATACATGCAGGGTCCAACAATAGTACTTAGCCCAATATCTCATGGCACAACTAAGAAGGTTTGATTGTGCCCTTAACCATACTATTCGACTACTGACCAAGTACTAGAGAGTGATATTCCCGAGTGTTGTTATCAATGTATTATAGCAAAAAGATGGTCGATCAATTTATCTAAATCTAGTTCCAAGTATATTTAGGGGACTTTCGATATACCCAATGGTACATGGAAGTGAAATTTCGTATACAGGTGTTGTCTGATGCAATACTACTCGAAGGGGTACCAAAAGAAGTTCAAAGGGTGTCCAACAATGTGACTTAGTACCACTTGTATTTTTTACATTTATGCTTCCTCAAATGCAGGTTCACTTGCTGAACGAGAGATATCTATGTTATTTAAAGACACCAAAACATGTCTCTATTTTATTTTTTAATAAATTGAACTCGCTAACCCCAAAAACAGATCTATAGTCACCATAAAATAACTTACTTGTCAAGGGATGTTTTTGAAGCAAAGATTTTGAAATAATCACAACTCCTTGTAAATCCCTGATTTGGGGACAATATTAAAGCTTCTGTAAATATCTGCACCTTTGAGTTTGAAATTTTGTTTTGTAGTATCTTGATATGTTTACTCTCCAATTCCACAGGTTTTACAAAACTCTGATGTGCCAAGAAAAATTTAGGTATTTTTCCCAAAACTTGGACTTCTCAAAAGAACAAACTTGTACGACCTTCCACACGTCCAATGATTCAAATTTGGATATGAAATTTGTACCATAAATACTATGGTCCATCTACTTTCCAATGCAATTGGTGGAACTCAATTTGGATCTTTCCAACACATATATAACCATTTTACTTAGAACACATGTTTAGGGTTAGTTTTTTGGCTAGTCACAAACCCTAACTTACATAGAGTTTATCTTTGAATGTATAGCGACCTATAACCTGGAATTCTTACCTATGCTACTTCCTTATGTCCTTGATGTAACTTGAAAATTGTAGACCTTGAAACTTCATGGGAAAATAATTTGGAGCGAAAATTCCAAGATGACTTGTTTCAAGGAGCCAAACCTTTTGGATTAGTGATAAACCCAAACTTACAAAGAGTGTATCTTTGAAATTATAGTGACCCAATGCTGAAATTTTGAAACAAGTTACTTTTGCATGTCCTTTATGTACCCTGAACATTTCAAACCCTATAACTTCACAAACAAAAATTTGGAGAGAAATGGCAAGATGATTTGATTGAAAGAAACAAACCTTAGTTTTAAAAATTCTTCCTTTTTGGTCCAAGAAAGACCTTTGATACCAGTAATATACTTAAACCCAAAAATTCAGAAAAAAACATATAAAAACACATGAGAGAATATATAAAACTAGAAAAAGATCTCTTGTATGAAAGATATTCAAAATAGGGAGCTCTCTTCACTTGCCTCTTTAAGGGGGAAACCTCCAAGAGCAAAGCTCCAAATACAATAACAATTCTTAAAAAAACATTACATACCTTACTACTCTATATATAGCTTTAATAGAAAATCCCTAACTACTTGTGGACCCACTATTAATGAAGGTCAACCACTTAGGGCCTTTTATTCAAAAAAGAGGGTGATTCTTCATTAAGGAAATACCCACTAACTATCTAATAGGCCTTATGGCCTTGTACATTGATAAAGTAGGGGGGTGTTATCACATCTATGTTAGCTGGAGCTACCATATTGCAGACTGTGCGGCCGAGGACCGCACAGTATTTTTTTTCCAGATCAGAGATCATATGCCTTCAGAGGAGGCACACAATTTTGTTAAGATTGCCCTAAGTAGATGTATCAGAGGGGACATATGGTTGTACAGTGGTACAGACATGTTACTTAGCATTTACCACAGGGTCACCCTTCCATGCCCGGCTTTGATATGAGCCCATTGAGACAGTTGCCTAGTCTTGTTTTGATTGAGACTATCACAGAGTATTGCTGGTTTACTATTGGTGCCCGGATTCAACAGAGATCCAGTTCAGAGACAACCTTAGCAGCAGGTATATGGTGCTGCAAGTATTGCATTTGATGTATATTGCTCATGATTGATGCTTAGAGTTGTTTATACATGCTAGTACACTAACTCTACATATGATGATTGATTTGGTGATCTAGCTATTTTTATGATATGTGACTGGGCCCTTGGTGATATCAGTCCACCCCTTCCTAGTAGGATCCTGTTATATGCACACCGGGTTACACCCCTACTTTTGGTATAGACTTGGTCATTTAGTCCCCCTAGGTAGCTGACTTTGGATCCACCTTCACCTTCTCCATCCATCCGACTCATACATGATATACTTTCCCGACTTGGAGTCCGATTTGTGACCTTGAGGATCCCTTTCCCCACTGATCTCTGAGTATGCCATGATTCCCTGTCTATTGTGCCTCGGCTCTTTAGTGTGTGAGATGCACTCTCAAACCTGGGATTTGCTCCTGTCGGTTGCCCCCGATGTTGCAATGCAGTTATGATTGTGTAGCCTCACCGGGTGTTCCCCATTGGTCATCGAAGCATGTATTGCTCACCCCCATTACTTTGCAGTATGAGCACCATGATTATATCTATTGAGATATGTATGTAGCCCAAAAGGGCCTTGATGTAAATTGAAGAAATGTAAAGCAAGCCAAAAGGCTTTTTGTAAATGTAAATCTAGCCAGAAAAGGGCTAAGTATGAAATTCATTGTAAAATCCATGCAATGTGTTTGTAAACACACATGGACATAGGTCAGCCATACATGTCAGCATTTGTAGTGGTTATTTCCTCACCTAGTCCTACGGGGCAAGGAGGTGAGAGGGAGCAAGGGACAAGCTCAAGATTGTCCCCTAGAGTCTCAAGTTACGGTTTGCCGGACACCCAGTTTGGCGGCTCTAGAAAAGAACCTCACAGAGTCTTCGGGCACGAATGTGAGTTGTGAGATACTTGTTAGATGACTAGTGGCGGTTTTCCTGCACTATATCCATTTGTGAGGCACCGCCCTTCCCCGTGTTTTGTCATGGTATACATATCTCAGTGGACCTCGCTTTCCCGAGTTATCCAAAAGGTCACATGATCCTCATCCTTGTCATCCCTTATCCTTCTCCATGTATTCCACATCACCCAAAGTCAGCTAGGTGGTCAAGTCTATAGGATGTGCATAGCAGTTGAGTATTTTGGATGTGATGGGCCCACCTCACCTGGGGCCTTGTATTTTTTCGAGATTTAATGCGATTTTTTATTACCATATTATTGTCATATTGTTTAGTAATGTACTAACTTGTATAAGGAAGCCTTTCACTTCATGATTGCATACAGGTATTCAGCTAGCACCATTGTTGACCAGAGTTGACTTGGTCAAACTAGGTTGACCAGGCCAAAAATGGGCCCGAAAAAATGTTGCGACCGGAATTTTGATTTTGGTCAATTATTATCTACAGGGGACCCATATGAGCTTCCAAGTGACAGAATGCAAAAAGATCGAGGCATTTGTGAGATTTTTAATTATTATTGGTCATTAATGACCTGTTTTAATTAAAAATCATGGATTTTGGGCAAATAATGCCTTAGTGATGGATTGGGGTCGTTCGAGTGGTCATTCCTACTATGTTTGGGGTCCACGATCACATTGCAATAGACGGTTTGACAATCCGGGCACTCTAAGTGGGTCAAAAGCCCATATTTCATCTTCAGCAATAAAAACCAGCAATAAAATACATGGAAATTCAAAAATTGACAAAGGCAACTATAGCAAAAGGCAAAAATCAATGGCTGGCAAATAAAAGGGTGATTCTTAAGGTAAATTGGTAATGTTTGACATGGTATTTGTACATTGTGGGTCCCTCCATTGGACTAGCTCACTAGATGGGTCGAATTTCCCCATGGGGGCGTTTTTCCTCCTTGGCAAATTCGTTTTTGATGATGATGTGTATTGTGGGACCTTAGTATAGTGAGTTGGGGGGATAAAACACCCTATAGACACCCCCCAACCACATTGTATGTATTGTAGGGGCCCCACAAGGGGACCGCCTCTCCACTAGTGTGCTATCCTTGGGCAATTCGCACCCCCATGAGGAGAGGTATCCACCATTCGCTTTAGCTTAATGGGGATTGATCCTAGCCCTCCATTTTGGGGGGAAATAGGTTTTGAGAGTGGCCTTTCTCTATAAGAGAAGGCACTCACTCCATTGTTGTCTCTCTTGGCATTTTTGAGACTTGATATTGAGATTATTGAGAGACATTTTTCTTGAGTTGCTTGTGATATGGAGTGAGATCTTTCTTGTGTTGATTGAGATCATATTTTTGATGCATTGCTGAGTTGTTTGTGGTGTCCCTATCTCTCCTTGGGCATTTTGATTTGAGGGTGAAGCTGGCCACTGGAGGAAAACGCAACACTTGAGCCAGCAACTCCTTGCTAGCATTTCTCTTCGGTATTTCAATAGGGAAGTGAATTTGCATAGTTGTTATTTGCTTTCCTCATCATTTGTCACTCATTTGCTGGTTTATTTTTTGTCATTTGCTATAGAAACTGATTTTATCTCTCTTTGGCAGGTACAAGCATTGGCTCACTGATTGCACCAAAACGCAAGGGGGAAAACGCACTCTAGTTCAGCATTTGATCTTCAGGGTTTGTCTTCAGCACGGGGACATCTTCATCTCCATTATCCAAGTACGGAATCCTTGCTTGTTTCTCATAATCTCTCTTTCACTGTTGATGTTAAGCTGCAACCATTAAAGAAAACCCCCAAAATTAATAACTTAATTTCCAACCGTCAAAACCTCATTTTTATTGCAAACCCGCTTATTATCTGTTCCTAAAAGCCTATATCTTAAGTTTGGTACAATTCCGACTCCATCTACCCGTAGTTTAGGCACTGGTCTACTTAGCAAAAACGCCCACCTGGGGCGTTTTTCCCTTCTGCTTGCTTGGGTTAGTTAGGGGTTCTGGGTAGTCTTGATTTTGGTTCTAATCATCTTCTTATAAATAGATATCAAGCTATTCATTGATAGAAGCTTGTTAAAACGAGTATTTGTTGATGCCCTAGCTCCACTACTTCAATATTTAACTGTTTGTCCTGGGTAACTTCATTTTATTCCTTCACTTCTAGCTGAACTAAGTGTCCCTTGCTTATTTCCAGCCACAAACACTAATCTCATTTTACTCACCTTATTTGATTGCTGGTCACATCACTTTATTTCTACGCTTAATTCATATCTGTGTCTACCCCGTGGCTGAGATTAAGCTTAGGACCTAGTTGCTCTCACTTCCTGTCTTTACTTCTTTCTATCTTTTAGATTTGGGTGTACTTTTGTTTCCAGACCATTACTTGGTTGAGCGGGGTCTCCCCCTTGACTTGGCCACGTGCCTTGTCTAAAGTGACAGTAGCCTTGTCCGGTGTGACTTCCGTTCCCTGAACGGAGGACCTGGCTATTACCGGTTACACCTTCCTAGCTGTTCACCTCTACCATCCCTATTGGGACACCTACTACCAAACAGCTAGAGTTTGTGTGATAACATTTTTGGCACCGTTGCCGGTGAGGTAGAGGTCTACCCGTGTTTTTGATTGAGTTCTGAGTCTGTCGGTTTGTTTTCTTTTCCATCATCACATCAGAACTTAAAACTCTGTTGGCTGATTTCTATTCACATAATTATTATAGCCAACATTTTTTGTCTCATTCACCACTTCCCCTACGACATTCCACCTTCGGTGAACAAGGTTCCCAAGTTCACCTGGCGATTCCACCCCACGGCTCCGCTGGAGGCCGAACCCATCCATATAACCTTCGTAGCCTTGATCGATCTGATATATTACATAGTACACCTATCACATACATTAGATGAAACCTTAGTGAGCACTCCCCCACTTCATTCTGGCAGGCAGTCCACTCTGCAGCCTCACCTAGCGTAATAGTGCCACAACCCTCCACCGCTCCCATACCAACTCCGAACACCAACCAGATGGCTAACGCCAACCCTGGTCCGCGTGCTTTTGGCCACATGGCCAGAGCCTCACCCCTAAATTTTGCTCAAGTTCTGGGTGCTCCCCATGACATGCCTGAAAAGTGCTTTGAAAAGATCCCAAAGTTTAGTGGGAGCACAGCTATCACCATTGAAGATCATGTTGAATCCGTGTGGCAACATATGGAAGCTTATGGGGCCACCCAGGAAGACGTCTTCATGAGAGGTTTATTTATGTCACTTGAGGGAGATGCCCGCAAGTGGTTTGATCGACTACTTGCCAGATCAGTCACTGGTTATGATGACTTCGTAACCAAACTCAACGAACAGTGGTTAGTCAAGCTGGATGGCAAGTATTTACTTAGCCAGCTATCAGGAATCAAGAAGAAAGAGAACGAGTCCACTCATGAATTCAATATTAGATTTGATAAGGTGGTAGCACAGATACCTGAGACGATCCGCCCCAAAGATCCCGCCATCTTGATCCATTACTTAGATGCCTTTGAGGGATGGCTTGGATACCACCTTAAAGACAAGAGCCAGTCACCTTAAAGATTGCCAAGGACAATGCACGAAAAGCAGAAGCAAACGCTGCATCCATGGGTAAACAAAACTTCTTTGACCACCACGCTCTGTCAACCTCTTTGCACCAAGTCCCGTGCCCGCAAGGGAAAAGAGCCTGAAAAAGAAGACACAGAGTAAGGAACAAATGAAAACATGAAGGAAATGATTAAAACCCTAACTCTCCTCACAAGGGACTTAGCTAAGAATAGGGAACCAGATAGGTACAAGGCCCCATACGCCCCCAAACCTTATTGGAACCAAAATAGGAGGCCTAACACTAAAGACAACAAGAAGCATCCCGTGGCCCCTGAGGTGCAGGACACAAGGGCTATACATTGGTGCGACAGATGTGAGTTTGAGCATCCTGAAGCCGAATGCCATTTTGTGGAACCTGAACAGATCGAAAACATAAACTTTATCGAAGACTCACCTTTCGATCTAGACTTCGGCCGGGTCCTCATCGAGGAGGAAGAAGAGGAAGTAGAAGAAGAAGTTGGCCCCGCTTGTCTGCCGGTCCATCCCGTGACTAATGAGCCTCAACATATCAAGATCTATAGGAGGCGCGGGGAGGAGCTGAGGCCTACACCTTTCATGGAGAGGTGCGAGGTTCCCCATCCGGATCCCAGTACCAGCCTCCACTCTGCCGATGAGGTCTTTGGGCAAGGCATCGAGTTGGAAAAAGAACTAGCTAAAATCATGCAAATCATCCCCTTATTTGAGTTGGCGCAACTCCCTTCAGTCCGGGACCAGATATCTGAGTTCCTTTACAGCATTCCCACTGAGAGGGAGTCGTTCACCATCTCCGCTGATGCCCCTAGCCCCTCTACCATAACCCCTGAGGACGAGAGAGAGACAGAGGATCCCCCAGTCACGATACACACCACTATCTATGAGCGGAAGAATGGAGGGCACCAACCCTTCTATCTCACCCTTCGTATTAACGGCATGCTGCTTCACAACTGCATGCTTGACTCGGGAGCTTCGACAAATGTCATGCCCTTGTGCATTATGAAGGCCTTAGGCCTGAAAGTGACGCGACCCTATGGAAATGTTTGTGGCATTGATTCTAGACAAGTACTAGCGCACGGCCTAATCAAGAATCCGAAGGCCGACCTTTTTTCATGTCTAGACATCTCCACGCTCATGGACGTAGTGGTCATCGACCTTCCCCCAGTTTATGGCATGCTCCTGTCCAGGAAATGGGCAGCCAGACTAGGAGGGCACCTACAGATGGATTTATCCTATGCCTCCATTCCGGATCCAAATGGGGTCTTGGTGAGAGTTTACCGAGAACCTTTCTATGAGGGGCATATCGAGGGCATGGAGGACGCCATGCGCAGAACCTACGAGGAATATGAACTTGGCCACGACGGGATGTTCATGGCCTTTGGGGACGACAGAGAGGACTTTGACGATCACGCTAGACCTGGGCACCAGTTTGAGTAGTGGCTTTTCGGTCCCGGATTTCACTCAGTGGATGGTAGCTCTGAGGAGGGCTGCCCACACTAGCCCAACCTTAGTGACCAAATGAGTAGGCCTACCACACCTTCCGAGGGGCAAGAGCCCATGGAGATATACGACGGAGCCCCCACGAGCCACCCTCATCTATCGCCCCCCTTGGATCAGTTGGCTCTGCTGTACTTAGACGACCATATTGCCTTTGCAGTTGAGGAGATAGAGGCTACTCTGCTGATTGAGCTTAGGGCACTCATGCGTTGGTTACCAGCCTATAGCGAGCGAGACCATCACCCGGAGGGATTAGGGAGGATTCTACCCCACCTTTCGCTGATTGGGAGACCAATGGGATCCCTCCCCCGAAGGAGAGAGCCCTCAGGACGGTCCCTGAAATATTTGCCATTATGAGTGAGGAGCTTGTGAGGCGAGCCAGAGGGTCTCCCACAGGCTAACGCGAGGAGGAGCTTCCTTCCCAGGATCTGCCTGGTGAGGAGAGTGATTCATCTGATTGGAACTTTTCCCCCCTTCCCATGGTTCCCAGGAGTGATGCGGGGAGTGTCGGATCCGATTGAGTTTTCCTTGAGGAGTTCTCTCTTCACACAGACATCACGAGGGAGTTCGAGCCGTTACCAATAGATACCCCACCTCCCTCCCCTCGTCCCTTTCCGTTCCCTAGTTTCCTTCTGCCTTCGGAGATCCCTATCCCGTCGGGAGAAGGGTCTAGCACTCACGCCACCTTTTCACCTTCCACCTTGCCTTCCGCTCATCCATCCACTCGCAGGCTGTCCGCCCAGCCTCCAAATTTTTGGATCATCGGTGAAACTGAAATACACATGACGCATCCCAGATCCCTTGGTCCTCGAGTCGGCCCTTCACTCGAGAGGGAAGCAACTCGGGAAGTTTTGATTGGAGAAGTGGTGATCCCTCTTGACGGTGAATCCCACCACTTTGTATCCCACGTTAGCCATAGGGACCACCACCTCGACCATGGCGGAAATGTCGAGTTATCGGTAATCTGGGACATAGGTGTTGACCCGACCTCGGTCAACAAGAGGAACTTTGCTACGGGTAACCAGGTAGTCATACCCAGTCACACTTTTCATCATACGATCGACAACCATAGTGGGCTCCTAGTGGGTCCGTTTAGAGTCGATGTCATCGACTAAGACGTATGCTTCCTATCCACCGAGGATGGACATTACTTCTCTGTCCCGGTGAGTCTCCACCACCTGCAGGGATACGTTCCCGGGCCCACCCGGGAAGACATCCCCTGACCTCAGACCGTGTCTTTTACCTTTTTGCGGCAAATAAGCTCTCGAGAGCAGCGACCGGTTTTCCTTTACCATGACCGACCTACCTTGCGTGTCAACTGGTTGCCCCTATTTTTATTTTGTTGTCTTTTCTTTTTCTCACTTCATGACACCATTCCCCTTTGTTAGGGTGTCTTTGTACCATACTTTCCGTTCCAGCCCTTTTTCACCTTTCTTACACCTCCTGTGTCGGCCTAATAATTTTAAAATGCTGTAGAGTTAATTTCATTATTGATATATTTCATTTCAGCATTGTCATTTTGTTTATTTTTGCTGGATTATATTATATATATGATGTATGTCCTGACGAGCGGTCTGCATAGATTGGTATAGCATCTGCATTTTACAGGGATAGGTACATATTGATGATAATGATGCAGATAGCATGCATGTGCATGCGTGTTGATGATGATGAGAGGGGTGCTACGGACCAGAGATTTTGTGGTTCTCAAGCACTCTCTTCCTTAGAGCACTTGTCCCAGCTGGAGCCTGATGTTATCACATCTATGTTAGCTGGAGCTACCATACTGCAGACTGTGCAGCCGAGGTCTGCACAGTACTTTTTTTTCCAGATCAGAGATCCTATGCCTTTAGAGGAGGCACACGGTTTTGTTTAGATTGCCTCGAGCAGATGTATCAGAGGGGACATATGGTTGTACAATGGTATAGACATGTTACTTAGCATTTACCACAGGGTCACCCTTCCATGTCGGGTTTTGATATGAGCCCATTGAGACAGTTGCCTAGTCTTGTTTTGATTGAGACTATCACAGAGTATTGCTGGTTTACTATTGGTGTCCGGATTCAGCAGAGATCCAGTTCAGAGACAGCCTCAGCAGCAGGTATATGGTGCGGCAGGTATTGCATTTGATGTATATTGCTCATGATTGATGCTTAGACTTGTTTATACATGATAGTACACTGACTCTACATATGATGATTGATTTGGTGATCTAGCTATTTTTATGATATGTGACTAGGCCCTTGGTGATGTCAGTCCACCCCTTCCTAGTAGGCTTCTGTTATATGCACACCGGGTTACACCCCTACTTTTGGTATAGACTTGGTCATTTACTCCCCTTAGGCAGCTAACATTGGATCCACCTTCACCTTCTCCATCCATCCGACTCATACATGATATACTTTACCGACTTGGAGTCCGATTTGTGACCTTGAGGATCCCTTTCCCCACTGATCTCTGAGTATGCCATGATTCCCTGTCTATTGTGCCTCGGCTCTTTAGTGTGTGAGATGCACTCTCAAACCTGGGATTTGCTCCTGTCGGTTGCCCCCGATGTTGCAATGCAGTTAGGATTGTGTAGCCTCACCGAGTGTTCCCCATTGGTCATCGAAGCATGTATTGCTCACCCCCATTACTTTGCAGTATGAGCACCATGATTATATCTATTGAGATATGTATGTAGCCCAAAAAAGCCTTGATGTAAATTGAAGAAATGAAGAAATGTAAAGCAAGCCAAAAGGCTTTTTGTAAATGTAAATCTAGCCAGAAAAGGGCTAAGTATGAAATTCATTGTAAAATCCATGTAATGTGTTTGTAAACACACATGGACACAGGTTAGCCATACATGTCAGCATTTGTAGTGGTTATTTCCTCACCTAGTCCCGTGGGGCAAGGAGGTGAGAGGGAGCAAGGGACAAGCTCAAGATTGTCCCCTAGAGTCTCAAGTTACGGTTTGCCGGACACCCAGTTTGGCGGCTCTAGAAAAGAACCTCACAGAGTCTTCGGGCACGGATGTGAGTTGTGAGATACTTGTTAAATGACCAGTGGCGGTTTCCCTGCACTATACCCATTTGTGAGGCACTGCCCTTCCCCGTGTTTTGTCATGGTATACTTATCTCAGTAGACCCCGTTTTCCCGAGTTATCCAAAAGGCCACATGATCCTCATCCTTGTCATCCCTTATCCTTTACCATGTATTCCACATCACCCAAAGTCAGCTAGGTGGTCAAGTCTATACGATGTGTAGAGCAGTTGAGTCTTTTGGATGTGATGGGCCCACCTCACCTGGGGCATTGTATTTTTTCGAGATTTAATGCGATTTTTTATCACCATATTATTGTCATATTGTTGAGTAATGTACTAACTTGCATAAGGAAGCCTTTCATTTCATGATTGAATATAGGTATTCAGCTAGCACCATTGTTGATCAGAGTTGACTTGGTCAAACTAGGCTGACCATGCCAAAAATGGGCCCGAAAAAATGTTGCGATCGGAATTTCGATTTTGGTCAATTATTATCTACAGGGGACCCATATGAGCTTCCAAGTGATAGAATGCAAAAAGATCGAGGCGTTTGTGAGATTTTTAATTATTATTGGTCATTAATGACCTATTTTAATTAAAAATTGTGGATTTTGGGCAAATAATGCCTTAGTGATGGATCGGGGTCGTTCAAGTGGTCATTCCTACTATGTTTGTGGTCCACGATCACATTGCAGCAAACGGTTCGACAATCCGGGCACTCTAAGTGGATCAAAAGCCCAGATTTCATCTTCAGCAATAAAAACCAGCAATAAAATACATGGAAATTCAAAAATTGACAAAGGCAACTATAGCGAAAGGCAAAAATCAATGGCTGGCAAATAAAAGGGTGATTCCTAAGGTAAATTGGTAATGTTTGACATGGTATTTGTACATTGTGGGTCCCTCCATTGGACCAGCTCACTAGATGGGTCGAATTTCCCCATGGGGGCGTTTTTCCTCCTTGGCAAATTCGTTTTTGATGATGATGTGTATTGTGGGACCTTGGTATAGTGAGTTGAGGGGATAAAACACCCTATAGACACCCCCCAACCACATTGTATGTATTGTAGGGGCCCCACAAGGGGACCCCCTCTCCACTAGTGCGCTATCCTTGGGCAATTCGCACCCCCATGAGGAGAGATCTCCACCATTCGTTTTCGCTTAATGGGGATTGATCCTAGCCTTCCATTTTGGGGGGAAATAGGTTTTGAGAGTGGCCTTTCTCTATAAGAGAAGGCACTCACTCCATTGTTGCCTCTCTTATCATTTTTGAGACTTGATATTGAGATTATTGAGAGACATTTCTCTTGAGTTGCTTGTGATATGGAGTGAGATCTTTCTTGTGTTGATTGAGATCATATTTCTGATGCATTGCTGAGTTGTTTGTGGTGTCCCTATCTCTCCTTAGGCATTTCGATTTGCAGGTGAAGCTGGCCACTGGAGGAAAACGCAACACTTGAGCCAGCAGCTCCTTGCTAGCATTTCTCTTTGGGATTTCATCAGGGAAGTGAATTTGCATAGTTGTTATTTGCTTTCCTCATCATTTGTCACTCATTTGCTGGTTTATTTTTTGTCATTTGCTATAGAAACTAATTTTATCTCTCTTTGGCAGGTACAAAAACGCATTGGCTCACTGATTGCACCAAAACGCAAGGGGGAAAACACACTCTAGTTCAACATTTGATCTTCAGGGCTTGTCTTCAGCGTGGGGATATCTTCATCTCCATTATCTAGGTACGGAATCCTTGCTTGTTTCTCATAATCTGTCTTTCATTGTTGATGTTAAGCTGCAACCATTAAAGAAAACCCCAAAAATTAATAACTTAATTTCCAACAGTCAAAACGTCATTTTTATTGCAAACCGGCTTATTATTTGTTCATAAAAGCCTATATCTTAAGTTTGGTACAATTCCGATTCCATCTACCCATAGTTTAGGCACTGGTCTACTTAGCAAAAACGACCACCTGGAGCGTTTTTCCCTTCTGCTTGCTTGGGTTAGTAAGGGGTTCTGGGTAGTCTTGATTTTGGTTCTAATCATCTTCTTATCAATAGATATCAAGCTATTCATTGCTAGAAGCTTGTTAAAACGAGTATTTGTTGATGCCCTAGCTCCACTACTTCAATATTTAACTGTTTCTCTTGGGTAACTTCATTTTATTCCTTCACTTCTAGCTGAACTAAGTGTCCCTTGCTTATTTCCAGCCACAAACACTAATCTAATCTCATTTTACTCACCTTATTTGACCGCTGGTCATATCACTTTATTTCTACGCTTAATTCATATCTGTGTCTAGCCCGTGGCTGAGATTAAGCTTAGGACCTAGTTGCACTCACTTCCTGTCTTTACTTCTTTCTATCTTTTAGATTTGGGTGTACTTTTGTTTCTCAACCATTACTTGGTTGAGCGGGGTCTCTCCCTTGACTTGGCCACGTGCCTTGTCTAAAGTGACAGTAGCCTTGTCCGGTGTGACTTTCGTTCCCTAAACGGGGGACCTGGATATTGCCGGTTACACCTTCCTAGCTGTTCACCTCTACCATCCCTGTTGTGCCCACTTGCCCCCAACTCTCATCAATTTACCCATTTTTATTTATTTAGTCATATAAACAAACCTTGAACCCATAGTGCTTATCCCTTCATGTTTCTAAATTAATAAGATTTGTTGTCCGCCAGATTGCACACCAGCAGCAGAAATCTTTCGAAAGCTGTCTCCCTCACTGGAAGTGGGGAGAGGTGTGGCCTTGGGGGAAAGCAATGAGCCATATACTGTCACCTGAATCCCAGCTCCTCCGTTTAGGCTAACTCCTAACGAAGCCAAGGGGGGTAGTCCCTACAAAGAGTTTCACTAAGGCTCTTGTGTTTTTAGGTTTTAAGTGTGAATGATGCGGATGGGTGTTGTTTAGGAGTTTTGAAGGTGAGAGACACAATAATGCTTTAAATAAAACCAAGATAACGCAATCCACGTTGCAAGAGAAGACAAGAGATACACTGAATCAGATATAAATCACTCTTTACGAAAATTAACAGAAGTACTCCAGATTGATAATAAGCAAATAAAATATGTGATTAAGGACCAGTGCCTTATGGAGTAAAAAATGTTTGAATGCTTGAATTGCTTGATGCAAGTGTTCGAAATAAATGTTCATGAGATCGTTTTGCAGCTTATCTTGGTAAATTAAAGATTTTAGTGGTCTTGATTATTAGGGTAAAACCAATGATATCAAAAGAGTGTCCGGAAAGACATTCTAAGCGGCTCCTTTAAAAGACATGTCGGACTTGTATGGATCACAGTGAGGCACGCAATGCTAACCAGCCACTGTGTCATAGATTGGGCAACCCGGCACCTCCCCTGAGAACTGCTTTGAATACTTTTTGAACAACGCCGGTTCGTTGGTTATGGGGGTGAAAGTTTTAATTAATTATCACTTATGAGCTTATCAAGTTCTTCACCTTTCTGAGTACTAGTCTAACTGTTTCCGGTTGGCAGAGCATACGGGTGTTGGACACATGACCAAAGTAAATTAATTAAGGGGAATGTGGATTGAAATATTTTAGTTATTAAGAGCACTTGTTCAACCCTCCGACAGAGAGCGCTCTTGACTTAGTCTTAAGACCACAGTTCAAGAGACTTTCTATTCTAAAATAACTAATGCAGGGGGAGAGTGGAAATCTATATGCTCTCCGATAGAGAGTGCTCTTGAATTGGATTTGGCCAAGTTCAAGAGGCTTTGTTTATTTTAAGAAAAAGTAAAGCAGTTGTAAAAAATGAAATGAAACTTTGTAGAATTAAAACATGTGATAGCTCAAATGATGCAAAACACAACTAGCATGCTACTTGCGAAATAAAATAAAAGATTTAATGTTCTACCAACAAATTTAATCTAAGGTGGGGTCTTCCTCCGAACAAGGTCAACCACTAAGAACTACTAGCACTTGAGAACTTCCCAGCTAGCTGAGATTTCGACCAAGGCAACTAACGGGGAGAGAGGAGTAACAACAAAGTTATGTGGTCCTGCCCTTGAGATGAAATCTCAAGGATACTGCCTCCGGTCAAAACTTGGAAGAGAAATACTATGAAAATAAAGACTTCTCTAAAACATAAAGTAAAAGATCTAATCTAACCAATCACAACACTCTTCGCCAAATGGGGAAGAAAGCAAAAAAAGTGGAGGTTTCCTCCACTTGAAAATTTTATTAGTCTTGTACAAGTGCCTTGGGAATTTAACCCTTAAAGGACTTTGAAGCAAATAACTAGAAAAATACTATGAAGCTTCTTCAAGAGCTTTTTTACAAAGGAGAGTGAATTTTAAGTCTTCATGTTTGATATCTTCTCGGTTTCACAACTTAGTTTTGTCTCCTCTTTGGCTTTAGATCTTTCCTTTGGTTTACTGCTCCTCTTCTTGGATCTTTTTCTTAAGAACCGGCAACAAAGATCAACTTCAAGCACCCATTATTCTTGTTAATCAAAACAAATAAAATATGAAAACTACTAAGTCTACTATAAGAATTTAAAGCCTAAAACATGAAAAATATGGGATTTTTGTTCGAAAAAGTTTGTATGGGAAAACGGACCAGCGAACAACAAACTCTTAAAATGCAACGGGAAATAGATCTAGAGTATAAATTTTTTTGAGAAATTTTATGAAAAATATTCTATCTTTCAAAGTTGCAACTAGACTTCAAAAAAAATGCAAGCTAAACAAGTATAAAAAAAAAGGAGATCTAAGATGCCCTAAAGTTTAGACTTTTCAATGCATAAGAGGTAAACTAGATGTAAAACAATGAGATCTAATGCAACTAAGTATGGATTGAGCTACTAGATCTTGAAAAGATAAATGAAACGCAAGCTTTGAAATGGAGATAACTACTAGCTTTTAAACAATATACCACTAACTTTCTTGAAAAATGAAGCTAACAACTACTAACAATTCGTTTTTATGTTTTAAGGCTCTTTTGGAAGGTAGACGAATGGATCTAATGAGGAGAAAGTGAGTGGAAGAGATGAGAGGAGTCTTGAATGGAAAAACGAAAGGGTGAAGGTAGATCTAGGGCAAAGAAAAATGAAAAGCAAGGGGAGATGAAGAGGGTAAAACGAATGGAGAAAGAGGACGCAAAACAAATGGAGGATAAGGGGTTTTGAGGTAGGGAAAGCTATGGAGGAAAATAGGCTTAGCAAACCAATGGGAAAAAGGAAGCAAGGAGCAAATAAGAGGGGTTTGAAGAAAGAACCTTTTTGTAACCAAGTTTGAATGATGAAAATTTTGTTGATGGAAGAGAAAACCCTTTTTGCTTTGATGCCAATGTTAAGATCTTGCTCCTTGGAAGTATCTTGCAAACACACTATTAGTAAAGGTTTTTTGTTGGTGGAGAAGAGGGAGATACAACCGAGTTCATCTCATCTCAACCATTTTGAGGATCTGCAATGCACATACACTTATACAAACAACACTTGATTAAATATAGAGAGTTAGGCAAAAATGCATAAAGAGACAAGGTAGTAAGACTGATTACAAGTTGCACTTTTTATACTATTCAAGCCTAAGCCTAGCAAACAAATTGGGACCATCAAATGCTTGCCCTACGCTCTTAGGAAAGAGATCTAAGCATACATTTAAATCAAGCTTGAAATTGCATAAATGAAGAAAACATTACAGATATTATCTCAACAATGTATTAATAACTCATGAACCAATAGAAGTGCACACAATTTGCCTCCAAAGCCAACTTTATTTCCAATGATAGCCAGTAGCTATTACAATCTCCGTAGAGTAAGTTTACAATACTTCTCCATAAGAAGAGAGCCTAAATGTTTCTCTTAAATAGCAAAACAAGAAGCTGAAACCCTAATTCGAATTTGGCCAAAGAGAGCCAAATAACACTGAGTTGTAAAGTCGAATTCCAGTTCAAAGTCAATCACAAAGCTTGGAGTGGTAGTACACATGGCAAGGTCGAGTTTTGGAAGGTATGGGAAGCTCCACCCATCCAATGAGGGAGCTCCAACTAGGATCCACGTGAGGTTAGTGAAGGCATGCATGAGCTTTGAGAGGGATGGCGTGAGCTTAATGAGGGATGGCGTGAGCTTGAAGGGAGACAAGTGTAAGATGTGGTAGGTGTGGTAGGTGCTAACTCGAGTTTGTAAAAGGAGCCAAGTCTAGTGATCACACAAATCAAGGAAGGCGCCTACCTCAAGCTAACCAACCCATTCATCACATGACACATCATCAAATTGAGTTTCCAAGGAAGGAGAGCGAATTTTCTATTGGAGTTTGACTTATGCTGACTGGATAGTGGTTTGGTTGATGACTGAGATGATTGGAATCTTCTTTAATGCCCAGTGCCATGTCAATTAGCCTTTTATTTTATTCATTTCTAATTATTTTGGAGAGATTTGGATTTCTCCAAAATATTCAAATTTATTAATTTAATTAGTAATTTCTCTGTAAATGGCTTTTTAGAGAAAATATTAATTATAAGGCTGAATTGACATCCGAAAGTTGGGTTTAGTTGGTCCATAGGTCATGTGTGATTTTTGGCTTATGAAACGAGCCATCAATCACTGAATTCGGATCCCGAACGACTGACATATTAAAAATTAATATTTCTCTATTTAAACTATAGAGAAATTGATTAAATTTAAAAAATAATGAAAAACCCAAATTCGACGGACCCGGTAAATATTTTTCAAAATTTTTTCTGAGGGTCCTAGGGACTTGGGACATGACCAAAACCTATTCTAATAGTGTCTAGTAGACTTATATACATTAGTTGGACTCTAATAACCCCCCATGGCCAAAATTTTCAAAATCAGGCATTCCAGCTTTGGAGGAAGCGGGAGAAAACCTCATCGATTATAGCTCGGCTGCAGGCAAATTATAATTGACAAGGGAAAAAACTCCCTGGAATACCTTAGTTGCTTAATCAAGTCATGGGGAACCGAGACACTCAGATCCTACGAGCACACTTTATTACAAACCCCCATGGGGCCATGGTCATGTCGACTCAAAAAACAAAACTGGCTAGCCAAAACTGGCTAGTCACAAATGCTGTATCATCTGATACACTGGAGTACAAACATTCATCATGTTTGTCAAATGGCGGCTCTTCAGATAATCCAACAATGGTACAAAAAAGTTGGTAACATCTGGCTCCAACTGCAGGATGGGCACTTGCTCGATCTATGGATCAAAGAAAGTGTTCGAGAATCCCAGAACATCAGTTTCCTGCACAGAAACGAAAGTGTCTTAGTCCAACATTTTCATGATAAATAATGCCAAAATGAAATACCAACATAAATTTTTGCTTTTTCAATAAATAAAAGGTACATGAAAATGAAATCTTTTCTTTTTCAGCATATATATGAAGTATGATACAAAAGCTAATATGTAAAAAACTATGATACATCAATGTTGTTCATAAAAATACATAAAGATCAACAAAGATGGGTTCAGAGATGTCCTGAGATGACCCCTTGGTCATCTTGAATGTTGTTCCGATAGAAAGGCTTCAGGTGTTGCCCATTTCTGGGTAGGCTCAGTTCTTCTCCTTCCATGGTGTTTAGTAAGAAAGAATTTGTTCCAGCAATTGCATGGATGATAAACGGGCCCTTCCAAAGGCTGTCGAATTTTCCATGTTCCCCAGGCTTCTCCCTTCTTTTGTCCCATAGGAGAACAGTATCTCCTACCTGGAAAGGTCTTGGCTTGGCATACTTGTCAAAAGTGCCCTTCATACTTTCCTGATGTCTCACGTATTGATCAAGGGCAACTCTTCTGGCTTCATCTAATTCTATGATCTGATTTATCCTCTGCTCCATCTCCAATTTTTTCGTTCCATACTCACTTATTAATCTGAAAATTGGAATCTGCATGCTAACCGGAAGGGTGGCTGTGAGACCATATACTAACTCAAATGGGGATTTCCCTGTGGAGTTCTTCTTGGTTATCCTATCAACCCATAAAGCATACTTAATTTTGCTGCCCCATGCTTTCTTATTATCACCCACAGTTTTCTTAAGGATACTCCTTAGATTCTTATTTGTGGACTTAGCAAGTCCATTTCCCTGTGGGTAGTAATCTGAGGAATGGGATAGGATGATGCCGTACTTGAAACAAAAGTCATTTACTTCTCCAGAACTGAAAGCCTTAGCATTATCAGTTGTTATCTTTAAGGGGATTCTGAATCTGGTGATGATTCTTTCTTCAATGAAGTTTATGACAATGTTTTCATCAGCCTTCTTAGTAGGTATGGCCTCTATCCATTTGGTGAAGTAATCGATTTCCGTAAGAATCCAGCAAAATCCATTGCTAGAGTTATCTTTAAATTTGCTGATAAAATCAAGCCCCCATTGTTGGAACGGGGCAAGGACCACAACAGGTGTGAGGGGGAGTGTATCCAATTTCTGCTTACCAGTGAAGAGTTGACACTCTTGGAAACACTTAACATGTTTGTAAACATCTGCGAAGATGGTGGGCCAATAGTATCCAGCTCTTAGGATCTTGTGAGCAGTTGTATTTGCTGCATAGTGTCCTCCGCAGAATCCCGAGTGAAACTCAGTCAAGATTCTTTTGGAGTCCTGTTCATTCACACACCTGAGTATGATGCCATCTGGGTTTCTCCAGCCCAAACCTTCCTGGGTAAGGCAATACCTAGCAGTTTTAAGTCTCAGATCCCTTTGAGGTGATCAGGACAATTGAAGTGAAGAAGGAAGTAGATGATGTCGGAATACCAGATGTTATCAAGCTCTTGGAGGGCAGGAGTCATGGAGGGATGAGGAATGTTATTTTCGGCAATCATTTCAATGGCCTCTTCATTCTTTTGAGTAAGCATCTTAGCCAACCCCTGTCCTTTGATTAGTTTGGTAGGTCTTATTTCAAGGTCATACTCCTGGATTTTGGAAACCCATGTACCTCTTATTCCTAAACAATCCTGTTGAGATAGGATGTCTTTAACCGCAGCATGGGGAACATACCCTATAACCTTGGAATAGTCGATATATGTTCTGAAATGTTTCAAAGATTTGAATAAGGCATAAGCCTGTTTTTCCATGATTGTATATTTCAACTCGGAATGTTGTAATGCTCTACTCATAAAGGCAATTGGTTGCTCGAACCCTTCGAAGTTCTTCTGGAGCAACACACTAGCAATGGTGTCTTCCGAGGCAAAGGAGAAAATCATGAAATCTTTCGTGTAATCAGGGCTGACTAAGACAGGTGATCTAGTAATGGCATCTTTGATAGTTCCAAAGGCTGCTCTCCCTTCATCATCCCAGGTAAATTTAGCATCCTTTTTAAGTAACTGTTGCATGGGTTTCATTAGCTTGGCTAAATTTGGGATGAATCTTCTTATGAAGTTGATATGACTGTTGAAAGACTGAAGGGCTTTGACATTGTTGGGAAGGGGTATCTTTTTTATTGCTTCAACTCTTTCGGGGTCAATCTTGACCCCATCTTTGTTAATGATGTGACCCAAAATTTTTCCCTCCTCAATGCCCAAAATTGACTTAGCCGGATTTAGGGAAATGCCAAACTCTCTGCATCGCTGAAAAACTTTCCTAAGATGGTCAACATGGCTGGATCTTTCTTTGGAAAAGACGGTCAAATCATCCTGATATATTTCTATGATTTTACCAATTAATTCATTAAAGGCGTAATCCATGGCCCTCTGGAAGGTAGCCCCAGCATTTGTGAGACGAAGGGCATTCTCAGATATTCGAAAGTCCCCCAAGGGGTTGTGAAAGCTGTTTTGTGCCTATCTTCCTCTCTGATAACCACCTGGTTATAACGTGAAAATCCATCAAGCATGGACATCATCGTAGATCCAGTGACCCTTTGGAGGAGGGTCTCCATGTTAGGGAGAGGGTAATTGTCTTTCTGGCAGGCTATGTTAAGATTTCTAAAATCAATGCATATCCTGATACTCCCATTCTTCTTCCTTACCACAACCAAGTTGGAGCACCATGAGGTATGTCGAGTGGGTGCTATGATACCTGTTGCCAGCATTTTTTCTAATTCCGGCTTGACAATAGGGACCAACCTAGGATTTATTTGCCTAAGTTTTTGCCGGAAAGGTTTGGCATTTTGCATTTCAGGCTTGAGAGGGATAGTGTGTTGGAAAACATCTTCCCTATAAGCCTTTAACTCACCATAAGTAAAAGCGAATATATCCGTATATTCTTTTACCAAGCTTATTAGCGCATTCCTTTCCTTTTCTGAAGTTCCTTTTCCAATTTTTATAATTTTTGGATTTGTTTCCGTTCCAATATTTACTTCAATGTAATCCCCTGGTTTCATCTGGTCAATGTTATTCTTCTTCCCATCATGTCTATCAAAGATATTTTCCAGTTTGGTAAAGCCACACGATATTGGATTGATAGGCTGGCTGTGATCTTGATACTGCTTGCCTTCCTCTTGTATGTCTACGTTGAAATTTGAAAATTCATCAAGATTATGAATGAATCTTAGGATCTGCTCATCATCTTTGAATACTTGCCAATGGTTCACATTGTCTTGGACAGATGGCCTATAATTTATTTCAAGGGTACAGTCTCCGTTCAACATTTCTTCTGAAGGCTAGAGGGTAGATGCCGCAACTGCCAACCTATCTGCTATACTGTTCTCTTCCCTATGGACTGCTTTTATGTTTAATGCATCAAAGTACTCCATGGTGTCCCATACTGCATTCCTATACCTCTTAAGTATTTTACAGTGGCATGCAAAATTACCCTTGATCTGTTGTACAACTAAGTTAGAATCTCCTTTGATACTAAGCATTTTTATTTTCATGTCTTTAGCAATCTTTATGCCTAGCAAAAGTGCTTCATATTCTGCAACGTTGTTTGTGTCTTCAAATTCAAGTCTGAAAGCAAAGTTAAAAACCTTCTCTTCGGGTGATATTAAGACTATGCCAGCACCTTTACCAACTCTAGAAAAGGCACCGTCAAACTCCATCTTCCACAATCCATCAACTTTCTTATCTTTCATTTCTTCATGAACAGGCTCTAAAAAGGTGGAATTGACCTCGTAGGTCCCTATTTCATTCGTATTGTAGATGTATTCATTTGATGGTTTCTGGGGATTTTCAACATGGTATCTTCTTTCTTTTTCAGAGTGAAGTTTGACAAGAGAATTTTCAGATGCCGGAACAGTTGCATAGGATAAGTCTAATTGTAGTGATCCACCCAAAGAAGCACCCCACTTTCTAGAAAGAAGCATCCCCCATTTATCAGGCACATCTATGACAAGGATATCCATGGTGACATGGATGTCTGGGTACTTGGCCAATCTGACGGTTTGATTTTGAATCATCCTCGCAACTTCAATAGGTCTAGAATCCATGGCACATACATTTCCATAGGGTCTAGTGGTCTTAAGATTAAGTTGTTGCATGACATTTTTGGTCATTAGGCTTGCACCGGATCCCGAATCCAACATACAATTATGTAGAAGAAGGTCACCTATCATCAATGATATGTAGAAAGGCGGGTGAGCTTCTTTTCTTGTTTCCCTGGTATGTAGGACTATAGCGGGATCCCCAAAATCATTTTTACAACTCGTTGAAGGTTGTTCTATAGTTTTTGAGAAAGTTACCTTTTTAGGGGTTGGAGGTTTCGCAGGTGGAGGAGGCTTTTCAGATGCTATGGGTTTAGGAGTAGAAGGAGGAGTAACATCTTCCTGAGGTTCTAACATTTTCAAAAGTTTCTCCCTCTGGCCAGGAAGTTTACATAGTTCAAGTACCGGGACTGGAACCTTGGTGTTGGCCAACCAATTACCTAAATCAACAGTTTCCTTATCATTATTAATTTCTTGAGTAATGTGAGGAATTGTTACCTTAGGAGCAGTTTGAGTAGGAGGTCCATCCTTTGGTTTCTTTTGATAAGTCATTCCCTTGAATCTCTGGCTGTTGTTGATGCTGGGTGGCATCTCACCGTAGAGTTGAGTCATATAATCAATCTGTTGATAGCCTTGGTTGGCTTGAGTCACATTTAGATTTTCATAGTTATCTCCCACATGTTTGATAAAAACAGGCTCGTTTGATGAAGTACTAGGGCCACATCCCTTAGGATAACCATGCTCTTGGACAAAACATGCATAGTGGCAACCAGATTCCACGTGGAAATCTCTGCATGCCCTACAAAATGGCTTGTATGACTCAACCATGTTAGCAGCCTCTAACTGGTTAGGAGGCCTCTGTTCATGGTTGGGAGGTTTTCTCTGCCAATTTTGCTTTGTAGCAAAAACCCTAGGTTGAGGTTGAGGTTGGGTCCTTTCAACATTTATAACCCGACTTTAAATTTCTTTTAGCTGAGCAAGGTGTTTTGCCTCAGCTTCTTCCATGTTTTTCTTCATTTCCCTCTTCATTTCATTTCTCATTTCTAACATTTGTTTTTCATAAGTCTCTTTCATAATTGATAAGGGATCTTTATCTTTTGTTTCATTACTTTTCAAAGGTATTGAAGATCTTGAGTAACCCTGAATGTTGGACTCACCAGATGATTGCATGTTTAAATCAATTTTGAGAGCCATATTTTGAGCTTCAAGCACAGTAGTGGGTTCCTTATCTCTTATTTGATATTGCATCTTGCCACTAAGTGCTTCAATGTAGTAAACTAGAATGGAAGGTGCAGGTGGTGCATGGGTAGCAGGAATAGCATTTGATAACTCGGTGAACCCAGTGTTGAATTCGTCCATCGTCTCAGTGTCCTTCTTCTTGATGTTGGTCAAAGCATTCAGCTGATGCCTTGGCTCTTTTTTCTCACCAAACTTATTGGTGAAGGCAGTTTTGAAGGTAGCCAAGGTGGAAAATGAGTTGTTTGGTAAGTTGCTATACCAATCACCAGCTTTCCCATCCAAGGAAAGAGCAAACAGTTTCATATAAACGTCGTCATGTTGGTTTGCAAGGTCACTGATATAGGCATTTATACATTTGGAGAAGTTTTTGAGATGTTGAGCAGCAGTAGTGGCATCAGTGCCAGTATATGATGGAAGTTTTTCAACAGCTTGATTTGGAAGTTGATGGGGTTGACCTGCTATCTGAGAAATATTGAGTTGAGTAAAGTACTCACCCATTATATCGGAAGGACAATTTATTATATTTTCAAGATTTTCTAAACTTTCAGGAAACAAAGAGTGGATGTTTAAAATAGACTCAGATCTAAGTTCTTCAAGGATTTTATGAGAAGCAAGCTTGTTAAGTCTCCTCCTATAAACCTTTTCAGGCTCAGGGATAAAACTAAGCAAGCCTTCAGAGTTTCTTCTAGTTGAATACCTTGAGGTGTTAACTGACAGTGGAGTCGCTAGGTGGATCCAAGTCTAATTTCAGAGAGTGATTAAACTAAAAATCTACCAAAAAACTAAAAAGCGCAGTGGAGTTGCCAGAAAGATTTAGAATCTATCAAAAAAGGTAAAACAAGCTAGAAAAAACTAAGGTCGTCCAGGAACAAAAAGATTTGTCCCTGGCAAAGGCGCCAAAGATGTTGTCCACCAGATTGCACACCACCAGCAGAAATCTTTCGAACGCTGTCTCCCTCACTGGGAGTGGGGAGAGGTGTGGCCTTGGGGGCAAGCAATGAGCCAGGTACTGTCACTTGAATCCCATCTCCTCCGTTTAGGCTAACTCCTAACGAAGCCAAGGGGGGTAGTCCCTACAAAGAGTTTCACTAAGGCTCTTGTGTTTTTAGGTTTTAAGTGTGAATGATGCGGATGGGTGTTGTTTATGAGTTTTGAAGGTGAGAGACACAATAATGCTTTAAATAAAACCAAGATAACGCAATCCACGTTGCAAGAGAAGATAAGAGATACACTGAATCAGATATAAATCACTCTTTACGAAAATTAACAGAAGTACTCCAGATTGATAATAAGCAAATAAAATATGTGATTAAGGACCAGTGCATTATGGAGTCAAAAATGTTTGAGTGCTTGAATTGCTTGATACAAGTGTTCGAGATAAATGTTCGTGAGATCGTTTTGCAGCTTATCTTGGTAAATTAAAGATTTTAGTGGTCTTGATTATTAGGATAAAACCAAGGATATCAAAAGAGTGTCCGGAAAGACATTCTAAGTGGCTCCTTTAAGAGACATGTCGGACCTGTCGGGATCACAGCGAGGCACGCAATGCTAACCAGCCACTATGTCACAGATTGGGCAACCCGGCGCCTCCCCTGAGAACTGCTTTGAATACTTTTTGAACAACGCCGGTTCGTTGGTTATGGGGGTGAAAGTTTTAATTAATTATCACTTATGAGCTTATCAAGTCCTTTACCTTTCTGAGTACTAGTCCAACCGTTTCCGGTTGGCAGAGCATACGGGTGTTGGACACACGACCAAAGTAAATTAATTAGGGGGAATGTGGATTGAAATATTTTAGTTATTAAAAGTACTTGTTCAACCCTCCGACAGAGAGCGCTCTTGACTTAGTTTTAAGACCACAATTCAAGAGACTTTCTATTCTAAAATGCCTAATGCAGGGGGAAAGTGCAAATCTATATGCTCTCCGATAGAGAGTGCTCTTGACTTGGATTTGGCCAAGTTCAAGAGGCTTTGTTTATTTTAAGAAAAAGTAAAGCAGTTGTAAAAAATGAAATGAAGCTTTGTAGAATTAAAACATGTGATAGCTCAAATTATGCAAAACACAACTAGCATGCTACTTGCGAAATAAAATAAAAGATTTAATGTTCTACCAACAAATTTAATCTAAGGTGGGGTCTTCCTCCAAACAAGGTCAACCACTAAGAACCGCTAGCACTTGAGAACTTCCCAGCTAGCTGAGATTTCGACCAAGGAAACTAACGGGGAGAGAGGAGTAACCACAAAGTTATGTGGTCCTACCCTTGAGATGAAATCTCAAGGATATTGCCTCCGGTCAAAACTTGGAAGAGAAATACTATGAAAATAAAGACTTCTCTAAAACAGAAAGTAAAAGATCTAATCTAACCAATCACAACACTCTTCCCCAAATGGAGAAGAAAGCCAAAAAAGTGGAGGCCGCCTCCACTTGAAAATTTTATTAGTCTTGTACAAGTGCCTTGGGAATTTAACCCTTAGAGGACTTTGAAGCAAATAACTAGAAAAATACTATGAAGCTTCTTTAAGAGCTTTTTTTACAAAGGAGAGTGAGTTTTAAGTCTTCATGTTTGATATCTTCTCGGTTTCACAACTTAGTTTTGTCTCCTCTTTGGCTTTAGATCTTTCCTTCGGTTTACTGTTCCTCCTCTTCTTGGATTTTTTTCTTAAGAACCTACAACAAAGATCAACTTCAAGCACCCATTATTCTTGTTAATCAAAACAAATAAAATATGAAAACTACTAAGTCTAGTATAAGAATTTAAAGCCTAAAACATGAAAAATATGAGATTTTTGTTCGAAAAAGTTTGTATGCGAAAACGGACCAGCGAACAACAAACTCTTAAAATGCAACAGGAAAGAGATCTAAAGTATAAATTTTTTTGAGAAATTTTATGAAAAATATTCTATCTTTCAAAGTTGCAACTAGACTTCAAAAAAAATGCAAGCTAAACAAGTATAAAAAAAAGAAGGAGATCTAAGATGCCCTAAAGTTTAGACTTTTCAATGCATAAGAGGTAAACTAGATGTAAAACAAGGAGATCTAATGCAACTAAGTATGGATTGAGCTACTAGATCTTGAAAAGATAAATGAAACGCAAGCTTTGAAATGGAGATAACTACTAGCTTTTAAACAATATACCACTAACTTTCTTGAAAAAATGAAGCTAACAACTACTAACAATTTGTTTTTATGTTTTAGGGCTCTTTTGGAAGGTAGACGAATGGATCTAATGAGGAGAAAGCGAGTGGAAGAGATGAGAGGAGTCTTGAATGGAAAAACGAAAGGGTGAAGGTAGATCTAGGGCAAAGAAAAATGAAAAGGAAGGGGAGATGAAGAGGGTAAAACGAATGGAGAAAGAGGATGCAAAACGAATCGAGGATGAGGGGTTTTGAGGTAGGGAAAGCTATGGAGGAAAATAGGCTTAGCAAACCAATGGGAAAAGGGAAGCAAGGAGCAAATAAGAGGGGTCGGAAGAAAGAACCCTTTTGTAACCAAGTTTGAATGATGAAAATTTTGTTGATGGAAGAGAAAACCCTTTTTGCTTTGATGCCAATGTTAAGATCTTGCTCCTTGGAAGTATCCTGCAAACACACTATTAGTAAAGGTTTTTTGTTGGTGGAGAAGAGGGAGATACAACCGAGTTCATCTCATCTCAACCATTTTGAGGATCTGCAATGCACATACACTTATACAAACAACACTTGATTAAATATAGAGAGTTAGGAAAAAATGCATAAAGAGACAAGGTAGTAAGACCGATTACAAGTTGCACTCTTTATACTATTCAAGCCTAAGCCTAGCAAACAAATTGGGACCATCAAATGCTTGCCCTACGCTCTTAGGAAAGAGATCTAAGCATACATTTAAATCAAGCTTGAAATTGCATAAATGAAGAAAACATTACAGATATTACCTCAACAATGTATTAATAACTCATGAACCAATAGAAGTGCACACAATTTGCCTCCAAAGCCAACTTTATTTCCAATGATAGCTAATAGCTATTACAATCTCCGCAGAGTAAGTTTACAATACTTCTCCATAAGAAGAGAGCCTAAATGCTTCTCTTAAATAGCAAAACAAGAAGCTAAAACCCTAATTCGAATTTGGCCAAAGAGAGCCAAATAACACTAAGTTGTAAAGTCGAATTCCAGTTCAAAGTCAATCACAAAGCTTGGAGTGGTAGTACACATGGCAAGGTCGAGTTTTGGAAGGTATGGGAAGCTCCACCCATCCAATGAGGGAGCTCCAACTAGGATCCACGTGAGGTTAGTGAAGGCATGCGTGAGCTTAGAGAGGGATGACGTGAGCTTAATGAGGGATGGCGTGAGCTTGAAGGGAGACAAGTGTAAGATGTGGTAGGTGCTAACTCGAGTTTGTAAAAGGATCCAAGTCTAGTGATCACACAAATCAAGGAAGGCGCCTACCTCAAGCTAACCAACCCATTCATCACATGACACATCATCAAATCGAGTTTCCAAGGAAGGAGGGCGAATTCTCTATTGGAGTTTGACTTATGCTGATTGGATAGTGGTCTGGTTGATGACTGAGATGATTGGAATCTTCTTTAATGCCCAGTGCCATGTCAATTATCCTTTTATTTTATTCATTTCTGATTATTTTGGAGAGATTTAGATTTCTCCAAAATATTCAAATTTATTAATTTAATTAATAATTTCTCTGTAAATGGCTTTTTAGAGAAAATATTAATTATAAGGCTGAATTGACATCCGAAAGTTGGGTTTAGCTGGTCCATAGGTCATGTGTGATTTTTGGCTTATGAAACAAGCCATCAATCACTGAATTCGGACCCCGGACGACTGACATATTACAAATTAATATTTCTCTATTTAAACTATAGAGAAATTTATTAAATTTAAAAAATAATTAAAAACCCAAATTCGACAGACCAGGTAAAAAATTTTCGATTTTTTTTTTGAAGGTCCTAGGTACTTGGGACATGACCAAAACCTATTCTAATAGTGTCTAGTAGGCTTATATACATTAGTTGGACTCTAATAACCCCCCATGGCCAAAATTGTCAAAATCGGGCATTCCAGCTTTGGAGGAAGCGGGAGAAAACCTCATCGATTATAGATCGACTGCAGGCAAAGTATAATTGACAAGGGAAAAAAACTCCCTGGAATACCTTAGTTGCTTAATCAAGTAATGGGAAACCGAGACACTCAGATCCTATTAGCACACTTTATTACAAACCCCCATTGGGCCATGGTCATGTCGACTCAAAAAACAAAACTGGCTAGTCACAAATGCTGGATCATCTAATACACTGGAGTACAAACATTCATCATGTTTGTCAAATGGCGGCTCTTCAGATAATCCAACTATGGTACAAAAAAGTTGGTAACAAGGTCAAACTAGGGTAAAAACAAGGTTAAGGTAGCGTTAGGATCCTTACACTTCATCCCCCTCGTTCTTTTCATCTTCCCTCTCATGGGTTCACAGTCCCCCTTCTTTCAGTGGCCTCCTCACCCACAACTGGCAGATTTAATTAATAAGTACAAAATAAGTACATGAG
The DNA here is from genome assembly GCA_027924585.1 of Larix kaempferi. Classification (NCBI taxonomy): domain Eukaryota; kingdom Viridiplantae; phylum Streptophyta; class Pinopsida; order Pinales; family Pinaceae; genus Larix; species Larix kaempferi. The sequence goes on along the minus strand of BSBM01000370.1, from coordinate 25,441,734 downwards.
TTTGATCCTAGGCCCCACTATCTCTTTACAAATTTCATTACAAATTTTAAGGGAGAAATGGTTGGGGTGTTACATTCCCCACCCCCTTAGTTTAATACCATCCTTGGTGTCCGTAGATTATATAAATTGTAAAAAATTTCTTTACAAATCAAAATTTTCACAATAGATGTTGGTACTCCGTCCACATGGTGTCTTCCATCTCCCAAGTTTCCTCCTCAAGGCTGTAATGTGTATGTTACTAGCTATTTTGTACAATAGCTGAACTTCTAGTAAGCCGGCAGTTTCATGAACATGTTCAATGTTCATCTTCAGTGTTCAGAAGTTCAGAACTCATTTGTAGGGCAATTTTGCCCCATTTGTAATAACTGCATGTTCATACCCCCATGGGGAAATTGTAAAAAGTTGGTCTAAATGGGGTCCTTTATAAAAGACTCAACTATCCTTAGGTTTAACTGTCAAGGGGATACTCTAGAGTGTTTTTTCCTTACGAATTATGCATTGTGCTTTAGTCGTGTATAATTCCTAAGTTTTTCACTCATACCTCCAAAGCTGGAGTATTTACCATGGTGGCGAACCTAAAGGTGGTTATTAGAGTCTTGTGTCTAGGATTTTTTCTGTGTTAGCCATCTCAATTGAGTCGTATGAACATGTACTAGGTCCCCTAGGAGTTTCGTTTGATTCCGAGAAGTATAATTTTTTCCGTAATATAGACCATTTTTAATGGTTTAAATGGATTTTTTCAGAGTGTGATAAAAACCTCATCTGGAGGCGGAATTTGGCGTGGGGAGGCTCGTTTTGACGCTCATAGCGTCCTCTTTACCTTGGTTCCCTTTCTCTCCGAATTCCGGGCATCTACGTCACCTATGGAGACAGTTTTTGCTAAAGATGCATCATTTTGGCATTTAATTGCCAGAAAAAGACAAAATGCGCCATGGCCAAAAAATTAAATAAGTCAAAAAGTCAAATTTTAAACTATGGAAAGTGGTGGTTATTATTTCATTAAGGTGTACGACCACATAAGGGAGATTAATCATGTCATAATCCAAACTTTGGTTATACGAATCAATTAAAGGATGACGTGAGCAATTGAGGAAAGCATGGAGTATATTTCAATATGGGAGGGTGACCATCTCGAATGAATAAAGCACATGCTACAAAATGAAACTTTGGATATATGATATATGGTTTAAAGGAGGAGGATGACGTGAGAAAGGGTCATGAGGTTCACGTGTTTGACCACTTTTAAGACTTGGGCGTTGGTTACTATGGGAGAGGGGCGCCCCTCTCATGAGGTGGCAGCCACCTCATTCCCCACCAACCCCAATCCCAACCACCAAACGCCAAGCTCACACTCCAAGCTTTTGAGTCTACGCTTGAGTCACTCCACGATTTGGAAATTCGCTCCTCCTTTCAAGCTCCCTCCCTCATGCATTCGATTGAGGTATTTAGCTCTATTGCTCTCTCATTCTTGTATAAATAAGAGGCCTCTTGGCTCTCTCAATATGGATTGTTGATGCAAGAGAACTTTGCTCAAATTGTAATGTGTTTACTGTTTAATTGGAAATAAAAGTGAAGACTTTGGAGGTCCATGCCTTGTCATTTGTTGTGATGAATTCATCTTTTGTGTTGAGGTGATATCTCTCTAAACCCATCTCTCTTTATGCAAGTGTTTTAAATCGTTGCTAGCTTAGGAAGGCTATTACTCTAGCACACAAGATTAGCCATTTGTTGTTTTCAATTTGATTATTTATGCAAAATTTCTTAAAATCCAAATGAACAAGAAGTAGTAAGTTATACCATTGTTGATTTGATTTTGTTTTATCTAGCATTCTAGTACTTGATATCACTTGTGTTTGAGGTTTATGGTGCTTTTAGGGTTCATCGAAGGTGAAGATAAGTGCGAGTTCATCTACATCTATCTTGGCTTCACAATCAAGAGTTATTTTTTCTAAACATCACTTGTTTTGCAGGATCGACAAGCTCTTCTATTCTTAATCCAAAACTGAGCTACAAGGAGCTCTCTTTCTAACCCATCATTTAAAAAAAAAAACCGAAACTCTTTGGTCACTTGGTTACCGGTTACTGCTTACAAAAGCATTTGATCTTCAAGCCTACCTTTCCTAGCTTTTGCCTTAGTTTTCTTCCATTGTCTTCATTCACTCCTCTCTTCTTTTTCATCTTTTCAAGCTCTTCAAGTCTTTGGTTTTATCCATCTTTTTTAGCTCCTCAAAGTCTGATTTTTTGCCTATTTTCTAGCCTATTCCAACTCTAATTTTGCTCTTTGTTTTCCTCTCTCTCTTCCCATTGTTTTTCCTCTCTTAATCTCTGATTTTTTACCCTTTTTCCAGCTTGTTTGAGGTCTGATTTTTCACCCTCTTTTTGCTCACTGTTCGCTCTCTTTTCCTCACTGGTTCCTGTTATCACATATATAGTAGCTGGGCTACCATACATTTTTTGTCAGATTCCAGTACACTATTAACCCAGTTCCCTTACATTGAGATGCTGAGATGAGCATCCATATTGGATCACTATCAGATTTTGGACAGCAGTTTTATTCCCCATGCCATGACTGAGTCTCAGGACACTCAGAGAGATAACCGATGTAGCTATTTAGCCGTTTGTACATAGCAGTCGGTAGTGCCTAGAGTTACAACCGTAGTTTCGGAGGACAGATGATGGTTCAGATGGTGAGCATTCATGTATATGACTCAGCAGGTATACTATGGTGCTGTGGTTCTATTGCTTTTATTTCCATTCTCTTAGCATGTCTTAGCATTTAGTATCATGATTGACGATCATATAGATATGTGGACCTGGTTGTACTATATATATCATATTTGTCCCTACTCAGACTTAGAAGTCCTTGGCCTATACTCATTGGTTTTACCCTCCTTCGGGAGAATAGAGGTGATCATTCCCACCATACTTTGGCTTGCGAGTGTTGATTTCATTATTCACTATCTTCATCCATCCATGACTTGCCCAGTTTGTTCATTACCTTGACTTACTACTTGACTAGTGGCATTGAGGACCTTCCCTCACTGTAGCCTCTATATTGGATAAGCTTCCCTGTTTATTGTGTCTCGGCTCTGAGTTGGTGACAAAACTTACCTATGGTGAGTTGGATTTTCTTGAGAAGTCCCCCTAGTCACTAAAGATGTTGTTGGCTAAACCTGAAACTTTTAGTGCTGCCATGAATACAAAGTATGGAAATCAAATGCTATATCTTGTATGAAAAGTAAGCCAAATGAAAATGGCTATGAAATATCAAATGCTATATCTATTGTGAAATACAAATACCTAGGTAAACAAGCTGTCTGTGACACACCTAGAAGTGCTCAGGTAAACAAGTGCTTTAAAAACACACCTGTAGCAAGAAGCCTAAATTAAATGTAAATCTATGCAATGTGTTTATAAACACACATAGATCAAAGGCTATGGAAACTCTAGGCTCAAAAAGCAATGGAACTTAAACTCTATATCAAAAAGATTGCTGGCCTCATTTGTATTATGGATTGTGCGCATCTGTGTAAGGTGAATAAACACTCTTTGAACAACTTATCCATTTGTGAGACACCGCCATTCCCTGTGTTGTTGCTTGTCCACTATATGCTATGGTGTGTACTCCCTTTTCCATTTCCAAAGTGTCACAGTGTTAAGTCAGTAAGTCATCCTTTGACCTAGCCAATTGTTTCTTACCCTTCACCCTTCACTAGCAAATTGATCACAACTATGAAGTGAGGATGACCTTGAAAGTCTTGTCTGAGTAATTAATAACAATTAATGACATATTATATTTGGATTTAGATCGCTAGTAATGATTGCTACTTGTTATAATTGCTATGTGAATGGATTGTAAAGCATGTTTTAACCCTTGACACCTTGCAGTAGCTTGATGACAGTTTGAGTCATATTTTGGTCATGTTGACTTGGTCAAACCTCAGTTAGACCAAAAGTCAACCACAAGACATGAGGTGGCAGACCTCAGATGTTACAGATAGATGATATATGGTCTGGTATAGGTCACCATGGTGGGCTTATGTAGTGGTTTTAGGCTTATGATGATGATTTGTGCTTTTCAGCACTTTTACAGATTATTATTATTTGGTCTGCCGGATATGATGAGTATTTATTTTGGACCATGCAGAGGTTTATATGGTATATGAGTACACATCTTAGATGGATTTGGACCTTCTGAGTCCAATGAGACAGTCTGTTTTCAGTTCCGGGCATTTACAGTGATGATTGAGCCTCAGTTGGCTATCCTAGTGTAGTTTTGTTATGTCGGAGGCCCTGTCAGAGCAGTGATGAGATTTACTTGGTTCACCTAGGGCGATGTGCATGGAGGGGGTGGTCCAGCCACTTGTTATTACCATATTAACCCCCTCCCAAACTCATTGGTGAGCTCACCTTGACAGTGCAAGCACTCCAGGAGGCAGTTTGGGTAGTTTCACATTTCCCGAGACAGTCCAGAAATGGTAAAAATGGCTACAGAGAAATTCAATTTGGGCTACTGAGGCAAGGTTATGGCATGGGATGATCAGTGATGATGAGTGGGATGTCTTCCACACCTTCTCCAGCAGTTTCAGCTTCATCGGGACCCACATCCATCACTTATGGCACTTTTTGATGATTTCTGGAGCCTCCTAAGGCTCATGACTTTCCCAGAGAGGCACGATTTGGTGTCTAGATCATTTATTCTTGGATATTGTGCCATGGGGATTGACCAAGGGTGTTAGAAATTACCCCTTGGACCCACCATGAGCTATATTTTATGTTTTGTCATCATGATTTGGTGGGATCCTCTCTCCTATGGCGATTTGTCCACTTATTGTTATATTTTATTAGTGATCCATGTATTGTATTGTTGAGCTCATCTCAACCATTGATTAGATCTTTTAATCTTAGCCACTCATTCAAAAAGTGGTTAGGATTTTGGTGCCTCTCCTTCCTATTTAAAGGAGAGAGCCTCTCATTGCAAAGGGGTCTTTGGCTCTTGGAATCTTGATATAGAAAAACTTTATTGTGGAAATTCTTATGGTCTCCTTTGCATCTGGTGTTCTTAGATGGTGATTGGAAAGTCTATTGCATCCTAGCATTTGGGTATTTGTGGTAAGATCTATCTTTTTTGGAAACTTTTGTCTTGTCTACAGGAGGGCGACTTCACTTGGGCATTTTTGCAAGGCTTCTTCAACTCACTCCACTTGGCATTCGCTTGTATCAGGGGGTTATCATTAGTATCATTGTGATTTATACTATCTTTCTGTTATTTCTCTTGTGGCATTAGTCTTATCTCTTGTTCGTAGTAAATTTGATATTGTTGACGTTTATTGTGCAGGAGAGAGGGCGCATTGGCTTCCTTGGGCAATTCGACTTCATAGAAAACTACCTCAAATCGCTCCAAATTGATCGGTTTGCATAGATCATCATCATCAAGGCATCTACAAGGTTATCCAAGTAAGATCCACAGGTTTGTTCTTCTTGTCTTGGCTCCAATCCATTGACATAGCTACTTCATTGATAAAAACCTCATTTTACATTTTCTCAGATCTAGTAAGATCCACTTGGTGTTTGGGTATAAAATTTAAAACCCACCTCTACAGTATCCACGGCAATTCGTATCTATAGTTTGGTGTGATTTGGCCTTCATCCGACCCCTTGCCCAAGGCAAAACAGTCTCTCCAAGGGAGGTCGCACTTCCTAGGAGGGGCTAGTTTGCAAGGATTTAGCACCCGGGTAGGTGAGATCCCGCTTGATTCATCATCTCCATAATTGATAACCTACCCCTAGTGTGTCACTTTAGTGATTTTCACCTTATGCGCCCCATTCCTCATTTTGAGGGTTGAGCCCTATTAGGGTCACTTTGTGGCACATTTCAATCTCAGATCTACTGAGATCTAGCCATTGGATGATCCTAATCTTTTAGATCCACTTACCTCAACACCTCAACATTCCAGATCTACAATTTGGTGGACATCCGACTCCATTTGGCCCATTTCCCAAGGCACTAATCTTCCCCAAGTCAATTCGACTTTCCTAGATTGTTGAGTTATCTTGTGGCTTGAAACACCTTGAAACTGTCATATCCTTTCATCAAGCATAGCTAGAAAGTCCTAACTATCAGATCTCTGACTTGAGACATTTTCCCAGTTTTAAGGGTCACGTTTCCCAAGGCAGTTGATTTTGATAATTTGAAACTAGCTTTGAATCCTGGAATCATACCTAATCATTGAGTCACTGTGTGTTATATATCATTATCATACTATACCTTTTCCAAGCCTCCACAGTGATCTTAATTCCTTATTAATAGGGTTCCATACTTGTCACCTTACGTACCTCATTAGATTGATTTGATCTGGTGATTGGGTTGATCTCTCCTGTCGGGAGTAGATCTGGGTCTCCCCCTTGCTATCTTGGCTTTGATAGCTAAAGCAAAGAGTGCCTTGGTTGGCATGACAACCATCCATTTGGGAACCTAGGCCCTCTTGGTTCACCACTTTAGTTGCCTATCTCCTCTACCGTCCACATTAGATCCACCTATAGGGGCAACTACAAGATTGGTGATAACAGTTCCTCTCTTTTGCTTACTGTTTTTTCCACTTATTTTATCTCTGATTTTTTCTTGCCCTCTCGCTCCCCTCTTCTCTTTTGCTCGCTGCCCTCTTTTCCTCATTTATTTTTGTCATTTTTTTCTCATTGATTTTTGTCTCTTTGCTTACTGTTTTGGTCTCTCTTCTCCCCTCATTTCCATTCGCTCTTCTCTTCCCATTCTCTTCTTTTGCCTCTTATTCTTTGCTGGATTCTTCATCTTGCTTTGCTAGGTTTAGATCTCTCTTTTTTTTAGTTTATTTCTAAGTTAATTTTGCACCTTAGTTTGTTTTAAATTTAAAATTTGCATCTAGTTTAAGTTGAGGTTTTGCATCTAGTTTATTTTTCAAGTTCAAAGTTTGATTCATTTACATTTCAGTTTACTTAGATCTTAGATTTGCTTTTTTTGTTTGTTGGTTAACCTTAACTAGTGCTTGTTCAAAGCTCTTAGTTTCAGGTTGTTGAAGGAGATCAACTAAGAGAAGATAACCTTAAGACTTGGAAGAACACAAAAAGAGGCTCAAACAAGAAGATCAAGCAAGAAGACAACCTTTTTTTTGTAGAAGCATTTAAGCTTCATCTTTTCTTTTCTTAAGTTTTCAAAGGATTAACAATCCCTAAAAAATTGTATACTCCATAATAAAGAGCAAGTGGGATTATGGCTCCCACACCCTACTTCCCCCATTTGGGGGAAGCTTGTAGTGTGCATTGTTTCTTTTCACTTTCATTTACTGCTTTAGATTAGTTTCCCTTTTTATACTTAGCTTAGTTTTGATATTGATAAAGTAGTTTCCATTTCCAATAATTGCTAGATTTTAGAAGCAAGTAGTGTAGTTCATTTTTTAGTTAAATTTTAATTTTATATAAATTGCATAAAAAGAACCCAAAATCTCTTGAATCTCACCGAAAGGTGGATCAAGAGTGCTCTCTATCGGAGGGTTTACTTACTTTTTTACTTTAAGATTTCACTAACCCCCATGCTCTCCCGAGTAAGGCCTCAAACCTGAAAGAGATTCTTGGGTAGATTAGAGTTAATTTTCTGTTATTTATTTCAGTATCTTTGCATCATAAATCTCTTGAATCTTGCCATAAAACGGATCAAGAGTGCTCTTTGTCAGAGAGTTTTTTTTTGGTTCTTCACAAACATCGCCTAAAATTGGAATTTACCATTTGCTATACCACGTATGCTCTACCCAATCTTGGGATACTCAGAAACGGTATAGACTCTTTAATTTTTCACATTAATTCCAATTTCAACAATAATAAAATTCATACCCCATAACCAACGAAAATCCATCGTTGGTCGCAAATACTCGAAAGTGGGAAAATTCCGCCTGGGGACACTGGATCTCTGTACTCAGATCTCGGGGGCACCGTTAGACTACATCCCTAGTTGGTGTAGTGTTGAACACACTCTTGGGGCTTTGCGGCCAACATGTTCTTGTACGGAGCCACTTATAGTATTTTCCGGACATATTTCCAGTACCGCAAGGTATATCTTGGAAATTCCCTCGCCCATAATAATCAAGATTACCACAAAATACACAATAAAATTTACAAAGACCAATTGCAAAACAGTTCTCAACCACACGAACTCTTGTATCAAGCAACCCCACACTTTGACTCCATAAGGCACTGGTCCTTCATTTTATCTGTTTTACTTATATATGGATCATACATTGTTTACATGCTTTAATTTATGCTGTGGATATCTTGATTAAATATCACTTGTTGTGCATCTTTAATTCTCCTTTTTGTAAGTGTATCTTTGGATTATATAAATATTATTGTGAATCAAGAAACTCCTAAACAACAATTATCTGCATCACATCACCTTTCAAAAAACATTTAAAACACAAGAGCCTTAGAAACTCTTTTTAGGGGCTACCCCCCTTGGCTTCGTTAGGAGTTAGCCTAAACGGAGGAGTTGACAGCACCTAACTCTTTGCTTTCCCCCAAGGCCACACCTTTCTCACTTGGGAAGCAACTTTCGAAAGATTTCTACTGATGGTGTGCACACACGGCGGGAAAGAGTGTCCATTGGACCTTTACCTTTCCTATGATCCTATTCTTGAGCACTTCGACCTTCCGTTCCAATATTCAAATTGGTTGTACCAAGAACTCTCTTTCCAGTTCCACCTAAATCAAGTACCAATCAAGCACACGATCATAATCATGAATATATTTCTTTATTAAAAAAACATGGCATACATTGTGCACCTTCATAGAGGGAGGCAAGGCTAGCTCATAAGCCATTGGTCCAATCCTTCTTAATATCTCGAAAGGCCCACATAATCTAGTTGCCAATTTTTTGCAGCTGCCCAAACTCAATGAGCTTTTCTTGGATTTTACTTTCAAGAACACACGATCTCCCACCTAAAATTCTTTGAACATTCTCCCTTTATTTGTGTAGCTTTTCTATCTATCACGTGGCACCTTTAAATTATGCTTGATCTGTCCTACCCGTTCTTCCATGTCTTTTAATGGGCCTACAATTACCTTGTCCACTGGTTTGTCCCAATTTATCGGAATGTTACATTTCTTGCCATACAAATCTTCAAATGGGCTGATTTTGAATGAAGCCTGCTACCCATTGTTATTCGCAAATTCCACAAAGTATATGTATTCTTCCCATTTTGATGGTCGGTCCGTTACATACATTCTCAGCATGTCTTCGATAACATGGTTAACTCCTTTAGTTTGTCCATTCGTTTGAGGATGGTAAGCTTTGTTGAAATTAAGTTTAGTTCCAAATTCTTTAAATAGGCCTTTTTCAGAAATTTGAAGTAAATTTAGTATCCATGTTGAAAACAATAGCCTTTGGAACGCCATGCAATCTGGCTATCTCTCTCATGTAAATTTCAACAACATTAGCCGCCTTATAGGTTGATTTAACAAGTATAAAGTGGGAAGGATTCATTAATTTATCCACTACCACCATAATGGAATCATGCTGCTTAATGGTACTTGGTAATTTGGTGATGAAATCTATGGTTACCACATCCCATTTCCACTCCGGTATGGGTAGTGGAAGTAACGAACCTACTGGATGCCTATGCTTTGCTTTCACTCATTCAAGACATTTGCCTAAGAACTATGACATGTTTTTCTTCATCCTTGTCCAGTAGTACTCCTTTACTGCTGTAATGATTTTTTGATAACTCGGGTGTCCTGCATAAGGGGCATCATGCATTTCTTGTAGTATAGGCTTCCTCAACTCATCAATATCTGATACGTAGACCCTATTTTTGTACATGAGGATTTCATCCTCGTCCAAGATGTAATCCATGTATTTAGGTGGTACATCACCCTACTGCAAAGCTTTTTTTATTTGCAAATAGTAATTATCTGTACCCAGGGCATTTAGTAATATGTTTTTCATATATGTTTTCCAGGTGCTTATGGTTGTCATTTGCGAGACCTAATTATTCCTCCTGAGTGCATCAGTGACTCGGTTCTCTTTTCCTTTGATATTTTTTATTTCAAAATTGAATTCACTTAATAATTCCATCCACCTTGCTTGACATGTATTTAGATTTGGGTGCTCGAACAAGTATCTTAAGCTGTGATGATATTTTTTTAACTCAAATTTGTTGCCTATAAGATAATGTGTCCACATTTTGAGTGCATACACTATGGCAGCGAGCTCTAGATCATGCATGACATAATTCTTTTCGTGCACTTTCAACTTCTTGGATTCATAGCAAATCACATGGCCTTTTTGCATTAAGACTCCTCCAAGTCCTTCGAGGGATGCATAGGTGCATACAACATATTCCTTCTCTAGATTGACAATCTTTAGAATTGGTGCACATGTGAGTAGTTTTTCAGGTGCTAGAAACTGTCCTGACATTTTTGATTCCACAAGAATTTCACTCCCTTCTTTTTTAAGGATGTTATGGGGTTCACTATCCTTGAGAAAGCCTCAATGAACCTCCTGTAGTAACCTGCCAATCCCATAAAGGACCTCACTTCAGTTACATTCCACGAAGTAGGTGTTAGATTATGGTAACTTTGGGATGTCCTCCATGGTTCAGATGCCTTGCATGGAGGTACATCAGCAGTATAGGCATCAGTATGTAGTAGAGGGTGAGATACACTCTACTCAGTGGCATGAGCCCAGTGGTGGCTGCATGCGGACCTTCCAGGGTGATTTGATCTTTGCATGCATAAGTTTTGCATGATCTGTTAGCGATCATTGGATGCATGCAAAAGTGACTTTTGCATGCACCGAGAATTAGGGTTTTGGTAAACCTAATTCATCGGTGAGATTATATATAGAGGCAGGGGGTCCCCAAATGAGGTTGCTCAGTTGTATTGTTAGAGAGTGATAGTGCTGGAGTGAGGAGGGCGTAGTTGTGCATGCAGGGCGACTTTCTGAGAGAGAGAGGAGCTGCTGCAGGAGCTAAGAAGGTCAGATCTGAGCTGGATCAGTGATCTTCAGCTCCATAGTCACTAGGCACCCAGGTCTGTGGACTGAGACAATTCATCAGAGAGCATTTGGCTCAGTTTAGAGGAGGACGTGTTCCCTTGGAGGAGGGTGCATTTCCTAAGGAGGGAGGAGCTCGTTTGGAGCCAGATCTACCGATTCAGAGTCTGAGACTTCCAGGATAGCTTTGCCTCAGCATTCGAGGAAGGTTAGGGATGATCAGAGCTCAAATCTGCTGAGATCCGGTCCGGTACGAGCATCAAACATCCAGAGGGGAGGGCGCACTTCTGCATGTAGTGGAGGTCGCATTCTTCAGAGGGAAGTATTCAGAGAGAGCAGATCAGGGCAGTGTGATACAGAGAGGCTGATCAGTCAGAGGCACCTACAGAGACACTCAGATCCAATTTACCAGTTAGGGCTTACTCTTGCAGTGCATGCATCAGTTGATGCATGCAGATCTAGAGTCTGTCCGGTTCAGGGATTGAGTTACCTTTGAGATAATCCTATATTGTACTTGTCTATTTATATATATGCTCTGGGCTCGACAGAGAAGATAGCCCCACAAATTGCTGGTTTTCCCCGGTTGGGGTTTCCAAGGTATATTTGGTGTTCTTTGTGTGATTGCATATGTTTCAGTTTGGTGATGCATATCTAGTTGTTGAGTTTATATTTATATGTGCATATATTGATATCGAGACTCAAACTGCTTGAGATCTCAGGGTGATTTAGAGGGAGTAGTGATCTCTAAATCAAAGATTTACATGATATCAGAGCCTTGTTAAGGGTCAGAGAGGGCAGTCACACTTAGATATGTGGTGTTGGAGACTAGATCTGAGATAGATCTAGTAGATCAGTGGAGGTAGAGACCAAATCTACCAGATCTGAGCAGCACAACTCAGATCTGAGGTTGTAGAGGTCAGATCTATCAGTCTAGTGGGTTCAGTGGTTAGATCTGTGATCAGGGGAGACTCTTGTTCACTGTGGGTTACAATATTTAAGTAGAGAGAGTATGGTCACCGGCTTGAGAGTGGAGGACCGATGGATGGGGCCTCTAACTACAGTGCATGGAGGGAACGTATTACACTCTTGCTAAAAGAGAGTGAGTTACGGGATGTTGTGAACAACACAACGTCAAATCCTATAGCAGTTCCGTCAAATGCCACTGCCAAAGCAGTGTATGAAAAGAAGAATGTGAAAGCTCAGATGATCCTTCTTGATGTGATCAAGGATGATATTATCCCACATGTCTCTACCAAGGACAATGTGTTTGAGATGTGAGATGCATTGACTAGTCTGTACCAAAGCTCCAATGCAAATAGGAAGATGGTTTTCAGGGAGAAGCTGCAAAGCATCAAGATGGGGAAGGATGAGAGCATGATGACCTATCTCACCAAGATAACTCAAGTGAGAGATGAGTTGGGAGCAGTTGGTGAGAAGGTCGAGGATAGTGAGTTGGTTCGACAGGCCTTGAATGGCGTGAATGTGCCATGGGCAGTGTTCATCCAGTCTATCATAGCTCAAGAGAACCTCCCCAAGTGGGATCATCTGTGGGACGATTTCACATAGGAGGAGATCCTGAGAGGGTACATACAAGGTTTAGCTTCTGCTATTCAGAGGAGGAGGATGTGGCTCTCGCAGCAGGCGGGAAACAGAGAGGCAGGCAGAAGAAGGATCTGAGCAAGATCAAATGCTTCGCCTGCAACGATTATGGACATTATGCGGGACAATGTCTACATAAAAAGAAGGGGAAGCAGGTGAAGGGCGAGTAGGTGGCAACAACAAAGGAGGTTGATGAGTTTACTTCTCGGTTTGAGAAGGAGTTCTCATTAGCCTCAGTTCATTCAGGACATGATAGTAGCCTGCCAGAGGCTCAGGTTGATCAGAGTTGGAGAGTGGACTGCACTCTCAGCAGTCACATGATAGGAGCTTGAGATGCATTCTTGATCTTAGAGCACACACCCTTACAGTTGGCTTGGGATGTGCAGGGGTTTGATCATTTGGTTACTGGAGTGGGCAGAGTGAGATTTCTACTCGACCTTGGGGAGCTCCTGGAGGTTTTAGGAGTACTCTTTGTTCCAGGATTGAGAGGGAGTATCCTCTCAGTGGCAGCCTTTGCAGCTGCTCGCTGTTCAGTAGTGTTTCAGCGAGATCAGATCTTCACCTATCCTAAAGGAGTAGACCCAATCTTGTTGGGTCACAGGATCGTCGGTGAATACTTGGTTCATGGACAACCTACTAAGGGAACATGAGGATGACTGAGTACATCTTCTTCAGATGCAGAGGAGGATGATGAACGGGATGCTCATAGCAGAGATGAGGCTAGGAGGAGTGAGTCTGGTCAGCAGATGGGTGGGAGAGATGCTCACCATGATGAGGAGGATTAGGGGAGTGATTCTGGAGTTCAGATGGATGAGCGAGATGCTCTTGATAGTGATGAGTCTCGGGAGATTGAGCCCTTGGGATCATATCAGATGGATGAGCATGCTGCTCATGCAGTCACTGGTCAGAGATTGAGCTGGTATGAGATGGTTGAGATGGACTTAGCTCAGGAGAGAGTTCAATCAGCTCAGAGACAGAGGGGGTTAACTTACAGAGTTGAGTCAACTCAGGGACATAGATAGATCTCCTACAGAGCAGTGGATCCACTTGACAGTAGTCTTCAGGACTGGTTACAAGTAGGGATTCAGAGGGAGTCTGAATAAGAGTGCAGTGACAGAGTCAGCAGTGGTTGATTAGGGGGCTTCTTCTGAAGCCACACTTATGGAGATTGATCAGCTTTCTTCAGGTCAGAGGGAAACAGTGACAGGTAGGTCAGTTAGATCAATGTCGTCAGCAAGGGACTTGTTGGATCCAGGCATCAATGGTAGGACTTCCCTCGTTAAGAGGGAGTGTTAGATTATGGTAACTTCGGGATGTCCTCCATGGTTCAGATGCCTTGCATGGAGGTACATCAGCAGTATAGGCATCAATATGGAGTAGAGGGTGAGATACACTCTACTCAGTGGCATGAGCCCAGTGGTGGCTGCATGAGGACCTTCCAGGGTGATTTGACCTTTTCATGCATGAGTTTTGCATGACCTGTCAGCGATCATTGGACGCATGCAAAAGTGACTTTTGCAAGCATCGAGAATTAGGGTTTTGGTAAACCTAATTCATCGGTGAGATTATATATAGAGGCAGGAGGTCCCTAGATGAGGTTGCTTAGTTGTATTGTCAGAGAGTGATAGTGTTGGAGTGAGGAGGGCGTAGTTGTGCATGCAGGGAGACTTTCTGAGAGAGAGAGGAGTTGCTGCAGGAGCTAGGAAGGTCATATCTGAGCTAGATCAGTGACCTTCAGCTCCAGAGTCACTAGGCACCCAGGTCTGTGGACTGAGACAGTCCATTAGAGAGCATTCTGCTCAGTTTAGAGGAGGACGTGTTCCCTTGGAGGAGGGCACATTTCCCAAGGAGGGAGGAGCTCGTTTGGAGCTAGATCGACCGATTCAGAGTCGAGACTTCCAGGATAGCCTTGCCTTAGCATTCGAGGAAGGTTAGGGACGATCAGAGCTCAGATCTGCTGAGATCCGGTCCGGTACGAGCATCATACATCAAGAGGGGAGGGCGCACTTCTACATGCAATGGAGGTCGCATTCTTCAGAGGGCCGTATTCAGGGAGAGCAGATCAGCATTGTGATACAAAGAAGCATATCAGTCAGAGGCACCTGCAGAGACACTCAGATCCAGTTTACCAGTTAGGGCTTACTCTTCCAGTGCATGCATCTGATGCATGCAGATCTAGAGTCTGTCCGGTTCAGGGATTGAATTACCTTTGAGGTAATCCTGTATTTTACTTGTCTATTTATATATGCTCTGGGCTCGAGAGAGAAGATAGCCCCACAGATTGTTGGTTTTCCTTGGTTGTGGTTTCCAGGGTATATTTGGTGTTCTTTGCGTGATTGCATATGTTTCAGTTTGGTAATGCAGATCTAACTGTTGAGTTTATATTTATATGTGCATATATTGATATCGAGACTCAAACTGCTTGAGATCTCAGGGTGATTCAGAGGGAGTAGTGATCTTTGAATCAAAGATTTACAGTAGGCCATTCCTGTATGGCTTTTATCTTTATGAGGTCCACCGTTACTCCTTCCTTTGAGATGATATGTCCCAAATACAAAAGTTGCTTTTGGTAAAACGAACATTTACTCAACTTAACATAAAGTTGATTTTCTCTTAATATTTACATTGTTAGCCTCAAATGCTCTTCATGTTCTTCCCTCGTCTTGGAATAGATCAGTATATAATCCATGAATACTATAATAAACTTATCCAAATAGTTTTGGAAAACACCATTCATTAAACACATAAAAGTGCCCGGTGCATTTGTCAGTCCAAAAGGAAAAATTGTATACTCAGTGTCCATACCTAGTCCTGAAAGCAGCCGCGTTGATGTTTTCTTCTTTAATTCGTACTTGGTGATAAACCTGACCTCAGATCTATTTTAGAGAAAACTTTAGCTCCACTCTACAACCCAGTATGGGGGAGATGTTGTAACGTGATGTAACGTTTGTTACTAACAAAATAATTAAATTTTTTTATGTCGGCTCATAAAATAAAAAATTATGGAAAGTATTTAAAAAATCCCATGTTGGTTCATAAAATAAAATATTATGAAAAGTAATTAAAAAATAGATGTTCGTTTATAAAATAAAAACTTAAAACTTAAACCCGGATCTATCAATCAAGAGAGATCAAATTTGTTGAGTTTAAATTCAAAAAAAGAAATACATCTCAAGAAATTGGATCCCTCTCGATGCTTGATAGATATGGGTTTAAGATGGATCTATGCTGGTTTAGTTTCATGTAGTCCATGCATAACCTCAAGTTTCCATCATTTTGTTTACAAATAGGGCAAGTGCCCCCCATGCT
Organism: Larix kaempferi; assembly: GCA_027924585.1. Classification (NCBI taxonomy): domain Eukaryota; kingdom Viridiplantae; phylum Streptophyta; class Pinopsida; order Pinales; family Pinaceae; genus Larix; species Larix kaempferi. The sequence goes on along the minus strand of BSBM01000370.1, from coordinate 25,425,809 downwards.
GACACAATGGGGTGAATATACCCTTTCTTCATCAACTCTTCAAGTTGCATTTGTAATTCCTTTAGGTGAGGTGGGTCCATCCTGTATGGTGCTTTGGATGTTGGGGTAGTTCCAGGTACCAAATCAATAGTAAAATCAATATCTCACTTTGGGGGTAACACATCGACAAATTCCAGTAGCACTACATAATCTGTAATATGTACTCCATCTGTGGATATTTGTTTAGCATGAAATGTGTAAAATTGGCAACCTTTCCGGATGTACTTTCTCATTTTCATGGCAGAGACATGTCATACATATACAGGTCTTGAAATTCCTTTTACATGAGTCTGCTTATTATCCTCGTCAAGACATGTAATTGTCTTGTTATGGCAGTCCATAATAAAGTAATAAGAGTCTAGCCAATCCATCCCAATGAGAATATCGTAATACCCAAGATATATGACATCCAAATATGCCTGTCTGAAGTCCAATATTGTTGAAACAACAATCCTTGATCATTGAGGTGATTTTCCTTTTTGTACATGTAGCTAACTATACCATCCTACCCTGGGGAAGCTTTATGCTTACTTACTGACATCTTTCAATCATATTAGAGTTGGTATAACTATGATTAGCTCCTGAATCAATTAAAATTGAAATAGGCACCTCGACAATCATACCTTTTACCTCGATCATGGTTGACTGGTGATCTGCTTGTTTGTTATCTAGTGCCGCATATATGCAAGGTATGCTTCTAGCCACTTCTATAACATCCTCACCCATCAATCGAATGACACAGAGGGGAATATGAACGATTACGGTTTCTTAATTAAGCCCAAAGGCCATATACATATTTATATTGAGAATAATAGTGCGCAGAAGCATGATAATAAACACAACGAGATTTAACTCAATCCACACACATAACACATGCATTTGCCAACATAATATACCACAGGCATAATCATAACGTATTTCTCATCAAACAACAACACTTTAGATTCAAACATAAAGAAATACTTATATGGAACAAGGATCCAAGCAGCTAGCTGTGTAAGTGCAATTTTCCACCCAACCATACATACTCTATCTAGGATATACTATTTATGTTGATAGTCCACCCCCAAGCTGATCTACGAGTCCACAAGTGCAAAGGGAACACCTATAGGCTTCTATATCCCGACTTACAACCCATTCTACTCTCCATGCTCAACCAAACACTCATATAGAGCTCTAAAGTAGTCTTACTTAGCCCGCATACCCTTCACTCCACTATACCTACAAAGAAAGAAGAATGATGAAATATATTTCCAGTTGTTTCAAAAAGTGAGCATAGAAAAACTTTGGGGCTAGATTAGACAAGGAAAATCTCGCTGTAGATGAACTCCAAAATATCTGAATTGGGGAAAAGAGTTATGGTGATAAAGGTATATAGCCAAAATGAAATCGGGAATGTATGACTATCAGATACTCCATGATGGAGTAGATTCACAAATGTATGAACAAAGCAAGGTAGAGTTGTTAGATCACTAATTGAAGGTTTAACCAATGTTCGTTAAGCGCTTGATATTATAATAGTGCTATTGAGGAGGAGAGTGTAATAGACATTTTAATTGTATTAATTAATGTTTAGGATGCTATTATTATTATCAAGAGGTGTATCTATAAGGTCACAACCTTATATGAAAAGTCACTTCAAGGCTGATAAATATTAAGCCATCCTCATTGTAATCATTCATCTTTTATTCAATATCATATTATATATAAATTTATATACTATTGTATATTTAAGCACTCAGCTATAAGTTTCCGCCTTTACACGCAACAATGGTATCAGAGCTTTGGAATTCCTATGGACGAACTCCGAGAGTTAATCATACAATTAAAGTCAAATTTCGATGATGCATCCAAAAGGGAACGTTAAGCAAGAGCAAGGGAAGAAACGACATTTGGCGAAGTTCATAAATTAATACATGAAATAAAAAGGGATTTTAAAGGTATGATAGATGTCTGTCAGAATTTAAAGACTGAAACTATTCCTGAAGCTGAAGTATACAACATGGAGAATTCAATAATTGAGCATCCACACGCTGATTTTTTACCTGTACCAATGAAGATAGATTTAGAACAGGAAAGTCCAAAGACAATAAAAATAAATCGATTGAACATAGAGTTAATAGAAGGAAACCATCGTAAAGAAGCTGAAATAAACATTAGTTTTAATGATGGTAGCGACCTTTGGAATTATTCAAGCATAGAAGAACTAAAAATTGTTAGCGACGATGGGGAATCCCCAAAATCAGAAGACAATGAAGCAAGTGACATTGATTTTGATGAAGAGAAGAGGAGGTATGATCAAGAACTTGAAACCTATCTGGATCTTTCAGGGAATAAGCTCCAAGGGCAGCTGCCTCCTCATTTCGGTAACTGCTCATATATGAAGGTATTGAATGTAGCAAATGATAATTTGGAAGGACAGATACCGAGGGAGCTGGTAAAATTGAAGAAACTTCAGGTAATGCACATCAATGTTAACAGGATAAGAGGACATATTCAGTCGTCCCTTCAAAATTGCACAATATTGGAAATTTTGGATTTTGGTGAAAATAACCTATCAAGTAATGTCCCTGGATGGATCATAGATCATTCTAAGCTCCACATAATCGTTCCCAGATCAAATTATTTGGAAGGCAATATCGAGAACAACCATTGGAATAGAAAATGACATTTTTTGCTTGACAATATAGAATCTTACGAATTCGATATCCAAAATAGGACTCTATCAAAAGCTCAAGATTCTTCAACTCATGTGCGATGGAGGTTCTTAAATATAGTTCACCAGTGTGTTATCACCTATTTTGTACAAATAACTAAATTTCTTATGAGCCGCCAATTTATTGAACATGATTCATGTTCATCATTAGGATTCAGAAGTTCAGAAGTCATTTTCAGGGCAATTTTGCCCCATTTGTAATAACTACATGTTCATACCCCCATGGAGAAAATATAAAAAGTTGGTCTAAACGGGATCCTTTTATAAAAGACTCAGCTATCTGTAGGTTTAGCCATTTGGGGGATACTCTAGAGTGTTTTTTCCTTAGGAAATATGCGCTACTCATCAGTGGCGTATAATCCCTGAGTTTTTCACTCAAACCTCCAAAGCTGGAGAATTTCCCATGGTGGTCAAAACTTAAGGTGGTTATTAGAGTCTTGCGTCTAGGATTTTTTACGTGTTAGCTATCTCGATTGAGTCATATGAACATGTACTAGGTCCCCTAGGAGTTTCATTTGATTCCGACAAAAATAAAATTTTCTGCAATTTAGACCATTTTTTAATGGTTTAAATGAAAATTTTCTAATTATGATAAAAACTTCATCCGGAGGCGGAATTGGGCGTGGGGAGGCTCGTTTTGACGCTCAGAGCATCCTCTTTACCCTTGCACCCTCATTCTTGAAATTCCGAGCGATTAAGTCACCACTAGGAGAGTTTTGGCTAAAAATGCATCATTCTGACATTTAATTGTTAAAAAATGACAAAGTGCACTAAGTCCAAAAATCAAAAGATGACAAAATTAATGAAAATAAACTTTGGAAAGGTTTAAAGATGAGTCTCATGAGGTGTACGATCACATTAGTGGAGAAGTCATATGTTTAAAAAAGTCAAAAGTGAATTTTTTATTAAGAGGCTCCCGATCTCCTTCACGTGATGGGCATTTCTACCATGTGCGAATGCATTGGTTGGGCGTTTAAGGTGGATGCCACCTATGCCAATCACTACCAACCAATTTCGAGATCCACATTTATTACAACCCTTGCTTGATATCTCTTGAAAGCTCACGCATATCTCATGACGACTCACGCATATCTCTTATTGCTCACGTGTTATGCACATGGCACTTCGTATATGGGATGGTGGAGTTTCCAAGAGAGGGATGGGGGGCGCCTTGCCAAGGTGGAGGCCACCTCGCCATCCTCATTCATTACAACTCGAGTTGTTTATTGGAGATATCACTCCAAGCCACCATTTGATTGAATTTGAATGCCTCTTGATTGGAATTTGTCTCCTCCCATGCCAATTCGAATTTTGGTTTGGTGTCTCTTATTTTTTTTTTTTGTATAAAGAGAGGTTCTTGGAGCTCTCTAAAGATGGACTTTTCGTTGTTGAGTTACTCTGAGAAAATTGTATCAAGCTTATGCTTTGAATTTGTGAATAAAATTTCGACTTTGGAGGTCCATGGTATCTTGCTCATTGTGGTGAATTCTTCATGGTTGAGGTGATCTCTTTCTAAGCATTTCTCTTTCAATACTCATATATGTTGTGATCAAATGCTAGCTTTAGAAGTCTAATATCTTAAAACGTAAGATCTGTCATTTGCAGTTGTCAACTTGACTTATTATGCAATATTCATCAAAGTTATATGAATAGGACGTATTCGGTTGTACTAATATTGATAAAGCTTTGATCTGCTTAGCATACTAGTATTTTTTATCTCACGATTGTATTGAGTGTGTTGTGCTTCGTCAGGTTTCACCAACTGAAGAAGGGTGTGAGCTCGGTCGCTTCTATCCCAAGATTCAAACAACCATATTTTTTGAGTTTAACACTTTGTCATTGCAGGATCTACAAAGCTTGTCATCTTTTGCCACAAAAAAGAAAGCCAGGAGTAGCTCTCTCTTTTGTGTTCCATCCTGAAAAATACATTCAAATTTGGTTACTAGATTCTAAGGGTTTTCTTCTTCAAACCCTCCACTTTCTCCTTGACTTCTTTGCCTTGATTTGCTAGCCCTAGTTCCTCTCATCCATCTTGTCTTCCTCCCATTCGCTCCTCCTCCCTTCTCTCCATTCGCCCAATCCATCCTCCTTGCTTTCGTCTTTGCTCTACTTAGCCCTCTTCTTTCTTCTCGTTTCTCTCCTAGTCCTCCTCACCTTTCTCCCTTTCATTTTCCTCCTTAGATCCTATCTTCATCCTCTAGATTCCATCTCCTCAAGCCTCTCGTTTTACCTCCCTCCATCCTCCTTTCGTCCATCTTCAAAATCTGCCCTAAAACACATAAAAAACAAATCATAAGCTTGTAGTGTTAGAGCTAGTTTTCATAACTGTAGACTTTGCATTTTCAATAGTTAAATCTCACATTTTGTTCATTAGTTAGATTTCTCTTTCAAAGTTAGCATTTTTCATTTGATTAGATTAGATCATACTTGCATTGTTTTAGTGTAGATCTCTTTTAGGAGTTAGTAAATTTTTAGTATTTCATTTTAGTATCTTTATAGACCTTGCATTTAGTTCATTTTTCAGCTTGCATATGCATTCTAGATCTCTCTTTTAAAAAAGATAAAAGTTGCATACAAAATAAGTTATTTTTTATCATGGTTTAGATCTCTTTCCTAGCATTTTTAGCATAGATTTGTTTGCTGCTCCGTTTTTACATTTTTAATAAATTCAAAGTTGAATCTCATACAATATTTCATCTTTAGATCTCATTTTGCAAACTTAGACTTAGCTAGTTTTAATTTAATTTAATTTAATTTTATTTTTATTTTTATTTTTATTTTATTTTTTTTTTCTAACGCTAAAGGGTGCCTTGTTTAGCTAATTTGAACTTGTGTAGGTGTTTCAAAGAAGAAGAAAGTCAAGGAACTTTGAGAAACAAGGAGGTCTTTACCCAAAGAAAGCATCAAGCAAACCATAAGGATCATCCAAAACAAAAGAACCACATTCTCCTTTTTGTAAAAACTCCTAAGAGCTCTATATTGTCTTTCATAGTTATCTTATCTTTCATAAAAGACCTTACAAGGGTTAAATTCCCAAGACACTTGTAAATTGATTAATAAAAAGGCTAGGTGGGATAAGGCCTCCCACACTTTGTTTCTCCTTCCCCATTTGGGGAAGACTGTTTCATGCATGCTTTAGTTAGATTTATTTCAAGTTTTCTAGATTAAAAGTTTATTTTTTTTAGATTAACTTTCTTCCAAGTTTTGACTTGAGTTAGCAACCTTGGGATTTCATCCCGAGGGCCACATTATTTTGTGGTAGCTTCTCTATCCCCATTAGACTCTTTGTCGAAGTTCAACTAGCTGGAAGGTCTCAAGGACTAGTGGTTCTAGTGGTCACCTTGTTTAGAGGTTGATCCCACCTTCTTGTTTATTTCGTGGTAAGTTGTTAATTTTGGCCTTAGAAAGTGTGCACTTGTTATTTTCTTTCATTATTTGCTTTACTTCAGAAAGTGTGATTTTTCTTTACGTAAGCTGTTTTTATTCTAATAAAGAACAAAGCCTCTTGGACTTGCAATAACTCAAGTCAAGAGCACTCTCTGTCGGAGAGCATATTAAGTTTGCATTTCCCCTTGCATTAGGCATATAGATTAAATAAGTCTTTTGAACCTTGTCATAAGACAAAGTCAAGAGCACTCTCTGTCGGAGAGCTGAACTGTGTGCTTCAATAATCATAAAACATTTCAACTCACACCCCCGTCAATAATTTACCTTGGTTTCTATCCGACGCCCGTATGCTCTGCCAACCTGGAAAGGTTGGGCTAGTACTCAAAAGGTGTTAGATTTGATAAACTTCTATAACATAATAAAATTTTCACCCCACAACCAACGAACCGGCGTTGCTTTCGATAAATACTTAAATGCTATTCTGGGAGGTGGAGCCGGAGTGCCGTTGTTTAGACTTCGAGGGTGGTTTAAACATTGGACACTTATCCTCTTGATAACTGGACGGTCCGTTAGATCACCGTGAATAGCCACTAAAAGTATTTCTTCCGGTTGGACATTTTATCCTTGTTTCTTGCTAGCCTAATAATCAAGATCATTTGAAACTTTCAAATAAACCAAGATAATTTGCAAAACGATCTCATGAACGGTTACCTGAGACTTGCATTTCAGCATCCCCCAAACACTACACAATTCTTTGACTCCATAAGGCACTGCTTTATTTACACTTGGGGCCTCTTGTCCTTTGTTTAAGTGATTTATCAGTGGATGCTTTTATTTATTTTGCAAGTCTTTCATATACTGTTTTGCAACGTGGATTGCACTTTACCTTGTGTTTTATTTAAAGTAAATTTGTGATCTTTCATCTTCAAAAAACTCCTAAACAACACCCATCTGCATCACCATACACTAAAAACATTAAAACACATTGAGCCATAATAAGCTCTTTGTAGGGACTACCCCCCTTGGCTTCGTTAGGAGTTAGCCTAAACGGAGGAGCTGGGATTCAGGTGACAGTACCTGGTTCATTGCTTGCCCCCAAGGCCACACTTTCCCCACGTGTAGTGAGGGAACAACTTTCAAAAGATTTCTGCTGCTGGTGTGCATCTCGGCGGACAACACAGTGCATTAAGGGACATACAGTCAGTAACAAATATGCTGGTGCCTTGGCAATGACTGCTTCAAATGATATCAAAGATGTTCAGGCAGATGCACAAATATACTTAACAGATCTTGTTGACAGTGAAACTTTACTGCGGAAAACATCTACTCCTAAGAAAATGGAAGGATACACACTTATTGTATACCCAGAATATATTCTGACATACTTGGTTCATATTCTTGGACATCATCCAACCTTTCCAATGGAAGGAGATGCTAAAAATGAAAAATCCTATGAACCTTTTTATATGCAGTTTCTATTTTATTCCCAGGCATTAATTGCTCAGGAAAAGAGTGGATCAACAAATTCACAGTAACGAGATAGAATAGATGTTAGTTCTGATAAATATAAGGAGCAATCAACGTTGTGTAAGAGAAAAAGGGCCATAGCTTCTAATATGAATTCCAAGAGATTGAAAAATATTTGTCAAAATGTGAAAACGGAAACTGAATCCGATCTTAAAGATAAAGACTGCGAATCAGATTGCAAAATTAAAAACAATGTCCTTATAAAAGAACAAAAAGTTGTTCCAAGTATTGAAGGAAACCAAGGACCTAAAGAAGCCATAAAAGAACCATCACAATCATATTATCGCCTACAATTCAAATGACACTTTGGACAGCTCGATGGGCTGCAACTATTCCCTTGGTTTACACGGCACATTCATTTCTGAAAATGTGTCACTATCACCCAAAACACAAATTTCAGTCAGTGAGGAAGCAACACAGTACAAGTTGAGTGAACATGACAAAGGGGCATCTGAAATCAATTTGTATGAAAACTATAATGTTGAAATACCCAGTAGCACAAATTCTGATATAGGCCATCAGAAACACTATAGAGATGAGGTACCCACCAAAAGAGAATCCGAAAATAAGAAAAAAAATTACATCCATCATTATCCAAACAATAACAACCTTGCATTTGATGATTCTATCAGAGGTAAAAGGAAATCTATTTCCATGAAAAAGTATATCATCAGCCAATCCGATGAGAAGGGAGAAGCCGCCATGAAACTTGACATCAAAATCGAAGAGTTTATAGCCAAGCTTGAAGTTGCGACAGAAGAAGATGCAGAGCTGAACAAGAATGGTAAGCTTGTTGTTACAAAACCTTGTATAAATTTTCACTTACAGGAATATGATACCAAACATATCGAACATTTTAATAAGAACACAACAATGTTCGTACGCGTCACCCCTCATGGTTCAGTACACCAACCTATACAGAATTCAGATAATCTTCAGAGGACAAAATGACAGATGAGAATGCAGGTTTTCGTGAGTGATCCAAGGGAGCATGATAACATTCGTAAAGGAGAATTAGATATAACAAGTGGACGTATTAAGAAATTCTTGAAAGTTGGTATGAAGGTCATACTAACACCAAAAGAAAATCCAATTAAACAAACGATGGCATTAGATTTGGATGGAACGCTGGTGCATACAACTGGGATGCCCACACCCCTCAGCTATCATGATTCGATCACATTTGAAGTACGGGACATGATGACCCTTGCGATTGGGTTACGACGGTTGAAATTTTACCTATCATGGGTAAAACATCATTTGTGGCAAGAGACAGAACAACCGCCATACGATGCAGTAATAAAAAGGAGTTACCGTCTAGTATATCACACATATCACAACAATGGGGACAAGCAGATCTCGAGACAGGATCTCAAAACCATGGCACATAATATTTTAAATGACCATATCTTATTGGTACTTAGTGTACGAAAATTCCGAACAAATTTGAATTCGTCGAATATTCGGTGTAGGTATAATACGAATACGGATTCTTACCAATGAATAACTAAATTTTGAAAACCAATTTAAAAAAAAAAAACTTTAATTATTTAAACATTATAAACTAGAAATACCATTCAATTTCATATTTTCTTGTTAATATAACTATTAATAACTAGTTGCCGTCTATCACATTTCCATATCAAGGTTGTTGAGATTTTATATTTTTATTTTTTAAATATATGTTAAATTTTATTATATAAATGTTTATCTCACACTTCCATATCCCAAGTTGAAATTTATATTTTTGTTTTAGAAATATATATTATATAAATGTCTATGTTTATTTATGGTATATTTGTGAATATTTGATTAAAAGAATTATATATAGGCAAGCTACCTCCGTATTTTATTCGTACTAGATTTTTTCAGTACGTATTTTTTTCGTATCGAATCGTATTCGTATCCGTATTCGTACTCGAATTATGCTACTATGAACACAACACGTCGTTGGATAAGCATATTGATAAATTACGTAATGATGGACTATCAAAGAAATAAACTAATCCTTGTTACATTGATCTCTAGTCGACACGTTATTAACCATAAGTCATGACACTTCAAGTCATAACTTGTGGTTTAAAAAAGTGTATATATATATAATAATCATCATAAAGGGAGGATTAGGCAAGGTAAAGACTAGGTGTTCGTAATATTAAGAGAAGTCGTGATTCATTAATTCCATATCTTGGTTCCCGACTTTTCCATGCAATGATAAAAGGTGAAAAGTCATATAATTTTTTTTCCATACAATGATAAAAGGTAAAAGGTCATGTAAAAAAGTATTATTATAAAAGAGGAACACCATGTTAGCGGAATCTTACTTTCATAAAAGGACGAGACTCAAAATGGCAAAAGTTATTAGAAAGAAGATGAATTACGAAGTTGTTCTATGATGTTATAAAGTTTAGGGTTATCTCTATATTATAGTTTTAAGGACAAAAGCTATTTTAAGGGGTAGGAAATGTAATAGACATTTTAATTGTATTAATCAATGTTTAGGATGCTATTATTATTATCAAGAGGTGTATTTATAAGATCACAACCTTATATGAAAAGTCACTTCAAGGCTTATAAATATTAAGCCATCCTCATTGTAATCATTCATCTTTTATTCAATATCATATTATATATAAATTTATATACTCTTGTATATTTAAGCACTCGGCTATAAGTTTCCATCTTTATGTGCAACAGAAACTTTTGCCTTTATGCGCAACTTTGGAGCTAGATTAGACAAGGAAAATCTCGCTGTAGATGAACTCCAAAATATCTCAATTAGGGAAAAGAGTTATGGTGATAAAGGTATATAGCCAAAATGAAATCGGGTCTGTATGACTATCAAATACTCCATGATGGAGTAGATTCACAAATATATGAACAAAGCAAGGTAGAGTTGCTAGATCACTAATTGAAGGTTTAACCAATGTTCGTTAAGCGCTTGATATTATAATAGAGCTACTGAGGAGGAGAGACACTCAAAGAGAGAGAGTTATGGCAGTGCTATTAACAAAGTGGTTAAATATCTTGCATGGAGATTAGTGAAATTTCTTGCAACTTATATTCTACAAACAATCATGCATAAAAAGAGGATTTAATTCCTTAACCTTCCAAGGTAAGGAAAGGCAAGTAATTATAACGAAACAAAAGTCATGATTACAAAGAGGGTAAGCATAAAATACGCTAATAGGGTAATTAAACACTCCATTGAATGAAACTGTCATGATCAACATAGTAGAGCTTGCAAGAAGTGATCTAATAAGGTGTAGAGATAATTCCATAATTAAATAAAGCTTGTACACAATTAGAGATAAGAGCATGGTATGTCCGAGACATTGGAAGATATTAAAGAATGACGAAGACGATTCCAACAATAGAGGAGAATGGTTAAACATGGAAATATAGAGAATGCTAACAACATTTTAAAGAAAATAACCATTAGCAAATTTAGTAGAACATAACTAGTGTACACACTCCCAGATAGGAGTAGAGGCATATATAAATAACATGTTACCAATGCTTAATATATAATGAAAGAATAACAGACTCTGAGAAGGAGTCCATATGGAGTTGGTGTGATATAAGTTGCAGTTGTAAGAGTACTGGAGGATACGGGTAGGTAAATTTAAACTCAGAGTCATAATGGCCAGGAAATATATCAATGAATGAAACTTGAAGTGCTTAGAAATTAAGAAAAAGGGACAAGTTGGGCTTAGTTGGAAAATTTCTCAGGGAAATTGAACAATAGTGCAAAGATAAATTGAATATAGAGGCAACACGATGAAGCCTACACAACTATGGTGAAAACAAATGGGTTTGGAGTTCAACCCAAGACAACAAAGGAATCTACATAAGGCTACAAGTGTTGTTGTAGCAGTAAATGAGGAAGACGAACAATGGGGCAACAAGAAATGAAAGAGATTGGATCTCTCAAATGCATATGCATTAGTAGGCATACTAATATAGGATGCATGGTGCATGTGAATATACTTGTGCATACATGTGATATTGCATATTGATAAAAGTAGTATGTTTTTACATATGCAATGAGCCACTAATGATAATTAATGTTGTTGATGTTGATTGTATGACTAGAAATAGTTGAAATGTGGCTGAAGATGTTGATGGCGTAATTGGATATGATGTGTGATCTTCTGAGAAAAGACTAGGATAATAAATCTTTGATCAATAGGTTGGTGAAAGGACTGTGCACTTTCTTGCAAGAGACCAACTTATTAGGTAACATCAAAGGTGTTGAGGGCAACCATGCAGGTAATGAATTTATTTATGCCAATTGCTCAAGTGTTAAAAAAATAGGGAGGGGGATTGGTGAATAATCCTTTCAGTCATATTTCAATATCACGAATTGGTATGCATATAATGTTGGAATGCATTTAATTTAATGTTATTCTAATAGAAATGATTTGGTAGAGGGAGGAAGTCTTATACCTATATGACTATTTGGAATTTAGAATGCATTAATGTGAAATTAAATAGCATTCTATGTGTGTGTTGGTCATGAGTAAATAACCAAGACAAATCATAGTTTGTGAATTTGATATAGTGTTCATGAATCAATGAAAGGATGCATTGAATGTGTATGCATTAGTAGATTATGTAAACCTTGTGGTTACACATACAAGTATGTGGGCTTATATGTTGAATGCATTATGTAAATACAAGTTATACCATACTTTATTGTCTAATATGTTAACAGTCAAAATGGTGGACTTATTGGTAATGCATAATTCTAAGATAATTTCATGAGTTATTATCAATGCAGTAAAATAAATGCATGAAAAATAGTCACATTGGATGGGCTACATGAATGCTCTGTTGAGAGAACAAAGTTATATAAAAGAAAGAGATGTCTTGGATATGGCAATGAAAGTGAGCCATAATGAAGACAGGGACTAATTCTCATGCCATTAAAAGCTAAGTATTAAGTGTGGATCTCATGTTACTTTTAGGAATTTAATTATTGTGGTAATGAATTTCAATATTGATTGATCGATAAAAGTTTGATTCCTAATAGATGTATATTTATGTTTATGACATAGGTGGATGGTGAATCTACTTACTTTGATCCCAAGATGGCAACTGTAAGTTGGAAAGCTCGGGAAGAAGGCCACCGGCCATGGGAATCCTATAAGTTGTGCTCCTCTTGTGCAAGAAAGCCTTGGTGAATGATGGACACCCAAGGGACTGTTAACTCAGAGGAGGGGATGCCTAATCCTAGAGGGGGAGTGGTTGCAGAGAAGAGGCAACTTTAATGAATTCATTATGAGCAATTCATGAGATATCTAGAGTCCTAGCATAGAGATTCCCTGGTCGGTCTATGCTGGAGCACTTGAAGGGAATTGAAGTAAAGATTCCAAAGGACTATTAACTCAAAGAAGGGAACTCGAGGGACTGTTAACTCATAGAAGGGAGACTCATTCCTTGTGTTGTGTAGGTTAATTGGGGATGAGTGCTATGGATTGGGACAATTGTAGAGGGGGTGTCAAGAGTAATGAGCCACATTCTTTTCCGTGGAAACCTTGTGAAAGAAAGAAATATGCATGCAAATAGGTATTAGATAGAGATTTCATACTTATTTGATGAAATAAATATATGTTCTTACCTTTTGGTTTTGGAAAATTGCTATGGACATTATGACTATTTCATATGAATGATTATAACATGCATACTTCCTCTTAATAATTGATTAGGTACATGTGTATGTGCCAAGCCCGGGAAGGAAACTAAAGTAGTGGACGATCAATGTTGGTGCATTGTGGATAATATATATAGTGTTGATGATGCACTGAGGATGATGCATAAATTAAGGGGGAAGTGAATGTAACCCCCCGTTTTTTACTCCAAAATGTAATAATGTAAATATTAATGAAATCGCTAAAAGTTAGACATGAATGGTCTAGTGTGACTATATGATGTAATTATGTAATTTTATATTAATATAAAAGCCACAACTATTGTAGTCTAAGAAAGACAAAAAATAAAATGGGGGGTATTATTCCACAAGGGGGAGATGACCCTAGTGACTTATCATTTAAGTCACTATTCTTCTTCTTATTTTTTTTTATCATTATTTTGATAAAGCCTTTTAAATTAAAAAGTGCATTAGCCTTAACTTGGGTTAATTATCCTAAACCCCGAGATTAGTGGGAAAAAAAAGTAAACCCCCCATGAGTACCACTTGTTCATCTCTCCTTAGCTTAGCATGCCACTTGGCTAGTTCTCAACATGCATATAATTATTGAGAACTAGTTCATTCTACCATCATTCTTCCATGATTCAACCATCAACTATTGTTAGCTCTAAGCCATCATCACCCGTATCATTGTCACCTGTACAATAATCTAGACCTACATCTGAAAACGATAGAGTTCCTTGGAGTCCCGACACTGACTATCCCTAGTCAACCTGTGTTGGAGCCCCAGAAGGGAATTGGGGTTAAAAACCCGAGGTACTCTTATCTCAAAGAGGGAGCCCCATTAATTGGGTTGTGTACATTGATGGGGGAAGAGTGTTAGCGGATTGGAATAGTTGCAACGATAAAACTTGATACTTTCTTGTGGATTCATAGCCCCAGCTCGGGGGTAGCCTCTGTTATAGAAAGAGCTCTTATAATAGAGTGCCTACAATTGGGAGGAACGTCATTGGTATGCAATCAATTGGACTATATTATCAAATAAATGTTTATTTGTGTATGAAATGCTTGTATTTGTCTTTGTTATGCATTTTAGTATATTACTATTATCTTATGATTTAAATGCACAGAGTTATTAACATTGTGTAAGTGCATTCATGTAGAAATAACCAGTAACAATTTCATATATATTTATATTAAATCTAGGTGATTATATATGTACTCAACTCTGGGTAAATGGCTAATTAAATCAATGGAAAATGAAATAAAGTGCTAGAGGTGAATTCAGTTAGTGGTTTGAGTATCCCGTGGCCCCAAAGGCACCGTCAGGTCACCGAGTACATGACATCTGTATCTCGCCCCATTTAAAGATTCAAATTTCCAACTATATGTTCTTTATGCTTTGGTATTTATAGTGATTTAAGTCGGACTATTTTGACATAATTAAAAGAAGAAATTGTTAAGTGATTTGGCATCTAAGGGAGAGTATAAGGTCTTGCATTTATTGCTATTATACTGCTGTCATAATACATTTTCAGATCTAGTTGATGATTGATAAGTTTCCGTAGAAGAGTTGAACTATCTTGGTTTGGTAGCTTTTTTCCTTGAATTGCGATGAAGTTTGGGGCCATCATAAGTGAATTATTGTGATCTTTCCACTGCCATTTTACACTTTAATTTACAACAGTCTAAAGGCTGAAAACTCTAGGGCTAAAATTCAAGAAACCTTCTAGGAAGAAGGTGGAATTTCAGTTTTGCATTAATTGTCTAAATCCACGAAATTTCCACAATGGAGCGTTCTTGATTTGGAGCCTTGCTTGTTGGGTGTCTTCACTTTTGCACTTGATGTGTCACTTGTAAAGGGCACTCTTTACATGTGCGCATATCATCTTAAGATATGTTGCTTGTAGTGGACTAGGTCTACTATTGTATTGTTGGTCTCTCTTACCTCTCATATAAAGTGGCAGAGAGAATCATTTAACAACATTATCATCATTTGTACTTACTCTTTGTACTTGTCTTAGAGACACATCTTGTAGGATCAAGGCACTAGGCTTCATGAAGAAACAGTAGGAGAAGATACAAGAGAGAGCGGGACATTGGAGATGATTTCATGGATTCCAGGATTTGAGATGTGAGTGGAGTGCACTAGTCCCTGGTAATCTTTGTACTCTTCATTGTATTTTCACTGTGTTATAGTGTTGGACCCTTGGAGAAGTTCTAGGGTGTTATTAGAGGGTTAGCATTTCATCCTAAGGAAGCAAAGAGGCTAGGGTTTGTGGAAACCCTAGAGGGTAAAATAATCATTGTTCTTGTAACTCTTGTGAGAGAAGAAGAATGGGGTTTTGGAAACCCTAGTGCTACTTGTTATGCTCATGTAGAGAGGAGAGTCCTTGCACACTTGTGGGATGCAATTGTAGGAGTCTAGGAGAATCATTGATGAAGAAACCAACGTCGGTTTGAAATGACTTCTAGCTAGGACAAGTTGGTGGCTAGGGTTTTCATGGTTTCCCTTGCTCGAATTTGGAAAGCTTGAAATTGGACCAGCTTGTGATAAGCTACGAGTATGTACATGCACTTCATCTCTTATATATAAATGAAATGCTTTAGCTGTTCAATTATTGTGGACTCAGATTTATTTTCAGCTTCTGTTGTCTTCTTGATTGAGTAATTTCCACTGCTTGTTCACATTGATTTGACATAACATAGAGCTGAAATTATTTAAGTATTTAACATATATCTTGAAGATAAGTGGCGTAGATTCACTACTGTAAATTCTGATGTAATAAAGTTATTTCAGATCTGTTATATCCTTGGAAAAGTGTATCCTAAGCACTGCAACTTCTTGTCATTGAGGTAGACTTGTTTGATATTTTTCTCTTGAGCTGCCTAGTTATTTTGGACTGAAGAGAAGTAAAGTATTTGCTGCTGTTTGCTGATGTAATTAAATATTTCAGATCAGCAATAAGATGGAAAGCTCTTAGGGATTAGATCCAGGAAATCTCTAGCAAAGAGGTGAAATTTCAGATCTGCATTAATTGACCTAGATCTGAAATTTCTACCTTGACCATGTTTGATTCACTACGGGGAAATATTTTACATTAAGCATTTTATTGAGTTCTATTCTTCACATGCATGGATTCTCAAGAGGAGAAAAAAATGAGCTTCTTACTATGTAACGTTAAAATATTAGAAAATGGAATAAATATGTTTTTGGGCTTGGAATTATGACTAGTTGTTCACTATGCAATGCTACGCATTCAATGATAATCAGTGGAAAACAAACTTACCATGAAACTACCTTTAACAGACTTAGGAGAGCTATTTTTTATAATAGTGATATGGCAAAGGAAAAAGTAGTTTTATCAGCAGACAAATAAGTCAAAATCGAATTTTTGGGGACTTTTATGTGCAGAGAAGCTGGTTGTGTGAAAAATTCTTATTCCTAAAAAATATAGGTAACTCATAAAGCATACATCTAAGCACATATTGGAGTAAAAATGCATGACAGATAAAAAAATAACTGCACACTAAACTACATTGGGAGAGAGACAACTATCACAGCATTACAAGAAATGATAATTCTATGCTTATACAAGGAAATTAACTGAGTTTCATTTACAAATGGTAGAAGGCAATCTAATCTCCTTCTTTTATGGAGGACATGCTTTTGTCAAATAATTAGAAGCACAAAGCTCTGCTCTGGAAGACAAATATTTGCTATCTCCAGTGTAAAATTAATTTACATAGAAAGGAATGTGCACCGACTTGTAGCAGGAATGTGCACTGCCTTACTAAATTGCGAATTACACATCATTAGCAGATATTTGCAAGTAGCCAAACTCTTCTGATGCAACAACTGGGCTGCCAGATATCATTTTGAGTTGCTCAGAGCAACCACTTAAGGGAAAATGCCTTAATATGGCATGGTTACACCTCCACGATTTGCACCTTCAAGTTTTGCCCCTTCCAAGGCCTAGACCAAGATGCACAAAATAAAACTATTAATGAGCAATAATAAAAATCGGCCAAATTTAAAATAAGCTAGTATACACTTGTAAAAAATGTGACATCAGCAAGCTTTTCTTCCTTCTATAAACACAAACATATTAGAAAATGACAAAAAAACCAGAAATCTAATCACACACAGTTCATGGACAGATTTGTCAAACACTTCATGAACCATTGATATCACCCTTCAAAGGTAAACTAAACCAATGTAATTTTTCCAAGCATTAAATAGACATGTGCTATGGCTGATATACTGTTCATAGAGTACATTTAGCAGTGGAAAATCATAAAAAACAGCAGACTGTCATACAAATTAAGACAGGATTTTGGTCAACAATGACCCTGGAAAAACCCCACCTCCTGGGGAAAACCAGTTCTAGAAAAATATATTAGATAGCAGCAAAATATCTCAGAATTACATCAACATTACATTTCAGTACAGTACAATAAGATTCTGAAATCTGAGCACAAAACTTTAACAAAACAGTGCAATATACAGCCTAGGAAAACGTGCAGACAGTGCAACCCAGG
The DNA here is from genome assembly GCA_027924585.1 of Larix kaempferi. Classification (NCBI taxonomy): domain Eukaryota; kingdom Viridiplantae; phylum Streptophyta; class Pinopsida; order Pinales; family Pinaceae; genus Larix; species Larix kaempferi. Next base: position 25,407,945 of record BSBM01000370.1, on the reverse strand, counting down.
ACAATCACTTGCTTATCTGTTTACCTCGATTTCTGTGCGAGGAATTAGGAGTACATCTCTCCTCTAGTACTGTACGAAACTCTTCAGAAGTTAATGCTTTTGGTTGCCCCGAAAACTGTGCCCACTTTGCCTTGTTTTCTGTGCACACCAACTCAGCAGTACGACCCTCTTCAGTCTGTGATGTATGGCCCTCTTTAATGCTGGAAGAAAGGTCTTGGGAACTACACCCTCACCTAGGGAAAAGTGCCCACTTCAGCTGCTGTCCATCTCCATTATTCTGCTGCCCATACTTTTCTAGAAAATCGTGCTCTTCTCCCCCAACTCTCTTGGGATTCGAGCCAACTCCAGTTCTCTTGGACTTCGTGCCTCTCTTTCTCTCCTCTAGAGATGCGTGCTACTCCTCTCATTGAGATATGTGCAAATGAAGTCTCAATACTCTTTTATTTACCTCATTAGAGTAACTCCCATGACTTTTCGAATTCTATGGCTGAGATTAGATCTTGGCCAAGAGATCTATGGCTAGGATCTAATCTCTCATTCACTTAAAACTCCTAAGTGAACTATATCACAAATTTTTCTTTTCGAAAAGTCACATAACCCTAAATAATATAAAAGTCACTTTATAACTTAAAGTAACTTTATAACTTAAAAGTCACTTTATAATTAAAAAGTACATCTCACTTTTAAATTAAAAGTCACATCATAAAATAACTTTAATAAAAACTCATAAAGTCATTTTATGAATATTTAATGAGAATTCATAGTTCTTGGACCCCTGCACCTAGGCACCTGATGCAGGAGTGCCACCCAGCTACAAAATGCTAACAATCCCTCTTAGCGAGGGAGGAACTACTAGCATCAGCTCCACATATCTCTCTAGTCCTCTCCCTCCAATAGCTGAAGCTCCCTCTAAATCTGAATGCCCCTCAAATAGTTGCACTGGACCAGCTGCTGAAGGCCTGTGCCTGACCACTCTGAACTGAGAGCTCTGCTCACTCTCCTGCTCATCCTGAAGAACCATGTTATACCAACTTGGTTTCCTCACAGAGTTGAATGAATCCTCCACACTGACAGTCAATGCTACTGCCATTGAATTTGATCTCTCACCAGGCTCACCATCCACAGGATGCCCCAATACTCGGTATACCCTTCCATCATGGATGCCAAGCAGACTTGTTGCACCCAAGCCCCCACCCACTAGATATATATAAACGCACCCTTCCACATGAAGGATTGCATATTCGTCAACCTGCAGAGATGAAACTGAGAGCAAGTTCCTCTTCAGCTCTAGAACAAACAACACATCGCCAACCTCCAGATAACCACCAGACTTGAGTTGGAATAGGACTCTTCCAACTCCTTCTACTGCATGGGTGCCGACATACCCATCCTCAGTCAGTATAACTCTGTCAATATTTGTCAAATATTAGAACATAGCTCGTGTCCCTTTCATATGGCGTGCTGCTTCGCTATCTATGTACCATGCTCCAGTACCCAAACTCTCTGCTACACTGTTGTCTGGAAGAATTGAGACGAGCGAAAATTCCTTCTCGAATTTCCTCACAAAATCTTCCTCTTCGGCTGGAGAGGCCGCCTCAGGCTCTACTTTCTTCTTGTTCTTCTTCTTGGTGGGGCACTGCCCAACATAGTGACCATAACTGTGGCAAGCAAAGCATCTCACTTTGCTCATATCTTTCTCAAATTTGGCTCCACTACTCGAGCCACCTTTCTTCTTCCTGCCTTTTGCTATAAGAGCCACATTCTCTTCATCAGCTTCTTTCTGTTGACCTCTGGAAGTGGAGCTAGATCTTAGCTCCTCCTGAGTGAAGTCATCCCAAAGTCTAGCCCATGAAGGCATATGCTCTCTGGCTATAACTGCACGTACAAACTCATGCCATTGTTGTGAGAAGCCATTCAAGGCTACTCTCACCAACTCTGCATCCTCCACCTTCTCGCCAACAGTTCCCAACTCATCACGAACTTGTGACATGCAGGTTAGGTAAGAAGAAACACTTTCAGTCTTGGTCATTTTGGTGTCTCTCAATTTCTGCTTCAGAACCATCTTTCAATTCTCATTTGAACTCTTGTACAAGCTCGTCAAGGCATCCCACATCTTAAATGCACAATCTTTGCCTAAAATATGTGGGATAATGTGGTTCTTTACTGCATAAAGGATGATCCGCCTGGCCTTGATGCCCTTTTTGTTAAAGGTTGATAATGCTTGTGCATCGGTGGAAGCAAGAACTACAATTGGATTTGCCTGCGTCCTATGCACCACTTCATCCCACAGTTCATTCTCCTCCAAAACAAGCACTATCCTAGCCTTCCATGGAACAAAGTTCTCTGCTCCATCTAGCCTATCTTCCAACCTTAAACTAGTGGCCATTTCTCTGAGATTACACAAAACTACTCACAAAAAAAAAAAAACTTCACTTCTCAGCTGTCACACCCAACAAATCTCTTGGACATGCAGCTGCACTGAACCAACACTTCTCATGCAAATCACTTGCAAATCACCTACAAATTACCAACACTTCTCTGCTGCTCCAACAATCCACTGAAACTCAGAGCCCTAGCTCTCATACCATATTAGAAAATGACAAAAAAAACCAGAAATCTGCTCACACACAGTTCATGGATAGATTTGTCAAGCACTTCATGAACCACTGATATCACCCTTCAAAGGTAAACTAAACCGATGTAATTTTTCCAAGCATGAAATAGACATGTGCTATGGCTGATATACTATTTATAAAGTACATTTAGAAACGAAAAATCATAAAAAACAACAGACTGTCATACAAATTAAGACACAGGATTTTGGTCAACAATGACCCTGGAAAAACCCCACCTCCTAGGGAAAACCAATTTAGAAAAATATATTAGATAGCAAGAAAATATCTCAGAATTACATCAACATTACATTTCAGTACAGTACAATAAGATTCTGAAATCTGAGCACAAAACTTTCTCAAAACAGTGCAATATACAACCTAGGCAAACGTGCAAACAGTGCAGCCCAAGATAGTCACTTGCTTATATGTTTACCTCGATTTTTGTGCTAGGAATCAGTAGTAGATCTCTCCTCCAACACTATACGGAACTCTTCAGAAGTTAATGCTTTTTGTTGCCTCGAAAACTGTGCCCACTTTGCCTTGTTTTCTGTGCACACCAACTCAATAGTACGACCCTCTTTCGTCTGTGCTGTACGACCCTCTTTAATGATGGAAGAAATGTCTTGGGAACTGTGCCCTCACCTAGGGAAAAGTGCCCACTTCAGCTGCTGCCCATCTCCATTATTCTGCTGCTCATACTTTTTTAGAAAATCATGCTCTTCTCACCCGGCTCTCTTGGGATTCGAGCTAACTCCAGTTCTCTTGGAGGAGGGAGATGGAGTGCTACCCTAACCCATTGTTGCTGAAGCAGCCAGGAAGGAAGAGGCATGCTATGAAACCTTTAACCCCCTTCCTTTTGTAAACTCTTTATCCACCTGAATCAGTTAGCCCTAGACCACTTGAGTTTGTGCCTTTCTCTCCTCTAGAGATTCGTGTTGCTTCTCTCTTTGAGATATGTGCAAATGAAGTCTCAATAATCTTTTATTTACCTCACTAGGGTAACTCCCATGAATTTTCGAATTCTATGGCTGAGATTAGATTTTGGCTAAGAGATCTATGGCTAGGATCTAATCTCTCATTCACTTAAAACTCCTAAGTAAACTATATCACAAATTTTTCTTTTCGAAAAGTCACATAACCCTAAATAATATAAAGGTCACTTTATAACTTAAAGTAACTTTATAACTTAAAAGTCACTTTATAATTAAAAAGTACATCTCACTTTTAAATTAAAAGTCACATCATAAATTATAAAGTCACATCATAAAATAACTTTAATAAAAGCTCATAAAGTCATTTTATGAATATTTAATGAGACTTCATAGTTCTTGGACCCCTGCAGCTAGGAACCTGATGCAGGAGTGCCACCGAGCTACAAAATGTTAACACTCCCTCTTAGCGAGGGAGGTACTACTGGCATCAGCTCCACCTAGATCTCTCTCCAGTCCTCTTCCTCCAATAGATGAAGCTCCCTCTGAATTTGAATTCCCCTCAGATACCTGCACTGGACCAGCTTCTGAAGGTCTGCGCTTGACCACTCTGAACTGAGAGCACTGCTCCCTCTCTTGCTCATCCTAAAGAACCATGTCATACCAACTCGGTTTCCTCATAGAGCTGGATGAATCCTCCACACTGATAGTCACCATTGTTGCCACTAAATCTGATCTCTCACCAGGCTCACCATCCACAAGATGCCCCAATACTTGGTATACCCTGCCATCACGGATGCCAAGAAGACTCGCTGCACCCAAGCCCCCACCAATCGGATATATATAAACACACCCTTCCACATGAAGGATCGCATATATGTCATCCTCCAAAGATGAAACTGAGAGCAAGTTCCTCTTCAGCTTTGGAACAAACAACACATCGCCAACCTCCAAATAACCACCAGACTTGAGTTGGAATAGGACTCTTCCAACTCCTTCTATTGCATGGGTGCCGGCATACCCATCCTCAGTCAGTATAACTCTGTCAATATCTGTCAAATCTCGGAACATAGCTCGTGTCCCTGTCATATGGCCTGCTGCTCCGCTATCTATGTACCATGCTCCAGTACCCAAACTCTTTGCTACACTGCTGTCTGAAAGAATTGAGACGAGCGGAAGTTCCTTCTCAAATTTCCTCGCAAAATCTTCCTCTTCAATTGGAGAGGCCGCCTTAGGCTCTACTTTCTTCTTGTTGGGGCACTGCCCAGCATAGTGACCATAACTCTGGCAAGCAAAGCATGTCACTTTGCTCATATCTTTCTCAAATTTGGCTCCACTACTTGATCCACCTTTCTTCTTCCTTCCTTTTGTAGTAAGAGCTACATTCTCTTCATCAGCTTCTTTCTGTTAACCTGTGGAAGTGGAGCTAGATCTCAGCTCCTCTTGAGTGAAGTCATCCCAAAGTCTAGCCCATGAAGGCATATGCTCTCTGGCTATAACTGTACGTACAAAATCATGCTATTGTTGTGAGAAGCCATTCAAGGCTACTCTCACCAACTCTGCATCCTCCACCTTCTCACCAACAACTCCCAACTCATCACGAACTTGTGACATGCGGGTTAGGTAAGAAGAAACACTTTCAATCTTGGTCATTTTGGTGTCTCTCAATTTTTGCTTCAGAACCATCTTTCGGTTCTCATTTCAACTCTCGTACAAGCTAGTCAAGGCATCCCACATCTTAAATGCACGATCTTTGCCTGAGATATGTGGAATAATGTGGTTCTTTACTGCATCAAGGATGAACCGCCTGGCCTTGATGTCCTTTTTGTTAAAGGCTGATAATGCTTGTGCATCGGTGGAAGCAGGAACTACAATTGGATTTGCCTGCGTGCTATGCACCACTTCATCCCATAGTTCATTTTTATCCAAAACAAGCACTATCCTAGCCTTCCATGGAACAAAGTTCTCTGCTCCATCTAGCCTATCTTCCAACCTTAAACTAGTGGCCATTTCTCTGAGATTACACAAAACTGCTCACACAAAAAAAGAAACTTCACTTCTCAGCTGTCACACCCAGCAAATCTCTTGCACATGTAGCTGCACTGAACCAGCACTTCTCATGCAAATCACCTGCAAATCACCAGCACTTCTCTGCTGCTCCAACAGTCCACTGAAACTCAGAGCCCTAGCTCTGATACCATATTAAAAAATGACAAAAAAAACCAGAAATCTGCTCACACAGTTCATGGACAGATTTGTCAAACACTTCATGAACCACTGATATCACCCTTCAAAGGTAAACTAAACCAATGTAATTTTTCCAAGCATTAAATAGACATGTGCTATGGCTGATATACTGTTCATAAAGTACATTTAGCAGCGGAAAATCATAAAAAACAACAGACTGTCATACAAATTAAGACACAGGATTTTGGTCAACAATGACCCTGGAAAAACCCCACCTCCTGGGGAAAACCAGCTCTAGAAAAATATATTAGATAGCAGCAAAGTATGTCAGAATTACATCAACATTACATTTCAGTACAGTACAATAAGATTCTGAAATCTGAGCACAAAGCTTTCTCAAAACAGTGCAATATAGAGCCTTGGAAAACGTGCAAACAGTGCAGCCCAGGACAATCACTTGCTTATCTGTTTACCTCGATTTTTGTGCTAGGAACTAGCAGTAGATCTCTCCTCCAGTACTGTACGGAACTCTTCAGAAGTTAATGCTTTTGGTTGCCTTGAAAACTGTGCCCACTTTGCCTTGTTTTCTGTGCAAACCAACTCAGCAGTATGACCATCTTCAGTCTGTGCTGTATGGCCCTCTTTAATGCTGGAAGAAATGTCTTGGGAACTGCACCCTCACCTAGGGAAAAATACCCACTTCAGCTGCTGCCCATCTCCATTATTTTGTTGCTAATACTCTTCAAGAAAAGCGTGCTCTTCTCACCTAGCTCTCTTGGGATTCGAAACAACTCCAGTTCTCTTGGAGTTTGTGCCTCTCTTTCTCTCCTCTAGAGATGCGTGCTGCTCCTCTCCTTGAGATATGTGCAAATGAAGTCTCAATACTCTTTTATTTACCACATTAGGGTAACTCCCATGACTTTTCGAATTCTATGGCTGAGATTAGATCTTGGCCAAGAGATCTATGGCTAGGATCTAATATCTCATTCACTTAAAAATCCTAAGTGAACTATATCACAATTTTTTCTTTTCGAAAAGTCACATAACCCTAAATAATATAAAAGTCACTTTATAACTTAAAATAACTTTATAACTTAAAAGTCACTTTATAATTAAAAAGTACATCTCACTTTTCAATTAAAAGTCACATCATAAAGTATAAAGTCACATCATAAAATAACTTTAATAAAAGCTCATAAAGTCATTTTATGAATATTTAATGAGACTTCATAGTTGTTGGACCCCTGCACCTAGGCACCTGATGCAGGAGTGCCACCCAGCTACAAAATGCTAACAAAAAATAATGGGATGGAATATAATGGGCACATTTGGATCGTCTTTTTTCATTATTCTGGCAATGGCATATCATTTGGACATGCAAATTATCCAAGTGGAATTGGAAGTATTTTACAAGAAAAAGGAAGGCTATTTGACTTTCTAGATTTGTGATTATTAAATCAGAACAGTCAGCAATTCATTTATGTATATAGAAGATACGATTCACGGCTGTTGAAATAAATTATAATACTCTTGTAATAGTTGCCACTTGCATGCTAAGCAATTATTCAACTAAATTTTAATGACGGGAAATTTTCTGGCAACATGAAGAAGCTAGAGTGTTATCAGTCTGTCATGGAGTGGGGTCTGTGATTGGTTTAACAGTTAACTATGGCAACATTTATTCAAATTTCCAAGAGACCATCTATGCAATAAATTGGTAGAAACCACAGCAGCATAAGAATCAATATCAAGCCTTTAATGTTATGTTATACCTATGAGAAAAAAAGAGTCAAAATTCAAATGGAACTTACACTTTAGTTGGAAGTTGGAACACAACAAATCAGGATCAATACCCTCTTACAGAAAGTTATATGAAGTACATATATAAATATTCGGAGTAACAACTCCCTTCAAACTAGCTAACTAGGAAATCAAACTAAGACATTTTCCTCTAAATCAGCTAACAACCTGAGATAACTTCCCCGAAATCAGCTAATTGAAAAGTACCTGTCATATGACTCAATAAAAGTGAAATTGCATCAAAAGGAATGGGCATTATTTCTAACAGAGTAACCTTGAAGCTTGAGAGCTGCAACTTTTCCATACTGAAGCCTGTACTGAAAAGTTCCTTTGACATACCTAAGGATCCTCTTGGCTGTTTTCCAATGATTTTGATGTGACTGCTCCATAAATATGGAAATAAGTTGGAGCTAGTTTACACATTCAGTCCTGTCGAATTTCTCTAGGATTTCCCATGCATACTTTGTGTGGGACATAAAGATAAAATTGGATTCCTGCCAAAACTTTTATCCCTAAGCAGTAAAGTAGAAGACCAAGATCAGACATCAAATGTTGGATTTTGACCAGCCTATCACACCTTCACAATTTCCAGTTATGATCAGAATCAGCAGATCATTTACATACAAGACAATGATAGTCATATCATCTACATTATTGATTTTCATGAACACAATGGGGGCTGATGGACTTCTATCAAAACCTATGAGTCTTCCAATCTCCTTGAAATAGGAATCTATCTTGTTGTACCAGGTTCACAGGGCTTGCTTAAGGACATAAAGAGCCTTCTTAAGTCTGCAAACTAAGTATCCTGTCCCATTCTCTTCAAATTCTTAGGGTTGAATCATATATATTTCCTCTTCCAAGTCACCATTGAGGAAGGCAGATTTGACATTCTGATAAACATTACAATCGAATTGGACAGCCATTGACAACACCAAACGTATTGAAATTTTCTTTGCAAAAGGTGCAGACGTCTCTTCAAAATCAGTGCCTTCATTTTGAGCAAAAACTTTGGCCACAAGTCTAGCCTTGCCCCTATCAATGGAAACATCAGCGTTGAATTTCATTTTGTACACCTCTTTACAGCCAATGAGCTTCTTGTTAGTTGGTAATTCAACCAAGTGCCATGTTTGATTTTGGATAAGGGACTTCATTTTGTTGGAGCCTAATCCTTGGTGTTAGGAAAATCTTTATTATTAAACTCCCTATTCACGTGAGAAGACCAAAAGTCCTTGGTGAATGGGAAGAGTCTTTGGGAATCCAAGAGACCACTTGGGAATCTGAAATCCAAGGGTCAATTCTCTTGTATATATGTACAATTAATTAATGATAATTAATGAGATTTCACGCCTATCTTCTGTCTTTATGTGCATTTCTTCCTATTTGCCCATTTGGGGCACCTAACACATTTCTGCACTAATTGCATTATCCCACTCATGAATAGCACGTGTTTTAACAATTGTGGCTTGTTCTTTTGCAGTCAATACATCAGCCATGAAGGCAAGATTTACTTTGTACTTTGATGTTCTCCTTTTCGATGTGCTTCAATATTAGAATCTTTGACGTCTTGTGTTGTTTTAATAGCCAAGTGGGCAACTTGTTAGCATCCTTTGTGTCTCCAAGTGAGCTGCCACTTGCTCACCCATTGTTTGATGTGTACTGCTGCTGCTAGGGGATTTCGGAGAGGCAGACATCTCAAAACTACTGCTCCTTTCAGTATTTGAGTTGTTTATTGTTTGCTTCTTTTGAGTGACAGGCCACAAAGGATCACATGGATTTGATGTCTGTTTTTAACTTTTTTATGTTCATCAGAGATTGCATCTCCACTGATAACAACAATCTGTCTCTAAGTCCAACAGTCTATATGCCTTGGGGACCTCACTATATCCAATCAAGATGCACCTTTTTCTTTTAGTATCTAACATGGAACTCTTTTGTGCACTACATGAGCATAGGCAGTACATGAGCATAGGCACTACACCCAAACACTTTCATGTGACAATATTTGGCTTTTTGCCACTCCAAACTTCTGCTGGTGCTACATTTTTTAGAGCCTTTATGGGACATTTATTTAAGATGCCCACAATTGTATGTACAACTTCAGCCCACCATTCACTTTTCAGATTTGCCTCATGCAGCATGCAATAGGCCAATTCCACAAATTGTACGGTTCTTCTTCTCAGCAATTCCATTTTGCTTTGGAACACAAGGAATTGTGAACTGTCTTTTGGTTCCTTCAGTGTTGCAAAAATTCATGAATTCTGCTGAGACCTTAGTACTTTCAGGCTTCAGCTTTTGCCCAGATTCCATTTCAACCATTGCCAAGAATGTTGTGAATACATCCATGTTTTTCTTGAGAGGTCATCAGTAAAAGTGATAAAGTATGTTGGACCCATAAACATCTTCATTGGTCCACGAATGTTAGAATAGATCATCTCCAATGGTTTGCTTACACTCCATGCTGAATCTCTCAAAAATGCTTTATCAATGATGTCTGTGTTATAATTCTACCAGTGTTGCTCATTAGGGATTCTCCACCAGCATGATGCATTTCATCGGACCTAGAACAGTCAATAGTTCTTGTGCATAGCGAAGATGGCAATGGGTGATGGTGCAGTAGAAATAAGCCTTTTGGAGAGGTGCAACAGCCTTACAGACTAAGACATGATTGCATGCATGCACTAACTTTAGAAGAAGGTTTATGTTTTAGCAGATTTTCTATTTTAGTCTGTTGTTTCAAAGTTAGAAGTGTGCTTTTGTTAGTTGTAGTTAGCTTCAGTCCTAATATTACGCTACATGCTTTTTGTATGGGGAATATCTATTCCAAGAGAATATAACAGATTCCAAGGGCACATGCATGCATGCACAGAATTTTTGAGTTAGGATGCACTAATCATGGCAGCGTCATCCATGCATCCTTAGGCATACTAATCCTGGCAGCTTCATCCATGCATTCTTAGGTTGACTTCTCTAGATTATTTTTGGGTTTCCTTTCCTAAATCTGGACACCCACAGGGTTGGGTTATTTTTGTATTTGCCATAGCCTATTGTTCATCCATAAAAGAAAAGCAGGGTAAGGGTATTATTCATCAAGTGAGTTAGAGGTTTGAGCAATTGCACTGTAATTCTTCTTCCTGTGTTAAAAGAAGTAGATGTGGTTGACAATTCAGATTTGGTTGACAATTCAGATTTGTTAGTGTTTTTAGTTTGTTTGTGTACACAAATCTAGTGTTCAGATTCTACTGGTTTGTTAGGAGTTCAAGATTTTCAGTTCCCTAGTAGTTAAGGTTTTAGTTTTTGAGTGATTATATATTTACCATGTACTAAAATTTTAACATTGTATCAAAGTGGCAGATCTAAAATCTTTCAGGAATTTGTGTATGAAGAAGGTTGTTCACTGTTAGAGGGAATTGTTGGAGGGCTTCAATGGGTGGGATACCTGTTATCACCAAACTTGTAGTTGCCCCTATAGATGGATCCAAGATGGATGGTAGAGGGGATAGGCAACCAAAGAGGTGCAACCAAGATAGCCTCGACTCCCAATGGATGGTTGTCATGCCAATCGAGGCAATCTTCACTTTATGTTATCTAGCCCAAGACAATAAAGGAGGAGACCCAGATCCACTCCTGATAGAAGAGATCAGACCAAAACACCAGATCAAATCAAGTATGGATGAAGTACGTAAGGTGTATGGTAAACCCTAGATCTATGGATGAAGTCACAAGATGAGTAATAGGTTGGATCAAGAGGTTTAAACAATGTAGATTTGGTCCAACATGGTTATGTGAGTGACTTATGAGGTTTGAAACAAGATCCAGGATTAGGGTACTAGTCAAAGATGAGAATCCACTGCCTTGAAAACCGTGTCCAATGCAGGGTAGTTAAGGACCAAATTGGGGCTAACCGGTACCAAAGATGAGCTTCATGAGTGGATATGACAATGTCTAGGTACTCAAGCAATAAGACAAAGATCAAACCACAAGCTAACTCAACAACCCAAGAAAGTCGAATTGGCCTGGAGAAGATCAGTGCCTTGGGAAATGGGCCAAATGGAATCAAATGTCCACCAAATTGTAGATCAGGGATGTTGAGGTATCAAGCTAGGTGGATCTTGAAAATTAGGGTCATCCAATGGCTAGATCTCAGTAGCTCTGAGATTGAAATGTATCACAAAGTGACCCAAGTGAGGCTCAACCCTCAAAATGAGGAATAGGGCCCACAAGGTGAAAATCACTGAAGTGACACACTAGGGCTGGGTTATCAGCAGTGGAGATTGAAATGTATCACAAAGTGACCCAAGTGGGGCTCAACCCTCAAAATAAGGAATGGGGCCCACAAGGTGAAAATCACTGAAGTGACACACTAGGGGTGGGTTATCAGCAGTGGAGATTAAGGATCAAGTGGGATCTCACCTACCTAGGTGCTAGATCTTACCAAACTCACTTGTCCAAGAAGTGCGACCTCACTTGGAGAGGCTAATCTGCCTTGGGAAATGGGTTAGATGAAGGCCAATCCACACCAAACTATAGATCCGAATTGTCGTGGATGCTATAGAGGTGGGTTTTAAATATTTTACCCAAAAGCCAAGTAGATCTTAGTAGATTTGAGAAAATGTAAAATGAGGGTTTTGAATTATGAGGGTTTTAATGATTTAGACAAAGGGATAGATCATGGAATGAGAAATTTACCTTGAGATCATACCTGTGTGATGGATGAGGTTGCCTTTGATGTTGAGGAGCATTCCCACAGAGATCAAATGAGAGATTGTTGATTTTGCTTGCCAAAAGATGATGCCCTAGCCCACACATGCGCCCTCCTTTACCTGTCAAACCAAGGAAATCGATTCACTCAGAAAGATCAAGCATGGAGGAAATACAAGCGAAATGCAATAGCAACATGAAGTAGAAGGTTAGAGACAGTAATACTCCCTGTTACCAACAAAGAAATCCAAGAAAGAAGTAGGGAGGGTCCTCCCCTACCAATACGTCCTCCTCAAATCAATTCGGCCTCCACTTGTAGATGACAAAATCGTGGTACAAAAGATAGCAAGACAATATCTCCAATAACCCAGTGCAAAGGAAGAATGAACAAACGAACTCCAAAAGCATTCACCACAACACAATAGATAGATGCAATAATATTTCTCTATTCCAATAATCCAGAGCCAAAAGTCCCCTTTATAATGAGAAGCTCTCTCCTTTAAATAGGATGGAGAGAGGCCATAATCCTAACCACTTTTTGAATGAGTGGCTAAGATTAAAAGATCAAATGATCTAATCAATGGTTGAGATAAGCTCAACAATACAATACATGGATCAACTCAATAATACAATAGAATAATGGACAAATCACCCATAATAGGGGGGTCCCACCCAAGGTTTTAAAACTCGGACTCGGACTCGGAATCGGTTGAGGGTCAACTCGGACTCGGACTCGGAATCGGCAATGACTCGGACGATTTGATTTTAATGACTCGGTTTACTAAAAACCACATAAAATATTTAAATTTTAAAGAAAAAAGACATTTTAAAGATTATAATCCATCATTCCAAAGCATTAGAGACAAAATATCCAAAGTCTATCATGTATATACCATATAAGGATGAACATATCAAAATGGCACGAACTATACTATGCCGACCCAGTGTGCAATACATAATACATATTTGGAAGACTAGAACAAAGTGAAAATACATAATCAAAGAGGCCTAAATGGCATGTGGAGTGATAGAGTCCAAAAAACAAAATGTTATGATGCCAGTAATAAGTATGCCACTACATCATTGATCAACATGATCAATCATCATCATCAAACTCATCACCACTGCTATGCCCAGAACTACCACTCGGACTAGCAATGATATAGGCAACGGCATCTGGCTCGGGCTCAAACCCCTCAAGGTCATCTACAACTGCTGCATTAGGAACAACACTAGCTGAAGTACTAGCTGAATGGGTAAAAGCACGAGGTGGACGTGGATAAGGGGCTACAGGTGCAGGCATCTCTCCCTCTCGACTAGTGCCTGCCATGTTTGGAAAGAAATAATGTTATATCAGTAGTTATATCAAATTATTAATATAGTAATATTGAAACACTCATATATTATTCAATGATAGAAAAAAATATTACGGATCTAGATTCTACACCTGCATGAACTGATGATGGTGCTGATAATAGTGGATCTGCCTCCAGACTAACATTACCGGCTGCATCTAGCTCAATATCATAATCAACATCGAACTCAGGCTCTTCAGTCTCCACTAACCAATCTAAGGCTGGATCGATATCATCCAACACAATGGGATAAGTATCAGGTCTTTTGTTCATCAATTGGTTGCGCCTTAAATGAAGGTTGTACTGCACGAAGACTAGATCATTTAACCGGTTTTGCTCTAAACGGTTTCTCTTCTTCGTGTGAATACGCTCAAAGACAGACCAATTGCGTTCACACCCGGAAGAACTGCATGGTTGACTAAGGATTCTAATTGCAAACATTTGCAATTGAAGGCCTTGGCCACCAAATGACTCCCACCATGAAGCTGCACGTACAAAGACAGTTAAATCAACAAATTAGATTGTGAATTCGTCTAAATATTGAAGTTTTTTAATTTTAAAAATTAAATAACTGAATTTAATAAAACAATGGAATTGTTTACCTGGTTGGTCCACATCTCTTGCAATCTTAGCCACAGGTTTGCCAAAGGTACCTGTGCCTCTAGTGTAAGCTGTAATCTGTTGGTGTATCTCCAACTGCGCCATCTCATTTGGGACCATGCGCCCAAGGCACTCATACAATCCATCTTTGACCTCCCCGGTCTGATCTTCTCCAAATCGAGCTCTATAATGGTACCTCGGGTTCAAAAAATACCCAGCTGCATGTATAGGACGATGGAGTTGATTGTTCCATCTCCTATCGATGATATCCCAAATAGGCCCATACTTGCCCACTCTATCCTTGTATGCTGCCCTTATTTGCTCCTTTGCCTGATCCATGGCCTCATAAATGTAGCCCATGGCCAATCTTTCCCCATCCACCAACCGCAACACTTTAACAAGTGGCTCGGTAATTTTCAAAACCTCTGCTGCTTTTCTCCAAAATGAGCGTTCCAAGATTGCCTTCTTGGTGTCTTTTCCATCTGTTTTGCGGGCCCATCTACTTGAATTCCATTCATCACTTGAAATCATTTGTTCCAAGTTTTGTCTTTGAGCAAGGAGAGATTGCAACGTGAGGAAGTGAGTTGCAAATCTAGTAATGGCGGGCCTAACAAGTTCCCTGCCCTGTGTGTGTTTCCTCATCAAGCTCAATACCCATGAGTGGTTGTAAATGTATCTTGTGATGCTTTTGGCATGCTCTACAGTGTGCGTGATCCAATCCTGTTTGCATATGTCCTCAAGCATGAGGTCTATGCAATGTGCCGCACATGGGGTCCAAAATATTGTCGTGTATTTTTCCTCTAACATCTTACCAGCAAGAACATAGTTAGAAGCATTATCTGTGATGACCTGCACAACATTAGCTGCCCCCACCATCTCAACAACCTCAACAAAAAGCTGAAATAAGAGATTTGCATCTTTCACCTTATCGGATGCATCAAATGATTTCAAAAACATTGTTCCCTGTGGGCAAGAGACAAGGAAGTTTATGATGGTTCGGTTCCTTGTATCAGTCCATCCATCTGACATGATTGTGCATCCTGTTACGGCCCATGATTCTTTGTACTCCTTGAAGTATTCATCCAATGATTTGATCTCTTTCTGCAAAAGAGATCCCCTCAAGTCATGCATACTAGGGCCTTTGAAGCCCTTACCGGCAGCAACAACAGAATCCCACATAGGCTGGAAATAAGGTGAACGAGCAGCATTGAAGGGAATATCTGCATCATACCACCATCTAGCTATGTACTCATGAGCAGTATCTTTGTATTGCTTTTTCCAATGGGCATCTATGGTGGGCTGAATTGGTCGAGAAGCAGTAGCAGTAGCACTAGTAGTCCCAATAGAGGTGTTTTGACTCTTTTGAGGTGGGAAATAGTTTTGGATATTAGGCCCCTTCTTGGACAGATTTGTTTGGGGGCGAGGAACATACTGAAAGGGATCACCGAATTTGGTAGAAGGCATGGACGAGGAGCCTTCATATTCAGCATGAGGCGCAGATCTCATCATTTCTGAAAGATGCCTCTTCTTCCCTATTTCTTCCTCTCTTTCTTTTTGATTAGTCTTATCCACTTGATATTGATCAAATTGCTGTTGCAACTCCAGCCTTATCTCTCCAATCACCTCTGAATCAGCTTCACATGGGGCAACATTTCCTCTAATCGCAGCCAAATGTTGTTTAAGTCTATGAATGCCCCCTCCTTTAATAAATTTTTTGCAATATTTGCAATACATCTGCCCGTCAACCACATCAGCATGGATCCATGATGGATCTTTCGATTTCGGGGCCATCTTGAAGTGTGAAGTTCACTGTTGTTCCAAAATTCAAGCTACTGTTCAACTGCAAACATACAAAGACTGTAATTAAATTGAAATTAATTAAATTGACTGTAATTAAAGCTAGTATGAGTCTATGACTGTAATTAAATTGAAATTAATTGCAATTTTTTTTTTTAAACAGTAAAAATTACAAAAACAATAAAAATTTCAAAAACAATAATTTTTTTTTATAAATTAAACAATAAAGTTTAAACTTTAAACTTTAAACAAATTAAATATAAAAAAAAACAGTAAAAAAATTAAATAAGCAAATTAAAAAAAAACAGTAAAAGAAATTTCGAAAAATCAGTAAGTAATTAAAAAAAAACAGTAAGAAAATTTATAAAAACTGAATGGAAATTTTATTAACAAAAATAAAGAAATTTTATTAAAATACAGTGAGGAAAATTTACCTCAAGTCCTCTGCGTCTGTGCGATGGTGGGTCTCCACTTCCAGCAGCCTCACTCAGCAATCAATGACTCAACAGTCCACTCGGCACTCGGCAGTCTCCAGTCTCCACTCGACAGTCAGCAGACTCAGCACCAGCGGCCTCACTCAACGAGTCAGCAGTCGGCTCTGTCACTCGGCAGTCTCCATCGGCTCTGTCACTCGGCAGTCGGCAGACTTGGCACTCCACGATTCCACTCTCCAATGGCACTCCACTCGGCACTCCACTCAACACTCCACGACTCCACTCCACTCTCCACGCAGCGACGGCTCTCTGATACTGGTCTCCACTCTCCACGCAGCGACGGCTCCCAAATTTCGAATGTTCGACGGCTCTCCCAAAAGTTAAAACATGGTCAAGGTCTCGGGCAAGGGTGGGGATAGTGTATTAGTGTGCCTAGGGTAGGTTACGGTTAGGTTAGGGTTAGGTTAGGGTTAGGTTAGTATTAAAACTTAAAACAAAAATTAAAATTTTTCTTTTTTTAAACTCAGGATGACTCGGCCGAGTCGACCCCTAACTCGGGCGAGTTGGCCGGTTCGGTATCGAACCGGCCGAGTTGAACTTCGACTCGGCCGGTTCGGTACCGAACCGGTCACCCGACCCGAGTTAAGGGCCGACTCGGCTCGGCTCGGGGTCAACTCGGTCAACTCGGCCGAGTCCGAGTCCGAGCAGGCCGATTTTTAAAACACTGGTCCCACCACATGTCAATGATAAAACATAAGAAATAGCTCATGGTGGGTCCAAGGGGTAATTTCTCACACCCTTGGTCAATCCCCATAGCACAATAATATAAAATAATCACTCTAGACACCAAATCGTGCCTCTATGGGAAAGTCATGAGCCTTAGGAGGCTCCAGAAATCATCATAAAATGCCAAAAGTGATGGGTGGGTCCCACTGAAAGCTGAAACTGCTAGAGAAGGTGTGGAAGACATCCCACTCATCATCAAACATCCTGTAGATGTTTGATGATGAGTGGGATAAGAAGATCTCTCTTTGGCTTCTTCTTTGGATGAGATTTCGAGCACTTGTAGATCCTGTAATCACAAAAGTGTTAAAATAAAAACTCTTGATGATGAAGCATAAGATAGATGCAGTTGAGCTCACACCCTTCTTCACTTTGGCAACACCTAACCAAAACACATACAACTCAAAGCACAAGTGAGATCAATATTACTAGTATGCTAGGAAAATCAAGATTAGATCAACAATGGTATAACTGACTACTTCCTGTTCATTTAGATCTTGATAGACTTTGCATAAATAAGCAAGTTGAAGACTACTAATGGCTATTCTTGTGTGCTAGAATAATAGCCTTCCTAAGCTAGCATTTGATCAAAGCACTTGAAAATTAAGAGATGGGTTTAGAAAGATATCACCTCAATAAGAGAAGAATTCACCACCAATGTAGAAAACTCATGGACCTCCAAAGTCTAATCTTTATTCCAATATGAAAGCAAAAAATATTACAAATTTGTGAAGAGAGCTCTTGCATAAACATCCATCTCAAATAATGGAGCAAGGCTTTGTATATATACAAAACTAAGCTACCAAATACCTAAATCGAACTTGGCATCAAGAGAGCCAAGGAAGGCGCAATACCCAATGAGAGGAGACCACCAAGTCTTGATTGATGAGTTAACTGAGCTTGGAAGGTGAGATTAGGGGTGAGGTGGCCTCCACCTAGGAAAGGCTCCCACCCCTTGACCAACCTCACATCACCAATCCAATAATGAAGTGCCACACAAGCAAAGTCGCTCTCCTTGGAGAGAAGGCGCAAATCCCAAGAGAGACATGTCTGTAGTGCTCCGATGCCTGCTTGAAATTAGTTGGTGTGACTTGGAATCATCTTAAGTGCTCTGTGCCATGTCATTATGACCTTTACTTTATTCAATTTGTCCTTTTTTGAAAGATTTGGATTATCTCCAATTTAATATTTTCTAAATATTTTAATTAATATTTCTCATTTATTGATTTTTTGAGAAAATATTAATTCCAAGGCCAAATAACTGTCTGAAACTTAGGATAAGTCGGTTTGGGGTTTAACCAGGATTTTTGGCTTAGGAATTAAGCCTCCAATCATTTAAATCCACCTCCAAACCACTTAATTATTACATTTTGAAAATTTTCAATTAAACCATAGTAAAATGGCTTAATTAATTGAGAATTTTAATTATTAAAATAATAAAAAATTAAAAGTATCCAACACAGCCTGTAAAAAAAATTCGGACAACGTTTAAAACCACCTAGGGACCTAGGAAATGACCATATAATAGACTCATAGTGTCTAGTAGGTTCATATTCAACTGTTGGACTCTAATAACCCCCCAAGGCCTAACTATCAAAATCGAGCATTCTAGCTTTGGAGGAAGCACGAGAAAAACTCATCGATTATTACTCGGCTAAAGGCAAAGCATAATCGACAAGTGAAAAAACTCCTTGGAATACCTTAATTGATTGTCAAGTCTTAGGGAACCGAGCCACTCAAGACCCCCTACTAGCACACCTTTTACAAAAAACCCATGGGGCATGGTCATTTCAACACAAAATAATAAAAATGGCTAGCCAAAATTGGCTAAGTCTGAAAACTGAACTTCTGATACTCTGGATATGAACATGGATCATGTTCAAACACTGGCGGCTCAATGGAAGTTCAACTATTGTACAAAATAGTTGGTAACACCCTCTTCATTAGACAAGCAACCATTTTTTAAGAGTTCTCAGAAGTATTGTAAGAGCTCGGGGATAACAGTTCTAACCACTAGGCCCCTCACATCCTCCCTGTCCCCGTATAGCTGTGGTGTGTTCTTGTCATTCGTTTGAATTTGCTTTCTGTTGCTTTACTTAGCTTGCATTAGTTAGATTAAAATTGATCAACAGTCCATCCCTTAAGTCAATCTGATCTCAAATTTTCTCAATGCTGCTATAATTCTGCCTGGTTTGGTTGATGGCTTGTTGATGTTTGAATGAAATAATTATGGTTTGATATTATTTGTATTCTCCAAATTAATTATTAACACAATATTGACCCAATAATAACAAGATAAGCATAGTGAGTTCCCCTCAATAGTTAACAACAATCATGCATCATAAGAGGAGTAAATCTGACCTGAAATTATGTTGACAATAGACTGTTGAAGAATAAGACAGCTGTTGTATATGATGTAAAATCGCGTGGATAGTGGACTGCTGGAAATCGAGACAGCTTCTGCATATAAGTTGAGCAAAAATATGCTTGGATAGGTGCCTATAGCAGATGGATAACACCTTGGAATTAATATGAAGCTGCCCAACAAGGTAAACTCAGTCTAATAATCAGATCTGTCCTAGAACTTATGCATGCAAACCCTGAATAAGGTGAAGCCCAACAGGATGGAACTGTCATCTCTGTTACCCACTATTTCCTTCAACAAATAGCTGATATATGCCCACGATCTCAGCAATGTAATGGCCAGCTTTTAGGAAGGGAAATCGTGGCTCTTCACATGGATGGTTGCGCCCTGCTTGAAGGGATCTTGCTGTTCACGTCTTCAAGGAAGGTTATGCCCTAGTTTGAGGAGGAAGAACACGCCGTTGTTCAGTAATGGAGATGCTCTTTTCTGCAGTAGTTAGGGCACCCAATAGCTTATGGATAAACTGTTGCTCAAGGTAAATGTGCCCTCAGAAAGATGTTCATTGTGGAATAGAAGACTGCTGCCTTAGAGGATGAATAGATGCGCCCTCTCAAATCCTGGAGTTGCCTGGGCTGCCCTTGAATCTCTGTGGTGAATACTGAATCTGATGTAAAGATGAATAATAATGGTAGACCTAGATGATCTACCCTTAGAAGTGATTAGGGAAGATAGATTTTGTTTCCGAAACACACTTGGTGGATAAGGGATGTGCCCTCAACCCTAACTTGGCTCACAGAGCTCTCAATACAAATCTCACTGATCAATAATAAACTTAGCATGCTGAGCAACTCGCTTTTTCCTTCTTTTATCATGTTGAGATTGCATGCCCTGAGTCGCTTTTGTTTTCTATTTTGAAGTTGAGATTGCATGCACTACTTCCTGCATGCATGCAACTTAATTAATGTGCTTTTATTGCATGCACTATGAGATATGGCCCGCATGTAAAGTTGCTCCTTGTTCCTGTGGCCCTCTTTTATCTATTGATGACCTAATAACACTGATTAAGATCTTCTTTTGTTCCGAATGGTATCAGTCCTCAGTCAATTCCTTGATTGTCAGTAACAGGACATTACACAATTTACACTTGCTAACCTGCAACTTCTAACTACTAATTAAAATCTAGTCTAAGTCTCTAACTTTTTACTTAGATAATCTCTAACTGCTTTACTTTTGTATATTAAATTTACTAACTATAATTTGGTGGTCTTCAACAACTTTCAAATTTTTAGATTAGTTACTAATTCTCCTAACTCCAACTGATCACATTTTATTTTTATAGATAAGGAACTAACTGCAATTTAGATAGTTTCTAACATCTCTAACTACATTCAACCTTAATTAGCTAAAAGGAATCTCAAGCATAGATCTTATTTGGCATATCTCACTTTGGTTTCAAACTTTCAAGTATTACATGCAAATGGTTCTCATGTTTAAAAGATTTATACATGCAATTAACTCATATCATAGATCTAAGACTCGTCTAATTAATTATCTCGTAACATAGATCTGCTTCCATTTCAGGCACCAGTCTCTATTTGAATATCATACTTGCAGTAATTTCAAACATTCATTTATTTGCATGCTTATCAGTTGTAGATCTAAATACTTGTATCATTGTTATATCTTAGATTAGATCTACTTTCCAAGTACATGTGTTATATTATTTTGTACTGGTATTATTTAGAATTAATTCCTATAATCTTTAGTTTTATTTCTTAAGGTCTACTTTCCCCTGGCTTTGTTTAGGAGTTGGCCTAAACAGAGGGGTTGAGTGTTGTGGTGACAGTTGCACCCAACTTGAACTTGCCCCCAAGGCCACACCTAGTGAGTTGAAGGTTCTTCTCACCCCGGTGCGGATAAGGGGGCTACAATAAGAACAATAGAATATGGATGTTTGGAAAAAAATATTAACTATACTCATTTTTATAAAACCTATTACTCCTAGCCCCTTTGATTGAAAGGCCGTCTGTGCTCCCATCTGTTATATAGTCACAATATACATTTTGAAACTTCAACTTGTACTAACCTTTTATTTATTTATTTTTTGACAAAATACGTCTTATATTTACAAGAAAATATTTACATCGTGAAAAAATAAAAAGCAGAAGGGTATATACAATGGTATTTACATCCTCTTGACACAAGAAGCACAACAATAAAATCTAAATAGTTACCAAAGTCTAACAACTGGCATCCTTGATTAACAAAAACCCTGTTGCCAGCAGCTGCATATGTATCTCTTCTATCCACAAAATACAAAATGCAGACAAAGCTAACTTCATTCTCAAAAACATATTTGCAGTGAAGCTTCCGGAGAACAAACAGAGCGAAAATTCTTAAATAGTGCCTGTTATCAACTGATTTGTACAATAGTTGAAACCTTATTGAGCAGCCAGTGTTGGAACACATCAGTATTCACTTCCAGAGTATCTGGGTTTCATATTTTTGGGTTTAGCCAGTTTTGTTTTTGAGTCAACATGACCATGGCCCCATGGGGGTTTGTATCAAAGTGTGCTAGTAGGGTCTGAGTAGCTCGGTTCCCCATGACTGGATTAAACAATTAAGGTATTCCAGGGATTTTTTTCACCGTCAGATTATACTTTGCTTCAGGTGAAATATAATCTCTTGGTTTTTCTCCTGCTTCCTCCAAAGCTGGAATGCCCGATTTTGGAAATTTGGCCATGGGGGGTTATTAGGGTCCAACTATAATGTATAAACCTACTAGACACTATTAGAATAGGTTTTGGTCATGTCCTAGGTCTCTAGGACCCCCAGAAAAATTTTTACCGGACGCGTCGAAATTGGGGTTTTTAATTTTTAATTATTTTTTAAATTTTAATTAAATTTCTCTATAGTTTAAATAGAGAAATTTGAGTCTGTAATTATGTCAGTCATCTGGGGTCCGAACTTAGTGTTTGATGGCTCGTTTCATAAGCCAAAAATCACACATGACCCATGGAGCAGCTAAACCCAACTTTCAGATGTCAATTCAGCCCCGTAATTAATATTTTCTCTGAAAAGTCATTTACAGAGAAATTATTAATTAAAATAATAAAATTGATTATTTTGGAGATAATCCAAATCTCTCCAAAATTAATCAATTGGATTAAAATAAAGGGGTAAATGACATGGCAATGAGCATTTAGGAAGATTCCAATCAACTCCAAGCCTATCCAGTCATCCATCCAGTCACTAGATCATTATCCTCTCAAGTAAATTCGCCCTCCTTCATGAAAAAATCGATTTAGTGACATGTCATTTGGTTATTGGTTGGTTGATATGCATTTATGATAGGGTGGGCGCCCTCATAACTCACCACACCTACCAAAGCTTGGCTCCCTTTATTGACTCGAATCTACACCTACCATGTTACATGTGTCTCCACACAACCTCACGTCAATCCCCTAAATCCTCACGTCAATCTCATTTGAACTCGAGTTTGAACCTTGTTGGAGTATGGTGAGTGGTTGTGATGTTTCCCATGCTACACCTTTGCGAGTTAGTACCTACCCAATGCCACTTGCCATCCCCTTGTTAACTCGCCCCTCCACATGGCTCACGCCTTTTCCACCTTAGCTCACGTCAATCCTCACTAGAAGCTCGCATTCCCTTGTTGTAGTTCCTTTATTGGATGTTGCTCCCATCTCATACCTTCCTCCAAGTCGAGTTTTGCCACCTAGTACCATTCCACCTATCATGAACTCGACTTTGGCCATGTCTATCTCTCCAAGCCCTTGTTGATTGGATTTGACCCACTTGCCATTGCCAAATTCGACCTAGGGTTTTAGATTGAGTCTTTTACTATAAAGAGAGGCCCATTTGGGTTGTTATCTCATGGAGAATTTGAGGCAAACTTACTCTACCAAAATTGTATATGTGTTATAGCTTTTGCTAATTGAAATAAAGTGGCTTTGGAGGTCCATATGGTGTGTTGATCTTGTTCATGGAAAGTGCTTCAATATAATCAAGGTGATATTGCTTTATTGTTTTTGCTTACATGTTCCATGTTTTGATCAAATTATTTAAGCTTAGAAGACTTTTCTAAGTCCATAGGGTGGGCATTTGGGTTCAATTTGTCCATTGATGTTGGGTTGTTTGTGATTGGGAAGTAGTGGATTGTAGTCGGAAATACTAACACTCTTCTTGTCCCTTTCAACTTGGCATACTATATTTGATCAATCTTGTTTGTAAGTGATACATTTTGCAGATCTATAAAGTTATGAAGAGGAGTTGGAACTAGGTTGTCTCCTCCATCTCTTCAAAGAACAAATTTTTTCCATTAACATTCATGCATTGCAGGATCTCCTAAAGCCGACCTCACAACACCAAGATGGTGGCATAAAGGGGTTCGATTTCAAAGATCCATCTCTTATATTCAAAATATTGTTTATTGGTTACTTTAGGCTTCTCTTCTTCAAGCCTTATCAATTGCTCATTGACCTCTTTTTCCCATTGATTTGCTAGGCCTATCCTCTCAATAGTTTTTCCTACCCTATCCCCTAGCCTCCTCTCCTTGTTCTCGTCCTCTATCTTCCCTCTACCCTTCATCTCTTTTGTCATCCTTCCTCCAACTCGTTTTTAGCCTTCTCCTTCTCCTTCTCCATTCGCCCTTCCTCCCTACCCTAGTTTCTCCTCTCTACCATTCGCCTTTGTCATCTAGCTTATCCCTTCTTCATTTGCTCCTTCACTTCTTCATCTTTTCCCTTTAGATTTCCCCTTTCTCCCTCCTCTCGTCCATTTTCCAAAGTGCCCTAAAAAAACACATAAAGAAGCAAAAAACAAGTTGGTTAAGTTAGTATTGGTTAGAGCGATTTCTTTGATAGTTTAGATATAAATTTGTTACATCTTTGGCATTGGCATGCATTTAAAAAGCTTAACTTTAGGAGCATTCTAGATCTCTCTTGTTGCCTTAGTATAGCTTACATTAGTTCAAGTTTATGTCATCTCTCAAAATATAGAAATTTTGCACCAAAAATATTTCAATTTTTTATACTTTAGATCTCTTTTCTAGTACTTTTCAAGAGTTTGTTGTTCGCTGGTCCGTTTTATCATAGTTAATATTTCATGTTAAAATTTCATGCATTTCATATTTTAGAGTTAAAATTTTGAATCTAGACTTAACTGGTTTCAATTTGTGGTTTCGTTTTTTGCTAATGGTTAATGGGTGCCTTGTTGAGATGTTTTGAACTTGTGTAGATCATTTGAGAAAGAGAGATATTTGATAAGATCTTGAAACAAAGTATCAACGCGAAACAAAGTGAAGGATCCATGAGAATGACTTAAACTTGATATACTTATCCTTTGTAATAGCAAGTAAAACTTGTTTCTTCTTCAAATTTTTCCAAGTATTACCGTTCTCAAAAGACCTTGCAAGGTTTCAAACCCAAGGCATTTGTAACCGTTTAATAAAAGTTTCAAGTGGAGGAGGCCTCCACTTTTGGGTCTTCTTCCCCATTTGGGGAAGAGTGTTGGGTCTTGTGGTTTGGTTTAGCTTAGATTTTTTAGTTTCATGCTCTTAGATTAGCTTTTTGCTTAAGTAAGTCATTTTTATCTTCCATATTTACTTACCCCCATGCTCTCCCGAGTAGGGTCTTTGACCTGAAAGAGATTCTTGGGTAGTTTAGTTTTATTTTTTGCATTTATTGTTATCTTGCTTCTCTTCCAAAGCCTTCAGCTGGAAGTTGTATCCTTGAGATTTCGTCTCAAGGGCAGGACCACATAATTTGTGGTTACTCTTCCTTCCCCGTCGGTTTCCTTGGCAGAGCTTTCAGCTAGCTGGAAGTTCTCAAGTGCAGGCGGTTCTAGTGGTTGATCTTGTTCGGAGATCAATCCCACCTAGTAGATTAAAACTTGTGTGGTAGAACACTAGATTTACTTATTTCCATTTTATCTTGCAAGTGATATTGTTAGTAGTAATTCATATCCTGTTGATCAATCTTACTGTTTAAATCTTTCCATTTTGAGATATACTACTACTGCAATTTATCTGCTTCTTAAAATAAACCAAAGTCTCTTGAACTTGGCCATAATCCAAGTCAAGAGCACCCTCTGTCGGAGGGCATTTTAGTTTTTTGCATCATCCCTGCATTAGGCATTTTAAGTTTAGCAAGTCTCTTGAACTTTGGTCATAAGATCAAGTCAAGAGCGCTCTCTGTCGGAGAGTTGAACAAGGTTCTATAATAATAAAATCTTCCACTCATACACCCCTTAATTAATTTATCTTGGTTTCTGTCCTACACCCGTATGCTCTGCCAACCTGAAAAGGTTGGGCTAGTACTCAGAAAGGTGGAAGACTTGTTAATTTACAAGTGAAAATCTAATTAAAACTTTCACCCCCATAACCAACGAACCGGCGTTGACATAAAGTATTTTAATCAGTTCTCAGGGGAGGCGCCGGACCGCCCAATCTGCGACACGGTGGCTGGTTAGCATTGCGCGCCTCGCCGTGATTCCAGACAGGCCCCGACAGGTCTCTTAAAAGAGCTGCTTAAAACTACTTTCCGGACACTCTTTGAACATCCTTGGTTTTAGCCCTAATAATCAAGACAATTAAAACTTTGAATTTACCAAGATAAGCTGCACAACGTTCTCACAAACTTTACATTTCAAGCACTTGTGTCGAGTTTACAATCACTTTTATTTTTCTGACTCCATAAGGCACTGGTCCTTCATATTATATTTTGCTTGCTTAAGTATCAACATTGGAGTATTGCTTATTTTTACGTGAAGTGATCTGTTTATTGCTCAAGTGTATCTTTCATCTTGTATTTGCAATGTGGATTGCGTTATCTTGTCTTATATTTAATTTTTATAATTGTCTCTCATTTAAAAACTCCTAAAAAAACACCCATCCGCATCACTACATCAAAAACACTATAAAAACAAGAGCCTTAGTGAAACTCTCTTTTAGGGACTACCCCCCTTGGCTTCGTTAGGAGTTTGCCTAAACGGAGGAGCTGGGATTCAGGTGATAGTACCTGGCTCATTGCTTGCCCCCAAGGCCACACCTCTCCCCACTTTCCAGTGAGGGAGACAGCTTTCAAAAGGTTTCTGCTGCTGGTGTGCAGTTTGGCGGATAACAGTGCCAAATGCCACTAAGAGAAGAACAGACCACAAATCCAGAGTCAGCCAACAACACTGCATGCTAATGAAGATGCCCCTAAACAACACTGGACAGATCAGTCGGAACATGCTTCCAAAATAAATGCTTCATTGTTTCCAACCTGAGACAAAAAGGGCAAAGCCCATCTAAGAAGCCACTCTTAGCAAGTGGGCCTTGGAAGGAAAACCCTAATAAATCACTAACCAGGTGAATACTGCAAGCTTGTAAGACACCCTCATTGACCACACACTATGCAATCTTCGGATCCAATGACTCTCAGCATCAAAAAACACCCACTGCACATTCAGCATTGGACCAAGTTGACGGTGTTGATGAAGAATGGAATACGATTTGTGAGAATCATAACTAACCAAGGGGTGCCTAAAACTCCATTCCCAATCCCACCAAAAGGGCATTGGCATATCTATATTAATTTTGAAAAGATCTTCCCATGGTCCTTGCCTTGGCAGGGTCTTTTGCGGCATTGGTTGCTCTTGGCACAACATGCTGGCAAAATCAATTGGCTTTGTGATATCATCTCAACTCCTCATAGTTTTCAGATTAGATGGATCTTTCATTTTCAAAATTATTTGGTCAGCATGGAGAAAGGTAGCTAGCTTGGTAAGGTGGTAAATGTCAGGCAATTGAGGCAGGTGGGATTTGGCTTGAAGGCAAATTTGGAGTTGGAGGGTGCAGGGTGCTTGTGTTGCCAATCTCCCTCATTTTCAGGCACAACGGTTGAGTAAGAAAAATTCTTTTATGGAGGGATTTGTGCGATGTAGTTCTCTTGGAAGGATTGGCATGCCTTAATCGTACTAACCTTTTAATTAACATAGCAATGGAGACAATCACTTTTCAAGCAATGCAAGCTACAAAGAAAATAATTCAAAGTGATCTATCAAAATTCAAAACCTATGACTATTAACATGTTGGCACATAATTAGCACATGAGGACATTCAATGGAAGATATTATCTACATAGGATCAGAACCCCTTGTGCTCAAACATAATCTTTTAGGAGACAGCAGCAACTAGAACTAGAGGGTCATTTACCATAATTTCCATGTAAAAAAATGTGAAATTGCATAGTTCTAAATATGCTTTTGTTCTATCCTCCCAGCCTGTATCCTACAGTTTAAAAAATTAATGACCTTGTCATTTAGATTAAATGGTAAGAATTAACGTACCAACTTTATATCTCTACACTAAAACATATTGCAGTAGTCCAATATAAAGAATTTTATGATACATTCATTTTGTACTTCCAACAAAAGGATCAGTTTCCTGCATTTGACTAAATACTTGAAAAAATGTGAAACACCATTTCATTTTTCTTGCCCTGTAGAACTTCTTGAACTAGCTGAAAAAAACGTTTTTCTTACCGTCTCACTTAAATCTACAAAACGTAAATAAGCCCGCTGAAGATTTGCACCTTGCAAGTTTGCACCCTTCAATTTTACTCCCTGCGAAAGAATACAAATAGCTTGAGATATTAGGAGCAAATAGCCTAATCTGTTGCTCTATAATTGTTTAAAATGAAAACTGTTCCTTTGTCTCTGAAGGAAGAAGAGCTGAAAAGGAATAAAATAAATTTTATTTGTTGCTCTTTGAGATCCCATTTTCAAAATGCAAAGGAGGTATCTGTGTTACCTCTCACATCTAAAAGTACATATAAAGAAGAATAATGTTTCTATAGAAATAAATCTAACAGCAATAAGATGAGAAAACTCCAGAGAATTGGGGATATTTCTTTCATTAATATTCATAATTATCAAGAGGAGCACTCTACCTGTGCCAAAAGTATGACACACAACAACGAACAATTTGATATAGATATATCACAGAGCATTTTAACTAGCAGTAAACAAAGCACTTGCAGGAGTGAACATTTAAAACATATAGATTTTATAATGTTCAGAGAAACATAATAAAGGATGAATATTAAATTGTGCATATCTCTTGATCTACAAACTCAAATTGATATCTTCAGACTTCCTATTTACAGTAAATAAGGATATATCTTGATCTACAGACCTTGGATTCGGTGTGACCTGATTCATATGAAAGAAGACACTTGAGGTTGTTACAGTTTAAAATTTCAAATTACCAAGTGCAGAAAACAAGGAGTTCCAATCAGTATAAGTTCACTCTTTGAGAAATGGCTAAAAATAGCATAGTTTGGTAACATACACAAAACTCCTATTTGGAAGATCGCGTGAGAATAGATTCATTAGTGAGAAGACATTTCAGGGTGTTACATGTTGAAATTTCATAGGAAATACAGCATATTCACAAAGATATGGCCAGCAGATAGTTGGCCTGAGACTGGTCCCCACACGAGGGTACAAAACAGTATGTCCACTTCCAATTGGTGTAGCTTTTGATTGGTATGTCCAAATCAAGTAATTCAAAAGGCATTTGGAAGAGTGTTGCCCCCTAAAACACACTTGACCACATATAAGTCTTCTAACTGCTAGGTGTGTTCTTGAAGGAAACTATGAGTGTAGAACCGACTGTCACCTCGATTCTAAACTCCTCCGTTTAGACCCCAACTCTAAAAGATCAAGGGGGGTTGTCCCTACTTACTAAGATTTTTTATGAGTTTATTTTAAGAGTTGTAAATTATTCAATGTCCAAATGACAAGCAATTGTGCAGGGATGCAATTATTCAAATGACAAGCAAACCTTAATGAAACGAATACAATTGCAAGAGATAAATATTAATTCATTAACAAGACCAGTGCCTACATTACTTGGGTCATGGAGTCACAAATATAAATAAACAAGATTGCCAAAGATGCTACGATTGCATTAAATCATTCACATATCACAATTATCAAAATATCACATTTGACATTAACTTGTAGTAAATGAACAATTTAACGAATGAAAGATGCTTGCAACAAGATTGAACCAAAATTGAAATGCTTTCAAAGTAAAGTACTTGGAAAAGAAATAACGATTGTTATGTTTTGCAAATGGTCTTGTAAATTTTCAAGGTTGGCAGGTGCAGGTGGAGTCTTCTTCGACTCGGAAGGAAACAAGTTAAAAGATTATGCTTGGGGAATTGGAAGAAGGACCAATAACGGTGCGGAATGGTTAGCTCTAATCAAAAGATTGGAGTTAGCCAGGAACGATGGCCTCGAAGATTTGGTGGTGTTCGGCGACTCGATGCTGGTTATAAGAGAAGCAAGAAATTTGGCAAAGAACCGTAAGAACCCTGTTACTAAGATCCATCGTCTCCTAAAGTGCGTAGTCAATGAATATAAATCCATCAACTTCCTTCATTTGATGAAAACCAACAATCAGCAAGCGGATGCTTTGGCGAATATAAGAGTCGGTCTTGAGTGAGGAATCCTAGTTTGCAATCAAAAGGTTTATGGGAAGACTTGGGTCCCATAATCTTGCTCAATTTGTTTAAGATGACAAGAAAACATTTGTCCCTTTGCCCTAAGAGGAGGTTAACCCTCTTGGATTGGAGTGGCTTCACAACCCTCCACTCTCCTTTTTTAAGTTATACCCATAGCTATGATATGGACAATTTTAAGGCTGGCACAATAGTTTTGAACCTCCTCCGCGCCTCGGATCGGGTGCAGTTCGCACGCAGGAACCACATGGAAAGCATGTAGCAATTCAAGGCGTTGGGAAACCGAGGAGGAATGGGCTTAAATGCTGGGTGTGGTTTCACTATCAACTATTGTGTTAATCTGGTCCATATGAACTCGAGAGGTAGCAAAGTTGAGGCTCATTGTGCAGAGATGGGCGACTCTGTCTCTCCACTCCTTGCTCCGGGTCTCTTTTTAGCTCATTGCTTGTGCTGCAGGAAGCCACTTACAAGCTCCGGGGGAACTACGAACACGGACTTTCTGAAGACGGCCCTTGCGAAGGAAGACGGCCAGACCATGGCACAAGATGGATTGAATAAGGTGCAGTACACCCCCCATGATCCCTGTAGGCACGAATTTTGGGGGACAAGCACTGGTTGCACGCATAAGTTTGACAGCATTCTGAAGGAGGTCAAGAATTACATGAAGGACATGGAGATCCAAATACGTCTGCTTCATGGGGAAAACCATGATCTAAAGCGGGTTATTTCCCATTTTTACACACTTGTGCAAGCAACACATTCTAAGGTTTGTAGCAGCAGTAGCAAGATTAATGAGAAGGTCAATAGTCTAGTAGAAGTTCTTGACAAGGGATGTCCTTGTTCTATCAACATAGACGCCAAAATCAATGTTGTTCTTTGCAGTGTGAGGATAGTAGATGCAAAAATTGATAACATGCGTACGGAAATCAGGAGAAGCACTCAAGAACTGCAAAAAGACTCTGGAGGTTCGGTTGGTGGGCACATAGAGAACCAGGTCGTAATACCCCATCAGTAGTTCTTCAGCTCTGTGGTTTTTCAAGGTTTTCTGAGGTACTTTTTTGGGTCTTTCCATGATATTTAAGAACCATAATTTAACAGTTTTTTTGGTTTTGCAACTAGCAGCAATAGTTCAAGAAGCTTTCAGGACAGTAGTCATTCCTTCTTTTCAATGTTTTGCTTTTGTTCCCTACTTTTAGGGTAGTTTGTAAGGAGATATAGTCTCCATAGATTAGGGAAATACCCATGACAGGTACAGGTTTGTAAAAGATGAACATGGAGTCATGGTCGTTCTTCTCTTTTGGGAACAATCTCTTCTCGGAACTATGTAACCTTGTGTTTATTTTTCATTTTATATAAAAAAAATGAAAAATAAACACAAGGTTACTCGTTTCTATTAAAAAAAAATGGTCTTGTAAATTTTAATTGATTTTAAGTCTCCCTTTAGCTTAAGGGAATTAAGGTTTTTGCAAGAAAAATAATGCTATTCTATGTGTCTACGTCAAGAAGTTATCTCTTTCGATTTGAAAGAGATTTCTGGGTGCTCAACAAGAGAACACAAGATTCTCAACTAGCTTCACAGGTCAACCCCAAAACTTGTTGGGTGCTCAACAGGAGGATGCTAAGTGCCACGAGGTTCCCAACAGCCTCTACCCCTCTAGCTCGACAGGTCAAGCTTCTTTTTCTCAATATCTAGTTAAGATCGACTTCTGAGTGCCTAATATTCTAGCCAACACAAATCCTTGCCCTTTCTTGTCACCCAGGATCGGTCGAACCGGCAAGGGGAGTGAATACGGGGCAAGAATCAGGGCACAATTTATTTTTTAACCTTTAATGAATAAGCAAAAACCAAAGTACAGTGCAAGCCAACGCGATTTTACAAGGGAGGCAAAGCCTTCTCACTTGTAAGGTGCGGGCAAAATAAAACACAAGCCAACGCGATTTTACAAGGGAGGCAAATCCTTCTCACTTGTAAGGTGCGGAAAAAATAACTTAAAACAAAAAGAGTTAGAAAATAAAACTACTAGCCAGCACAATTTTGCATGGGTGGGCAGAGCCTCTTCTCATGCAAGGTGTGGGAAAATTAAAATGCAAGCCAACGCGATTTTACAAGGGAGGCAAAGCCTTCTCACTTGTAAGGTGCGGGCAAAATAAATTAAAACCAATAGAATTATGTTAAACCCAAGCCACTCAACAATTACAATGCAAGGGTGGCAATGCCTCCTCACTTGCATGCAATGGATGGCAAAGAAAACTAACAACTTGAACTTAAAATAAAATACAAGAAATCAAGCCCAGGAGACTCTCTTGGACTTGTTACAATGATGTATATTTCAACACTTAGTATTTGTGAGAAAATGAGAAGGAAAAGAGTATTTTTGACCGTTTTCTTGCACGTGGCTAAAATAGTAGCTTGTGGGTGCTCTTTATGCTTGATGATGGCCAACTTTGGGTAGCATAACACCTTTAAAATGTACAGACCTGCTAAAAATCAACAAGCAAAATGTCATAGAAAATGACCAAAATCACTCTTGGGCAATGTTAGTTATATCATACAAAATAGCAATGTTACAAATATCGGCACGACACGGAAATCGACAGGGTCCAGGAAACATCGTTTCGGGATATCTCGGCAAAACATCAACAAAAATCGGCAAACATAAAAAACACAAAAATATTCATTTTTTTTCAATTTTTTAAACATCTAAAGCAACAATAACATCAAATAAACACATTGCCACATGAATATGGAAAGAAAACCCATATATAAGATATATAAGATGTCTAGATAAACATCACACATCAAAATGGATCGTGTCCCAGTCCTACTCCTGAATAGTGAATACTGAATCATCAAAAATATAAGTTATAAGTATAACAAATGTATCTCATGATCATCATCATGACTCATGACTCCATGAGTCATCTACAGTGAAAACTGAAATAAACTATAAAGTAAATAAACTATCGATTCCCTCTAGGGCCTCTACCCCTTTTACGAGAAAAGGTAATCGCTATGGAAACGGCCCTTGCCCTTCCTCTAGGACTAGGTGCCCTTGAGGCTTGTGGGCCTTGTACTGGCATCTGACGTCTTCTAGAAGAAGACCCTGCAAAATGACCTCCTCTAGAAGCTGAAGGTGGCCGAAACTGGTATCCTGAAGAAGAAGAAGAAGAAGAAGGAGCTCGAGGAGGTAGTCCTACAGCTACTCCTCTACCAGTACCAGTGCTACCATCGGGTATATCTCCCTCTAACCCTGATTGTGGCTCTGGATCTAACTGTGGCACACTCCCAGACTCAGTGTGAAACTCCTCTGGAACTGGATCACCCTCATATGGAGCCTCTGTAACATCATCATGATCATCCGCTAGCCAATCAGGGGCTACCTCCATAGTAGGCTCCTCACACTCCGTCCTCCAAGCTGCAGTGGTGTCGATCTCATCTAATGAGATGGCCTTTGCATCAACTTTCTCTGAAATTGCTTCACCCACAACTTGAGATTGTAGTGGACGCAAACCAAATCATTAAGGCACGGAGTATCCAACCTGTAGGAGGATCATAGAATTAGATATTAAATTAATAAATTATAAAGTTAATAATTTGTAATGCATAAATTAGAAGGCAAAGGGGCATAATGATAAATGATAAAATTATAAACTAGAATTCAATAATTTATAATGAATTTCAAAATTCTCTAACCTGTTGCGCTTTTTGGAGTGTACTTTTTCAAATACACTCCAGTTGCGCTCGCAACCGGAAGAGCTACATGTTTGGTTGAGCACTCGAATGGCAAGGTTCTGTAAAATAGGTACGGAACCACCATAGTTTTCCCACCAGGTATCTACAACGAATTAAAGAAACATAAGATAAAACAATTTAATTTTAAAAAAATAATTAGAAAAAGAAAACGAACTTTGAAACAAGGTGAAGCTTACTTGGCATTAGGTTGGTCTTGTCATGTACTGTCAAATCAAACCCAAGTAATCCTGCGGCTCTCTTATACAATTCCAACTCTTGGGAAAGCTCTGCATGATCATCTGCAAATGGCACCATCCTATGGACACACTCGTAGAATCCAGCCATAACCTCTCCATCAAATCTAAAGCCACGGGAGTAACCAAACGCAGGGTTGAGGTATAACCCTGCAGCATGAATGGGGCGATGGAGTGTGTTGTTCCATTGCACATCAATCAACCCCCATATAATTTGTTGTCTCTCCTGCCCCCGATCTCCCTTGTCCTTGTAATAGGCACGAATGGACTCTTTGGCCCTATCCATGGCCTCATATAAGTAGCCCATTGCAGGCTTATATCCATCAACCAAGCAGAGAACCCTTACCAAAGGTTCAATGGCGGCACAAACCTCCCTCACGTCATCCCAAAAGCTCTGATGGAAATTCACTAGCCTGAATAGGGCTTGCCCCTCTGGTCTAGTGCTAAATGATAAAGCACGCCACTCAAGTGAAAGGAACATTTGCTGCAAGTCCCACATAGAACCCAAGAGGGACTAGAGAGAAATAAAGCTAGTGGCAAAGCGTGTGATGGCAGGACGCACCAACTCTCTGTCACCTGTGAAAGTTCTCATCAAGCTAAGCACCGCTGCGTGATTGTATATGAATTTTGTGATGCTTCGTGCTGAAGCAATGGTATCCATGATCCAATCAATCTTGGCTAAATCCTCTAACATCAAATCAAGGCAATGGGTTGCACAAGGAGTCCAGAATAGTGAAGGATACATGGCCATAAGCATCCTACTAGCAGACACATAGTTCGCAGCGTTGTCCGTTATGACTTGGACAACATGCTGCGGGCCAATCTCTTGGATGAAGTCATCCAACAAGCTACATAGTAAACCCACATCTTTGACATATGCAGATGCATCCACGGATTTCATAAACATAATGCCCCTGGGACAATGAACCAAGAAGTTGAGAAGGGTCCTACCCTTCATATCAGTCCAACCGTCTGACATCACTATGCATCCTGTTAACTCCCATGATTTTCGAAGATCCTCCAACCTGTGAGTGCATTCGGCCTTTTCATCCTGGAGGATGGGCCCTCTCAACTCCTCATAAGTGGGGGGCTTATACACCGGTCCAACAAAAGCAGCTGCCTCAAACATGGACACATAAAATGGGTTATTGGAAAAGTTAAATGGAATATCACTCCATAACAAGCATCGACCCACAAGTCTATCTGCTTCTTTTTTCTCCTTTCCTTTCATCATGGACCTTATAGAAGGTTGTCCACTAGCTGTGCATCTCGACACAAAGGCACCTAATGGTGATGCAGTCGAAGGTGAAGGCATTGTGGACTGCTGTGTGGAGAAGGTTTCCGAACTCGTCCCACTAGCCCCCACTCCAAATGCGGACCCGGATCTTGAGGCAATTTGATGTCTCACAGCTTCCTTGTATTGTTTATTTTGCTTAGTTCCCTCAATTGCTTTTTGGCCTTGTCAATGTGATCCTCGCTTGCTATGATGCAAGAAATCACATCATGCCCCGACATTTGTGCAATCTGATATTTCAGCCTGCTTATCCCACCCGTCATTCTTTTCCCACATAGATTGCAAGTGAGAGTTTGTCGATTTTCTGGATCAACAGCTGTGCCATATTCCCAAAATGGATCCAAACCTTTCGACATCTTGTATATGAGACAAAATAAAGTTTCAAGTAAACCTAGGGAAACAAAAAAGAAAAAAATTAGCATGTTGCTGCATATGTGATTGATGAAATATAATTTAAAAAAAAAAACAACAAAATTACAAATAACAAATAACAACAAAAACTAACGACCTAGGGCAAGAAAATAACAAATAAGTTAATAACAAATTACAAATAACGACCCAGGGCAAGAAAATTCAAAAATACGTTTTTTGGCAAACATAAGTTATAACTGCAGCAAAACCGAAAATGAGAAATAAATGGGCAATTTGTTTTACTTTTAGTACCTTTAGCTGGAAAACCGAAAAAAACCCAAATGCAAAGTTGAAAGCTCCAATCTGCAAATCCGGCGGTTGATGGCAAGCTAAATGATGGCTAATCTCCTCCTAGGGCAAAATAAAACCCACCCTAATCGCCTTGGCTCTCCTCTCCATGGCTGTACAGAGCAAATGAGCCCGAACAGAATGCTCCCGTGGGCTTTAAAAGTAAAAAACGCACTTTTTTAACCCTGTCCCAAAAATCGCGAGTCGAAGGCGATTTTACGGGCAAAAATCAGCTCGATTTTTTGGCCCATTTTTCCTTGAAAAATCGGGGCCTCCAAAAAATCGCGACTTTTCGGCGTAGCGTGAGAAATCGGCCGATTTTTGTAACTTTGCAAAATAATACAAAAATTTCTGAAATTTTTATGAGTAACTTTGCACAAGATAAGAGCATGTAAATAAGATTAAAAATATGATTTTAATATGGAAAAGCATGCATAAATAAAATGCAGAAAATTAAAAGAGAAGGGAAGAGATTTTGTTCTTTGTTCTTCCAATGCTTGAAGTAGTGGGGTATCCGACCAAGGAAGTCCACTCTTCAATCCAAGTAACCTGCAACTTGTAAGATATTTGCTACACACCTAAAGAAAATGTGAGATCCTAATGATGAACTAAGAAATCATCAACTTCGACCAAGAAACGTATGAAGTTCTTAACTACAAAACATAAAACTCATAAAATCTATGGCAAAAATACCACAAATCTTATCAAAGCAAAAAAATTTGCTTGTTTGACCTCCCCAAGCTTGAGTAGTTATGAAGTGTGTTACAAACTATTTTGTACAAATAGTTGAACTTCTATTGAGCCGCCAGTTATTGAACATGATCCATGTTCATTTTCGGAGTTTAGAGGTTCAGATGTTCCAGACTTAGCCTGTTTTGGCTAGACTTTTTATTTTTGTTTTGAAATGACCATGCCCCATGGGGTTTGTAATAAAGTGTGCTAGTATGGTGGTCTGAGTGGCTCGGTTCCCTAAGACTTGACAACCAAATAAGGTATTCCAAGGAGTTTGTTCCCTCGTCGATTATGCTTTGCCTTTAGCCGAGTAATAATCAATGAGTTTTTCTCCTACACCTCCAAAGCTGGAATGCCCGAATTTGGCAGTTAGGCCTTGGGGGATTATTAGAGTCCAACTGTAAAATATAAACATACTAGACAATACTGGTGTGTTATGTGGTCATTTCCTAGGTCCCTAGGTGTGTTAAAACATTGTCCGAAAAAAAATTTAGCGGACGTGCTCAACCTTTTTATTCTTTATTTTTTAATTATTAAACTTTTCAATTAATTAAGACATTTTTCTTATTGGTTTAATTGAAAATTTTTAATTTTTAATAATTAAGTGGTTTGGGGGTGGATTTTGACAGATGGGGGCTCATTTTCTAAGCTAGAGTACCCATTTAACCCCTAAACCCACTTATCCTAAGTTTTTGATGATTATTTTGCACTTAATTGAATATTTCCTCAATATTAATAAATGAGGAATATTTAATTAAAAATAATCAGAAAATAATAAAATGGGGAAAATCCAAATCTCTCCAGAAAAGTCCAAATTGAATAAAATAAAAGGTTGAATGACATGGCATGGATCAAAGAGGAATATTCCAATCATCACCAACTGACTTTAGTTCAGTATCGGAGCACTGCAAGCTTTTTCTTCTTGGGATTGCGCCTTCCTTAGCTAGCTCTCACGACTTTCTGAGTTGGCATCATCCTATTGGTTGGGTGATAGTTTCAAGGCTTGAGGGTGGGCGCCTTGCCTAGGTGGAGGCCACCTCACCCTCTCTTCACCTTCCAAGACTCAGTCAGCCCATAGTTCAAGGCTTGGAGCTCCAGTTTGGCGGGTGAATGCGCCTACATGGCCTCTCTCTCAACCAATTCGAATTGGCTTCCTTAGGTTTTTGGATTCTCTGTAATTGTATAAGTAGTGGTCCTTGCTTTACCATTGAGGGTGGATGATTTGTGCAAAGAACCTCTGGTGAAATATTGTAATGCTTGTTATTTTCATGCAATTATTTGAATAAAGAAAGGCTTTGGAGGCTCATGTGGTGTGGTTCTTGGATGCATATGCTTTGGTGAATGAGGTGATACAATTTCAAATTTTTCTCTTGCTTTGCTAATCTGTGGGGATATAGATCAATGCTTTAGAGGGCTTACATAAGCACATAAGAATAGGTATTTGTAGTCTCAAGTTATCTATTTACATATTTACTCTTAGAGGTCTAAAAGAGCATTGTCTTACTCAGTTGTATCTCATGCTTTTTTTATTTCAATTAGTAGATAGTACATGAACTAATCCCATTTTTGCTAGTGTATGAGTTCATTGGTCGCAGATCACTCTATTCTACTGAGTAACAGGTTGAGCTAGTTTGCATCTCCCTTTCTTGGAGCCAAGTAAGAATCTAACAACTAATTGCCAAGTGAGATCCAAGATTGCTTCAAAGATTCAAGAGCTAAGTGGTTCTTCTTCTCTTGTTCACGGTTCACCATTAAAATCAAAATACAAACTCTTTGTTACTATTTGGTTACAAGTAGGGAGATTCACTTTTAAAAGTTTAAATCCATTTGAAAATCTCTCTTGCATGAAGTAGTAGGCATTTCAAAGTTAAATTCTTCAAAGTCTAATTCATGCATGCATACTAGATATTTGTCTCTCAAGCTCATTATTCAAGATGTAGTTTCTAGGATGTACTAGGATTTCATTTTCCAACAAGCTCTTATCATTCAAGGTGCATTTTATCATTAAAAGAGTAGTCAATATTTTTTACATTTAAATGCTTGTTGAACTACTCTCTTAGGGGCATTTAGATCTTGGTTTTATCGTAAAGTATTCATCTTTTTCATTGATCTAGATTTTGCCTTTCATTTACTTCCAAACTAGCAATAATTTTCTATTTTTTGGTACACTTGGCTGCCTCGTTTTAAGTGCAAAACAGTCCTTAATCATTTTATACTTGGCTGCCTCGTTTCTTGAACCCAAACAGTTACATTTTCTCATGTTGGCTGCCTCGTTTTCCGTGTCATAAAAGAATTCTCTTGGCTGCCATAAACAGGACTGTTTTACCTTTTTAATTAATAAAGTTGTTGCAAGTTGTTGGCTGCCCACTCTTCATTTTTCTGAATATCATAAACTTTTTATACTTGGCTGCCTCGATTTCTGTGCCTACAACAGTCCTAAATTTTATGTACTGGCTGCCTTGTTTTTCGTGCATTTAGAAAGTATTCTTGGCTGCCATAAAAGTGACTGTTTTGTCATTTAAATTGTTTGCATTTGAGTGTCTTTCAAAATATTCAAGTCGCTGTCCCAAATTGTTGCATCTAGTTAGTTTGATTTTTTGAATTCTAGACTTTAGCTTCATTTATTTTCACTAATCTCCTAAAAAGTTAGTGTTTAAAGCTCTCATTTTCAGGAATACAAGAAGCCAAAAACAAGAAAGCCCAAAGGCTAGAACAAGCAAGAAGAGCCGGGCTACTATTCTTGCTTAGCAGATATCTGCACTTTTCAGAGCTTGGATTTTTCAGACATTGGCTATGATGAGATTGTTATTTGTGATCACTCATGGATCAGAGCAGTATATTGTATCAGATTTTTGTTAGACCTTGTGCCAAGGCTGAGCCTTGAGAGCTTAGATTTGTTGACCGATGTGACCCTTTGTTCCATATAGTTTCAGTTCAGTGCCCAGTGATTATATTGCAGCAGTGTTTCAGATGATTATTGATGATTATTTGATGTGATGTGACCTATGGACTTATGATTACTAACTTTGGATTACTATCTTGTTGTTTTAGTCATATTCATAGCTTTAACTTGGTATATGATTCATGATGTGGCAAACTGTTTAAAATGAAATGAACTATCTTGATGATGTTATAAATTATAAAATGGACCTATTACTTGCACACTTAGGTTTTTTGACAAAACTCATTTGGTTTCATTACCCTTCTATGAGCATAGATATGGTCTTTCCTGACATCCTTGTTTGCTAGCTTAGGCACCATTTTCAATTGACTCCATCCATCCATGACCTTCCTCATTTGGATTTCACCTTTGACTTGTGTTCTTGACTTCTTGATACTGAGCACTTCCCCATTTCTACCTCTGTGTTGGACCGCATCCATATTTGTTTTGTGTCTCGGCTATGAGTTGGTGACAGAACTTGCCTTTGGTGATTTGGATTGTAGGCCTAAATCATTTTGGTCGGTTGTCCCGATGTTTGGCACTAGCAGAAGTCCCCCTAGTCACTTGAGATGTTGTTGGCTAAAACTAAAAGCTCATGTACTACCTATATTGGAAATCTGTATAAATATGCCCATGGAAACTGTAAACTCTAGAATGTGTTTCTGAACACACGTGAGTAAAGGGCAAGAGCAATGAAATGCTAAAATACTCCTCGAAGAGTATAGAAAAGGTCCAAAAAGCAAATGTTACTCAAAAGTTATATCTATTATTGTCGACCTTATATGTACAAACATGCCCTGGATGAAAGCTGCAACTAGTTGTGCTTCTTAGCATATCTGAAATCCAAAGGATTATGTAGGACAAAAAGGCCATGAAATGAAATGAATGATCCTAATGAACCTGGATCAACTTGATGTAGACATGATGCCTAAGTTGAATAAGAACTCTCTAAACAACTTATCCATTTGTGAGGCACAGCCCTTCCCCTTGTTATTTGTCCAGCACAAAGTGTAGCTTCCCCTGTCCCCGTCCAAAGTATCTTTTGGTTGAGTTTGGTCAAGTCACACCCCTTTGCCTAGCCTTGTTCTTAGCCTTCATCCTTAGCTCGCAGTTAGGCCATATCCAATCGGTGAGTCTGTCATTTAAGCTATTGTGCAAGTAAAACATAAATAACAATGAAATATATAAATGTATTAAATGCCACAGAATGATGTTTATACTTTAAGTTATGATGTGAATATGATCTAAAGGAACATGTCTTAGTCATTGTCATAATCTTGTCCTTGGTTATATTTTGACCTAGTCAAACATGGTTTGACCATGGTGATTCTTGGGATCCGTGATGATGGTGATTCTTATGGATGATGATTGATGGTCACACATACTCTTGTTGTCCGCTGAGATGCACACCAGCAACAGAAATCTTTTGAAAGTTGTTCCCTCACTACAAGTGGGGAAGATATGGCCTTGGGGGCAAGCAATGAGCCAGGTACTGTCACCTGAATCCCAGCTTCTCTGTTAGGCTAACTCCTAACGAAGCCAAGGGGGGTTGTCCCTAACAAAGAGTTTTCTATGGCTCTTGTTTTTAAGTGTTTTTGTATGTGGTGATGCAGATGAGTGTTGTTTAGGAGTTTTATGATGAGAGATCACAACTTTACAATAATTGGAAATTAAGCAACACAAAGATATACTTGCAAGATTATTTAAAAGAAACACAACTGATTGATAAGCAAAGCATCCACAATTTAGATAATACAATAAATTCAAAGTATGCACTTTATACAGATAATTGAAATATACAAATGACCAATGCCTTATCCGTTGGGCAATGGAGTCTTTAAAGGTAGAGTGCTTGGATGCTTGATACAAGAGTTCAGTGTGTTCGTGAGATCGTTTTGCAAGTGTTTTTTGTAGATTTTAAAGTAAATTTTAGTGATCTTGATTATTAAGGGCTCAAAAGCAAGGTATGAAGTCCAACCGGAAAAGTATACCTTCAGTGGCTTCCCCTTGGTGACATGACGGACCGTCCAATATTCAAAGCTAGGTGTCCAGTGGATTTAACCAGCAAGCTCGAACTCTATGACAACGGTGATTTTCGGCGCCACCAGTTAGGAACTTTGCCCACTACCTGAGTATTTCTCGAAATAGCAATGCCGGTTCGTTGGTTGTGGGGTGAAAATTTTATTATGATTATCACTTGCAAGATTAACAAATCCAAACACCGTTCTGAGTACAAGTCCAACTTTTTAGGGTCGACAGAGCATACTAAGTGATGGAAAGCAACGAAGTAAATTTTAGAGGGGAATGTGAGTTTGAAAGTATTTTATTAAGAGCACACAATGAAACTCTCCGACAAAGAGTGCTCTTGACTTCGTCTTATGACAAACGTTCAAGAGACTTTAACTAATCTATATGTTGAATGCAAGGAAAATGCAGTGCTTATGCTCTCTGACAGAAAGTGCTCTTGACTTATGTTATGGCAAGTTCAGGAGTCTTTGGTTCTTTTTAAAAAATCAAGCAGATTGAAGCAAAGAACACAATGATAGCTCAAATAATAAGAGTAAAACAATGCAACAAATAAATAACTTTCACTTTGCAAAGAAGGAAACTAGACTAGCAACTAGTGTTCTAAAACAGAATGAAACTAATCTAGCAAAAAGGAGTAAAAAATGAGTTCTACACACTATTCATGAAATTTCCAGCTAGCTGGAAATACGCAATACACAGTGGGGAAAGAGAAGTAGCACGCAAGGTCAATGCGGCACTTGGGATTGAATCCCAAGACACTTCTCAAGTCAAAACTGAATTAACAATTAAAGTTCTAAGTACAAATGAAATTATTCTAAAAAACTTAAAGCAAATCTAAGCTAAGAACACACAAGACACTCTTCCCCAAATGGGGAAGAAAAACCAAATATGGGAGGTCTTATCCCACTTTGCCTTATTTTATTAATCAAGTACAAATGCCTTGGGAATTTAACCCTTGAAGGACTTCGAGAGAAATGAACTTGAGTGAAAATGAAGAAACTCTTATGAGTTTGTAACTTTGTACAAAGGATTGTGGTTTGGTTTAAATGATATTCATGATTTGCATTTCTCTTTGGTTCACACTTCACTCGAGCTTCTCTTTGGTTGTTTCTTTCTCCAAGCACTTTGGAAATGAAATCTAACTCTTAATCAAAACCTTTTTGAGTTCTTTTCTCCTTTAAGTACCTACACAAGACAAGTCATCTCAAAGTACCCATTAAGCATTAGTTAAAAATAACAAAAAATGAAAACTACCCTAAGTTCTAAAACTATGCAACAAAATGAAAACTAAGTAAGAGTGCAAGTAATGCTAGATGTAATCCTAGATAATATAAATGCCAAACACTTCTAATTGCAAACTTTTTACTTTTTTGAAGAGAGGTTTAAGACTAGTATGAAATGCAAGTAACATCTAATACTAATGCAATGCAAAATATGATAAAATAGAACCAACTAGCAAACTAAAATAACGAAATGGAAACTAATTTTTTAACCAAGTTTTTTTGTTATTTTAATATCCTTTTTGGAGCCAACAAGGGAAGCAGATGGAGGGAGCAAACTGAGATGAAGGGCAGCGAACAGTGGTAGAAATGGCTGCAAATAAAGGATGGGACAGCCAACAAGAAATGGAGACAAGGCTGCAAAAAGTAAGGAGAAATGAATCCTAAAAAAAAGGTAAAAAATAGTCCACAAAGGAGATGAGAGGACAGCCAACAGTAGAGCTGCAAATAGAAGAAAGAGGGCAGCGAATGCCAAGGAGATAGGGCTGCAAAAAGGAGAAAAGAGAGGGGAAGAAGGAACAAGACAAAATGAGGGAGATAAGAGTGAGGAAAGAGGAGATCTAGGAGAGGGAAAGCAAAACCAATGAGATCAAAGAGCAAACAAGAGTGCTAGAAGAAGGAAGCACTAGATAACCAAGTAACCAAGAGAAATTTTAATTTTAAGGTTGATGGATGAGAAAGAGCCCCTTGTGGCTATGTTTCTTCTTTTGGAAGTGGAAAAGGCCTTGTAAATCCTGCACAATGAAAGCATTAGATGAAAAGATCTCTTGTTTTGTGAAGAGAGGATAGATGCAGCTAAGCTCACACCTTTCTCCACCTTTGGTGATCCCTGAAAAGCCACAAACTTCAATATACAAGT
Organism: Larix kaempferi; assembly: GCA_027924585.1. Lineage (NCBI taxonomy): Eukaryota > Viridiplantae > Streptophyta > Pinopsida > Pinales > Pinaceae > Larix > Larix kaempferi. The sequence goes on along the minus strand of BSBM01000370.1, from coordinate 25,364,030 downwards.
GATATCAAATACTAGAATGCTAAATCAAATGAATATCTAAAAGACATTGATATAACTGACTACATCCTGCCCACTCTAGATAATCAAAAGATCTTGCATAGATAACCAAATTAAAGACGATAAATGGCTAACCTTGCGTGTTAGATTGATAGCCTTCCTAAGCTAGCAATGACAAAATACACTTGCATAAAGAAAGAGTGAGGGTTAGAAAAATATCACCTCCCACAAGATGAATTCACAATGCTAATAACTCATGCATAGACATCCAAAGTCGCTTTTATTCCAAAGTTTAAACAAATAATACTTTACAATATTTTGGCAGAGTTCTCTTGCCTAAAACCTCCATGAGAAGAGAGCCAAAATGGCTTCTCTTTATAGCAAACTAGACACACCCAAACCCTAATTCGAATTGGCACATGGAGAGCCAAATGGCACAAGACAACTAAGTCGAATTCCCAATCAAGCCAAAACTTGGAGTGATAATCCAACAACTAACTCGATCATGAGTAAATGAGAGTGGGGAGGTGGCCTCCACCTTGGCAAGGCCCCCCCACTCCTCCATTGGTAACTCCTTCATTCCAATCGTGAGCATCCAATTAGGATTGATGTGAGCTAATGAGGAAATGCATGAGCTTTTGTGGGAGACCAAGCTTCGAGTTGGAGTGATGATGATCTCGAGTTTGTTGGAGATATGCTGGTGATGAGGCCTCGGATTTAGGGAGGCGCCTACCATTCAAATAAATGCAAACCACCAATCCATTCAACGCATGCCACATCAACCAAGTCGTAGAGCAATGAGGGAAGGCGTCAATCCATCCACAAGATAGGCTTTGAGTTGATGGCGTTTGTTAACACAAGTTGAAGGAGTTAATGCAATGGTGATGTGGCCCCTAATTTAGGAGGAGCCTACCACAACCACCAATCCGTTGGATGACTCGCCCATCACCATTCACGTGAAGGAATCCGTACACCTTTGGTTTAATAAAAAAAATTCAAAATTTTGACTTTATAAAGCTATGCTTTATCACTCTAATGTATTCGTACATCATATTAAACCATCCTCAAACCTTTCCAATGACTATTTTAATCATTTTTGTCATCTTTTGATTTTTGTCCATAGTGCAAATTGTCTTTTTTCTGGCAATTAAATGCCAGAATGTAGCATTTTTAGCCAATAAACCCCCAGAGTTGACGTAATCGCCCTGAATCTGAAGAAAGAGAGTGCTAGGGTAAAGAGGACGCTCTGAGCATCAAAACGAGCCTCCCCGTGCCAAATTCCGCCTCCGGATGAGGTTTTTATCACACTTAGAAAAATTCCACTTAAACCATTAAAATATGGTCTAAATTACGGAAAAAATTATTTCTGTCAGAATCAAACGAAACTCCTAAGGGACCTAGTGCATGTTCATACGACTCAATCAAGATGGCTAACACGTAAAAAATCCTAGACATAAGACTCTAATAACCACCTTAGGTTTTGACCACCATGGAAAATACTCCAGCTTTGGAGGTTTGAGTGAAAAACTTAGGGATTATACGCCACTGATGAGTAGTGCATAATTACTAAGGAAAAAACACTCTAGAGTATCCCCCAAATGGCTAAACCTACGGATAGCCGAGTCTTTTATAAAAGGACCCCATTTAGACGAACTTTTTACATTTTCCCCATGGGGGATGAACATGCAGTTATTACAAATGGGGCGAAACTGCCCTGAAAATAACTTCGGAACTTCTGAACACTGATGATGAACATGAATCATGTTCATGAAACTGGCGGCTCGCAAGAAATTCAGCTATTGTACAAAATAGGTGATAACAACTCTTATTGATGATACCATATGGTGGACATATGATTCAGATGATGGTTGATGCAGTTCAGCAGATTTATTATTATTTCTAGATCATCAGATTATACACTGTCCAGGTATGGTGGACCCTACTTTTGACCCCTCAGGTCAACCCATGGTCTATGAGTACACATTCTTAGTGGATTTAGGTCTTATGGATCCAATGAGACACTTATCATTCAGTTCCGGGCACTTCTAACAGTGATAGATGCAGTTATCCACCAGATGACCATTTTTGGGCATGCTTTCCCAGCCTGTCCAGCAGGGTCATGAGAGGCTAGTTTCACCTAGGGCGTTGTATGAGGAAGGAGTGATCCACCCACTTGATTTTACCATTATAGCCCCCTTCCAGAGAGCCCGGTGGGCTCAGTTTGACAGCGCAGGCACTCTGGGTGTCAGTTTGGGCAGTTTCACAGTTATCGAGGCAGATTAAAAATGGAATAAAAGGGTCACTGAGGAATTCGATTTGGGAAACTGAGGCAAGGTTTTGACACTTGGTCTTCACAAAGGTTTTCCATGGTGAACCCCCCATCTTCCAGTCAATTGGCATTAGTCAGTTGAGTCCAAAGAGGCCACAGAAGGCCTTTTACTGCATGTCTCTCACAGATTTTGAGGACAGGATTTGATCATTTGTATTATTTTGGACAAATTATTTTATATTATTGTGCCATGGGGATGAGCTAGTAAGGATTGATGCCTCCTAGCCCCACCATGAGCTTCTTGAGTCATGTCCATGTCATATGAGGTGGGCCCATGTATTTTAGCCCCCTCCTAGTGATGACGTCACCCTCCATGAGTCTTTTTGAGGGATGACGCCACCCTCTCTTTGAGTGATCCATGTGATATATTGTAGGCTCATCTTAGCCATTGATTTGATTATGAGATCTTTTAATCTCAACCACTCACTTGTTGTATTGTAAAGTGATTTTGAGATCTAGGGTTTTGGTCTTTATTATCCTATATAAGGAGGAGACCCCCCTCATTGTAAAGCACCTTTGGAGCTCTTGAATATTGGAATAGAATACTTCTTTGTGGAGCTACTTCTCTTGTTTTGTGGATTCTTTTGTACTTTGAATATACAGTATCTCTTCTATGTATCATTGTGGATCTTGAGGCTACACGTTGTTTTCTTGTAGGGAGGCTGAATTGGTGAAGAGGAGGACGATTTGAAGAGGGTTATTGTTGGAGGGATCCACATATTCTCTCTTGGGTTGATCTTTGTGACAGGGAGTATCATTACTGTATCTTTGTGACATAGTTGATACTTTCTATTACATCTCTTCATCATTTTCATAATTTTCTTACTTCGCATGTTTCACTTGATCTTGTCTTGTAGGAGGAGGACGATTTGGCATCTTTGGAGGAGGACGTTTTGGTTTGGAGCACTAAGATTTCACTCTTGAATATACACATAGGGGAATGCTATCAATTTGCAAAGTGGCCACAAGCAATTGAGGTAAGTTCTTCAAGGTATGTACCTAGATCCATCCATTCTTCTCCATTGGTCATCAAACCCTTAAAATCAAAACCCTCATTTTTATATTTTCCTAGATCTACTTGGATCTAGCTTGGCTTTGGGGATAATAAAAAGAACCCACCTCTATAACATCCATGACAATTCGGATCTATAGTTTGGTGGCATTTGGCCTTCATTTGACACACTTCCCAAAGCACTTAGTCTTCCTTGGGTGAGGTCGCACTCCTTGGGAGGGTGAGTTTTGCTACTTCCAAGACGTGGGTAGGTGAGATCCCACTTGATTTGCACTTGTCTACTTTGATAACCTGCTCCTAGTGCTTCACCTCTTTGATTTTTTCCTTGTGGACCCCATTCCTCATTTTGAGGGTTGTGCCCCACTTGGGTCATTGGGTGATGCATTTTCAATCTTAGATCTATGGAGATCTAGCTCACATTAAGGCATGCCATCCTAAACCCACTTTGATAATTGCCTTGACTATCCCGATCTACATTTTGGCATCATTTGGACTCCATTTGCCCCCTCATCTAAAGGCACTAGTCTCCCTTGGTCAATTCGCACTCCTTGGGGTTAGTGTCATTTGCTAGATCCCATATGTGGGTGTTGCCTAATCCATCTTGGATCTATAGATCCACATCATCAAACAACCCTAACTTCACCTTGTGGGTCCCATTTGGACCATTTCCATATTTTAAGGAAGTGGGCCCCACTTGTGTATTTTCATGGTACTAGATCTATCCATTAGGTGGTCTTACTCATTCATTTGGTTGAAGCATTAATCACTCCTTAAGCCTCCTCAACCACACTTCACTCTTGGGTCCACCTAATCTAATCATCTCATTAGTTTTCGTAACTCATCTTTTACACGTTTCCCTAGGAACCTTTGGGTTAGTCAATCTTCATTGATTGGTTAGGGTCTCTCCCTTGGTCTTGACTTATCTAGATCTAAAGTGAAGAGTGCCTCGGTTATTGTGACTCCCAGCTTGCATTGGGAACTGTGGCATCTCTTGGGTCACCTCTTTAGTTGTCTATCTCCTCTACCATACCGGATGGGATACCTTTAGGAACAACTACAAGTTGTGTGATAACAACTCCCACACCCCACTTCCCCCATTTGGGGGAAGCTTGTATTGTCTCTTGTCCCTTTTTTGCATTAGCTTAGTTTCATTTTTGCAAGTAGCTTAGATCTCATTTTTAGATTAGCTTTCATTGTTAGATCTTAGAAGCTGATAGTTTAGTTTATCTTGTGTTCAAGTATAGTCATTTCATATAAATTTCTTTTTTAAAAAGAACATAAAATCTCTTGAATCTCACCGAAAGGTGGATCAAGAGTGCTCTCTGTCGAAGAGTTTACTTGCATTTTTGTTTGTTTTGCTAACCCCCTTGCTTTCCTGACTACGGTCTTAGACCTGAAAGAGACTCTTGGGTAGTGTAGATTTTTTTTTCGCAATTCCCAAGTTCAATTTAGCATCTTATTTTTCATGACTAAATCTCTTGAATCTCGTTCATTATCGAATCAAGAGTGCTCTCTATCGGAGAGTTACAATGGTTCTTGCTTCATAACCCATAATAAAATTGGAATTTACATTTGCTACACTGTGTATGCTCTACCCACTTGTGGGTTACCCAGAAGCAGTTGTAGACTTATTAATTCTCCACATCTAATTCCATTTCAATCTAATAAGATTTATTCCCAAGAAAACCAATGAAAATCCGGCGTTGATTGCTAATAGTCGAAAGTGGGCAAATTCTACCTATGGACGCTGGAACCACTGTACTGAGACCTTAAGGGCACCGTTAGACTACATCCCCAGTTGGTGTAGTGTTGAACACGCTCAGTAGACTTCGGACAGCCAACATGTCCTTGTTCGGAACCACTTAGACTATTTTCCAGACATATCTCTAGTACCGCAAGGTATATCTTGGAGATCCCCTTCCCATTAATAATTAAACTCATCTTAAAATTTACCAAGAGCACTCGCAAAACAGTTCTCAAGCACACCCAAGACTTGTATTCAGCATCCCAAGCACAAACATTGACTCCATTTGGCACTGGTCTTATCACTCAGTATTTATTTGCTTATTATCTATCTAGAGCGTTTGCTTTATTTGTTTAAATCATATCATGTCGTGGATGCTTTACATTTAAAATTGTCATTATCAGTGGTTGTGTATCTTCAATTATTTTGCAAGTATATGCTTGGATTACTTAAACTGTTATTGTAAATCTCACAAAAACTCCTAAAAAACACCTATCCGCATCATACAACACAAAAAACACTTAAAATCAAGCGACTTAGAAACTCTTTGTAGGGTCTACCCACCTTGGCTTCGTTAGGAGTTTGCCTAAACGAAGGAGTCGGGATCAGGTGACAGTAGCTGACTCTTTGCTTGCCCCCAAGGCCACACCTTTCCACTTGGGAAACAACTTTCGAAAGATTTGTGTTGTTGGTGTGTACATTGGCGGGCAAAATTTTTGGCGTCGTTGCCGGGGACAAATTTTTTGTTCCTAGACGACATTTAACTTAGTTTTTTTTTTAATTTTTTACCTTTACCTTTTTGATAGGTTTTTAGTTTAAACAACTCTCTGATTTTAGACTTGAATCCATCTGACGACTCCACTGTCATTAAACACACCAAGGTATTCAACAAGAAGAAACTCTGTAAGCCTACTTGATTTCATCCCTGAGCCTGAAAAGGTTTATAGGAGGAGATTAAATAGGTTGGCTTCTTGTAGGATCCTTGAGAATCTTGGATCTGATTCTATTTAGGACATCCATAGTCTTTTTATAGAGCATAGTAATTGTTTGTTTGATCCAATGGGAGAAATTTTCAATCCCCTTGACATTACTCAGATATCAGGTAAACCACATGATCTACCAGACAAAGCTATAGATAAACTGCCCAACTTCACTGGCACTGATGCCATCATTGCAACACATCATCTGAAAAGCTTCTCAAAGTGTATTAGCGCCTATGTCAATGATGCAGCCAATAAACACAAGGATGTGTACATGAAACTTTTTGTTCTATCCTTGGAAGGAGATGTTGGTGACTGGTTTATCAACTTACCTGATAATTCCTTTGCAACTTTTGCAACATTCAAAACTACTTTCACCAACAAGTTTGGAGAAAAGAAAGAGCCTCGACATCAGTTAGCTGCTTTGACCAACATTAAAAGAAGTGAGAACGAAACTATGGATTAAATCAATAAAAAGTTTACAGATTTATCTAATGCAATAGATACCAATTGCAAACCTACTACTCAACCCATTTTGGTCTACTACATTGAAGCACTTAGTGGGGAAATGCAGTATCAACTTAGAGATAAAGAGCCCACTACTCTTGTAATGGACCAGGAAATGGCTACTAAAATTGACAGGAATATGCAATCTTTTGGTAAATCTAACATTCCTAGCTACTCAAGGGCCTTAACTCCTATGAAACCAACATAACCTAAAGAAAAGGATCATGTGCCTTCCATAAAGGATTCTTATGAAAGAAAGTTGTTGGACATGAGTGAGAGGATTGAAAGAATGGAGAACACAGAAATGAAACATCTCGCTCAGATGAAGGAAATGCAAAATAAAGTCATAACTATGGAAAGAGCACAAACTCAGCCTATGCAAAGAAACTACCCTCAGAAAACAAACTGGAAAAAGAAAGGTCCCAACCCTGAAAAGAGGCCTCCCAACCAATTGGAAGCTACTAACATGGTTGAGAATTATGTACCATTCTGTAGGGCATGCAAGGATTTCCATGAGGAATTCACTTGTTACTTTGCAAACTATGTTCAAGAACACGGTTTTTCGGAGGGTAGTACCAGCGAACAGATGTCAAGCGAGCCTGAATTTGTCAACACAGTAGGATACATCCATAACATTCCTAGAGAAAGTTGGAAGCAAGCCAGACAATATAGTCAAGAAGTAGACAACTTGACTAGAAATTATGGAGAAAGGCCTTCAAACGAGCAAGTTCACAACATACAGAAGTTCAAAGGGGTCACTTATCAAAGAAAAGGAAATACTGCACCCAGCATACAATATCCACCAAAGGTAATAATTCGTGATAAATCTAATGAGACAAATGATTTAAATTTTGATTGAGGTAACTGGTTCAACACTACTAAAGTACCAGTACTTGTTATCGAACTATATAAGATTCCTGGACAGAAAGAAAAGTTGTTGAAAATCTTAGATCCTCCTACTTCTACAAATCCCCCCACACCTCTAAATCCACCTACCCCTAAAAAGGTTACTTTTTCAGACACTATAGAGCAACCATCCACTAGTAACAACAGTGTCTCCATAGACCCCCTAATAATCCTGCATACCAAGGACCCAAGAAGAGAAGATCATCCCCCTTTTTATGTATCATTGATGATAGGTGATCTTCTTCTACACAACTATATGCTAGATTCAGGGTCTTCTTCCAACATCATGACAAAGAAGGTTATGCACCAACTCAACCTTAAAACAACAAGACCTTATCAAAATGTTTGTGCCATGGACTCTAGGCAGGTTGAGGTGGTGGGAATTATTGAAAATCAGTCAATAAGGTTAGCCAAATATCCAAATATCCATGTAACCATGGACATCCTTGTCATCAATGTTCCGGATAAATGGGGGATGTTGCTTTCTAGGAAGTGGGCTGCCACTTTAGGAGGATGGATCCAAATGGATTGGACCTATGCCACTGTGGCAGCATCTGAGGATTCATTGGTTAAGTTGCATAACGAAAAAGAAAAGAAGTACCATGTTGAAAATGCCAAAAAGCCATTAAACCAATATGTTTATAATATTGACGAACATGGCACTTATGCAATTAACTCTACCTTTTTAGCTCCCATTCAAGAAAAGATAAAAGATGCAAAGGTAGATGAGATATGGAGGATGAATTTTGACGGTGCTCACTCAAGAGTTGGAAAGGGGGCAGGAATAATTATAACTTCACCGGGAGGAAAGACTTTCAACTTTGCATTTAGATTGGAATTTGAGGCCACCAACAACGTAGCTGAGTATGAAGCACTTCTACTAGGCATCGAGCTAGCCAAGGACATGGGGATTAAATTGCTAAGTATAAAGGGTGATTCGGACCTAATTGTTCAACAAGTTAAAAACCAGTTTGTATCTAAATGTCAAAGGTAAAAAAGTATAGAAATGCAATTTGGGACACTATAGAGTTTTTCGATCCCCTAAACATAGAAGCAATCCCTAGAGATCATAATAGTGCGGTGGATAGATTGGCAGTTTCGGCATCAAAACTCCAACCATCGGAAGAAATGTTAAATGGTGACTATACACTAGAAATCAACTTTAGACCATCAATACCTGATAACATGGAACATTGGCAAGTATTTAAAGATGACGAACAAATTCTAAAATTCATTCATAACATAGATGAGTTCTCAAATTATAAAGTCAATGAACAGGAGGAAGACAAAGAGTATCAGGGAGAAGGCAACCAATTCGACAATCCTGTGCCACATGGATTTATAGCACTTGAAAACATTTGCCTAGGGGGGCTTAGGGAGAAAATTCAAACTTGAAAAACACTTGCTTGGGGGGCCCTCTTTGGCCTTTAATTTTACCTTGGGACATAATATAAACTTTAGAAACTTAACTTGGCCACCCCAAGTGACTTTAGGCACTTTTCCAAAATTTGACTTACTAATTATTTGCCAATTTCCCTAATTTCCTTGACTGATTTACGCAAATGTGTCCAAAACCTTAGCAAGACTTGTCCGAATGACTTCAAACTTGGTCCAAGGGTGTGGGGGGTCTCATGCCATTATCTTGAGTACCCATACCCCTATACAACATCATAAAGGACCACTTATCTCTCTTTTACATTACAATTTTTTATGCTGAGGGACATTTTTTAATCACCAAAAATTAAGAAAATCCTAAGTAAAACTTATTGAAATTCTGCAAGACTCTGGATAATGTCTAGCATGGTAATATAAAACATTCCTAGGCCCCAATCACCCCATGGACTCGATCCTTAGAACGCCTTTCACCACTTTTGAGATATTTTTGACTGAAAAACTTAAATAATTAAAATCACTAAAAATGAATTTTAATTATCCAAGGGAAAAAACACTCGATGAAAGAACTTCCCTAATGATTAAGTCATAGGCAACTAAGTTATACAAAAATTGACCCTCATGCTGACATATCATTACAAAATCCCCCGTAGGGGTGCAGAAATTTCATGGAGAAAAGATAAGAAGAAGAGCTGCCTCGCTTGAAAAAATTCATCAGGTACTTCTTTCTCATCTTTAAGGCACATGGTTCACGGTTGTCCACCTAGTTGGTTTGGTGGTCAACAAAGAGCAAATAGTGGAATTAGCTAGCTGTTATAGATACATTGGATTTTGAAGTTAGGAGGTTCTGAAAACCCTCGTTTGTTGAGAAGTTGAGAAGTTATTGTTCAGTATTTAGTGTTAGATTTAATGGTCATAATTAAAACTTACGCATACAGAAGATGTATAGTAAAGTCTTAGTTGGTAGTTGGTACCCATTATAATAAAGTAATGTAATCATGAATTAATTAATGTAGTCATTAAAAGACTAGATTCTTATATGTATTCATGTCTATGCTTGTGTGTATGTAAACACGCATATAGTATCCGAGGTACGTTGAGGAAAAAGCCAAGGACATAGACTGAGGGAGCTGAGACACTGATAATCAAAGAAGGTGCCAAGGGACTGCTAACTTGCACAAGGAGGACAGAAGAGTGAGGCAAGCTTACCTGTAAGGTATTTTATATTTGTTTCCAAACTGAGGGCAAACCTGTTAGCACGCAAAATGTACACTATAAAAGACCAAACAAGGCAATGAACTTTGTGTTGGAATGCATGTAACTTTTAGGGGTTCTATCCTTCGTGTCACTCATAAAAACACTCCTCTTCGTTAGGGCTGGCCTAAATCCAACCTTGGGGGGGGGGGGGCTAAGACTTCTTACGCTGTCCATAAACCTTCAGATCTGCATGCACAATGCAAAAAACAACAAAAAAGAGGATTGTACTGTGTTAAATAGCGAGCATTGACTGTTATAAGTGCCTAAATGACGAAAATCTGAGTTTCAAACAAGTACATCAACGTGTATTTTAGTCTAAAGACTGCAAATTTAATCAAATAATTGACATCTAACGTGCAAACTACTCAGATCTATGATTTAACCTTAAAAACAATGGGCAAAATGCCATTTCCAGACTGTTGTACCATTAAAAATCAGCGAGATAAAGTATGTAACAGCAGTGTTTAATCTAGCTTTGGCACGCACATAAATGCAACCAAAGGAAATATTTAATTAATAATTTTATAGTGGTGGTGCGAGATCCCTTTCAAAAATTCAGTGTAGATGACATCGGCGAAAAATTGTCGATATCTAGTAAAAATCGATTTTTTCTAGAGCCCGAAAAATCGGCTCGAAAAAATCATGACAGCGCGATTTTTTAGTAAAACTCACGCCATGACCTAAAAAATTGTCAAGGAGGCTTTTTCACAATTTAAAAAACTCAGTTTTTTTTTAAAATGGACCCGTTTTGTACAAGTGACATGTTATCACATTTATGGTAGTCGGGGCTACCATATCTTCATATCAGATTCCAGTCCTTTTTTCAGCCAGTCACTTACATTGAGATGCTTGAGATCAGCATCTGATGAGCATTCATTCCAGGATCACTCATATTTTCAGAGCAGCCCCTGAGCAGACAGTACAACCTTATGCTATGACCGAGCCTCATGACCTCAGATTTGATGACCAATGTAGCCATTTTGCCATACAGAGTAGTTTGCAATGCCCGGATGTGCAGCAACAATATTCCAGTTGACAGTTGATGGTTCAGATGGTTGGTACAGGTATATGACCCAACAGGTATATTGATATGCATTGGTTATGAATCTATGATGTCTTGCTCCTTTGCTCATTATGATAGCTTGACTTGGTATCTTGTAGTTATGATCTAGCGGTATATATATGTTACATAGATATGTGTGTTTCAATGATTATCTAAAATGATCTAATTTATTCTGAATATGAAATTCTTGTTTATACTCATTGGTTTCACCCTCCTTAGGACAATGGACGTGATCATTCCACCATTCATGGCTCTCTAGTTTGGGCATCACCTTTCACTTTCCCCATCCATCCGTTCTTTTCCACTTCTTCTTTTTACCTTGACTTACACCTTAGCCTATGATATGGAGGACTTCCCCACTTTTGCCTCTTTGTTGGATAGCATCCCTGTTAGTTTGTGTCTCAGCTCTGAGTTGGCAACAAAACTTACCCTTTGGTGAGTTGGATTTAATACCTTGATCTCTCTAGTCGGTTTCCCCGATGTTTGGTCTTGATTGTAGATAACCCCCCTAGTTGCATAAGTTGTGTTGGCTAAAACTGAAGCAAATAGTACCACCATCATTATATGCATGTGGAAACTTTATTATATCTTATGTGCAAGCCCATTAAAATAAAACTAAAACTGTTCTTCTCAGCACAATGAAAAAGGGCTATAAAATGAATGAAATGAAAATAAAAAGCTACAATTAGTTGTGCTTACAAGCACACAAGAAATCCAAAGGGTCATAAAGGCTTAAAGAAAGCAATGGTTAAATATATGCGAAATCCAAAGATTGTTGGCCATGAAATTAAATGTAATGATTAAATTCCTCACGGAGCCTACGGGTTGTGATGTGAGATGGAGTAAGGGGCAACTAATTCTAAGTGTCCCCTAAAACCTCAAATTACGGTTAGCCGGGCACCCAGTCTTGGCGGTTCAGGAAAAGATCCTCATGAAGTTGTTTCAGCTTGGATGTGAGCAGTAGACATTTGCCAAGGTTGAATAAACATTTCTTAAAACAACTTATTCCATTTGTGAGACACTGCCATTCCCCATGTTATTCTTATCCAACGTATGCTTAAGTGTGTATTCCATTTTCCCTTATCCAAAGTATCACAATGTTGAGTCAGTACAGTCATCCCCTTAGCCTAGCCTTGCATTTTTCACCCTCACCCAATCCTAGCAAAATGATCATGGCCATGAAGTGAGTATTTTCTTGAAGTTCTATTTGGAGTAGTTGATTATTTTTATATTGGATGTTATTATTGCTTAAACCGCTAGTGATATGCTACTTTATACTTTTTGTTTTGTTATTACAATGATTAAAAGGAGCATGCTTTAACCATTTGCACTTGCAGTAGCAGGCAGTTTAAGCCTGGGTTATATTTTGGTCAATTTTGACCTGGTCAAACTTTGTTTGACCAAGTCAACTGGAGGACCTGAGTTGAGTTGGACCAGTGATGTGTGAGAATGATGATTTATGGTTCTTACATACCCATTTGATGGTTCCATGCAGCAGACATAGTTTTTCAGATGATGGTTTGATGATTTTTATGGTTATTATTATTACAGGCCATTCATTTTTATTTGTCCAAGCATGGTCATGGTTACAGATGATTATATAGATAGCCACAGGGTGTATGGGTACTCATCTCTAGTACATTTGGACCTTCTAAGTCCATTGAGATACCCAGTTTTCAATTTCAAGCACTTCCAGATGAGATTTTGCTCAAATTATCACTTTATTGCAGATTTTCTATTTAAAATGGCCTGGCAGCACAGTTTGACTTTTTATTTGGTTCACCTAGGGCGTTACAGAGGGAGCATGGGGTCCAGCCACTTGTTATTACCATATTACCATGCTCCCAAACATTTTGGTGTAGTCAGTTTTGGCCCCGGGGTACCAGGCAGTGAGCTACAGGCATTTTATTCTTTCACAGGTGATTTTTCTGAGGATAAAAAATGGTTATAGAGGAATTCAATTTGGGTTATTGAGGCAAGGAAATGGAATGAGGTTGGTTTAGATTACTTGTGTGATGCTTCCCACACCTTCCAGAGCAGGTTGCAACATTCAGTGGGGCCCACACACTCTCCAGGATTTTATATTATGATTTGATTGTCATTGAGGTGGCACGATTTGGCCATGTGGTCACAGTGTTGTATCGTGATGATGTTATTATATGTTATTGTGCCATGGGGACATGCTAGAGAGGGATGAGTACACCTCCTAACCCCACCATGTGCTTATGTTATGTTTTCTAGTCACTTTCATGTGGTGCGTCCCCCTAGAGCGACTTAGCTAGTGTGCCCCATCTACTTTTGAGTTGATCCATGTACTTTATGTTTGGGCTCATCTTAGCCATTAATTATCACTTATGTATCTTATGATCTTATGTATCTTATGACCTCAAGATTCTCAACCACACGTTAAAATGGTGGTTAGGGTTTTGGTCTCTCCCATTCCTATTTAAAGGAGAGACCCTCCTCATTGTAAAGGGACTTTTGGCTCTTGGCTACTGGAATAGAAATATATTTTGCAAAACTCTTGTGATATGGTTCTGGGTGTTGGATATGTCAATTGAAACTGCTTTTCCATTGCATTGAATATATTGGTGATTATTTTGCACATCTTTCGATCCACGTTTTTTATCTACAGGTGAAGAAGGTGACTTGGACGAGGGACCCACTTGCTGAGGACACTCACCTTGTCTCTCTCTCTTCATTTGGTTTGGTTCAGGGTGTGATACTGTCTTTGTACTTTTTATTCTCTGTGATCACTTTCGTCATTTGCATTTACCTTCATTGTTGCTTGCTAATTGAGTTTATATCCTTGGTTTTGTAGGAAGAGAGGGGTGCATCAGTGGAACTGGGCAAATTCGTAGAAGCAAGATAAAGCATCAAATCTTCACTTGATCTTTGCGGGAGTAGTCCTTGACATACTATCACCAATTTCCATGATCCAAGTAGGCTTGCAAGGTACGTAATCTATTCTTTTATCTTACCCATCTGTCATTTACATTCAAACCCTAACTCTAAATTATTCAAAAAATTCTCGGGGTTTTATTTCTTGGTTTACTGGCAAACAATTTATGGGTTTTCATCTTACGACCAAACCCCAGGTGGGTTCTCAAGGGTGTCATGCTCAGAGGACTCCATCTGCCCCTTTTCCCTAGGCACTGGTCTTTTACCCTTGCACCCTGCTTGGTTAGCCTATTTTCCGGGTACTGTAACCCTTACCTGTTGAGCTTGTGTACCTTGATACTGGCAAATCTCTCTTCAAGCTATTCTAGAAAGCCTAAACTTTCATATTTACTCCTTGGTACCATTTTCCCCAATTTAAGGATCACGTTTCCCAAGGCAGCGATATTTGATCATTTGTCCTAGCACTTGAATCCTGGAATCATACTTAAATATCAAGTCATTGTCTCTAAGCACTCAAAGTCCAATCTTGTCTCTCTTCAGCCTCCACAGTGACCCTTTTTCCTTAAATATAGGGTTCTCCACCCTTCACCTTGCATACCCTATTTCATAGCTTGATCTGGTGATTGGGTTAGATCTCTCCTGTCGAGAGTAGATCAGGGTCTCCACCTTTACTATCTGTGGCTTTAATAGTATAAAGTGAAGAGTGCCTCGATTGGCGTGACAACCAATCCATCTTAGGGATCGAGGCCCTCTTGTGTCACCTCTTTGGTTGCTCGTCCCCTCTGTTGTCCTTTATAGGATTACCTTTTGGGGAAACTACGAGTTGTGTGATAACATTTTGGCGTCGTTGCCAGGGAAGGTAGAGGCCTACCTTGGTTCAACATTTACTCTTTAGCACTACTATCGTTCTCTTTGCCAACATTTTGGTGCTGTTGTTGAGGAGGTAGAGGCTTACCTTCGGTGTCTGCGAGTGTCCGTGCGTTATCTTATATCTTATCGCATCCGGTATTTTGTTTTGGTGATTGTATTTTTCATTACTTAATTATTCCAATCACCATCTTAATTCACTCATCTCACCTCTCCTATAACATTTACCTTTTTGGTGAATTACTTGTGTGGTTCACGTGGCGACTCCACCCCACGACTCTACTGAGGAACGAACCCATATATAGACTCCACTGGGGAATCTTAAATGTATAATTCATAATGGAGCCAGATTTTTTCTGTGACTTTTTACAAACCATAAAAGAATTAAAAGAGTATAATGAAAGAAATTCAAGATTTAGGTATGAGGATAATTATCAAAATAATTATGGGTATGAACCTGCATATCAAAACTCTTATGATGCCCATCATTTGCCTCATCCATCTAATAAATTTATTCCCAAAATATCCCGAGTGAACCAATTAGAAAATATCAAACCTAGCCAAGGCTTTTGGTGAATGATTCTCGCCCAACTCAAGCAACTAAATCCTTTAGGAAACCCAATCCATCCCCTTTTGATTTTTCAAAAATATATGGGGCACCTCATCTTATGCCAAATGGATACATCAGGAGGTTTCCTCGTTTTGATGGAAGTAATGGAACATCTATTGAAAGTCATTTGGATGTCCTCTGGGACTATGTGGAATCTCTGGGTGCTAACAGTGAGGATGTCTATATGCGAGCCCTTGGTGCGTCCCTAGAAGGGGATGCCCGATTATGGTTTGATCATTTAGCCCCAGGATCCATCATTGGGTATGACATGTTCATGGATTTGTTAATAAGTGAGTGGGGAGAACATATTAATGAATATATGGAAGAACAGTCAGACAATGAGTGTCTTGATGAAAACCAACTTGATGAAGGTGATCAAGATCATACTGATAATGAATTAACTAATGATTGTCCTTATCAAATTGATTCCTCTTCTCCTGAGCCAATAAAGTCTCACGAGAAAATAATGTATGACAATGAGCAAATTTCAACTCCTCGGGATTATTGCCTCAACATTGACATAAGAGGGGAACTTATCAAATCCTGTCATCATTACCTAAAGAAGTCACAAATGAAAAGGAGGATACCAATGATTTCCATCAGGAAGCATCCATGGTTAAGTCTTCCATTAGTGAACCCTTTGAAATGCTCTTGAGATTCCTTTTCACAATCCTTATGTAATTAACGATATTTCTGATCATGATATTGAAGAAGAAGAAAATAGGGATTGCTACCACCTTAGTTGCACTCAGTTGGACTTCCAGAGAGCCGCTAGTGTTGCACAATTACTTGTGTTTATCAGTGATCAGAAGTTCCGAATCAAGCCTTTCAGGGCCTCCTTTTTTTAATTCTGTAATGCATGGCCATGCCCCACGGGGTTTGTAATAAAGTGTGCTAGCATGGTGGTCTTTGAGTGACTCGGTTCCCTAGGACTTAGCAACCAAAGAAGGTATTCCAAGGAGTTTTTTTTCCCTTGTCAATTATGTTTTGCCTTTAGCCGAGTATAATCGATGAGTTTTTCTCTTACACCTCCAAAGCTGGAATGCCAAATTGGCGGTTAGGCCTTAGCGGATTATTAGAGTCCATTTTATAACATGTATAAACATGCTAAACACTAAAATAAAGTCGTTTGGTCATGTACTAGGTCCCACGGGAGTTTGAGTTAGTTCCAAGAAAAATAAAATTTTCCGCAAATTTAGGCCATTTTTTAATGGTTTAAATGGAAATTTTCAAATGGTGATAAAAGAGTGATCCAGAGGCAGAAGTTGGCGCAGGGATGCTCGTTTTCACGCTCAGAGCATCCTCTTTACCCTAGCACCCAATCTTCCTCTATTTCGGGTGATTAAATTATCTCGTGGAGCAGTTTTTCTTATCAAGGCTACAAAATAGCACTTTAATGCTAATGATGCTACAAATTGCACCATTATAAAAAAATAAAATAATTAAAAAAGGGAATTAACACATGCCAAAATGAGTTGGCATCTTATCCATTTGGAAGGGCGAATATATCCCTTGGTTAAAGCGTCACTTTCTAATTCACTTGAAAGTCAAACTTTGAATACATCATTTAAGAGGTGCGCCCATCCCTCACGCGAGCTCATCGTGACATGGTCGTTTTTGTTTGGTTGTGATGGAGTGTGCCTACCTCATGGAAAGGTGGCACTAAGATCTTAGCTCGGCTTCCAATGGCTACCAATCAACATTCAATCAACATCTTGGCACCTCACGTCAACTCCCTCATCACATGTGCGCCTTCCATCCATTGTGGGTGGCTCATTCCACTTGGCATCCATTAGTTTGATGTTATTTCCAATGTGGGATGCGCCTACGTCATGGAGAGGTGGTGCAATCCTCTTGTTGTGGCTCAATCACATACCAATCAACGCCATTCAACTCCATATTGACTCCCTCTTCACCATGCGCCCATACCTTGATTGATTCGCCCCCCTCCCTCTTGAGATTTGCTATTTAAGCAGGAGCTTTGCTCCATGGTTCAAATCGAAATGTGAAACCTCTGCTGGCATTGTATTGTAATATTTTTTCATTGAGTTAATAAGAAGGCTTTGGAGGCTTACCCTGTTGTTGTCCTTGGTTGGATTTGGTGTACTTTGATAACATGAGGTAACCTGTATCTCTTCTATTTCAAGTCTTTAGAAGTCATTTAAAAAGTCTTTGTTGCATACTAGTTGAATCCATAATTTTTGTAGGCATTTTGTAGTATAACCAAAGCACTCTTAAAAGTGCTTTTGGTCATTTTTACTAATAATAAAGCTTGTTGGTCACTTTTATTTGTTTCGCAGGTCTAAAGATTAAAATCGCAAAACTTTTGGGTTTAAGAGCTTCAAGATGATCCAAAAGAGTACTTTTCGAGCACTTTCTTTTACGCAAACCTTTTTGTAAACTGACTTGTTCCCTATTCAATAAAGGGCAAGCAGTCTCTCTTCAAAATTTAATCATTGTAATCATCAAATAAAAAGAGATGAGCAGGCAATTCCAATGCCTAGCCCCAATCCCCCCACAGGGTATTTTCAATTTTTTTTCCTTTTTTATCTAGATTAGTTTTCCTTGTGTTTTAGTAATTAAATAACATCACAGAGCACACAAAATGTCCTCAAAGGAATCACTACAATCGATCTATCCACTTTTCATTTTGGTGCTACAATTACAATTGTTCTTAAAATTTAAACTAAAATTTACCCCCTTGCTCTACCGAAGTATTCCACCATTTTGGTGTGAAGAAAAGATACTCTTGGGGTTAGTTTAGCTTAATCATCCACTTTCAATACTTAATAAAACGAACCAACGTTAAAAACCCAAAGTATGCTCTTGGTCGCTGCAGCCTAGTCTGAATAGTTGGATCAATTAGAAACGGGTGTAAGGCACTTAGTTTAAATAGGAAAATCCAATCGAACCAAATTCTAAGAACTCGGAAGGTTGCATGGGCGGAAACTATAGAGTCAGCAGGCTACTTTAAGAAGTTTCATCCTCGCCTGGTTGGACACTTGGTGAAGCTGCTAAAGCACTCAGTTTGAAGGGTTAGGTCTCTTTTGGGCCAAACCAAGAATTAACCCACTCCTTTAATACTCATTTAATAATTTTAAAATAAACCAACAAGCCTCTTGTAATACTTTCACAACCCTACACAGCAACAATCGCACGCATATGTCTCTCGGCACTGGTCTATTCATCTATTATCTTTAATTATATATTGTCGTGAAGTTTCATTTATCATGTGTGGTGTTGATTAAGTAAAATTGCAAATGATGCTATGTTGTGTTATTTTTCCCTTCTCATCATAATTAACTCCTAAAATAGACTTTTACCTTTGTTATAGATTAAAATCCTTAGTTTAAATTTCATAGGGACCACCCCCCTTGGCTTCGCTAGGAGTAAGCCTAGACGAAGTAATCGAATAATCAGGTGACAACACTTGACTCTCACTTGCCCCCAAGGACACACCGAACGGCTTGAAGGTTTCCTTCCCCATCTCCCCCAAGTGTGTATTAGGCGGCAACAAGGACAAAAACCAAATTTCTTTTTAAACGAATTCATCTGATCATTGTGTGCTTAGAGATCAAATTTATAAAAATGATCAAGTGGTTGTTAATGAGTTTGTTGATACATTCCTTGATAGATTATCATCATATGAACTTAAAGATAAATCAATTGAAGAGAAATCTCATGATGAGGATGAGTTAGTGAATCAAACTAATCAAGAGCTTTCCTTAATAGAATTCTCAAACCAATATCTTACTGATTATGGGAAGCTCGGAAACAATCCTTCACTTAACTCATCTAATGTTGATATTTTTACCAATTCAATTTTTTATCAAGATAACTTATTTCAATTTTTGGGGTTGGGTGCTCGCAATAAGTTCTTTCCCTTTTGTCGAATTTCAAGGTCAATCAATCTTAAGCCATCTGGGAGAAACTACGCATTTTCAATCCACCCTCCCATCCCAACTTCTTGAATCTGCTTTGGGTTTGTAGTCTAGTCAATCTTTTATTTTTGAGATTTTCAATCAGAAGTCTAAGCATTTTCACATGAATGGAGATAAAGCACTTCATTTCCCTTTTCAGTTATCCTTGATGAATAACATATTTCAGTGTATCAATCCTTCCTGTTGGTGGCTGGAAAGGGTATATAAAGATCGATTTCATTTTTTCTCCATTTGTAAACAATAGTTGGGGCTAATCACAATCTCATTTTTACTGCATTACAATTTATCCTCATTTGGTTGGTTCATCATTCTTGGAGTGAACAAAATTGATTGTCCTAGTCGGGTAGATGAGGAAGACAACTTTTGTCAAGGGGAGTTAAATCTTTTGTCACATCTTTTCCCTCCATGCATTTTGAACAATAATTTCTATGATCCCATTGATACCTTGATGGAGGATGTTTTCAGTCGGTCTCCTCCTTGGCATGATTTCATTTTGCACCATTCAAATACTTTCTCAAATTTTGAACAAGTCAAGAACATTGTGATATTAAGTTCATTGATGTTTAACCTAATCTTGACTTGTTTTGTTAAGGAACATCATGGAAGAATCATTGATCAATTGGATGAATGGTTGCATTGGATGTATGACTATACTTAGTACTTGTTTGACTAGTTAGATTAGGGTAGGTAGGAACTGGATAAGCTCACTTGAGCAGTAGTTTAGTATTTTTGGTTATTGAGTCTGGCACCTTTTTCTTCCTTAAGCTCACCTTCGAAGCGAGTAGCTAGTCTTGAGGGTTTTCTTTTTATCTGTTCCTGCAAAATAATAAAATTTGAATTTCTGTTAGTAGATTAGTCTCTTTAATTTCAACATTTCGTTACAGTATTGTTATTTTTGATATTTTTGTATATACATGCATGTTTCTGACGACCGGTCTGCGAGTTTGGTATAGCTCTTTGCGTTTTGCAGATAATAGGTACATTTTAAAGATGATACAGAGCTAGAGTGCATGTTCGAGGATACGAGTAGCAGAGTGATGAGGACCAGATATTCTGAGGTTCTCAAGCGCTCTATTCAGCAGAGCACTTGTCCCAGCTGGAGCCAGATGTTATCACATTTATGGTAGTCGGGGCTACCATATCTTCATATCAGATTCCAGTCCTTTTTTCAGCCAGTCCTTTACATTGAGATGCTTGAGATCAGCATCTGATGAGCATTCATTCCAGGATCACTCATATTTTCAGAGCAGCCCCTGAGCAGACAGTACAACCTTATGCTATGACCGAGCCTCATGACCTCAGATTCGATGACCAATGTAGCCATTTTGCCATACAGAGCAGTATGCAGTGCCCGGATGTGCAACAACAATATTCTAGTTGACAGTTGATGGTTCAGATGGTTGGTACAGGTATATAACCCAACAGGTATATTGATATGCATTGGTTATGAATCTATGATGTCTTGCTCCTTTGCTCATTATGATAGCTTGACTTGGTATCTTGTAGTTATGATCTGGCGGTATATATATGTTACATAGATATGTGTGTTTCAATGATTATCTAAAATGATCTAATTTATTCTGAATATGAAACTCTTGTTTATACTCATTGGTTTCACCCTCCTTAGGACAATGGACGTGATCATTCCACCATTCATGGCTTGCTAGTTTTGGCATCACCTTTCACTTTCCCCATCCATTTGTTCTTTTCCACTTTTTGTTTTTACCCTAATTACACCTTAGCCTGTGATATGGAGGACTTCTCCACTTTTGCCTCTTTGTTGGATAGCATCCCTGTTAGTTTGTGTCTCGGCTCTAAGTTGGCAACAAAACTTACCCTTTGGTGAGTTGGATTTAATACCTTGATCTCTCTAGTCGGTTGCACCGATGTTTGGTCTTGATTGTAGATAATCCCCCTAGTTGCATAAGTTGTGTTGGTTAAAACCTGAAGCAAATTGTACCACCATCATTACATGCATTTGGAAACTTTATTATATCTTATGTGCAAGCCTCAAGCTAATGCAAGGGGGATGTTGAGGGACTTTATTCATCATTCTGGAGTTAGTAGGGGCATGACGCCCCCCTTAGGCTCACTCTTTTTGTCACAATGAAGCCTTGGCTTGCTTATTTTGGCATTTTTCATCTTTTTATGCTAGTTTTAGGGTATAGTCCCCAACATGTGGGTCACGGGTGACATTCCCTAATTTTGTCTTAATTTAGATTATTTTAATATTTTATTGTTTTAATTTTAAAATTTTAAATTGACAAATTCAGACATTTAGGCTTGATAAAAAATTAAATCTTGTGTTAGGATGAATATAAATATCCATTCCAAATTCATTTGTAAAGCACAAGACTTGGGATAAAAACTTCATTATGTTACTTTTTTAGCCTTCTTGGGCTCTCTAAAGCAGTGTTACCAACCGCAGTCGATTTATAGCGATACGCCGATAAATCGCAATTTTTCTCCAATCCCGATTTTTTAACAAAAAATCACTCTAAAAATCAGCCTGATTTTTGCCGTTTTTAGCCGATTTTTCTCAATTTATCCCAAGTTGACCGATTGTTTGACAGGGCATGTCAATGGCCGAAAAATGGGTTTTAAAGGCCGCAGATTCACTTTTTTTTTATTCATTTGGACACTATAACCAAGGAGAGGAGAGCCAAGGAGACTAGGAGAGCTTCTATTTTGCCCAAGGAGGATTTTATTCAGCTTTTCACTTACGATCAACGATCAGATTTCAAGATTGGAGCTTTGCATTTGGAGTTTTTCCAAATTTATCACATTTGTTATATTTTTTATGATTCAGTATTCAGGAGTAGGACACGATCCATTTTGATGTGTGATGTATCTCTAGACATCTTATATATCTTATATATCATTTTTATTTCCATATTCATGTGGCAATGTGTTTATTTGATGTTATTGTTGCTTTAGATGTTTAAAAAATTGAAAAAAAATTAATATTTTTGTATTTTTAAGTTTGTTGATTTATTGTCGATTTTTGTCGATGTGCTGCCGAGATATCCTGAAACGATGTTTCTTGGACCCTGTCGATTTTTTCGCCGCGTCGATATTTGCAACATTGCTCTAAAGTGATGCGCACCTTTTGGATGATGTCTTTCTATGCTTGAAGTGGAAATTGGAGTATCTTCTAGGGTTTCATGCACTTGCAAGGTTGATGCTAGCATTGTTGGACTAACACAAGCTCAAGGAGGATCTAGGGTTTCTTTCTTGGATCTTTCTTTGGTAAAAGTTGGTGAGTTTATGCTGCTCTATGGATTGAATGGTGGTGTAATGTTGCATTTTTTTTCTGATTTAGGACTTCTTACAAGCCTTTTGCCAACTTTTGCATGGTAGAAAACGTCCCTTTGAGGGAAGTTTCTCTTGTTTGGGCCTTGGATCTCTGATTTTTGCCTAAATTAGGCTCTTCCAACGAACCCAAGAGGTTGTTGTTGGATGCCCTAGTCTAGAAGCTAAGAGAAATTATTCCAAGAGGGAGACTAGTCACCATCCCTCATGGCCTAGGGTTTGAAACAAATCTCTTAAAAACCCTAAGTTTTGTCATTTTTATCAATGTTCAAGTATTTTCACATATATCATATCTCCATGCATTGCATATTAACTTAGGACTGCATTCTTATGACAAGAAAGCCCCAAAAAACAGTAAAATCAAAAAACCCTGATAAATCGCAAAATTCAAAAACTCCAAAAAATTCCAAAATTCTAAAAATCTTGGCCTCCCTACAAATTCGGCACCCTAAAATTTAATGCCTTAAGGTTTTGCTGTGCATTTTGGCCCTAAAATCTCATCCCTGAAATTTTGGGCCCTAAGATTTCGTCCTGCCCTTTTTAAATCAGAAAAAACCCTAAAAAACTATAAAAATTCAAAATCCAAAAATACAAATTTTTTGCAAAATTTGGAGCCACAAGGGACTGCAGCCTTCTAAATTGTGCCTCCAAACCTCAGGGCATCACCTTCTAGGGCAGATTGAACCCATAAATCAATTGCTGCACTGGTTAGGGTTTGCCCTTATCCCCTTGTGAAGGTTCTATTAACTTCACCTTCCTTGTGGTGTGGCTCTTTGGACCAAAAACGAAGTAGATTAGAGGTTATATTGGCCTTGTTGGGACTGTTTTAGCGCCTGTTTCACTACTGTTAGTACCTAAGTTGCCAGGGTACCTGTACCGAGGGGTTGGGCACCCATACCAGTACTCGGTACCCGTACTTCCATACCTGGTACGAGAACGGGTACCTCTGGGAGTACCGCGGAAGTACCAGGTACTTCACCCAAGTACCCGGTACTGGGTTTATGAATCTAGGGTACTGGTACTTCAAAACGGCTCGCGTACCGCGAGTTTGGGTACTCCGCGGGTACTTCCGGCCTTGAAACTAACCCCGCGGACCTGGAAAATGCATTTTAATTCGGTTTTGAGGTTAGTAGGGGCGAGGTGGATGGTGGGGCCCATTCCCAAAAACCTAAAACGAAGCTCACAAATAGCTCAATCCACCGGTGAAGTTTCAACGTTTTAAGTTATTAACTTATTTTTTGTTTGTTAGCGCTGTGTGTCCATCCGCTGGTGAAGTTTGGAGGTTGTTGCTGCTCACTTTTGGAGGCCGCTGTTGAGTTTGGAGGTCGAGGCCGCTGTCGAGTTTGGAGGGTCGTCGCTGTCAAGTTTGGAGAGTCGAGACTAGAGGCCGTTGTTCATTTGTGACACTGACTCGTGAGTAGATCAGTGATTTAGTTCAAAACTAAGAACAACATCTCTGTTATTTAAATTTTATGTTTCATTTTCTTATTAATAATTATAAATTATAATTATATTTTGTGACTTATAACTGACAACAAATATAAATGGCAAATGCATAAGGAATTCAAGTTTCACAATAGAGAAGTATCCGGATTTTGTTAGTCGGGAGAAAAATTAACAAAGGAGAAAAAATAATTTAATAAATCTATATTGGAGTCAAGGGAGGTCAGTCTGAAATTTTAAAATTAAATTTGGTTTTTTGTTATTGAGTTTAAAACTTTAATTTTTTTTAAGGCAAAGTGGCAAGACTTCAAAGTTCAAGCTATAATGTTAACCAACTGCTAAAAATTCAACAAACAGAGTTTTAGCTTCTGTAAACAAAGGATGATCACAATTTTTTAATATTGGGCGTTGATGGAAGTTGTGACAAGCTGTGACTTTTCCATTAATTCTGTAATTGTATAAAATTTAAATAAAATTAAAATAGTGACAATCTCAAAATTCATGCTAATTTTCAATTGTCCACTATCAATTTCAGGCATTTTCAGCTCAGTTCATTTGTGAGGGGTGTATCATAGTCACTATATAGCTGTTAGAGGTGTCAAAAGAAGGCAGTCCAAAGTAGAAATTCAAAAATAAAAAATGTCTTCAGGTAATCCACAATATCCACTGTGGAAGCATGTGGAGAAGAAATAACCAGAAAAATCTTCAGGGGGGACAGTCTTAATAAAATGCAAACTTTGCAAGGCTAAGTGGAAAGGGACCTATTATCACACAACTTGTAGTTGTCCCTAAAGGTATCCCATCCAGGACGGTAGAGGAGATAGACAACTAAAGAGGTGACCCAAGAGATGCCACGGTTCCCAATGCAAGCTGGGAGTCACGATAACCGAGGCACTCTTCACTTTAGATCTAGACAAGTCAAGACCAAGGGGGAGACCCTAGCCAATCAAGGAAGATTGACTAACCCAAAGGTTTCTAGGAAAATGTGTCAAAAGATGAGTTACGGAAACAAATGAGTAGATTAGGACTAGGTGGGCCCAAGAGTTAAGTGTGGTTGAGGAGGCTTAAGAAGTGACTAATGCTTCAACCAATGAATGAATAAGGCCACCCAATGGATAGATCAAGTACCATGAAAATACACAAGTGGGGCCCACTTCCTTGAAATGTGGAAATGGTCCAAATGAGACCCACAAGGTGAAGTTAAGGGTGATATGGCACCAAGGGGTGTTTGATGATGTGGATCTATGGATCCAAGGTGGATTAGGCAACACCCACGTATGGGATCTAGCAAATGACACTAACCCCAAGGAGTGCGAATTGACCAAGGGAGACTAGTGCCTAAATATGAGGGGGGCAAATGGAGTCCAAATGATGCCAAAATGTAGATCGGAGTAACCAAGGCAATTATCAAAGTGGGTTTTAATTGGCATGCCCAAATGTAAGCTAGATCTCCATAGATCTAAGATTGAAAATGCATCACCCAATGACCCAAGTGGGGCACAACCCTCAAAATGAGGAATGGGGCTTACACGGCAAAAATCAAAGAGGTGAAACACTAGGGGTAGGTTATCAAATGAGACAAGTGCAAATCAAGTTGGATCTCACCTACCCATGTCTTGGAAGTAGCAAAACTCACCCTTCCAAGGAGTGCGACCTCACTCAAAAAAGGCTAAGTGCTTTAGGAGAAGGGTCAAATGAAGGCCAA
Organism: Larix kaempferi; assembly: GCA_027924585.1. NCBI lineage: Eukaryota > Viridiplantae > Streptophyta > Pinopsida > Pinales > Pinaceae > Larix > Larix kaempferi. Next base: position 25,338,064 of record BSBM01000370.1, on the reverse strand, counting down.
ATGCCACCAAACTATAGATCCGAATTGTCGTGAACGCTACAGAGGTGGGTTCTTTTTATTATCCCCAAAGCCAAGCTAGATCCAAGTAGATCTAGGAAAATATAAAAATGAGGGTTTTGATTTTAAGGGTTTGATGACCAATGAAGAAGAATGCATGGATCTAGGTACATACCTTGAAGAACTTCCCTCAATTGCTTGTGCCCACTTTGCAAATTGATAGCATTCCCCTATGTGTATATTCAAGAGTGAAATCTTAGTGCTTCAAGACAAAACGTCCTCCTCCAAAGATGCCAAATCGTCCTCCTCCTACAAGACAAGATCAAGTGAAACAAGCCAATTAAGAAAATTATGAAAATGATGAAGAGATGTAATAGAAAGCATCAACTATGTCACGAAGATACAGTAATGATACTCCCTGTCACCAAGATCAACCCAAGAGAGAATATGTGGATCCCTCCAACAATAACCCTCTTCAAATCGTCCTCCTCTTCACCAATTCAGCCTCCCTGCAAGAAAACAACGTGTAGCCCTAAGATCCACAATGATACATAGAAGAGATACTGTATATTAAAAGTGCAAAAGAATCCACAAGACAATAGAAGTAGCTCCATAAAGAAGTATTCTATTTCAATATTCAAGAGCTCCAAAGGTGCTTTACAATGAAGGGGGTCTCCTCCTTATATAGGATAATAAAGACCAAAACCCTAGATCTCAAAACCACTTTACAATACAAAAAGATGAGTGGTTGAGATTAAAAGATCTCATAATCAAATCAATGGCTAAGATGAGCCTACAATATATCACATGGATCACTCAAAAGAGGGATGACATCATAGCCTAAAGTGACTCATGGAGGGTGACGTCATCACTAGGAAGGGGCTAAGACACATGGGCTCACCTCATATGACATGGACATGACTCAAGAAGCTCATGGTCGGGCTAGGAGGCATCAATCCTTACTAGCTTATCCCCATAGCACAATAATATAAAATAATATGTCCAAATAATACAAATGATCAAATCCTGTCCTCAAAATCTATGAGAGACATGCAGTAAAAGGCCTCCTGTGGCCTCTGTGGACCCCACATGCTGATGATATCTGGCTAGAAGATGGGGGGTTCACCTTGGAGACTTTTGTGAAGACCAAATGCCAAAACCTTGCCTCAATTGCCCAAATCGAATTCCTCAGTGACCCTTTTATTCCATTTTTAATCCGCCTTTATAACTGTGAAGCTGCCCAAACTGACACTCGGAGTGCCTGCACTGTCAAACTGAGCCCACCAGGCTCTCTAGGAAGGGGATATAATGGTAAAATCAAGTGGCTGGCCCACCCCCTCCTCATACAGCGCCCTAGGTGAACTGGCCTCTCATGCCCCTGCTGGACATGCTGGGAAAACAACCCCAAATCTGGTCAACAAGTGGATAACTACATCTATCCCTGCCAGAAGTGCCCGGAACTGAATGATAAGTGTCTCAATGGATTCAGAATACCCAAATCCACTAAAAATGTGTACTCATACACCAAGGGTTGACCTAAGGGGTCAACAATAGGGTCCACCATATCCGAAAGTGCATAATCTGATGATTTGGAAATAATAATAAATCAGCTGAACTACATCAACCATCATATGAATCATATGTCCACCATATGGTATCATCAACAAGAGTATGTGGGACCATCAATCATCATCCATAGGCAGACATGGTCCACATCATCACGAATCCCAGGAATGACCATAGTCAAACTATGTTTGACTATGTCAAAATACAACCAAGGACAAATTATATCAATAGACTAAGACATGTTTCTCTAATCATACTCACAGCTTAACTTAAAGTACAAACATCATTCAGTGGCAATTATCATGTTTACACATCCCATTGTTATTTATATTTACTTGCACAATAGCTTAAATGACAGACTCACCCATTGGACATGGCCTAACTGCTAGCTAAGGATGAATGCTAAGAAGAAGGCTAGGCAAAGGGGGGTGACTTGACCAAACTCAACCAAAAGATACTTTGGACGGGGAGAGGGGGAGCTACACTCTGTGCCGGACAAATAACAAGGGGAAGAGTTGTGCCTCACAAATGGATAAGTTGTTTAGAGAGTGATTATTCAACTCAGGCATAATGTCTACATAAAGTTGATCCAGGTTCATTAGGATCATTCATTTCATATCATGGACTTTTTGGCCTACATAACCCTTCGGATTTTAGATGTGCTAAGAAGCACAACTAGTTGCAGTTTGCATCTAGGGCATGTTTGTACATATACAAGGTCAGCAATAATAGATATAACTTTTGAGTAACATTTGCTTTTTGGACCTTTCTTATACTCTTCGAGGAGTATATTTAGCATTTCATTGCTCTTTCCCTTTACTCACGTGTGTTCAAAAACACATTCTAGAGTTTACAGTTTCCATGGGCGAATTTATAAAGATTTCCAATATAAAGTAGTACATGAGCTTTCAGTTTTAGCCAACAACATCTCAAGTGACTAGGGGGACTTCTGCCAGTGCCAAACATCGGGACAATCGACCAAAATGATTTAGGCCTACAATCCAACTCACCAAAGGCAAGTTCTGTCACCAACTCAGAGCCAAGACACTAAACAAACATGGATGCGATCCAACACTGAGGTAGTAATAGGGAAGTCCTCAGTATCAAAGAATCAAGAAAGACAAGTCAAAGGTGAAAGCCAAATCGGGAAGGTCATGGATGGACGGAATCAAATGAATGTGGTGCCTAGGCTAGCAGACAATAATGTCAAGGAAGACCATATCTATGCTCATAGGAGGGTAATACAACCAGTGAGTTTTGTCATAAAACCTAAGTGTGCAAGTAGTATGTCCATTTTACAATTTATAACATCATTAAAATAGTTCATTTCATTTCAAATAGTTCTGCCACAACCTGAATCATATACCAAGCTAATGCTGTGAAGATGACTAAAGCAACAAGATAATAATCCATAGTCAACAATCAGAAGTCCATAGGCTATATCACATCATAACAATAATCATCAACATCATCTGAAACACTGCTGCAATATAATCACTGGGCACTAAACTGAAAATGTATGGAATAAAGGGTCACATCGGTCATCAAATCTGAGCTCTCAAGGCTCAGCCTTGGCACAAGGTCTAACATAATTCTGATAAAATACACTGCTCTGATCATGAGTGATCTCAAAATATAAGCTCATCATAGCCAAACTCTGTAAAAGCAAAGCTCTGAAATGTGCAGATATCTGCTCAGCAAGAATAGTAGCTCTAATACTATGGTGTGATAACAGGACCTATACTAGAGTGAAAGCCCATTTCATGAATATTCCAAGGATGGGTGTTGAAGCTTGTACTGGAGATCCGGAGGATCCCTTAAGACTCCCTATTGTACAAAAGGAGCAACTTAGGGCTGAGGGTAAGGCAGGGAAGGAAATCTCAAGGCCTCCAACTCATGCTACTGGGGATGACACCGATGAGGATGAAATGCCATTGGATGATGAAGAAGTTCAGCCTAGTGATGAGCATGTGCCATCAAGATCATCAAAAAGCACTAAACAGGGATACAAAAGACCAAAACTTGGTGGCCTTTATGACATGTTTGATGTCAAAGGCAGGGAAGGTGTTGATCTTACCATAGCAAGATTTTTTCTTGCATGTGGGATTTCTTTCAATGCAGCTTGCTCACCATATTTTGAGCAAATGGTTCATGCAATTAATAATGGACCTATGGGGTATAAGCCACCTAGTTATGAGAAGCTCCGAACAGTGTTGGTGGACAAGGAGAAAAATCGTCTTGAGAAGGCAATGGCACAATTGAAGGGATCTTGGAGTGTAGATGGGTGCTCCATTATCATGGATAGTTGGACTGATTGTCGGAATCGTCCATTGATAAACATCATTATCTCTTCCATAGCTGGTCCATATTTTCTAAGGGCCATTGATTGTTCTAGTCAAGAAAAGAACGCTGTGTTCTTGAAAGACCAATTATCATATTATGTGATGCCATTGCGGAGGTGGGGCCAACCAATGTTGTTCAAGTTGTTACTGATGCAGCTCCAGTTTGCAAAGCAGCTGGGGTGATGGTTCAAAAGGAGTATAGGTTAGTGTCAACTTCCAACTTTCCAAGTCTGATTTTTAATTACAAGTATGTTTTTTTTTCTAATTTTTAATTACAAGTATGTTTTTTTTTCTAATTTTTAGTACTTAAGTCTTATTCAGAATTTATAAATCACTGCAAAATCTAATTTTTTTTTTCTAATTTGTAGTACTCAAGTCTTATTCAGAACTTAGTACGCTGAAGGACAACTTTATTCCTAATAATTTCAGACCTTACTAGTTTGGACTGTCATTGTGATAATTCACAGCTGCTATTAGAACAGTTTATTGTTCTGTAATGCTTATAAAGTGGTTGCTCCTAAGTGCTGATAATGTGCAGTCTTTGTATAGAATAGGCCCTTATTATATAGTATATACAGTGAGTGCTTCTTGCCTTTGGATATAAGTGGAATGCTATATATAAACATTGGTAACATATGCAGATCCATCTTACAACAGTTTGGGATGCTAATTAACTAAATTGTTATGCCTACACTGGTGGTCATATTGACAAGTTCTGTTATATTACCTGATCAAAGTGGAAGTTATAAGCTGCTGATTAACTGTCTTAATTAGGCTTATCCTGTTTGCAAGGTTGTAGTGTTTGATACATCTTTGGTACCTTTGGTCCAGGGCAGCCTTGACTTGTGATTTCAGTATTGACATTGCACTAAAGATTGATTCTTATTATTGTGTGCTTATATCTCACATTTCTCATATGCTAAACAGTGGTATTAGAAGGCTATGTATGCTACAGTGATTACATCAAACAAGCATCTTAATTAAATTGACCTCTCTAGTATGTCCTCTCCATTATTTATTAGACTCCATTGAAGGCACTGATCTTGTCTTAAGGTTGTTGGAGGTAGTGGTGTTTGCAATTGCGTTGACAGGTGCATTAAAGGGCTCTCTTCTTGGGACAACATTCGAGCCCGAAGAAGTTAGAAGATTGGACTAAGGTGACAGTAGTCCAAATCCCCTATATGATTGCCATTCACTAGCAAGCCTAACCTGCTAGTTTGAACGGTAACACCACTCTTGTCTCAACTTCATCTCTCCCTTGAGCATTGATCATTTTCACCAATCTTCTCTCTTGGGTTGTGGTTGGAAATTTTGATGATTCTTCTTGAGCTTGCACGACTCTTCTCTTCCTTGCTTCTTGGACAATCCTTGTCTCACTATTGAAAACTTGAGGATTTCTAGGTAGTCGGTTTCTCCTCTTTCTCAAACTTTGAGCATCATTATGATCTCTCTCCTAATTTGTGCTTACAACTGGGTCTGTTGTATGTGAACAAACGTCAAAACTGAATCCCCGTTCATGCAAAATATGTGCCTCTGTTCTTGTGTAAGATCCCTCGAAAACCTTGTCCTCCATGCATAGATCCCACCTCCATTTGCATGAACCCCCTAGGGAATTTGTGCATGTTTTATAACATACATCCAAGGGGGATAGTAGTCATTTTTCTTGCTTGGTTTAGTAGGTGTAGGGACATGAGAAACACCATTTCAAGAAGCAATTGATGCCGCAAAAACAGGAAGGAAATCTACTCACCAAAGAAAATGAAGCACACAACTGTTTTCTCACTGCCCACAACCATCTTCTTGCTGGAAATGCACCAAAAGCTTTCTCCCAATGATCTAAAACACAAGTAACAAGCTTGTTGTTGTTGTGGGAAAGTCTTCTTCTTGAAGAAAGTGTAAGAAATGAGTAAAGGATGTTGTTTCTCATAGGAAATTTGGGGTTGTTAGGGTTTCTAGATATTTATTTTTATCATTGTTTTGATTGAATGTAAAAATTATTTGGTGGGTTTTAGGAATGAATTTTGAGTGGTCCTAAAATGAGCAATTAATGTGTCGAAACATAAGTATTCATGCCAGAAAGCACCGGAAACAACTCAAAACATTTCAAGATGCATTTCAAAATTGTGAAATGGCCCTGAAACCTTTGGTAATTTCCATTTGTTTCACCCTTAAGATAGTGTGGAATACTTCTTGCTACTTGGCTTATCACTAAATTTTGTTAAAAAATCTTGAACATGCTCATGTATGATTATCACTTTTATGAATGTTATGATGCAATGTTTATAACTAGCAATGTTAAAGACCATTATATATCTAAACATGGAAACCAACATATTTACAGACCTTTACATCCACATATAATTGTTCTATCCCTTATTTTATTTTGCTAAGGAGAAAACAATTTCTTCAAATTAAAGCAATTCTCATACCTTCAAATTTGCTCCTTCAAGATTAGCCCCTGATAGGTTAGCATCAGTTAGATCAGCACCCTGGAATTTGAAAAAGTAGTTAGATATCCAGTTTGACGTCCACTACTACATAGGAAAACTCAAAATATGGTTCAACATAAAATATCATCAGAATAAACATAAAGCAAAAAAATGCTTCAACGTTGTTAAAGTTTCATAGACCTGGAAGGGGATTAGATTAGGATAGTTCAAATATCTATTGTTTAGTTAGGTTGGTGGTTGTGGACAACGTCCACTTTGTTATTGTTGGCCTCCTCACCTTTCATATAGATAGTGCTTTTTCATACAATTGATGCACTCACACACTTCTATTAGAGATGTAAGAGCTAGAGCAACTTAGTCTCTTCAATTGTGTTATCCCTCTTTCAGTAAGGGGTAAATGATGATTAATTGTCCTTAGATGAAATCCGCGGTTGCATGATAGATCAGTGCTCCGAGATTTATCCGACAGCACTAGATGGTCCAAGGTCCTTGATGTGCCTAGCCAGAGATAGAGCATCACCCCCGTAGTGTTGTGGTATTTCTAACTCTTATCTTTACTTAACATGTTTTCTGGCATGATGGTATGTTAGCATGAGATATTACACCTGGACTTTCATGGTGACTCACACACACTTTGATCATTTACCTGTCTTAGTCTAACCTTGGCGTTTCTCTTTTAACTTAATAAGTGTGTTATTCAATGTTAATAAGTACCTTGGTGAACTAAGTCAATGTGATTTCATTCATCTCGCACAATATTACCTAGCCATTTTCATCCATCAAGCCAATTCATCCACCCCCTTTACTTTCCCCTTCATGATTGATCTATTATTAGTGATGACATATGGTCTCGCTACTATTCCAATGTATGAATGCCTTTATCAAAGTCAAAAGAGTCATGTACTCTAAAAAAAAAGGAAGATGTTGAATAAATTAAATGCAAATGGAACATACCATGGAAGATACTCCCCATCACAAAAGCCATGTTCCCTTGTCCCAAGTTGTCTAAGATATATCTAAAGAAAAAGGGACTAAGCCAATGAAAGGGCTAAGCAAAATGTGCTAAAAAAACACCAAGAAAAAAAAAGGGATTGCAATATGAAGGCGCAAGGATGGATGACCCATGATAGCTCTTCCTAGGCACACGTGGAAGAAATATCTAAAAAATCCAAACTCTTGAAAGTTAAGGATGGACCACACTCCTATGTTGCTATGATGGTTATTTCACAAAGACCCCCTTTCTTCCCTATGTGAGCACTTCGCTCCATATACCCTCACTTGACTTAGGTAAATTAAGCTCTGCATGTTAATTTCGGCACTCACATGTAAGAGAGTTATAAGGGTTACACCAATATTAGACTGGATAGGTAAACAATATTAATTGAAGGGTTACTTAAGGAAAGTGTGTTTGTAATGTACATCTTGTGCATTATTATCATGTTGGACTAACATTGCCTAAGTTTTGATGTTGGTTATTTATTATTTCACTACAGGGAATTTATTACACATGTGCTTTGATGTTTGGAATTTATTTGATGGCTATTAGGCATTATTTCATGAGGCACTACACTTGGAGGACACTTCATGTTATATTTCCTAGCACGGAAGAGGGGCTAACCCCTTTCCTCATGATGAGAACCCTTACTACTTGGCAAGTGGAGGTTCTAGAGCATTCTTCCTAGATGTTGAACCTTGGACATCACTATCGAACCATTTCTTCACATCTTATGCCACTTCGAGTTGGACCATTGAGATTTACTAAGCCCTCATGCCACACATGTGATCCATTAGAGGAGGTTGTTGGGATTTTATTGAGTTGCTATGCCACATGTGCGAGGCCGTTGGAACAGCTTATGCTTGCATGGAACTTATTTCATCCTTTGAGGACCACCTCATGAGCTTGCTTGTCCACACATGTGAGTTTCCTCCTTGGTCTTGGCACTTATTGAGGGTCTTGACCATGATTTGTTGCGCCCTAGTCTATTGGGGCTTATTATTGAGGTTTAGAACTTTTTGTTAAGGGTGCCCTCCTTTGGATGGTTTTGTGGTTTTCATGATACTTGGATGGTATTCCACTCATTGTATTGAGGGGCACCCCCTTCCTGGATAATCATTTGGTACTATTTTCTCATACTTGGACCATATTTTGCTAGAGCACCCTTCCTCATTGAGAATATTGATAGAGTTTTAGCATTATTTTATCATTTTGGAGAATTCATAGATTAGATCTAGGGTTTTCGACATAATATTATTATTTTATTGTATTAGAAGTTGAGTTTTTCTCCTATATAAGAGAGTTCAATTCTCATTTTCACTTGTTGTTGATCTTGGCGAATAATACTATCATATTTACACTATCTTTGGCTCTTGTCTCTTCGGGTCTTCATGGTGAGCTCTGTTGCTGCCTAATACACACCTGGGGGGGAACACGGCAGGAAACCTTCAAGCCGCTCTGTGTGTCCTTGGGGGCAAGTAAAAGTCAAGTGTTGTCACCTGATTACTCGACTCCTCCATCTAGGCTACTCCTAGCGAAGCCAAGGGGGGTGGTCCCTATGAAAATAATCTAAGGTGTCTACACTACAAAATGAAGAAAACCATTTCTAGGAGTTAATGATGGATATGAAAATATTACAACAAGGAAACAATTTGCAATTTAATTTAAATACAACAACACATGATATTGAAAGATATTCACGACATTTTATGGATTTAAATTAAGCAAAGATAATGTGTGATGACTAGGGAGGAGATTGTAAGTGCAATTGCTGTTGTGTTGTGTCATGAAAGTATTGCAAAGTCTTGTTGTAAATTTTAAATTATTAATCAGTATTAAAGGAGTGGGTTGATTGTTGGTTTGGCCCAACGCAAAATCGCTCCTTCGAACTGGGCGTTGCGACAACTATACCAAGGGTCCAACCAAGCGAGGATAAACCTGCTTACGGCATGCTGCTTACTCTATAGTTAGACTCACTTCGACCTCCCGAATTCTAGAGATTGAAAATTTGAACGATTGTCCTATTAACACTAGTCACTCTACGTCCTTTTCTGATTGACCCAACTTTTCAGACTAAGCTGCAGCGGTCAAGAGCATACTTCGGATTTCAAGTCTTGATAAATTTTATTCAAATTTAAAATGTGAGTTATTAACTAATCTACATCCCAAGAGTCTCTTTTCCACACCCCAAAACATGCAGTACTTCGGAAAAGCAAGGGCTCAAATTTTATTGTAAATTGAAAAAATAATGATAAAGGCATGAAATGGTAAATCAAATCTAAGAAGTCGTTTAGGGACGTTTTGTGTGCTTGTGATGTTAATTAATTACTAATTGCAAAATAAAACTAAGCTAAAGCAAAAACTACTAAAAAAAGAAGAAGAAAAACACAAAAACGCAGATTCCCCCATGGGGAGATGGGGGAAGGCGTTGGAATAGCCTGCTTTGCTCTTTTTATTTTTTAAGTTACATAAACCCAAATCAAAAATATTGCTGGTCTTTTATCAAATAAGCACCAATACAGTTTACAGATACTAGAAAGAAGCACGGAAAGTAAAACTAGCTCTCTGGATGGTCACGGAAGCCTTCGAATCTCATATTTTCACCATTTAAATGTTCAAACCTGCTAAAATATCAGAAAACAAAACAGCAAACTAAATTAGTCTTAAAAGAGCCAAAAAACACTTAAAAAGTGTCTTTGGCCTTGCTACAAAATTTGGCAAAAACTTTTAAGTCAAAAGATAAAGTAATATGCAAAAAACTTGAACTAGTAGGACAAGCTAGAAAGCTTGTCTTGCTAGGATCTTTGGCTGCCCTCTTTCGAGTTAGCAAACCAAATCATGCAAGCACTAATATGCTAGATATATCTTTCATGTGCTTCAAACAATTTCATGTGCTTCAAACAAACCTTCTCTTCTTTAAAGTAATGAGATTTTTCAACTCTTAATGCAAAAATGAAGAGACTATTCACTTATGTTAAATATGAGATTTGGATTTAGTAGTGTGATAACATTAGCGAAACAAAGCTAGATCTACTTCTTTAAAATTTCAAAATTTGTTTAGATCTGTTGTCCGCCAAATGCACACCAAGTCAGCAGAAATCTTTCGAAAGTTGTTTCCTCACTACAAGTGGGGAAAGGTGTGGCCTTGGGGGCAAGCACAGAGCCAGGTACTGTCACCTGAATCCCAGCTCCTCCGTTTAGGCTAACTCCTAACGAAGCCAAGGGGGGTTGTCCCTAACAAAGAGTTTTCTATGGTTCTGAGTTTTAAATGTTTTTAAGTGTTGGGTGATGTGGATGGGTGTTTTTTAGGAGTTTTTGGAATGATCACAAATTTATAATGATAAAATAAAATAACCACAAGATAATTGCAAGATTACGAGATTGAAAATACAAGCACTTGATTATTTAAAGCAAGACAACCATATGATACCGAAAGATAAGACAGATAACAGATAATCAGTGAAAAGGACCAGTGCCTTATGAAGTCAAAACTGAAGTGCTTGGGTTGCTTGATACAAGAGCTTAGAAAATGGTAGTGTTTGTGAGATCCGTTGTGCAAATGTTCTTCGTTTATTTTATTATAAATTTTGAGTAATCTTGTTTTAGGTGAAGGGTATTTCTAACCGGAACACAATGTCTTGGAAATCTAACCGGAAGAAGTACTCTAGGTGGCTCCGTTCAAGGACATGACGAACCGGCCTGGATCACAGCGAGGCATTCAATAACTAACTAGCCACTATGTCCAAGGTTGGGTTGCTCGGTGCCCTCACTAAGAGTTCCCAACTTTTGAGTACTTTATGACGAATGTCGGTTCGTTGGTTATGGGGTAAAGATTTTATTATGGTTCAAATTGGATTAATGTGAAGATTTAAATAGCCCAACACCGTTTCTGAGTATTCCAACTTTTTTAGGGTTGGCAGAGCATACGCGGTGTGGAAAATGATTAATTCCAATTTTATTATGGGAAGTGAGTTGCGAATTTTAGTTTAGAGCACACAAAAAACTAAAATGCTCTCCGATAGAGAGTGCTCTTGACTGTCTTATGATCAGTTCAAGAGACTTATCTAATCTATATGAAATGCAATGCAACAAGAAAAAATGCTCTCCGACAGAGAATGCTCTTGACTCGTCTTGCGACAAGTTCAAGAGACTTATCTATACTATATGAAATGCAAATGAGATAATTAAAGTGCAAATAACTTGAAATGAAACTTAATAACAATTATTGAATGAGATCTAATCTAAATACTTGAAGCAAATCTAAGCTAAGAAAACAAGAAAATACACAAGACACTCTTCCCCAAATGGGGGAAGAAACACAAACTATGGGAGGCTTTATCCCACTTAGCGTTATTTCATTAATCAATTACAAAATGAGGGAATGTAACTCTTGAAGTGAAGTGCAACTAAGAAATGAAGCTAAAGCCTTTTCAGGGCTTGTACAAGGAGATTGTTTTTGGCTCTTTGTTGGTTTGTTTGAAGTCTTCTTTGATTGATTTGTTGCTCTTCCTTTGGGTTTGTTGCTCTTCTCTAGATCTTGCTTGGTTCTTGGTTCTTCCTTTAAGCTTGCTTGGTTCTTCTTGATCTTAAGCTTTGGACCTTGCTTGTGCTTGTTTCTTGAGATCCTACACACATAAATGACTTCAACAAAACTTTTTAAGGATTAGAAATCAAAACAAACATACAAATCTAACTTGAAAGACTTGAAATCTTTTTTTTTTGAACTTTTATAAAATTTATCAAACTGGAATATAAAAGATCTAACTTAAGCACTAACTACGATCTAATCTAAAAATAGAATATTAAAACTTTTTATTGCAAGAAATAGCTAACAATGGATAAAATTCAAGCTTTGAAAACTAGATGCAAAAACTAATCAAACAAACTTAAAAATTTTGAAGCTTTTATGTGATATGGCAAACTAGAATGAAAGTAAAAGGGATCTAATTTAAACAACGACGAAGATGTAAAAAAAAAAAGGAATAATAAGGATGAGAAATAAGAAGCAAGAAAGCAAGGAAAAAGAAGATGTAGGCTAGAAGTGATGAAAAGCCACTTTAAGTGACTGCAAACAGTGAATGAAAAGCCACTTTAGATGGCTGCAAACAGTCAAAGAATGGACAACAAGCAGTTCAAGAAGAAAAGAGATGAAGAGAACTAGGGCAAGAGAAGCAAAAAATCAAAAAAGGTCAAGGAGCAAACAGCTTTGAAGAGAGAAGCTTAGAGTAACCAGATAATAGCTTGAAACTTTGTGATGGAGAGAAAAGCAAGTTTCTTTGAGACTGTTTCTTCTCTTGGATGAAGAAGCTTCCTGAAGACCTTGCAACAATGAATGTGTTAAATGGTAATAATTCTCATTTAATGAAAATAAACTTGATTGCCCAAGCTTTCCTCCACCTTCAGTGATCCCTGCAAAACCACTATTCTCAACATGCAAGCCAGATCAAATGCTTATTGTACTAGATTAATAGTCTTCTTAAAGCAAATACTAAAAAATAGTTTGAAATACAAGAAATAGTGTGAGAGAAATATCACCTCATGAGAAGAAACCACAATGCAAAAGACTATTGCATGGACCTCCAAAGTCACTTCTTTATTCAAGATTTAAACAAATATTACAGTATGATTTTGGCAGAGTGTTCTTGCACCAAATCTCCATGAGAAGAGAACCCAAATGGCTTCTCTTTATACAAAAGACAAACACCTAAACCCTAATTCGAATTGGCATGGGAAGAGAGCCAATGGCAAAATAGACAAAATCAAATTCCAATCTAGATCCAATCAAAATCAAACTTGGAGTCACAATCCAAGAGATGACTCGTAGATGAAATAATGGTGAGTGGGGAGGTGGCCTCCACCTTGGCAAGGCGCCCCACAATCCAACTTAGGAAGCTCCATCAAGCCAATCATGTGAATGCCACGTAGGAATGCGTGAGCCCTTGAGGATGAAAGCTTGGAGCTTGATATCAATGTTAACTCGAGTTCTTTGGAGTTAGAGCTTGAGAGGTGGCCATAACTTGAGGAATGCGCCTCCCTTTCAATCAATGTAAACTCAACCACCCATTTAATGACTGCCAAATCACCAATTCGTGATTCCTATGAGGAAGGGCGAATTTTCTTGAAGGAGGTTGACTTGTGATTGGATACTTCACTAAATGCTTTTGGACTTGATTGGAATCATCCTGAATGTCTCTTGACATGTCATTTAGCCTCATTAAATAATCCAATTGGATTATTTTGGAGAGAATTGGATAATTCTCCAATTTATTAATTTAATTAATAATTTCTCTTTTATTGATTTTTTGAGAAATTATTAATTATTAGGCTGAATGACTATCCGAAACTTAGGATAAGTGGGTTTGGGGTTTAACTAAGATTATTGGCTTAGGAATTAAGCCTTCAATCACTTGAAACCACCCCCAAACGACTGACATATTACAAATTGAATTATTCCAATTAAATATTTGGAAAAATAATAATAAAAATAAAAACTTGTCCAACGCGTCGGGTAAAAAAATTTCGGACATTGTTTTTAATGGACAAGGGACCTAGGAAATGACCAACTAAGACATACATGGTGTCTAGTAGGTTTATAAACATCAGTTGGACTCTAATAACCCCCCACGGCTCAGACTTTCAAAATCGGGCATTCCAGCTTTGGAGGAAGCGGGAGAAACCTCGTCGATTATTAATCAGCTATAGGCAAAGCATAATTGACAACGACAAAAAACTCCCTGGAATGCCTTAGTTGATAGTCAAGTCATGGGGAACCAAGCCACTCACAACCCTACTAGTACACTTATTACAAACCCCGTGGGGCCATGGTCATTTCAGCAGAAAAATAAAACTGGCTAGCCAAATTGGTTAATTCTTGCAAACTGAACCCCTGATACTTTGGAAGTGAACGCTGATCGTGTTCAAACACTAGTGGCTCAATGGAGGTTCAACTATTGTACAATATAGTTGGCAACATCATCTAGAAGAATATGGAACAAGTAACCAAAAATATTTTGAGAGAGATTGAACTAAGGTGAGAAAACCAGGTTTTTGAGTGAGAAAAGGTCGAGCAAATAGAGACCGCATGCAAGTGGGAACACGTGGGACTAAGCTTCCTTTGAAACGACTCAAGAAAGCGGCAAAGCTAACATGCATGCCTCCTCTATGAGATCCGGTAACCTGCAACAAAACCTCACAACAAAACCTTGCACAAGCGGATTAAATGGCACTGATATGAATCATATAAAAGACAATAAACATAAACATTCAAACAAGATATGCATAATGTTCAAAGCGTTTTCATATGATTGCTAATGAGAAATAAAATTTAAATTTTATTCCTTACCCTACTGAAATAATAGATTTCCTTCCAAGGTCAATGCAATCCCAACAATAAGCAAAGTTTTATGAAAAGATACAGATTACCTCCATGGGATTTGAAACATCAAGCATCCACACATTTGACATGAGCCCACAACGTAGCCTCCAAAGCCTTCTCTTTATTAACTCGAGAACTCAAAAAATTTACAACACAGAGCAACAAAGGTTCCACCTTCAGATCCTTCACAATGGAGAATAGCTCTCAATATATAGAGATCTCATGCATGAGGGGGGCATATTCTCCAAGAGAGGGGTGCATCGTGAAGAGGGAGAGTCCAACTAGAGCTTGGATCCTTGGTTGCGGTTTGATTGAACACCAAATAAATGGGGATGTGCCACCTCTCAATGAGGTAGGCGCCCCCTACCTTAGCATTATCACACTCCAATAAGATGCCACATCTTTGATGATGCCAACGTGAGAGAGGGGCGCATCATAAACTTATATATAAACGCCCACCTTATGATTTGACATTACAACACATGATTTTGATCTAACTAAGTTTCCCACCATAAGAGGCAATTGTTATCACACAACTTGTAGTTGTCCCTATTATCACACAACTTGTAGTTGTCCCTAAAGGTATCCCATCCGGGATGGTAGAGGAGATGAACAACTAAAGAGGTGACCCAAGAGATGCAACGATTCCCAATGCAAGCTGGGTGTCACGATAACCGAGGCACTCTTCACTTTAGATCAAGACAAATCAAGATCAAGGGGGAGACCCTAGCCAATCAATGAATATTAGCTAACCCAAAGGTTCTGTTATCACACAACTTGTAGTCGTCCCTAGTGGTATCCCATCCGGGATGGTAGAGGAGATGGACAACTAAAAAGGTGACCCAAGAGACGCCACAGTTCCCAATGCAAGCCGGGAGTCACGTCAACCGAGGCACTCTTCACTTTAGATCAAGATGAATCAAGACCTAGGGGGAGACCCTATAACCAATCAAAGATGATTGGACCCAAACAAAGGTTCCTAGGGATATGTAAAAGACAAGTTACGGAAACCAATGCAAGGTTAGGTGGACCTAGAAGTTTAAATGTGGTTGAAAGAGGCTTAGGGAATGACTTATGTTTCAACCAATGAATGATTTAGGCCACATGATGAGATAAGATGACAAGATCTAGTACCATGAAATACACAAGTGGGGCCGACTTCCTTGGGATATGGAAATGGCTCAAATGGAACCAACAAGGTGAAGTTCAGGGTGTAAATGGTACTAAGGGGTATGCTATGAGTAGATCTATGGATCGAAGGTAAAATTAGAGATACCCACATATGGGATCTAAGACTTGACACAACTCCCAAGGAGTGCGAATTGCCCTAGGTGAACTAGTGCCTTGATGGATGGGTTAATGGAGTCAAAAGAGATGTCAACTTGTAGATCGAGACACCGAGAATGCAAATCAAGTGGGCTAATTTGGATGTGATAGTTTGATCTTACTAGATCTAATGTTTCATGATGTGTCCCAAGTGGACAACAATCCCCTAAAACAAGGAATGCTACCCCCAAGGCAGATCTTCACAAAATGAGACACTAGATATAGGTTTCAAGCTATGCTCTTTCCAAATCCAATGGAATCTCAACTACCCAGGTTCTAGAAGTGGGCAAACTAAATCACCCAAGGAGTGCGACTTTGCCCAAGGAGGGCTAAAAGCATAGTAAAGTGTGTCAAATCAAGTCCAATGGCCACCAAATTGTAGATCCAAGTAGTTTAGGCAAGTATCAATGTGGATCTTGAAAATCAAGGGCATCCAATGGCTAGATCTCCATAGATCTGAGATTGAAAATGCATCACCAAATTGACTGAAGTGGGGCACAACCCTCAAAATGAGGAATGGGGCCCACAAGGAAAAAATCAACAAGGTGAAGCACTAGGAGTAGGTTATCAAGTGTGAGGATCATGAATCAAGTGGGATCTCACCTACCCATGTCTTGGAACCAGCCAAACTAGCTTCTCCCAAGTGGTGCGATTTTGCTCAAGGAGGGCTAAGTGCCTTGGAAAGTGTGTCAAATGGAACCCAATCACCACCAAACTATAGATCCGAATTTCCGTGGATACTATAGAGGTGGGTTTTCAATATCTTTACAAAAGCTAGGCTAGATCCAAGTAGATCTAAGAAAAAGTAAAAATGAGGGTTTTAATCAATTAGGGTTTTTATGATCTAGAAGTTATGGATAAGCCAAGGAAGAAGAGGACCATACCTTTGGAGCATACCTGGATGAAGAGATGAATGCTAGTTGAGATGAGGATTACTTTTGCCAAAGATCAAATGAAGAATTTTTTAAGCCCTCTTGCCAAATCGATTTTTCCAAGCCACATGTGTGTCCCTCTAACCTGTCAAAACCAAGGAGCAAAGCATCAATCAGTTTAACATGTTGAAGGTAGATACAAGCAAGAGAGAGATAAACAAAAAATAGTTGGCACAAAGACAAAACCACTCCCTATTTAACCAAAACGTCCTCCTCCAAGCTTGAAGGGCAAGCCTCCCCACCAATTTGCACTTGTAAAAAATGTCCTCTTAACCTGTAAAAAGATACGGCAAAATATGCAAGATAACTACAATAGATCCTCCAATGCAATGGACAAAAGCATTTACAATCAAAGCAACCAACATCCACTCCAAACCCAAGCATGTACTCCAAAAGATAGAAATTTTATTCCAAGAGCCAAGAGCCAAATTCTCTAGATGATTTTACAATGAGGGGGTCTCCTTATGTAGGATAATAAAGACCAAAACCCTAGATCTCATAACCACTTTTTGAAATGAGTGGTTGAGATTAAAAGATCTCAATACATGATCAATGGCCAAGATGAAACATAACAATATAACACATGGATCACTCAAACAATAATGACGTCATAGCTAAAAGGTACTCATGGAGGGTGACGTCATCCACTAGAGGGGGTAAAAGTACAAAATCCCACCTCATATGACTAGGGACATGACATAAGGAGCTCATGGTGGGGCTAGGAGGCATCAATCCTTACTAGCTCATCCCCATGGCACAATAAAATAATAAAATATGTCCAAAATAAATATAAATGATCAAATCTGTCCTCAAAATCTGTGACAGACAAGCAGTAAAAGGCATCCTGTAGCCTCTATGGACCCACCCAAGTGGTGAAAATTGGCTGGAAGATAGGGGGTTCACCCTGGAAGACCTCTGTGAAAACCAAGTGCCAAAACCTTGCCTTAATTGCCCAAATCGAATTCCTTAGTGACCCTTTTATCCCATCTCTGGACTGCCTCGGTAACTGTGAAAGTGTTGAAATTGCCTCCTAGGGCACCTACGCTGTCAAGCTAAGCCTACCAGGCTCTCCAGAAG
Organism: Larix kaempferi; assembly: GCA_027924585.1. Lineage (NCBI taxonomy): Eukaryota > Viridiplantae > Streptophyta > Pinopsida > Pinales > Pinaceae > Larix > Larix kaempferi. The sequence continues at coordinate 25,320,005 of BSBM01000370.1, read as the reverse complement.
GGGGGATAAATGGTAATAACAAGTGGCTAGACCACCCCCTCCTCATACAGCGCCCTAGGTGAACTGGCCTCTCATGGCCCCTGCTGCTCAGGCTGGGAAATTAGCCCCAAATCTGGTCAACAAGTGTAAAACTGCATCTATCACTGTCAGAAGTGCCCGAAACTGAAAGATAAGTGTCTCATTGGATCCAGAAGACCCAAATCTACTAAGAATGTGTACTCATACACCATGGGTTTCCCTAATGGGCTAGCTGTGGGGTCCACCATATATGGACAGTGCATAATCTGATGATCTAAAGTAATAATAAAACCTGTTGAACTGTATCAATCACCATCTGAATCATATGTCCATCATATAGTATCATAAATAGGAGTATGTGGGCCCATACATCATCATCAATAAGCCTTCATGGCCCACATCATCACGGATCCCAAGAAATGACCACAGTCAAACTAGGTTTGACTAGGTCCATATACAACCAAGGATAAATCATATCAGTAGACTAAGACATGTTCCTCTAATCATACTCATAGCTTAACATAAAGTATAACATCCATTCAATGGCATTAATCATGTTAGCATATTCCTTTGTTATTTGTAATTACTTGCATAATAGTTTAAATGACAAACTCACCCATTGGACATGGTCAAACTACTAGCAAAGGATGAAGGCTAGGAACAAGGTTGGGCAAAGGGGGTGACTTGTCTAAACTCAATTGAAAGATACTTTGGACTGGGAGAAAGGGGAAACTACAAACTCTGTGCTGGACAAAATAACACGGGGGATGGATGTGCCTCACAAATGGGTAAGTTGTTTAGAGAGTGCTTATTCAACTTAGGCATCATGTCTACATCAAATTGATCCAAGTTCATTAGGATCATTCCATGGCCTTTTTGGCCTACTTAACCCTTCAGATCTCAGGTGTGCTGATAAGCACAACTAATTGCAGATTGCATCCAGGGCATGTTTACATATACATATAAGGTCAGCAATTGTTTAGATATAACTTTTAAGAACCATTGCTTTTTTTACCTTTCTTATGCTCTTCAAGGAGTATTTTTAGCAGTTCATCGCTCTTGCCCTTTTTAGTTTCCATGGGCGAATTTACATAAGTTTCCATAACTAGTACATGAGCTTTCAGTTTTAGCCAACAACATCTCAAGTGACTAGGGGGAGTTCGAGCCAGTGCCAAACATCGGGACAACCGAACAAAATGATTTAGGGCTACAATCCAACTCACCAAAGGCAAGTTTTGTCACCAACTCAGAGCCTAGATACTAAACATACAGGGATGCGGTCCAAACACAGAGGTAGAAAAATGGGAAGTCCTCAATACCAGAAAGTCAAGTAAGATAGGTCAAGGTTTAAAGCCGAATAAGGAAAGTCATGTATGGATGGAGTCAAGTGAAGGTGGAGCCTAAGCTAGCAGACAAATGGTGTCAAGAAAGACCATATCTATGCAAGGTAGTGAACCAATGAGTTTTGTCAAACAACCTAAATGTGCAAGTAAATGTTCATTTTACAGTTCATTTTAAGTTTTACATATTTTGCCACATCATGAATTATATACCAAGCCAATGCTATGAACAAAATTAAAACAACAAGATAATAATCCACAGTCAATGATAAAACATCCATAGGTCATACAATATCATCACAAGAATAATCATC